>OY982934.1:0-2400000 GCA_963891755.1 Pyrrhia umbra | reverse complement strand
TTTTTAATATGGCTGCTGGAGAACTTCCGGCGGAAGCACACGTCTGTTGTGTCGCACGCATGCGTCAAAATGTTCGTATTTTGTTTTTTTTTTGTTTTGTGTTTTGTTATGTAATTTGGGTTGTTGGAGTCGTGTGAAGTACAATTAGGTACTGGTTTTACGGCCTATATAAACCTATCTCTAGTAAACCAAACTAAGGATAGATATATATATATATATTATATATATATATATATATATATATATATTATATATATATATATATATATATATATATATATATATATATCTATCCTTAGTTTGGTTTACTAGAGATAGGTTTTTGACATTAGTTGTATGGACCTTATGTCAAAATGCCATCTCTATAGCCTGTACCTATTGATTTTATGAAAAATATAAACAATGACGTAACCTATTTTGATATAATTTTGCCACAGAAATTAACGAAATAGTGTAAGGATGGCGCATTTATGTCATTTTCATACTCTAAGCGTCATCATTCATCATTTAGTGTCATTTTATTTATCTACTTGGGAAAATTAGAACAAAATACGTAATAATTTTGTGATGGTAGGACAATCTTCGGTTAGATAGGTTATTATAAATAGCCATTAATAATTTTATTTATTGTTTAATACAGTTTGGTAGGTTTTTGATTTGTGATCATAGATTGCAGCACCAACGCGTTTAAATTATATGTATCTTGGGCGCTCAATGTTTTTAGTGCCTGCCTTCCCTGACGTGTACCATATCGCCCGGTCTTCATCTTGTCATTTTGAGTGCATAAATAAATAGATTTCAAACGATACCAAAACAGAAAAACTTATATTACGTTTACACACACACACAGTTTACTTGCACACTTTTGGAATAATCAAATGACCCCTCCCGCCGTGTGTGGGGCGGGAGGGAGTGTCAGATTCTTACTGACTAAAACCCATCCATGTTCCTTCCTCGGTCTTTTATTCCGGGGGCTCGGTAACTCTTTCGAACATCTCGCTTTACTTGCACCCTGAGATAACTAATTCACGTATCAGGATAAAAACTATCCTATCCCTTTCCTCAGGTTTCAGTCTATACTTATACCAAATTTAGTATGAATTGGGTTTAGCCGTTTTATCACGAAAGCGTTACAGACAAAAAAATTAGGGAAGTTCGTTATTGTTTTACAACATGCTTGTCCCGTATTTCATTCTTAACTAGCTTCTGCCAGCGACTTCGTCCGCGTGGAATAGTGGTGCTCCGCTCCTATTGGTCTTAGCGTGATGATATATAGCCTATAGCCTTCCTCAATAAATGGACTATCTAACACTGAAATAATTATTTAAATCGGACCAGCGGTTCCTGAGATTAGCGCGTTTAAACAAAATGACAACATTTCCCTTCACTGCTCTGCTCCTATTGATTGTAGCGTGATGAAAAGTATACTATAACCATCTCAGGAGTATGACAAATAATTGTACCAAGTTTCGTTAAAATCCGTCGAGTAGTTTTTGTTTCTATAGAGTTTATACAGACAGACAGACAAAAATTTTACTGATTGCATTTTTGGCATCAGTATCGATCCCTAATCACCCCCTGATGGTTATTTTGGAAATATATTTCATGTACAGAATTGACCTCTCTACAGATTTATTATAAGTATAGAAGAAGATATAGATAAGTAAAACTCGTGGTGGCCTATACTCCCTGACTGTCTGACTCGTGGTTATGGTAACTGCCTCTTGTGTACGAGTGTGCGGGTTAGAAACCTAGCAAGTACCAATGTGACTTTTCTGAAGTCATATGTACTTTCTAAGTATATTTTGACGTCACTGACTAACGGTGAAGGAAAAACATCGCGAGGAAACTTGGACTCAAAAAGCCTAAAATCGCCGGCTTGAGTAAGCGTGCGGTGATCAACGCTTGTGCCTTCTCTGTATGAGAAGAGGCCTGTGCCCAGCAGTGGGACAATATATAGGCTTATGATGATGATGAATAGTAAAAGATTGAAGCGGAATATTTTCTGTTATGGTTAATCATGTTTGTGATGATCAGAACACAATTGTCATCTTGTTTCCTAGCTTTATTATATAAGCATCAGACACAATACTCACATACCAACATATTGTAGGTATGTTTATTGATGAAATAAAAGACATTCCATCGCAAACACAAAAAGGGTACTTGCATTTCTTCCATTATCATAACCTGACTCATTGAAATTTCTTTCATTTCGTAATTTTTCCGCAATATCTATTAGTGCTGGGACACACGAACCAGAGTCAGCATGATTAATTTTTTTAGTGATGGGAAATCATCTAATGACTCGTCCCGCTGTGGGCGTAATGGGAGGAAGTGTCAGACTATTACTGACTAAATCTCATCCATCCTTTCTTTGCTTTGTGAATAACGAGGCTGTGGTAATTTTTTCGATCAATTCCGTAGTCCATGATAGATAAAAATTGTCACCAATTATTCTATAAGGTAGTCTTTTCAGGGAAAATTATTTGGCATTGTATAATCATCTTGTGTATTATAAATAGATCCAGGCCTGTTCTTATCGGTTGTTCTCTATAGGAACCACCGCTTGGACCTGTGTAGCCAAGAATTTACCTTTAATAGCCTAGCTTGCGAACGTCTATTTGAAATAAACATTTCGAGTTTTGATACAATTTATCATAAATAGGCGCTCATGCTCCATAATTTTCGTTTTATTTTATCAATACAATATTTACTCAAACCGACATAATAACATGTTAAGGCCAAAACATTCACCTGATAACAATTCTCGACAAAAAAATGCAATTTGACAAAGTGAACCCGCCATTGTTTTGTTCATCACCATCGACAGCTGAGTTGTCTCGTGTGACGCCACACTTACATGAAAGTAGGTAGTAAGAACTAAAAACTGGGTTGCTATCGTTTCTAATTCATTGTCTGGCTACAATTGTGTGTTAATCAAGTTCTTCTGAGAATACATGAAGTCTGATATAACATATTATCTTAAAGCAAATTGCTTGAAAGAGTTATGACTTCATTTTATTGTCATAATTTATTTATTTCCACGTTTTGGGAGTTTATTAAAAATGAAATTAGTGAGCTGCTTAGTGCTTATACAACATAATTAGTTACTGTATAAGTTGGAATAGTGATGTTTTACAAAATGTAGCTTGTTCTATGCAGGTAGCTGTTCCGGGTACAATTGTTTGTTCATGTGTGTATTTTTTCTGTAAACTCACTTATGCTGAATCAAAAAATGTATACGAGTAGTGTGGGTGTGAATACCTACATTGTATATTATCATCAAGTAGTATACCTTGTATGATAATGTACTTAATATTATAATTTAAATACAGACTACTGGCGAAATATCAGGTTAATATTTTAGGGAGAGGTAAATTTTGTAGGTTAACTATAGAAATACTGATCAAATTCACATAATTCTTACTAATAAAGGCTTAAATATCCTACTACTCTAAACTACTTCATGTGCATTTAACGGGTGAGCATAAGTTAGTCTTTACATGCATTTTTAACATTGTTTCGTATACATTCACAACAATGTATTAAATATATGTATGTATGGGCTTCTGCGTGAGTCGTAAAGTCGGAATACATCAAGTGACAGTAAATTGTAATCAATTGTATATTATCGTGCTCATTAGCGGCGTCTGATTTTAAAGTAAAACTTGATTCAGCTGTGTTAGGGAGTGTACATGCTTGTCCATTATTTGAAGACATTGCGGCAGACCCAGGGAGGCTCGTGGCTAAGTAACAGCCGCACGGTTCGACCGACCACAGGTTAAGCTGCGCTTGGCGCGGTCGGTCCTTGAATGGGTGACCATCTTTGTCATAGCGAGACACCTCCGTGTCTCGGAAAGCACGTTAAGCTGTTGGTCCCGGTTGCCATTTGTTAGATCTTTGACAGTCGTTACGGGTAGTCAGAAGCCAGAAAGTTTTACAACCAGTCTTACCAAGGGGTATCGTGTTACCCGGTAACTGAATTGTGGAGGTCAGATAGGCAGTCGCTCGATGTAAAACACAGCTGCATCCGGCTTAGACTGGAAGCTGACTCCAACATAGTTGGGAAAAGGCTAAGCAGATGATTGCGGCAGATCCAGGCGGGATGAGCTGGACACGTTCAGTATAGACTGGCATTTAGCAACTCAAGATAAAGACACGTGGAAACTGCAAGACCTCCCTACGACTCGTAGGGAGGTAGGGAGGTCTTTGCCTTGGAGTGTGACAATACAGTCATAAAATAAATAAATAATAGTAGTATATAAATTTAAAATTGTTGCTATAATCTACATCTAATCTAGATTTTTTTTAAACAAATTAACATGCAGTCAACATCGAATGTCCTTATTTTGCAAGCAGAAGAAAATACATATTTTTCAACAATGTATATATCAGTCACTTCATTAAAAACACCATAAAATTCGCAATCCACAACAAAATGGCTACAAAACAAATAAAAACAGTAAAAAAACTACTATTCTACTATCTTTCAATCTGAAACTACCAAGTTAACAGCCACTCTAACGTATAAAAAGTAATCAGCGCGCTTTTTACCATGCGTCTGCGCATCGATGTTAATTTTAATGTCGTGCTGTGTTCTTGGAAGAGCAGCCAAAGCGTGACTTTATAGTCAGACGGAGACGGGCGATTAGCATAGCTAGGCAGATTCGCTACACGTTCCAGCATCTGTTGCGGGTAATTAGGGAATATTGATTAATTAATCGTTGAGAACACGTTTTAAATGTATTTGAATGTATGAATATTTGTTTTAGACTTGTCGTGTCAATATTTAAGCACATTAATATGATGGGCACATTCACATTACATGCACAATAATAATTGATTACACATTGATTGTTTTCCCTGATGATTTAAAGCAAGGTTTAATTATATTACACCCAAAATGATTGACTTACAATGAAGTTCAATTTCATGGAGGTAAGCCAATTGCTTTCAAAAAGGCATAATTTCTTAAGGTTGCTCCTGTTGAAAACCCCACAATCGTAGCGATAAGCCCCCTCTTTGAGGAGTGGTTCGAGAAACGCAACAGCGACCTCACCACTACCTGACGCAGGTCCTTACTGGCCTAGTTTTTTCGGGAGGATCCTGTATCTCATGCGGAGGGAGGATACGCCTTGGTATCATTACTGTGCGGAGCACCGCCGTGTCCTCATAGCGGCCACCTGTTGAGTCCGGCCCTAAGTAAGTCCATGGTTCAGAGCGAGAGGGAATTGGAAGTAGTCACCTTCTTCTGCGAAGCAGCATGCAAGCGAAGGAGGAGGTGGAGAGCGTGAGGGAGAGGCAAACCTCACGCCCCAGCTGCCGCAGGAGTCGCCTCGGATGTCGGGATCGCGAGGCGATTCCCGGCCACCATGTTGGTCAAATATACGTACAGAGATACATAGTCACAAACTTTCGCATATACACTCGAGAGCAATGAATCCGGGTCACTTAAAGAATGTTAAAAATCTCGGAAACTAAAAATGATAGGTTAAGACGACGACTACCGCCAATGACCTTGAGCAAATGGGCGGAGCTTGAGCTTCCCCCCCGCGACCCCGCAATGCACACCGCACGCTTGTCATTTTATATTTTGAAGAACTTTGACGGGTGACCATAATATTATGTAGAGATTCTAAGGACAGTCGCATATTGTATTTTGATATGCATGTCTAAGATATAAAAATAGAAATACAAATAACATCTGTCTGAGTAATACTTCGAAACACTAATTTTAAATTTCCAACCCCCACTGCATACTTCGTTTGCCAGAAAAGCAAAAATATTTTCAATTTCTTTAATCTGCAAAACATGTTTATCTATCTGAATTGTTACAAGTTTCAAAAAAAATTCTGACAACTAGCATTCTTGAATTAATCCACTGTGAAAGATGGACAGACAGACAGACAAAATCGCACCATAGGAGTTAATTTTTAGGCCATATTGGTGTCCACTTTGAGCTCTTCTAACAGAAATGCACGCAAGTTTTTTTCATATTTGCATTTTACGACATCTGCTGCTTCTTAAATAACTTCAGCTCATCGTCACTTGTATAGGAAAATCATATTAGTTTTGTAAACAGAGCCTGGAAGCCAGTCCATTTCATTAGTCCGACATTTCTGATCCATCTGTAAAGTGTCCGACCAAACCTTTGGCATCAGCTTTTGTTAAAATTGGCCTAAGTTTTGACACCAACAGAACCGAAATTGAATAATCTATTACGTTTAAAGACCTAAAAGTGAGTGAGACTGTATTACAAATGATGTTAATATTTTAAATAAGCTGCAGGTAGTTTTATTCATATTATTAAGTTGATACACCGAACATATTAGTAAAAAGTCATTGTGGCTTCTTTGCTAAGGCACCTGCATCTCATTTATGAGTATGCAGATTCGAACTTCGAAACCTAGAAATTACGAATCTGACTATTCCAAAGTTTTACATGCACTTTTTTAGTATAACTTAGACACCATTGACTAACGGTGAAGGAAAACATCGTGAGGAAACCTGGACTACACGGTCTGAAATCACCAATCCACCTTGAAAAAGCGTGATAATTAATGCTAATGCATGTCTATGTCATACCCAAAAGTGGGATATTAAAGATTCCGATTATGACCAGGATTATTAAATTTTTACCTATCATGAACAATGGAAATTCACCCGTTTTGGGCCTAATTTTGAAAGTGCCGCAAAGCAAAAAATCAATGCAAAAATAAATGTGCTAAATTCGGATATAGACTTTGTCTGAATGAGAATTAGCTGTTACATTTTCAAGCACCAAATTTGTACGACCCTTTTCCACGGTTTCATGCATTATTGAAGAAATAAAGTAATGGAAAAAAATTCTACCATTGTATGGCATTTCGATAATCTTTTAGAAAGATGCAATATCGATTTTTGACTTTGAAATCATTTATAATTACCGATTTAAATATTTTTGATCTTTATCTTTTCACCTTATATTACTAATAAAAGGTTTTTTATAATTATTTTATCAGAAAAACTCACCGCAAAAATTGACAGTTTTTTTTATAAAAAGATTATTAAATTGACATGCAGTAGCTCAATTTTCATTTAGTTTTCTTATTACAATTCATCGGAATTCAAACATAACCTTGGAATTGGAAAATTGTCGAAATACCATATTAAGAAAAGCATTTAAGAGAAAAATGTACGGAAGTCTAATTATTTCAGAATGTTTGTTTTACAATCTACGGAGAGTTTTTTTTAAATTTAATTCGTATACCAAAAGATGTCGAAGAAAACATAAAAAATATTAAAATATGCATCAAGCCTTTATATCAAGCCCTTTCATAATTATGATGACGTAGAAACTACACTTTGTAATTTTAAATTCCATTTTTCCTCGAAAGTAGTATTTTTCTACTTTATCCATTTGCGATATATTTCAACAATTATTCCAAATCGATAAGGTTAGTTATTCCTGAAGTAATTATCAGCTCTGACAGACAGACAGAGAAAGTCGCATCCCATAAGGGTTACTTTTTACTATTTTGGTTCGGAACCTTAAATATACTATTTGAATATATCTTTTTTTTTTTCATTTTCAGTTCTTCTGTCTTTGACTTCTGGACCAAAAATTAAAGAAGATCAAGTCCTTTTTATTTATCAGGGCTTTAGCCAAAGAATTAAGCGATTGCCTATTAATCGGCTTAGGCCTAGCCAAAAATCGACGTTCTGTCGGATACTATTTGGTGTTGAAAATAAAACATAAGAGTGGCAAAGTGAAGTAGGACCTTCATTTCTAAAACACTATGCTTCGTCTTATCTTTTAGATTGTGTGTATATAATATTATTCCACATTAGATACCTTGACTAATAGATTAATATGTTTATCATATGTGACTGCTTACTTGGCGTTTTTACTAAACTTCGAAAATGGTTGCTATGTAAAGCATCACTACCCAATGTTACCAGTAAAAAACCGGCCAAGTGCGTGTCGGGCCACACGCAGTAGGATTCCGTAGTAGGTCTTAGTTAGTCAACTATAACTATGTAACCGGTGAAGCCTACTTTGCCGTGATAGTTTTCGAAAGTTAGTTTTTTTTTTATTTTTGAAAGACCTATCTAACGATATCCTACATGAAGGGTTACGCAACAAAAAAAATATTCATCCTCATTTCACGTGTTCGGGAGCTCCACTAAATTATTTTATTTTTTTTATTCATTTTTACCACTTTTTCGGCGTGATCAATACACATATCTATACTAAATTTCAGCTTTCTAGTACCAAGAGCCTCTGAGCTATGCCGCGAACAGAGAGACAGACGGACATTGCGAAACTATAAGGGTTCCTTGTCGGACTACGGAACCCTAAAAATAAAACTAATGTAACCAATCCAAAATAGAAAAATGGTCTAGCTAAAATAGTCAGACAATACAATACATTTTACAATTTAACATTTTACAATACTCTTTGAATAGCGTAAGCTTATTTTTTTATCATATTCTGCATTTTTTTTTCAAATTCGTCTCGTAGCAAAGAAACTCGAACCCTTCACGTGTTTAGAAAAATATTTTCATTGGTGATAATTTAGAATAGCGCCACCTTGTTACCCATGGATAAACCGTTTTATTTACAAACCATTAAGTTTTGTTCTAAGATATCATTCCATGCCCTGACTTATAGCTACTATTTCTATAAATTCCAAACTATTAGGAAATATTGTAACATAACATGAAAGAATTTTAATTTTGACGATTATTTCCGACCTACATGTAAAATATAATGAGGTATGCAATATTCTCGTTTTGAATACGCAATGTATTAAAAGAAATACATATTTAAATCCTAAAGTACATTTAATTATTTAGTAAGTTAATAACAAAATATATTTGTCCTGCCAAATTTAGATACACACATTTTAGATTATGACAGATTATGGATGATTTGGATTGAAAACACGTTATTCACATCAAAAAAATATTTTATCCGCATGTAGTGCCTTTTCAATGTAATAATTATAATTCACCAGTCACCTTATCACAAATATAATAATTTATTTACATCGTAATGTGCTCGCTCTGAGTGACAGCGTCTACCCGTGACAGTGGTCACAGACGTACTGCCCCCGTCGCCCGGTGGAGCCCCTCCGTAATTTCAACTCAACGTTTTGACAAAAGCACAAAAATTGACGTAAATGTACGATTTAAAAAAAATATACGTATACAAAAAGACAGATAATTAACTTTTCTATAAAATGGTACAGGTTTCATTAAAATCCGCTTGATAAATTCTATGTAAAACTCAGTTTTTCTTCTGCGTTAGACCTAACTTCATGATTTTTTTATACAATGTTATAAATACATAATTAAAAAAAACGTTATACAAAATTATCAAGCATATGCTCTAGTTTAGTATATATACTTTTCAAATCATGAAAGCAAGTCGTTAAAGCGTAATCATTAGCTTTAAAAGGGGCAAAGTCGTATATCGCCGCCTTAATGCAATAAATTGTATTTAATAGACAATGTAATACTCCTTAAATGAAAGTAAAAAAAATATGAGTCACCATACATTTTATTAACACAAAATTACATAAAGAAAAAAACTGCTGATCTCTCCTTAAAACAAAAATAGGAAACATGAAATTTTTGAACTTTATTACGATTTTCTTGAATTTTAATACTTCGTATTGCCTCCTCGTGCTTCCATTACTGCGTTTACGCGGTTTGGCATGCTGTACACCAAGTTCCTTATACGATTTTGGGGAATATTCTCCCATTCCTCTGTGAGAGCAATTTTGAGCTCACGAAGCGTGATTGAGGGAGGGTTTCGTTGTTTTACGCATCTGCCTAGCTCGTCCCAAGCATGCTCGATCGGGTTGATATCCGGGCTGCGCGCTGGCCACTCCATACGAGTAATGTTCATCTCTTGAAGGTAGTCATTCACAATCCTACCTGTATGAGGTCGGGCATTGTCATGCATAAATATAGCATCCTCACCTAAATTGACCATAAATGGACCAACGTGATCATTGAGGATTTCTTCCACATATCTTTCGCTAGTTAAAGAGACGTTTTCTATGATCACCAGCTCTGTGCGACTTTCAGAAGAAATTCCGGCCCACACAAGTACAGACCCACCACCGTAGGCTACTTTTTCTTCGATGCATGCTTGCTTGAATCTTTCCCCTGGTCTTCGATACACTCTGTGTCTTCCATCGTGCTTGTAGAGCATAAATTTTGATTCGTCGGAGAACATAACTTTTGACCAATCTTCAATACTCCAATTTACGTGGCTCTGGGCATATCTTAGTCTTGAAATACGATGCCCACGCTCCAGTTTAGGGCCGTTTGCAGGTCTAAGGGGTTTTAAGTTAGATTCAGCAAGCCGACGTCTTACTGTCCATGCACTTGGGTTACTTCCTCCGAGGCGTCGAAACTGATTTGTGAGTTCAGTTCCTGTGGGAAAGCGATTTCGAAGCATGGTGTTCACCAAGTATCGGTCTTCTCGTGCTGTGGTACACCTGGTTCTGCCCGTTTCTGGTCTGCGTAGGTTAGAACCAGTTTCTTCGTAACGTCGGAGAACTCTTTGTACTGTTGACAGCGACACACCGACAGTCCTGGCTGTATCGCGCTGACTCCGGCCGGTTTCTAGCATTGTAAGTATTCTGGTGCATTCTTCAGGCGTAAGCGACATAATTTCAGCTTGAATAATGAATATAGAGCACTATCAACATGGTTTATGTACCCACATAAATGACAGATTACAAACAAAAGCAAAACCAAATGCTGTAATTTCGTAGTTCCATCTTCGAAAGTGGCCCTTTTTCAAATTTGATTTTTTTATGATATAACTTTACAATAACTAAGAAGTTTTAATACCTTCATTTAAGGAGTATACATTGTCTATTAAATACAATTTATTGCATTAACTTAGCATTTTTAGTTTCCGAGATTTTTAGGATTCTTTAAGTGACCCGGATTCATTGCTCTCGAGTGTATATATATATATTAGGAGGAAGTAGGTTGTAAAAGGTATATTAAAACATGCCTATCCTCGCTGAAAAATAAGTGTAATTTTCTAAAACCCCCCATAATTTTGCAAGCAACTTCAATATAATTTCCATGCAAAATAGGATATCATGTCAATTGCTTGGCACGCTGTGATAAACATCGTTTAAGGAAGTGTAACAGATTAAGAGCTGTGAGGAAACTGTGATGGTTACTCACGTAATGTACTTGCGCTTCTGGTTTTTATTTCTACATACTCGTGTGTACTTGTACGGAGGTACAGTCAGTGACCGGAGTCATTTTTCACTTCGATTTTTGAAAACCATCATAGAACTTAATAGACCTGTGGAACAGACATTATTCGCAATAGATTAAATTAAAGCATATGTTTTTAAAACTATGTTTATAAGTATGTAAATTAAGAGTTACCGCGTCTCTGGACCACGAAGGACAAAGGAAGGAACATGGATGGGTTTTAGTCAGTAAGAGTCTGGCCGCTTCGCCCACAGTGGGGGCAGCCATTTAATGATTTCCCATCCCTTCAAATAAAGGTGACCCACTGATCGAATATAGACATAAATAATAAATAATAAAATTACAGCCATTACAATTTTTCTAAAATTCTTTATCTTTATGTCCCAATTCGGTCATGTTTTCTGTTTGCATATTTTTTTTAAATATCGGTAAAACTTTTTTATATCCTTGTTCCATTCATCATAATCTTGGTTATTATAATTAATTCAAAATTGACCATCGCAAAGCATAAAAAATACATGAACGAGTGAAATTCAATCGCGTAAAAAAACTGTCATATAATGTCTAAAAAATCATTTATAGAATCGAGGTTATAAATTACAATAAATTGTGGATTTTTGAATTTTAATGAACTCCAATATAACGGCATTTTTTTTTACAAATCGTTTTTGTACGAGTACGCCTATCTATGCACCTCATTTGCTCGGAGGATTTGCATTTTTAAATTAAAAGTAATAAAATATATTAAATAAAAAAATAAATACCGGTTTTCGATCGGTTGTTACTGTTGTTAGTATTGTTTTCAAACATTGACATTATTTTTTGGTGTCAGTAATATATTTTTAATCGAATAGTTTGCTGCTCGTAATTTTTTTTTAAAGTGTTTCCTTTTATGATAACGTTTTTGCAATATAGACAAAATTAGTTGACAATGAAGATACTCAGCTTAGGGATCAGTTTTTTATGTGGAAATTCTTACGCTATCTTCACTTTCGGTCTTTGGAATACTAATCTAAGCCTAAGGCCATTCGATGTGGACTTACGCGCGTTTTCTCTACTCTGTCTCCGAAATACGTATTAATAAAAAGGAGACAAAGGCTGGTGTAAAGCTAGGTTCACATTACGACACCATACACCGTACACTCAGTGTATATGGCGAGTGTCTATGTGTAAACAGGTAAGGGACATTTATTGTAACGCAAGAAGAGTCGTTACATCAATAGTATGAAAAAAAATCTGAAATTTGTACCTCAATTTCTGTCGAAGTATTGAATTATACTTCTTATATTTTAAGAGTAGTGTGAAAATGCTTTAGGCCTGTGCGCACTAGGCCTGTTAGATTCCGCTAATTATAAAATAAGGCTGTCGAGGATTTTTTCTAACTTCAAGTGCACACATAACACTTCAAGGTATTTTGTAATAAATCCGAATATCTTCCTAGCGTTAATTGCATAACATTCTTTCTGTCACTACGTCACTCGGAGTGAAAAACACTTTTTCTAAATAAATTAATCTATGCTTTGAAGCAAAAACCCGTTAAATAGTTGCACGTAAACACGAACACACCAAATTGGTGGCTGCCACAAGTTAGGCGCTGGCTTTGACATATTTATCGATTAATTTGAAAAGATAAACTCCTTGAGTTAATGTTCGCAATGACTATAAATGATTGGAAGCAATATATAACTGTATCGATAATTGCACTAGACATCAACTAATCCATTTATTTATGTCAGCGTGAAGATAAACAGTACCTACCTATAGTACCTCTCTATTTTTGAATTATCGCTGAATATAGTCAAAGATTAAAATAAAGACTAATCGGTATATTTGAAGCTAGATTTCGACCCTTGAAGTTATGAGACATCAAATCCGTACTCTATGAAATAAAGTCTATTTATGGCTTATATTATGTGTCTTTTTCTTAAATTTTACATAAATATACTTAGAAGAAGGAAATTAGGGATTCGAATTGACTAGAGTTGGCGCCGTAGGGTTGATGTCTGATTAAAGTGGGACACAACAAATATTTCACCAGTCCTTTGTCTATGGAATATGAGTTTTGAACAAGGAGACAAAGGTGGGAGAAAATATATTTGTCCAGCCCCTGTGGTAAGCTTGACCACTGTGCAATAGTTTGTCCGACAGCATTTTGGAATTTTCCCTGCACCTGTATTTCCGCTCTAAAACGCATCTTTGCATAATATCGCAACTCATAGTTACGTGTATGTGCTTAAATCTTACGAAATAGTTGCGATACTAGCGCCACAGTTTTGACAGCGGCAACTCTTGTTTATGATTATAATTGACATTATGAAGGCGTGTTAGTGTTATGTGTAAAATAATTACAAATTGATGTAAAGCCCAGTGAATGGCTTCCGGATTAATTATTTTTATTATGTTACATTTTATGACTATAGTCGTAATTTCTAGATTATTTTTTGTTGTAATTAATTGTGGGATTATTTCTTTGCTGTTGTTAATTATATAGCGGTTGTTACTATTTGGAGATGTCGGCATTGTAATGAAAACAAGATAGAACAATAAAAAAGAGGATTTAGAAGTAGATAGGTACCTAACTTAAACATAGTATATAACCGGATGCGTGAAGTACCTAGTTACCCTAGGATGCGGGAAAAACTATATCTATAATGAATCTACCTAACATTGAAAATAATTCTATTATGCACGTAATTAAGTGTTTGTACCTAACATTAGCGTTTACTAACATCTTAGGTTACTAAAATATAAATACGAAAGTGACCTTTTTTTCTTTATTTGTTTAGGCTTCGTTAGGCTTTCACGTTATAACGGCTGAACCGATTTAGATGAAATTTGGTACGGAGGTAGAGGGGACTGTGGAAACCCTCATAAGGTTTTCATACAGTAAGTAGTTCCCTCGGGACGTGGGTGACACCGCGGGAAACAGATGGTTAATACTAATTTGTTTAAATGGAGGGTTTTCACAAGAAAACATAACTTGGTTCACGAGTAAACACGTTCTCATAAAATTACCTATAAGATAAAGTCGGACTCGCATGAATCATGCGTGGGTAAACAAATCGCAAGTTCAACTCCAATGTAGCGTGTAAACCGGAGAAATTACCATAATTACACAACGTTACGAGTTTCTAGCAATTTTCACTTATTTTCGCGAGTAAAACCTTATTTGTTTTAGCAGGGAACCGGTTCGGATACGTGTCATGGTGCGATGGGCGAACAGCTGTCACATCAGCGACAATGTACGGGCGCACGTTAATTTCCATCAGCATAGTGGAT
The DNA here is from genome assembly GCA_963891755.1 of Pyrrhia umbra. Classification (NCBI taxonomy): domain Eukaryota; kingdom Metazoa; phylum Arthropoda; class Insecta; order Lepidoptera; family Noctuidae; genus Pyrrhia; species Pyrrhia umbra. The sequence continues at coordinate 2,385,483 of OY982934.1, read as the reverse complement.
CATCATATCACTTATGTAGGAATGGGAGAAAGAGCGAGGCCGCTGCCCGCGGCGGCAGTCGCTCCACACGCGCAATTCGACATGGTCAACTGTACATAATTACGTGCACCGAGTGTATGTGATCAAAACACAATTGCGCGTATCTGAACGCGGCGCGTCATTCGAGAAAAAAAAATGTCAAATTATTAAATGTCAAATTTTCGCGCGCTTTTCGATACCATAGATTAACAGATCGGTCGATGTTATTGGTACGTGTTTCGTGTATGAAAGTGAATATTTTTTTATCGTATCGTGTTGAAGTGAATGTGAAACTATCTATTGCGTAAGAATTAAAAATTCTCCGGTGCTCTGGAGATGAAACTTTGCGGAATTCTTGTGTTTGTTCGAGTTTATTTACAAATTAATTCGAAGCAGTCAATTCATTTAATGATTCTTGTGAAATAAGTTTACAATGTTTACACTGCCGTATTCTGTAACTCATCTAGAAAATGATATCTATCAAACATGACTCTGAGTTTTGGCCTCTCAAATTATTGTTTTTATTTTTGTTCACATATTTGCAGGAATTAAGCTTATAATAATTTGATGACTAAGAAACCATGTTCATAGTTATAAAATGCATAGAAAAAGTTAGGAACACAATCAAAACGTAGCATCATGAGCGTATGCGCATAGTAATTGTTACCTTTCGTTTCTACGATAATTACTTAATTTGTTGGCCGTGGTTTGCATAATAAGTAGATACAGTGATATTCTGCAAATGACGACGCGTCATTCAGGAGAAATTCGAAATTTGAAAATGTTTAGCTGTAATAAAAATTGCTTAAAAGCCTTTGTATAATAAATAAAAAAAACTGACCAATTTAATCCGCCAATAAATATGTAAAGGTATCACAAAGCCTTAAATTATATATTTCAAATCTATCTAAATTCAAGATCAAAATTCCTAATTTTATGCAAAGAATATTTAGGCATTAGTTTTTCTACAAGGTCGTTTTGATAATTAGGTTCAGTTTTAAATAACTTCCTTATTAATTAACGACTCTTCAAAGTATTGTAAACGAAGTCATAAATTGTCTCCACAATTTTATTCCAATGGAACAGAAATTATCATTAGAATAAGTACCTATGCTCATAAAAATAACACATCTTAAAGTCTTATGTAGGCCTAGCTTGGACGTTGAACAAACGCGTTTTGTTCAAGTCTTTGTCTCTCGAATTTGCATTAAGCAAGGAGACAAAGCATAGAGGCAACACCTTTATCTCCCCGTGCTGCGCAAGCCCGCTGAAAGAGGTTAACAACGCCTTTTGCTCAGTTTAGGGGTAATACAGTCTTATGAAAAATATCCTTAAAGTTCCACGCAAACAGTTAATGATTAAAGTTAACTAGCTTTCCGCCCGCGGCTTCGCCCGCGTGGTCATTTTTTTTACACCTTGGGTTACATTATTCAAGTTTTAGTAGGGATCCTTAATTATTTCTGGAAATAAATATAGCCTATGACACTTTGTAAAGATATAGCTTTCTAACGGTGAAATAATTTTTAAAATCGTTCCAGTGTTTTTTGAGTTAAAACCCTATAAACAAACGAACCTTTCCTCTTTATAATATTAGTATAGATTAAGAACTATGAGTGTTTTTCCGAAATAGTTATTTCCTATCTATTTTAGACATGAATACTTTTGATCACAGATCACAGAACTAAATTAATACGTACCGAGGGGGAAGCGAATTTTGCTGATTCCAAAATATATATAACTATAACTCAATATCACCCAAAATGTCGCTTAAACCAAATAGCCCGTTACCCCTCGATACTCATTTCACGAATAATTTAAATAAAACCAAACCTGTTTCAAAGATAAAATTGATGACGTAAAAATCCATAATTTCTTCTCAACTTCGCTGCATCGTATCGTATCGTTAATAAACTCATAATAAGTATATTACTACATTTGCATGCAACATGACAAAGAAAGCGTTTTGCGCTGCAGAGCGAAACGTAGCGCTTGATACAATATAATAAAGTGGTAGGCACACAAATTATTATAGCGGCCATATCAACACTGTTTTCAACACGAAATTTTGCGAGGAAACTCTCGAAAAAGTAACAAAAATATTTACACAGGTAATTGGAAAAATCGTTAACTATAGTCTGTCCCAATGATTTAACGAAAATGTAAACAAAGTCGTAACCTATTTTGTTCTCATACTGCCACAGAAATTAACAAAACGGCATAAGGATGGCGCATTTATGTCAATTTCATGCTCTAAACATCATCATTCATCATTTAATGCCATTTTATTTATCTATGTGGGAAAATTAGAACAAAATAGGATATGATTTTGTTTAATTTTTTTCTTAAAATCAATTGTTACAGACTATAGTTGCAATTATTTTTAACATGTGTCAAACATTATTTATGAACCTACATCATAATCATAACATATACGTTAAAGCGAATGAGGTTATAGGCCGCTATATATTTTTTTAATCGTGACCATAAGAAGAATACATAATGAGGTTCTAAATATGACACAGTCACAGTTGAAATCAATGACTATCAATATTTAAAATAAACACTAACCCGAAGGAATAAGATATCAATGTTTACTTCATATTTATTAGATACATAACATAAAGCGAAATAAAAATAATTATTTTATAATTCAATAAAACTACATACGAACATCATTAGCTATAATAAAATTCAAACGATAGTATAAAAAATAATAATACAATAAAAAAACCAATAAAACAAACAAAGTACAGTCGGTGGAAAAAGATAAGTATCTACATAACCAAGTGAGCAAGGCAAGACTGATATCTTTGTCCAGCGCCTGTACATCATAATATACTAAAGAAAGTGAACTACTGGGGAAATTAAAAACCAAGATAACAAACACACCATAATAGTGAAGTTCCCTGTAATTAATCGATGCAGTTTATCGATAAATATAATCGCAAACACATGTAGGAAGCGATTTTTAACTCGATTCGTGCTGTCGTGTAATGTAAAGCATTGGTGACAGGTACTTAATAGCTTATAAAGAGTAATTAGTTACTTTTTAAGACGATTAATTCGGAATTAGCTCATGACTAATTGAATTAGTCACTTAATTGTTCACTGCTTAAGTAAAAGTGCTTTTATTTTTTGACGGTATTTATCAGAGAAAAAAGGTATTAAGTAATGAAAATTGTAATGCGTTTTATTGTTTTTAAATAGTGAAATGCATTGGTAAAACAAATATTTTAAGCAAGTAAACACGATTAAGATACAACAATGTTAATTTCTGTATAAAAATAGCGAATTTATCTCAGCTCAATTAATAAGCTTCGGTAATATAGTATTTCGTAATAAATTTTCTAAATAATCAATATTCAGTGATATATCCACGTCTACCTATTTAGTGAAATTACTCATTTAAATAAACACGCTTTCATTTGCAAGTTTCTAACGTTTAACCTACATAGTTGCAAGAAAATCGAACACTTACAGATATCGATTAAGTAATCGATAAATTCGTAAATAGAGATTCATCGTTAATCACTACGGCCATAACTCAGAATTATGCGTACACTTGCTAACAAATGCGACCTGCTTAGACGCGTTCGAGTTTTAAAAATTACGCAACGTAATCGTAACAATGAGATGAGAATACGGAAGTGTTACAGAATACGGCCGTGTAACCAAATTAACCCCTGACTCGTAGGTAGCAGTGATTTTCTGTGCTCTTACTATAGTAGTGACAGTTAAATAACGAACAAGAACGCTTGTGGGCGATGAACAATGCCTAGGGAACGTTCAGAAGACGGCGACTGTAATGCTATAGCGCGGCTCATCAAGGACTTCTGCAGCTGCTCGGAGAACGGCACCTGGTCCCCGGAGATGACGACAGACAGACGGAAGGGCCCGCTGCTGAAGAGCGAACTCACGAACATGTCTGCGATGAGGCGAAGAATCATATCCATCGCCAAAAGAAAAAACAAAGAAGTCCCCGAGCCGCCTAAACTGACCTACGGCAATACATTTCAAAAAAGCTCTGAGACTCTCACTTCAAACTTAGTCAATACAACGATCAGTTCTCAAGGCAGTACCCTCAGAAGGAACATCGACAATTTCCTCCTCTCTCGAAGGATGTTCGCGCTTGAGGAGGACATTTACGAGAAACCTATCCAGGTCAAGACCCCTACGTGCGGCGAGAACTGGTCTCTAAGCAAAGCGTGGCGGAACAACAACTCGGATTTCTTCAACCGCTCCCCTACCCTCGATTCTCATCGGCTAATTGAGCGGAACCACGCCCAACTCGAACGAATCGACGAGATCCCGCATCGGAAAAAACGAAATAAGAAAATGAAGGAGCAATTACGATATGATAGGAATATTAAGAGGCACATACGGATACGTGTGATGTTGTCTTTGCGGATGAGGAGGTATATGAAGAGGAGGATGAAGAAGCCTGGTCAAGTGGCTCAGAATGTGAACGTCCCTCCGAGGAGGTTTCCTAGAGGGGCTTCGGTGACGTCAAGCTTTGGGACGCGGTCTTACAGGAGTGTGATGACGGACAAGGTGGGGGATGGTGCAGTTCTGTTTGACATACACGAGGCGAGGAACTCCACCATGGAGCTGTGCCACGACTATGAAGAAGACCTCGACACGCTACAGATAGCATTACGCGCCGGTAATTTTAGGTAAATAGTTTTTATACAATCTTAGATGTAAAGATTTGAGAGTGAAAGTGGAGTCGGTGAGGATGACAACGTGTTTATGTTCGCTGTGTAGTCTGTTTGCTTAGCAGCTAAAGTATTAGTAAATACTGTACTGCTTTTATGGATATAATATTGTTGGCTATTGGTTTTATTAGGTTTATTCTACCACACATTTTACAAGCAAATATGATATGATTTCGAAAGAGTCCATTAGATTTAATTTCACACATTCGTCAACTCCGTTTTTTTTTATGATTTTTTTATAGAATCTTTTACATATGTATACGCAAAGCGATTTGTCATAAGTTCCTATATTTATCTCACATTGATTGTTCAAATAACTTTGAACCGATAACCATTTACATTCCCAATCTAAACACAATACTTACACCAAAAGTCTAAAAAAACAAAAAAATCATCATAAAATAAACAACGAAATATCAAACTCAACACCCTATTTGAGGTCATCCGTAGCAAAGGTCACAATTTAGAAACTGTGCACTAGCTCCGGATATGTGGGCACCCTACCGTTACACCATTGTCGTCCACTGTCCCCCATATTAGTGGGTGACTAATACTGTGAGCAGTACCTGTGTAATTATTGACAACCATTGTGACAAAAATATGAAGCGGTCATGCGAATTTGGTGAACCCAAAACTTCAATAATTACCGGACTAATGTCCGGACCATAACTCGTCAAAATATTGACTAGATAGAGTTAAAAGGACTATTTACTTTTGGGACAAATCAACTATAAACGGTCTTCTTGATGAGACAAAAAGATGACAGAGAACTATTAGATGTTTTAAATATTTAGCAGCAATCGTATTTAGGGAAAAGTGACTTTAAAAGGGACTAGACCCCTAAGTTCCGGCATGGCTACTCAGAGGTCAATGGGTAGGAAAATAAAATGCGAACATTATCTTTTAACCCAACAAAATATAAAAATAACCTTTGACTTGTACAATAATCATTCATCATCATCATCAGCCGTCCACTGTTGCACGTAAGCCCACTCTAACGATTGCCGTATCGCCCAGTCTTCAGCTTGACATATCTAACTCATGCCTGCAGATTTCGCAGTTCTTCACTCAATCTTACCCATAAAATAATCTTTACTAAACTAGAAATTAATATTTCATTTCTAGACTAAGTATTAAAAGATATAAAAAGAGTAGTCGTTCATTCAACGTGTAGTGTCATTGACACCAAGTTTGTTAATTTCCCAATAATTTTGGCTTCGTCAGTAGAATACGGTTTCTAGTCATTTATTATTGTTTATAACTTGGATAATATCGAAAACAGTGACTGGGTAACTGTTTGACTGTAAATGAATGTTTACTTTTTTACTATTTGCGCATCTCAACAATATTATAAATGCGGAAGTGAGTTTGTATGTTTATTTACGCTTTCACGGTTAAACAGATGAACTGATTTGAATGAAATTTGGCACGGAGATTGATGGTACCCTGTAGACGGTTATAGGCTTTTTTGACGCGGGTGAAACCGCGGGAAACAGTATATCGTGTTGGATTGGCGTAATTCTTACATCGTTAACTTATGAAAAAGGGCTATTTCTAAGAGTCGAAAGACTGTTTTGGTGTCAGTAAATAGGCATGTTTTCCGAACTAAACACAGACAAAGCCAGAAAAAAATACTATTATAATCTATACATATAAAATGCTTTGTCCTGAATGACTGACGGATCAACGCACAGCCTAAACCGCTGATCGTAGAGACCTGAAACTTGGAGGGCGTGTTCTTTGTATGACGTAGGCATTCGATAAGAAAGGATTTACCAAAATTCTACCCCTATGGGGTAAAAAATGGCGGCAAAGTTTGTATGAAACTCTGTCATTTTAAATTTGAATGTATCGCCTACACGGGCGAAGCCGCTGGCGGAAAACTAGTATTTTATACAAACATATAATTCTTTAAAATACGCTAACATCACGCTCTTTCTATGATATGTTTCGGTCATAAAAGTGTCCATCATGGTAATTTAACTATTCTAAATCAAGTCACCGAATGACGATTTAAAATTGCTGCAACTCAAGATCATTTCAAGGAATGATTTAGCATTTTATTGCCTTTAATTTTAATCTGAATTCAAAGAGATTTCAATTTGTTTTTTTTTATTTATTAGCATATATTCGGAAGCGATCGCTATTATTTTGTACTCATCATTATTGATTCATCATACTAGTCGAGAGAAAAGTTCTTTTTCTAGCGCTTGGATTCGCTAGAGTTCAAGCTCTCTTCATACCAAATTTTACCAAAATCAGTCCGGCGGTTTTCGGAAAAGCATATTATATTTATATTACAAACAAACTCATATTCGCATTTATAATATTAGTTACGATGATTGTTGTAACCATGTGCAACTTCTGTTCATAAACAATACAAGCCATAAAAGAGATTAAACCTTCGAAGGTCGTTTATGCAATAATTTGAAGTTTTATTTGAATAAAAACAACTCGATATCAAATTAATGTCATCGTGTTATTATTGTAAATCGATTACTATTCGATTACAGCCATCAATCTATCATTATCGTATCGAAATATTTTCTAACATAGGAGGCCATATTACGAAAAATTAAAGCGATATAGATTTTAGTGTTAAAAAGGGATAGTGTTATTCGTACTGTATAGCTGAATCTCTCTTTAAAAAAACTATTTTTGAATAAACTTAAACTTAAGTTAAGCTTAAACCTAAATGACGTAGGGTATGGTTAATCTATCTAATAACGTATGAATTTTTCTCAGACTCGAAGGTTCTAGATGGGAGATCCCGAGATTTCTCTAACATTTGAAATAATATTTTTCGATTTCAATTTAATAATCAAAAACTTGTTGAAGTTAAGTTTTTTAATAATGATCCAATTCCGATTTAAAATATCTAGGTACCTACTGGGAAGTTTAAAGACTTCCAAAACAGAATAGAAAAGAGAATTGAATCTTCTTGATCATATTCTTATCTTAAAAGCATGAAATCGTGTATCTATATACATACCAATTTTGTTGCAAAAGCTTCAATATTTTTATGAGTATAAAGCATATTATAGTTGCCGGCAAATAACTTGGCCAGATTTTTACGTAGTTGAAACAAGTTTGCGCATGTGCACCCAGTGCAATCCAAAAGTAACACTTTCAATGCTTGTCATTACACTATCGTCTATTGTATTAATTTACTTTTAAACATTTTTATTTTTTATTTTTATGTAGAAAATAGTTAGAGAAAAGAGAAAAACTACTTAGAACTACTATACCTCTTACGTGTCCTTACTACCCACAGTAGTGGGCCTATTGTAGGCGAATTACGAAACGAAAAAAACTATACAGCTATTTTTCTTTTACTGAAAACGAAAACATGAAATTTTATTATCGACCTAATTAGCAAAAAAAAAAAGATAATCAAACTGTGTTTTGTTCGTAATTCTCCTAATTTGAACGCTTATCAGCTGCTTGACTGATAAAATATACGAGTAGGAACCAATTAAGTCTGAATACATTTTATTTATAATTTTAATTAATCTGTGTCTATTTAGATTGATATATGATGATGAAATTTTTGGTTCATATGTAAAATATTTCCGGTGGACTCATTAAAAAATAAACCAAAAAGCAAATTAATAATACAAGCAAAACAATTAAGCCTGTTTGAGTTATAGAACATCAAAGGTCAAACATTTATTTATATTATGATCTAGTTTTAAAGGCAAATTTATTTAGACAGAAATATCTAAGATGTAAAAAAAATATTAACGGACGAATTGACATTTTAATGTCAATGTCAAATACATTCCTTTAATCATCTTTGACACGCTTTGATGAATGTATCAGTTAATTTGTTCATTATGAAAAAATAAAATAAAATGTATGATTAAAAAAAAACTATTGCCCTTAATCTTCTGGCCAGCCTTTTCCCAATTGTGTTGGGGTCGGCTTCCAGACTAAACAGATGCAGCTGAATGCTAGTGTTTTAAATAAAGGGAGTGTATGTCTGACCTCCACAACCCAGTTACCGGGTAACTCGATACCCCTTGATAAGACTGGTTGTCACACTTTCTGGCTACGGACTACCGGTAAAAACTGTTAAAGATCTACAAATTACAGCTGGGAACAACGCTTAAAGTGGTTTCCGAGGCACGGAGTTATCTCGGTATGATATAGATGATCACCCATCCACGGCAAGTGCTTTACTTATGTAAATCGACGGCTGTTCATTAGCCACGAGCCGGGAGACTCAATATATATTTTACCTATTTAAAGATTACCAGTACCATATTTTAATTAAAAAAAACTGAAAGTTGCGAATTTTCTGATTAAATTAATAACGCCATCTATCGGTGAGTAGAGTAAACTGAATGTGATTGGTCGCGATGAGTGATTCGTGTTCGTGGCGCTACAGTACGTCCGAACGGATTGCAAAGTTCAGCTATCGCTTACTAGATGGCGTTGTTAAGCATAGTGAGCGTTGATGTCTTTTGTTCAACAATTAGATGTTTAAATTTTTTATTGCAAAATCTAAAGAAATTAAAAATGTAAGTATAAAAAATAATAAATAACAGATATGTTTTTGCAAATATGAATGAGACGACTGGCGCAGTGACCAGATTATTCCCATACCGAAGTTATACCGGCATTTAAAAAGTTTCTTACTATAAGCTGATATCAATAGATTTTATGAAAAATGTAAACAAAGTCGTAAACTATTTTGTTCTAATTCTACCACAGATGATGCCCTAAACATCATCATTCATTATTATTATATTCATTATGCCATTTTATTTTATTTATGTGAGGAAATTACAACAAAGTAGGTTATGATTTTGTTTATATTTTTCGTAAAATCAATCGGTACAACTATACCATAATGTCTATTTGAAAATTAGGACAATCAAGGTCAAAGGTTTTGAGAGAAATACTGCCGAAAAAGGGTCGTAACTACACTTTTTTCGATACTGAGTTAAATACATATTTAGAATCAGGAAAAAATCTGATTACAAATATAATATTTAACTCAATATAGAAAATTCAAAAATTATTTATTCAAATTAGGCTGAAAATCAGCACGTCAAATTTACAAAAGACAGCCGCCAAAACGCCCGCCCTTCACCACTTCCTACGTATTATTGCTGGGAAGAAGTGGAAAAAAATAATATCTTTTTGTCCGGGTGCGTGAAGCAATCCTCCAGGTAGGGATTTTGCTGAGTATCAGGATATGCCTATAGGTTCCTTCATCTTCCAGGAGCGGTCGCCTAGCGGTCGAGGGGTGGTGGTGCGGGCGCGCGATGCCGGGGGCGGGCGGGCGCGCCAACAACGGGGCGCTGGCGCTGCACTACGCTGCCGCGCGGGGCTGCCTGGACTGCGTGCGGCTGCTCACCAACACCACGCCTGATGTGTCGTGAGTATACGGCTTTATTACTACAGGATACCAGGAAAAGTAGTATTTACTTACTGCATCACCTGCCTAGCCCTTTTCCCAATTATGTTGGGGTCGGCTTCCAGTCTAAAGCGGATGCAGCTGAGTACTAGTGTTTTACATGAAGCGACTGCCTATCTGACCTCCACAACCCAGTGATCGGGTAACACGGTACCCCTTGGTAAGACATGGTTGTCAGATTTCTGGCTTCTGACTACCCGTAACGACTGTCAAAGATGTACAAATGACCGGGACCAACAGCTTAACGTGCTTTCCGAGGCACGGAGGAGTCTCGCTATGACAAAGATGGTTACCCATCCACGGACCGACCGCGCCAAGCGCAGCCGAACCGTGCGGCTGTTACTTAGCCACGAGCTCCTCTATATTTACTTACTTGATATGCATCATATATATCGTGGTGGGCTAGTGGTTAAACGTTGTCAAAAGTACCTTAATTAAAAAAGCGTACTATAAAATTCAAGACTACGTTGATGATAGGGATGTATGGCGCTCACCTGATTTTGCACGTGTGGCTTCCCTGGCGACTATTAAACAGATTCATACACACATACATTCACATCTTGAATTTCTTTATTGGTTTGTATAAAAAATATATAATACCTTGTATGTATATTGTAATTAAAATTATAAATAATAATTAGCTTCTTTTTCTTTTTTTATTTATTTTAAATTTAAATTTGTCCATGGAGTTCTCCGGTTCTTCTCCATAGGACCTACTCTTTGGAACCGTGCAACTAGTGTAACTTTCATAAGAGAATGCAAAGGCCTATTTGAAATTAAAAAAAATACTTTTGAAGGCCTGCGTCTCGTGTAAGTGTGCGAGTTCGAAGCTTGGCAATAACCAATGTGACTTTTTTAAAGTTTTACGTACTTTCTAAGCGTATCTTGGACACCACACACACCATTGACTAATGGTAAAAAAAACCTGGACTAAAATCACGCTATAGATAGCGTGGAGCTTGGTGATCAATGCTCATGCCTTCTCTGATTGAGAAGTGGCCTTTACCCTACTGTGGGATAGTAAATACGCCGATGATGATAGGTATTGTTTTTGCAGGCTTCTTCATTCTTCTTCTTCTTCAACATTAATAAATACTATGACTGTACACGTGTTTTACTATTTATTTGTTGGATTTATGCCCAACAATGACCTTGTTTCCTACATGGCGAAAAAATACCATAACTACAACTACATGTCTCCATAAACGTCCTACAATTTATCATGGTAAATAAGATTGATGTAAGACATAATCTATGAAGTTGGCAATAAAACATGCGCACGCGGCTCATTAGCCGGTCACACGTCATTGCGCGCGCGCAGATCTGCGAGATCAAGCGCAGCTGAGCGAGACTTATCGGCAGTCGACATGTTAGGAGTCGATTTGTGGTAATTGTCTGCGTTTGTTTTTGAATTCCGAACATTTTAAGTTTTTTGTTTTAGATTATTTAAAAAAAAACTTTTAATATTTTGTAAATTATTTTGGGACATCAAGGTCTTGTCCTTGATTCTTCTCTTGATCCTTGTTCTTTTGTATTTCGAGAATTTGGGACGAACTCGCCACAGAAAAGTTTAAGAGAAATGATTTGACTGATTTAGAACCACATTTTAAGGTTAAGAGGTTTCGATCGGACAATGTTATTGACATGCTCCATATGCAATGTCTTAGTTAAGCCAGTCTGGATTTTTGCTCGGTTCAATATAGACATATAGGAGAATATAGGCTCCTTGATAGTATCATCATCAGCGTACTACACGTTCGTCCGCTGTTGGACATGTTGGACCTCTGCTAACGTGTGCCATATCGCCCGGTCTTCAGCTTGCAACAACATCCAACATGCTAGAAATCATCAGGTACAACCTATTAAATTTCCAAACCTTGGCAACGTATAATGGTCTATTGGCTAGCTAAATGAGAGTTTATTTTTGGCCCTTTTTTGAGTTTTAGACCTAAGTTTGATTGAATTAAATAATGCTTTTAAATCATAAACAAACGCACTTAGAATTAGTTTATATTGAAGGTGTAGTTATTAAAATCTTAGTATACGGAACCTCGTCAAGCAATGATTAAGCTCATGTAAGGATTTTTTGTTGGCTGATGGTCTTCTGGCCATAACTGTCCAGTCACGGGAGGTAACGGCGCGGACTACTGTTACTGATCAACACGATGCGTACGCGCAGCTTTGTTTTGTGCGAGATGCAATCTGTTTTATGTTGGATAGGTTATGGACAATGTTAGGAGATTAGTAATAAATAATTGTTATTATTTGAATTTTTGGTTATTATTTTAATATTTTGGGCTGTAAACAATATAGATACAGTTCTGCTTTAGGTTTTATAAATAACTAGTTTTTTCACCCGCGTCCCGAAATAACTATTTAACGCACCTAGATAAAGTCTTATAAAAGGTCCTCTATCTCCATACTAAATTTCATCCAATTCTGTTTAGCCCTTTTACCATGAAAGCGTATCAAACAAACAAACTTCGCATTTATAATATTATTTGGGATTGTTAATTTTCAATTCCTTTTTTTTTTCAAAAATAATGAAAACAAAATACAATCGGCTCAATTACTTATTATTTTTTTTCATAAAATATAGTTATTATCAATTCAACAGGCAATGATAATTAAGATAATTAAATAATAGCCCGGCTTTATCAGGCATCCAACATTGCATAGCTATTTAAATAGCCATGCACACTAAGGAATGTCTGTGCATGGTTTCAAGCAAATGTTTGTGTTTTTCTGACGTCGACTTTCTTTTACGCAACAGGCAGATAATAGGCACAAATGTCATAATTATCAGGGTGAAACTGTTTACAGGCGTACAAGAATCTTTTGACACTTATAATATCATACTTCTATGACGTAAGCAGGCGGGCGGACGTAGTCTTTTATATTGTGGTTAATATCTTAAAATAGATGGGCCAATTAAATGTAAATTACATTCCGTGGTGCTAGAAAACTGGGTTTCACCCAGTTCTTTGTAAAAAGACCCTTTGTGCTAATGGCCTAACTCTTTACATCTGTCTCCTGCTTGATATGGAGGGAAGTGGAAACTATGATTATTCCATTTATCTATTGTTTTCTGATTAAATTCGTTGCGGGTTCCAAGACAGTAAAAAAAATCTCTGGGACTCGTCGAGCTTCATTGCCTCGGCGTTTTCTTGTGGTCGCCACTGTTGATTCTGGCTTTCAGGAGTTGCAGTGGTTGGGAATAGTGTGGCGGGCTTGTTCCAATAAGAAAATAGATGGGTCGCCATCTTTCTTGTCGATTCCGATTTCTGCCAAGTGCCAAAATATCCTTGTTTGACTGTATTGAAAAAGATTAGATAATAGTTTTTATGATAACGTTTCGTTTGTTGATGTTTCATCTGTTTGATATTGATCCTATGGTCCGCGTCCACTTTTGCCTATATCATCGTTGCGTCTTTAAGAGTCCCATGTGTAAAATTCATCTGTGCGAGATAATTATTAATAACCGTCTACTGAATAAAATATAAGGAAACTAAATATAACAAAAGATACAAGTGATAACTAGAGGGTTTTATTGGTATTGTCCTTTTAAAATTTGAAATAAGCTAGTATAAAAAAATGATTTCGAAAAAAGTGACACATAGGAGATTTGAAGTCGCAACGACGACATGCCTCCTATAACGTTTGCTTTATTGCTCGGTACTCAATGTCTACAGCTTCTTACTTACTTATGGCCATTTTCAATATCCTATCTATCCGAAGATTTCCTTACTAGAGATAGAATTTTGACATAAAGTCCATACGACTATTGTCAAAAATCCATCTCTAGTAAGCAAATCTATGGATAGATAGGATATTGAAAATGGCCGTTAATCGTTACTCTGCCTATGCACAATCTATGTTAAAGATCAAGTGACGTAATAAATTGATCAATAAACTACGTCACTATTGAATAAAATCGTTAATTTTAAATTTTAAATAAAGAATAAAATCCTAAGCGCATAGCCAGTGAGACGGGTAGAGAAAGCGTTACAAAATTAATTGCTCTTATCCGCGATCTAGCGCGCTCATCTGCGATCTTCACGCCTGCGCCTGCGCCGGTGCTGCCATCCTGTGACACATTTATGTTGGCAATAAAAATTGTTTGGGTATACACGCTAGTTAGGTAACGGGGTAGGTAGGTAAGAAGGTAACTACGCCAAATATTTACGTATGTTAAAAAGGAAATGTTGAATAATATTTTATGCTTTCTTTAAAGATGCGAGTACCTAATAATATTTGTATTGGTTATCTAGCTGTCTTCTTTGTAAACTATACCTCAATTCTTAAGACTAGATTGGTCCTTTCATCATTAGTAGCTCTTCTGTTAAGTGTCTTCTTTCTACCTTCTAGGAAGAATATTTAGGTACTTATCCAGCTTTCTGTCGATTACTTTCTTGGTAATGGGGTAAATAAGGTTTGATGGATAATTTATTCTTTTTATTTTGTCTTACTTAAATAAGTGGTAAATGTTAGACTTTACAGTTTGTTTGAAAGACTTATGCTAATCCGCGTTTTGTAAAAATAATGTCTTAGTTTGGGATTAGTGACTCTCACTTACACTTTGTATATACGTAGATAGAAAAATATCACAAGCTAAGCTAAGTAAACATAAAGAAAAATCTTAAAGGAAAATTTACATGACCGCCAACCATTTAAACCGCCACTCTAACAGTTTTCTTCGCCATAATTATAAGTAATGATACGAATGTTATTATAATAAGGGAAATCAATGAGCGATTCGTTTTAATTCTTGTAACTGCACCTACGTTTCTAATTATAGAAATTATGTCAACGGAAACCACGGTTTTGTACGTTTTCTAGTCTGATTCAGGGCTATGTACCAAGTATTTCTGTGTTTAAGTATGTGATTCGTAAATGCATAGGTACGATCGAACGAACTAAGAGATCAAAGGACCAAGCTTGAGTTTTTGTCTAACGTATTCACAAAAAAAAAGTTCTCAGATAACAGCCGAAATTATTGATAGGGGGTTGTTATCTGTGTACTTTTGAGAGGTATTTCGATTAGGCAGAAGCCAGATAGGGTAACGTTCTACACAATAACTGGGTGGTAGAAGTCAGGTAGGCAGTCGCATCAAATAAACTACTGGTATTCAGCTTCACTCCGTTAAATTGGAAGTCGACACCGATATAATTGGAAAAAGGCTAGGCAAATGAGCATGGGGTAAATTGATGAGCCAGCGAAACGTGGCCTGATTTTGTAAATACTTCTAAACAATTTATTACTATCAGTAGATAAGAAATAGTAGTAATAATAGTAGTTCAGAAATAGTAATTTCTGAACCAAAACATTGCACTCAACAGTCTGTAAAACATTTCATATACGATCCACATTAAGGCCATTTACAATTAAGAAACCAGCGATACATATAAGTTAATCTATCCGCCACCATAAGCTATAATGTTGAAAGACATATCACAATTACAAGCAATTTGTAGCTTGTACCGGCTACCGCGGTTCCATTGAGTAAGTCAAATGCCTCGGAGTTTCCGGACCGAAGCCCAGTTATGAAAGGCCTTATTAAATCTTTTTTTAAAACCTTATCGTACATTTTAGTGTGGTAATTGGGGTTGTGTGACATTGTTTTGTGTGATATTTTTTGGTCCTTTGATACGCATTATGTTGGTTTATAAATATGTAATAATTTGTATAAAACAGTTTTCTACATTTACTTAATCATAATTATAAGTAAGTATATTACTTAGATGCAGTTACTTTTTTCAGTAACGACTCAAATCTAATCACTATGAGAATCATTTTCAGGAAAACGATTACAATTCTTATATCTATTAGGAGTGATTTTTTTGCTCTATCACCAGCAGTCTATTTAGTGTCGGACATGGGCTTCCCATAGCGTGTACTATATTGCCCGGCCCTTAGCTTGACTCATCCAACTTCTGCCTGCAGCCTTTAGCAGATCTTCAATCCATCTTGGAGTGCTTCCTACACTATGTTTACCTATTCATGATCTCCACAAGCCAATTTAAATTATAACTCCACCAATATCTTCTCGTAATTCGATTGACGGTAATTAAAATTAAACCAATCGTTTCCTCATCATATAGCAAAATAACGGAGTATTTAAGGAAACCCGTCGGAGTGCAAATAAAAACATAATTGTATATTGCAAAGAAAGCAGCCATAAGTAAGTGGGCCTGTTGCACTGATAAGGGTGATCACTTAGTGATGAGCGGAGAGGTTCATTATATAGAAGACCATTGTGATCTTATTCATAATAGTGTATCATTGATATTTTTTATCAAAAATTATATTATTAAAAAAATATGATTATATTCTTTTAAAGAACCGATTTTTTTGATGTAGTAGGTATTAAAATTAAGTTGGTTTTGTCAGTACCCTAAAACCGTGATAATTCTGGCAATTAGAACTGAGACCCTCAAAAAAGTAGAGGTATATTATTTGAGAGAGGTAGGTAATAATAATTATAATAATTTTCTATCCTCTTTTACTATTATTAATATCATGTGAGTACTTAACTAATTTTCAAAAAGTCTACATACAAACGGCCATAGCATTACGTTTTTTTATCCATCAATATTCAGGAATGAAAAGGAAACACACTTCTCGTTCACGTCTCCTTTTCATAACGAAAGTATTCCTGCTTTTACGCATCGTGGTAAGGCCTATGGACCTGTAATTACGAGACTAAATTTCTTATAACAAAATCGCTAATCGCTCCGCTCATCACCAACATATTCACCAATAATAAGTAGAGCTCCGTATTACACATTAGTAGTAATTCACTCAGTCGAGTGAGATGCTACTCACCGTGTACTCGTTCCGAGTGCAATGTGCGCGTGAGTCGGTGATTGAACGATTTTCATTTTCTAAACGGGAATATGAACTTTTTCAAGTGAACTCGTTCGAAAATTTTGAGTGAACGTGAATACTTTGTGTGGTCGGATTTGATGTATTAATTTGAATTTTGTTGTATTATACCTAGTTTCTTATTATTTTTTATTGCTAGGGGGTTGGTAGGGGCTGTAAGAAATAATTTAAATAGGATGTAAATACTTCTTATAAAATTTTCAAAATATTTCTAAATCTGTATCCTGACTACTAAATGAATTAATCTAGGCCATTGTATTTCATTTGCGTGGGTAAAAAGGGTAATTATCGCTACAGTATCTTGCCTATAAAATTAAAAATGCTTTTTTGATTTCGGTCCTTCAGACCAAAGGAAGCTTCATTATCTGTTTATGACCTAACCTTGACATTTTACTGACAACGTAATGTCAAATTGAATTGATGTCAATTTTCACAGCTGATTCTGCATATAAAATGTGGGTCAGAGTGCATATAATGCACATCCATTGTTCATTGTATAGTATTGTCATCGTGGCCTACTTGTTATGGTATGTTAATTGTAAAATTAATAATTTTGAATACAACTTGAACAATAACAGCTTAAATTTTTGATAGTCTTATGAAAATTTTAGAACTTGACTAGCAAAACGAATTAATTATTTACGAATATCTTATAAAATAACTTACCTAATTATATTGTTTTACTTGTGTTAATTTTTTTTATCATAATCGATTGATATTCTTCTATTCATCCCGAATTATGTTTAAGCTTGATAGCGAATCTTCTATTGTTAGTTATTGCGTTATACAATTAGAACTATGCTTAAGCCTTAAAAGGATTCTTCTACTTTTAGTTATTTTGTTATTTTTCTTATCATCTTCCCTTATTATATCTCTAATCTAATGCCTAACTTTATTTTACTCTATATTGTCCTTTATTATATATGGCATCTCGCTGGTCAACCTAGTAGGTTGTTGACTGCTTAACCGGGCTTGCCTGTGAAGTGCCTTAAATGAATTTAGGGCCTCCAGCCAGGGCTTTACTTACAAAACTAAGCGACTACACGCTAAGGGCACCCCCTAGTGTAGTGGGGTACGGGCCTCGGCTTAGGGCGTCGCTTGGGGGGGGGGGGGCAGCAAGGGACAGGCTGGATCAGAATATAATCTCTATATTTCCACTAATCTATTAATGTTCCTGAGGGCGATATTCAAACATAATTGTTTCTTGAGTATGAATTTCAAGCAATGTGATTGGTTGAATCTAACTTTAAAAAATGCTTGAAACTTGATTTACGTTTCGTACGAATTATATAGGTTACCGCTTACTTTTTTCCCGATTTAAACTTATATTTCCTGGATATTTTTTGTTTCGGTATAAAGAGTCCAGTTAGTAAAATGTGTTCATAAGAAAACAATGCAATGTTTCTTGGTAGTCACGCAAGAATAAACGCACATATATCAGTAAGCAACGGTAGTTTTATATCTTAAGCTTGTTATTTATTCAACTTAAACATTTTATCTCAATGCACTTTTTTCTTTATTCCTAGAAAGAATTTAAAAGTATTTTTTTATATATCAGGATTTATTGAAATACATTGAAAAAGTAGTTTTTTTGGTAGAAATACCACTTATCTTTCCAGAAAAATTGAAAACTAGATTAGTGACAAACTCTATTCATACAATTCAAAAAAAGAATATCTTTGTCGTATACAAGATACAAAGACCCATCAATTGAGTCAGGTTTTGACTCAAAATAAAATTGTATTAAATTATTCAGGCTACCATACGAGCTTTGTTATATAGAGAATCGTGTAATATCTAATAATTTTCAACAACCCATGCAAACTCCATTACCTTCCTATCTTTAAAACAATTAATCCATTAACCATTAACTCCAAGATAACAACTAACGGATGTAACTAATTCAGTGAAATTTAGCCTAAACGCATATTCGGTTCAAATTACCATATACTGGTGTAACTCTCGAAAGTTAACGAAAGCGAGACAACGCGAAATATGCGCGTTTGCTTAACTAATGTACTGTAGTTTGATGTTTCTAATTTATTGGCACGATAGTTCTGCGTGAAAAGGATTCGAGATACGCTATTTAAATGATTTATTATACAATCAATTTATATATATATAGCTTAAAATAAAATCAATTGCGAATTTAACTTGCGTGGACTTCAGAATTAGGACAAGACACAGAGAATTAATTTAAGATAAAAAGTAATTCTATGTGTTAATTTAATTTTAATTATCGTTCTGTAATTTTTTATTCAATTCCTTTTAAGACATTTTTGGGAGAATAAGTAACAAACTATGTAGACAATTAGGCGACATTCTCTAAGGTTTAGAATTTCGTAAAGGCTTTTTGGCGGATATTATTATGCTACTTAATCATCAGTTAGGTTCTAAGGCAGTTATTGGTTATAAAATACTTATAGCATATTTTTAATTAGGACGTGTCGTTATATGAGCATGAAACAAAAATTATTAGTTTTTGGTCCTAAGAGTATTAGTATTCACGTTTTAACTAATTTGTGGTCCTTTGATAAAAAACTTCTATAGTTTGCAATCATAATTTGGGCAATTTTATTTAATGTTTTAATTACCACAAACAATAAAAAAATGTGCATAATAAAGCCTACCTTTAAGTAATGTGCCTACATAACTGGATCATACCATGACCGTGAACGTTTCAGGGGTGGAAAGAAACAAAATACGGTCTAGTATCCCACAAGAATGTATCAACAGCATATCACACGTGCGTGCATTATTATAATCTTACCTATATATTACAGAATATATGAAACAAAAAAAAAACAAAGCACGATCGTATCCAAATTCTAAATTTTAAATTCAAAATAAAACCGTTACAGAATTCGTAAATCAAAAATGACATTTCAACATCCACAGACTATATTACCAACGATAATAGCTCCGTTGATATAAATGTCTATTGATGCTCGCGTGATGAAATGCACGTCTCTTAAGAGTAATACATTCGTGTTGCCAGTAATCTTAGACGGGTAAACTGTCAATGAGAAAAAAGTAAAGTATTTTTCGAGAGCCGATAATTTGACAGCGGTAATTACCGGTTTCGCGTTTCTGGTGCGATTGTTTTTTTTTGTACTTTTACATTATTTATGGATAGGCTATCTTAATTATCATCTTTATTACTGCTTACATTGTAAGAATTAAGTGCTTGATGATAATTTTAGATCTTTTTGTTCTATTTTTGAACACTTTTTACCTACTAAAATTTCATCCATTAACGTGTTTCAAACCGCTCCTTGTCATTGTTTTGTGATTCAGGTAACCTATGACTGAATAGGTACTGAAAAGTAATTTTAATAAAACGTTCAAGATTCGTCTTATTGTGTGCACAATTCTCAATAATCTATGCGCTCGTTTAGACATATCATATTATTCGCCCTTATATTTTAAACAGTTATAAATATGTCTGCTGTCGTTGTCATTTCAATTGGCCAATCAGATCAAATTGATTTTTTTAGATTTTTGTTAATATTCTCTTTTATTTCTACATTTGTTCCTTTACTCTTCTTACTTAATTTTCCAACACCAGTAACTTAATAAACTCTTTCTTGTGATATATTGATTTAATTTTCAAGTATCCATGTGGCATTGTAGATATTTGATTGTCCAATAAATTCTACATTTAATTTATATTTCTAGTCTATCTTATAATTCAGATTAATGTTACTGCTTTCCTTTTTATGGCCGTATCGCCGTAATTACAATGCATTAATTAAAGCTTCAGCTATTATTTCTAATGCTTGGTTAGATGTTTCTTTTCTTCTCAAAAAATCTGAGTCATGAAATGCTTGTACAGTCTTGATGCTGTGTTGAAGCTGATTCAAAAAATTTTGTCCACCAAAAAAATCTTTTCGATGATATCTAATGGCACTGTGTTTATCACATTAAATATAACTACGTACGAGTATAATACGAGAAGATGGTATTTATGTTTTTTATAAAAAATAATTTACTTAGCACTTGGATATTATTTTGAGCTTCCCATATTATATTTGTGTAATGGTTATTCCTTCTTAAAAAGGCTCAATCTTTAATTAACAAAAATATACTTAAAATGAAGGCCTTAACTTTGCTAATAACCAAGTAGTATGCAAATGTATATTAGATAGTAATGAAAGAACTTCATGTTGTATGTATACTTTTTTTTGTCCGGATGGGAAATCATCAAATGATCCCGCCAAAGGCGTGGCGGGTGGGAGTGTCAAGACTCTTACTGACATAAAACGCATCCATGTTCCTTGTATTCTGGGGGCGCGGTATTTCTTTCGAACGTCCCGCAGCGTTATTTGTATACGTGAAATTATTTTAATGTGATAAACTCAGTGATACCCTGTATATGTACCACAAAAATATGAAATGTATTCTCACAGTGTTATTTCTCATCTTTACATCTTAACTTTTGTAGAATAATATCTCCATTAACTCTGCTACAGCTGCCGCTGAACATATGCTTTAAAAGAAGCCAAAATAAAAAACAAATAATAAAAATCAAAAATAAAATAAAATACGCAGAACTTTTTTAAAAACAAAAAAGTTTAATTACAATAACGACGAAAACGAACGAACTATGCTTTGAGTGGATAGTGACGTAACAGTGTGAAACAAGATGGCGACGTGTCCGAGACGGGAGCGACCCGCGCGGTCGGCGTCCACGAGGCTGAAGTACTCCAAGACGGTACCAGCTAGTACCATCAGGTTGGTTGGAAAAAATACTTTATTTACGTTTATTTTCCCAATTATACTTAGCAAATTGTCAAAAAAATGCGTGTTGAACGATGTGGCGGGTGTTACCTGGCCAAATCATTAAATGGCGGCACTATAAGAGCAAGGGATTTCATGATTTGGCCAATTATACAATCAGTGGTCGACATTTACATTGTGAAACTCAATATTATCCTTACTAATATTATAGGTATGTGAAATAAACTCTGTCTTTCTGTCTGTCACGCTTTCACGGTATAATGGCTGAACATATTTAGATAAAATTTGGAATTTGGTATGACAGAAAAACATCAAATATTCTTTTGTTTTTTTTTGCCTAACGAGTCGATGACGATGTCTACTATGCCAGTGTCACGTGCGCATTGAAAGGACTTTTCACTTACCGTGTAATGTTCACGCGGGAACTACTCTCGCTCCCGGAATACTCATTTGCTCATTTCGAGACGCGGGTGAAAACGTGTGAAAAACCTAGTGCAATCCTATATAAAACAGTAGGTAATATTGTTAGTATTTAGCTCAATAGAGTGCACATAATAATGATGAACTGTGGCAATATCACGCCATAGTAACGGCGCGTTCCGTTCTGAAAGCCACCACTGCAACCTGTTCAGTTTCAGCGATGCGTTTTACTTGTGAATTCAATTGGAATTTCATTTGCATTCATTGATATTTCTTTTTTGAATCATGATATTTTTCTACCACCTTTCGGTCTAAAGGTTATCTACATATAAAGGGTTTGATATCCAAATTAAGAAAAGTGTTATTCAGTTTTTCAAGAATTATACCCAGTTTTATACAAGTAGGTGTAGGTTTTTCTTTGTGGGTTTTAAAGCAAAAAAAAAGCAGCTATGAGTCAGGCACATGGTGGTGTTGCACACCTGTGCCACGTTAATCCGTCCCCATCCCCGGTTACTATTTTAATAGTAGTTGTAACAATGTTGTTATCGTTTTGCGGTCACCAGTTGGCGCCACTGTTAAGTAAGGTCTTGTGAGTCAACAGAAAAGTAGCTCAAAACTCTGCAATTCTTACTTTTAATAGATAGATACGCTGTAATAAATAATTTAAACTCGCTGTTTTTAAGGCCCACTTATTTGGCATCTCTCGCTGTTTTTAAGGCCCACTTATTTGGCATCTATTCTTAACTTTTCTTGCAAAGGAGTAACGTTTATTGAGTTATAAAGTTCAACTGGCATAATTCATCAGGAATGGCACAATATTTGCAATAAATTGTAGAAATCCGAGATAAACGTGCTCGCAGTGAAATACATTTGACATTTCTTGAGAATTTACTCTACGCTAGTGCCTCTAGCGGCAAATTCAAGCGCGGTAGCCCTCGAGACCATTAGTTGAATTTGAGAAAACTCTGACACTAGGGCTCGTTACGTTAATAAAACCTGTAGCCATCACGATAAGAAGATTTTCCCAAAGACTTTGACGCTTTTCTTTTAAAATCAAAACAATTGAATACATAACTTGTAACGACTACCTCTCGCAACAGACAATCTTCATATCAATATGACAACTTTCATGCCGTGAAGCCAATTAAATTATTACTATCGTAAGCTAGTGTCTTCCCTGTGGCGTCGCCTGTCAGCTCTCGAAATAGACGAGATAATTTCCACAATTTCCTCAGAGAAAGTGATACGTAAGGGGAAATGGATGTTGTATTACGTATGCCGTGTTTGTTTATACGTGTTTTAGTTAATGATATTGATGTTTTATGATATGTTTTGAAGAGGAGAGTATGCTTTAAAGTTTGTCAATAGTGAAGATGATAAAATGCCAATTTGCCGTTGATGGCATGAAAACGATTGCCTTTTTTCTGGTGGGAAATCATCAAATGACCCCTTCAGCCGTGGGTGGGGCGGGTGGGAGTGTCAGACTCTTACTGACTTAAACCCATCCATGTTCCTTCCTCAGCCCTTTGAATTCCGGGGGCGCGGTATCTCTTTCGAACGTCCCGCAGCCCCGGCAGGTATGCTCCACCGTGTCGTCCGGGCGAAAACGATTGCCCTTGACTGAGTAATTAGCTGCATGTGGCTTTTTGGTAGGATCAATTCCCATACGAGTCAAATAAATATTGATCTGGGTCTGGAAGTTTGTGCATGCGAGATGTTTTAAATGCACCAATTTAAATACAGGAGAAATTAATTTGATTGGTTAACTATATCTTAATGTATTTTAATTAACATCATTAATACTATGTTTCTAATACGTAATATGTTTTGCAACTCAACCTAATTGAAAATGGCCTGGTCGTTAGTCTGCTATGCCTGAATAGTCTGAAATATATTTCTTATGCCACATGCTTCTTAGCGGCAGTTAGATGCGATGGTACTTAGAAGATTTTATTATTTCACTGACTTCATAATACATATTTTTGAATATATAATTGTACAATAAGGGATTCATGTATTTTGTCATATAACAATACTTGTGTTTTGGTTGCAAGTCGAACAACAGTGGCATAATTTACAAGTTTCAGCACCTTGCATGATTATAAGTATACAGTAGGTATACAATTCGTCATGGTGAATACGCCTGTGCCGGTGAACTAGTGAATTCATTTTAATATTTATGAATTATTTAATGAATCGAAACTGCGAAACTAAACTTGTTATTTAAACTTGTTTTCTTTGAATTGGTCATTATTAAAAGTTTCGTTCAAATGGTAAGCTAACTTGTTGAATTAAATAAAAAATGCTGTAGTTTTTGTTAAAAATAAATAACGGTTAAAAAGCAAACATTTTGTAAAAAAACAGCCCTCAATCAAAAGTGATCAAGAATGTGAGATAAACACAAAATACTTATTTTTAATCAATTAGTTAAAAACTCTATTATATCATGTTTTGTGATATTCGTAAAAGTATAAATGATAAAAAGTTTGGTGCAACACGCCATAAATCTATTTAAACTAATTAAGAGCTAAATAGCTTGCAAAAGACTATAAACAAACACTGCATATTGATTTAAAAACTTTTTGCGTTCCACCATTGTACAACAATAGGAAACTTCTTACAGCGCCATCTAGCGCCAAGTAGACACAATAGCCACCGAGAAAAAATAGATTATTATTGTGACAAGATTTTCCCTAGTCTTGACAATAAAATGAAAGATGTTTAAGATTCTGACCTTGATAGACATTTTCTATTAAACAAAGCGTCGTTTGATAGTTAAACGGTAGTAAAAAGAGTAATCGATTAACACGCAAACCGGTGTTTAGCGCACTATTGTTATGATATAGTTAAGTGTAGTAGTTTTGTAAGATAAATAGTGTGTTATGGACACTTTCTTCTAAGAATAATTATGTTTATCTCCGTAATTGAATAAATATATTAACGTTCTTAGGTACTTTGTAATGCATTCACGTATTTCTAGGTGTTTTAACTGAGGTAACAACTTAACGTATAAAAAGTAGCCTATAACGTCTCCTGGGTCCCAAATCTCGGTACCAAATTTCATTCAAAATTGGTATTGTCGTAATAGCGTAACAAACAAACTCACTTTCGCATTTACAATATTGGTTAGGATTGTTTTGTAAAACTAAACTCTCAGTATTAATAAGTATATAATAACAGTAATAAATAGTTGTTTGAGTGTTATTTACTAGAACCGACGAGAACGTTTTTATTACTGAGGGAAAAACAATAATTTATATGCAGACGTAAATACAAAGAAAATTAAAAACATTTTTAAAGTAAATATAAATGTGATTTTGGATGGAAAATATTCGTTATTCATTTATATAAGATACATACTACTATAAATTATAATTAATATTAAATTGCATACTGAGTGATTTCCGTAATATGAGGCGACTTGCGTTTGTCGCATAAATTTCAACATAGTATTGACAATTCAAATCTTTTTATTTCAAAAGTATGTAATCCACTTACCTGTGAAAATTATTTTTTAGTGAACCAATAAAAAAAAACATTACAATATTTCGTGCACTACCGTAGTGCCCGTAACACTTGTTACGCGATCCGCTATCAACAGTTCTCACCGTTAAATTCAGTACATGTAACAGTTACGATTTAACACTTCTCAACATTATTACGTATTACAGTGTCAATATTCGGCGTTGTGAGCGAAAGTGTTCCGTAAATCGCTCGTCATGTTACGACAAAGTCACGTTCCGGTGAAACGCACTAAGTTTGGTGCAAGTTGCAAGTCGCAGCGTGTTCTAGATATTACGAGTGTTATACTCTACTGTTCCGCGGTTTTACTGGCATTCCGAGAAAACTACTTCACGCACCCGGATAAAAAGTAGCCAAAAACTTTCTCCAGGATCCCTTCTATTTTCGTACCACATTTCAGCTAAATTGATCTAGCCGTTCACGCGTGATGCCTCATGGCAAAAGATTTAAAATAGAAAGGTTCAAAATATAACCTTCTTAACAATTGAGATTTCGATATAACTCATTATCATCATCAGCCTATTAAATATTCGTCCACTGTTGGACATATCCTTCCCCTAACATGATCCATATCGCCGCCTAATACTCTAAGAGTGTTATTTCATCATCATAAAATCCGATGTATCGGGACTTTTTATGAAAAACCATCTTATTTGTATACCTACATTATGAGCAAATAAATGATTTCTGTTCTATTCTATTCTATTCTATCATTGAAAAACAATATTATCGCAATTCGCTTCTGACTTGCGCCAACAAGCGGACGTCGAAATGACACTCCTACACGTAATTAATGCGAGAAGAAATAATTATAACATCGATATATTCACATGTACACGTGACCATGTAAGAGAAGTGACTTTCGTTACTTCTGTGTTATAAAGATTTTTATTGCAAAATACATAATATACATACATAGTGCATATTACGTGGTCCAGTCCATTGCTCTTCGGAGTATTACCTATCTATACTTCTATATACTACTATTATAAAGAGGAAATATTTGTATTTTTGTGTGTATGTTTGTAATGAATAAACTCAAAAACTACTGTGCCGATTTCAAAAGTTCTTTCACCATTGGAAAGCTACATTCACCCTGAGTAACATAGGCTACCCGTGCGAAGCCGGGACGGGCCGCTAGTGTTATAATAGACTCGTATCTCCTTCATTGGCGTTGTGGTTGAAAGCACGACTGTTGGCCATGAGTTCCTGAGTTTGATTCCTTGGTCCAGCAGTGTTGAAGGGATTTTCCACGTGGAACTTCTCAACACACACTTCTCATTCAGATCACTGGATCAGTTGGAAGTAATCTCGCCTTACCGTACTTGTACTAATTCATAATAACACAATTCACTTGATAAGCTTATTTTTATCCAACTTCCAAAAAAGTAGGAGGTTCTCAATTCGAATATTTTATGTTTTTAGCTATTGAACTTCTCTTTCGTCTTTGTCCTGTCAAGTTAAAAAGAAGTTTGAAAGAGAGATACACTGAGTTCGATATCTAAAATACGCTCAAGCGAAAGGCCTTATTATGAACTAGCTTTTGCTCGCGACTCTGTCTGCGTAGTCTTATATACTGGGATAAAACGTATCAAGGTTATATACTATCTGCGTACAAATTTTATCCAAAATCCTTTACTATTTTTAGCGTAAGAGTTACAAATATACACACATCCTCATCAACTTTCGTATTCCTCATATTAGTAGGATAAGGTTAGCTTTTAACATAACTCTGGCTGGTTCAACCTTTTTTTTTTTTTTTTCGGGGGGAAATCCTCATGGACGAACCCGGCCTGGGGAGGCCGGGAACAGTGCCGGACTCTTACCGGCTAAAACCACCCCGGTGTCGCTTCTCGCACGTGGGCGCGGGGCCGCGGGAATCCAGATTCGTCCGCAGCCCCGCACTGGTGCCGGCCCGTCCTGCCGGGCCTCGTCTCCTGCACGGGGTCGTGAGGTGTCCTACCCCGTGCATCACCTTGGGGGCGCGCGTGGACACAGACGCGCGCCGCCGGCTCGGGTCCTATCATGGGGGGCGGGGACTTCCCCAAGTCCGTCGCCCCTGGACCCGTTTATGGGGGGCGGAAGAGGGCGTTGTCTGCCCTCCTCCGGCGCCCGGTGCGCCTGCTGCGGGCGGGGTTGAGAGTGGAGATCTCCCTTTCCCGCTCCGCAGCTTCCTTCTGCGACATCACGTCCTCGCAGAAGGACACCACCGCGTCCCACGACTCTGCCCTGCCGACCATACTCCGAACAACGGCCGGCAGCGACAGATCGTTTCCTACTTCAGAGGTGAGGGCACGGCGCTGCTCCTCCCAGGACACACACTCCTGGAGCGTGTGTTGCGCCGTGTCCTCCCCGCAATGGACGCAGTGGTGGCACCGAGCGTCCGACTCCCTGCCTATGCGACACAGGTACTTGCCGAAGCACCCATGCCCCGACAGCACCTGCGTCACCCGAAACGACAGGGAGCCGTGCCTTCTCCCGAGCCATGCGTCGAGCACTGGCCGGATCGCCTCGACGGTAGCGAGGCCGGCGGTAGGGCGCAGAAGCCTGTCCCGCCATTCCGCCACCAAGACCTGGCGGAGCTCCGTTCGGCGCAGCGCGATCTGCCGCTGCACCGGTCTGAAGCCCCGTGCCCGCTCTTCCTCGCGCCACCGATACAGTGACGCGAGTACTTTAGCCTTCAGGTCCCAGGGCGGGGATCCGGCCAGAGCGCAAGCCGCCTCGTAGGAGATCGTGCGGTACCCGCGGACGACCCTGACGGCCATCGCCCTCTGCGGCTTTCGCAGAACGGCGATGGTGCCGGCCGCCAGGTCCATCGCCCACACCGGGGCCCCGTAAAGGGCCATGGACCGCACGATTCCCACGTACAACCGCCTACAGGCGGCGCTCGGGGCTCCCATATTGGGAAGCAGCGTTGAAAGCGCGCCCGCCGCGCCCATCAGCTTGAGCGCCAGCCGCCGGAAGTGGGGTCCGAATTCCCACCGGCTGTCGAGCACCAATCCTAGGTACTTCATAGTGGACCCGACGTGATGTTATATTATTAGTAAGGCTAGCCTTGCTTGTGGTGAAAATATGGCATTAAAGCTGTGGTAAAGTGGAGGTCAGATAGGCAGTCGCTTGATGTAAAACACTGGTACTCAACATCTAGTATTCTAGTCAGACTGGAAGCCAATCTTAAAAGGCTCGGCAGATGATGATGAGTTCAAAGATGATACAGCATATTCTAAATATAAAACCTAACTTATGAATATCAATTACTAAAGACCGATAAGAAAATCTAGATTCTAATAGAATGCTAGATGTCAAGAATGAGGAAGTTATACTAATGTTATGTAAATAAGCAAAAAGGTCAATGTCAACCTGTTTATTAACAAGTTATCAAAAATTAGATAACTTAGACAATATTCAAGATGGCTCGTTTACCTTAATTTTGTTTCTATCCGTAGATATTATTATTTTTTATTAATTACCTAACTGCGTTTTTTGCGGGTGGGAAATCATCAAATTAATCCTCCAGCCGTTGAGGGAGTGTCAGACTCTTAGTGACTAAAATCCATCCATGTTCCTTCCGTAACCCTTTCTGTTCTGGGGGCGCAGCTACTCGTTCGAACATCCCGCAGCCCCGGCTATGGCCCTGGAGAAGGGTTATGTAACTGCCTAGATCAGTACCCATATCCATTGATCTAACTAATTGGAGCTAGTTTTGAAAGTTGAGGCTCATAGTCCTCGAAAAGTTGAAGGAACTAAGATGAAGAATGATGATTATTGCTTGCAACACACAGTCTTTAATATCTCCATAACAACCAGGATCACAGATTTTTGCCCAACAATAACAACGGCCTATTGGCCCATTTCTGGGCGAAGACTTCTTCTCATACAGAGCTTATGTAGAACTGTATTTTTTTTCAATTCCAAGTTTCCTTTTACCACGAGTCAGTGACATCTTAGATAAACTAATGAAATACATGACTTTAAAAACTCAACATGACTTTGAAAACTCACTTTGATACTTGCTTGAACCTGCCTGAACTTTTGACCTCGGAGCTACCATGAAATTGACTTATAACCAGTCGATAGCATTAGACTGCCTCCCTTACTATCTAACCAAATATGAGTGTTCCATAGGTCTTCTGCCTAGCCCTCCGATGAAACCAGGCGTGATGATATATTACAACTCAGATGCAACGTATTATTTATTACCAATACGCGATCATTATAGAGAAACCCGTGGCAGATAGATAATTGGCAATAAAGATCGTTTTCCTGCTATACAGTAGAAAATGTTTCAGGGAGTTTTATGAGGCGATTAACTAAGTTTAATATAGCTTCTACGCACTGCACTTGTGTCGTAATCATATAAAATATAGCCTAGCATTTAGGAGTAATGTTGCTTTCCAATTGTGATAAATAGTAAAACAAAATATTTATAGAATAATGAATAAAAAGCTCGTGGCTAAGTAACAGCCGCACGGGTCGATCGATCAAAGGTTTAAGCTACGCTTGATGAGGTCGATTTCGGTTTACGATAAAAGTATTGTATAAAGATGTTTGTGTCATTTGTATCTGTTGGACTGGATTAACTCTGCGAAGCGAAAGAAACATCTTTGACCTACTTTTCGATGAAAATTGCATCACTATCATTTAGAATAAATTAGTGCCAAAGCATTCATAATTTGTTCTAAATTCTAAACTCATAGGTATCACCTCGTAGGTAGCCTATAACTAATCCTATTTAAATAAAATAAAAAATAAAATAAGTTTATTTCATATCATATTTGGCTTACATTGCTTGTCGAGGAGTCTCCATTTAAGCATGGAAAATGCCTGTAGTTGAAGGCTCCGGATTTCATCAGATAAATAATAGGCTAGGTACAAAGTTAATAATTAATTAAAATGTAAATGTTATCTTGTCTGTATTTTTAAATAATTAATTTATAATTTATACACAGAAAAAAATACTATAAATAAAATATAATAGAATAGGAAAAATAAAAATCTTATTTTTAAAAATCACTCTCCGAGCGAACCTGCCACAAAAGACCTAGAATGAAATATAAGAGTAGAGTGCGTGACATATGTGTGTATTTTATTTGTTGTTTAAGTTGAAAAAAGCTTACCTATGTCCCAAGTAAAAGCTCTAGTTTCTGCATAATTTCCTGGTATTTTTTTAATATCTACTAATTTATATGTGCGAATCTGCTGGTGATATTAGTCTCTCATATACAAAGAAATCCAGCAATCTATAAACAATACCTGCACACATCGATCGACTAATAAACCTATCCATACAATAGGCACTTTCGCTGTTTTCACGTGGAAATCGCGCGCAAGCCTTAACTCACCAGTAAGATCGACGCAACCGCAAGCGGCGCCCGCGCACCTAAAAGCTCGCGATCGAAAATCGAAATCGATTTTCAAAAATTAACGGCTTTTTTCTTTAAAAAAAAAATCGTACTTATTTTTTTCATCATGAGTGTTAATCTGTGAAATTGTGCTATGAGGTGATTGTTATTTTCGAACTTTTCGAACGTGCTTTTTTGAAATTACGATATTTTTTTATTGGTTTTTATTCTCGTTTGCATTTTAAGGGGTTGATTGGTCAATTGGGGTTTTTTGAGGTTGGAGATGACACTAAATCATGCAACCCCGCCTTACAGTCGGGTGACGAGCAAACTTTTTGGGCGGAAGAGCAAGAAAGCGAAACGTTTGAAAAGCAAAGCGGGCACCTATGCTGGCAGGGAGCGGTAAATATTTACGTTTTGTTATTTGTTTACGTATGTTAATTAACACGATAACAGATAAATTATAGCCCTTTAAATATCTAGAAATAAACGAGAAACAAATGGTGATGTAATTTACTAAAAAAAAAACAGAAATAAGAGTCGAAGAAAAACTTGCAAAGCAAAAGTTCCGTTTAAAACATGAAACAAGGTCTAACCAGAAATAATTTTGTTTCACCTACATTTATAGGTAAACAAGATCAAATTTATAACGTTGGTTCTTCTATTATCTAATAGTAGTATTGTTAGATGTAGATTGTGTTCAAGGAATTAGAACAAACAATAAATCGAAATGTAATAAAAGATTAATGTTAGAAACGTCATATATTTAAAAAAAATCGAAATCTATCGATTATGATAATATAAATAGTTTCTAAATTTTTTTGGTCTTTCGTCTAGTGATATGAGCATCGTTTAAATAATCGGGCTTAAGGCTAGTTGGTAATTTAGTATCTGTTATATTGCAATACAAACTAACAGCCGATTACACCAAAAAATATGCGATTACATTAACGTGAAACGGAAGAACTGTCATCCAAGATCGGTCAAAATGGAGGATAAAATTGAATAATTTTGCTATTATTTTATGTTTTTCGTCTAAATATTTATGATATATGTTTACTTAATTATTATATCTATGTATTTTTATCAAAAAAATATTAAAAGTATGCTGATTATTGTGATATTCGTAAAAGTATAAATGACTAGCTTCTGCCAGCGACTTCGTCCGCGTGGAATAGTGGTGCTCCGCTCCTATTGGTTTTAGCGTGATGATATATAGCCTATAGCCTTCCTCAATAAATGGGCTATCTAACAATGAAATATTTTTTCAAATCGTACCAGTAGTTCCTGAGATTAGCGCGTTCAAACAAACAAACAACCTCAGCTCAGCTTCAGCTTTATTATATAAGTATAGATAAAACATTTGATGCGACCGGCTGTTAGACTTATTGTACAAATTAAAACCAATTTAACAACTGACCTATATCTAGACCTTGAAAACCCACTCCCATATCACCTGTTTTATCCTAAACCACTCGTCACAGTTCATTGAACTCGACCCTACGACCGCGTGACGTCAGACGCGGTTACCTAGCAACGCTCTGAGCGAAAAGAGAAAATAAAAGTGAAACGTGGGAGATCGCGAGATCGATGTATTGCTGTAACAATCACTTGATCTAGGTACTTCTATGTCATGTTACAAGAAATATACATATTGATTTATGTGAGTTTTGAAATGTCTTGTATGTACTCGTATTTCTTTGATAAGTAGTTGTTGAGACTTACGTGAAATGGAAGAGCTGTTATTCAAGATCTGTCAAAATAAAATAAATATAAACATAAATGTAAATACATATCTTTGGACAATTTGACACATCGCCATCGCGCCATCTAGCCCCAAAGTAAGCAATGCAAGCAAGCATGCTTGTGTTATGGGTGCTAGCTTAACGGATATACTATTTATATACTTTTTTTAATACATACATTATTATACAAGGTAACACCCAGAACCTTTACAGAAAAAAAATGGAAGATAAAATTGAATACTTTTGCTATTATTTTATGTTCTTCATCGAAATACGTATGATATTATATTTACTTAATTATTATATCTATGTATTGATTTATATCATAAAAAATATGAAAAGTATTTTAATTGATATATTTTTTTGTGATATTCGTAAAAGTATAAATGAAAAAAAAATGACCGGCTTAAATCATAACTAATTTTATAAATGCAAAAGTAACTTTGTTTATTTGTTACTCTTTCACGGAAAAACGACTAAACCGATTTGGATGAAATTTAGTACGAAGATAGATGGAAGCTTAGAGACGGTTATGAGCTACTTTTTATCCGGATACGTTAAGTAGTTCTCTTAGAACTGGGCGAAACCGCGGTAAACAACTAGTATTCATTAAACTTTGTAGTAATTTTCAATAACATTTAGATAGAGATATTATCAATAGACCAGTGCTTTTAACTTTTGAAAACAAAAAAAATAATAGTAGGATGAAACCCATTGGAAAAGGAGGAGAATACAATAAAAATGATAGGAATAATAAATTACGGGCGATCTGAGGTCGGGAAGTGGGGGGGAGGGGGGGTTAAAGTTAAAAAAACGGTTTATCTCAATTTCCGGCAAAACTACAAGTCCTATGAAAAAAAGTTAAATGGCAAAGTTGTAGGTAATAAAAAGATCTACAACTTTTGGATTGACACTTTTTTCACATAACCTCAAAATGTATGTGAAAAATTCAAAAAACCAAGCTTTTGGTTTTTTATTTTTATATTTTACAATAATTAATTTTTTATCACGAAATTTGGTGAAAACTTACCTTTTTATGTCCCAAACACACTGTAATTTATTTGATTTATAATAATTATTTTTTCACCCTTATTTTGACTTAATATCGAAAAAACACCCTAATTTTCAATCGAAAATTCTCGTGTCAAAATACCACTTTTTTTCTAAAAGTCGGTAGTTTTTTTGTTCTTTGAAATCTCTACTTTCAGATGGTATAAAAAAATATTTACATTGCTATGGTAAATGTTCTCAGAAAATATAAAGAAACGCTACAAAATAACAGGTAGTAAGGCCTAGACCGGCTTAAATTTTTTGCGTAGAAGCCTATTTATTGCTATTTTAAGATAACTTATGTATCTGAGTGACCTACGGAACCTCGGACCTCTCTATGAAATACCTTTTAGCTGATCAAAAGGTATTTCATAGAGAAGTGGGGAGTTGCTAGAAGGATCTTGGCCTTGCTAACTGTTATTTCGTAGCGTTTCTTTATATTTTCTGAGAACATTTACCATAGCAATGTAAATATTTTTTATACCATCTGAAAGTAGAAATTTCAAAGAACAAAAAGACAGCCGACTTTTAAAAAAAAAGTGATATTTTGACACGAGAATTTTCGATTGAAAATTAGGGTTTTTTTTCGATATTAAGTCAAAATAAGGGTGAAAAAATAATCATTTTAAATCAAATAAATTACAGTGTGTTTGGGACATAAAAAGGTAAGTTTTCACCAAATTTCGTGATAAAAAATTAATTATTGTAAAAGATAGAAGTAAAAAACCAAAAACTTGGTTTTTTGAATTTTTCACATAAATTTTGAGGTTATGTGAAAAAAGTGTCAATCCAAAAGTTGTAGATCTTTTTATTACCTACAACTTTGCCATTTAACTTTTTTTCATAGGACTTGTAGTTTTGTCGGAAATTTAGATAAACCGTTTTTTTAACTTTAACCCCCCCTCCCCCCACTTCCCGACCTCAGATCGCCCGTAATTTATTTTTCCTATCATTTTTATTGTATTCTCCTCCTTTTCCAATGGGTTTCATCCTACTATTATTTAATTCACTTTTTACCGTTTTTAGAGGCTAAAAGCACTGGCCTACAAAGAGTTTTAAGCAATATCTGTTTATCACCATTGCTCAACTAAAACTTTAAGATAAAGTGTTTAACTTATCTGGCACCTAAACAAGTGCTTTTAAATATTGATTTCCAAAGCCAAATCAATAACTAAAACTCAAATAAATAAAATATTAAAGGTTTGTACTGAGAGTGAATTATTAAAGTATACACAATTTGTTTTATATGCACTGTTATTAAAAATTATGTATTTAAAACAAGCTGGACGTAAATTTTTATAGTTCCGACTATTTTTTTTAAAAAGAAACCCTTCTTTATAATTACTTCATATGTCTGTCTGTCCGTTTGTGACATATAATCATTTCAGGAAGTACTATTGCTATCGACTTGAAATTTGGAACAGTTATAAAGAACGATTGTCCATGATTATTGCAAATGAAAAAAGTTGAAATATCAAATTGCTTTTATGAAAAAAGTGGGGGTTTAAAATATCACCATAAAAACCATAGAGGACTAACATTAATTTTTATTTATATAGAAAAAGACAAATTACGTAATCTTTACAATTAATTACCAATTTTTCCAGATATTATTTGACAAGGATTTTGAGAATTACATTATCCTTAAATGGTTACAACACGAACGAAGCCATAAGCAAAAGCTAGTACGTACAGTTGCAAATAAACCTCCTCTTCATAATCAAACGACAAACAAGCTTTATAATTAAAGAACGAAGCTCTTCGCTCACTATAACAAGCAAAAAGTTAATTACAAAGTATAAAATTGTTTACGAAATAGTTCAAAACAATAATAACATACTCAACACTACGTAATCTTATAATAATTTAATGATTACTACTTACATGGTGCTACGTAATTCTAAAATTAATGATTACAACTGTTTATTACACGGTTTTGTAATAGTTACCGAATTTGGTACAAGCATGGGATTTTAAATAACAATAGAGGTGTGGAGATGAGCTTTTTGAATTCCATTTGTAAATATTAAATGGCCTTTGTTCTACGTGATAGTCAAAACAGTTTTTTTACACCGTCCATCATATTTCATTTTAAAAATACGGTCCCCATTTTCTATTGGCTTAACATGACAGAATATTAACCATGGTTAGCAGGTAAGGATATGGACCGTGTTTAGCGGCTAAATAATAGCAGTCAACAAAGTTATTTTTGTTACAATTCAACAATAAATTCAAGCTAAAATTGTCATCATTTTAGTTTTAAATATTATATCATTCATTTAATGCCATTTTATTTATCTATGTGGGAAAATTATAACAAAATAGGTTATTAGTTTGTTTACATTTTTCGTAAAATCAATTAGTACACACTAAACTTATTTCAATCACATCCTATAAAGAAACTTTTATATTGTCAATGTGTCTAGATATATGGACGAAAAAGGAGTTATAATCTATACTTATAATAAATCTGTAGAGAGGTCAATTCTGTACATGAAATATATTTCCAAAACAACTATCAGGGGGTGATTAGGGATCGATACTGATGCCAAAAATGCAATCAGTAAATTTTTTGTCTGTCTGTATAAACGTTATAGAAACAAAAACTAATCGACGGATTGTAACGAAACTTGGTACAATTATTTTTCATAGTCCCGAGCTGGTTATAGTATACTTTTCATCACGCTACAATCAATAGGAGCAGAGCAGTGAAGGGAAATGTTGGGAAAACGGGAGAAGTTACTCCATTTTTTAAGCTTCCGTCGCGGGTGAAAGCTACACAGAAATCATGTATGACGGAAATATTTTCCTTAAAATTATATAAAAAATATCCCGCGACAGCATATTTCTATCTTTTATGGTTGACTCATAATAAGTTTGTTTGTTTAAACGCGCTAATCTCAGTAACCGCTGGTCCGATTTGAAAAATTCTTTCAGTGTTAGATAGTCCATTTATCGAGGAAGGCTATATAATATATCATCACGCTAAGACCAATAGGAGCGGAGCACCACTATTCCACGCGGACGAAGTCGCTGGCAGAAGTTAGTAATTAATAATATCTTCTAAATCATGAGCAAATGCAATAAAAAATAGTTATACCATTCGTAGACTGACCATTTCTTCATACAAGTGCAATTCGACAGGTCAGACATTATTACAGATAATGTATTGTTTGATTTTGATCTGTAGTTACAGCGTTGTGTTTGTAAATATAGCCGGCGGCCTTGTTTCATGCAATCGACTGTTGAACACCGTGAGAATAAGTGATTGATCTGTTATTTGAATATAAGTTGCTTTTACTTTTGAGGAGCTCGTGGCTAAGTAACAGCCGCGCGGTTCGACTGCCTATCTGACCTCCACAACCCAGTTACCGGATAACACGATTCCCCTTGGTAAAACTGGTTCTCAGACTTTCTGGCTTCTGACTACCCGTAACGACTGTCAAAGATCTACAATTGACAACCGGGACTAACAGCTTAACGTGCTTTCCGAGGCACGGGGGAGTCTCGCAATGACTAAGATGGTCAACCATCCACGGACCGACCGCGCCAAGCGCAGCTTAACCTTTGATCGGTTGAACCGTGCATCTATATTTTTATTAACTCCTAAAAATAGCAAAATGTCAAAATACTTTAGTGTTTATGAAACCTAAAATGTGCATTTCACATTGTGGTCTTTGAACCCCAACTTCTTATTACTTAATGGACTTGCTAAAAGGCGTGCTCTTTAGGAAATTTATGTTAGAGAAGAACCTACCTAGAATATTTGATGATCGCGAAATACTATGGCCGGTTGTATCCAAAAATACAATGTTATTAATCGTCAAAAGCATTCGCTTCCCATAAAAAAATACTGTTTTCATATTTTTTTATGTTTTACGATTTACATCTTAGCATTTAGTTTGTTGTTTATTAGAAAAATCTTAATAGAATAAAGTGGAAAATTGCCAAAAATAAATGTTTTTGTCTAAAAAGAGACTATATGCTTATATTATATCTACCTACCTACCTGTTCTTAAAATGTGGGCCACTAACACAAAACAACCAATTTAAAAACTACAACAGTTTAAAACTCACGTCCGGAATTAAAATAAAATTGCATATATTATATTTAGAACTAGTTTCTATCGATACCGATCGCTGGCACCTAGATAGTCTTACGATTCTCTATTTCGAAAGTGAAATATGGAGGTCAGAGTGGGTCGCAGAGTTTTAGTCTTTAATAAAACATCTG
Source organism: Pyrrhia umbra (assembly GCA_963891755.1). NCBI lineage: Eukaryota > Metazoa > Arthropoda > Insecta > Lepidoptera > Noctuidae > Pyrrhia > Pyrrhia umbra. Next base: position 2,347,386 of record OY982934.1, on the reverse strand, counting down.
TATTTGGTAAAGATGAACGATTCTTAGTTGCCAGTTTAAATTATTAAAAAAAATATATCTTTTCTTTTTTCGAATTTAATCGTGAAATATTTGAAATGTGACAGTTTCGGTGGAAATGTGATTTTTTTGGTGTTGTGATTATTAATGTGAAGTTTAAGAATGGGAATAGTAGCCCATAAACACAGTTCTGATAAAAATCGTGTGATTAGAAAAGGGTAACTATGTTTTTTTGTTCGATACATTAATTTATTTTTAATAGTGTACCGTAGAAAATGTGATTTGAAAATATTTGTTTTGTTTTTAATAAATAAAATAAAAAATAATTCAAACCAGACTGAAAAATATCTGTAGTCTTCGTTCCGGTTCTAGGATGAAGATGAAGCAAATATCTTCATAGCTTTAGGTATTACGATTTATTTTTGATTACTATGATTACTATGATTACTATTTATTTGTATGATGCAGCAAGCAGCACCTAGATTGTAGCTGGGAATTAATGTTTAGCAATAAACACAATGAAATGTTTATGTATAGTCTATTTTTTTGGCTATAAAGGCTGTGCTTATTCAGGGTATTAACACTACAAATCTACAGGAACTATACTATGAAGGTGTTAGCTGTCGTTATTTAGAGCAATCAAGCACTCGTATACATCGAATATCACATTTTTGCTGAAGTACTATGATGGTTTTGAAATTTAATACGACTTCCGTCTTTTAAAATTCACATTAAATTACGATTAAAATAAGCAGGTTTCATGTAACATTGAATATTTGTAAAATTTAGAATTATTATACAAAATAGACCATACATTTATCTGAGCGCTTGCCTTCTCGCTTTGGAATGAATTTGGAATTTATATTTTATACTTCGGCAAGAAACGATGATTTCACAAAACATATTTAAATTACATTTAAATTTAATTAATGTGACGGTTTAAAAAGTTTCACTGACAATTTTTCAATGTAACGTAAGTCGTCAACGTCTCCGCTAAATATCTATTCTGCGACACCTCGTAGCGGTATTAATTATAAGATTAATTAATCTTCTTCTTTTGGTGCCTCTTAACTAGTGAAGGCTAAAGAGGATTATACACTATTAAATCGGTATTAATACGTTGTGAATTGCGTGGCATCTCTGAGGCTGGAATTACTCTGGCATATAGCATCATAATTTTTTATCGGCAATTGCCTTTTGCATATTAATGCAAAATGCAATGCAATACAACTACATTCTGCTTAAATAAGCCTAATATTCTTCTAGCAAGTTACTTTAAAAGGCCTAGGGCCACATTAGAAAATTAATAATGGTACATATTTTAGGGAGGATAGGGAGTTAACAATACAAGAGTATTAGTTGTAGTACTCTTTTTTTTAGTAAATTTTCGTTGTATTAAATTTGATCCAAAGTGATCCAAAATGTAGTGCTATATTTTGGATCACTTTTTATAATTTAAAACACGACCCATTTATATTATTATTATTGAATTTTCGAACATCACTTCTTTGACCTCTACATGGCCATTGACTGAACCCGTCAAATCTGTTTGACTCTTGAAAAGGGCAATTGAAACACTAACATACATTAAACACCTGTATTCCAAATATGTAAAAGTATGGACTTCAAAAGAGATATTGATTTGAGTTTGTTTTGGTATTTCTTCTCAGTAACACCAAGTTTTTCACTTTAAAACATTATTTGTGACAGACAAAAGAAATCATATTTTATGGCTTCCTTTTCATCATTATGTTGCGGAATTAAAAAACCACGTAGAAGAATTGATGTTAACCCATTTTCAAAATATCATTTATTGCAATTACAAACTCAAATCAAACTGTAAGAAATCGCTTTTAGCGATAACACCGACCATTGTGTCACCTACCTTAGTTATATTGTTAAGATTCTTTTAAGTTTAAAAGTGGTGTACAGAATAAAGCATATTCTATTCTATTCTTTTCAATTACTAACCAATGTTCTCTTCTTCACAGTGCCAACACGGCGATGGACAATGACGTGACGCCGGTCTACCTGGCTGCGCAGGAAGGCCACCTAGCTGTCCTGAAGTACTTGGTGCTGGAGGCAGGGGGGCGGCTGGACGCGAGGGCACGAGATGGCATGCTGCCCATACACGCGGCTGCGCAGACTGGCTGTTTGGATTGCGTCAAATGGATGGTAAGAACTTATATGTTAGAACGATTTGCTGATACTTAGTGGAGCTTATGGATACATGGTTAAGCTACGCTTGCCGCGGTTAGCCCGTAGATAGGTCAGATGGGTGAACATTGTAACTCATGATGAGGTTATATGACCAGAAGTTGTGGTATTATTTTAATTTTTGTGTATTAACCATTAAACTCTCCTAACACATGATGCAAACGTGAGTTGTTTGCTTGTTTGTTATGCTTGCTCCCTAATATTGAGGCAGCGATTTAGAAATAGTTTGGAGATATATAGGACTCTGGAGACAGTTATAGGCTACGTTTTATCTGTATACGTGAAGTAGTTCCATCAAGACGCGAGAGACACCACAGGAAACAGCTAATAAATATATGTAAGTGGTAGTCCTAATTTAAGAGCTAGAAAGGAATAAAACACCAACCAAAACATGATAGATATTACATCCTTGGATGTGAAGAAACCACTGGCTAGACTAAATAACAAACACATCTTGATATCTTACATCTGAGAAGTACTAAAATAATATTGTCTAAGAACGTACCTAAATCATTATGGTATATTTTGGATCAATAAGATTGGTCAAGATGATCCCATATCTCTCGGCATGCAATCGCTTTTGTAGCAAATTTGAACACTATCTTTGACAAAAGATTGTGCAGTTGGTTACGTCACAAAGCTAAGATTCTATCCACTTCAGACTAGATTTATCGAACTTTTTAATCGTATAACTCAATTGAGGAAATAAATAAATTGTTTATTGACAGTTCGGGATAAAAGCTTTTAAGATTTTAAATAAAAAAGTATTGTAAAGCCACGCTAAGCTTCTTGAAATCGTGCGACTACCGTGACTTTTTATTTTATTATGTAAAAACCAACAGGCCGATTTCTTAAGAAATAAGTAGTGCCGCTTTTTAACAGCGTACTAGAAGCTTTTTTTTCAATATTAGATCAGTGGGGCCAAGTCTAATTTCCTTTCAAATATACATTAGTAAGCTCAATTTATCTTCATAATATATTTTTTAAATATAAATTTTCAATACGAGTGTTTGTCACGTAACTTCTCCTAAATAACTTGACAGATTTGGATAAAACTTTGTGTTTTTTTTTTCATATTTGTGTGGGTCCTTGGAAGGTTTAAAAATACAATTTTCGATCCGGTAGAAGTCGTTGTTTTCATAAAAAACACTGAAGTTAGGACAGTAGGTACAGCGTCTCTCTTGTATAATATTACTGTCTATTATGAGTATAGATATTTATCTAAAGTTTACGAGCTATTTTACGACGTTGAGCAAGTGAAAATGATCTGTCGGTTCAACGACCTCACCACTATAAAACGTGCGGTAGTCACGCATTGTATTGTTGGTGATGCGTCCGATGGTCTGTCGTTTGTGATTCCGTTTTCCTGGTATATCACATCAAAGGTTTTTATCATCCTTCATCCGAATTACAAACTCGATGAAACCCAAGTAAGTCCCTGGTAGAAGACCATAAAGGTGACAGGATTGAAGTGGGATTAAGAGGTTAGACTAAGAAGTCTGAACAAAGACTGTGAATTAGTTAGAGTGGACCATACATCAGTAAATTACTTTGCTTTTGGGCGGATTACATGGACAGGTAGAATATTCGTTCTAATGCATCAGTACAAATTGTAGGTGATCTTATCGTCCGATTTCGTATTGGCAACCTTGGATGAGGTTCAATAAAAAAAAAAGAATTTTAGGCCTTCACAGACGCATACAAGGGACTAGACAGCGGAGAAGTGACGTGATGGCAAAGGCGATCATCATACCACTTGCCATCACAGCACGAGTCTATCTTACCGATTATTTCACATAAAAATCATTAGTTATGTAACATGGGCCACTATCTAAAAACACGCGTCTACACAATGGCGAATGCGTGAGGAAACGTAAGCCAGCCACGCCGTACATTACCGCGTTCGTCGATCTGTCGCTAGAATTCCTTGTTCCTGATCAACTGTGATCAATGGATCGGAAATTAAGTATCTATAGCTGTTGTGTTATTTTATACTTATCCGACGGTTAACTTCACGTTTTCTCTTGGAGTCGTTACTTTTTAATGCGTGTTAACAAAGTCTTAGGCGTTTATTTTAAAGCGAATTGTCGTTGCTTAGTTTCCTGCTTCCTTCCTCTAGCCTTTTTCCAATCCAACCATTTCTTTCTGATACGTAATTACCAACTTCTCATTGTAATAAAGGTGATTTTAGCATTTTTTTTGCAATATACCTGTCAAATTACTTCGCGAAATCTAACGGCAGCTTAAGATTTGGTATGGCTCCCGACTGGATGTGATTGAGTATAAGTATTGAATATGTAAACATTGCCAGCTGATCTTCAAACCCCTCGAATTTTAGCAAGAACCCCTAGTTGCCATGAGCAGATACTGTAGGTTGTTACAGCATTTTTTACATTTGCCTTTTCTAGAAGGAGTTTCATTTGAAAAAAATCACTTTCAAAGGTTTTTTTAAAGGTTGTCTGTAAGAGATCGCTTTTTATTGTGTCACCTACCTTAATTATATTGTTAAGTTTAAAAGTGGTACATGATAAAGAATATTCTATTTTACTTTTAATTCAATCTCTATAGAAAACAAAACTCAAATTTCAACTCAAATGTTTACTCTAATATATTGCAGATAAACTTAAGTATATAATAAGCCAACCGCACATAAAATTATAAAGTCAGCGTTCAGCGAGTTTCACAGATGCATATTTGTGCAAGCGTTTAGACAAGGCCGTTTTTCTGCGTAAATAGCGGTCGATGGAACTGGTTACTAGAATAATGAATAGGAAAATATATAGAAGGTTTACCGGTATTCTTGTAATATACTCGAGGATTTGATCTCAATGAAATCGAAGAGGAATATTAAGGTTTAACAAAAAAATATTTTGGACAAGTAAACGAATGGCTTAAAAATAATATGGGAGGGCGGGATTATAAAAGTGAATAATGTTCTTATTTTTAACTATCTTTTCCCCGTTTGAATGAATTCTAGTCACAGTAGTCAATCTTAACGAAGACTAATTGCATAAGATGTTAATTTGTGATGTTACGTCTTAAGATATCCGCAGTATTTGGCAATTAATAATTACCTTCTTTAGTATCAAAATTAAATCTCAATTTATTTATTTCAAGCTAACCGTTGCCCGCGGTTTCACGCGCGTCCTGGGGAACTACTTAACGCACCCGGTTAAAAAGCTAGCCCAAAACCTTCTCCAGGGTCCCCTCTATCTCCGTACTAAATTTCATCCAAATCAGTCAAGCCGTTTTCACGCGAAACAGACAGACATTCGTTATATTGGTAAGAATTTTACTTTTTGCAAGAATCGCTTCTGTATCATTATTTAATCTTGTTTGACTAGACTTTCATTTAGCTCCTGTCCGGTCGACTACACCACTAGAAAACCGCGTGATTGACGTAGCTATGACCATAACATGCTGAATAACTGGCCAAGTGCGCATTTATTGAGCGAGAACTGTTCTGTGTGGTATGAGCCGGTTTATTTTAAACTAGCTTTTCCCGTAGCTTCACCCGCTTTCTAAGGGTATTTTTTCCGCTTCTGGATAAAAGTTACCCTATATACGATATCCCTTGGTAAGACCGGTTGTCAGACTTCTGGCTTCAGAATCCCTGTAACAAATGTCAAAGACCTACAAATGACAGCCGGGACCAACAGCTTAACGTGCTTTTCCGAGGCGCGAAGGAGTCTCGGTATGATATGGTCACCCATGCACAGACCGACCGCGCCAAGGGTAGCTTAATATTTGATCGATCGATCCGTGCGGCTGTTAATTAGCCACGAGCGTCTCCATATTTTGCACCTTTTCTGTGTGCGATTCAGAATTCTTGAAATACTACCGTATTGTAAATTATTTCGCTTAAAGTATTTTTTAGCAATTATAATAAAAAAAAGCAATACGTTTCGAGGCCAAATAGATACAAATAATTATATCACCCACGTCTACTCGTACAGCCGGTTGCACCAGACTTTTTATCACTTTTACCATACTTTTAATATTTTTTATGATGTCAATACACATTCAAATCCTAAAAAAAATTGTATCACCCAAAATTAAAAATAAATTTTACGATAACATAAATGGCCTGTTTAAACATTGTAATGTCTTACCAGTTAACACTCAATTCAATTATTTGTTATTAAAAGAACAATTTTTCAATAAACATTTAAGAAACAAAATCGAACATCCTGTATGCACTCGGGCAGTTTCGGAGAATAGGCTTCTTACTCAGCGCGCCAACAACATCTATGGCGAACGAACTACCGCTTATATTGTACCCAGATTAATAGCTTACCCTCAGAAATAAAAAATAATATTACGCCAAAGAACATCAAATGTAAACTTAAGCAATATTACATAAGTATTATTTAGGAATGTGCCTGTTTATATTAAGTTTTTTTTTTTTTTTATATTGTTAGCGACAATAACGTAAATTTGAAAACCTCATTTTATATAACTTCGATTTTGAGATAGAATCATGATAGCACAAGTTTAAACCTTAGTGGTTTTTGGCTGCTATTTAATATAAATAATCCTGTATTTATTGTAAAAATGGTAAATAAATAAATAAAAAAAAAAAAACATATAATAAATAAGTAAACATATATCATACATATTTAGACGAAAAACATAAAATAATAGAAAAAATATTCTATTTTATGCTCCATTTTGACAGATCTTGGATGACAGTTCTTCCGTTTAACGTATAAGTACGGTTACTTATACGTTAAACTCATATTTTTGATGCAACCGGCTATTAATGTCTTAACGGTAACAAACAAAATTTATAATACTTAATAAAAAAAATAACACAAATTTCGTAACGAACCCGTAGCGTTTACACATCACACGCACGGAACCCTAAAATTGAAAATTCATAGCAATATTTACGACTTGGATATCACTGTTACAACGTTGTGGTGAAATCTTTAACGTCATACCATTTTATTTGAATGCTCATGCGCATGTCAGCTCCGACAAAATAATGCGTTTGAGTGAAAACAACAAGAATGTGAGAACGTATATCGTAATGACATTATTATTCGTAAAATTATTAATTTAATAGAACTTTTGTGATATGTAGCAATTAATTGAAGCTATTTGTGTTTAAATGCGTTCAATGTTGTGATGTGAAATATAGCATTGTTATTAAATTATACGTTTCATGTTGCTTCGATGTAGGTTTATTAATTAATTAAGTTAATGTATTTCTTAAACCATTTAAATAAAATAGTTTAGTTTTTAACATCCTAGTTTAAGCAACGCACTGAAAGCATTAGGCTAGAATTACATTATAGTTAGTATGAGCGTATATGTAGGTGAGCACTTAAAAAGGATTTTGAAAAGGATAATCTCGTGAAAAGGTGTAATGAGGGATCAAAGTTTGATGACAAACACATCGCATACCACGGCTAACTAAAATCTTATTTCCAAGCTTCTTGTAACTTACTTCGATAGAAAAATATCGAAGTAAGTTACAGGTATTTTTTCTATCTCTAACTTTTTCAGTTATTGAAACTTAACATTATATCATCTAGAAAGCATTTTCCCCGACACTTGACGAATGTGGAGAAAAATTGAAGAGGAGAGAAGAGAAGAGTTTGTGAAAAACATACCTACTCAGTATTTCATCATATTAGACAGCTGAAAAATACTACTTTAGTCGGATAGCTCAATTTTTACATTTATTAATCTGTAGCCTTCTTTGTTTCTAGATTCTTTATATTTATATTATATATGTTCAATAAGTATGTGTATTTATTTGTATTATTTTCTTTAAAATATTGTATTAGTTGCTGCAGACTAGCCACCTTCCCCATTACATACAATTTCTGTCCATCCAAACGTCTTGAAGAAATTGCTGATCGCAATAAGACCGCCCATTGTAACACTGTTGCTGTATGATGCTTGTATATTGTCCATTATTTTGTGTGCAATAAAGAATAAACTATTCTATTCTAGATCGTGGAAAGGGGCGTAGATCCCAACGCCAGAGACGGCGATGGTGCCACTCCATTACACTTCGCCGCGTCCAGGGGACATCTCAGCACAGTCCGTTGGCTCCTCAGACATGGGGCCCGACTACACCTGGACAGGCATGGGAAGAGCCCCATCAATGATGCAGCTGAAAACCATCATTTGGAGGTAAGATTAAGAAATATTTTATAATTAATAGGGTAATACAGCCTAAGGCATGGAATAGAAGTGTTGTGGTGCTTTTCTTCAAAAAGGGCGATAATACCTTGTTAAAGAACTACAGACCCATCTCACTTCTGAGCCATGTCTACAAGCTGTTTTCGAGGGTCGTCACAAATCGTCTCGCATGCAGGCTCGACGACTTCCAGCCTCCCGAACAAGCCGGTTTCCGAAAAGGTTTTAGCACCGTAGACCACATACACACGCTCCGACAAGTTATACAGAAGACCGAAGAGTATAACCTGCCCCTCTGCTTAGCGTTTGTGGACTACGAGAAAGCCTTCGATTCGATCGAAACCTGGGCTGTACTACAGTCTCTCCAGCGGTGCCAAGTAGACTACCGGTATATCGAAGTATTGAAGTGTTTGTACGAGAACGCCACTATGTCAGTCCGACTCCAGGACCGTAACTCGAAACCCATACCATTGCAGCGGGGAGTCAGGCAAGGAGATGTGATCTCTCCTAAACTGTTTACCGCTGCACTGGAAGATGTTTTCAAGACTTTGGACTGGGTAGGGCTAGGCATCAACATCAACGGCGAGTACATCACTCATCTACGATTCGCCGATGATATAGTAGTCATGGCTGAGACCGTGGAGGACCTAAGTACGATGCTTGACGATCTCGGTAGAGCCTCTAAGCGAGTCGGTCTAAGGATGAACATGGACAAAATGAAAATCATGTTCAATGCCCATGTTCAATCACGACCGGTGAAAATTGGAGACTCTACGCTCGAAGTTGTGGACGACTATGTAAACCTGGGACAAACTGTCCAGTTAGGAAGGTCCAACTTCGAGAAAGAGGTCAATCGACGAATCCGACTCGGCTGGGCAGCGTTTGGGAGGCTGCGTACTATCTTTTCGTCCAATATCCCGCAGTGCCTCAAGACAAAAGTCTTTGACCAGTGTGTGTTGCCAGTGATGACTTACGGAACTGAGACGTGGTCGCTTACGATGGGCCTTATAAGAAGGCTCAAAGTCACTCAGAGAGCAATGGAGAGGGCTATGCTCGGAGTTTCTTTGCGAGATCGAATCAGAAATGAAGGGATCCGTAGAAGAACCAGGGTAACCGACATAGCCCGAAGAATAGCAAAACTTAAGTGGCAATGGGCAGGGCACATCGCTCGTAGAACCGACGGCCGCTGGGGCCGTCGAGTTCTTGAGTGGCGACCACGCACCGGACGACGTAGCGTGGGTAGGCCCCCCACAAGGTGGACTGATGACCTGGTGAAGGTCGCTGGAGTCCGCTGGATGCGGGCGGCGCAGGACCGGTCAGTGTGGCGTTCTCTGGGGGAGGCCTATGTCCAGCAGTGGACGTCTTTTGGCTGATGATGAGGGTAATACATACAAATGAACATCATCAAGATTAATTAAATATCTTGGGACAATTTCACACAGCGCCATCTAGCCCCAAAGTAAGCAACTAATATGCTTGTGTTATGGGTGCTAGCTTAACGGATATACTACTTATATACTTTTTTTAAATACATACATTTTATACATAGACACTCAGACCCGTCAGAGAAATTAAAATTCATCATTTCAATTTCTGGCGTGGCCAACCAAACTAAACCACTCAGGTCGTCATACTATAGATATCAAGATATATATAGTTGATATAATCGTATTGATATGGGTACTGTGTAAACATTCATAATATGCATTTAGTAAAAAGCTGTTATTTTATTTAGACACTAGCTTCCCGCCAGCGGCTTCGCCCGCGATGTTTTAGCTAATGGATACAAAAACTTGACAAATTATATACTAAAACCTTCCTCATTAATCACTCTATCTATTAAAAAAAACGCATCAAAATCCGTTGCGTAGTTTTAAAGATTTAAGCATACATAGGGCTATAAGGACAGAGAAAGCGACTTTGTTTTATACTATGTAGTGATAAAAACAGACACTTCACTTTTATTTATTTGTATAGATGTGTAATTATTAAGTAAATTCCGAATTCATTGCTCGAGTGTAGACCACTTCACCATACTCATACTTTTCGCGTTTCTACGAGGCGTAGAAAGTGCGTTATTCATGTACAATTATCTCTTGCTACAAGGGAGCTCGGAGCAATGTATTAATTACGCTTTGTCTCAAGTTTTCTTTCGCCTTTCCTAGTTTCCAAGTATTAAATAACGTCTTGTAAGTAGTATGAAGATTATAGTGTGTCAATGTTGATGTTTATTGTGTCTTTTTAGGGTTCCGTAGCCAAATGGCAAAAAACGGAACCCTTATAGATTCGTCATGTCTGTCTGTCCGTCCGTATGTCACAGCCATTTTTTTCCGAAACTATAAGAACTATACTGTTGAAATTTGGTAAGTAGATGTATTCTGTGAACCGCTTTAAGATTTTGACACAAAAATAGAAAAAAAGCAATAAATTTTGGGGGTCCCCATACTTAGAACTGAAACTCAAAAAATTTTTTTTCATCAAACCCATACGTGTGGAGTATCTATGGATAGGTCTTCAAAAATGATATTGAGGTTTCTAATATCATTTTTTTCTAAACTGAATAGTTTGCGCAAGAGGCACTTCCAAAGTGGTAAAATGTGCCCCCCCCCCCTGTAACTTCTAAAATAAGAGAATGATAAAGCTAAAAAAAATATATGATGTAGATTACCATGCAAACTTCCATTGAAAATTGGTTTGAACGAGATCTAGTGGGTAGTTTTTAAGTAATCAGCAATTTTCCTCTACAAACAAACTTAATTATGCGGTCGGAAAAAACAAGATAATTGTGACTTTATTGTGTATTTTTTCTTTCCAATGGTCGGAACCCTCGGTGCGCGAGTCCGACTCGCACTTGGCCGGTTTTTGTTTTTAAAATGCTGCCCCTCACTGAGAATCACTCCTGTCTCGTGTGCGGTTACAAACATTCATTACACATGCACAAATAACTGGAACAATCACTACAATCAGATACTATGCCAAAGGTCCTTATAATTTCTTTCCATGACAATTACGATAACCAATAAGACAAATGAAAAAAATATATATTACATTTCTTTGGAAAGGTATGTCAATTGGATCGCCTTGGTTTACGGAATCAGGGAGCAGTAGTACTGCAAGTCATATAAATTATGATAGTCTGTGCTAATTGATTTTACGAAAAATGTAAACAAAGTCGTAACCTATTTTGTTCTAATTCTGCCACAGAAATTAACAAAATGGCGTAAGGATGGCGCATTTATGTCAATTTCATGCTCTAAATATCATCATTCATCATTTAATGTCATTTTATTTATCTATGTGGGAAAATTAGAACAATATAGGTTATGATTTTGTTTACATTTTTGATGATCTTTTTCCGTTATCATTAGCTATTCTCATAAACGAAATGTCACAAATAACAATGTATACTTTCTTCACATATCCATACAAGACCAAAGCTCACGTTTTGAAAGTATCACATTTCACTGGTCACACTTTGTTGCACAGTTTTCGGCGCGTGCGCGTTTAATTGTTCGTTCTTAACACGGGTCAAGCCAATGAAAGTAAAACTGTGTACTTTGATTAATTACGAATCTGATTGCATGCGTTTAGTTGTGTATTTTGTGGCTAACACTTGGCACTAATACATCATCTTATTATTATAAGTAGTTTATACTATCGTCATATGACAGACAGACAGACTCCTCCGTGCCTCGGAAAGCACGTTAAGCTGTTGGTCCCGGTTGTCATTTGTAGAACTTTGACAGTCGTTACGGGTAGTCAGAAGCCAGAAAATCTGACAAACCAGTCTTACCAAAGGGTACCGTGTTACCCGGTAACTGGGTTGTGGAGGTCAGATACGCAGTCGCTCCATGTAAGACACTGGTATTCAGCTGCATCCGGTTTAGACTGGAAGCCGACCCCAACATAGTTGGGAAAAGGCTAGGCAGATGATGACGATGATACTGTTGTAATAAGAAGAAACACCCTATTAACATTAACTATTTTTTTTCGAATCAGAATCTTTTCATAATCTATCTTCTATCTATATCTATCTATATCTATATCTTCTATATCTATACTTATAATACATCTGTAGAGAGGTCAATTCTGTACATGAAATATATTTCCAAAATAACTATCAGGGGGTGATTAGGGATCGATACTGATGCCAAAAATGCAATCAGTAAAATTTTTGTCTGTCTGTCTGTCTGTCTGTATAAACTCTATAGAAACAAAAACTACTCGATGGATTTTAACGAAACTTGGTACAATTATTTGTCATACTCCTGAGATGGTTATAGTATACTTTTCATCACGCTACAATCAATAGGAGCAGAGCAGTGAAGGGAAATGTTGTCATTTTGTTTAAACGCGCTAATCTCAGGAACCGCTGCTCCGATTTAAATAATTCTTTCAGTGTTAGATAGTCCATTTATCGAGGAAGGCTATAGGCTATATATCATCACGCTAAGACCAATAGGAGCGGAGCACCACTATTCCACGCGGACGAAGTCGCTGGCAGAAGCTAGTTCCAAATATTTACTTAAACTCAATATCGAAAAAAAAAATGGTAGTTACGGCCTCTCTTTTTCACGTTACGTATGTATGGCTGTATACTTAAAATATCTACAAAGCCGTAAAAAGGGAACATTGGCCATATAACTCCATTTTTATCGTAAATATTTGATATAGTCTATATTTGCCAAATCTAATTAATTGTTAATTTAACTTAATGCTACTTAATCTTCTTTTATAAAAAAAAAACCTGTACCAGCGTCTAGAAGTCATCGATATCTTTTCTTAGGTGAAGTAAATTGATTATTAATGCTAAGTCAGGCAGACTGTAAAAACAATGAAAGTGTAATTTTTAGTTCTTAAGATAAATCCTATCAGATATGCTCTCACTTTCTTAAGCGTTTAATTAATAAAGGAACAAATTACTACAAGATTAGTAGAGGATAGGGTGGGTTTTACTAAAATATATTTAAATCTTTATAAATCTCCGTAATCATTTTACTATTTTGTTTTTGATAGACAAAGTTTATCAGTCAAAATGGATGATAGATGAACTGGATAATCCTGAAAGTGAGTTTGTTTGTTTGTTACGCTTTCACGGTAAAACGGTTTAATCGATTTGGATAAAATTTGGCACGGAGATAGAGGTGACCCTGCAGACGGTAATAGACCATACTTTTTATCCAGGTGTGTTAAGTCGTACCCTCGGAATCGCGGAAAACAGCCACTAGCTAATTATGCTATATTTTTCTTTATTTCTCGTCATACGATTATATTCTCATATCTAGGTCATGATTTCTTGCATATTTTTAAAATTTTGTATGTTAACTAAATCTTAAAAGTATGCAAATAAAATTAAAATCAATTATGTGACGTACATGAAAGTATTACTTATATAAAGTTTTATGTAACCAGCTGTTTAGATCTGGGTGAATCAAATTAGCGATATTATCAGCCTATTTACTGTTCGACTAGGCAGAGTTTTTGGCTATTTGCAATCTTAAGATGAAAAAAAAAAAATTATGGGTATTTGACCTTAACCGACCTCTGATGACAAATGCAGGAGACTATTGTACACGTAACTTCCTGAAACGAATTGAATCTATCACACACAGGTCAATGCCACTTATTATATTCGCACAATAGGAAATTCTATGGAATTTTTATCAGCTGGTTTTGAGGAAAATCTGCTGGAAATTTCAATCTACACTAATATTATAAAGAGGAAAACTTTGTTTGTTTGTAATGAATAGGCTCAAAAACTACTGGACCGATTTTGAAAATTCTTTCACCATTCGAAAGCTACATTATCCACGAGTAACATAGGCTAAATTTTATTTTGGAAAAAATAGGGTTCCGTAAGATATTTGGGTTTTTCGGACACAAGGTGTAAGAAATCAACCAGAAAAGTTACTTTTTTTGCGTACGCTACTAATCTCAGGAACTACTGGTCCGATTTGAAAATTCTTTCAGTGTTAGATAGCCCACTTATTAAAGAAGGCTATAGGCTATATTTCATCACGTTAAAACCAATAGGAGCGGAGCACCACTATTCCACGCGGATGAAGTCGCGGGCAGAAGCTAGTGTTATATAAGTTTTGAAAGATTAGTTAGCTCAAGTGCTCGTAGGCTCAAGCCTAAATAGTCTTTTTAAGTTTGATTTATCCTTGGGGATTAGGTATTTAGCCAGGTATGTCATGCCTCTGGTCTCTCAGGTATGCTGAGATGTTTGTTGCGCCACTTCTTCCCAGCAATAACACATAGGAAGTGGTGAAGGGCGGGCGTTTGAGGGGCTGTCTTTTGTAAATTTGCCGTGTTTTTTTCAGTCTAATTTGAATAAATATTTTTTGATCTAGCCGGCTATGAATCGGGAAAAAATCTAAACGACAGGATGGAAAATAGGTGTATTTTGCCGCCTATGGTGTAGCCGTGCTTGTGACGACTGTAGACCAATACGGCAGAAGTCAATAATGTTCTTGATAACTCCTTCGATCCATTAATGTTTCTTCATAAGTTCTAACCTGGGTTTCCCATTCCTCGACAGTGCCTGAACGTGCTGGTGGCGGCGGGGGCAGCGGGGGCGGACAATAAGCAGCTCTCCTCGTACAAGGCGATACACTCTTGCGCGTGTGCGCCGGGGGAGGCACGAGTAAGTACCTATATCATTTTTAAACTAGCTTACTGTTGTGGTTTCGCTCGAGTAGGTACTATAGAAACTACTTCTTCTACTTGGATAAATTTCCAAGCTTCATCATTGTTTTTTTAGGGGTTGGAAAGCATCAAATGACTCCTCCCGCTGTGGGCGGAGCGGGAAGGAGTGACTAAAACACATCCATGTTCCTTCGTCTTTTTGTGTTTCAGAGCCGCGGTAACTCTTTCGAATATCCTGCTGTTCCGGATTCACAACCTTACATACTTAATTTTGCTAAACTTGCTTCAGTGGTCTCAAAAAATATTTTGTCTTTCCTTTCTCCAAGCTTATCATCATTATCATCATTCGCGATAAGACCAGGAGGATCTCTTAGCCCTTATCCTTATCCCTATCTACCAGGGATCGGCAAGCATGTATTTTTCATCCAAATATCATTTTGTTATTATTCAGCCTTTTATATAATGCCATCTTTTGCTGTATTCTGTAGTCTTTTAGTCATCTACAATCATATCATAACCTTTCTTGTCTAACGTTAAAATATCAAAAAGTTAGTTGGCAATAAACTTTTTATATTTTTAAACGTGCTTCTTTACTGGTTCATTTTAACCATTTACCAGAATAATGTTGAACCCGCGACCTGCCTATCTCCAACTGTCACTAACTCGTATTTGTTTTACTTTAGGTCGTTTTTGTTTAAAGCTGTCTTTTGTTTTTTATTTTACCTGTTTGTGTTGTTGAGTTGTTACGCAACGATTACACAGTTGTCTCGAAGACAGAATGTTTTCGTTCATAATAATTTTTCTAATGTCATATTGAACGGGTTAGGGTTCGCGTCGGAGACGACGTCATTTTTGGAGTCCGCGTCGGAGATGACATCGGCGTCGCAGTAGGCGTCGGCGTTGGAGTTGGTGTCGGTACTGGATTTGGTGTCAGCATCTCAATTGGCCTCTGCGTCGGAATCGGCGTTGTCATGTCTGCAGGTGTCGGGTCGGAGTCGGCGTCGGCGTCGTTTTTGCCGTCGTTTAATAGCTTTGCCGTCGGTATTGACATTGGCATCAGTGTTATAATTAGGTTATGCGTCGGATTTGGTGTCAGCGTCGGTATTGGTCTTGCCATCGGCGTGGGTGTTGGTGTTAGGCTCAGCGTGCTTTGTGACTTTTTTTTAGTTTTTTTAACTTATAATGCTTAAATTACTACTCAATTCAGATTGGAAAACGTATTTAATGTAACGTCATTGTTCTCCAATTCCAGTGCGCGCTACCAAATTGCATCAATGCTAATGGTACTCGCTCCCCATTCTACCTTCATGCACCTGAGAGGGAGCGCCGCAACTCGGTGCAGGAGCGACGTGGCTCCTTACCCTCCACCGTGGGATCCATCAGCTCAGCGCGCTCGGGGCCAGCTGATGGATTGTACGTGAATCCCATGCAGAGAGCCACGTCCACCACTGTTACGCATCACAGCTCCTCCGGGGAGGAGAGTTCAGGTAATTTAATTAGTTTTATATTATGCCTTTATTTCCAGAATGGATGGGTTGAGGTTCAACGTTAGTAGGTAGTCTTCTTCTTTGTTATCAGTACAAAATACTAAGCATAGTTCATAAGAAATGGGGTGGAAATTACAGATAATCTAACTCATGTCTGTTTATCTGGTTTTGGTGTACTTAGATACTCCGTGGATCTGATAACGATAAGTATGATATTTTTTTGCAAGCGCCTCAATCCAATGTACCGATTGACTTTACGAAAAATGAAAACAAAATCATAACCTATTTTGTTCTAATTTTCCTAAATAGATAAATAAAATGGCATTAAATGATGAATGATGATGTTTGGAGAATGAAATTGATATAAATGCGCCATCCTTACGCCATTTTGTTAATTTTGAGGCAGAGTTAGAACAAAATATGTTACGACTTTGTTTACATTTTTCGTAAAATCAGTTTGTACAGACCTATTATTACTCTTGCTTTATACAAACATAATTTGTCCTTCGGCCAAGCGTTCTCCAACCAACAAAAAATAACCCTGGTTCAACATTCATTTCTTAATACAATATCGTAACGGTACTTTAAATTGAAATCTCGGCCATAACATGAGGTATGTACGTAGTATTCATAAGAAATCGGCCATATATTCCGGATTTCTCATAATAAAACCGCGGTATTAGGCACTTTTACTTTCCAATACCAAAAGAGATTAGTGATTCGAGTTGAAAGTAAGAGTCACGACCGGACGTCTCGATTACGTCGCAAGGTCGACGCGGGCTGTTAGGCCGCCTCTACATTGCGGCGCGCACGCATAGTTTGTACATTAAAAATAACTAAATTGAGTGGAGGTGGGTGTGGAGAAAAGTTATTCATAAATTCACTCAATCACGCAGAACCTTTGATGGATTCGGCCGAATTTAGCACACTATCTGTCTTACTTACGAGTCTGATTAATTTCTAATCTGGTGCTTAGCAAAGAATTACCAAAAATCTCACTCATAAATGCTGTTTAGCGTTAATCAGAACTTAAGTTAGTAGCTTAATCCTAGTTTACACGTCGTTAAGTAAGGATTTTTATAAGTAAACGGATATAGTTCATTACCTGGATTAACAAGAACGACTTTTTACCCAATGAAAAGTCAAAGCAGATAAACCCCCAGGTAGGAGATAGTTTACAATAAATTCTATTACATTAAAAAGTGCAAAACATAGACTTTGTATCTGTAAATTGAACTTAAAAGTTCAAAACTTTCATACTTTGCCCGAACGATATTAAATCGCAGATCATCTGCTCGCCGCAGTTAATTATGGCCTTAACACTAACGTAACATACTATATACAGTTACTAAGACGCAACTTGTTTCACGTTGGGTATTATTACGGTAAGATGAGCCTGAGAACGGGTTGATCTTGATCGACTAAAGGCATAAAGACAACACCATAGGTATTTGTAGTTGGCCCGGTATGCTAAATCTTAGCTGGTTTTTTTTAATGAAAAAGTTATAATTAAACTATCTTCCGATGGTACGCGGGTACGACGGGACGCGGGGCGGGTGCACGGTTTACCCTATAGCACATGTTAATATATGTTCAACCGACTTGAAAAAGGAGTAGGTTCTCTATTCGTTTGGTATTTTTTTATAATGTATGTACACCAATTACGCTGAGATGTATGATCCGATTTACGTGATTCTTCTTTAGTTTGATGCGGAATAGTTACCATTTGGTCCTATAAAAATTTTACATAGTTCGGCACAGTAGTTTTCATTTTATGAACATTTTTGTTTACGTGGACGATGTAGTTTTTAGTTTGTGTACGGCTTTTTTAGGAGTTTTTGTTATCACTATTCTATAATACAATATCACGCCCGTATGCCTTAAATGGGTAAACAGAGCAGGTGAATCCTTCAAAAATGAACGTCTGCATACTAATAGCAGCAGGTGGTAATAGGCTAAAATAATTTTGATAAATTATAAACCGATCCACTAAAAAATCTAGAAATAAAAAACTTGTGGTGTGGTCGTTTTTTTAAGCATCGCTAATCGTGAAGGTTGCATTCTTTCCCAGGCTGAAATTCACCTAACAATTAAAATTAGATAACGATGTAGTGTGAACATACGTAACATAGTATTTATTCTGAGAAATACTTTACAGCAAACCAACAGACATTCCTTTCCGTTACTTGAAACGTTTTTCAGCGCCCATAAATATCAATACGCAATCATTCACATTATCAGCTAACAGTATTACATAGTACGAAGTACATACATTTGATATTGACATAACATAAGTACAAGTATTCCCCAAGGTATAGGCACCAAACTATAGTAATTTCGTACGTAGGACCCTATAGGCCCCCATGTTCATATTTTGGTTAAAGCTATTTTAAGAACGCAATCAACTGAGACGATGAAGGTTTTATCTCATGAAGATAAGGAAAAAAATAATCGTAAGCCGTGTTAGAAACTAATATAAAAATTGGACATGATTTAAATAATATTTTTGCACCGAGTAATAATTTTAGTTATGAACGCAGCCTAAACAATATTAAGTTTTTAATGAACGTGTTATTTTCCATAATGTTACTATTGTTATAAAATAAGTACAAAGTGATATTGGGACTAAAATGCGAAAAACATTCCATATTTATTTTTTTATAATAAATACTGTTTCAAAAAATATCCTTAAAATAATCCTCGCGCTTTAAAATGACAAGATTTTATTTACTAATAATAAAATAGGTATATTTTCACTTTACGTATTTAAAGGCAATTGTTCCAAAATAAACATTATATTTAAAACATATCACTACACTATTTTGGCTGAATGAAAACATCTATAAACAAAGTCAGCTTGTTCCCAGCGGGTTTGGAACTAATAACTACGTTCTACGTTATACTAACATCCCAGTCTATCCTCCTATATGTTATATTCTATTCTTGAAAAGCATGACGGACACGTTTAATCACAGGAGCTATATACCATTACATTAGCCAGGCAAACGCGTGAAAAATCGAGCGCAACTAATTGTAATACGACGGAAGTGAGTCGTCAGGAAGCGCACGCGCAGCTTTAGGTAACTGTTGCACCCCATTGGGCAGTTGCTTTCCTGCCACCGTCGCGAGCGGACGTGCTTACGCGCTCCTGTATTGGAAAAATAGAATACTAGCAATGTGTGTAGCACATCGCTTGTATTCTTATTTCTTTCTTTCTGTAATCTGCTTGGGTTTATTGTGAGCGGTGGATCCATACATCCAAGTCTTTGGTCTCTGCTCTTATTAAGATGGATGTAGTCAAAAGATCCGTGATACAAGACTGGGTGGATGTTGTTGATTTCGAATATGGTGTGTTTAGTGATTGATTAATATTACATTAATATAATATGTATTTCGAAAAGGATAAACAATTATAGGTAGTATATTTTATTTATTTATGTAGTTTATTATATTCATTATCTATATATTTTATTGTGTCATTTGCTTGGGCAACAACCTGATTTTGGCTATAAGAAGAAAGTATGTTTTTTATGCTTTCATCATATTTTTTAGGTGATATGTTTGACGAAGCAAATTGAAAATCAAAAATAACTTACGCAAGTACTAAGCAATTGGTTTATTTAGTATGCACAAAGCAAAAACGGGGAAGAAGGAAGAGCTATGAACCGCACCCAAGTCGGAAACTTTAGTAGTGTTGCGCAAACTGCAGTATATCCTGGGTGCTTATAGCTGATTAGTGGTTTATGCATCGGAACTAATTGATGCATTTTGTGCACACACCTTGATACGACCCCTTCATACTGTGCACTGGTGCAGAACTTTGCCAATTTTATCAATAGGATTACATGAACGGAGCGGAGTTAAAACTTAATATATAATTATACTAGCGCGCCCGACGAACGTTGAACTGTCCTACCTTTGACGTTGTTATGAAAACGACGACATCTACCGGGTCCAAATGTATTTTCAAACTGTCTATGGACAAACTCAAATATACACACAAAATTTCATCTAAATCTTCAAGCCCTATAGGCGTTAGGTGACAAACACACGAAGAGAAGAATTTTATAATATAAAGAAGATTTCAAAGATAAACAGACTTAAAGATGGCCTGAGATTAAGAGATGTGTAGGTCTTTACTAAGAGGCCTATCCCCTGGGTCCATGGTGATATAGATAGGTTTCATTATCATCATCATTTATTCGTCAAACCTTACACAACTCAGCTCCTCTCGAATGTTCTCCGCTACAGTGGATAGATATTCTGAAAATTAAGTCGTTTCTTTGAGACTCGTCAAGTTTCCTTGACTCGACGCATTTCTGGTGGTGTAGAATCTAGCTTCAGAAGTTGCAGTAGCTGGGTATACTGTAGCGCGTTAGTTACAAAAAACTGATAGATGTTCTAATAACTCCCAAAAGGCGCATACGAAAGTCTGTTTTTGACAAGTGAAAGAATTATTCCAATCTGTTTCGTAGTTCTAGGAATTATCTTGGGTAAAATATACTTCAAATCCAGCTTACCTTGCTTAACCCTTCGGGAAAAATGAGCGTGCTGTTATGAGATGTTATGTACTCCACATAACGATTAAATGCTACCAGTGCAATTCCCACTAATCTGTAGTCTTTTACGCAACTCGCAGGTGTAAAGTATTAATTATAAATTGGAGTGGATTACCTGAACATGAAGAATTAGCTCTGTGTAATCGCAATCATACACGTAATACGGATAATTCAGTCTTATGCTATGTAGCCTATCATCTATCAATCAAATTTGATTGCTGCAATCAAGACAGTACGTACTGGTGTCTGTAATTATTAAGAAATCGTGTGTCTTTAGAGCATGAGCTGCGAACGTCGTTGTTTTAGTTTATGATATTATATCTAAATGCAATATTACCAGAGAAAATAAAACTTGATTACCGTCCCCTTTAGAAATATCACAAGTCTACCTTAGCTAATCACATTTTGTTGACAAAATTAAAGAGTGACAGAATGTCTTGATATATTTTAATGATAGCGCTTACTTCTGCTGTTCAATAAAAATAGCAGTAATTGATCAATTGTTTTGTGTCCAAAAAGTTGTCTCGATTGCAAAAAATCCTATGAAGAACATCCGGCAATAGACTCCATGGATACTCATTGATGTCTTTTGATCCCACAAATCGTATCAGTCCATGTTTTAATTTTCATAGTTTTTTCTTTAGCCTGCTCCGCATCCGACGCAGACAACGCGGCGGGCGGCTGGTTCCTCCACAACAACAACAGTACCGGAGCACCAGCAGCGTTGTACCAGCGAGTGAGGGACCTGTTCCATACGCGCTCGCCAGGACCCAGGGTACCGGCTGAAGGGCAGGAAGCGCCCGCTATGACTGGTAAGATTGTAGGAACTTGTAGACAGAACAAGGATGAACAGGTACATGAATACGTTCGTTTTATCATCCTTCGATGGATGGTTTCGAACCAATTGGGATGGAAAATGGTCCTGTTCTCTTGAACACAATGAAGTGTTATTTGATATGGACTTTAGTGCCGTTGCATTTATCAAAACCTGGATAGCTAAATTAGAAGAGCTTATTTACTAAGAATTTCTACTTAAAAAGTTTATTGTGGTTATAAAAATAATATAACTATAGTTATATTCCCAGTTGACCGCGATGAGGAGGAATTTTTTGACGCTCTGTATTAGTTAGTAGTGTAGTATATAATATATATATATAGTTTTTAGCTATTGTAAGTTTTTTTGTTACTATAGTTTAGTTTATTGTGGTTATGAAAATAATACAACTGGTCTTTATACGTCAAAAGAGGTTCTAGCAGACGCCAAGATATGTACGGAAAGCAAAAAAACTAATTTGATTGAAAACACAATGTCCTATCAATACCTAAAAGGCTTTGAGCAGAATAGGTTACAAATACACTTCACAATTACCAATAGTTAGAATTAAATCATTCTCCAGGGTCGAGACAGTCTGAGGAGCCAGATGACTCCATTATGACTGGTAAGGAGTCACAAAACTGCAGCTTCTATTCATCATCCATTTCTGGAACTTTCATATTTTTTGTTCATCTTTTTTAAAATTTAAATGTTTAATATTTTTATTTGTTATCATAGGCTTGTTCTTATCGTTGCGTAATAGCTAAATGGCACAACGTGGAACCGATACCGCCATTTAAAATGCCTTTACAAATATCAGCTTCGATTTTCCCAGTTTCACGCAGTCTTGCAAGCCTAAATCATCTTTACAACATGCCACTTCACACTGCTTCAATCGCGCATACGTGTTCCGTAAGGACCAGACCGGTCCTTCCGTACGGACCAGACTGGTCCTTTTGCCCTTCATCATTCTGCTTGATCACTCATTAATTTTGCATTCGTTTTCAATTTACCATGTCCTTACTGGTGCAGTGAAAGCAGAAATCCACGGTTCAGCGGAGGCGACGACTGCACAGGAGCAGTCGGATAGTGACAGTGGTGCTGAGGCCACCAGGCGTGATCATCACTATGAGGATATCTACATGCCCAGGGAGGAGCATCAGAGGCGAAGGTCAGTCACTCTACGTAGCAATTTATATTTAAATGAAGATGGAATATTACTTTTAAAAAATCTCCTAAATGGTTATTATTCTAGATCCTGTATCCACGAATTATAATTAATTTCTGTAGGCTGCAATGACTTTTACAATATAACGTATAATAAAATACATCAGTCTTATTTTTTCTTCTGTTATATAGATTTCTTCTGCCATTGCTTAATATTGGTCATTAATAACAGGAGCAGTTCTCGCGACTCCGGCAGTCACAGCCGGCCAGGCAGCGCGGCGCTAGTGGTAGACTACAACACAAAAGACAGCAATGACAGGTAAAACTCCTAAGAGATCTGAAACCGATAAAAGTCTGCTTGAAGTACTGTTTGTATGAGGGATTACGCTCTAAGTTCAATTCGATTTGATATATTATATATGATTTTGAACTTTCTCGGGCCATATTTGCTCAGAATCTTATCTAATGCAGAGTGTAATCACTCGATTCGTATCGAAAAATCAACTGTTTTACTGGTAAAAGTAAGTACCATTTCCCAGGTCTACTGGATCTAAGAGTCAGTTTTTTTTAGGTTTTGGAGTAATATATTTTATTTGGTTTTAATAAGATTCTTCTGTCGCAGCGCGAGCAAAGCTTACGAGGAAGTATCTCCAGCTTCGGATACGCAGACCAAGTCCTCGATAGCCACCAAACTGGCAGCACTCACACACAAGGCACAGAACTTTGTAAGTCTTATTAGTTTATTCACTCGAAATACCTAATAAATGTAGATATTTCATTATTAAAGTTAAGTTTTTTTAGTCCTTCAAGAACGCTTTTACTCGATTAAACAGGATATTTTGGTCTTTGGATTCTTCATTTATAATGCTATCAAACTTTATTGTTCTATAACTGGTCAATTGGACCTTAACTTGACGAAGTAGCGGCTGCACCACATGTCACCGGTTTGGTTCCCACACGGATCTTATATTGAAATTATTTGTGTCTTCGTTTGGACATTTGAGACGTACCTATGTTTTGTAAAGGCACTAACGAGTCAAAAGAATTTCTGGCAACGTTGATGTTTAGGACGGACCAAGTAGATATGACGACTTCAAATGCTTTAATAATGGCCCAGTTTTCAAGAACCTCTTTATCCACAGGCCAGCCGGCTATCATCAGCAGCAGGCAGCCGGCGCGCCTCTGTCTCGGACGAGGCAACAGTGGTGCAACAAGCCGCGTCCGCCTCGTCCGGCGTGTCCTCCGGCGGCAGCTCGGGAGACGAGGCACCGCCCCCGCCTCCCCCACCACCAGCACCTCCCGCGCCACCTGCCCCACCACCACCTGTAGTGTTGGAGGAGCCTGCCCTCAAGCCGTCTGAAGTCAGGGGGAGATTAGGTAAGTGGTACTCTCTTGTTTACATTGTGACAAAGTGAAGCTGATGTTTAAATGTAGGTACTAGGCGAATAAGGCCCAAGTTCACCGACATGATAACGGTCAGATTAACTTAAAACACCTGTTTACCATAAATTCAAACTTCTAACTTTCGATGGGTAACGTGTTATTTAAGATTTTATTCCTGAGACGGTCGATTACCAAACCAGGGTTAACAAGAAGTAGGTAACAAGAAAATTTCTGCTTCCTTAAAAACCGTTTCGTTTAACGGGCTGATTACGAAACCATCAGTTGGTGAACTTGGTCCTAAGTGATGATATGTGTTGAAATTTCGTCGGAACTTGACTTAAGGTTGCATCTTCATTTTATTAACGTATTTGTTTGCAAACGAAGGTCATCATACAATATTTATGAATCAGACCAATAATGACTAGCCTAAGTTTTTTAATTGTTCTGCTAACAAATTCAATAGTATCTGTTGTAATACACAAACAAAAAGTCACATTAGAATAAGGTTTAAACATTCCACAGATCATGGTAGTATTGCTATGTATGGAACAAGGTTAAAAATAGTGTGAAATAAATTAAAGATTTTTCTGTCAATTTAAAATCTCATACTGTTCTGTATGAAGATTATTTACAGTGATGGGCGTGTGAGAAGAAGCACGTATTTTTAATTTATTTGTCGACTGAATAACTAACCCTTACAGGTATTGGAATCATTCATTCAAAGTATTATAGAATTTGTGTTTAGTAATTGGGACTAGAAATATAACTGGTAAAATTTATGTGTGCTAGCCGTGCACCTCTGTTTAAACCACAAAAAAACAAGCGTGATGTTATGCTAAGTACCTATTCTAAAGAAGAAAGGCTGTAACTAACATATTTTTTTCGATATTGAGTTAATTTCATATTCGTAATCAGAATCTTTTCCTGATACCAATTACGTACTTAACTCAATATCGAAAATATACGACAGCAGTATTGTAGGCTCTATAAATATGAAACTTTTACCATTAGTGTTCATCCGGTGGTACGACCATAATATTTTTAGTAACTGCTTCACGCACCCGGTATAAAAACCTATAAACGTTTCCAGGGTATCATAAAAGCGTAACAAACTAACAAACTCACTATCACATTTATTATATTACTAGCTTCTGCCAGCGACTTCGTCCGCGTGGAATAGTGGTGATCCGCTTCTATTGGTCTTAGCATGATGATATATAGCTTATAGCCTTCCTCGATAAATGGACTATCTAACACTGAAAGAATTTTAAAATCGGACCAGCGGTTCCTGAGATTAGCGCGTTTAATCAAAATGACAACATTTCCCTTCACTGCTCTGCTCCTATTGATTGTAGCGTGATGAAAAGTATACTATAACCAGCTCAGGAGTATGACAAATAATTACTCTACTACAGATTTATTATAAGTATAGGTTTAGAACAATAACGTTTATGTCAAAGAAAGTTCTCAAAATCAGAAAAACTTTAGCCTGTATACTTTTCACAGCACATTACCCAATTACCTAGCCATTTTAAACAAACTAAAACTCTTTCCCTTTCTATCCCAAATCAGCGTGAAAATCACGGAAACAAACAAAAAACAACCAGAAAATTACCATAAACCTCATTGTAATACCTAATTGTGTCTTAATTAGAAAATTTGACATCGCCTATTTAATATTAATAGAAAGAAATTAAAAACAGTAATGAAATGCGTTTACTTTCTACAGAAATGGGCAGTTAGTAACGTTCTGATTCTACACATGAAACAATAAAAATAAATACCACTCGGCTTGTATTAAAAGTCGTGCGGTACTTTCCATTTTAAAATGAACTGGTTTTTTTGCGGATTAAGTCCGCTGGGATTTTTCCAAAATCGCATTTAGAGAGAGTGGCGCCTAAAGGTTTAAGGACCAGTTGAAATCCATCAATAATGCACACGTAAGCGTGGTGATCAATGGTCAAACCTTATCTTTATGAGAAGAGGTCTGTCCCAGTAGTGGGATAGTAAAGAGGCCAAAGGTAATGATGAAGACGACTGATAGTGTTTTATGTCTTTTTAGCACAGTGAACCAAAGAAAATAGTATCGATACGGATTTGCGATTTCAGACTTTTTAGTCCAGGTTTCCTCACGATGTTATCCTTCACCGATAGTCACTGTTGTTTAAGTGTTTTTAAAATTGGTCCTTTGATATTTTTCACTGCCAACTGTTGTGTCCTTTTATCCGAGTTTTTCTTTCCACCGCGAACGAATGAAGCGAAACACAGTACATATAAAACACAAAGTATATAGTGCATTGCAGTTTTACTGCAGATGTCGAAAGTGGTGGAAAACCATTAATTACACGCGAAAGCTAACGCGTCGACCCATTAAGACCAGACCGATGTCTACTTGACTTGAAACTAGAATTAACTGCGATTTAGCTGAGCTTTATGCGTTGACTCACCACAATAACTTGCTTACACTTAAGTGGTTTGACTGTATGTAGGTCACTGAATTAAGTTTAAATTAAAATGTTATTTTTTTGTAAAAACTTTGGTGTTGTTATGTTGGGAAATAGGATAGCAATTTTAATTATGAAAAAAATACTTAAAAAGGTGTGGATTCATAAACTAACAAGTAAAAATTTTTTTTTCAGTCATATTTCATTTCTAATATGATCTTTGCAGCCACTGACGAATGATGAAGGAAAACATTGAAATAGGGTCTTACAAATCTCAAATCGCCTTGAATAGTGCTCTTGTCTTCTCTATGTGAGAAGGGGCCTTAGCCCTGAAGTAGTACAAGAAATAGGCCGATGATGAATTCTTCTAACATTACAAATGTGAAAGTTTAATGTATGTATGTTTGTCTTTCACGCAAAAACTCAAGATCAGATTTTGATGAAATTTGGTACACACATAATTTATAATCTATATTAACACATAAGATACTTTGTATTCGGGTGGGTGTAGTAGTTTCTTTAGGATGCGGGTGAAACCGCAGGAAACAGCTAGTACTTTATATATCTATATCACTTCATAGTACTTATAAAGAAAGTCGCCTCCCGCTGTTTTTTTTGTATGTTATCTCGCAGGTCAACCTAGAAGGTTGTCGACTGCTTAACCGGGCTTGCCTGTGAAGTGCCTTAAATGAATTTAGGACATCCAGCCAGGGCTTAACTTACAGCGCTTCCCGCTGTCTGTCTGTCCATATGTATGCTTAGATCTTTAAACTACACAACGGATTTTGGTTAAGATTTTTTAATAGATAGAGTGATTCAAGAGGAAGATTTTAGTATATAATTTGTCAAGTTTTTGTACCCATTGGCTAAAATATAATGATATTTGTTGGTGATGTATAGACCTCGCGGGCGAAGCCGCTGGCGGAAAGCTAGTATCAGATAAAAGCTCTCATTTCCTTTGAGCTTATATCTGACCAATAGCTGCGTTATCTTGCTATCATATCTTACAATTATGATACTTAAATTTATTCTCTTAAATCTGCAGTTAAATGACATGACACTGCGGCTATACTACCATATATTATTTATTATACTATCTGTTTCCCGCGTTTTCACCCATATCCTGAGGAAACTACTCGCATCCGGATAAAAAGTCCTATGTGTTAATCCAAGTTATAAACTAACCGTCTTACTTATAACAAATCTGTAATCTGAAGTTTAACCATTTCTCACCTAATCCTTACTTAACGCCGTAATCCAGGATTAAGATTAAAATTTAAGATTGCAAAACTGCATTTATAAGTGAGATTTTCGCTAATCCCTAGCTAAGCAGCAGATTAAAATTAATCAGACTTTATGTGTAAGACGGCTAGTGTATACAAAATTTCATCAAAATCCTGTAGAAGTTTTTGCATGACAACTAGAAATAAAGACATCCATCCTTATAAATTAATTTTCGCATTTAATTTACATTAGTTAATAAATAAATAAATAAATAATAAATAAATATCTTTGGACAATTTCACACAGCGCCATCTAACCCCAAAGTAAGCAATGCAAGCAAGCATGCTTGTGTTATGGGTGCTAGCTTAACGGATATACTACTTATATACTTTTATAAATACATACATATTATACATAGTAACACCCAGACCCGTTACAGAAATTAAAATTCATCATTTCAATTTCTGCCCGGCCGGGAATTGAACCCGGGACCTCTTGCGTGGCATTCCGGCATGTTGACCACTAAACCACTCAGGTCGTCAGGTCGTCAATTAGTAGGATTCATCATTGGCGTATAGACTGTGTTTCTTCAGGGCTAAGGCCTCTGTCTTCTCTTATAGAGAAGACAAGATCATTATTCAAGGCAATTTGAGACTTTAAGACCTAGCTTCAATGAAATATACATCATCTGTCTAGCCTTTTCCCAACTATGTTAGGGTCGGCTTCCAGTCTAAGCCAGATGCAGCTGAGTACCAGTGTTTTACATGGAGCGACTGCCTATTTGACCTCCACAACCCAGTTAACGGTTAACACGGTACCCCTTGGTAATACTGGTTGTCAGATTTTCTGTCTTCTGACTACCCGTAACGACAGTCAAAGATCTACAAGTGACAACCGGGACCAACAGCTTAACGTGCTTTCCGAGGCACGGAGGAGTCTCGCTATGACAAAGATCCTATCCACGAACCGACCGCGCCAAGCGCATCTTAGCCTTTGATCGGTCGAACCGTGTGGCTGTTACTTAGCCACGAGCTCCCAATGAAATATATACACACATACAATATACATACATCCTTACGAGCATTCGCATTTATAATCTAAAGTACGATATATAGAACTTCCTTTGTGATATCCGCTTTGAAACTTAAGTACGGCAACGCCTACGCGCTCTTACGTATTTTATTTAATAACAGAATTGTCACTTACATTAAATATGGTGTTCGCTTTATGTAACCGGTTGAATAAGTGTATCTCAGACAATTTAATTTATGTAAGAAATAAAATGTGAACTTTAAGTGAAATGCATTTATCTTGTGTTAAGGGTTTTTACACTTAAAAAAATTTAAATAGCTTGGTTTATTTTTAAGCGCGTAATAGGCGTGGAACTAGCTGTTTCTAATTGCTTTACTCGCATCCTGCGCGAACTACTTTATGTATCAGGATAAAAAACGTATTCTGTTTTTCCATTCGTTTCAATCTATCTCTACAACAAATTTCTTCAATATCGGTTCAGTCGTTTTACCGTGAAAACGTAGGTAACAGACGGACAAAGTTACTTTCGAATTTATAATATGACTGACTGAAATTGGTATTGGTCCTTTAGTTTTACTGCCGGCTTTCTATAAAACTTGCATATTTTGCTGTTACTTCAAATGGCTTGAATTATTACTTTTGACTAACTGACATCCTTTATTTTTTTCGGATGGGAAATCACCAAATGACCCCTCCCGCCTTGGGTGTGGCGGACTCTTACTGACTAAAACCCATCCATGTTCCTTCCTTAGCCTTCTATGTTCCGGGGGCGCGGTATCTCTTTGGAACATCCCCAGCCCCGGCAACTGTCATCCCTTGACAATTCAAAAGTGCCTGTAAATGGTTTAATTGAAAAATATATTTTTTAATTTGTGGGTTACGAAAACACTCATATGTGAATAGTCGAGAGGAGAAATGAAAAAAATTGCTAAAGAAAGTCACTGATACTAAGAGTCACCCTGTGTAAATGCTCTTAATTTTATCAAAATTATCTCTCTAGATCTTAAATTCAACCTGTCCTATTATAAAACTGTGACTGACGTAGTCTATTCAGTGTTGCCACATATAACCACTATTTAGAAAGCGACCGTGAGCGAGCCGTGCACTTGACTTTATTACTTCAGAAACAGTCTAGCTTATTTAGTTTTATATAACAGCGCTAGTACTTTGTAGACGGACAGAAAATCGAGCAAAGATAAAAAGTTGTCCCTAATTTGGACCCGGGCCGTATTACAATACGTTCAAATGATCCACTTTTTCAGTGCTAAAAAGGGACGGTGCTATTTGGTCGGACTAGCTCTATCTTGCACTGAATTTATAATAATAAGGTCTGTGCTAGATAATTACGCAACTTATTTTTAGATAGACTCATTGGTCCTATTGCATAACACTATCACTCATATGTAAATGTCCCGAACGGGTAGGCAGACGTATAGCCAAAGCACGCATGTTGGTTATGATACTAAGTTATGTAAATTATGCGTTTTATATTTACAAGTGCATCTAAAAATGCTATTCGTATTTATTATATACAATAGATTTATTTATTGAAACTAGTGTTCGCCCACTATTCAAATTAAGTCAACAATTTAGTTAAGTCCTCTCTATCCTATAAATGTTTTGCTGTGCCCAACAGGGTCCACAATTGTAACAAACTATCTTCTTACCACCTAAGCAACATTGTGGAATGCAATAAACAATTGAGTATTGAGTATTGAAATTGGTATTTTTTTTTAATATTATAAAAAATAGATTTCTGTGCTTGTTCTCAAAAAACTTAACTATGCCAAAACTCACCCTCTACGGAGCGCGTGGTATTTTTTAAAAAATCCAAAGTTTTCGCTTTACTATTAATAATACCAATAGATTTTATAAGACATGACTTGTAAGTTTGTCTGAAAGGGGCTAGTTTTTGAAGCTACTAAAAACACACAGATTCCAAAAAGTCTTTCGTTAACAGAGTTATATTATCCTCGAGAATAGCATGTTCTGTGTGCATATTAAGCGGCAAAAGGTCCAATTTCGCTTATCAAACAATTCTATTTTCAAGCCAATTACAGAACAGCACCATTATTGTAATACCATGCTTTGTTTTCTAAGTACACTATCAATTTTCTGATCAAACTCCTTATTAGGAACTGCACGACTGATCCTGTATCCAAGATAGGTCTGATGGGATTCTAGCTTTTGTTTCCAAGACTTATACTTGATTTAGTATAAGTAAAATGCTGAAATTATAGGACATTTTAGCAGGAGTATCTTATGAACCATTTCTTTCCAATTAAGGATTAATTCAATGTTTCATTTTATGCTCGGATTCTGTCTGTGTCAACTACTTTCCTGAAATTTTGACAAAAAAAAGAATCGTTTTGAATAATTGGTAGAAAACAATGATGTTTTTTTATTTCCATACATGTTATTTTGTCTTTTGTAATAATATTTGTTTCATGTTATAGGTACTTTATATTGTTATACCGTTTAGAAACTACTGACGTAAAACCGTTTAAAAGTTTGTTTAAAATTTGAAAAATAGTTTATAATAATAGAATATTAAGCGGTTTTCCAAAGATTTTACGTAAAAATACTTACCTATAACTAACAAAATCAATTATGCATAATAATATAACACTGTACCTACAAAACACATAATACAAAAGAAACTTTGTTCGTTTGTTACGCAACCGCTCATGACTTAGTTAGATGAATAGGATATTTTTCCCGGGTACTTGTAGTACCCTCAGAATACGACCCAAACCACAGGAAATAATTACTATAGTACAATTTTGACAGTGCATCGTCCACCCAGTTAAACTCGGTGAAACCGGCGCCGGCGCATTAATTAGCGAATCAAGTTTCAGTAAACAGAGTGAAACGGTTTCAGTTTTACAGCTGAATATTTAATCGCCATTATGTTTACTGCTTTGAGAGATTGCCTAGTGGAATGTCTGATGTGCTTTCTAATTAAAATTCAGGTTATAATGTACAAAAAGGTTAAAATAATGGCATGTTTTTTGTGAGTACGACTTCGATAGTTAATTTTACATTAGTTACAAGAGTACCTATGTGAGGAGCTCGTGGCTAAGTAATAGCCGCATGGGTCAACCGATTATAGGTTAAGCTGCGCTTTGCGCAGTCGGTCTGTGGATGGGTGACCATCTATGTCATATAGAAACTCCTCTGTGCCTCGGAAAGCACGATAAGCTGTTGGTCCCGGTTGTTATTTGTACATTTATTTTGCCTTTTCACACTAGAGTATAAAAACGTCTATAAAAAAATCTGTTGCCATAATGCCTGCATCGTCACACGTAGTTTTTTTTTATAGGTAGTACCTACTTACTTACTAGTAAATATTATTTTATATAACAACGTTGTCGTAAGTTCGAAACTGTTGCGAGTACCTACCTTTTGTCGTTAACAGCAATCGATTACATTGACCATAAGTGAGTAATTTGAACATGTCCAAATATTTCGACATTAAATGACACTTTAGTCATTTCGATAGCTTGTCGGACTTTTTTGAGGTAGATATTAAATGTACATATATCGATACGAGTGAAGTAATTTTTTTTTTGTTAAAAGACACAATAGAATTTTGTTTTATATGAATAGATATGATAGTTGCAGATGCAATCTTGGAATTCTATTAGCACCAAAACAAGTAACAAATAAGTAATGAGGTAGTTTAAAGTGTCTTGACTCCGCGAGTGTCATTAGCATAAATATTTTTTTATTTATTTAAAAAAAAACAAGATTTTTGACGTCATTATTCTCGCCGTACGCACTTAATTCATAAAAGACTTACATTTCATCACTTAAACACTAACGACCTTCATTGATTTCACGAAATTAAGAAACACAGGTTTCCTTTCCCATGAAATTATT
This sequence comes from Pyrrhia umbra, assembly GCA_963891755.1. Taxonomy (NCBI): domain Eukaryota; kingdom Metazoa; phylum Arthropoda; class Insecta; order Lepidoptera; family Noctuidae; genus Pyrrhia; species Pyrrhia umbra. The sequence continues at coordinate 2,314,379 of OY982934.1, read as the reverse complement.
GGCGTAACAAGTTTTGTGATAAATTATACTCTGATCTAGATTTCATGGTAATTTGGGACCTTTACTTTAGAGATTTTGTAGTAAGTAGACAGTTGATGGGGCGGGATGTTCGAAAGAACCGCGCCCCAGGAATACAAAGGGCTGAGGAAGGAACATCGATGGGTTTTAGGCAGTGAGAGTCTGACACCCCACCTACAGTAGTCATTTGATGATTTCCCATCCGAAAAAAAGGGATAGGTAAATTGAACTTACTTTTTGACTCTTACTGACTAAAACCCATCCAAGTTCCTTCCTTCACCCTCCGGTTACAGGGGCGCGGTAACTCTTTAAAACAATCTCACAGCCCCGGTAGGCATTGGCCCTGGGGGTGGACTTCGTCAACTTTGTGGACACCTGTTTGTGGCGCGCGTGGGACACAAATGCGCCGTCGACACGGGCCTGGTGCATACCGGCCGGCGAGCCACCCATAGCTCACCGTCCACAGACCCACGCCTTCGGTGACCGGGACTCATCCCGCGGCTCCTGACCCGATATCAAATACTTTTTTGAGGTTTTAGGCTACTTACCCGGGTGCGTTAACCACTTCTCTTGGGATACGTGAAAAATGGGCACTTTAAAATATTTAAAATTTCGGATATCAGTCAGCACCCGATTGCGAACAAAGCAGAAAAGACATAAACATCACATGCACTCAACCGAATAATTATATGATGCACTCAACCATTATATGGATCACTGTAATTATGATATACAAGATGACTGACTTGTGAAAAATTTGCGAGAAATATTTTTAGCTGTAAGAAAGTGTGTGTGAATGGATGAAGTTAAAATGTTAGTACGTATATCAGAGGGAATGTTAAAAAGGACTATGAGTTTGATGAGGAGTTTCTGATATAAGTTATTAAATACTTCTCATCAAATTCATCCATTGTAAACAAAAGGTCGTTAGAACCAAAAAACTCCTTCTCGTGTGAGAATAACCATTCGTTTATGGTTGAAGACGTTTGACATATATAGTGTTATTCAATATAACACCATTCACTTAAAAACATGATTTTAGCTATGAAACTGGTCTGTCCCTTTCTGTTCAGCTTAAATTAAATTTGATAAAAAGGGACAAAACAGTTCCATAGCTAAAAGAGGCTTACCTACCTATTAGACAAATTACGTTATTATGAATAAGAGGGTTGGTGTCTACAGAGCAAGTACAATGCTATAGAAATATTAAGTACCTATTTAATACCTAATATTTCTTGTACAATTAAGTAATATAAAATGAGGAGGTATGGTGGAAGACGCGAAGAAAATGACGAACTAACAGAAATCAGGTTAAATGTTCTGCCAGACGAAAAGATAGTAAAATGAAATTAAGCTGTACAACATGCGTTTTAGAAATTCACTTGTGGACGGATCTGAGCCGTGTACACTCGTACATGTCTCGGTTATAGATGTTGAGTGTTGAGCGGCCATTAATTCTCACGTGAACACACAGACGACTAGCAGTCGACACATATCATCGCTTCGAGGTATAAAATTATGTAAAATATTTGTAAAGATTAAAATATCATTTTTGAAATTTAAAAAATGACAACATTTACATTTCGATATTTATTTTTCTATCTCCTATCATTCCCGCAACGCGTACAATCGGAACCGCAGCTGTAAATAAAACAATCACAAGAGAACATACTAATTTATGTAAAATTAAAACATCATCCAAATAAGATCGGATCGATACATCATAGAGTTGCGGCACCGACTGTACACGCAGCGCATCGCTCGGCCGCGGGGTGCGTGCGCGCCGAAGCGCGGACTTTCTCTCCCCCCTAATAGCAGCCATCTTGAAATCTTGCAGCGGGGCGACGCGGCTCGGCTGCGTCCGCAGACGACGACAGACCGCGCGGGCCCAACCTCGTCAACAAGCAAGCCGTGCTCCCCTTCGTGCCTCCCGCGTTCCCGCACAACGCGCCGGATCGCCTTATCAAACCCTCGGAGTATTTGAAAACAATCACGGCGCCGTGCAAGCGGGACGATAGCGCGGCGGAGGCCCGCCCTCCGCCGCCGCCGCCGGTGCCGGCCGACAACGTGCCGCCGCCGCCGCCCCAGCCGCCCCTCACCACGCACCAGCCCCTGGCAGCCATCAGCAGCGCCGAACTCACGGCTGTCAGGCTCCGAACTCCGGCCACGAAAACGTTATCAGCACCGCCTCCGGCACGCTCAGTCAGTCTGCAATGTTTACCCAGCGCCGCGGAAATTTACAAAAACGCGAAAACGGATCTGATAGAGGAGCTGAAGATGTCCAAGGATATCACTGGGATCAAGAAGTTGAAAGTGGAACGTGCGCGTCGTGAGAGCCTCCAGGACAAGGAGACGTTCACGGAGTTCACCAAGAGGTTCACAGCTGAGAACTTTGTGGAACAGGTCAGTGAACTTTATTGTTTATTACGCTATTATAACATCTTATAAGTTGTCGGTATGCACAAGAGTGGATGTTGGTTTTCAGTAACTAGTTATTTAGCATAAAGAAAATCTCACTGAAATATTTTCTCTAGTATCAGATATCAGTGAATTCGCTTTTGAAATGAACTTATTCTTAATTCTTCGTAGTTTTTTCCTCTAGTTACAAAACACTTTGAGCAGGTTTCATGACGATTTCAGTTTCAGTCTATTGTTATATCACATTTAGTAATATCCCTTTATTATTTTTGTAGTAGTTGCATGCTGAGGGTTACAACTATTTCGTTTTATATAATCTATTTGCCAATAGATCATGAGCACATCTCAAAGTGTTGTAGTCACCTTAGTTGCACTAGTTTGTCAATTAATTCCCAGACAATTGAGAGATAGAGATCTGAAAGATTAGAAACTTGTTTAATTAACATTTCATGAGTAATTGAGTAATAATTTATAATTAAACAATCGTAAATCATGCCGTCATCTAGCCATTATAATGAAGAAAGTTTGGTACATTTTATTTTTTTGTTTTACCGGATTTAGTTCGTCGGAGATTAAGTTAGTTTGTTAATGACTGCATGTAATTATATGACGTTGATTTTTATAATTATTTGAAGGAAATAACAATTATTTTGGAAAGCAATGGTCGACCTTTAACTATTGCAATCAAACTGTATCTGCATGCGATAGAATACTTGCATGGAAAATAATTTATGATATTTAGAATGTCTTAGAAATCTTTAGAGACTTTGTCAAAAGAATTTAAGTAGTTGCTCTTATTTCAAGGTTACCGTATCTCAGTTTTAAAAACTCTTCGGAATTGACAGTTACTCTAGGGGCACTTAACTTCTGACTTCTGCTAAATGATTTCCGAGTATATTAGGCACTCCATGCTTGAGTGACTTCATAGGTAGGTACTACATTTGTTACGCATATAAACAAATTGTTTTTTATAATTAGTAGCCTTCTCTGTATGCAGTAAGCCCAGCAGTGGGATAATGTATAGGCAGATGATGGATTAGTAGTCGTCGCGATACTTCGGAAATTAAGCTTACTGCATCTCAAATACATCATCATCATCATCAGCCTATATATTGTCCCACTGCTGGGCACAGGCCTCTTCTCATACAGAGAAGGCATGAGCTTTAATCACCACGCTTGTTCAAGGCGGATTCGCGATTTCAGACTTTGAAGTCCAGGTTTCCTCACGATGTTTATCCTTTACCGTTAGTCAGTGGTATCTTAGATATACTTAGAAAGTACATATGACTTTAGAAAAGTCACATTGGTACTTGCCAGGTTTCGATCCCGCACACTCGTAATCGAGAGGCAGGTGCCTTAACCACGACTGTTTAAACCTTAAATACGCGGGTTCACAACTTTATGGTAACTTCTGAAAAATAAACACTTTGTATTATCCCTGTAGGAGAAGAGGGCTTGGCCCAACAGTGGGACATTAATTATGAATTTATTATTGATATGTTTAATATATTATCGATTATACCTGCATTCTCCAGTACATTATTACAAGAAAATAGCATCACGACTTACGTACGGTACGCATTTCCCCGAAGCAGTTGCATCTAACCTAGTGAGCCACTTCCCCCACCGCGCGGAGCTATCTCTGCAAACGCTCGTCTAATGTGTAACAGCCGTGAAATGCGCATGAGTCGCGTTTTTGACGAAACTGGGTACAGTCGGGGAGGGAATTGTTAGGATTTTTGGGTAGTTTAGGGTTTTTCGGGAACGGAGACTGTGATATTTTTAAAAATGGTTTTTTTTTGAAGATCTCTTTCGGGCGATTTCAGCGTTTGATTTAAAATGTGAAACAAAGAAAATAAAACATTATTTTGGGGTACCTACTATCTACCTATTTGTTAGTATCATAACGTTTTAAGGGTCTTAGTAGACAGTCAGGTAATAATTAAAGATTGAATGATTTGACGGCACGTTTGGCATAGTGGGTGAGCAATTGGCTGCTGCGCTGCGTGTCGCCCGTTCGATTCCCGCAGGGAACCGGCCGAATATCACAAAAACAACATCACCTTCCAAATAAACTAAGTCAACCGAAACGGCAGTTCGTCTAAAATGTAGTAAAAAATGCTCTTATTATTGTTAGGACGATTCACCGTTCGCAGATGAGGACACAATGCCTCGATGTAGGACGCGAGCGAAAATATTGTCCAACCGCGAAATTGTCTTGACACGATTTGGATGATGTAATTCGTTGCAGACTTATTATGTGTTGCACTCATAGATTGGTGTAATTAATTGTTTAAATTAGGTTTTTTTATTGTTTGTAATTATGGGTTCGCATTTTGGTTGTTTAGTCTGTTATTAGTATGAAACAAGTCCCAGTTTCCAGAAGGTAATCATCGTAACCATAAAACTAATAAAACTATAGTTTCAAAAAATATGGTTCCGAAGTCAACAGACAGGGTGCCCAAAAACAATTACAATACAAAACTGAAATTACAAAGTCATATCCTAAATAATGATGCAACATAAATCTTTTGAAAGGCAAATCTATTTTTTGCCAATGTTCAGAACAATGAGGTGTTCTCATCTCCCATTCACTGGGAGATGATCACGACGCGACAGCACCGTAATTAGCAGATCGGATGCTGTATTGTGACGAACAGTATTGTAACAGAGAAAGTACTGATGTTATGTCACAGATATTATTTATTATTTTAAGTATTATGAGATTGAATATTAATTGTTTTTTGATGAGATAAGACGTTGATGATACTTAGAGTATGTCACAGGTTAGATTTTGTTTTGTTTGTAACTAGGCAAGATGCTTTGCATCCATAAAACAGTGAACATGAAAGTTAGGACCAGTCGCAAGTTTATGTAGGTACCTATTGCATTCCCATATATAGATTTCGACTTTTTTCTCATCTTGTATTTTCTTTGTAACTTTTGGCAAAGGCCTTTTCCAACCGTTTCCATTTTTTTCTCTATTTCGTGCCAGTCCAAGTCGTCTAAGTCTTGTCCAAGATCTTTATATTATAAGTAGTTCCTTTCATACTCTCTTATCTTAGATAATAATACGTTGCTCATTTGTTTCATATTACTAGTTGCATCATTATTACTCGTCAGTTATTCTCCAAATCGGTTTTTGCATTATCTCCTTTAAGCGTGGGTCCATTTAAACCTACTAATCTTTTGCTGGTTTAAAGCATGTTATTAAGATAAATGCAACAGTATTACAGAACTCTAGTTTAGCTTATTTTTCTCATAGTATAACAAGTTTTTCTTCGCCTATGTAATATTAAATACAGTAACATTTCAGTTACGTACTTAAAAGATTGTCGGTACTGCGGTCTGCAGTATGCGGTTAAGTCCGTTTTTCGAGCGATACAATTAAGGCAATACGTCACAACTGTTCTCTATAGTGGTTTGTTCAGCTGTACTGTAACTTCGATACATATAAAATGCTTTACCCTGAATGACTGACGCATCAACGTGCAGCCTAAACCGCTGATCGTAGAGACCTGAAACTTGGAGGGTGTGTTCTTTGTATGACGTAGGCATCCGATAAGAAAGGATTTTCCGAAATTCTACCCTTAAGGGGATATGATAGGGGATGACGTAGGCATCCCCTACGTCATAGTAGCTATATGCATGCAAAGTCTCAGCCCGATCGGTTTAAAATTTACAAAGTTTCATACAAACTTTCATCCCCTATTTTATCCCCTTGGGGGTAGAATTTATCAAAATCCTTTCTTAGCGGATGTCTACGTCATAACATCTACCTGCATGCCAAATTTCAGCACGATCCCTCCAGTGGTTTGGGCTGTGCGTTGATAGATCACTATGTCAGTCAGTCAGTCAGTCACCTTTGAGTTTTATATATATTTAGATTAGATTAGATATCCTCAACAAGTACCATATTTTTTCACGTGAGGTACAGGACATTCACTAAGCTGTTAGCATGTCTAAAAAACCACCTGCCCCACAACCAACGACAAGCGACAGACGAGCAGTGGTGGCGAGCAGGAGTGTTCGGATAGCCTGCCAAACGAGCTTTGCTGCTTGAGTTTTCTTCTCCGATAGCCCTTTTCGCTATAAAAATTAGTGGAGAAAGAGTTATCGCTGGCAGTGTGAACAATCCGCGATCAATTTTTCTGACAGTAACTACATCATTGTACATTCTTTAACAGTACGGCACCTTTGGAATAATGGCTTCACAATTGGCTGCTGCGCTGCGTGTCGCGTGTTCGATACCACGGGACAACTAAATTGTTCCGGGTCTGGGTGTTTATGCGTATGTAATGAATGTTTGTAAATACACCCCCGTTACAGGACACAAAAGCAAAGTGTGGGGAAAGATTTCAATTAAAAAAAAAGCGTGAAAATAGCCGATAGCCAGTCGCTTCTTCGTTTGTAGGACAGTCGCCTTACACCAGTCTAACGAGGTGGCTATCAAGTACATCATAGCAGTAATAAGCAGATTGTCATGATATCATTCCACATCAGGTTCCTAACGACTCTAAATTACCATGGGCATTCCACACACTATGAAATTGATGCTCCTTAAAAAGATAATGTCTTGCAACGCTTGGTGAGATGAATAATGACGAAGATGAGTTTTGTTGATAGACGTTAGCTTTGAGGCTAGATTTTTGGAATGGGGATGTGGCTTCAAAACCTTGCTTTTGGAGTGGAGGTTCAAAACTTGGTTTTAAGAATGGGGGTGTGGATTCAAAAATAAGTAACACTTTTCCCAATTCAAAAATCTCCCAAAAAAACTCGGGACGGAAATGAACGTGAGAAAACCTGGTATTTAAAAGTCTGTAATCTCCAATTCGCCTAGAGCTAGCATGGTGCTCTTAACTGAAACTTCTCGGTACAAGGAGTGGTTTTTGCTCAGCAATGCTACCTATAATAAAACCGTAATAGTATGGTATTGTTAATTTACGACGCATTACTTTTCTTCTTTCATTCTTTAAGATTTTTCAATTTTGACCTAAAACACGACTCAATCAAATATTTAAGCACGCATTGGCTGTCAAATTTGGAACAATTCATAGGAGATCTCAAGACCACGATAAAGTATGTATTTTCAATTGAACCGCTATGATTTCTCGACGGCCCCTCGTCCAGATTGTGCAACTTCTTACTTATATAAAACTGTATACTGAAGTTAAACCATTTCTCACCTAATCCTTACTTAACATCATAATCCAGGATTAAGCTAATAACTTAAGTTCGGATTACCACTAAACAGCATTTATGAGTGAGATTTTTGCTAATCCGTTCCTAAGCAGCTGATTAAAGATTAATATAGACTTTATAAGTAAGACGGCTAATGTGTACATACGTCCAGAATAATACCCATATGTATTCATTCAATGTTACCATAACCTGCTTCCATCATAAAACTCTTACAATTTCCGCGAAGTAACAAGAGCATTTCACTTTCATTCCCATAAGATCATGCAAATGACAACATGCACGCAGTTATCACATAAAAAAGTATACTACATATTATCATCTATACTAATATTATAAAGCTGAAGAGTTTGTTTGTTTGAACGCGCTAATCTCAGGAACCGCTGGTCCGATTTGAAAAATTCTTTCAGTGTTAGATAGTCCATTTATCGAGGAAGGCTATAGGCTATATATCATCACGCTCAGACCAATAGGAGCGGAGCACCACTATTCCACGCGGACGAAGTCGCGGGCAGAAGCTAGTATATTATAAACATTCGTAGCGGGGATATATGCACAGAATGTTTTAAATTTAGGGTTAGCTTTTAGTGCTAGCTAGCTGTTTCGAAATTAATCGAAACAATGCAGTCGAATTAATCTTATACGAGTATATAATAATTAATTGATATTCGTTAGTGTTGCTAAAACTCGAGAACGGCTGGGCCGATTTCGCTGACTTTTGCTTTGAACTGTTTGTCGTAGTCCAGGGAAGGTTTAAACGGTGAGAAAAAGATACACGTGGGCGATACCTACGAAGTTCACCGGGTCATCTAGTCATTCATATATTTCATTATAGGTTTTTCAGTCACTGACATTTCTTTTTCATGGCATATAGTAAGCACATCTGATTTCATAACTGAAATATCCAAGGTTCGCTTTTCTCAAGCGATAGATAGGAATAAAATTGGATTATTTCTAGAAAAGTCTCGCCTTTCTATGTTTCGGTAACCCTGTACATCAATTAGCAAGATTTGAATGAAAAATTACTATATTTTTATAAAAAACTGAGCGGTGTATAAGTTTTCACGCTTTCTCTGCGCTTGCGCCGGTCCGCGCGTCGTGCGCACTGTCACGTTTTATATTTAATCTTTTCAAAATATTGTTAATAATTAACCGTATTTCTTGTAATTTCACTTCGCTTCTTTAAAATTGGTTTGAATCGCATTAACTATTGTAATTGTGGTAATCTTCAGAGCTGTTTTGTTCTGTCTGCTACAGTATTATCATTATGAATGAATTCGATTTAACTGATTCACGATAAGTCTTGAATAAGCAACAGCGGTTTACATAACAAAATAATTATAATACAAAAACCAATCTATTCATTATAATAACCATATAGATGGATCTTGAAAGATCAAGGAAAACATCCTACATAAATAAGCTAAGATTGCAAAAAAAACACACTAAGTTATTAATGATTTTCTAACTGTATGCTTCAAAGGGTATCTAATCGTTTGGGGTTTAAGGGATTGAAAATGTTGTTAGTTTCCAAAGGGTTGGTTAATATGCTTCAAAGGCTCATGGTATTCGTAAAAAACACCAAAGACGCTAATATTATAAAAGTAGAATAAGGGACAAGTTCACCGACATGTTGATGTTTACCTAATCAGTCCGTTAAATAATTTTTAACCACGAAGCGGGAATTTTCGTGTTATCCACGTTTTGTCCAACCCCGAATTGGTAATCGACCGTTTCAGGAATAAAAACCCAAATGATAAGGTATCCATTGTAAGACAGAAGTTTGAATTTATGGTAAACAGCTGTTTTAAGTTAATCTGACCGTTATCTTGTCGGTGAACTTGGGCCTAAGAATGGAAAATGTGTAGATTGGTGGGTACTCGTACTTTTGTGATTGCTCAAACATTGCATATCAGTCTTGGTATTGAAACTAAGATTATTTATTACTCTTAAGTATATAGTTTCACAGCTTCTAATCTGTCACGTACATCATAACGATGGTAACCAAGGTTGTTCTATATGTTTAGATATCATTTACGAAGTTTCATGCACAATTATGATCTGCGAATAATTTTCTTCATCTCATCTAGCCTTAGATATTTTATCATGCATTCGCATGAAATACCTATATTCCATTTACAATAAGATTAGTCATTTAAACGCACCCCATTTACCGTTCGTTCAAACGATTTTGAGTTCTATTCCGTATAGATAAGGATGGTGTTGAAAGCAAAATAATGTTTACTATACCAAATGTATTCTGCACCTGTTTATTATTTTGTCACCTAAGCAATAGAGCTCAAAATCGTTTGAACGAACGGTAAATGGGGTGCGTTTAAATGTCTAATCTTATTGTAAATGGAGTAGGTATAGGTCATCCTACTAATATTATAAATGCGAAAGTTTTGTGAGGATGTAATGTATGTATGTTTGTTAAACCTAAAACTACGGAATGGATGTTATACACTTATGTAGTTTATAACCTTTTTTTTCGGATGGGAAATCATCAAATGACCCATCCCGCCGTGGGTGGTGCGGGAGTGTCAGACTCTTACTGACTAAAACCCATCTATGTTCCTTCCTCAGCCCTTTATATTCCAGGGGCGCGGTAACTCTTTCGAACATCCCGATGCACGTAGTTTTAATTTTACCTAGATTAAGGAGGATTTTTTCATCCGGGTGCGAGAGGATGGGGATGAAACGGCGGGATACAGTTAGTTCTCAACTTTCTATTAATATTATAATCTTAAATATTTTGAAAAATTCGGTGGCGTCAGTGCACGACCTTCTAAATGCAACAAAAAGAACCTATGTTTTACAGTAGACAATAAAAACTTTCTTAAAAGCGATGCGAACAAATTAATACAACTTTTTTTTAAAACATACTTTTTTGCATTAAGAAGGTCATGCACTGACGCCGACTAATATACAAAAACATATTTTTCGCAAGTAGGTCAAAAATTAGCAACACAAATAGGTAGATTTAACCACTATACTTTTTCGCGGACAGACGACTTACATTTACTATTTTAAAGTCGAGGATTCTTGATGATCTCTTTCACTTTCCAAGGCAAACTTGTAGACACTCACACACTCCTTAAACCTATATTTCCCATACTAGCTTGAAAATCTCATGCACTTCTAAGACGGACAAACAAACAAAAACATTCTAATGGCATATACGCAAATTCGTCCGCGTGAAATAGGTAGTGGTGCTCCGCTCCTATTGGTCTTAACGTGATGATATATAGCCTATAGCCTTCATCGATAAATGGGCTATCTAATAACACTGAATTTTTAAAATCGGATCAGTAGTTCCTAAGATAAGCACGTTCAAGCAAACAAACAAACTAGTCAGCTTTATTTATTAGTATAGATATAGATACGCGTAGCTACTCAAGCGGTTAATATATGCGATTTTACATTCTTCCTCACTTTTTAAACAGCTCATTGCCAGATTGTTCACTCCTAATTAAGAGATCTATGCTAATCGTATCACATTCCACCGTCGTGCCCGGAATTAACTAATTCGGGATAATTAGTGTCATTACACAGTTAAAAAGTTACCGGAACGGCCTTTTTGTCATAGTTTTTCTTACACTGGCACGAGTCTGTTAGATGTTTTAGTTCAATCTTGCAAATTTAAACACTTCTTCTATCATAAGGAGTTGAATTCTGACATGCTGATTCAGTGCAGATGACAATGCATTTTTTGTGATTAGATTCTACACCGTTCTAGATGAAGGAACTCCTAAGCCGACCTCCTTGACGGTTTAGGAGTTCCTTACGAATACGAGATATCAGAAAATACGTTTTTTTGGTAGTTATTTACAACAATAAATATCAAATCTATCAGCCCTGGGGGGTAAGACGTAAGTTTTTGCCACTTGTCTAACCTCCCTGATTATTACGAGACCTGAATTCCCCAAATTAAATCACCATCTATTTCAAAGAAGAAAAAAAAAACATTTTCCTTTGAAATGATCTTCAGAACTAAACACACACAACTTTCATAAATCAATCGGCAAAGACATGATTACTAAGCAATAAGCAATCGCACTGTTTGAATTAGATTTCTTTTGAAAGTGGCTAACACTTCAAATACTCCATTTTACGGATATGAGTGCTTGACTCATAACTCGAACAGTGCTTGATTGTCGAAAGTGATCGACAAATTATACTTCAATACGTTTATGGTTGTATCTGTCTCTCTGCAAAGAAATTTTGTTTGTTTTTTGGCACTTCCTAGAGCAGGGGACATGTTATAAGATGTGTCAAATCTAATACATATCTACCTATTATTATTATTGCGAAAATGCGGTAGCTACAAACAGATGTCTCAGTGAGACATTAGGATTTGTGAGAGAGATATTTTAATCTGTCATAAGCTCACAGTAGGTACAACAACATCATATCGCTGCTTCAATTCAAAAGTACCACAAATAAAAAAAAAACAAAAATGTTTTTATTCCAAAAATACAATTATAATCCATGTTATTTTTATATTCCAAAAAGACACCCATTGATTTTACATTTCAAGATACAGAAAAAACGCAACCGTTATTTTTGAATTTTTGTTTTGAACGCGCGAAATATGATCAAAACCGCCGTATTGTGAGTTGCGCGTCGACAAACGAAGTAACAGCAAGTTTCTTTTTTGCAAAACTGCCATAAATCGAAAATTAATGTGTGTTGCTTATTAATTTTATACAGAAAACAACCACATTTTGCAATACTTCAGTTTTGAATAAAAGGATTCGCGTAAGTATGGCATTATTTTTAAATCAAAAGAACCATATTTCAAATCTGGTTGTTTTGCACAAAAATGTACCTAACTGAACTTTTAATTTTCTGATCAAAATCAACTTATGACACAATGTGTTTGTTTTGCATTGAAGTTATTTTATATATAGTACAGTATTTAAAAAAATGGTTATATTGAATTATAAAAACTTATTTTCTATTAAGTATGATTTCAAATCAAAAGGTCCTTATTTAAGAATACAATCGTTTTGCTCATATTTTACCAGAGTTGTTTTAATGTAATATTTAAATGAATTATGGCCATTTTATTTAATTGTTTAAGGATTGAACTAACACACTTAAAAAAGTCAAGCGCTTTCCGGTAGGTCGAGGGTTCGAGTCCCGCTCTGGTCACATGGACCAGTTGACATTTTTACGTGTGTCATATCAATAAGGTAATTGCAAAGCATTGTAATTGTTGTGGTAGAAATATACGGCCGTTTATGTTCCTTTTTTCAGGGTTCCGTAGTCGACAAGGAACCCTTATAGTTTCGCCATGTCCATATGTCTGTCTGTCTGTCCGTGGCATAGCTCAGAGGTTATTGGTACTAGATAGCTGGAATTTAGTACAGATTTGTAAGAAATATCGCAATTTTTGGAAGCTGTATAATCGAAGATTGAACAGCTTCCAAAAATTGCGAAGATAAGTCCATATTGAAAGAGAAACACGAAGAACACCTAAAAGAGAAAGATCTTGCGAGAACCGAAAAAGAGAAGGATAAAGGAAATGTACGCGAGAATCTGATAGTAGCTGTTTATGATGTACAGGCAGTAATGCCTTGTCCATGGGGCGAAGTGTCGAGTTTTTATTATGTTTCAAAATTAAATATACTTTACTTTACTATTACTGAACTGGGGCTGTACCATCACGTGTTTTTGTAATCACATTTCAAGTTTGAGATCGTGACACAGCTACTAACGTCGTATAGCTCCGTCTCTTTTTCATAACGAAAATAATGTTGTTTTGGCACGTCATGGTAAGGCCCCTGGGTTTTAAAAAAACGACTTGTTTTGTATGGCATTAAGGAGAAGGGGCGCGAGGAGTAAATGAAATAGGAACGTGTGTATTTATGTATTTAGAATATTTGAATGACAAATTGCTGATGAAGAATTCGATGTAATATTTTACAGTGATAATTGCTGCGGCCAGCTAAAAAGTAAGTATATGGTGTCGATGTACCAAAAGACATTACAAAAACTAAGAAGTATTACGCATACGTTTTTCTATTCTATTCTTTATTGATTTAAAACCTCTGGCTTGCGATAACTATACTATTAATGAAGATAGAGGAGGGTTAGATGGTCTGATATTAAATTAATAAAAATAGATAAATACCTGAAGAATAAGTTCCTATATGAGACATCATATCAAGATAATGAATTTAAATCAGTGTCTACGTTAAATAAGGGCAGAAAGCATAAAATGCATCATTCTAAAAATATTTTTAAATCAAAGAAACTTTGTACCCTAAAATTAAATATTACGCAAGCAAAAAAACAAGGTATTCTTAATCTTATTAACAAAAATACTATTCCAAAATATTATGAATCGTTCTTTGTAAATTTTTAAGGCTCATTATTAAACGGAATGAGCACTGAGTACTCACATAGGTTAAGTAACCTTAAGTAGCTTATAAATTTTAACAAACTTTTTATTTACAAACGGTTGTGATTTTGTGATCTCATAAATTCATTTATTTATTTACTTATATATAAAATTCATTTATTTATATATATATATTAAATTCCATTTAATATAACATTATAGTTATAAGATAACACTTTAACAGTTATTATTGATTTAAAAGGTTCAGTAAAATGATAAAAAACACTGTTAAACATTTTCGAATATTTAGTTATGTTCATTAAAGTCTGCGTTTTATTTATAGTTTAAAAACTTACGTTAGTTTTGATTATGCCAATTTTTACAATTTGTTATTTTATTTTATGTTTTCTTCGTTTGAATAGAACAAAATATATGTTTGATGATTATTTAATAACAGTTTCGAAGATTTTGTTCTGTTATTTTGAGGAAAACTATGATTTTTTAAGTTTTAAATAGCATTTTCGTTATGTTATTAAATTGCCTATAAAGTTAATTAATAATTTTCTATAAAGAAACATGATTAATACAATTTCTTTTTTATTTATGGTTGTTTTGCTCCATATTTGGTATATTTCATACATATGTTTTATATTCAAAAGTAACTTATATGCTCATATCTCTTATAGCGTTCAGTGTAATTTAAAACTATTACAAACATTAGATGCAGCTTAAAAATACGCTTCTAACGATGTATAATATGCATATATTCGATACAAAATAAAATAGAATTAGACAAAAACAAAATTTTTTTTTTTTGATTAGCTCTGCTGTAAAAAAGTGTAAACTTGATTTATGGTAGTTTTGAATTGAAGCAGCGATATGTAGGTACATCTTCTAAGTACACTGCAAAGTAGGTTCTTATATACTAAAGTAGGTATCAACCGCTTTAACAAACAATTAAGTGTTGTATTTGACTCATTGAAGGATATTGATGTCCATGATCTTCTTAAAAATAAATGGTTCGGGTTAGGGTTAGATTGTTTCAAAAGACAATTAATACAAATTAAAATTCATAAGGCACTGACAAGTAAACAAATCCCTTCGAATATTTCAGTAAAATAAATTAATTTACCACTAAAGTTACACTGATGCTATCATTTTTTTGTAAAAATATTGTGTCATTTAAAATCTTCGAAACAGTTATTCTCTGACGCGGCAGTTTCCTGCTACTCACAGAAGCATATAGTTTCTATATACTCTTGTAATTCCAACAACCCTTATCTCCGTACTTCCCAGTGCATCAGAAAACAGAACCAGCTACCAGGTAGCCAGCAGAATCCCGTTAGAGTCACGGTCACCGCGTCGGCTCGCGTGTTATGTAACAAGTAAATCGGTCTAGCTGTACCTCTGTATATACATACATATATACTACATGATACATAGTATATTTATTATGATTGCAGTCTACGAAAGAAAGTTATTGAACCAAGATACTGGCTATTAAAATTATATCTTGACGGCAGTTTGATTTATACTAGCGAGTAATTGTTTAGTTTTCGGGTACGAAGTCCGCACGGAACTAATTTTGTTTGACCTGTTGTTTTTTTAGGTGCATGCATATCGGATACAAAATAGACAAGTTATTACTTATGTTCGTGTGGGGTGTTTAAAACCAGCCATACTCAACCTTTTTTTTATGGGGGCTGCAAAAACGTTTCAGTCATGGTCTTGTGGGCCACAAGCAAAATTTTTTTAGGTGTTAATAAAAAAATAATGGGTTTTACTTTACTGCTATTTTATTACTTACATGAAGTAGTTATCTATTGTATTTACTCGGTGCACCCTAAGTTTCTCCGATGGTCGCGAAATTTAAAATGGTTTACAATTTTTGTAACTCAAGGTGGGCCACAATCGCAAAGGCCCGGCGGGCCGCAGGTTGAGTTTATCTGTTTTAACCGAATCCCTACGTATTTTCTAACTGATAAATGACATTTGTTTTTCGATGCATGAACGAAGTACGCTCATGTCTGAAATAGTCTTTTGAAGAAAGAGCCATACAAGTGGACCTGTCTAATCAGAAGTTTTAGTCAACAATATCACTGCTTACTTACGTATCGTAGTCAAGTCTGAAATGTAGAGAAAAACTCTTAAATAATCTTTTTGCGAAAAAACACATTTTAAAATGTTATCTCTATAGTTTTAAAGTTTTCGTTTGAATTATTAGCCAGCTTTTAATTTTGTTGTGCATCGTTCTATGTATAAATTCGGTCAAACATCACACGCCAACGAAATTAGTGGCTACAATCTTAGAATGTTTGGTCCTAGTACCCATCATGATTTTTCTTCACCGTTTTTTATTCCAGTAGTTGAGAAACAATTCGTAAGAGTTTTACCTCGGATTGCTCAGTAAATCAGGGTCGTAAGCGGTGAAGTTACTCCAAACATCCACTCTTGCATACCTACTTAAACCCCTTAAATGCGTGCGCACACTTAACAGACATTTTTGACAACTATATTTAAGGCCAAGTTCACCGATAGATAGTTACGTAATCGGCCCGTTAAACAAAAACGTTTTTTAACCAGTAAGCTGGAATTTTCGTGTTACCCACTTCTAGTTCAACCCTAGTTTGGTAATTGATCGTTTGAAGAATAAAAATCTCAAACAATACGTAACCCATCGAAAGTTGGAGGTTTGAATTTATGGCAAACAGTCGTTTTAAGCTTGTCGGTGAACTTGGGCCTTACAATTCAAGATTTATTTGCACTTTTATCAAGCAATGAAAAGTATTTTTAAGTGTGCGCACAGTTTAAGACGAAAAGAGCAGGCACAGTCTAACTTTAGAATTCTAAACATTTCAAAACTAATTATTGTCTAACATTGTTGTATACAAAAACTTAGCTTTTTGAAATTGATGATATCTGCTTATTTAAGATTCGTCACGATTGCTCAATGATTCTGTAACGTGGTGGGATTATAATTATACTTTTATCTGAGAAAGTTTCACAAGACTTGAAGTTCAATCTTAGCTTCTGTGACATGCAGACAGACTGGTTATTTGAATCAAAATTGCGTCTTTATTGATATGTTTTGGTGTGGTTTCCTAGATTTTTTATTTTAAAATGACAGTTATCACTATCAAATAAAAAAATCTTGGATATTAACGAAGATTTAAATGCAATCGAATCAAACTCAATAATATGCACGTAATTTTGCCATGAGTTAAAAAGCTTGGATATAAATATAAATAAAGTAGCTTATATAGCAAACCACACCAAAATGATAGAACAAACTGCAAGTTCATGGCAAGATGCAATTTTGAAAAGTTACAACTAATGTTTGATTTTTTCGAAGCTAAGACTGAACTTTGTTAGCCCAAAAATGGGCTTCCCGAAAAAAACACAACCACACAGACTTTAACACTCCCAAAATCGACTTCAAAAACCTCGAAATTAATAGACTGTGCAAGCTTTAACAATGGAAAACGGCTGGTCGATTGGCAGAGGTATGCGCAGGTACCGGAGCGCGACGCAGCAGGGAACGTGATCCCCGCCTGGAAACGCCAGATGCTGGCCCGAAGAGCTGCGGAGAAGGCGAGGAAAGACCTGGAGAGAGAACTCGCAGGAGAAGCGGAAAGGCGAAGGGCAGCCGCCGTGCCTGCCTGGAAGAGACAGCTGTTGCAGCGAAGAGAAGAGGCTGAGAACAGGTTGAGGTCCGTTTTGTTTTGGATAGGGGGGACTTTGTCCTTTGATACATAGGGACTTAAACTTACCACACCATTTTACCATGGGATTTCGTTTAGGGAGATGTGATGTTTTGGTTCGAGCCCAAAAATTTATCAAAAAGGCGAAATTAAAGACACTACGCAATAAGGGAAAAGTAAAATGTATCACAAACACAATCTAGTATAATTTACTTTACTGTTATAATGTACCAGTTAAAACTTACCAACATAGTTTAAAACTATTTTATCTTCAGCTACAAACCAAGCTTTCCAAAAATTCTAACATCAAAATTACCGTTCCAGAAATTCCCTGTACACTCCTAAAGTGGAGGAGACGAATGGGCAGCCGAACGGCGAGTGGCGGTCGTACCCGAGCGGCACGCAGCGCGCCGTGTCCATAGACAACATCAGCATGTGCTACGACACCCCTGCGCAGCCGATGCGGGCGCCGTCAGAGGCCAAGCTCTCCAGTGACCATTGTAACGGTTTGTGATTAAGAGTAATGATTGTTTCTTTTCCTTTTTTCTTTCATTTAAAGAACTCAGAGTTGTCGAATTTGGCCGATTTTGAAATGGGAATTTAAGATTGTAGTGGTGAAGGAGAGACTTTTCATGCTATAGATTGAATGGATTTGACCCTAATACTAAGTCTGTCATGATAAAGTTCTGGTAGGGCCTTCTTTGACCAAGCCAATGAAAACGAAGTTTGTACCCACTGTAGAATTTCAGGGCTATCTTTATACAATTCAGACGTTAGAAAAGTGCTGATTTTTACCCTTAAAATTTTGTATTATCGCCCTCATATTTAACTTGCAGGTCACTCCACGTCAAACGGCAAACACGAGGACGAAGAAGATGAAAAGGCAAAGATAATACCCTGGCGAGCACAACTGCGCAAGACCAACAGCAAGCTAAACCTCCTCGAGTAGACCTTCCTAGAGGGAGTGCCAAGTGTCCCCCACCTCTAGCGAGGCGCCGCGTGTGGACCGCGCGGCTGGATAGGCCCTTAGGTTCTATGTACACTGCGACTTTTCGCAGCGATACAAACTCGATGCAGCATCGATATATCGATATACCTTTCTATCGAATCGCGTTTAAATCACAGCAAAAGTCGCGGTGTATAAAGGCCCTAGGCTCAGACTTAGTCAATTACGAAGAAATAATGCTCAGTTGAGAAACGAGGTTTAAAAATTAATTTATTTAGGTTAGGTTGTAATTATTGCTATTTATTTTATTTTTTACTACTTGAAAATTTGAAGAGCATTCGCAATTTGAACAGCAAGCCCAACGCAACATAAGGCCGCGCGGTTTCGCTTGCGGTATATAAATAAAGGCTAAAGTATTTTAGTCACATTTGTATCGCAACATTCATGAAGCAACGCCATTAATTGTATGAAGTTATCTATGTTCGTTGCTCGATATAAATAAAACTTAATATAACGAGTCCAAATAATTATAGAAGAGTGATTGTTAAGCGAAATCGTAACGTATTTAAATAATAACCGACATTTATTATAGGGATGATAAAACAAGTTTTTCCGAGTCGATTAAGTAGATTTAGACTAAAGTAGTGATTTCAACAATATTAGTTTTTTTTAGTAATATTTTTTTTTATATGTATATTTACTAAAGAAAAATATTTTTGTACGTTTTCGTTTATCATTTGTCGTTAAACTTTATATATTACATATTATTATTTTCAACTAAATTTTCATACGTATCTGGATGAAATAGATACGTATTTTAAATTTAGTATATAAAATTTCGTTAACGATCAAAATATGATTTATGTAGGTACTTATTTTTACTGTAGTCATGTAAAAATGTAAATCTACTCATTACGGTTTTAAACAAGTTTTAAATATTCTAGTTGTCGATATTAAAAGTCTATACTACTTATAAAAACACTCTACGGATAACATTGTTGAATTCAATCGATCAAGAATATGATGAATGATCGATGCTCGATAAATCTACCGTCCATTCTTGAAACTGAATTAAGTTAAGACGAAATAAACTTAAAACTAACACATGTTGCTCAAACTAGACAATAATTTCGAAATTGCTAGACAAAAGCTAGCTACAACAATTCGACTTTACAATTAAGGTCCTGTCACCCAAAATATTGAAGATATGAATAATAAAAAATATATTTTAAAATGTATTTAAGGTTTTTTTATAATGCAAGTGATACGATTGTTGCAATATTAGGTGTAAGCTTAAACTGTGGGCTTCTGCTAAGTGTGACCTACTTGTCTACGTGTGTTGATCATATTCAGTACTTCTGAATCTTATTGTAATGTTGTTAAATAAAACGCTATTGCTTAATCGTTGTTTTTCTTCACTTCATCTTATTAAATAATAATATAATGTTGTTCGTAGGTTTTTTAATGGGATAAGCCTGCTGCAATATTCCTAACCACTGCAACTCCTGAGAACCAGAATCAACTGTTAGCGTTAGCGAAATGCGAAGGTACCTGACCTTTTTTTTCGGATGGAAAATCATCAAATGACCCCTCCCGCCGTGGGTGGGGCGGGTGGGAGTGTCAGACTCCTACTGACTAAAACCCATCCATGTTCCTTCCTCAGCCCTTTGTATTCCGGGGGCGCGGTACCTTTTTCGAACGTCCCGCAGCCCCGGCAGGAAGGTACCTGACCTGAAAACGGCTAGGCCAATTGGGCATTTTTGTTCAAATGTCAGAATTATAAAAAGACAACGTTGTTTTTAACAGCGTTTTTGTCAAAGAAGAATATATGAGATCGATATTTAAATAGTTATTCAATTAAATTAATTTAATGTTCCATTCTTATATTAAAATCAACTATAACCAAGAACCAAACCATCAAAACCAAAAACCGACTAGGAATATATCTAAATATAATTATAGTCGTAGGGTAAGTATTTTTTAAACAAAATTCTCTTTCTGGTGTAAGCATCTTAGCCCAATACCTATAGGACAAACATTTTGTAAACACTCAACTTAAATACCGCGCGTTTACCGCGGAAGGAATACAACGCAAAATATATGATACTCAAGTCTCAAATAAAATTTAAAATTGCACCACGAGTAATGAAGTCATAAAAATAACATTTCTTCAAAAAAAGTTTGTAATAAAATTAAAATTTCCATAAGCAGCGACAATTTTATGAACATCGTAAAATGCAACGGTATCGGATCAAGATTTAGTCATGGTATATTTTGTTTTGGCGTTTAGATGTAAGAATAATTTAAATATATTTTTTCCATAGTTTTTAGAGTTAGGCTTCACGAAAACGAAAGATTTTGTCCAATCCGTGGCAACCACGGAACCTTTTAGCACTGTTACCCAGAGCATTTTAATTATTGGTCTCTGCATTCCACATTCCTATTCTCCAGTATTGCGAAAACTAAATCGAACCCTGGGCGGTTGCAAAAACAAAAGCCAAAACTAGGAATTTTAAGTAGGAATTTATTCATCCAAAAATTAATCATTTTATTTACAGCTACACTTTTATTATGGACGTTAATTGCGTCAACAAGTACAGAAAAAATAAAAGGACACCTACCAGATGTAGGTATTATTTCAAGTTTTCTAGAACAATTCATCAAACCGTACATAGAAAGCATCCAAGTTAACAATGGCAAGCCGAGATCTAAAGACGAAACTAAGGTAGAAAAAGTTATCAGGCTAAAAGTAGCTGATTTGAAACCATTACTTCAAGATAACGAAGACAATGACAAACCAAAAATGGAATCAGAAAATAATCTAACATTAGAAGGAAATGAGGAAACAACTATAATAGAATTCGTTCCCAAACAGAAGTTTAAGAATAAAGAAAAGTCAATGTTAAGAGAAAGTAAGCAGGAAGCAGATCCATTTCAAAAGAGCATTAAGAAGTACAAACAGTTAAGGCAGGAGATTAAGAAAATGCTGGACAAGGAAAAAACTGCGAGCGCTACGAAGAAGCTGATAACAAGAACGTTAGACGAAATGATAGCTCAGCTGATAGAACGGCAGTGTACGTGGAAAACGGTAGACACTACAGAACTTAAAAATCGTCTCTTCAAAGGCCCCAAAAATGCTCGAAAGTCAATGAGTCAATTACAAAAACTCTCCAACGAAGACTGGATGACGTTAAGAAAACAATACATGGATTTCCTCAAGTTTAACCACAACAAAGAGGACGACTTCATGAAACAATTTCATGATTTCTTCTCAAACGTAATCAATGAAGCCTGGAACTTGGCCAAGCGATACAAAATACGCTGTCAACTGATCAGAATAAATAAAGGTAAACAATTTCTGAGAGAAGACAAGATGGTTGAGAAAAATCAATGCGACAGCTTCAGAGTTTGTTCTGATGAGCTAAAAGATTTCCTTACAAACTTCTATAGTTATTTGAACGATACTGCTGTTAGCATTTTTAGGAATTACGCAGCTATGTACATAAGGGACGTTAAAGCCGACATTGATGTCAACAAAGATAATGTAATATCAGTGTTAGAGAATATAAGCAATACCGCAGAGCGGAAAGTTAGCAGAATATTTAGGAAAGAAGTAGAAAATTTCACACTAGACGAGAATAAAAAGAAGGGAGCGAATATACAACACATCAATGATTTCATAACAGCAACAATAGAAGAAGTTAAGAATGTCCTTAAAAAGACTTTGGATTACGAATTGGCACCTATGAAAACTAAATTATTTTCAACAGTCAAAGAAGACCTTACCGTCAATTTGAAAGTGGACATGGACAATCTTGGCCGACTATTTGTCGATAGAATTTGTGCCCTTTTCGTGCTATGCAATGGCAGATACGCAGCTAGGCGATTAGATAAACCTTGGACTTTTAGACCTAAAGATACTGAAAATATCTATGTAAAAGTTCAACTTACTTTGGACGATGAATTAAAGGATTCCTTAGCCAGATTTGGCAAGCAGAAGCCTTGGCAGGGTAAAGACATGACCCACAGGTTTAATAAAAACTTTGGAGGTTTTGAAATGAAATATAGTAATATAACTGTTACTAGAACTACACTCAGCTCATCTATTGTGACAGCGACAGCAAATATCACAGTACAATCTACAAAATCCACAAGAATCACAAAATCCACAAATGGTACCATGCCTACGTTACCCCCGAAAATAAAAGAGTTAACAGCTAATTACGGGATGACATTATTAGTAAAGAATGATATTTGAATTAATATTGTTTTATTGCTGTATAAATAATTTTACATTTTAAAATTACAAAACATTTTGGCAGTCTTAATTTTTATATTTTTTTCGTCTTAAAATTATTGTACATAGTGCCTTTAGGCTGTTTGAGTGAAATAATCCCTTATACCTAGGTTTATCGTTCGTCTTAGATTACCATAGACAATTAATTCAAGACAACAGAGTTGCTAAACCAGTTTTTTTTTTGTGGAAGAAACTTTTTGATCCACACTCCAATAATTCTCGAAATAAGACGGACACTATATTTGATTATGTGTCGAATTTTATTCTCAGTTTATTCAATCCAAGCAAGCTTAATAACCTTTGCACTGTTAGAGCTATTTTCAAGATTTTTTTTGTCTGTATGTTAAATTTTCACGTGAAAACAGCTGAACCGATTTTGATGAGAGTTGGTATGGAGACTGATTGAAATCCAGGGAAGAATATAGGATACATTTTATCTGGATACGTGAAGCAGTTCTCTCGGGATGCAGGTGAAACTACAGCTATCTTTATACCAAATTTCACCCAAATCAGTTCAGCTGTTTTACCGTTAAAGAGGCGTATCTGTTAGAGATCAAAAAGGTTTATTAGGCTCGAGAATATGGAATTATCATGCTTTCCACCCACACAATGAATTTTCCATATAAAAGGTCAAACTTAAAAAAAATGTAGTCATAATTCTTATTAAGCTTGCTTGAACTATATTTAAGTCACGAACTACATAAATAGACATAAGAAATCAATACGTATCAGTGTAAATGATGGGGAAATGCTGCACCCTGCCGCTCGACCAAGCGATTGTGAGGCAGGCGCCTTCACTGAAGTTCTGCTGGAATGCCATGGTTGATGGTACCTCCACGTCTATGCCGCATACGAAGCAACTGGAACAAGATAATATTTGACTTTGTTGCATGTATGTTTGTAGATATAATAGTTAATTACTAACAAAATGTGTTTGTCCCTTTCCACGAAAACCGAAAAGTCCCTTTCATGGTCACGTGACACTGGCATGTAGGCGGAAGACTCGTTTGCCATAAAAAAAAGAAAAAAAAAGAATTGAATATTTGGTTAGTGTCGAAGCGAAAATTAATCTTTTTCGCGCTTTTTCGCAGTCGAGTAGAATGTATTAATACCGTCTACTACACAGGCGGTATTAGTTTCACGGTAAATGGAAAAGTTAACTCAAATAATATGAGGAATACCAGTGGGGCTTTTCAGTAACGTAGTAAAGAACAGACTTATTAAAACTTAAATTTTTAACCATCATTATCGGCCTCGTTACTATCCCACTACTGGGTAAAGGTCTCTTGTCAAATAGAAAAAGCATAAGCATTGATCACGACGCTTGTTCAAGGCGGATCGCGGTTTCAGACTTTTTAGTCTAGGTTTCCTCA
This sequence comes from Pyrrhia umbra, assembly GCA_963891755.1. Taxonomy (NCBI): domain Eukaryota; kingdom Metazoa; phylum Arthropoda; class Insecta; order Lepidoptera; family Noctuidae; genus Pyrrhia; species Pyrrhia umbra. Next base: position 2,290,078 of record OY982934.1, on the reverse strand, counting down.
CTATGTTTTCCTTCACCGTTAATCAGTGGTGTCTAAGACACACTGTAGAAGAGTCACATTGGTACTTGGTAGGTTAGAACCTGCACTCATACACGAGTTGCAGGTGCCTTTGCTTTGCAAAGGAAGGAACATAGATGGGTTTAAGTCAGCCAGACCTTGACAATGATTCTCGATAGGCCCACGCGTGAGAAGTCATTTGATGATTTCCCATCCCTAAAAAAAGGTGCCTTAACCACCTAGCTACTAGGTCACCACAACACAAACAATTACCACCAAGATAAGTTTGCCATCATTCTATTATTTCTGTAGTTTTTACAGCATAATTAGGCCAATAAAAATACTCTGAGAATCCTAGTTTGATCTTGCAAGAATAAATGCTAAGGCCTTGTGTGTAAAAATGGTGTTTGTGTTTGTCTAAAATAAACAATTCTGAATGAAACTCACCAAGGAGTAATCTTGAGCTGCAGCATAAGCTTTGTGGTACAGAACACGGTGACCAGATGTGACTCCTCAAACAGTATGGCCAGGTACCGTCCTGTGGGGTCCCAGCACATGTCCAGTATCGGTCCTCCAACGGAATCACCTGAAGATAGTTCCACCTTCGTCACATCGAGGACTGGTGAGGCTTTGCTGGTTTGTGAGCCTGAGGAGTAAGTATGTATTTTTTTAAAGGTGAGTTCTCTAGGCATGCTCATAGACGAGAGTAGTTTATTGTGAATAAGTTAATGAAATATTTATTTGAATAACAAAAATCAAAAGCTAAAATTAATATTAGTTTTCCAATCAACAGAGTAGTTCAAGCCCCTTTTTTATAATGATTAAGTTATAATAAATATGAAAATGCGACTTGTCATATTATTTACAGCTCGACAATTTTATTATGAATCAAAATCAAAAGATCTACTAACCTACTAACCACAGACAAATTTAAAAAGTGAGTAGATTTTATACTATAGACTACAGCAAAATTACATTTGTCTCTAAATCAGCTACTGTCATTTAAGGACTAATTAGCAAATTACCCTATCATACTATTCAGACATTTCTTAAGCTAATTAACTTAAAACAAGTATAATTCTCACCACTCATAAGCCCAGTATTAGTAAGGGCGTACACCATGGGCTCTCCCTTAGCAGCAAACAGCAGAATATCGTTGGGTCCCCAGCAAGCCGCCACGACGCGGTTACCGCGCGCGCACCATCGCTCTGGAGTCCAGCGCTTAGTGTCCCATACTCTATGGAAAAGGATGAAGGAGTTTTTATTGTTGTGTGATTATTATGTACTTTGATTACAATGCCTTGCTACCATTATCTTGCAGTATTTATAACATAAATGTAGTTTAGTTAAGTAAAAGATTAATTTTGTACAACTTCTTGTTTATGCATGCGGAGTTTACCTAAACGTGATTGTTTATTACACATCTTCTTAAGCATATTACAGTGTAAACAATTGTTGGTCAACCAAATAAAATAAATAAATAAAAAAAATTATTATGCATTTATTTTAGTGTAAGAATAAATTTCAGAGTGCGTTTGAATATGCTATGGTAATATATAAGCCTCGTAGGTTCAGTTTAAAACTAGTATCTGGCAGCTGTCTGGCATAGTGTTGGCGTGATGATTTTGATTGTTTTTTTTTGTACCTTCCAAAATAGAAGGAGGATCTATGTTTGGCTGTAAGTATTTTTGTTTTTCATGTATCCTTGTTTACTGATTTATCTGTCAATAAAATGTGGACTCATTTTGTAAATTCTTTTTTTTACCCTGTATTGTATCAATATTTTCTTTCTTCTTAAAAAAAAGTATAATAAATTATGAGGAAGAGTGATGATCAATGCTTATTTTGTATGAGATGCAGCTTTAACCAGCAGTAGGGCAATTCAGTCTTTAGACACAGGAGACAGAGGAGAACCTGAGGTTTGTTTCAGGCATATTATCTACAATTTTTCTCAACTATATAGGTGCATGTTTATACATAGTAAATTAGCTCCAGATATACTTAATCACCATCAACCTAAATGAGTACACTGCTGAACATATTTATGACTCCAAGACTTGGATTGACGTACCTAAATATAATAGAAGAAGTAGCAGCAAATACTTTGCTGGCGTCAAACGACCAGCGTGCAAAGACGATGCCACCACCAGCAACTCTCCGGAGAGGGACCGCAGTTTCCATAGACACATCCCACACCAGCATGGATGTGTCGGCACCGGAGCAGCTAATCAGCAAGTCACCGTTTGGAGACCAGCTCACATCGGTAACAGGACTGTGACCAGGCCTGTAAATGATAGGAAACTCTTGTGTAAAAAACTATATTCCAAACAGAAAATCAATATTAATGGTTATTTGAACATCGTAAAAATTTCTGATTACCCCCGCTGTGTATTTATTTTATAATTTAATGGGAGTAGGATTCATAAAAATTATGTTCCTTTATAAAATACTCCTCTATTAATTTTAATGCCAGATACTCCAAGAACTTCAGAGTAACTTGGTCATCATCATCTGTCTAGCCTTTTCCTAACTATGTAGGGGTCGGCTTCCAGTTTAATGGGATGCAGCTGAGTATGAGTATTTTACATGGAGCGACTGCCTATCTGACTTACAGAGTGACTTGATAGCTTTAGATATACCTATTCTAAGTGTACATCGAACACAATTGAGTTATTTCAAGAAGCACACAGGACACTATTAGTTAATATTATAATTGTGGGATCTACAAGCTCACACAAAGTTACTTAGGTAGATATGTTTATTGGAAGTAAAAAGACAGACCTGGATGCAAACGCATGTATTATTGATAATAGAGTAAATAAAAGAATATAGAATAGAACAATTCAAAATAATATTCAAAAATATATTTTTAAAAAAGGCCAGTGTTTTGATTACTTTATTCTTTTTGAAAAAAGGTAAATAAAATAAATTAATACAAACCTTTTCAAAACGACAGCATTACTAGAAGACGGTTTAGTAAACATAGAATTAGGGTCTACAGTCCACACGATGACGCCTTGCTCACATCCCACAGCTAATTCTGAAGCTGAGAACGGCCTCCAGCTCAAGGAGGACACATGCCCTTGTGCCTTACACTTCAACGTTGACACAAATGATACTTCCGAGCAATAGACTCGGACATTGTCATCTACTGTTGCAACAGCCATTTTCGTAGTATGAGGATGCCAAGCTATACATTTTATTGGCCCATTCCCCCAGTTCCTGGTTCTTGAGTAATTAGCAACAATTTTAGGCCCTATATCCTTTAAATGTGGCTGTAAAAAGTATCTGAATGCTGTGAATACATTTGCGACTTTCAACACGTATGACGCGGCGACGGCAAGAACCTGGCTCTCGTGGTTCACTGAGGGGTCTGCAGCAACTGCTAAGGCCTCCAAAAATCCCTGTTTGTACCACACACTTGTAATTTTTTTGAGTAAATTGTCCTCAACGTCGATATACATAGAAATGTTCTCGTCTGTTGTTCTGTGGTGGTGTATGTCGCGTGTTACGTTGATCACGGGATGGCTTTTCGTCTAAAACAATAAGAAACTAATAAGCAATGATTTCTTTTATGAATAACATCGAAGTAACGAAGTTAACCTTACCGAGTTTGTAAACGTTGATATATTTCCGTATCGTGCATTCCCACAACAGAAAACCTCGTTTAGTTTGCAGAAGGGGATTTCTTCTGCCCCCGGGAGCTCGGGAAATCCGTGAAATGCCGACATTATCTTTATTTTATTGAAATGTTTGGCGTAAACGGCCGGCGCGCAAAGCAGTAATCACAATTTTTGAAATATTTTGTTTGACAGATGTCATTGAGATCAGTGACGTACGGATTATATTGCCACATTGCAAAATTGTTAAAATACGTTCAAAAACTTAAATTTATTATAATATTTTCAAAGCTCCTAAACAATTTAAACTTGTTAAATCATTTACGCTGTATATTTTTATATAAGATCACTAGCTTCTGCCCGCGACTTCATCCGCGTGGAATAGTGGTGCTCCGCTCCTATTGGTTTTAGCGTGATGATATATAGCCTATAGCATATAACACTGGAATAATTCTTCAAATCGTACCAGTAGTTCCCGAGATTAGCGGGTACAAACAAAGTCTTCAGCTTTATTATATTAGTATACATTTACTTACTAACCACTTTATTATATTATCAACCTATTTAAGGCCTGCTGATCATATATTTAATAAACTGTAAGTATGTAGCAGGTTTTAGATATTAATTGACAGAGCGACACTAAAACAAAAACTTGGATGAGATCTTTCTTTAATTAACATTTTCACTTTCGAAAGAGTTCAGAACGGTAGAGAATCAACATACAAATTTAATTCGCCAGTTATGTTTACGTTCCCTGTAATAGGAGTGAGTTTACTTCCATCAGTAAGGCTGAAATCCAGGCTGTTGAGAAATTCCACATTGAAAATCGCTTTGCTCCGACCTGTAGAATGAACTCTGACCTCATGCACAGCAGTCGTGCTTTGAATCCCCTCTTTCTTTGCCATTTATTATTCCTATTAACAGACCTAGCACGGGGGGTGAACAAACGCATTTTCCCCAACCTTTGTCTCCTTGTTCAATTTGATACATAGGTATGATAAAGGGTGGCGAAAAGTGTTTGTCCGAAACGAGGTGTCCGGTTCGGAAACTTTGCAGGAAATAAGACAGTCTTTAAATAAAGACAGAAAATACATTTTACAGGTGAATGCTAATAAAACGGTAGGCGAGTATGATGACCCCTTTTATTCGTAAGTGCTGTTTCTAAGCGCTCATCACTTGTATCACAAAGGGCCACAAATTAAACCTCACTTCTCCAACATACCTACCTAATATTCTCCGGAACGAATTGGGACAAAGATAAAAGATTTCTGCTTACGTATTCAAAGTATAATAAGGGTACTTTACAAAATTTACTGCGGCACAACCGAGATTTATGTTAAACTGCGGAACGGGGTGAGACAGCGTGGTAATTGATTCTGTACTTTTTTAGGTTGAAGCTTGAATTGTCGAAGGTATCGTGAGGGTTTGATCCGTATTCTTACATACGATGTGTTGTATAAATATTTACTTTTCTACCGCAAAGTTATTATTTTTCTCGCAAATTCGCTCGCCGCTTGAGCGAACTACTTACTTCATGCCCCCAATAAACAAATCATTACCTAAGTTTCAATATATCTCTTTATCCATCTAAGTAAGTTCAGCGGTTTACCGAGAAAGAATGGCAGACAGACAAAAAATATTTCTTAAGTAAGTGCCTCTAAAATAGCTGAAAAACTTTAATAATTAACAATAATGCATTAAGTAATCTCATTAATTTACCTATCCTATGTAGTTAACGAAATTATAATTTAATTCAATCAATCAAAAAGGAATTCGGGATAGGCGGATACCTCATCAGAAATTGTTGGACGGTTCGAAATTCCTTATTTTATCTCTAAGTGAGATAATGACCTGAATTTTAAACTAATTTAGGAATAGCTGCGGCTTTTGTCGGATGCCAAATCCAATAGAAATTAATTTTGTAAGCTTAGTAGATATTTTCCGCCTTTGAATTCCATCCTGAAGGCAAGACCTAGGTACTTCATGTACACGGATACATACTTGACAAGTAAGTACCTATCTACTATAACCTTTCTCAGGTTTCAATCTCCTAACCCATTTTTTTGCCGCGATAGGAAAAGGCATACAAACATTCTTTCACATTTAGAATATTATTAGTAAGGACTACATCCTATAAAAGGATTGACTAATAGAGTAATTTATGTTCTTAAAACAATCTCAATAGAATACCTAAATCTTTCTAAAACGAATAATATAATGTGGGTAATATCTACGATATAAAATTGTGTTTAATCGAAAGCTTTACAGTGAGGTTGCGGCTAAGTAAAAGTCGCACGGGTTGGTCGATCAAAGTTTAAGCTACGTGGTCGGTCCGTGAATGGGAGACCTATGTCATACCGAGACTCGTTCGTGCCTAAGAAAACACGTTAAGCTGTTGGTCCCGGCTGTTCTTTGTAGATCTTTGATAGTAGTTACGTGTAGCCTAAAAAGTCAGAAAGTCTGATAACCAGTCTTACTAGGGGTTATGTTGTATTGGTGTTACACAGTAACAGGTTTGTGGAGGTCAGATAGGCAGTCACTTCATGTAAAACACTGATACTCAGCTTAGCTTAAGCCGACCTCAACATAGTTGAGAAAAGACTTGGAAGATGATGATGTACAGATTAACAGTAGGTACCTACATTTATTGAGTTAGTCTAAATTGAGTGTTTCAAATATCACAGCGTTGATATTATGCATAGGTGTCCAAAAAAACAAACTCCAATCGCCCCTCGGGGTGTCATCGGCAAGCATCGCAGTGTCTCGAAAAATTGGAACATCTCGGGAAAACGAGGTCGTAATAATCATGAACTGTGCCTATGCTTCTGAGAAAATAGGATTCTCTCCACTTTGAGAAACTTTAAAAATAATTTCTTATTTTCTTTATATTAACTTCAAGCAGTAACTTACAATTCTATTCTAAGAATAAAATAAATGAGTTTCCATTGCTTTTATTGTCTAAGGACCATATAAAATGGGTAAACCGCTGTTGTTTTATTTTTATTTACGAATTTGGCTACACAATATAGAATAAAATTATATAGACAGTAAAAGATGTAATAAAAAATATAATCCACTGTATTAAGACCACAAAGTCTCAAAACAAAACCTAAAAGCACTTTAATTTAAATGTGTGCAGCCAAAGCTATCTTCAAGATTATAACAGACTCGGGAGTCTTGAACGTATCCAATTTTGAGATTAGTTTCCTTGCAATACATCTGTATCGCAAACTTGGAACTCCGAAGGGATGGTGGACAAGTAGTTCGTCGACCTAAATGAGATTGCCTTTTGTTATCTCAACGTACGTACTTCCATCGCAGCTTGGGTGAAGATAAAATGTGTCAAATGTGATCGAAGTAAATTTTCGTCGTGTGTTAAGGAATTGCGGCCTACTTACTCTTTTGGTCCTTATGGTGGGCGATAGGAATCTACAAGGACCGGATTTATTTTGTGGTCTTTACAGGCGAATTCTGAGAAGGTATTGAATCGGTTTACTAGGGATAAAGAAGGCTTTGATGTATGAAACGTTGCCTATTTAGAGGAAATACTTTGGTCCTGTGTTGTTCGTAAACTAGATTTATTGTGTGTTGGTATTTCTATAGTATCTCTTTGATATTGTTCTTTATAAAAGCAGTAGAGACTTAAGTATCATTTTCACATTGTGATGATTCAATTGTTTGTTTTGTACCTAAGTTTTCTTCTATTCTATTCTTCTATCTGTTATTTTCTTTTGGGAACCAGCTACCAAAGATACACCTAGTTTTGTTCCAATATATTGGTATTTTTAAATATTGGTAAGCTCCAATTTTATGTGGTAAATGTTCATTCATGATGATGCTATGCTATATTTTCGTCATTTAGGGATTCTAGCAACCCGTAGAAGTTACTGTCAAAAATCTATGACAGTTGGGTAGGTCCTAGGCCAGAGGAGGTGTGTCTGATGGTCACCTATTCACAGATAATTCCTTGAGGCGGACGTTAATGGCCAAGTTCACCGACAGATGGTTACGTAAACGGCCCTTTAAACAAAAACGTTTTTTAAGCTGGAATTTTCGTGTTACCCACTTCTAGTTCAACCCTGGTTTGGTAATCGACCGTTTCAGGAATAAAAATCTCAAAAATACGTTACCCATCGAAAGTTGGAACTTTGTATTTATGATAAACAGCTGTTTTAAGTTAGCTGTATGTTGTCGGTGAACCTGGGTCTGGGCGTAAGTCAGCCACTATCTCCTTCTTTTGTTTCTGTTCGCATAATTTGTATTTATAAGACATGCTACTAGCAATGATCCTATCGCGTGCTTTCCGTGCAAACAGAGCATGTTCGTGGTAACCCTGGAAGTCTGTAATGAGCAGGAGTTACTAGACTGCATTAGCGTTAGAAGCATTAATCTTACACACTACCAAGTTACTGGTTCGTTAGCTTCAATTACCTATGAATTTGTAGTTTCTTCACTTTACGAGGGAAGTTTGGTTTACATATTCATAGAAACCATTAGGGAATTTCGTTAGCAAGTTCCCGATACATCGTCATCATTATCAGCTTTCTTATCTGCTCACTGGGTAAAGGCCTCTTCAAGCCGAGGCCCGTACCCCACTAGGGGGTGCCCTTACATCGTAACTTGTAGGTAAAAAATTTCAACATACAAAAAATATTTAACTAAAAAAATCCTCAATACACCAACGTTATAATCTTTTCTCTCACCAGTGAGTATCTACCATGAAAATCGAAATTAAATTGAAAAAAATCGATACTAATTTAGTGCGGCCGACGTAGCCAATGCCAGACAATTCAGGTTTTAATTAAAAACACTCGTTTGTACTTCATTAATTTTCTATCTGAACTTTTATCTTCTCATGTTTGATCGTCTTCAAAAGGATAGTTATCTGATGTTGTACTTGTTTTGGGAATTTTAAGCAGAATTTCTTGTGTTTATTTAGTTAAAGATTAATTTGGAGTTAAAGTTTGTTTCTTAGGAAGTTATGGGTGTTTTAAGTAAGTTGCATGTTTAGTGCTTTTGGTTTTAATTTTCTTTTCATATGTCGGCCATTCTACGAAGTGGCCAAAATCCTGTTCGCTTTATTTATCTCCTTTTTAAACATAGTTACATTTTAACATTAGTGTGTATTTTGATTTATTTACTGTTTTTTATAATCACATGTTTCAATTAATATCCAATCTCTCCCATTTATTGAGATTTTGCGCTTTTCCTGTAGACCAAATCACGTCCTGTCGACGGTTCGCGGCATAGGCTGCCAGATCCTGATATCTTTTAAAAATCCTCTCCTATGTTTGAAGTATTTAATGTAAATCTGTCATATTACAAATATAATCAAGTACATTTTCATGTAATTTAAAAAAAATCTGACTTTCATATTAAAAGTTACAAAAGATTCTACAGTGTTCGTAAAAAACTAATCACTCCTGTAGGCAAACATGAAAATTCATTTTTTTTTTTTAATATTTTGAATAACAACACTGTTTGTTTTTGCTAGCAACACTAAAACAGTAGTTGTCATCGTGTGACTGTTTTTGCTGGCAGTTAAAAGTTATTTTCTCATTTATTTTAAAAGATTGAGTGATTCTACGAAGTGTAAAAGTTGCTGCGTCACTTCTAAAGTCGCCAATAAACAGTAAGTCCTTAATTCAAAATTATAATTTTCATTTAGTCTTGTTAATTAGCGGTAAAAGGACAGAACGTTATTCAAACCGCGGCTTATAACCTCAAATATTCGCATCGGCATGGACTAAAGTACTTGTACATCACATCTGTCGAAATCACTTCTGTCGAAAGGGTTGTCTACAGATGTGATGAATGCCTACAGTTGTGAGGCTTTTAAGAAATATATCTTATAGCTATATAATAAAGATTCAAATTCATTATTAGAAAATTTTTGCTAAGTAAATAATTTATTTTTTTGCTGAATACACGTGGCTTTAGGTAAGTTTAGTACAAAATAAAAATTTGTATACAGAAGTGACTTATTTCGACAGATGTGATGTTGTTTTGTTTTTTCTCAATTGTGATCACAATTTTATTTTTAACTGAACCCTTATTCATATTTTAGTATATTTATCGTTTACCTGAAGCATTATTTATATTTAAGATGATTTTGTGAAAAAAAATATGGAAACAATATTTGTCTACAGCAATGACGTCTGTCTACAGATGTGATTTGATGCTTTAATTTTTTTCCAGGGAATCGATCTTAATTGAAAGAATGGCAAGGAATAAAAAAAAATTGACTGAAGAACAAAAAAAGGAGCGCCGTAAAGAACAGAAAAGGAGATATATACAAAAAAGAAGACAGAAAATGTCGGAAGCTGAATTAGAGGAAAGGCGCAGAAAAGACAGGGAAAAATACCAAAAGAAAAAAGCATCAGGAGAGATCAAGACGATTAAAGAACAAACTCCAAGAGAACAGCGAAGGATAAGGAAGGGATGGCGTGAGCGTGCCCAAAAGTATCGAGACAGGATACAACAATTAAAACGACAGGAACAAGATATTATAAATTCCGCCGCCATCGCCTGCAATATCTATAGCTAGAAGCTCATTTTCGCAAATTTCAGGTCTTTCGTCACGATCTGAAATTGGCAAAAGGATTGCAGACAGAAATAGAAAGAGACTACGTCATGAAAACTTATACTTAAGAAGCAAATTGATACAAATGGAAAAAATGTTGGCAAAATTTAGAATGAGACTTATACGTAAAAATAAAAACAGAAACTCTATAACTAGTTTAGTTAAACAAACAAATAATGACAAAAAAGAGAGAATACTAAAAATGAAAAAAGCAGTTCGCGATTTTTTGGAACAAGATGACAACAGTCGCTCTACGGCTGGTAAGAGAGAAACCATTACTAAAAATAAAGTAAAAAAACAGAGACGTCTTCTTAATGACACTTTAATAAACTTATATAAGAAATTCATCACAGAGTCCGGAATAAAAATGTCTTACGCATTTTTCTGTAGACACCGTCCTTTCTGGATTCTCATACCAGATGCCAGAAAAAGGGACACCTGCTTATGTACTACACATGAGAATATGGAATTAATGATAAAAGCAATGAAAGGTTGCAAAATGATAGACGTCCATTCTTCAAATGATATCGTTAAGATAATGTGCTGTGATGGTCATCTAAAGGAAGATTGTATAAAAAGACAATGCAACATGTGTAAAGATAAAAAAATTGCTTTCAGTATTTCTGAGGGTAGTGACATGGTATCTTGTGAACGATGGATAAATAAAAAAGTTCCCATCAAAATAAAAAATGTTACCAGACTTTGCCAGAAAACTCTTAAAGAAACATTTAAAATATCAAAGGCAAATCTTTCTCGCATGTTTGTAGTTGACAAGTTGCCAATATTTATGACACATGTATACAATATGGATCGCCAGTAAAATTAAGGCAACATTAGGTGATAACGAAGCATTCCTTCACGTAGACTTCGCAGAAAATTATAACTGCAAATATTATAAAGAAGTGCAATCAGCTCACTTTGGTGGCTCAAAGCCGCAAATATCAATGCATACCGCTGTTTTATACGTAAAAAGTTCGGATCAAAACTCGGCCATAGAATGCTTTTGCTCGGTATCAGAAAATTTGAGACACGATCCTGAATTGATTTGCGCTCATCTAAAACCAATTTTTGAGGAGATAAAACGTAAAATACCTAGTCTGCAGACAATGCACTTTCAAAGTGATGGTCCGACAACACAGTATCGGAACAAATCCATGTTTTATTTAATTGCCAAATTCATAAGCCGAGAACTGGACGTTGAAAATATTTTATGGCACTATAGTGAGGCTGGGCACGGTAAAGGAGTACCGGATGGAGTTGGAGGGAGCTTAAAAAGGACTGCAGATGCTAGCGTTGCCACTGGTAATGATATTTCAAATTTCGATGCCTTTGTGAGCTGCTTGCAAGAAAAATGTAAAGGCATACGCATTTTCCCGATCGATGACACTCATGTAAATGATATCTCAGACATACTGAGTAACAGCACTACTTTGCCATTTAAAGGGACTCTCAGCATCCACCAACTAGCATGGAGTCATAAATACCCTAATATCATTCAGGCAAGGCGTCTAAGTTGTGCTACTTGCTCACCAGACCAAGTTTGTCGTCACTTTGGTTTAGGCATGATAATTGTTAAAAGCAAACAGGAAAGATCAAATGACCATGTAATAAATGAAAACCCAGAGAGATCCTCTGCATCATCTATTCTTGTGGAGCCTGAAATAGACAATCACTCGAATCGGAATGAGTCAAACCCATCGTCTTTTATTCAAGAAGAGCATTTAGAGCCCAGAAAGTTGACCAACACTTTGCAAGGTCGTGATTTTTATAGAGTGTGCTACGGAAATTCATCTGATACCGATTCTGAATCAGAATTACCATGTAAGGTTAATGAATCAGCAGAAGTCCGTAGTTGTGCTAATCTCCAATCGGACAGGTCAGACGATGTAGAAAAAAATACTACATCGAAGCACAATTATACTCTCCAAGGATTTTTTTCAGACAGCGATGAAGATATTTTCTGACTGATTTACTTCTTATTACATATTTTTTTAATTGCTATTATATATGTATTGTCTACAGAGGCGAAGTCACATCTGTAGACATAGTTGTAACTTTTTTTTATTTTGAAACTGTTGATTATTTTCATGTTAATTATGTTTTAGAATGTGAGAAAACAATTAGTTTTTTTTTGTTTTAACTTTTTTTTATATAGATTTGTATTTGTTTTCGTTATTTTTATAGTATTGTATATTCTGTCGACAATGGCATCACGCCTGTCGACAGACAAAAATCTCAAAAGTGCCATAAATGCTCATATTGTGATTGATGATCTCTAAAAGTATTTTTAGATTAAATTAAGACTTATTTTAATTTTTCCTACCTCAATAAAACCACCGAATTATTAATTTTGTTTTTATTTATTTTTTTTAATTGGCTTTGTAGAATGGCCGATGTATGAGTGATGACTTACATTTTTTTCATCTTCACCACTCAAGAATGACGAAAAAAATATCTTAAGCCATCAGAACCAAAAATGAATATATAGCAGGGGGGCTAGACAAGTGGCAAAAACGCTATAGAAACGTTATAGAATAGAAAACAAAATGTATGGGAATGACATATTAGCTAGTCGTAAACGAATGTCATTTCCATACATTTTGTTTAAACCCCAGATATGTTATATTTCCCCACTTTGGGCCGTCGTGACTAGCTTCAAATGTTTGCTTTGCTTGCTTTCCTCGTGGGAAAGCAAATTTAAAAGGCCAAAAGAAAAACTCCAGTTTGAATACTGTTGGTTGGCTAATTATGAGCCCTAACGTGATCTAGATCCGAAACTACGGGGACACAAATAAGTCGTGAAGACCTGCTGATCCAGAAATAGATCTTAACCAGTAACTTTGTATTGAGAGGTAGGGAGAAGAAGAGATTGGAGAGGATTGTCCAAGGAGATAGGTACTGCGCTCTTCATCAACAACAGTTTTCATATCCATATCCTCATAGGCCCAATTGTTTTTACAAAACGAATCGACATTATCCTAATAATTTTCAGAGACCATCTTTATAATAACCACATTATTCAACCTAGCATTCTGTGATGACCAAGTAATGGCATTCGAGTTGAGTCTACCCGATGTAATGACTACATTCACCACAATAGACCAGGCGTTAAGGACATTACAGGGTTCTGATATTGATATGATGGGGAGTAATACGCTGGCGGAAAATCTTCTGATGAAGGTAAATAGTAATATTCTTATACTTCAGAAAAATTAAACTCTAGCAAGATCTATGTACAATATTTCTATCATAGAAGCTGAAGCAAATATGGTAAGGTTCTTAGTGGATTAAGTCCAAATCATCTTATAGAGAGAAGGTATGCCTTCAAGGATTCCAGGTTATCCTCTTTCTTCTGAACGATTAAAAATGATTTAGTCTCCTAAAGAGCCACAGTTTTATAGAAGTTGAAAGTAGACTTTCAAAACGCAGAGATCATGTGGTTGTGGCGCATTTTGAAGAGGCCTGTGGACAGTTGCCTATCTGAGTACCTATAGTCTAAACACAAATGAGCAAGTATAATCCATTTGACCATAGATGAAGCAGTTCGATGGGATACCAATGGAACCAAAAGTAAGCGAACGTAGTGTAAAAATCAGTCGGCGGCTGCCACGATATTTTATAAGGAAGTAGGTGATGCTGGTGACGCCGGGAAATGTGATAAAAATTAAGAAAAAATAGATGTTTAACTTGTAGCAAGATATTTGCAAGCACTGTATTAAATTAATTTTTACAAAAAAGTGATATTAATAAGTTTGACCCTAGACAACTTCGAAAATAAAGTTTTACAAACACAAAAGTCAATCTCGTCAATTGCAAAAATTACCTACTTGCCTGTTCGAGTTTTCAGTTCGACTAGGATATCAATTAGCAAATACATCATTCAGTAAAAATTGATACTAAAAACTTAATGTATGCTTGTCAGGTAAAATGGAAAATATATGACTACATGGCTAGAACGCTAAACTTACTAAGACGAGAGAACCAAATCAGGCCTAGCGTAGAGATGGGCCCGGGAGCGTTCAAGCCAGACATAGAAACGTACCCGCCGAATTATTTCGTTAATCGTCTCAAAACTTTGATAAAAATCAAGCAGAAGCAAGAAGAATCGAACAAACCTCTCGATAACCCGTAGTGATGAGATGAGAAATAAGAATAAAAATAACAATTAAATTATTTGACATTTGTTATTAAGGACATACTGGCTTCCGCACGCGATTTCTTCGTCATTTCAAATTGGGTATAGATACTTGGTTAAAAGTATCCTTTTCGTTAATTCAGGTATTAAACTACTTGTGTGTCAAATGTCATCCAAATCCGTTTGGAGATTTTTGCGTGATTGAGCAACAAATATCCAAAAACCAAAACATGCAGAAATAACATTCACTTTTAATAACAAGTAGGATTTTGCATAGATTATGGGAATTGTGCAAATATCTTTGGTAATTAATAAAATAGAATTATCGAAAGATAAAGAATAAAGATCGTAAAGATCTAATACGTCATTTTCTCTATACATATAAAATGCTTTGTCCTGAATGACTGAAGGATCATCGCACAGCCTAAACCGCTGATCGTAGAGACCTGAAACTTGGACGGTGTGTTCTTTGAATGACGTAGGCATCCGATAAGAAAGGTTTTTCCGAAATTCTACCCCTAAAAGGGTTATAAGGGAGTCAAAGTTTGTATGAAACTCTGTCATTTTTTATTTTAATTCGTATAGCCCAGGGCGAAGCAGCTGGCCGAAAGCTAGTCGATAGATATAATTGTGATGTTTGTAAGCTTTCGTGCGGCACAGATTGTTTATCGGAGTATGATGTCTTTGTCATGGTTAAGGGACTGATATGCGCACAATAGGAATCAGAATCGGGATATCTTATTCTATTCTAATTAAATTAATTAGACAAATTACTGTAGAACAGCTACAGCTTGATATGGAACAGAAGTTGAAGAGTTATAAAGATTCGTTAGAAATTATTTTAGAGTGAGAGGGCAACAATATTTTCCACCATACACATATCTTCGCTTTAAATTTAACTGAGAGTTAATTATGACGTCGTAATTAGTAGGACTTCTAAGTTCATTGTGATTATCAAAAGTCAAAATTGATTAAATACACAAAACAAAATCAATAAATTACAGTAAAGGTATCTTCTATCCTCATTTCGCCATTATACTAAAAGTCTGTCTTTTCCTGAGGTTACTAACATTTAAGTTAAAAAACTTAATGCAAATATCATTTAAGTGACTACTGAAATTAACCTCAACACAAAGTTAAACTTCTTAAGCAACATTTTCCCCTTAAAAAGTGGATGGGAAGCTGAGGAAAATTATTATTCAGTGCAAAATCTGCATTTTACCTTTTCGCAAATTACAGTGTAACTAGGTAGGGTAACCATGGTTCAGAATAACATTCTGGGACGTAATATAATTAATTTAATTATGCGCGACGGGAAGGGGCGCAGGAAGCGGAGGGGAGGGGAGGGGGAATGTGCATACTGATGTGTTGAATAGAGTAGCTAAGGAGCATAGGGTAAGTATATAAATATTTGTTTAGAAATACACTATGGAGCGTCGAGAGATTTTGTACAAAAACCTTCGTAATTACTTATTTTTTTAAATAGATGAAGATTTTTATGTTATTCGTGACAAAGATGTCTAAGCTGCGGTCATTGTAAGTAGAGGTGTTGCCGCTGCATATTTATTATCACCAAGCTGTCTTATATGGAAAATAAAACAGATTTTGAGACTAAAATAAATTTTTATGTTTGCTATAAAAACTTTAAATGGAGCTCTTCTTTGTTTAGCAACTTATTGTAATTGAAAATAAATCTTAACGCTCGCGCGTATATGAAATACTGGCGTGCGCAACATTAAGAAAATAATATATATAGTTGTTTTTTAAATAATTTGGCAGTGGTAGGTCCTTCGGTCCGCATTTTCATCAAAAATAATGATGAATGATTCATACAATTGCCTACACAGTTTTAATAACAGTAAATTATTCAAACTTATTAACTAGCATTGTTTTTGTAAAATACATTACTTTTTCACTTTACCACGACATTCATAAAAAATACATTATTTTTTCCGTATACATGGGAGGAACGTTCATCTCGAGCGCCATAGAAGGAAAACTTTATCAAACAAAATCATCATCTGCCTAGCCTTTTCCCAACTATGTTGGGGTCGGCTTCTAGTCTAAACCGGATGCAGCTGAGTACTAGGGTTTTACATGGAGCGACTGCCTATCTGACCTCTACAACCCAGTTACCGGGTAACACGGTACCCCTTGGTAAGACTGGTTGTCAGACTTTCTGGCTTCTGACTACCCGTAACGACTGTCAAAGATCTACAAATGACAACCGGGACCATCAGCTTAACGTGTTTTCCGAGGCACGGAAGAGTCTAACTACGACAAAGACGGTCACTCATCCACGGACCAACCGCGCCAAGCGCAGCTTAACCTTTGATCGGTCGAACTGTGCGGCTGTTACTTAGCCACGAGCTCCTCCATCCACCATTTATCAAACAAAATAATATATTTAAAAATATACTTTGTCCTCAAATGTATCTGAATCATCGTCACCGCCGCTGCAGGTGTCAGCTAGCTGCAGGCAGTAATGTGATTACTGCTAGACATACCCGCTGAGGACTGGAAGGCGCCTGCAAGGATTTGTTTCCATTAACTTGTAGCTATCTCATTAATGTACACTATTCTATGAACAAGTTACTCGATATTAAGTTTCATGACAGTATTTAAAGCAGTAAGTGATTTTGTTGTTTTAGTATTTGTAGAAATATGTTTTTGTTTTTTTTTATGGCTACAGTTAAACAAGTCGATGTCGATTACTGCCAACGTCACGTAGAAATATCTATGTTATTGTCTGTGAAGTTTTTTATGGTTGACTCTCTCGTTGGACTAGTGGCAAACGCTACTGATGTGAACGGAGTCCCGGGGTAGATTCCAGGGTCGATCCGACACGGTGTTTCCAAACGTCGTTTATAAAACGCACAGCATAGTGTAACTCTCTACCTGCGTCCATGTTCCCGAACGCATTCAACCCTAATCTCTTCAAAGTCAAGGCGGAATGGCGTTTAGACTTTTTCCGTCTTACTTATAAAACACCTGTAATCTGAAGTTTAACCATTTTTCACCTAGTCCTTACTTAACGTCGTGATCTAGGATTAAGCTTTTTTTTTCGGATGGGAAATCATCAAATGACCTCTCCGGGGCGGGAGGGAGTGTCAGACTCTTACTGACTAAAACCCATCCATGTTCCTTCCTCAGCCCTTTGTATACCGGGGGCACGGTATTTCTTTCGAACGTCCCGCAGCCCCGGCAGGACCTAGGATAAAGCTACTAACTTAATTTCGCAATAACGCTGAACAGCATTTATGAGTGAGATTTTTGGTAATCCGTAGCTAAGCTGCAGATTAATAAGCGGACTTTATAAGTAAGACGGTTTAAGATATACTTAGAAAGTAATATGACTTTAGAATAGTCACAATGGTACTTGCCAGGTTCCGAACCCGCCTGCTCGTACACGAGTAGCAGGTGCCTCAACCACTAGGCTACCACGACTAATATACTAAAACTTTATTTAGTCCTTGCATTTTATTCACCATTCAGTTTAGTTGAATGTTGGTAGTTCTGAACGCTGGCTATTAACTCGCCGCGGTCGCAACTCGCTTTATTCGTAAAACCTAATTTCTGGCAATGAAGCTGAGTTTAAAGTTTAAATAAGTTGCTGAAGTCAACTGGTTTATACTGGGTAAATGGACGAATTAACTCTTGGAATGCTGGAAACTTTGATTATGCTATTGATCATTAAAATATCTGCCGCAAAAAGTTAATTGTTGGCCGTAGGCTTTTGTAGGGCATCCAGGGGGGTTAGACAAGTGGCAAAAACGCTATATAATAGAAAACAAAATGTATGGGAATGACATATAGCTAGTCGTAAACGAATGTCATTCCCATACATTTTGTTTTCTATTCTATAGCGTTTCTATAGCATTTTTGCCACTTGTCTAGCCCCCCAGGGCTACAGGCAGCATATTATAGAATGATCTAAAATAAATGAATTCAAAACTTCTAGCCTATTTAATGGTCTGCGGGATGTTTGAAAGGGTTACCGCGGCCCCGGAACACAAAGGGCTAAGGGAGGAACATGGATGGGTTTTAGTCAGTAAGAGTCTGACACCCTCCCTCTCCGCCAACAGCAAGAGAAGTCATTGATGATTTCCCATCCCTATAAAGGGATTTTGTAAGGCATCGCTATTTGGATTCTGTCCGAAAATTAATTCAATTATGGAACCTACAGGTTTTTTAATTATGTTTTTTTTTTCTATCTATCCGCGGGAGATCAAATTAAAAACAGGAGTTCATATTGCAACTTCTTTTTGCAAAAATGTGACAACTGGAAACATCGAGATATATCAGTAGAGATGCAATCCCGAACATTACGCGGTAACAAAAACGTAACCATTTTTTAGAATGCAGACGTGGCTTTGAAACTAGTAATCATTTTTATGTAAAATTATATCTATCTCTCTCCCACTAGCCAAGCTCTCACACTAGCTCAAATGTGCATGACATCTGTATGATAAGGATGGCAAAAGTACTCCCAGGAAAAATACGGTGTGGCGTATCACATAAAAAATTGCATTAATTATGTCTGTGGGCTCAACATTTACAGCTCGCATTGTGTTCGGTGATTGCAGATCTAGTTACTTTAGTATCTATGACTGAAAACTTGTAATTGAAAAATAGACAGACCGACAACCATTCGTCTATACATACCATACCTACGTAGACACAATATAAAGTTGTAAGACACTCGTAGTTTCACTTAGATGGGTGTCCAGCTTACCATTACACGTTAGTAGTGTCTGAGGTCAGGGAAACAGGAGTGCGCCCACTTTAACGACGCGCAAGGGACCAAACACTACAAGTTATATTAAATTTCAACCATTTTCTATTAAGATGGCCGACAGATTGTTCGAGTTTAGATAGTTTTGTGTTTTGATACTGTTTTAGTTGAGCTATTTGGAGATCGTGGCTAAGTTACGGCTGCCTGTATCTGTATAGGCGATGGTAAGCTTCGCTTGCCGCGGTTTGTTTATAGATGGGTGACGGCGCCAGATCTCTGGGTAGTCATGCTGTTGCTTTGCTATCTCGTTGGATGATGAGAACGAGGGAATAGAGAGTGGACCTTTCTCTCTACACCTTTTTTAGTTAACTTGACACCGAGATTAGATTTTAGTCGTGACTAAAATTCACTTGTAAAAATGTTATTTTAGAATCTAATTGCAAAAGAAATGTCATTTATCATTTCCAAAATTTATCTAAATCGGTTCAGCAACAATCATATACCGTCATACCTACTTATAAAGTCCGATCAGCTGTTTAGAACCGGATTAGCAAAATCTCACTCATAAATACTGTTTAACGTTAATCAGAACTTAAGTTAGTCCTAGCTTAATCCTGGATTACGAGGATGAGGTGAAAGGTATCGTATGTAGACACCATGTTTTTACCCAAAAAACCTAGTATTTAATTAAATGAAGTAGGTGGGGTATTTACTTATTTCCTAGAGTTCTGTTCAAGTTAATCCACAAACATGTTTAGAGCACAGACAGACACTCTGCTAAGACATGAACTCGCTTTGAGGGGATTAAGCTCCAACATATAGCTACGTATTTAGTCTAGTTTATTCTAGCTGAAAGTAAGCTGTATTTTATATGTTTTGTATCCAAAGGGTGCCAACGGATTCTAATACTATCTCCGCTATTCATCAGTCCTTTTGTTTGTCTGTCTGTCAGTGGGCTGTCTCACAGGAACCGGTAAGGTAGAGAGTTGAATCTAGAATAGAAATCTTACAGACAATCAGCCGGTTGCATCAGAAAACATGATATCAGTTATAAGAACACTTTTAGTATGTTTTACTAGCTTCCCGCCAGCGGATTCGCCCGCGATATTTTAGCTAATGGATACAAAAACTTGACAAATTATTATACTAAAACCTTCCTCATTCTGACTTATGATGATGATATGTTTACATAAATGAGACTTAGGCTCGACAACAGCTCACACAGTAAAACTAATAAATCTTATGGGTTATTGATCTGCGATGCACCTCGGCACAAAATAATACTTTTAGTTTTCTCGAATTTTCCAGTTTACTTTTCCAACTATTCTTTTCTCAACAAGTTCTTTCCATCCGTGGTTTCCTTCCATCTCTATTTTCATCTTGAATCTAAATTATTAACTATCATAAACATTTATATGTATAATAGATACTACCGTTAAAATATGCATGCATGCATACATAATTAATAAGTATGGTATTATTGTTGACATTGCATGGATACGTGAATAGGTATTAATGTATGATTTCGAGCATGGGATGTAGGTACGTACAGAGCTGTGTAATGAATAATAATTATAGCTTTAGTATTAGTACCAACGGAGCGCCAAAGATTATGACAACAGAGTCGACGAACGCTCTTTACTATTTATTTAAAAAAATAATTAAAAAATTCTAATTCGGTATTGTAAAAGATAACAGTACAACAAAAATATATTTATTAATTCTCTTTTTTTAATCAATAGTTGTGGGTTTGTTTAGTAAATAATTTTTGAATTTCGGACTTAAAGTTTCTATAAAAACCTACATAACATCTTTTAATTTATGTTAATTCTCATCATCGCGCTGAGCGGATCAAAGGACCATTATTTTGTTTCACTATTCAGAGAGTAACTGTTCTGTTCTTCAATTAGTCTTTGTAACCGCATGTCCCCCGGAGATCTCGGAAACTATAATTTTATCGTCATTGCACTTGACAACTCGGTACAACACATGTGTACCACAAGCGTTGTGTATATTTTTAATTATTTTTTCCCTACAATTGTGCGGTATAAAACTAAATCCCTGGGTGATCCGATCGCTAGTCCGATTTCGTTCGCTTCTATATTAAGAACGCCTTCGTCTGGCCTCGCACGATGCGTGTGCGCACAGCAAACGTTCACACAATAAAAACCAAACGTAGTACATATTATATTTTTCCGACGAACCCGACTTAAACCGAGATCACATAATTTTCCATGTGAAATTGTGATAAGATATTAAAACGGACGTTTTAAGTAAAATGGTAAGTTCGACCTACAACTAAAATTAGATGTACTTGAAAGTCGGACATTTTTAAGGCATATTTTTATGAAGAAATTGATCGCGTAACAGTTACATTGAGCTGGATTGTGTTCTAATTGGCTTTCGTCTTAATTTTCAGTCCGTTAAGTGAGAGTAAAGTGAAAAATAATCGTGTGGTTATCGCTGAAGAAGGCAAAATGAAGTTCACTATTGACGTTCTGGGGATTTTTCTTAAAGTCGTCGTTAAGGTTAGTTTATTTTATTTATAACATTTAAAAACAATGTAACTCTGTTTTTTTAAGGACTAATTTTTATAATAATTTATAAATCAGTGGAGCTATTAAATGATTGACCAAATTAACTCTGTATTAATTTTAGAAGTTTCCGCGTTTGAAAGCTTTATGAGAATGTGTGACGTTGATGTAAATACTTTATTATTATTATTATTCTTTATTGCACATATTACATTTTTTTTACACATTTAATACAAAAAAATGATGTATAACGGCGAGCTTAACCTAGAATTGGGTTCTCTAACAGCAAACCTTAGAGTGATAGAGAGATTTAATATGTTCAGGTGAATCAAAAAATGCTTTACTTTAAATCTTAAGCTTTAATTAGGGATTACAGATTAACACTGACCTAATTTAATATTATATTGTAATACAAAATATCGTACTCAGTTTGAATAACTTTTAAAACATTACTACGTATAATAAAGTGAGAAAAAAAATGAAGGAACTTATTAAAAAAAATATTTTCAAATCGAAAATCCATATCCTAATTTAAGACAGCATCGAATCACAACTGAAAATCAAACACACATTCATTTGAAAGTTAAAATACGATTGAAACAATAGCAGTGACGTATCATCATTTACATTTGACCCACTTGTTCAATTGACCCGCGGGATAAGTCAGCTGTTTATCTAGTTCAAGTTGTAGAGCCAATTGACTATCGAACCCGCATGGCTACTGATGTACTATGATTTGGCAATATGCAATAGTTTAACATATATCATCATCAGCCTGTTTAATAACCCACTATTGGTATAGGCCTCTTCTTTTATAAAGAAAGCATGAGCATTGATCACCTTGCTTGCTCAACGCGCATTTTGAAATTTCCAGATTTCAACACGATGTTTTCCT
Organism: Pyrrhia umbra; assembly: GCA_963891755.1. Lineage (NCBI taxonomy): Eukaryota > Metazoa > Arthropoda > Insecta > Lepidoptera > Noctuidae > Pyrrhia > Pyrrhia umbra. The sequence goes on along the minus strand of OY982934.1, from coordinate 2,267,579 downwards.
TCATCATTATTCAGTGGTATCTAAGACTGAGTTTAGATAAGTCGAATTGGCACTTACCAGGCACGAGCTACAGATGCCTTTACCACTAGGAAACCACGACTTTTTAAACCTACACTTAAGGGGCATTTTTTTTTCTATATAATGTCTTGCAGGGTGCTTCTAACGGCATTCGACCTGCTCAACCGGCCAATGTGGCGAGGTCCTAGGAGCATATATCCGAGTTCTTGTTCTTTCATAAAGCTAGATTTCTATCCTTAAGAAAACTAGCGTTAAGTTAATACACAAATAAATTACAAGAAAAGCGAATAATACAATTTAAATTGATTTAATTTATATACATAACTAGCTGTTGCTCGCGGTTTCACCTGCTTCCTGAGGGAACTACTTCACACATCCAGATAAAAAGTAACCTAAAACCTTCTCCGGGGTCCCGTTAATCTCCGTACCAAATTTTAGCAAAATTGATCCAGCTGTTCACGCGTGACCAAGGGAAATAGGAATTCATTTTTATATATATAGATTTGATAAAGTTAGAATTAAATTAATTTCACCACCGACCGTACCGAAGGACCGGCAACAGAAGTTAGAAATATAAACTTCTTCCAATAGCATAGGTCCTTCACCTTTTCTTATTATATGCGATTTCTTTATCCAGATCGTAAAATTTTATTGAGACCAAGGGTTACAGCAATAGTTCTGGCACAAAAGAGTCCTTGCGCTACTTCGACTTATCTTTACAAGTTATGGTCTGATAACCTGTTACCCGGTGACTAAAATATTACTATTAGATATAGTAAAATGTAAGTGGACAGCTCACAAGACAGTCTGAGGACCTGGGGGGTAATCACGTAAGCCAATATCTTTCAATTTCAGTTGCAATACCTTTCTTTTTGACAGTTCAATGATATACATTGCCTCGTTATAAGAATCGATATCATGAGCGTCCAAATATATGCAGAAATGTATATTAAAGTCCCCTGGAAAAGGTATGTCAATCGGATACCCGTTTTTTACACAGGTCACTGAAATTTGCTGGATTTTGAATACCGAAGTGCTTCAGTAAACCCTAAAAACACATAATTATTTAAAAGAAGGCAAACGTTCTAATTTTATGTTTTAAAATTAATAGAATCTGACTCTGTTCTGCCTCGATTCTGTTTCTACGTCCACTTGAACCATAAAAATAGACATTAAAGTCACTATTAAAAACCCGACTCAAGCCTCTTCATCCTATAAAGTTACTACAAATCTATATTCAAGACGAGACCTACGGTTATCGGTCTTGAAATCCTTACCAATATTATAACTCTGTCTGTCTGTTTTAATGGGAAAAAGATGAATCGATATAAATAATATTTGGTATGAAGATAGCCTCATCCTTGGTGGAAGGACATAGGATAGATTTTATCCGGGACCTCCAAGTAGTTCTCTCAGGGTGCAGGTGAATCCATGGGAAACCACTAGTATTTGTTAATGTAGATTATTATTAATAACAACCTATTAATAAATTAGGCCGGCCGGGGTAAGATATTAATAAATTTGTGTCTATCAAATAACCATCGATTGCAATTAATTGTTGAAAAACAAATGAATCTGCTTATAATCGGGTTTTCATTTACATACACAAAAACAACCTACTTCTATTATTATATAGATACAGTAATTTTTACGTGTATATTTTACATTGTTACAGCAAGTGCCATAGGTTTCCATAATTCACCATATCACCACTATCATCCCATCATAATAGCCCAAGTATTATCTTTCTATATTTTGCAATAGTCCTGCATAAACCGGAGATTGTCTCTGGGTGCATTTCAATAAAAATTGTCTCAAAAGGCTTCTGCGTGTTGGCTTCGGCCCCACGTTTGCCTCTCAAAGGTTCGGGACTCTGTAGTCCCGTGCATGGCAGAGACATATATATATCAATTTCCTTAATAGAAACCAAAACTACGAAAGATAGAATTAATCATGCGAAAAATCACGCCTAATAAAAATACCAATCTTTTGAAGCCCTATATGTGGCTTGCATACAAATAACGACTGTCCAATTGAAACACAGAGTGTAGCACAATGAGGATATATTCAATTGATAGACACAGGCCATTGCATCTGGTGGTTTATGTTATTTTTTTCAAATCAAACGTGTAGTGTTATCGTTGATGTACTGTGGTTCAGTGAGAAAAAAAATGAAGGAACTTATTAAAAAAAATATTTTCAAATCGAAAATCCATATCCTAATTTAAGACAGCATCGAATCACAACTGAAAATCAAACACACATTCATTTGAAAGTTAAAATACGATTGAAACAATAGCAGTGACGTATCATCATTTACATTTGACCCACTTGTTCAATTGACCCGCGGGATAAGTCAGCTGTTTATCTAGTTCAAGTTGTAGAGCCAATTGACTATCGAACCCGCATGGCTACTGATGTACTATGATTTGGCAATATGCAATAGTTTAACATATATCATCATCAGCCTGTTTAATAACCCACTATTGGTATAGGCCTCTTCTTTTATAAAGAAAGCATGAGCATTGATCACCTTGCTTGCTCAACGCGCATTTTGAAATTTCCAGATTTCAACACGATGTTTTCCTTCATCATTATTCAGTGGTATCTAAGACTGAGTTTAGATAAGTCGAATTGGCACTTACCAGGCACGAGCTACAGATGCCTTTACCACTAGGAAACCACGACTTTTTAAACCTACACTTAAGGGGCATTTTTTTTTCTATATAATGTCTTGCAGGGTGCTTCTAACGGCATTCGACCTGCTCAACCGGCCAATGTGGCGAGGTCCTAGGAGCATATATCCGAGTTCTTGTTCTTTCATAAAGCTAGATTTCTATCCTTAAGAAAACTAGCGTTAAGTTAATACACAAATAAATTACAAGAAAAGCGAATAATACAATTTAAATTGATTTAATTTATATACATAACTAGCTGTTGCTCGCGGTTTCACCTGCTTCCTGAGGGAACTACTTCACACATCCAGATAAAAAGTAACCTAAAACCTTCTCCGGGGTCCCGTTAATCTCCGTACCAAATTTTAGCAAAATTGATCCAGCTGTTCACGCGTGACCAAGGGAAATAGGAATTCATTTTTATATATATAGATTTGATAAAGTTAGAATTAAATTAATTTCACCACCGACCGTACCGAAGGACCGGCAACAGAAGTTAGAAATATAAACTTCTTCCAATAGCATAGGTCCTTCACCTTTTCTTATTATATGCGATTTCTTTATCCAGATCGTAAAATTTTATTGAGACCAAGGGTTACAGCAATAGTTCTGGCACAAAAGAGTCCTTGCGCTACTTCGACTTATCTTTACAAGTTATGGTCTGATAACCTGTTACCCGGTGACTAAAATATTACTATTAGATATAGTAAAATGTAAGTGGACAGCTCACAAGACAGTCTGAGGACCTGGGGGGTAATCACGTAAGCCAATATCTTTCAATTTCAGTTGCAATACCTTTCTTTTTGACAGTTCAATGATATACATTGCCTCGTTATAAGAATCGATATCATGAGCGTCCAAATATATGCAGAAATGTATATTAAAGTCCCCTGGAAAAGGTATGTCAATCGGATACCCGTTTTTTACACAGGTCACTGAAATTTGCTGGATTTTGAATACCGAAGTGCTTCAGTAAACCCTAAAAACACATAATTATTTAAAAGAAGGCAAACGTTCTAATTTTATGTTTTAAAATTAATAGAATCTGACTCTGTTCTGCCTCGATTCTGTTTCTACGTCCACTTGAACCATAAAAATAGACATTAAAGTCACTATTAAAAACCCGACTCAAGCCTCTTCATCCTATAAAGTTACTACAAATCTATATTCAAGACGAGACCTACGGTTATCGGTCTTGAAATCCTTACCAATATTATAACTCTGTCTGTCTGTTTTAATGGGAAAAAGATGAATCGATATAAATAATATTTGGTATGAAGATAGCCTCATCCTTGGTGGAAGGACATAGGATAGATTTTATCCGGGACCTCCAAGTAGTTCTCTCAGGGTGCAGGTGAATCCATGGGAAACCACTAGTATTTGTTAATGTAGATTATTATTAATAACAACCTATTAATAAATTAGGCCGGCCGGGGTAAGATATTAATAAATTTGTGTCTATCAAATAACCATCGATTGCAATTAATTGTTGAAAAACAAATGAATCTGCTTATAATCGGGTTTTCATTTACATACACAAAAACAACCTACTTCTATTATTATATAGATACAGTAATTTTTACGTGTATATTTTACATTGTTACAGCAAGTGCCATAGGTTTCCATAATTCACCATATCACCACTATCATCCCATCATAATAGCCCAAGTATTATCTTTCTATATTTTGCAATAGTCCTGCATAAACCGGAGATTGTCTCTGGGTGCATTTCAATAAAAATTGTCTCAAAAGGCTTCTGCGTGTTGGCTTCGGCCCCACGTTTGCCTCTCAAAGGTTCGGGACTCTGTAGTCCCGTGCATGGCAGAGACATATATATATCAATTTCCTTAATAGAAACCAAAACTACGAAAGATAGAATTAATCATGCGAAAAATCACGCCTAATAAAAATACCAATCTTTTGAAGCCCTATATGTGGCTTGCATACAAATAACGACTGTCCAATTGAAACACAGAGTGTAGCACAATGAGGATATATTCAATTGATAGACACAGGCCATTGCATCTGGTGGTTTATGTTATTTTTTTCAAATCAAACGTGTAGTGTTATCGTTGATGTACTGTGGTTTTATCGAAAAATATTGTAGGCTGTGTCGTGGTTTTGTTTTTAAGTGTCGTGGATTTTCACTATGATAATGGTGAATTTGATTTGTAAAATAACATAAGTCTGGAAATACTTAGATGTGTTTAGAAAACACTAATTGCGAAAGTTTTAAATAGAAAAAGCGTACTACATGGTCCAAGATTTCATTAATAACAAATAAATAATTGATACCTATTGTAATATATTCCTCAACCCTATTTTATAAGTTTTGTTTCTATTTTTTTCTCTTTTTTTAGTTAAGTAAAGTTTATTCTGCGCCTTATTGTTTATTAATATTTTATTGTATGCCTTACAGGCTGGACATAATGGATCTATATTTTTTTTAAACATCTGTTTGTATAACCTATGCCCACAACAAAAACGATTTGATTTGATTTATTTTTTATTAGATGCAGTTAACTTTAAATAGCAGGACGAACCGGCTGTTATTGCAACTTTACTTTTGATTGGATTGTACAGTTTCGAGTCTATGTTATAGTCTGTAATCATTGATTTTACGAAAAATAAAAATAAAACATAACCTAAGTTTGTTCTAATTTTCCCATAAAGATAAATAAAATGGCATTAAATGATGAATAATGATGTTTAGAGCATGAAATTGACATAAATGCGCCATCCCCATTTTGTTAATTTCTGTGGCAGAATTAGAACAAAATAGGTTACAACTTTGTTTACATTTTTCGTACAATCAATGGGACTATATAGTCAGTTAACTCATCTCTATACTTTATGGTAAATTAGTTATAGCATTATTTGGGTTAATGTTCAACTGTGTTTCGTTTTAGAAAAGTTCTGCATATCTCTAACCCCTCCAGGGGAAAAAGGGGAGTTACTTTTTATCGTGTCTTTAAAAAAAAATGAATTATGTGTGTTGTGTTCTTATTGACATGCATTTACACAAAAGAAATAAAGTTTTGGAAAAGGTTTTGAAAACTATACGGTTTAAGTTGCACGCTTGATTCCTAGAAAATCGTTTTCAATTTCAAGAAAATGTGGTGGACTTTCGAGTTTTCTTTCAACATTTTAAGGTAATAGGGTCAGCTGTGTAACTGTATATTCTTTCTGTAAAATAGTTTTTAAATACTCATTTTTTTTTACAATAATAATGTATGTTATGAAGTAAGTAGTGCTCACCCAGTGGTAGGTGCTATGGTGTATCTAAATAGATAACCATCAATAAAAATCCCAGAAATTCATGGAGTTTCTTACCGGTTTTTCTCCATAGAACCCTATTTTTGGCACCTAGTTTCTAGCTTTGACGTTATATAAGAACCTGTAATTGTTCTATCAATAAATATAAAAATAAATGCCACTTTCGTTGTAATTCTATAACTCAAGAACGGGCTCACTTATCCAAACCAAATGTTTAGGCTTTGTTCGGACTATTTAGTAGATGGTTTATGTGAAGTTTGCACATAATCGGTCGAGCGGTTCTTTTTATTATGAATTCTTATAGCCCACGCGAAGCCGCTGGCGGAAAGGTTGTATAAAATAAAAACATTGACTTTGAATGCCTGACATTGTCCGGTTAAGCAGGTTGAAAGCTGTTAGAAGCACCCTGCAAGAGGTCATGTAGAAAGAAAAAAAAATTGAATGCCTGACGGTTTCTCCATCCGCGCTTCGAAAAGCACTTGAACGCTGTCATTTTGGTCAATCATTAGGGCTAGCTAGAAGCCCAAACCTTACCAAAGTACAGTGTTACCCAATAACTGGATTGTGCAGAGGAAATAGGCTATTATAATATTCATAATAATCAGCCTATATATTGTCCCACTGCTGGGCACAGGCCTCTTCTAATACAGAGAAGGCATGAGCATTAATCACCACGCTTGCTCAAGGCGGATTGGCGATTTCAGACTTTTTAAGTCCAGGTTTTCTTACGATGTTTTCCTTCACTGTTAGTGTCTAAGATACATATAGAAAGTACATATGACTTTAGAAAAGTCACATTGGTACTTGCCAGGTTTCGAACCCGCACACTCGTACACGGCAGGCCTTAACCACTAAGCCACTACGACTTTTTAATTAATTATATATTACTTCATATATAAATTCAGCTGCAGCCGCAAGCCGTCCCCAACATAGTTGGGAAAAGGCTAGGCAGATTATATAATTCAGCTGCAGTTAGACTGGAAAATGGTCGCATGAGGAAAGATGAATGCATTTTTTTTTATTTACAATGCAGTGCACGTTTTCTATTATTGTTAAATTGTTTATCAATACTACAATAGAGAGAGTCGTGCATCGTTAATTTTATTGTTATTATGATATTGTGCATTGAGTTAGTGAACATTTCTTCGATGTCAATAATTTTAAAATGCACTTTTTCATAGGCTCATGGTATTACCGATTTGACAGTCGTCAGAAGCCAGAAAGTCTGACAACCAGTCTTACCAAAAGGTATGGTGTTACTCGGTAACTGAATTCAAAATTCAAAAATGATTTATTCAAACTAGGCTGAAAATCAGATTTTAAACGTCAACTGGACAAAAGAAAGCCCCTAAAACGCCTGCTCTTCGCCACTTCCTATGTGTTTTTTCTGGGAAGACGAAGTGGTGCAACACACTCCCCAGCAACACATGTCTGTCTGTAAGGTTTGAATTGTAGAAGCGTACCTTAGACTCATCGACCCGTGCAGCTTTTACTTAGGTAGCTATGAGCTTCTCAGATGAGAACAAAGCTAGACTAAGACTGAAAATTTGTATAACTTCAACCTTTAAACTGGAAAGAAGCATCAAACATGACTGACGGATCAACAACAGCCTAAACCGCTGATCCTAGAGACTGAAACTTGGAGGGTGTGTTCTTTGTATAACGTAGGCATCCGGTAAGAAATGATTTTCCGAAATTCTATCCCTAAGGGGTGAAAAAGGGGGAGAAAGTTTGTATCAAACCCTGTCACTTTTAATTTGAATTCGTATAGCACACGCGAGCGAAGCAGCTGGCGAAAAGCTAGTATTAAATAAAATAAATATTAATAAAATTTCTTAAATATATAAATTCAATAAATTCAAAAATAAATTATCAAGTTAATTCAATATTAAATTAATATAATTTTACTACGATTCAAATTCATATGAGTATGTAACGCTTGGCCGGCTCGGTAACAAAACATAGGGAAACTAAACAACTCCTACACAGATCTAAATAAAGATTGGCAGCCAAACAGACTTGCTGATGTATGTTTTTTAATCAACACACAAACACTTGGACTCCTGCTGCTAGTTAGATCATGGCAAAGAATAAAACTAAGATACGATACTAAGATGTAGATTCGAACCCTGGCGATACCAATATAGCCCGATATGGGCGGTTAGACAAGTGGCAGAAACGCTAGTAGAATAGAAAACAAAATATATGGGAATGACATTCGTTTACGACTAGCTATCTGTCATTCCCATACATTTTGTTTTCTATTCTATAGCGTTTTTTGCCACTTGTCTAACCCCCATGGACCTACATATTACTGTGGTGAAAACTGAAACTTACGCTGACATCTTGGAATGATAATGTGTATTATATGTAATATATATAATTTACAAATTAATGGCAAATTCCAGTTTTATAAGTAAAAATTACATAATTCAAACAATTTATTATTTCAACATTTACGTAAAAACAATAATTTAAAATAAGAAAATAATAATCTTTTAACACTTATTTGCTATGTTAGTAGATGGCAAACTAGCTAACAGCTACCAAATTGCTAAGTACCACGGTCCATAGCCGTCTGCTCAGAGCAGAATCACAAATCAGTCTAGGACGCAAAATTCAGTCTAGAACATAACTATTTTTTGGGTATTAATTTTAATTCGCTAGTCTCACTAAAAAAGACATTTCAAGATGATGGCTTGCATTAGTTCACCTATCAGCCACATTCATAAATAGCCATGTCGGACTATATGGTCCGCAACGACTGTCAAACTGTCAAGGTTGGACAAATGACAGCTGGGACTAACAGCGTAACGTGCTGTCCGAAGCACGGAGGACAGAGATAGTCACCCATCCATGGACCGACCGCGGCAAGCGTAGCTTAAACTCGACAGATCGACCTTAGCTGCTTTATTTAGTCACGAGCCCCTCCACAAACATAATGTTTATTATGCTATTTTCCACGTAGCTATTTATTTCTGGGTCAAAAGGTGACTGCAGTGTGTTTATAAGCGGGAAAGAAATATAATTTTAGAAATGTTCTACGCTGATATTACAAATTGCATTCGTGCGTCATCAAAGGAATCGTCATCTGGCATAAAAACTAAGATTTTGATTCATAAAGAAATTATCTAGATTTTTCTATATTTAAATGTTATTATTTTCATATTCAAAGATGCTTCTGAAAGCTACAAAACAAATCTATATCTATACTTATAATAAATCTGTAGAGAGGTCAATTCTGTAGGTACATGAAATATATTTCCAAAATAACTATCAGGGGGTGATTAGGGATCGATGCAGAGAAGAAATGATCATTGATCACCATGCTTGCTCAAGGCGGATTGGCGATTTCAGACTTTTCATTCCAACCTCACAATTTTTGGTATCTATATATATGTATCTTATATACATATAGAAAGTACATTCTATGTAAATTGTAAAATATACAATCTAATGGTTGTAAAACTGATTTTGTCGATAACACTGCCTATTGTACTGCTGCTTATTTATTTTCTATTGGTTTACAATAAAATATTACTATTACTTATTGAATGCATTCATGGTCAAGCGACTATGACAATTTCATTTCAGACAAGATGTAAAAAGTCTACTTTTTGCTTATTTTTATTTATAAAACCGTCCAAGTGTGTGTCGGGCCACAGTTAGGTTCCGTAGTAGGTCTTAGTCAGTCGACTATAACTCTGTAACCGGTTAAGCCTACTTAGCCGTGATAATTTTTCACATTTCTAGTGACAGCCATTAAAAAGTTAGAGGAGGACGCTCGTATCGAACAAAAATTTGCACTTAAAAGCCAGATATTTCGCAAATGGCTCACTTAACCGAAAAATGGTCTTCAAACACTCATAATATTTTTGAAAGACAGGTCTAACGATACCTCACACGAAGGGATACGCGAGAAAAAATAATATTCATCGCCACTTTACGTAGGTATTTGGGAGCTACCCTAAGACAAAATATCTTTTTAAATTTTATTTTACCACTTTGTCGGCGTAATCAATATACGTATCTATACTAAATTTCGGCTTTCTAGTACCAAGAACCTTTGAGCTATGCAGCGGACAGACAGACAGACGGACAGATAGAGAGATAAACGGACAAGGCGAAACAATAAGGGTTACTTGTCGACTATGGAATCCTAAATAAAACATGAAATAATTCTTATTTGAATCCCAACAATATTTACCATGCAACAATATGTGGCCAGTATTTTCTGTAGCTAAAATATAAATACTTAGGTACCCCAAAACTATGCTAATTACAAAACATCTAGTTTTGACAACAAGTTGGAGGGAACGCATTAAAGTCGGATCAACTACAGACGTCCGTTCAACTTGAAGCCATTACAGTTAAATTCGAAATGAATACTTGCAGTTCACAGTTTCACTCACAATGGTTAAGCACAGTTTGCGGAATTGTTGGCGGTTGTAATTACTTGAACAATACGTGAAATAAAACTTGCTTTCCTATTCTGCTAATCCTACTATTTATTTAGGAGAACTCTGGTAAATAATAGTCTTAATTCAGAGGAGGTCGTAGCTAAGTAACAGCCGTGCGGATCGATTGATTAGTAAGGTTAAGCTGCACTAGCCGCAGTCAGTCCATGGATGGGTGACGTTTTCGTAACATAGCGAGACCCGTCCGTGCCTCGGAGTGCACGTAAATCTGTAGGTCGTAGGGTGTTGGGATAAGGGTGAAAGATGATATGAGAGAAGGAAAATGTAAGTGTGTATTTTCTAAGAATGTCAGCAGTTTTAAGTTACAGCAAAATTAGGCGTCAAAGAAGAAGTCTGTGTGGTTCAAACAAGTCATTATCATCATCAGCCTATATATTGTCCCACTGCTGGGCACAGGCCTCTTCTCATACAGAGAAGGCATGAGCATTATTCACAACGCTTGCTCAAGGCGGATTGGCGATTTCAGACTTTTTAAGTCCAGGTTTCCTCACGATGTTTTCCTTCACCGTTAGTCAGTGACGTCTAAGATTTACTTAGAAAGTACATATGACTTCAGAAAAGTCACAATGGTATTTGCCAGGTTTCGAACCTGCACACTCGTACACGAGAGGCAGGTGCCTTAACCACTAGGCCACCACGACTCGACAAGTACGTTTAAAAAAATATTATACAAACTTGTTATGGCGATCTAATAGCTAATAGATAGCTATTTTGTTTGCAATATAGTTATATTATATTATTCAATAAGGAAAGGCTCACCTAACTGAGAAATAATAAAATTTAGATTACTATTTATCGGAATAAATTGTTGCTAAAAATATAAAGGTACTAGTAGACAAAATGTATTCGATAAAATAGGCATTTTAAGAAACGTACATTTTATTTTTAATTTTTGTTTGAATAGAGTTTGGATATTAAGTTTTTTTTCCAGAAAAATATATTCATACCTAATTATATTAATAGAACGTAATATTTATTATTTCAAAGCAATGTATTTATTTATAGCTTTCTTCGGTAAAATAATTTCGTTAATATTTTTTTAAACAAATAAAATAATAATCTGTGATATTCAGGAGAAAAATGGATTTTATTATCAAAATTGAATTAATTTTATTCATTGATTCAATTTAATGCCAAGCCGAGCAACCTTTACGCTTGTTTCAAAAGAATTTCGTACAATTTTCATTAAGGCTTACCCTTTTCGAGTGAATCGTATTTCATGGAATCGTTTATTTTACTTGTAATTAAACACTAGTTCTGCGGACTTTAGAAAGTTTTCTAATTAAAAGCTCCCTATTCTCGAAATTACTCAACCCACAAAATCAACTTTAATAAAAAAAACATATTTATGTTACTGACTTTTTAATTATATAAATAGCTGAAGGTTTCATCCGTGGCATGAGGGAGCTATAGGTAAATACTAGCCTTTATCCTCCCTTAGGCTTCAGCCTATCTTTATACCAAATTTCATCTTAATCTATTCAGCTGTTTTCCCGTGAATCAAAGAGAGAGTTACTTTCAGTTTTATATTACTAAAGATTTGAACAATGCATAGCTTACATTATATTCTCTACTAATTGATTTTACAAAATATGTAAACGAAGTCTTAACTTATTTTGTTTTAATTCTGCCACAGAAATTAACAAAATGGCGCTTTTATGTCAATGTCATTTTCTGAACATCATTATTCATCATTTTAATGCTATTTTATTTATCTATGTAGGAAAATTAGAACAAAATAGGTTATGATTTTTTGATATTTTTGACCTATAGTACCTATAAGTACACCCATATTTTTATCCCAAGGCACTTAACTGCTATATATTTTAAACTGTGATTTATTGTATTTAGAATTATTGTACTTAATTTTTTCTGTAACACCATTTTCAAATAAAAAATCCCCTCTATTTTTGTTGTATTTTGGTCTGAAACCGTAACAATGAGAATATAGTATGAAATATCGCTATCGAGGAAGGTTTAGAATCCGTTTACGATAGTATAATTATCTTACGTTCCTCTATACATATATACAAACAAGGAGTTAGTCTGTCAGTTCCAATGGTGTCTACTTTGCCATACGATCCAGTGTCGAATACACAGACGCCGAAATAGTGACGAAACACACGGTATTTTATTCTGCATTGGCATTTTTATTTTTATTTTATTTGGTAGCTAAACAGGACTACTGCAGTCTAAAAAATGTTGTGGTGGCCTAGTGGCTTAAGCACCTGCCTCTCGTGTACGAGTATGCGGGTTCGAAACCTGGCAAGTACCAATGTGACTTTTCTGAAGTCATATGTACTTTCTCAGTATATCTTAGACGTCACTGACTAACGGTGAAGGAAAACATCGTGAGGAAACTTAATCGCCAAGCCGCCTTGAGCAAGCGTGGTGATTAATGCTCGTGTCTTTTCTGTATGAGAAGAGGCCTGTGCCCAGCAGTGGAACGATATATAGACTGATAAAGAAGAAAGTGCAGTCTTATTTTTCATATCGTGTGGGCCGCAGGTTTTACCAACCTAACAAGCCTAGCGTCAGAGGTTTCTTAAATCTACCTGACGGCCTCTGACGTGGAATTGTAACAACAACTGCCAGCTATCATCAAGATAGCAGTCGGAGACGACGGCTTAGCGTTTCCCAGGCACGGAGGTATAACACCACCAACTTCTGACTCTCGCTTGTGAAATGTTCCAAAATCCATAAAACTATTTTGGTCCGTCCCGAGAATCGATCTCGAAACCCCGCTTACAGCAGTTGCGCTATATGACCACTAGACCAACAAGGCACTAGTGCAGAAAGGATTTGCGTACCTCCGAAATGGTGGAGTTTATTTACTACCTAATAGTAACTCTGAAAGACAGAAAGAAAGAAAGAAATCCTTTTATTCTTACCCAAACAAGGACGCACAAAACATATTTAACAAAAACATGCACTCTGCGCATCATTTTGACAAATCTATACATTTTAAATGCTTTGTCCTGAATGACTGACGGATCAACGCACAGCCTAAGCCGCTGATCGTAGAGACCTGAAACTTGAAGGGTGTGTTCATTGTATAACGTAGGCATCCGATAAGAAAGGATTTTCCGAAATTCTATGCCTAGGGGGGTGAAAAAAGGGGGAAAAGTTTGTATGAAACTCTAACATTTTTAATTTGGATTCGTATAGCCCGCGCGGGGCATGCCGCTGGCGGGAAGCTAGTACATTCATAATGCAATTTCACAAGTAGAAAACAGTAAAAATATCCGAGATCAAATATTAACGTTGAATATGAATTCCTGTCTCGATAAAAAAGGAACACTGACCATTGACTAACCCCGGTAAATGCAGCAGAACCTCACATATCATCGATTTGCTCGAGCATTGCATGTCTCACAAGAAATTAATATGCAAAAAACCAATATTACGTTTAAACGTGTTACCCGTTAAGATATCCATACCGATAAACAAATCGTAAATCCTTCAGCTGGCGAATAAACATAGTTGAACTAGCTCAAATAAACTGAAGTTTTTAGTAGTATACAACAATGAATAATAGACCATCATAATTAAGATGTCGAATGTATAGAACTGATGTTACGGTGATGTTAATGGTTTAGAGTTTACAGTAGAATGTCGTAAAATAAATAAAAAAAAATCTATTAAAAGTACAAAAAATATTAAGGATCATAAATTTTTGGAATATTTTCGTGTCGCATTTGTAAGAGAAAATAGAATTTTCGTTTTGAAACATATTTTAAAATATTTTTCAAAAATCGCTTTTAGCGATAAGACCGCCTTTTGAATTTCCAATAGCATAATATGTTTTCTTTAGATGTAAATCTATAATAATATAAAAATGAATCGCTGTTCGTTAGTCTCACTAAAACTCACGAAGGGCTTGGCTGATTTAGCCGATTTTGGTTTTGAAGTGTTTGTCGTAGTCCAGGGAAGGTTTAAACAGTGAGAAAAAGTTAAGACAAGTGATACAAAGTTCACCGGGTCATATCAATAAAAAAAGATCGATATTATTCTGTTCTCCCAACTACTTACCTAACTTACTGTGGCGTACACTGTCTCTTTTCCATAGGCCTGTATTGGCTTCTAAAAGCCTGTGACGTGGCACAATCAAAATTCTAAAACTAATTAAAAAGACTGCGTTTTCCTTCACACATTTTTCTGACCGAATATAATTTAAAACTAGGCATACTTATAGAGACTATCCAGTTGTAAAATAAATAATTCATTATAATTATTAATTATAATTCATATTAATTATAATTGTTACACTTAAAAAGAATAAAATAATATGGGAAACTACTAACTAATATAGCGCGTCAAAAGATTCCTCCTCATCGCAGTCAACTGAGAGCGTACTCAAACGTTTCGTATAATAAATTTATATTGGATATATTTATTTATTGGATAAGGTCTATAATAACAACACAGAGTTTTTCGGATGGGAAATCATCAAATGATATAATCCAGCCGTGGTTGAGGCGGGAGGGAGTGTCAGACTCTTACTGACTAAAACCCATCCCTGCTCCTACTCAGCCCTTTATAATCCGGGGGCGCGGTAACTCTTTCGAATATCCCGCAGCCTCGGCAGGTCTAATACCAATAAAAAAAACATTTAGTTCGCAATAAACTCCCGTGTATTGTCATCCACATTTTGTCAATCACTCAACCGGTTGGTAAACACTGAGACTGACTGCAACTAGAATTGTCAGTTTGAACCAGATAGATACGGATAGAGAGATAGAGCTGACATTACGAGCTATGGCTAAATGTTTGATGGGCTTTACTTAGTTATAGACTTGTCTTGTAAGTTATTAAGCAAAATCTTAGGAGGCGTCGCCTCTGTGGATATTGTTATATACTGTTATTCAAAAAAAAAAATATTCAAATTAGGCTGAAAATCAGCACTTTTTGAATGTCAAATTTACATAAGACAGCCCCCAAAACGCCCGCCCTTCACCACTTCCTATGTGTTATTGCTGGGAAGAAGAAGTGGCGCAACAAACTCCCCAGCAACACAGTCTGTCTATTAGGTTTTAAGAACCAGCGTTATACATTATCAATAAAAAAATATATTGTACATATTAAATTTTATACAATTATATAATAAATAATTTCATCACATGTTGGCTAGCACACACCCTTAAACCTACCTGTATCTGAGAACTCAAGCATTTAATTAAGTTATTTATTCTAATATTTATGTAAAAAAATAATTAACGCCTCCATTTAGTGAAAAAAAAATTGTAAAATAGATACATGTACATGTTAGGTATTGCAATAAGGTATCTTGTAATTAAGATCTCGATTTTTTCAATAGTTTCAATAAGTTGTTATGGTTTAATGTTTTTCTTTAGAAATATGTACCTATATACTGTTTATAGTCTAAAAAGTACATATATCCCGTACATCAAGTTTTGAACTTAAACTGTACGTTAGAAACTCCAAAGTTAAAAGTCTCGTCCGACATTGTTGGCTGTGCATAAAACTCACATTTATGGTGGTGGTAGGTACCTACATTTATTTTTTGGCTTCCCTATAACAGTCACGATGGGCAAAGTTAATAAAAAGAGAACTACGAACTTTTTCAGTGTAGTTTTCTGGTTCGTTTTTTCGAACTCAACTACTGGCCCGTATATTTGATGAACCCCCTATATACGCAGTTGTTGAAGCTTTTTTAAAAATTTAACGTGAATTTTTGAAGTTTTTATGGTCGAAAAAGTATTGGAGTTTGTTCGATTCACAGAATGCTAGTGATATTAAATTGCACTTTACATTTTGTAGTATCATTTCTAGTGAATGCTTGTGTAGGGTAAAAAAATGTTAGCAATTAGACGAAAAAATTGCATATTCAATAACATTGTTTTATTATGTTTTCAATTTGCCTAAGTTACATATCGTATAGATAAATAAGTAAAATAAAAAAAAACTAATTTTGCCGCAGAAATTAACAAAATGCCGCATTTATATCAATTTCATGATATTTAATCATCATTCATTGCCATTTTATCTATCAACTAGCTTCCCGCTAGCGGCTTCGACCGCAATATCTTAGCTAATGGATAAAAAAACTTGACAAATTATATACTAAAACCTTCTTCATTTATCACTCTATCTATTAAAAAAACCGCATCAAAATCCGTTGCGTAGTTTTAAAGATTTAAGCATACATAGGGATACAGGGACAGAGAAAGCGACTTTGTTTTATACTATGTAGTGATGTGGGAAAGTTAGAATAAAATAGTTTCAGATTTTGTTTACATTGTTCGTAAAATCAGTTAGTACAGTATATAAAACGCTACCCTTGGTAAGACTGGTTGTCTGACTTTCTCCCTTCTGACTACTCGTAACGACTGTCAAAGATCTACAAATGACAACCGGGACCAACAGCTTTACGTGTTATCCGAGGCACGGAGGAGTCTCGCTATGAGATAGATGGTCATCCATCCACGGGCCGACCGCGTCAAGCGCAGATCCATGCAGCTGTTACTTAGCTACGAGCTCAAAGCCTTATAGTTTAAGTACAGAATAAAAACAAACTTGCTAGCTACTAGGTCACAAAAACTTAGCTCGTTAGCGAAAGCTAATCTAGGTTATAAGGCCGTCAGTTCTTGTCTAGGTACTGAATAATTTAGTGTGGTTTAATTTATTAGTTGAGAAAATTCGTGTTTGAAATTTAGAATTTGAGTAGTACACGTGTAAGAAAATTTGGGTACTTGTTTTTGGCTGTAGACGGACTGAGAAAAGGATTAATTTTGAAATAGTTTTTTTTTACTTTGGCAAGTTTTTAACTTTGTCTTAAGCGACTGCATTTTAAATGGTTAATCCAATTAGTATAAAGCATTTGTCGGCACGTTTGGCGTAGTGGCTGAGCTCTGGCTGCTGCGCTGCGTGTCGCGGGTTCGATTCCCGCACGGGACTACTAAAATTATTCCGGGTTTGGGTTTGTGCATGTGTAATGTACGTTTGTAAACGCGCCTACGATACAGGAGTAATTCCTAGTGTGGGGCAACGTTTTAAAAAAAATGCTAAAAATGTAAAATAATTGTAAAAAAATTGTAAAAAAATATTTTTGCTTTGTCTTTCGCGTTGACATCGATTGGCAGCCTGTTTTCTTCTTCTTCTTATCGTATGGACTGCAGGTCTTACCAACCTAACAAGCCCTAGTGTCATAGTTTTCTTAAATCAACCTGACGGCCTCTGACATGGAATTGTAACAACAACTGCCAGCTATTATCAAGATAGCAGTCGGAGACGACGGCTTCACGTGTTCTCTCAGGCACGGGGGTATAACACAACCAACTTTTTGACAGATTTAGGTAGATATTTATTGCCTAGGTACCTTAAAATTGGAACACATTAAAGAAGAGAGAAAGAATAGAATTGAAATATGTTAGTAGCTAAAATTCTTTATCATAGTATTGTGCAATATTTTTTATGTTCCTGTCAATAAATTGTTGATTAAATCAGGCTTAGGACCGACAGTTCATTCTCGTTATGTTAAAAAATCTGTCATCCATCCGTGAACTGACCGCGACTAGTGCAGCTTAACCTTGGTAATCTATCATTCTCTACGGCGCTTACTTAGCTGCGAGCAAGAAAGTAGTTCAGAAAATCAACATAATCATCGGCCTTTTGCGTAATAGCCTCTTCTCATACAGAGAAGGCATGAGCATTAATTACCATGCTTGCTTAAAGTGGACTAACGATTTAAGAGTTTTTATTCGAGGTCTTTATGAAGATACATTTCATAAAGACATTTTAGATTTATATTAGAATATATTTATACATACTTTTTTTTTATTTTTCGTAATGTAAATAATGTAAATACTTTCTTTTAAATGAATTGTCCTATTAAAGTATTAAAAAAACAATAATATTTCACATACATTTCTATAATCTCCCGAAAGTTAACGCCGACTCTTCGCAGAAACCTACCTACATAAAGCTACCCAGCAAATATTAGCTGTCGCCTTCTCATCCGACGAACACATTATTTATCCCGTGTTTATCCCTCCACATCCCCCAGGGGTGTAATGTTTTCAGTTACCTACCATTATTTATATTGCCCAAACTTGTTTCAATTCGCCTAGTCCCTGAAGCAGCTAGTTCGTAAATTATCGGGTTTTAAGAAGTGTGACTGTCTGGGTAGATTAGGGTTTGCTTTTTAGCCGTTGTTTGGTTATTTTTTTTTAGTTTTTGTGGTTATATTTTTTTTGTTATTAATACAGTCTTGTTGATATGTCAATCAATATAGTCACTAAGGATTATTATATGACTAAGTCCGTGATTTTGTCAGCATAGACTTCGGTCCTGCCGGGATCTGCGGGATGTTCAAAAGAGTTACGCCGCCGGAACATAAAGGGCTAAGGAAGGAACATGGATGGATTTTAGTTAGTAAGAGTCTGGCACTTAGGGCTGATTTTGCATCGAAAAAAAAGGTCCTGCCGAAATGGCAGTCTAAAAGTATAAAAGTCAAAAAGTGTTTAGAAATCTGTGTCAATATCATTAAAGTCCGTTTAGTCGCTTTTGCGTGATTGAGTATACAAAACCAAGTATATTTAAGTAATTATGCACTAGTATCTGTTTCCCGCAGTTTCACCCGCGTCCCGGGGTAATTTAGTTAACGCACCAGGACAAAAACTAGCCTATAACTATCTCCATACTAAATTTCATCCAAATCGATTCAGCTGTATTACCGTGAAAGCGTAACAAACAAGCAAACAAACTTACTTTCGCATTTATAATATTAGTTAGGATTTTTGTAAAAATAATTATAAAACAGTATTTAGTTTTTTTCCAAACTACCATCAAATTTCCCTCTTCTAAAACGGGACCTTACCAACGTTAACAAGTCCACAATTCAGCGAAAATATAATACAAAATTCTACATCAAACCTGTTTTCATTATAACCGTATCTCCAAAATACAAAAGGATTCCTAGTATACGTAGGTACTGAACAAAGTTGTAAACATTTTGAACTACCACTTCGGTACAACTTGTCAGACCGATGTAAAACTCGTCTTTGCTAATAAAGTTAGTCACTTACATTGAAGTTGTTGTTACAATCTTGACACTTTTAGCTACTGGGTTTAAGTTGCTTGAATAATTTTACGTGACAAGTATTTTTAATAATACATCCTTACTTTTAATTCTATATAAAGTGCCTTTGTCTGTCTGTAATGCTTTCACTGAAATATGGTTAAAATGATTGAGATGAAATGTAGTACAGAGATAGACTGAATCGTGGGTAATGATATGGGGTAGTTTTTAAATCCCACCAAAAATATTCTTTAAAAAAATAGCCAAGTCTCGATGGAGCTGCTTGTTTAACTCTAAAAAGTAATGAAATCTCTAGACAAAGTTGAGCCAAATCTAAGGTTCTTTACTGCAATTTCTTAATTATATTTAATGTTATGTGACTTCGCCGTTGACTTGTACCCACTACTAGATATTGAAAAAAATGCCATCAACGGGTGAACATTTTTTACACGTTAGTATATTATTATATTCCATTGCATATTGTCATAAAGCAGCTCGTAGTCAATAAGTTGTTGGTGTTACTCCGTGCCTGGAAGGGTACGAGCCACCGCTCCCGGCCGCTATTTTGATAGCTGGCAGTTGTTGTTACAATTCCATGGCCGTCAGGTGAGGAGAAAACTCTGTGACTAGGTTTTGTTAGGTCAGTAAAATCTGCAGTCCAAAAAAGAATAAGTTTTCCATTTACTCAATGTGAATGGCAATTCATAGGCATACCTACATACAATTTAAATATAACGATATATCCTTACTTGTTTCGGTAAAATTACACTTCCGACACTTGCGTGCCAACTGAATAGACAGGCCCACTCGGATCTGTATGATTCTTTCTTCTAAGGTTGTTTCAGACTCGAGCCTACATTGTACATCCATGATGCTATTACATTATGTCTGGACCTTAAAAGAGACTTTGACCCTTGAGTTTGTTTCGGTGTTTCTTTTCAAGGTAATCAGATAGGAAACACCGGCCTTATCTAGCTTAAAAAGAAATGTTGACGTGTAAAAGTGTTATTTCATAACCTACTAGCGGCCCATCCTAGCTTCGCACGGGTAGCCTATGTTACTCAGGGTGAATGTAGCTTTCCAATGGTGAAAGAATTTTTGAAATTGGCACAGTAGTTTTTGCGTTTATTCATTACAAACATACACACAAAAATATAAATCTTTCCTCTTTATAATAGTAGTGTAGATGTAGATTTGCGAAATAAATATCATTTATTATTTATTTATCATCCTCAATATTCTTATTCCAGATAAACAAAGTGACGTTTGCACCACTGGTGGTGTCAACACTCTTCATCCTCCTGACGTCACTGCTAGCTCACTGCGCGAGGCGGGTGGTACAGAAGGTGATCAAGGAGCCCTTCATCAGGCTTCTTTTCGAGGAGGCGATAGCCGCAGCTGAGCTATGCGGGTGCTGCTTTGAACTGATTGTGGGTAAGTTTTCTAAGAGGTGATAATAATGACGTCACAAGCGCTTCAAAACTCTTGTGACGTGTGACAGCTTTTTTTTCGTATGGGTAATCATCAAATGACTCCTCCTGCCGTGGGTGAGGCGAGAGAGAGTGTCGGAATCTTCCTGACTAAAACCCATCCATGTTCCTTCCACAACTTTTTATATTCTGTGGGCGCGGTAACTCTTTCGAACATCCCGCAGCACGTGTGCGGGCCTGAATTCTACTCTCGAATTCTTTCTTTCTTCTTCTCAAATTGAGATGAGAACCGTTTCATTATTACTATTCTATAATGGCAAAACCATCATCTTTCGGAATTTTCAGACTACATTTTTGCTGTAGTTATCGTAGCTGCTACGAGCTCCAGGCGAATCCCAGGTCAAGTGATTACTTAAATTAGCTTTTCAGTAATAGCCCAACATCTGGATTTGTGAGACTTCTGCGTACCTTGCAAAATTTAAGTGTAGGTACTATAGACAGACGCATCTCTGCCTTAACCAACAATGACGGGTATGACTTTATGTCGTGTTCTTCGTTAATTCTTGTAATAATATATTTTCAGTTGCCGACAACTTCGGCGTAGCGACGTATGCGATATTCCTGTTCGCGCTGACGATCTGGTGGTCGCTTAACTGGGGCGATGCTACTGCCTGTCCGTACACCCATATCGAGGATGTCATCGAAGGTAACTGGATCTTTCATTCCTACATTCTTTTGTGAAAATCGCCCCTTTATGGGTCTTCTTATAAAATGTCGATTGGAAAGACCCATAAAGAGTCGATTTTACAAACATTCATTCCTATTCTTATAGAAAATATATTTATTATAATTTATATTTCATCATCATCATCATTGTCATCAGCCTAAATATTATCTCACTGCTGGGCACAGGCGTCTTCTCATTCAGAGAAGGCATGAGCATTGATCACCACGCTTGCTCAAGGCGGATTGGCGATTTCAGACTTTTTAAGTCCAGGTTTCCTCACGATGTGTTCCTTCACCGTTAGCAGTGGTGTCTGCAAAGAAAGTACATATGACTTTTACAAAAGTCACATTGGTACTTGCCAGGTTTCGAACTAGCACACTCGTAGACGAGAGGCAGGTAACCACTAGGCCACCACAACTTTAAATGTTTAGTATTACAGTATTTTTAACAGTAGGTCCAGTACTTATTCCTGTAGATGCAAGTTATATGACATGTAAATAGTATTTTCAAAACTACGAAAACGACAATCGGTGTTAGTCGTTTTTGGGAGAAACTCAGAGGTCCAAAATGTTTAATTTATTAAAAATGTTGCCTTTTTGATCTGTCAATGCGAATGATGCATATTTTGCTAATATTACTTTTGCTTGCTATAATTGTCTATTTTCAATAATAAACACTCAACCTAACGTAACGTAAGTTCCAGCCCAACCATCTGTAAATTTTGACTCTATACCCATATAGCAAGGTTGATATTTATTCCTCCCACTTCCAGGCAAGGGTGACGTCCGCAAGGCCTTCTTAAAGACCTGGGCGGAGCTGGCCGGCGGTATCCTGGTATTCAAGTACGTGCAGATGTACTGGGCCCTCGAGATCTCCGACACGCATAAGGATAAGGCGTTTGAGGATTGCAAGGCAGACTTACAGGTACACTGATTGTTGTTTAGATAAGCAATTTGAAGATGTTGGACAGCTAATTGTCCGAATAATTCAGTTTACTTGGTAAAAAAAAATATTTTGTTTGGTATGTTTTCACGGTAAAACTGCTAAACCGATTAAAATAGACATGGAAAAATAATAGAATAGGTTTTATCCAGGTGTCAGAAGTACCATCCTTGAGCGAAATCGCGGAGAACACCTAGTCCTTACTAATATTATAAATGCGAAAGTAACTTTGTCTGCTTGTCGCGCTTTCACGCCAAAACTATTGAACCGATTTAAATGACCTTGGTACACAGATAGTCTAGAGCCTGAAAAAGGACTAAGCATTTTACCCGGGTATGCGAAGGAGTTACCTCGGGATGTGGATAAAACCACGGGAAAAAGAAAATAGCTAGTATTTTATAAGTGCGAACTATCAGGTAATTTCAAATTCTTGCCATTGCAAAAATAATTGTACAGAATCATTTAACCAAAACAAATGACGTCAAAGTTTCTAGTCCAAAACAATTCTGTTCCGTACAGAATTTAAAATAAACAAACCAACCCACTCGTATGTCTTAAACTTAATTAAATGAAAGATTAACTGGCGGGAGTCTTAGAGCTGTAAGCACGAAATCTTGGAGTTGTATGCACGAAATCTGACAGCGACGATGCACAAACACGATGTCTGCTTGAATAACTATTCATATTAGGGGATTAAGTTGTCTACGAGAATCCCTCCAAGCAGTTCTGCTGAGATAAGGTTTAGCTTCGAAACAAAGGTTTCGTTTAAGAAGGAATATTTTGGATACACTTGGGGAAATAAATCATTTAGTGTTCTACGATATAATTAAAAAGCACTCAGTTTTCTTGAAAGTTTTATTGCCCAAAGTAGAAAAATAACTTAGTCTATGGAGGATGGAATAGGATACATTTTTAGTGATCCCCACATGGTATTCTTCCATTGAAAAGGGAGGATTCTCCAGCACGTACGGATCACTAGACCGGAGGATCCAATGAAGGAACGCCATATAGAGTTCATCCTCCACATCTATACTTATAATAAATCTGTAGAGAGGTCAATTCTGTACATGAAATATATTTCCAAAATAACTATCAGGGGGTGATTAGGGATCGATACTGATGCCAAAAATGCAATCAGTAAAATTTTTGTCTGTCTGTCTGTCCGTCTGTCTGTCTGTCTGTCTGTCTGTCTGTCTGTATAAACTCTATAGAAACAAAAACTACTCGACGGATTTTAACGAAACTTGGTACAATTATTTGTCATACTCCTGAGCTGGTTATAGTATACTTTTCATCACGCTACAATCAATAGGAGCAGAGCAGTGAAGGGAAATGTTGTCATTTTGTTTAAACGCGCTAATCTCAGGAACCGCTGGTCCGATTTGAAAAATTCTTTCAGTGTTAGATAGTCCATTTATCGAGGAAGGTTA
The DNA here is from genome assembly GCA_963891755.1 of Pyrrhia umbra. NCBI lineage: Eukaryota > Metazoa > Arthropoda > Insecta > Lepidoptera > Noctuidae > Pyrrhia > Pyrrhia umbra. The sequence continues at coordinate 2,243,563 of OY982934.1, read as the reverse complement.
TAGGCTATATATCATCACGCTAAGACTAATAGGAGCGGAGCACCACTATACCACGCGGACGAAGTCGCTGGCAGAAGCTAGTTATTAAATAAATATTTCTTGACAATGCACTCCAAAAGGACCCGCGTCTGCCATGACGTTTGGTTTGAAAAGGAGGTGCTACATCATAATGTCCTTTCCAGACAGGGCTGCATTTTAATAAATGTCAGTACTAGAGTCCGTTAGGGCACATTTTTGCTAAAGAGTTTTATACTGAGGTTCACGACTGGGTTATTGAAAGGATCACGTGAAATAATAATGATGTTTGGCAAAAACCAAAAAACTTTGAAAATATAAAACACGTGTAGGTATACTTTACTGCTTAATAAATGTAATCCAATCTTTCATATAAAATTGCAAAAAAAAACATGTCGACAAAAAAAAACTCAAAGAAGATTCGTAATAAATAAAATAGGTCAAACCAATCCACAAACAGCTGTTGAAATCAGTTCAGTAGTTTAGGCTCTGCAGGGTCACAAATTTATTGGGGTAGTCACATACATGTCTACATCATCATTATCCCAAATAATTTGGGGTCAGCGCAGCATGTCTTTTTCTTCATATCATCATAATCACCATCTTTCTAGCCATCTTGTCTTTTAAGTCCACTTACATACCCACCTAGCGAGCGAAAATTACGTAGTAGAGTAAAAACGAAACGAATCACCCCATTATTTCCACAGCAATATCTATACATACAAAATGCTTTGCCTTGAACGACTGACGGATCCGAGTCTAAACCACTAATCGTATAGACCTTTAACTTGGAGGGTGTGTTCTTTGTATGATGTAGGCATTTGATAAGAAAGGATTTTGCCAATTTCAACGCTTAAGGGGGTGAAATAGGGGGTCAAAGTTTGTATGAAACTCTGTCATTTTTCATTTGAATTCGTATAGCCCATGCGAGTGATGCCGCTAGCTATAATACTTGAAAGTTTCAGTTCTAAAGGAACAAATCCTTTTCAGTACACAGCTAGCGAGCGTTTCAATGCACATGCAGCTCAATGAGTGACGTCACACGTTTCTTGTCAGAACATGCATGGATTTCGAAATGTAAACGTGACCGAGGAAATAGATTTCAGCGATGGTGACTAAACGTTGTATCGGAACAAAGCTTTGGCCTGCTATGGTTGTTGTACATAGAAATATAGCCACAGGATAGGAACCTTGGTCATTGTTTAAACTGCACAACAATAACGTTTATTGTCGTACTGCTAGGCATAGCCTGCTCTGTAACCTCTTACCGTGAAGAGTAGGAGGTACGATTTTTTCGCCATGCTTGCTTAAAGCAGAGTAATTTCAGACCTTTTATTTTGTTTCCAGTAAAAAGAACAAGATGAGGTTACCTTTTATAATAAACAACACCAAAAATCGCAACATAGCTGCGAAATTCGCCAATATGGTGTTAGAAGTATAGGGTGTAAATATGACTTTGAAAATGTTACATAAGTACCTACTGGGTTTCAAATCCGGATTATTGGTACATCATTAAAACCTGTCAAGTCTCTTCCAGAAATTTATAATTAAGATATACTGTGTCTATTTCTGCAATAAATAAGTACTTTAAGTTTTTTCATAGTCCCTTTAAACATTTTTATTATCACTTCAGATTTCGACAATATTTCTGAAGTTTCATATCCTGTGGTTAATAGGAGTATGTCTGAGCCGTAGTACCGCTCTCGAGTCGCTTCGAAAAATGTAGATATTACGCTATAATGCGTTCGATATCGACTCGGTATTCCGAGCATTTATTTTATCGACATTAAACTGGCAAGCTCTGAAAGACTTTGTTTTTTCTTGTTATTTTAAAAGCTCTGCAAAAACTCTGTTTCAGAAATGTACCTTATACCAAAAATACTTTATAAATATAGACGTGTTTTTATCGTGAGTTGGTTCAGTAAAAACACAAGTTTTCTTTTATCACATAATTTATATTATTTGTCAGAAATATTCGGGTCCAAACATAATGACAATTTGACTTTCCAAATTCAATAATAGGTCCTTTGTAGGTGTAATGACAACATCGTGAGGAAGCAGTGGGTCCGTAAAATTTAGTGGTTCCGTATTGGACATTGAGAGTGGGTAATATAAAGCCTTTTCTTCTTTTTTGTATCTACCTTAGAATGAATCCATGTTTTTTTCCAGGTGCCAGTAATCTACGGTGCTGTAGTCGAAGGTATCGCCACCTGCCTCTGCCGCTTAGTCTCCAAGTCTCTCGGTGACCTGAACCCTCGGTTTGCTACAGCCATCGACTCCTTCATTGGAACCTCCCTTGTTGTTGCTGGTGAGTTCAATAATATTACTTTAAAATTAGGTAATTTGACACTGATAATCACAGCCTTAACACCAGTTCATATCACATTTTGAAATCGTTTAAAATCTACTTACCGATCCTACTTTCGGAGACATAATATACATAGCATTTACACAATCTCTAAAGATCCTTCCAGTAGTACAGTTTGCATTAAATTTGTTTGAACAAGTTTTTGAGTAGCTTCTCACACTTCGATCTTGTAGTCATCACAAGATTATTTGAAGAATTTTCAACCATCAACTCAGTATCTCTCACACCAGTACAAAACAAACGTTTTATGGATATTCCCATCAGCTTTCCCTGTAACTTCAACCTCGCTTCTCACAACATCACCTACTCGTTTATGCACCCACATACTCACACGTAGCTCCATGTTGCAGGGGTCCTCACTAGGCACACGGTATTCGTCTACCGCTACCAAGACAATAGTGCCAATGCGGACCTAAGCGTGTCCATCTTTTGCAAAGTACATTTAGGAAAAGGTACATACTTGTGTAACTAAATGTCCACTAACTTTATTGCTATCGGATTTAGTAGGTGTGCATGGATCGACATCATTTTCTATACATATTTCATTTGCATTATCACCATTACCAACATTATCATCTTCACTGCACAAGAATTCTTCTCATTTATCATCGTGATCATTCTTTAAGGACTCTGTAGGTAGTTGTGGCTCTGATAGTATATTTAGCATCCTATAATTAAGTGTAATATTTTAAAGGAATACATTGGTTGCCTCATATTTATGGCCCAAAACACTTGAAACGTGGAAATATTTCTCTATAATATTGATGTATTATTTCATGTTTTACGATCATTATTTTTATAATGACGTCTTTCTCTTTTCAGCATTCGATTACTCCGGTGGTTATTTCAACCCAGTTTTGGCGACCTCTCTCAAAGCTGGCTGTGAAGGTCACACCCTCCTAGAACATGCTGTGGTCTACTGGATAGGAGCATGCGCGGGTTCCATCCTCTCCGTCTACCTTTATAAACTGCCAGCCATTCAGAAGTACGTCAGGGGCACCAGCGTCGCGAACGGCGACAGCATTTGGGCGGACAAAGAAGATTAAAGATATTCTTATTTCAAAAATCTGTTTTGGAGTATATGCTGGGATATTTTAGACTTTAATTATTGCTAGTCAGAATAATGAAGTCTTTGATGATAAAATCCTAACCTAAGATGCTAAAACTAAAGTGAAAGTTAGTGTAATTCAAAGAAAATAAATGTTCTATACTTATTTATATTAAATCAGTAGTCGACCATTTGTAATTACTCAGACGAATGACCGGGTCCAAAAAATATGAAACAGTCGTAAGAAAAAAGTAATTTAGATTATTTTGCGTTCTGCAATATTGGCACTTCAGCTTGGTAAGATTTTTAATATAATAAATGTAATATGTTTCCATAAATTTCTGCAAATTCAGCTTTAAGAATTCTTGAAACCGTAGCATTAAAACTTAATAAAGCTTCCAGTGGCCAAAAAGAAATGAAATTACTATTTTAGCTTTTCTGCTAGTAAGTAATAAAGTTGTTATTATTTTTCGTTTTGAAATCGAAATTGTTTTTTATAAACTAAAACTATCCCAGCGTATTCTCCACTTTGTTTTTGCGCTTAACTTATAATTTTGTCCAAAAACTTTGCGTTTTTCGCTAATTTGTATTCCTTACAAAGTGATACCCACGATTCTAGTCATTTCACCTTACTCTAAGTATTATTTCTTGTTGAATCTGTATTAAATGCGTCTTTTCTTTCGTCGTTTAAGTTTGGGGAACTACAGTGTTAGCCATGTCCGCCATTTTTTTTTTATTTTAAATTTTTCTTTTGAAATTTTCGTATTCTACAGTATCAGTTTATGGCGTTAACCATATCTTTAAAAGTGTACAAACCTCAGGAAGAGTTTGATTTTATATTTTTTCTACCCTACGTGTTGAAGTATGTCTCCTAAAAATATAATAAGTGCTACGTACTCCCGTTGTAAATAAATGTTTTATTTATTACAATTTATTGTTTTTTTGTTGTAATTGTTCCTTTTGTTACGAAATAAATATGAGTTAAATAGAAAATTAAAGTATCGAAATTATTTTAGAAAGAAAGAAAGATAAAAAGAATAAACAAAGGCTGGCTTTTACTTAGGCCAAAGTCTTTGCCATCCAACGTGGCAATGCTGCCAGTAGGTGTCAGACTCTAACTGACTCAAGTCCTTACCGCCTCACGGTGGGAGAAGTCGTTCGATGATTTCCCATCCGAAAAAAGGCGTCTTCGAGTAATCCCGTAACAAACATACAAAAAACATACCTACTGTCGAATTGAGAACCTCCTCCTTTTTTGTAGTCTATTAAAAACAAAGCCCACAAAAAGCTGACGTTATATTAACTAAATTACGTATACATAACAGCCTTATATACCTAGTTAGATGAACACATAACTCAGCCTCGTATTACAAGTATATTAGCTACATAGGCAGCCGCTGGGGACGCTCGTGTTTCGTCTGAGAGACATATATCATAGCTGTTGACTACCACAGCGGAATACTGAATCATCGCTGCACATCTGTCTGCGTGGATTAAAATATATAGAACTAAGTTACCTACTCTCGCGGAATCCTTGCATAAAAATATAAGTTAAAAAAAAACCTTTTTGCAGAAAAAGAATAATAATTTATACATAATTATAATAAATCGTTTATTTGCATTACATGGTATACAAGGTGTTGAATAAAAATATAGTAGGTACAGGCAACATTTTAAGGTTTAACCAAACTATGCTAAACTAAAGTATGTTAGGCATAAAATGCTTTGTCCTGAATGACTGACGAATCAACGCAAAGCCTAAACCGCTAATCGTAGTGACCTGAAACTTGGAGGGTGTGTTTTTTGTATGACATAAGTATCCGATAAGAAAGGGTTTTCCGACATTCTACCATACGGGAGTGAAATGGTCGGCAAAGTTTGTATGAAGCTGTAATTTTTTTATTTGAATTCTATAACCCACGCGGGCGAAGCCACTGGCGGAAAACTAGTATACTATATGTTTACTAAAACCTTGCAGAGAACAGTGCGAAGACTTTCATTATTATTTACGCAGAATCATGAACAAAATAAAACAATCGAGACACAATTCTATTTTCAAATTATCACAAAAACTTTCCATCCCATCTGTCTTTGAAATTAAAAAGATATTTACGTTCAAAGTAAAAAAGTTCACGAATAAAAAGATTCAATATTCACCGGTCGAATGGGGACTGTAACTTTTTAATTAACCTCTTAAGATCACTGCGTAGGCAATGGAGAAGAAATCTTCATTAAGATCGGAGATGAATTTATTCAGATCGGCTTACATTTTCTTTCGAAAATGATTTCTTTTGTACGTAGGAATCTGATCTATTCATTGGAAAAACGTTGGGACAACTTGATTAGTTTTTTATTTTTTATAGAAATGAAATTGGTCTGTACTCCATGCTACTTATAAATATTAATTGATTTAAACTTATTTATTTGTAAGGATTGATTCGTTAGTTTTGTAGTCGTAAGTGCGTCTGCTGAACTTGAGGTTGAAAAGAAATTTAATCATAAATTACGAATCTAAATTTTACTTAATATTGAAGAAATGTTAGTTACGACCTTCATTTTTATGACATCAGAAGTAGAAGAAAATGAATCCTTCCTTCCTCAGGATTCAATCTATCTTCATACCCATCAGGATCGGTTTAGCCGTTTAATCGAAAGTAGTAACTAGCGCGTAAGCGCAGACAGACAAATGGACAGACTTAGGTATTTTTGCATAATTATATACCTATATTAGTAAGGATAATACAACACATTTAACACATTTAAGTCGACGAAAGCAAGATTACTTTGTCCCGAAAATGTTTTATGTTTATCTAAATGCTTGATCAATGTAAAGTTGAAAGACAATTATAAACGAAATTCTAAAAGTTTAAATGTGTACAGATAAAAGCCTTACAGGGTTTCTACCATAATATATTATATACTACAATCACGCCCGTGGTTGCTTATAATTGACATACTACTATTGTGAAGATAATTTGCCAAACGCCATGCAAAATTAGACTTTATTGATGGTAGTTTTTGTCATCACCATCATCTATGTCATCATCAGCTTATATTTTATTAGTCCACTGCTGGACTTGGATTTATCACTGTCTGGCAAGATGGTATGACGATCTACAAAAAGCTGCAGGCAGGAGTGGAATGCGTCATGCTGAAGACCGGGCGAAATGGCACATGGGGCAGGCTTATGTCCAACAGTAGTTTGTGTAATATAGTAACACTAATTTCAGACAATATAGATTTAGGACTAGAAATTATTACACGCTTCTGAACAAAACTAACATAAAACATTAATTCATAATCAGTTATTTTACTTGATACAATACCTACATTGATCTGGTAGTAGATTTCAGTGAATAAATCTAAAAAAAAATATTTTACACTAAACATACAGACAACCATATTGTAAATGACATTTATATCATGGTAAAAAACACTTATTTCCCCATAAGAATATAAATACACAGAAACAGTTAAAAATCCACAGTTTAAACTTCATGGTAGAAACGGCTAATACTGTATGTTACTAAGTAATTTCTAGAAGAATGTGGAAGCATTTAGTTTGTTATATAATTGTAATTATTTATAATGTTCATGGAAAACGAGATCTGGATTTATTTCTACCAGACAGTGGTGAACAAAATGCTAGTGAATTCAACTCTATTACTGATTGTATAATATCCATAAGTGATAAGGAATTATTCTTTACACCAACGGTAGCCATATTAGAATCAGCAACAAAAAGCAGTAAAGAAAATGAATTTATCAATGAATTGATTGATAAACTGGTGGAATTTAACATACCTCAAGTAATAGTTAAAGAAATTAACAATGACGAAAATCATGAGCTGTATATTAATTCTTTGACAATTGCTTTTGTCGAAACGTGTGACGACATCAGCAAATTCGACTTCAAAAAAATTGATAACGCCATGAGATTTCTTATTACGATATCTGAATTACCAAGTGACGAATGTATTAAAAAACTTCAAGACATTGGGGAAAATGTAAGCAATGATGCGGTCACGTTTATTTTTCAAGATTTTGAAACAGACATTAATAAGATGTTCACTATATTCCCGAAAATCGATGGCAATACCTGTAAAGAGGTCGTTGACCAGCCAAAGCATATTAATACGTGTATCAATGGAACCCTTCAAAACGATGATATTTTCCCAATCAAAAATCCTGGTAATTTAAATAAATGTCCTTTTAAAGTTGGCATGTGTACACTATTCCCTTTTTCCACGATAAAAAACAAAGAATCCCTTAAGCTTTATGACCCTGTCGAAGAAATTACAGGATCCGATTTTGAAATAATGAAAATCGTCACTGAATATTTCAACGCCTCACTAGAGATCCATTACATTTTCAAAACTGAAGAAAATCCTTTTTCAGATAAAGAGTTCTTACCTTTAGTTATAAATGGAAGTCTTGATGCGTGTGCCGGTGGCATCTACAGAATATATGGCGATTTAGTTGAATACTCAGGAATATACGTCAGTCAAGGCGTCTTTTGGGTGTACTACGCTGAAAGAGAAGTTAGATCTTGGGAAAATTTAATGCGAAAGTTGAACGATGTTTACATCTTCATGGTATTTTACATTACATATACATTGATATGGTACCTTGTCCGTCTGTTCGATGGGGATGCAGTGTCATTAATAAAAACATTGTTATGCTGCTGGGGTGCACTCGTTGGCGCAACGTCTTTGCAGGATGCAAGATCGCGAAAACAGAAGTTCTTGACATTAATTTATTTAATCATGTGCATTTACTTATCGGCTTACGTAAGTATGCAATTTTATGCATTCCTCACAATACGGGCACCACCGCATATGTTCAAAACGAATAGTGACGTTATGGAATCAGGAAGAACTGCATACTTAAAAGATCACACGAAATATTTCATAAGTGATGAGAGGTATACAAAATTCGCGAACAAATCGGCTGATTGCGTATCGTTTTATGACTGTACGGAGAAAACTTTATTGTACAATGGACTGACAGTAATTTTACAAGGTTTCTTTTATGATTTCCAAGCAGACTCAGCTGTCAATGGTGAAGCTAGAATTCTGAGAGCATCAGAGAATATGTTAACTGTTTTCAATGAAATGATAATCAGGAAAGATAGTCCGCTTGTGAAGAAATTTCAGAATGTGATGCAAAGATTGTTTGAAGCTGGTATTACAAGGAGATTGTTTACTGAAGCTATAGGTATTTCTGTGGTGGCTAAAGCAAATAGTGCTAATACTAATATGATAACGAGCAGCTATAGTTGTCAAGCTGGTTGTTCTATTACTCTGAAACAGGTTGCCGGAGTGTTCTACGCTTGGATTTTTGGATGTGTTATTTCATTTCTGGTTTTCATCTTTGAAATATTGATCAAACGTGAAAAGAGATTACTTACCAAAATTGAATAAAATAGACCAGTGCTTTTAACTTTTGAAAACAAAAAAAATAATAGTAGGATGAAACCCATTGGAAAAGGAGGAGAATACAATAAAAATGATAGGAAAAATAAATTACGGGCGATCTGAGGTCGGGAAGTGGGGGGGAGGGGGGGTTAAAGTTAAAAAAACGGTTTATCTCAATTTCCGGCAAAACTACAAGTCCTATGAAAAAAAGTTAAATGGCAAAGTTGTAGGCAATAAAAAGATCTACAACTTTTGGATTGACACTTTTTTCACATAACCTCAAAATGTATGTGAAAAATTCAAAAAACCAAGCTTTTGGTTTTTTATTTTTATATTTTACAATAATTAATTTTTTATCACGAAATTTGGTGAAAACTTACCTTTTTATGTCCCAAACACACTGTAATTTATTTGATTTATAATAATTATTTTTTCACCCTTATTTTGACTTAATATCGAAAAAACACCCTAATTTTCATTCGAAAATTCTCGTGTCAAAATATCACTTTTTTTTTAAAAGTTGGTAGTTTTTTTGTTCTTTGAAATCTCTACTTTCAGATGGTATAAAAAAATATTTACATTGCTATGGTAAATGTTCTCAGAAAATATAAAGAAACGCTACGAAATAACAGTTAGCAAGGCCAAGATCCTTCTAGCAACTCCCCACTTCTCTATGAAATACCTTTTGATCAGCTAAAAGGTATTTCATAGAGAGGTCCGAGGTTCCGTAGGTCACTCAGATACATAAGTTATCTTAAAATAGCAATAAATAGGCATCTACGCAAAAAATTTAAGCCGGTCTAGGCCTTACTACCTGTTATTTTGTAGCGTTTCTTTATATTTTCTGAGAACATTTACCATAGCAATGTAAATATTTTTTTATACCATCTGAAAGTAGAGATTTCAAAGAACAAAAAGACTACCGACTTTTAAAAAAAAAGTGATATTTTGACACGAGAATTTTCGATTGAAAATTAGGGTTTTTTTTTCGATATTAAGTCAAAATAAGGGTGAAAAAATAATCATTTTAAATCAAATAAATTACAGTGTGTTTGGGACATAAAAAGGTAAGTTTTCACCAAATTTCGTGATAAAAAAATAATTATTGTAAAAGATAAAATAAAAAAACCAAAAACTTGGTTTTTTGAATTTTTCACATAAATTTTGAGGTTATGTGAAAAAGTGTCAATCCAAAAGTTGTAGATCTTTTTATTACCTACAACTTTGCCATTTAACTTTTTTTCATAGGACTTGTAGTTTTGTCGGAAATTTAGATAAACCGTTTTTTTAACTTTAACCCCCCCTCCCCCCCACTTCCCGACCTCAGATCGCCCGTAATTTATTTTTCCTATCATTTTTATTGTATTCTCCTCCTTTTCCAATGGGTTTCATCCTACTATTATTTAATTCACTTTTTACCGTTTTTAGAGGCTAAAAGCACTGGCCTAAAACATCGTTATTGATTTTTGAATTGGAGATGTCTTCTATCATATGATTGGTGTGTAATTAAAATTCACAATTATATTTTACGTGAATAAGAAATTAGGTATATAAAATAATGATAGTTAGATTATAAGGAAAAAAAATTAAGATATACTATCATTACTCCATAATGGGTCCGAATAGCCTCGTGAGTTGATCTGCCTAGATTATATTAATTTAATAAAATGAAAATTTAAATTATATGCTCCGTTGCCTCGTACTGTATCGTGACTGGGCAATCCAGATCGGATTCACAACAAGACCCTCTGAAACAACACTGAACCACTACTAGTTCTGCTAGATCTTCAGGGTATCTTTTACCACTTCTCATCATAATAATCAATAAGTCATGAAACTGCACTTCTGTTCACACGATCTGAACTTACAAACAATATGTTTTGATCAACATTGAAAAAGCTGTAAATAATTTATTACCAAATAAAAAAAATGTGTTCGACATTTGTTTTTCAATCTTAGCAATCAGAACTTATTTGAGAACTGCCATCAAAGTAACATGGTGCATAGTCATTTTAGGATATTTTATTATTTAGCAGGTACGTAAATTTTATAAATCGAACAATTAAGGCGCTCCTTTGCGAAAAAAGCTATAAAATAGGCAATTTTTCGTCGCCTAGATTGAGACGTTGGTACAAGTTACAAGCCAGAAAAAAATAACACGTATAGTTAAGTATATGATGCAGGTACAACCCCAAAAAAATCTTAAAAAAATGGTCTAGAACATTGAAAAAAAAATCCTAAAGTAACCTCTCGTTAAAATTTTTCGTCGCGTAGTTCTCAAAATTTTCAATGATTACCATCACATTTTTTATAACCAAAAGAAAGGGAATTCCGTGAACAAGGTACAACTGCAATATTATATAAATATATGGTGTATTTATCGAGCAAATTGAAAAAAACCGTGTAAACATTGCCGTCGATTTCATTTCAAAAATTCTTCGTATTGCATCTCTTTTCTGAATGAACTATTTGCATAAATCTGTTTCATCGACCAGACGGCGCACCGCCGTAGAGGCGGGTGGTCTATGTCACTCTGTCATCCGATGACAGTTGGTCTTTCGCATTCAGAAAATAAATATAAAATTGATTTATAAAAATTAAACCTACGTAATTAAAATTTCATATGTAAAAGTGAATCTATTTTAATGTCTATAATGTAACTAACTGTTGTGAAGGGGTGTAAATAGCAGGTGAATGGAAAACATGATGATGATAGCTGTTGTCGATATTGTGCTTTGAAACCCCTGTTTTAAAGTAAAACGAGGCCGTAACCAAGACTTAAAAATAGGAAAATAAATACAATGGCCGCATACTTCAGGTATATGTGTGCTTTCATTTATAAAATACATTTATTTTCATAATTTATTTTTGTATTTCATTGTGTTTCGCTGTCATACACGACAACCTGGTAGCTTGGTACAAATATATATATTACTAGCCTTTCGCCCGCGGCTTCGCTTGCGTGGACAACATAATTTTGGCTGTTTAGTTTTTTCCAATTCTGGCGGCATGTTTGCTTGCATACACCACACTTTTTACGCTAAGGAGTGAAACTAAAAAATAATTAAATATTGTTTTTACTTTATACTTAGAGGCTAATTACCACATTTCTTGTAAATAAAAAATGACTGAGCTCCATACAAAATTTTCATCCCTTATTTTCCCCTCTAGCGGATGAATTTCGAAAAAGCCTTTCTCAAAACTCAAACTTAATAAAAACGTTTATTGGAATTAGGCTAATTCAATTAGCACTTTTTCACGTCAAAATACATTATGACAGCACCCCAAAATGCCCACCCTTCACTGCTTCCTAGTGTTATGACCGCAAAGAAGAAGCAGTGATGAACAAACTTCCCAGCAACACAGCTGTCTATTACAGTCTAACTTTATATATTATGTCATATTTATTAACAATGTAAAACACCGAATTTACAATACAAATGTGTTCACTTTTATATTATCCACTTAACAGCTTCCATCTGTTGTTATCGCTAAAATAGTCGTTTAAATTATACTGGGCTTTTTTGATTTTGTCAGGTGGTTCTATAAAATTGATCATGAACTTCGGAGATTTAAAACGGAAATCCATAGAATTATAGCAGAACTGTGCTTTCTTTATACATTTGTTACAGTCGCTATAGGTAGTCAGAAGCCAGAAAGCCACAATCAGTCGTTCTAAGAATAATACATGTGTTACCCGGTAACTGGGTTGTGGAAGTCATATAGGAAGTCGCTCCATATAAAACATTGGTATTAAGCTAACTAACTACAAGGTAACAAAACACACCTTGCGCGCTAATTGTGGATACCTGATGTTAAGACATTTTTAAACAAATGTAACCATCAATAGTTGTTTTGTTTTCTAATTATTTATTTTGAATTTTATTTTCTTACCATGTAACGTAGGTATATTAGTATTGTTAATAAAAAATGTAAACATACATTATGAAATTTGATCTCAAATAATTATTATTTTCCTTTAATTGACTCCAGTGTTAATTGTTCCCATCGTTTGTTTGCTATTGGACACAGAATGACCTGCTGCAAACCGACTAATCAGGGATGGTTTACAGATTTACGGGTGATAAGTACATGTTTGTTCACAATTTTACGGTTTGACACGGAGCGACTATGAACCATCGAAAATGAATACATAATATTCTAAAAACTTGGTACAGTTCACGAATTGTCGTCAGCAAACACTATTCATAGTCTTATGCTGACATATATCTATAGACACATTATGGCAGGAATGAAAAATCATTTCCATTACAGATTTCTTGTTTCGAAACCAATGTAATATTTTTACAGAGACTCAAAACTTGAACTTTAAAGCGAAAACAACGAAAACCTTTAAGGCAGTGTTGACTTCGATAGGTCTTTAGGATAGGAAAGAATTAAGTTTGATAAAAAAGGAAAACGAAAACGTGTTTAATTTCTGTAATTGGTATAGTAAGCAAAGACAGATATGACTTTTTTGAATTTTAGATGGTGTATATACACGAAAGCATTGTTTCTGACTAAAAACTTATCAAAATGTCATGCACTGGCCAGTTTTTTGGAAAAAGTTGATTTGTCGAGTTGTATGTTACTTACAGATCTTCAATGCAAAGTGAAGTGAATCGGCTTAACTGATTTCGATGGGACTTTCACTGGAAGATAGCTGTTAGCGTAAGGAATTACTTAAGCTTCGTTAATTTTCAAAAAAAAAAATAGAAATCTCTTAAATTAGAAGACGTGGGTGGCGCCGTTGGTGTCAGCTAGTTTCTCTGGATATAAATTAATAAAGGCTAATATTTAAGCCTGAATGGGATCGAGAAGTAAAAACAAGCTAGTCTTGATCATTTCCTGTCAGAAATAATTTATAAATAATAACTTTTTACATGTAAATGTGGTAGTAACAGTATTATCGAAATTAATCGATTTGTTTTATATAACAATCCTTTGAATTGGTTAGGTTTAAAAATTAGGTACTACCTAATACTTACCTCTATAAATAAAATTACTATGCATGAACACGATGTTTATGGTTAATTATTATACATGATTCTTACATGTTTTAAAATTGAAAATTTTGAGTTACTTATTCCTAGCAGTGACTACAGTAGAGGCCCCGCGATACGACGACTGCGAGAGGGGCGCCCCGCAGTGGGCGGAGCTACTTCCCCTGCTTCACCCCCTCAATTTGTTAAAACTGGCCTACTACCCAGCCTTAAATATATATTTTGACTGTTTGTCCTATTCCTTGCTACAAGATATACTAATGAGGCTGCGGGACGGTCGAAAGAGATACCGTACCCCGGAATACAAAGGGCTGAGGAAGGAACATGGATGGGTTTTAGTCAGTAAGAGTCTGACACCGACAGTGGGAGGGGTCATTTGATGATTACCCATCCGAAAAAAAAAGATATTGGTATTTACTATGAAAATTCTTACACACGTTGAATAAAAACGAGGAAGCTAAGAAGTTCAATAATTGGACCACCACGCCTATTTGAGAACAGTCTTTATCAGTGTATTTTTCTTATTAATATAACGTCTACTGCAAGTAATGCTAGGCAAATTGAGACGGTTACATTACCATTTTGCAAACTGAATTCTTTATTCTTAGAAAATTTTTTTTTGTTTGTTCGTAAGTTAAGGTTTATGTTTTTTTATAGATATTGTAAACAGTTTAATCAACTTGAACATAATAAAAACTGAATCTATATAGGTATATAAAAATAAATTGATGTTCGTTAGTCTTGCTAAAACTCGAGCACGGCCGATTTTGTTGATTTTGGTTTTGAAATATTTGTTGTAGTTCTATGGTTGTAGTCCAGGGAAGGTTTAAACGGTGAGAAAAACTAATGGTACGATGGTAGGTGATACTAAGTTCACCCGAGTCATCTAGTAATTCATATTAATTACAAATTCTCTCACAATTTTCCTGATGATTCGAAATTAGAAAACAGAACAAAATGGTCAAAAAATTATTCATTAGTGATTAGACAATTTCTAAATTTAATATTTTCTTTTTTTCCCTAGTTTTCCTGCTTCCATTTTCAATAGGAACAAAGAATAATAACATAAAACACAGAAGAACATACTCTTTACTGACTACGTTACACCCTAACGTGGAGAGAAGACAAAAGAAAGTATGGGTCGACAGCTATTACTTCGTTGATGATGACTACCCACTTTTTAAGCCGAAAAAACCATCATCCCCTTACCAAATGGGAAAAGCGTCAGAGATATTGTTTTCCCAGATGTTACCACTTTTCAAGAACATTTTAATTGGTACCAGAAACTTGAGCAGAAAACGTGGAAGATTTCCGAAATGGCTTGATGAGATTTTATATTAGGTTTAAACGATTTTGGAGAAAAACAGAAGAGTTATTTCTACTTGATATTTCATAGAAATTAAATATTTAATAATAGTTGATAAGCAGTTGTTTTTAAATAGCAAACCTTTCATCCTTTGAGTGTCATAACATGGGACGCAGTTGATGAAATGTAAGTGTAATAAAAAGGTTGACCTCTGCGGAACTCTTTATGGAAACCAGGCGTGATGTTATGTTTTCCATGTCTTTGGAAATTATCCATACATCTCATCAATACATGTCGGTACATTAAGTTATTGAGAAAAGCTAATATTTATTATAGCAACAGGAGAACAAAACAATTTTTTGTTTTTTTTCTGTCATACACGTGTCTCGTAAAAATTACTGCATGAATATGGATGAAATTTGGTACACACATAGTTTCTAGCCTGCGTTAATACATAGAATAATTTTTATCCTGGTATATGAGACCACGCAGACAAAGTCGCGGGCAGAAGCTAGTTCATTATTCTATTTCGTCTCTTTCTGTCAAACTTCAATTTAACTTGACAAAAATAAACAAAACGGTCAGTCCATATTTTCACTAGAAATAATTAGAAAAAAATAATAAAAAATATTTTTCAATTTTAAATATTAATAAAATAAAATTAATGATCTCTGTGTTCAAGACCGTATTTAAAATAATGTACTATGACTATAAGGTAGTCAAATTCTACCAAAACAATCATAATTTTATTAGTTATTTTTATATTTAAGTATCCAATTCCATATCGAACGAAACAAATTTAAAAATTTGCTAATAAAAAATATAAGTGCGTAAATTACTTTAAATTAAATACGGGTTATTGACCAAATCAACATAAATTAATCCTAAATCAGTAATAGTCCACAAGCTATCACATTTCATATTGGTAACATCGTAAAAAAAACTAATTGAATTTATAACCTTCGTATCAAATCATTCAATTTCAGTTATCGAATATGTTTTAGGATTGGCTTTAAAATGTTCGCAACTATTGGGAATATTTTATTATTGTTTTTAAGTAAGTTATTTTATATTTTTGTTAACATTTATACTTAAAAAAAACCCACGACACAGTGGTGTACTTAAGAAGGAGGTTTTTTTTTCGTTTGGGAAATGATCAAAAAGACTCCTCTCGCCGTGGGGCGGAAGGGAATGTCAGACTCTTACTGACTAAAACCCATCCATGTTCCTTCCTCAGCCCTTTAAGTTTTGGAGCCACGATTACTCTTTTGGTTTCCTCATGATGTTTTCCCTCACTGATAATCAGTGGTGTCTAATAGACTGCAAGCCAAGTACAAATTTCGGCAATGATTGCCTCCCGGGCGAAAACTCGTTTGTTGCTTAAGATACTTTTATTATGAAGCCTAGTGAACGTCAACTGCAGTTCGGTTGGTGGGATAAGCAGCGGTGGTCTCCCAAGTATGTATATTTTTTTTTCAGTCATTTCATCCCGAATCACTCATAGTTAAACCAATATCTTAAAGAAAAGAAATAGTCAGCCGACTATAGGGTAGTGTACTTGTGAGACCACTTTTTTCCTCATCAAAATCTGTTCGTGGTTCGTGGTCTTTAAGATAAATTTAGAAAGGACACACTTTTATTATAACTTTAGAAAAGTCGCATTAGCCGAATGCCAATAAATCATCTTTTAATAACCCACATTTAAAATATTAATGTAGATAACCTAACATAAAGCCTAAATAAGATAAAAATACTAACTAAACCCACTTTCCACAGTTTATCTACAAAACTATCTCACAGAATCAGGGGTACCAATAGAAATTGTGACGATAAAGTCTAATAAACTACCAGAGCCCGTGTATTACTTCCCTTACTTCCCAAATAAGGAGCCCTTGATCAAAAGAAGGAAGGCTTTTCTAAACCAGAAGAAAAGAGAAGCTAATAACGATTTCATTTGGAAAACGTCTTACAGGGAAGACGAGCGGCATCCTTATGTTGTGTTGTTCAGGACTCGACAGTTTCCTATTAGAGGAACAGATAATTAATTAAGACAGTAATAGGCAAGAGAAAATAATAATTAAATAAATAATTTATATAAATAATTGGGGCATCATTTTTAGTTACCCTAAAAATCCATGTGTAAAAAGATATTCCTGCCAAAATAGGAAGTATTTGATTTTTACGGTTGGGTAATTATGAACTGACTCCTAGACTAAGGTGGGGCGGGAGGGAGTGTCAGACTCTTACTGACTAAAACTAATCCATGTTCTTTCCTCAGCCGTTTGCGTTCCAGGGTAACTATTTCGAGCATACCGCAGCCCTGGCAGGCAATAGCCTGCCTACGCGCGTCTCAAAGATATGTAGTATTGATGATGGGGCCCTCCTCACATGGCCATAGCCTGGCGGGGCTGCGAGATGTTTAAAAGAGTTACGGTGCCCCGCAACAAAAAGGGCTGAGGAAGGAACATGGATAGGTTTTAGTCAGTAAGAGTCTGACACGAGTGGGAGGAGTCATTTGATGATTTTCCAATCGAAAAAAAACCTTTTAATAAAAAAAAAGCCTCATTAAATACAGCTGCAAAGTTTAATACATTAACGATGCGATAAAATGCAAAGCCTCTTTGGTAAGATCTACAGAATTTAAATCTTTTTAAGTGAAACTTTCAATTAATGGTCCGAACTAGCTGGTAAGTTATAGAAGAGACCTCTTTGAATCCGCACTGAAAGGCCTTTCAGATAAAAATATTAACTAAAGTTTTAATAAACTAGCTTTAGAAACACTCACCTGGCTTAATACTGGGTATTTTAAGTACGAAAATGTGAGAGTAGAGAAGTTTGTGTGTCCATTGATTAGAACATTGATTTGGTGTGTAATTGGTCGACTATAACTTTTCCTTTTAAGTTCGTTTATTATTGTATGCTACGTCCGAGTTTTTTTTTTATAAATATAGGAGCATTAGGAGCAGTTTAGTTGTTTTTTTACATGTTTTTAAATCCTTTTAACTGGTTACAGCTCAAATTTTTCTTTTTTATCTTGACAGATAATTAATGACATTGGGCATATTACAAAATAAATATGCCATCAGTTTTCTGACGTCAAAATATTTAAAATAACTTCCACAGTCTAACATGATGAGAACCCCAGCGGAATGGCGTCAATAACCTCTGGCCTATATATACATAGACTAGCTGGTAGGCGGGTGATTTTAATTAAATCCCGTGTTTACATGCAACTGTTGACTCAAATGGCCTGGCTGATTGGAAAACTGCTAACACCAGGGTACGATGGAACTAGTTTTGTGAAACATTAATTAAGGATCGTAATACAAACGGGTTATAATATATTGATTTGCGAAGCAAAAGGGTGCTGTCAGTTGGGTCTGGTCATCTCTAAATTGCCAAGTTTCAGCATTGGACCTTGTGCTAACATTGATGTTAAATATTACGATTATTTTTACATTTTTAACCAGCCTATATATCCCACTGCTGGGCACAGGCCTCTTCTCATACAGAGAAGGCATGAGCATTGATCACCACGCTCAAGGCGGATTGGCGATTTCTGACTTTTTAAGTCCAGGTTTCCTCACGATGTTTTCCTTCACCGTTAGTCAGTGACGTCTAAGATACACCGGATGCAGCTGAGTACCAGTGTTTTACATGGAGCGACTGCCTATCTGACCTCCACAACCCGGTTACCGGGTAACACGGTACCCCTTGGTAAGACTGGTTGTCAGACTTTCTGGCTTCTGACTACCCGTAACGACTGTCAAAGATGTACAAATGACAGCCGAGACCAACAGCTTAACGTGCTTTCCGAGGCACGGAGGAGTCTCGCTATGACAAAGATGGTCACCCATCCACGGACCGACCGCGCCAAGCGCAGCTTAACCTTTGATCAGTCGAACCGTGCGGCTGTTGCTTAGCCACGAGTATATGATATATATATGTCTATAGTGGCAAGGGCAGAGGCATGAATATATGTATTTATCAATTTCAATGTTATCCTAAGGATGTAAATTGATGCAATGACAGTGAATTTCTTTATGAATTAATTTTAATTTCCATCATTTTTGCGGTCCTGTTTTATTGTTCCTTTGTCTTTATAAAGTATTTTAATTATAAAGCCACTTATTACATATTTTGGCGCACACTGGACATAAATAAATAATTAATAGTTATTTTAACAGCACCTAATTCGCTTGGACGACGAAGTTAACGGGTACCTCTTTCGCTAATGGTCGTTTCAGAGGCTAAAATTTGAGATATTCAACACTTTAAAATCAGTGGTGTTTAACTTTAATTGTATACAATTACGTTTTTAACTTTAATTATACGAGTGAAATATTTTGATGGCGGGGACAGATATGTCTTTTTCTTAAGGTATGTCTGTAAGGTTTCTATTATACTATGTGTTTCCCTTCACCTTTTTTTTCGGTTGGGAAATCATCAAATGACCCCTCCCGCCGTGGGTGAGGCGGATGGGAGTGTCAGACTCTTACTGACTAAAACCCATCCATGTTCCTTCCTCAGCCCTTTCTTTTCCAAGGGCGGGGAAAGTCTGACAACCGGTCTTACCGAGAGGTAAAGTGTTACCCGGTAACTGGGTTGTGGAGGTCCGATAGGCAGTCGCTCCATGTAAAACAGTGGTAGGTACTCAGCTGCATCCGGGTTAGGAAAAGGCTAGGCAGATGATGAGATGATTAATAATGTAAAATCCTTAAGTACCTAGTATATAACCTATATTGTAGAGCCAAGTGTTTCTCAAGTAATTGGCCCGAAAGCCTTACGATCTCTTCGGAATATTTCCGTGAAGAATTTCCAACACTTCCCTTTAAACATAAAGTTTATTTATGTCTATAATAAAGTAAGTTATTGCTATTTCCTAGAGCTTTATACTTGTAATTAACTGCAAGTTGGGGAACGAAAAAGTTGTTTAAAAGTTCCCCTTTAAGTTATAATGGTGTACTTAGTAAATTATTTTTAGGGTTCTATGAAGATTTTCATAGAAATATTTTATTTATTTTGGTAGCAATAAACCAAGGTTATTTGTGTGCTTTTTAACCACCGACCCAAAAAGATTGGTGTTATAAGTATGTCGTCGATGTCTTTCTGTGTGTGTATCTGTCTGGCATCGTAGCTCTTTAACGGATGGACCGATTTCGATACGATTTTTTTCATTTGAAAGCCAGTTTCCTTGCGGTGGTTCTAAGCTTTGTTTGGTTAATAACGGTCCAGCAGTGTAAGAGTATCAGCTCTTTTCCAAAATTATGTAAGGCATTTTTGCGTAGGGGTTTTTTTTTAATTTATCTTGTTAATTAGTTAAATAAAATGAAACCGATTTCATAGTTCCTCAGATTACCAACTACATGAAGATTAAGTTTGAACTGCTTTGTAATACAAACAAAAACCCTAAAGCAATGCTGAATAAAATAAAATTAAATTTTGTGTGTAGGTACGAGATAATATTGTATTATCCGATACATATAAAAAAAACATTAATGCATCATAACCACATCTGTAATAAATTAAACAACAAAAAAACTCAGTAAAAAAATACACGAACAAACCGTAAAATTCGACACAAAAAATTACAATTCCATTTCAAAAGAAATCCCTTTTAACACGGATAGCAAAAACGACCGCAGAACGCGTGCAATCACGCGTCGCATGCTAAAGCGTGCGTGCGTGCACATGCAACATACACATGCATGCATGCCTCTGTTATGGCTCAACATGTCCGCACATGACTGTACCTGTTCTGTACCGAATCATTGGCGATGCGACACAAAGGTGGATGAGATTGACGCTTTGCATGAGAATTCTGATTGCAGGTAGCGTTTTCAAATCAAACGCGGATGTCCTTACACCGTTCACAATTTTGTCCATTGACTGAAGGGTGAGATAGGAGTTACATCCCGGGGGATGTAAGTAATGCAATGCTTAATGCTTTATACAAACAACCGGTCGCACCAAACTTTTTATCATTTATACTATCAATACTCAATACTCAAATCTTTATTAGCATTCCATATGTTACATAACAGGTGGTACAATTTACTTATAGTATAGACACAATATGGACCCTATAGGGCGCAGCTTAAAGAAGTTCTGAGAGAAATTTAAGAACTATCTATGTAGTCTTTACAAAAATCATAATAGTTGTATATGTAACATTTAGCAACATTTTAGTGTGCGTGTGTGTACGTGTCAGTGTGTGTCGTGAGTGCACGTGTGCGGGTATGTGTGTGCGTTTTTATGTGTGTATGTGCGTGCGTGTTGTATGTGTGTGTGCTTTTCACACAATTTTATTTCCTTAGCAATTTAAATAATTGCTATATTTAAATGTTTTGTTTCATTTCTTGAACGATTTGTCTTCCATGTATTCTGAACGCCACGAAACATGATATCAATAATTAGTATGTCATGTACTTATACTTTTAATATTTTTTATAATATCAATAGGACATAAAATTATATTATGATTAAATAAATTATGTATCATAAATATTTAATAAAAATAAAATAATAGCAAAATTATTCAAATTTATCCTCCATTTTGACAGATCTTGGATGACAGATCTTCCGTTTCACGTAGGTATATCGCTCATTTGGAGAAACAACGACGTAACTGCTATTTTTTCAATTTTACAGGAGAGCTATTTTAATAGAATTATTTCTTTTATAATGAGTTACCGTACCGTTATGAAAATTCCTGATTTACTGATCAATCGACTGGAATTGATTTATTTGTTTCTTCTAACGTAAATACAGTTACTGCAGTACTTTGTAATATTTTACTCATTTTTGGAAAACTTACATTTACGTCGATGTTTCTTCAAATGAGCGATATGTAACCGCATGTTTTTATCGTGCAACCGGCTGTTAGACTTTCTGTACCTAGGTACTTTGATTTGGTTGGTAATCAAAATGTGACTGAACCTTATTTTAAGATCTGCAATGATAATATTAAAGTGTGTTGTGTCACTAATTCTACTTTCTTTACATGCTGTTTTTTTTTATAAGCAACGTAAACAGTATACATAATTTACAGGTTGAAAGAATTATACTTTTATATTGGAGCCAAAGAGTTTTATGTGAGTCAAAGAGATCGTAGCCACAAAAGACATTTTTTTATTTCAAATTTGCATCAGCGTCTTCGGCTGCGTGGTCTTAGGGACAGAAAAATCCTTTCTTATCGGATGCCTACGTTATACAAGGAATACCCTCTAAGTTTCAGGTCTCTACGATCAGCGGTTCAGGCTGTGCGTTGATCCGCCAGACATTCAGGACAAAACATTTTAAATGTACGTACGTAAGATAGGCCTTTGCAGGCACTAGTTGCACGGTGTTGAAAATTAACACATTATCTGTGCCATAGGTACGTAAGGCTAGCAATGGAATGACACTCGCTTAAGATGATGTAGACGCCATCATCAGCCAGTGTTAATTGTTTGACCACATTTGTCTTCGTCCTTTTCACAAGAGTAAGTCCGGCTATAGGCGATACTCGCCTAAATGACCGCATGTCCTTTTTCGTATCTACATTATTATTTTTTAACGCAAACTATTTAATTATCAATGTTTGTTAAAAGTAGAATATAATCCCTAGCTGTTTGCCGCGGTTTAACCCGTGTGTTGCAAAAACTACTTAACGCATAATGGATAAAAGTAGCCTATAACTGTCTCTAGAGCCCCATCTATCTCGGTACCAAATTTCATCCAAATCGGCTCAGCCGTTTTATCCGTGAAAGCGTACCAAACAAACTCACTTTCGCATTATATTAGTAAGGATGAAGGCTCTGAATTACATAAATATGAACACAGTTTTAAGCCATACTAATTACTATTTCTTGAAAGGCCTTTCAAAGGTTGAAGTTATTTGTAACAATTTTGTCTTCTAAGGGCCAAGTTCACTGACAAATGGTTACCTAATCGGCCCGTTAAATAAATCGTTTTTTTAACCACAAAGCGCGAATTTTCGTGTTATTCACTTCTTGTCCAACCCTGGATTAGTAATCGAACGGTTTAGGAAAAAAACCCCAAATGATAAGGTTATCCATCGTAAGACAGAAGTTAGAATTTATGGTAAACAGCTGTTTTGAGTTGATCGGACTGTTATTTTGTCGGTGAAATTGGGCCTAAGTTTAGCAATGTTCTTAAATGATGGGTAGGCCATTTAACAATTGTCTCAATTACACCTAATTGTGGATATAGGGACCGACAGACCTATTGTTTGTAGTTCATATTGGTAGTTCTAAAGTACCCACCATGTACTGTACAAGAAATTCCCGAATAAACATCTAAGTGGTAAACGTTTAGACACGAGCGTGAATTAGTTTAAACAATGTTGTAAGGGCACTGTTATGAGGCAATGTTTCTCCATATAGAACGATCTCGATTTTAAACTCAGTACAATGAATTCAAATCTCCTAGCCTGGTTTGCGGAATGTTCGACGGAACATGGATGAGTTTTAGTAAGAGTCTGACACCTCACTCCTCCCGCCCTACCCTCGGCGGGAGGAGTCATTTGATGATTTCCCATCAGAAAAAAAAGCCTATTTATGGACATAGGCCTTTCCCAACGTATGCCATTTCGCCCAGTCTTCAGTTTGAATATTATTTATGACAAATTTGTGATTGATTAATCCCTATAGAATACCGGCCTAATACTGTTGTCCAGGGTTTGCTCGCTTCAAGGACAGATGCTTCAACCTAATTTTTTCACAAAAGTTTATTTTTATTGCATGGAAGAAACGAGCAATGATAATCATACTTTCTCAACGTAATGGTGTTTTTCTTTTTAATAAAATTCCAGCATTCCCCTCGATTTTCTTTCACGAGCCTTTAGTTTTGAAAAATAAATATTGGTGCGTCTCACGTTACTTATTCTTAATTTGAAAACTGAAAATTAGTCACGTTTTTAAACACGGTCACAACATTTTTTATTTTTTCCTAAACAATTAAGTAATTAATCCTCATCAACCTTTTCTGCAATTGTGTTCATTTCCTTTTTTCAAATTTTATGTTGGATGTGACCATTAATTGCTAAAACAAACGCTCCCTAATCACACACCACCAGTCTGCTTTGATATTCCCTGCGTGTCATGGCTTCCATTACAAACAAATCGGGTAATTATGTACACAGCCACCCTCACTGAACAAATACCTGATAATGAATGCACGCACCAAACATTTACACTAACATGGGGTACCCCATACATTGATGGTAACAAAAATGGCAAAGACGTTTTGAAAGCTCCGTATAATTTTCATACAGTTATTGTATTTTTATTGGAAGAAGCACGCCACACTATTCCCAACCACTGCAACTCCTGAAAGCCAGAATCAACAGTGGCGACCACCAGAAAACGTCGAGGCAATGAAGCTCGATGAGTCCCAGTGTTTTTTTTTTTTACTGTTTTGGAACCCGCAACGAATTTAATCAGAAAACAATAGTAGAGGAGTAGGACATGTTTCATACAGTTAGGAAAAACCCAATAAAACTTCTTCGGATACTGGAATTGAAACCGCTTAGCGTAGCTTGAGACCAATAGACCAGCGCGACGTTCACCAAAGAATTTAGAGGTCTACCTACCCTTTTCTCAGTTATTAGGATTGGTTTCCACTCCAACTTCCAAAACAACCTATTTGACACACAATTCCATTTTTGAGTTAGCCAAATCTAATCCCAAACGAACGACATGGTCCAGAAAATGCAGTGCAAATCAGAAACTACGCTTTGAGGATTTGATGTCTATTTCGCTTTGATTTTGCGTCATTTATGCCTTGCCTATTCAGCTAGAAGTAAAGTTATTGGTTCTATTTCGGTATCATCAGGGGGGTTAGACAAGTGGCAAAAAGGCTATAGAATAGATAAAATGTATGGGAATGACATATAGCTAGTCGTAAACGAATGTCATTCCCATACATTTTGTTTTCTATTCTATAGCGTTTCTATAGCGTTTTTGCCACTTGTCTAGCCCCCCAGATTGTGACTCATGTCCCGAGAATTCTTCCTACACAAAATTATTGAAATAACTAATAACATTATCGTCTGTAAAACCGGCTGACGAGACGGCAAATTATTTTGGCAGCTCAAAATAGATCTTAATTTAATACACTTAAGGCTCTTGTTGGATTAATTTTCAGAAGAATAAGAGCTACGACTGCCCGCATTTTTAATCATGGTCTTTAGAAAAATATTAAGGAGCCATTTGATTGATTAAATCTATTTTTAACCCCCGACGGAAAAAGAGGGAGTGTTATAAGTTTGACGTCAATGTCTGTCTGTCTGTGGCGTCGTAGCTCTCAAACCGATGGACCGATTTCGATGAAGTTTTTTCATTTGAAAGCCAGTTTCCTTGCGGTGGTTCTTAGCTATGATTGGTTAATATCGGCCCAGTAGTACAAGAGCCTCTTCCAAAATGATGCAACGCATTTTTTTAATAATCTTTATTAAAATTCAATTAAGTCATACTTGAGTGTTGAGCCGCATTCTGAAATACGCGCCTTAGTATTAGGACTTCAGAAGACCTCAGGGGCTGTATCACCACGTGTTTTTGCAATCACTATTCAAGTTTGAGAGCGTGACACATCTACTAACATCGTATAGCTCCGTCTCTTTTTTATAACGAAAATAATCTTGTTCTGGCACGTCATGGTAAGGCCCCAGAGCTACTATAAGATGGAGTTTCAATTCAAATATACATACAAAAAACATTAGGCGCGAACTGCAAGGCGCGTACACTCAAAATTTTTTTTGCTCACATCTTCTCATAACAGGTACCTTTCTGTTATTCTAAAGGCTCCCAAAGATCTAAAAAAAATAACAAAAGACCCTATTAAGAGACGTAACTGTGGGAACTCAGAATCTCAATGTGGATATGAAGAGCATCAGTTGGACAAGTATTGACTTGTTTTCCAAAAATGTCGTTCAAGAAATTTGCATTGTCAATTTATTTTGCTACCAAGATCTAAAGAAGAAGATTCAATGCATGGTCGATGGTACAATGTAGCTGTTCTTAGCCATCTATTTTAAAACTTGACAGATATTAAAGTACTGTAGTCATAATTTAGTGAAGATTGCTTGAAATTCCATCTGCAAAGACCTGTGTCTATAAATAAAAATACATTGTAAGGCAAACGAGCTTTTAAATAAACGAAAAGATACTAGACTTACCTTTGAAGAATATAAAGTAGTAGAAGGCCAGTAAATCCTTTAAACACTTGGAAATTCAATGCATCCCAGATTTGCAATTAATGTGAAATATGGAGCCATTATTAGGATCATGTTGATTATTTTAACACCTACTGCACTGCGATAATTTTAGGGACACAGATTTCTGTAGTACGTTCTTAGTTAATTAAATTAATTAGTTAATGTACGTCATTCGTTACAAACAGACTAAATGGATTTGTTTGTCAGAAAGGTTCCCGATTATTGCAAAAGTTTAATCTCCAGACTTTTCCCCATATAAATTGGCTTGCATAAAATTGACAGGAGTCTAGACGAACAGCATTTTTATTTTCAATCCTTAGGGAGTAAGCGAAGACCGCGAACAGGAGCTCAGAAAGCCGCTTTGAAACAATGAATAATAATGTTGTCTCTTTCCATCGTTAAATAAACTATGAGACAAAGAAACCTTGCAGTCTTCAGTACTCACTATTGTTCTGATGCTGCGCTTTTGCTGCAAACTGAATATAAAAATTTCACGCTCCAATCATCTTAATTTCGAAATACTCCTCTCTCTTTCACACTTTGCCGCGTTCATCACCCGTCTCTCTCTGTTTGGAATCCTAGACGCAGCTCTGATATCGACGCAGCCTTATCACTGCCACGCCTTTACATGAATTTTACCTTTATTCTCGAGGCGGTACAGTTTGTTTTCGATTGGTATGATCCCATCTCAGAGGTTGTTCACATACCTGAATGGCCGTAGCGTAGTATTCGAGAATGGGTCCGCTCACATTCACAACAGCAAAGTCAGTGTCGCTCGAGACTCGTTGGAGGGTGATCGTGTGCGCAAATTTTCGCCGAAAGCCGGCGACCGCGTGTGCGATATAATCAAAACGAAAGTGACTATTGATAGTCGACTCACATATTTAATCTTTCGTAGTGAAGTTTAAAAACATGTGTGTTTATAAGTTCTAGTGTTGTGTTAGGTGCGTGGTTATTATCGGATATCTGTGTCGAAGGTATGTCAACCAGTTCTCTTTAGTTTTTAATAATTACTAGTAAGGAACGTACAAGAATGATTTCCTTTCTGTATGCAACAACCGGTTTTTCGTCCGGTCAACCGTGGGAAGGTATTTGGATTGCAATTTCATGTCTGATTGCGTGCATTGTTTGTATCGGCTCGTTAATATTGTTTTCGCGGATTCAATTTTAGATTACATAAATATCTTGTTTGTTGTTTGAATTCTCTTATTTATGATGTTAGTTTTGTGTCTGTTCCAACCAAACTTTATTTGTGTTTGCTTACAGAATTCTTTTTAACAACTTCGTTATTTGAGTTCGGTTGTTAGTTTCTTTGCTTTGTTATGATTGCAAGTTGTTGTATCATTATTTTGTGATTCATTGTGCATGTCACTAATGTCTCACCCACGTTATAATTTATTATTTTTTCCTTCAAATACTCATTTACTTGCCGTTTCTAGAACGATCTGTAATGTATCATCATTACCGTCATTTGCGTTGATTACTGCACCATCATCTATATTTTTATCCAGATCTTACGTTATATTTACAAGATAATTAACAAAAGGTGGGTACAATTCATTATTATCTTCACTGTTCTCTGTATAATTTTCTTATTTTATTTGTGTTGTATTCCCAGGGCGCGTTAAATTAATTTGCTGGATTGTTAGCTTAATTTAGGCAACACGGTTGAAGGTTACTCATCTCTTGATTGCTAAACTTTAGTGAAGGAGTGAAAGAAACTTAGCAACACTAAGTTCTGGTTTATCTTTGACTGTTTCAATATAACAAACTACAGTAAGCCTTTCCGTCTAATGATATTTGATTGAACTTGTTTTGATAAGTGGTTTTAGTTTTGTTAACGAGTAACTAGCTGCGATACTGATTAAGCAAAACTGTACTTTGGTTTTCATTCTCATTATTATATCATCATCTGCCTAGCTTTTTCCCGACTATGTTGAGGTCGGCTTCCAGTCTAACCGGATGCACCTGAAAACCTACTGGTATTTTACATAGAGCGTCTGCCTGTCTGACCTCCATAGCCCAGTTATCAGGGAACACGACACCGCTTGGTAAGACTGGTTGTCAGACTTTCGGCTTCTGACTATCCGTTGCAACTGTCAAAGATTTACAAATGACAGTTTGAGCTTAACGTACCTACTTTCCGAGGTACGTAGGAGTCTCAGTATGACATAGTTGGCCACCCATCAACTTACCGGCCGCGACAAGTGTATCTTAACCTTTGATCAATCGAGCTGTGTGGCTGCTAGGTACTTAGCAACGAGCACCTCTTATTAAAACTACCATTATCAAAAAAAAAATAGCAAATTTTATTATATTATCTATTGCTACTTTAACTTGGTACCGTAACTGATCATTGATAGATTAAAGGTATACTCGATATACCACACCTTGTGTTTGTATATTTATTACGGTAATTACGAAAATAGGTAATCAGTTATGATAACATTATTAAACTGAATTGATTAAATACTGTGCACCGTGTCTATCAGCTATCGATACTCGTAATATGCTTTTTTCCTATTTATTAGGTTATTCCTAATCCTCTCTTTTCCGATTAAATTCGTTGCGGATTCCAAAACATTGATCTGGGCCTCGTCGAGCTTAATAGCCTCGGCGTTTTCTGGTGGTCGTCACTGTTGATTCTGCCTTTCAGGAGTTGCAGTGGTTGGGAATAGTGTGTAGATTCTTTTGGCCTTTCTTTTACTCCCAAAGAAAGAGCTCAGCGTATGGCGTAACTATCTAGTGACGGGGCCCTCCCTCAGGGCCATAGCCTGTCGGGGCTGCGGGACGTTCGAAAGAGATACCGCGCCCCCGGAATACAAAGGGCTGAGGAAGGAACATGGATGGGTTTTAGTCAGTAAGAGTCTGACACTCCCTTCCGCCCCACCCACGGCGGGTGAGGTAAAAAAACGTAATTATCTGATTTTTACAGTGGCCTTAGAACGCAAGGGGCCAAGAAAGGAATATGGATGGGTTTCCAGTAAGAGTAGCTCTGCCCACAGCGGGAGGTAGGGTATTTGATAGGGCATTTATCAAAAACCCTACCTCCCCCATGCCTAAAAAAACCTCAGTAGACTAAATTTTAATAGAGAGATTTATAAAGACTAGGTTTTAAAAATCCAGATCCCCTGGAATAGACAGGGAAAAAAATATCAGAATTTACCAAGAAACATTTTGGTGAAATTATTATAAAGATAACACTTGAATGAAATCGTATTTTTGTCGTAACTTGTGGGTTTGTTATTGATAATGTTATCAGTAGGTATTTTGCTATAGCTAATCGTCATAGCCGTTTCCTAACGAGGTCACATGGGAGTCTTCAGAATTCAAAATTAATTTATAACTAGGCTGAAAATCAGCAGCTTTTTGGACGTCAAATTTACAAAAGACATCCCCCAAAAATGCCCTAAAAAGCAGCTCTTGAGGGTTAGACAAGTAGCAAAACGCTAGTAGAATAGAAAACAAAATGTATGGGAATTACATTCGTTTACGACTAGCTATCTGTTATTTCTATACATTTTATTTTCTATTCTACTAGCGTTTTTGCCACTTGTCTAAACCCCCTTATCTCTTTGTTATCAAGGTTCAACCGCTGAAGAAATTAAGATATCATTTGCTATGGCGAGAGATACAATTTGGGATAATTTCGACTCAGTTCCATAAAGAAGTTTATTCACATTTTATTTTACAAAATTTACAATATACAAATAAGAATAATAATAAACCAAAGAAATTAGGCATCAAAATATTCACCCGCATCGCCGTCAACGGGAATCGTGCCCAAAAGGCTGGCTGCATTGCCACGTTGGATCGCAATGCTGATTCTTTTCTTGAAAAGTAGGCCATAAAAAGAAGTTCCTTCAAAAAGGGAGAAAACGCTAATTTTTTTCATTAAATCATTAAGAGAGAAGATAAATAGTATAACTTAACTTTTACCACGCAAACATTTATAATGCCGAAAACATTTAGACTTAGTTGACCCGAATTTATCGCCCTCCAGTGTACCTATTTGTTCTCAGTACTCGAGCAGAGTTAATCAAATATTTATGTAGCTTATTTACTATCTGATAATATAACATAATAATTATGACCTTATCTCTAACTATAAGTGATAATTATTACCGTCGAGGAGAGTGTAATGATTGTAGTGATAATATTTATTTTATTTCTCATTCTTACTTTTATTCTTGTCTTTCGATTTTCATCATCACATCTGCCTAGCCTTTATCCAACTATGACGGGGTTGGCTTCCAGTCTAAATCGGATGCAGCTGAGTACCAGTGTATTACATGGAGCGACTGCCTATCTGACCTCCACAACCCAGTTACCGGGTAACACGAACAACCCTTAGTAAGACTGTTTGTCAGACTTTCTGGCTTCTGACTACCTGTAACGACTGTCAAAGATCTACAAATGACAGCAAGGACCAATAGCTTTACGGGCTTCCCGAGGCACGGAGGAGTCTCGCTGTGACGTAGATGGTCACCAATCCACGGACCGACCGCGCCATTGGTCGAACCGTGCGGCTGTTACTTAACCACGAGCTCCTCCTCTTATCTTTCGATTTTACGGGAATAATATATTGTAATGATCATTACGAGGTCATAACAAAATTATATTTTATTTGTGTTACAGTATTTAGTTAAAAGTTAGAAAACCTAATAAATTAAATAAATTGTAATGATCTCAATATTAATAGTACCTAATTAACTGAGCAAATATGGCGATAATGTTCATTTTATTGCACATTTTGTAACCAGATGTTTTAAGTTTGGAAATAGTTCATCTAACGGATGATAATAAAAATAGCAACACGGATCCTAGCGGGAGTTCCTAATAAAATAAATGGGTCCTGTTATATATGTATAATAATAAAATACCAGATGTCTTATACTTGGAAAAAAAAACTAAATGAATTTTTAAATTACACTATACTATTAAATATGATTATAGCTATTGAAATTTGTTTGTTTGTTTTAAATTGTTTTAAATGCTATAATATAATAAAAATATCTGTTACCTTTCTGAAAATCAATTAATTTGAAATTAATATAAACGGCTCTTCTATTTTTAATTGACATGTTTACAAATTAAATTTAATTTTATACTTAATTTACCTAACTTACATTTAACTGAATAATTTAATTCAAATAATATTTGCATGCCATACGGCATAAGGCAGATTGTACAAAGATCAATATTTCTTAGTTAAAATCTTTATATGTATCTACTTTCTGAACAGATAAAGGATATTATTATTATATTATTAGCGAGACTCCTCCGTGCCTCGGAAAGCACGATAAGCCGTTGGTCCCGATTGTAATTTGTACATCTTTGACAGTCGTATCGTTACGGCAGGAAGCCAGAAAGTCTGATAACCAGTCTTTACCAAGGGGTACCGTGTTACCCGGTAACTGGGTTATGGAGGTCAGATAGTCACTCGCTCCATGTAAAACACAGGTACTCAGCTGCATCCGATTTAGACTGGAAGCCGACCTCAACACAGTTGGGAAAAGGCTAGGCAGATGATGATGAATATTATACTATTTCCCACAGGACACACACAACGCACCACATTGTGGAGGTTTATGATGATGCATGTTTGTCACTCATTCACGCAAAAACTATTGAATGGATGTAGATGAAATTTGGTAGACGCATAGTTTGTTCTAGATTTTATCATGGAATACTTTTTATCCGGGTGCGCGAAGTAGTATCCTTAGGATGCGGGAGAAACCGCGGGAAACGTCTAGTATTATTATTATAAACAAAATATTGTTTACTTATTATATTCCAGAATAAGTTTTAAGTATTTTTTTCTTTCAAAAAAAAATATTGTCTCACACTTGGAACTGCTCCTGTGCCGTGGGTGCGTTTACAAATATACATTACACATGCACAAACACCCAGACCCGGAACAATTTTAGTTGTCCCATGCTCAGCCACTACGCCAAACGTGCCAGGTTACATCAAAAGTGATGCTATTCCTTCCGCAATAAATATTTTTTGTGGCCAACAGCAGGCTTACAATTAGTTTTTAACTAGGTATGTCTAAAAATGAGGTTACCAATTTTTACCGCGTTGCGTTTGCTTGAAGAATGTCTTCGTCAGCAAATTATTTTATAATGATTACGATTATTATCATCGACCACCTTTCGCTGTCGACATACTTTCTTGCTTTTTAAAGTGATAGAAATGTATATATACTAGCTTCTGCCCACGACTTCGTCTGCGTGGAATAGTTGTGCTCCGCTCCTATTGGTTTTAGCGTGATGATATATTATATAGCCTTCCTCAATAAATGGGCTATCTGACACTGAAAGACTTTTTCAAATCGTACCAGTAGTTCCTGAGATTAGCGCGTTCAAACAAACAATCAAACTCTTCATCTTTATTATATTAGTTTAGATTTATTTTTAATATAAGATCATCGTTCAAATTTTATCTTCATGCTTTGCCGCTGTTTCCCGCGTTTTCAACCGCATTGTATGGGAACAATTTCACGCGCACCTAAATAAAAAGTATGCCATGTATTAGTCCAGGATATATACTACGAGTGTACCAAATTTCATCCAAATCCCTTCAGTAGTTTTTGCGTGAAAGAGTAACAAATATACATCGTCATCAACTGTTGTATTAATAATAATATTAGTAGAATTAGCGTGCGTAGAGCTGCGTAACATATTAAGCAACATGTTGTGTAACTTGTGTTTTATAACACGTCCACATTATGTTACATTGTTTTTCAATATTGTAACATATAATAATACTGTATACATTAGAATTACAATGGTAAATAACATGCATCGCGACTACGCATGTACACATAAGTTATATAACATTTAAATATTAATAACATGTACCACAACTTGTTATTGTAACACGTTTTATAACACTCTGTCTCAAGATTACTGTAACATGTTATATGACAACGTTTTATACATTTTATGTAATACAATATGTACGCACCTTTACTAGTAAACATACAATTATTATACATACTCACAAACTTTCCCATCACTACATAGTATAAAACAAAGTCGCTCTACGCTGTCTGCCCCTATGTATGCTTAGATCTTTAAAACAACGCAATAGATTTTGATGTGGTTTTTTTATAGATAGAGTGATTCAAGAGGAGGGTTTTAGTATATAATTTGACAAGTTTTTGTATCCATTGGCTAAAATATCGCGGGCGAAGCCGCTGGCGGAAAGCTAGTTTACAATATAAGTAAGATATTTCTTACAGGAAAACTGTCATACGGAATAGATGACGGTTTTTTGTTCACAGAAGACTAACGTCAGAGGTGAGACATAGGTCAGTATGATAGGTAGGCCTACGGGGAATTAGGGTGAAATATTACATTTTTCTTACTTAACCTTTTGTCTGTAAATTATTTCAGAGAAATAACTAAACCAAAAAGCTACGACTTTACCAGTTATTTATATTGTATTTAACACTAGCTTTTCGCCAGCGGGTTCGCGCGTGGTTTATACGAATTCAAATTAAAAATGACAGACAGAAAAATCCTTTCTAAGTGCGTAATTTAAATTTAAAAACTAAACTCAACATTTATTTACAATACTAGCTTCTGCCCGCGACTTCGTCCGCGTGGAATAGTGGTGCTCCGCTCCGATTGGTTTTACCGTAATGATATATAGTCTTCCTCAATATGGGCTATCTAATACTGAAATCGTACAAGTAGTTCCTGAGATTAGCGCGTTCAAACAAACAAACAAACTCTTCAGCTTTATTATATTAGTATAGATTTACATCTAGATTTACATCTAGATTTACATCTATATTGCTACAGTGGTCGCATAACGCGACTGCTGTAAACGATCTCAGGTTCGATTCCCAGGCTGGGCCAAAATCGCTTTATGGGTTTTAGAAAATTTCACAAAGCAGCCCAGAGTTAGGAAGTTGGTGGTGTTATACCGCCGTGCCTGGGCACGTTAAGCCGTCGTCCCCGGCTGTTATCTTGATAGCAGTTGTTGTTACAATTCCATGTCAGAGGCCGTCAGGTGGATTTGAGTAAACTCTGGCACTAGGGCTTGATAGGTTGGTAAAACCAGCAGCTAGCAGAAAACTATAGGAAGAAGCTTCCGTAATTTTCGCCGAAGTTCATCGCCTCGCTTCCAGATGATATCATCCAGGAATATCAACCATTTCACTATGTTGAATGCCATTACAAACAGATGTGAATAATACCATAACAGACCGTCGTGACTGTTTTGGTCGTTACACCTTTGTTGTCTGTTGTCGTCTTTTTGTTGATCGACACGCGTGAGTCAGTGCATTCGTGATCGTAAACTCTTAGTGGAGATGGGAAATGTATGTATTGGTCTGGGAGATATTTGTTTCTATAGCAACGACCACAAAAGCCTAACTAATATACAAAATGCGAGTGTGTGAAAAATTTCTCGCTAGTAGTTTTGGACCGCCTTACAAACTCACTTAACATTGCCTTTAAATTGGGTTTAAGTAGTTTTTAGTTGTATTTTCATGACGTTCCCGTTTTTTGTATAATGTCTGTTTGTCGAGCAAAATCGGGTCGTGGTGCTAGTCTAGTAATACATAGCGGAAGTGTACCCACTATCTTCTTCCTATAGAATGCGAATATTGACTAGAGATTATATACATACAATATTTACCAGCTTCAGCACTTATCGCAGTGTGTTTATGATAAAGACAATGTAATAGTGTTGAACAGAAGGTTCATTTTGTAACGCGCGATAAAGTCCCATTGAGGACCATAATTTACAGGGGCCTTACCATGACATGGCAAAACAAGATTATTTTCGTTATGAAAAAGAGACGGAGCTATACGACGTTAGTAGCTGTGTCACGCTCTCAAACCTGAATAGTGATTGCAAAAACACGTGGTGGTACAGCCCCAGGTCGATAGTTTTTCAACCGTATGCATTTAGAAATAAGGTTGAAAAGTGATAGAAATAGAAATTACCAGCTCTTTCGCTATCAAAACTCAACATTATTATTTTATCATGACACTTAATAAATACCTATGTATATTATTTCTTCGCGATTTTCAAAGTTTTACCCCATACTTAAATTTGTTCATATCACAATGTACTTTTCGTTTTTTATAGAATAGAATAGAAAAAAAACGATTTCATCGAAATATCACATAATTTTTTTAGCTATTAAAATAAATACCTAGAAAAAAAAATGATTTGCTTGGTTGCTTTTGTAAATCATAAAATGTTACAGTTAGACTTCTGTACGTGTTACTTACATTGGTACAAGTGTTAGTCCGTTTACATTAGTTTGCGGACGAGCCAAATAATATAATGTAATATGAACATTAGCAGCGAAATGGCGAGAACTGTTTGTGTGTTCGTTTATTTACCTTCTTGCATAATATTTGTATGTTTTTTTAGGGTTCCGACACTACTAATGTAATTTTCGTTTTCTTTTATGTCTTTTAGTTTTCCAATTATACTAAAAAATACACAAAAAAGACCGTCTCTTATCTCCGAAGTTTGTGAAGCGGAAAATCTGAAATAATTGATTGATTGATTGGGTTGATAGACATTATTAACCTAAATATTACAGGAAAAATAAAACTACTTAATAATTCTAAGTAGGTATCACAGTTTTGAAGTAATCAATTTTCCTTAACAAACAAACTTAAAACAAGGTAATTGCGACTTCATTGCGTATAAAGATTCCTTCTAAAGATCGGAACACTTGGTGCGCGAGTCCGACTCGCACTTGACCATTATTTTTTTGTCAATGAAGTGCATTGTGTTTGACCTCACGAAAACGGCTAGTTTATTATATGTATTAATAGCTAAGAACTCCCGCTAGGATCCGTGTTGCTATTTATAGACAACTAGCTTCCCGCTAGCGGCTTCGCCGGCGATATTTTAGCTAATGGATACAAAAACTTGACAAATTATATACTAAAACCTACCTCATTAATCACTCTATCTATTAAAAAAACCGCATCAAAATCAGTTGCGTAGTTTTAAAGATTTAAGCATATATAGGGATATAGGGACAGAGAAAGCGACTTTGTTTTATAGGACTATTTCCAAACTTGAACACTCGCGAGTCCGACTCACACTTGGCTGGTTTTTTGGTAGTCAATAACAAAGTACTATCGTGTTTCTTTTGTTATTGAATAATCATAATTATTATTCAAGTGTAATATTTGTGTTGTTTTGCATTTTATTTTTGAAATTGGATTCTGAGAATGTACAATTACAACTGCACAGTGGTTTTATTATAACTGGACAGTGGTTTTATGTTATCGGTGTAAACAGGCATGTTGTTTGCCTATCTGTACATATAAAATGCATTGTCCTGAATGACTGACGGATCAACGCACAGCCTAAACCGCTGATCGTAGAGACCTGAAACTTGGAGGGTTTGTTCTTTGTATGACGTAGGCATCCGATAAGAAAGGATTTTCCGAAATTCCACCTCTAAGGGGGTGAAAAGGGGGGGCAAAGTTTGTATGAAATACTGTCACTTTTAATTTGAATCCTCTATAGCCCACGCAGGCGAAGCCGCTTGCGGAAAGATAGTTGTTCTGTTAAATACATCAAATTACGTAATATAGCTTTTTAAAAAGATGCTTTGTTCTTAACTTTTTTACATAAAATTTTTCCCGGGGTTTCACTCGTATATTGAGGTAAGTTCTTCGCGTACCCGAATAAAAAGTATCTGTGTCTATGTTTATACAGGTTATGAACTATGTCCGTACCAAATATCATCGTAATCCATTCAGATGTTTTTGCGTGAAAGATTAACAAACGTACCTACATACATTCTCACAAACTTTCGTATTTATATTATGAGTATAATTTTCACAAATTGAATATCAAAAATATTCTTCAATCCATCAAAAGTAAAGTTCGATTACAGATTCAAAATTCTAGCTTTTTTTAGCAGCTAAAAGCCTAATCCATCACTTTTCTAAGTACCTAACAAGAGACAAAAAGAAACTCAACATTTTTACGACTTTTCACGGGCATATTTTATTCTGAGAAGGTAAGTGCCTAGTTTTCTTTAAGCAATTTCTTAACGTCAAGCTGATCGATTGCCTTCGAAATATTATGGTAATTCATCAAGAGTATAGTGACGTTTGACTCGGCAATCAGTTATGGCCATATTGCCTGAAAGTGTGCCTATAAATCTAGCTATGTTTGTAATCAACTTCGTAAGGAAAAATGTTGAGTAGATACACCATTGTTTTGTCTTCTAACACGGCTGTGTAGATAAGAAGAACAAAAATATAATAAAGGAAATATCCGTCGTGAAGGAAATACTTAGCAAAGACAAGACTATATAGTCAAGTGAAAAACAATAAGCTTCTTCTAAATAAATTAGGTATTTACGTAGATTCCTAATACGAATATATACACCCGATATCACCAAAAAATATGCGATTACTTTTATACCTATGTGAAACAGAAGAACTATCAGATCTGTCAAAATATACGATAAAATTGAATAATTTTGCTAGTTTTTTTTATGTTTTTCGTCTAATTATATATGAATACATCTGCCCGCTTCTATTGGTCTAAGCGTGATGATATATAACCTATAGCCTTCCTCGAGAAATGGGCTATCTAACACTGAAAGAATTTTTCAAATTGGACCAGTAGTTCCTGAGATTAGCATGAAGCAAACAAACTCTTCTCCTTTAATACTGCCTGAAGTGCCTTAAACATATAATTATCAATATATGTTTATTTATTGATTATATCTATGTATTGATATCATAAAAAAAATATTAGAAATGTGCAAATTATTGATATCATGTTTTGTGATATTCGTAAAAGTAAAAATGATAAAAATGTTTGGTGCAACCGTTTGATATAATGGAATAGGTTAACGATATACCTTTTTACTAGTTAATAATATTGCAATACGATTAGAAACTGTTTATTTTAAAATTAACTGGTATACTAGGTTAGGTAGCTAGTTATTCTAGATTGTTAAAAACCGGTATTTATCGATAACCAGTTTAAGGTCCGGTATTTCTGTCTAGTGCATATAAAAATTGGAATTTCTTATAACGGTATTAAGTCTGCATTCTTGGTATGCAAGTAGGTAGTCTGTTTGCATCCATAATAATAGATAAATTTAAGATATGCGTAACGTAAATGAGTTTTTATTATTGAGTGAGTAAAGGTTATTTTTATATAAAAAGTTGTCTACAATCTTTATGTTTTATTAAAGTAGCGAGTCACACAACTCTGGGAGTAATTCTCGTCTGCCAGGGTTGCAATGTTCTGCCGAAGAATTTGGATTCCCGCTTTTTTTTGTGTATGTCATCTCGCAGGTCATCCTAGAAGGTTGTCGACTGCTTAACCGGGCTTGCCTGTGAAGTGCCTTAAATGAATTTAGCCAGGGCTTAACTTACAAAACTAAGCGACTACACGCTAAGGGCACCCCCTAGTGGGGTACGGGCCTCGGCTTAGGGCGTCACTGTGGGAGGACAGCAAGGGACAGGCTGGATCAGAATACATATGATTATATAATCAGGAATTTTAAAGCTATTGGCTCAGCTCACGGGCTGGCTCGTCGAGCTAGAGTCGGGAGGGCAATTTGGATTCCCGCGATCCTGCGCTCACGTGCGAGAAGTGACACTGGGATGGTTTAAGCCGGTAAGAATCCGGCAAATTCCCGGCCTCCCCAGGCCGGGTTCGTCCATGAGGATTTCCCCCCGTAAAAAGAAAGGGTTGCATCGTTTCACATCTACGTTATCACAAAATTTCACACGAAATTAAACAAATTAATACTTACATCTAAAAATAAATATCTAATAATGCTTAATAGAATAAAGTTGTTCAGAATATTTGACGGTTGTGAACCCTTTTCAGCCGTAACTAGGGTCCCACACCGCAGGTAATACTCAGCTTATTCGGATTATAATAACTTTCAGCTAACCTCATGATTACTGGACATAGGTTATAAATAGGGCTGCCACCCAAATCGCCGACCCCGGACTAAAACTATAAAAACCTTAGATATTAGAGTGAATTTTATTTTAAATATTTGTGTGGAGGTCAAATAGGCAGTCGCTCCATATAAAACGCTGGTACTCGTAGTTAGCTGCATTTCATCATCATCATCATCATCATCAGCCTATCTAACACTAGTCCACTGCTGGACATAGGCCTCCCCTAACGTGTGCCATATCGCCCGGTCTTCAGCTTGACGCATCCAACTGCATAGCTGCATTTGGTTAGACTGAAAGCCGACCCGACATAGTTTGGAAAAGGCCAGGCTGATGATGATGATATTAAACAAAAATCATTATCACCATTTAACAGACTGATTCATGATTATTTAATACGTTAGAAAATTATTATTATTTTAAATATCTATACTTCATTTACAATAACATTAGAAACACTTCCAAACTCTTTTTGCAGCTGACTCAACCGATTTTGAGTTCTTTTTTAGGGTTCCGTAGTCCGACAAGGAACCCTTATAGTTTCGCTCTGTCCGTCTGTCTGTCTGTCTATCTGTCTGTCTGTCTGTCTGTCTGTCTGTCCGCGGCATAGCTCCGTGGTTTTTGTTATAAGAAAGCTGAAATTTGGTATGAATATGTATATTGATCACGCCGAGAAAGTGGTAAAATAAAATTTTGAAAAATATTTTTTTTAGGGTAGCTCCTAAACATGTAAAGTAGGGATGAATTTTTTTTTCTCGCGTACCCCTTCGTGTGGGATATCGTTAGATAGGTCTTTCAAAAATATTATGGGTGTGTGAAGACCATTTTTCAGTTAAGCGAGCCATTTGCGAAATATCTAGATTTTAGGTGAAATTTTTTGTTCGATACGAGTTACCCCCCCCTCTAACTTTTGAATGGCTGTACCTAGAAATGTGAAAAAAATCACAGACGTAGTACATGTAATGAAATTATAAGGAAAACTATCACGGCTAAGTAGGCTTAACCGGTTACAGAGCTATAGTCGACTAACTAACTCCTACTACGGAACCCTACTGCGCGTGGCCCGACACGCACTTGGCCGGTTTTTCTACTGATAAGGATGGCGTTGAAATCAAAATTTTGTTTACAATAACAAATACATAATATATTCTGCATCTGTTTCTGTCTTGTCACATTAGTAATAGAGCTTTTAATCGTTTGAACAAAGGGTAAATAGGATGCGTTTAAATGTCTAATCTATCTATACTTATAATAAATCTGTAGAGAGGTCAATTCTGTACATGAAATATATTTCCAAAATAACTATCAGGGGGTGATTAGGGATCGATACTGATGCCAAAAATGCAATCAGTAAAATTTTTGACTGTCTGTCTGTATAAACTCTATAGAAACAAACACTACTCGATGGATTCTTACGAAACTTGGTACAATTATTTGTCATACTCCTGAGATGGTTATAGTATACTTTTCATCACGCTACAATCAATAGGAGCAGAGCAGGGAAGGGAAATGTTGTCATTTTGTTTAAACGCGCTAATCTCTGGAACCGCTAGTCTTATTATAAATGGTCTATAGTTATTTACCTACGTATGTACTAACAACTTCATACAACAGCGCATCTTATAATCACATCACAGTATTCTCGTGTGCAGTGAGGGGACAATATTTTTAGCACAAAGGAACAGCAATCCTTATAAAGTGCAGGTTCCGTGATGCGTGTGATGCGAGGCCTCTTGTCACACCGAAGCGTAACTTTACATGCTAACTCTATTTAGTTTGCTTTGTAGGACTCCTTTTATGAGTTTTTATTTTAAATTGCAATGTTTGTTAGCAATTTTTTATTTTTTTTTCATTAATCAGAAAAAAACAAAAGGAAAGAAAATACTTTACAAAGGTATTTCCTATTTCAAAAGAATACCTCTTCCAGCATATCTGCGACAGGAAAACTAAATGGTTATTTTTTTGTCATAAATTCATTAAATTTTTGTAGTTATATTATAAATCAACGCCAATTAACCAATGTTTATTACAAGAATGCCAATAGTAAATTAATGTGCCTCGAGGCGAAGGCGCCAAAGATCTAAAATGTCAACCAATCAATCATCGTAAATTGATAATAATAATAATGAAACTAATTATAATGTATAGAAGTGTCTCTGTTTCCTCCCACGCGAAAAAAAGAAATAATAATTTAATATCTTCAAAGTTTAGTGGTATGAGTGTCGGCACGTGTGTGGGCATGATATCACACCGAAGTATCATTTTATTGTTTATTTTATTGTTTTTCCACCCACTTGGTAGTGTTTAGATGTAGGCGCCGCGCCTGCGCCGTTGAGGTCCGGGTCACACACCGAGTAAACAGTTTTTGACCGAATAATTTTGTTTGTTATGGTTTTTGGTTTAAAATATTTTTTTTTTATTTTTGGAATCATGATGGGTGATTTTTCAAAAATATGCGGTTGGTTTACGCTGTTCGCTTTCTCACACGAATTTAATCATTACCCGCCGTATAAATTCTATATTTACCTACATTAAGAGGCCACATCTATTTCATTATACAATTACATAACATAGTAATTTTAAGCTTATTAATTATTATTTTAAACGACAGTCGGTGATGAGGGTAATGACGATTCGGAAACCAACAGCAAAATATTGAAGATTCATCCTAATGCATAGTTTTCATGACAATTGGCCTGAGCCACTATGCGGTTCTTCAAAGCAATGCTTAAAACGATGTCAGCATCGTTTTAGGCATTGCTTTGAAGAACCATATGTAACCTTTTTAATGCAAAGCCTTTAAAATTATAAGAAAAACCGATTTATTCCAATTGAATCCCACAAACTGGCTAGCCCGAATGGATTGTTGAACAGAGAAGTACAGAATAGAATACCTACATAGATATATCTTTAGGTACATATTTAAAGTACATTTATTGTTAACTACTTGTTTCCAGCGCTTTCTACCGCTGCCTCGGGGAACTACAACACGAACCTATCAGATGTGTTAATTCAGGTTATAAGCTATGTATGTACCAAATTTCATCCAAATCCGTTTAGCAGTTTTTGCTTGAAAGAGTAACAGACATCCGTACAGCCATTTTCACAATTTATCTAGAATTCTAATTCCATTTTTGTTTTTTTTTAGCTAATGTAAGTTTTATTCTAAATATGTAAAATATCCCATTAAAATTAACGAATATTTAAGAAACATAACTTTTAATATAATATGCTTACTTTCAAAAATATAAACCTTTTGTATAAATATTCTTAAAAAATCGTTTACATATTTAAAGTTACATTCTCACCCAGTCTCATAAATTAGTCGCGGATTACGTCCAGAACAATTTTACCTTTTTCAACATACTATCCTAACTTCATATCGTGTATCGGTGTGATAGACACCCCGTGTGTGCAATGTTTATTTCATGCGCCATCTAAGGCTGTAGGGCTATTCACTGTGTTGGATTGATTTATATCGCCAGACCGTTCGTAGACTACCCACGACACAACATGCTAGAGATGCTAGCTCTTGGCACGACAACTCTTGGTTTATGGCTATTTCAATGATTTCCATTCATGTAGGAGTAGGTACTCTATTTTCTATAGGTAGGTGACCAGTTAATTATATTATGGGGCTAAGGGTTGTTAGATGTGTACCCATAAACATTAGTTTGAGGAATTATGGCATAGAAGAAAGAAAACTTACAAATCTTCTTATATATGAAAACTAGTTTCCCGCCAGCGGCTTCGCCCGCGTGAGTTAAAAAATTACCGAGTTTCATACAAAATTTGCCCTCCTTCTCACCCCCTTGGGGGTAGAATTTATCAAAATCCTTTCTTAGCGGATGCCTACGTCATAACATCTACCTGCATGCCAAATTTCAGCCCGATCCCTCCAGTGGTTTGGGCTGTGCGTTGATAGATCACTATGTCAGTCAGTCAGTCAGTCATTCAGTCACCTTTGACTTTTATATATATTTAGATTTAGATATGAAAATGGATAGAGGTTCATTAGTCTCGCTAAAACTCGAGAACGGCTGGGCCGATTTAGCTGATTTTGATATGTTTGTCGTAGTCCAGGGAAGTTTAAACGGTAAGAAAAAGATAAGATATGTAGGTGATACGAAGTACACCGGGTCAACTAGTATTTTATATTTTTT
Source organism: Pyrrhia umbra (assembly GCA_963891755.1). NCBI lineage: Eukaryota > Metazoa > Arthropoda > Insecta > Lepidoptera > Noctuidae > Pyrrhia > Pyrrhia umbra. The sequence continues at coordinate 2,200,090 of OY982934.1, read as the reverse complement.
ATGATGGGAAATTATCAAATGTCCCCCTCGCTGTGGGGGAAACGGGAGGAAGTATCAGACTCTTACTGACTAAAATCCATCCGTGTCCCTTCAATTGCTCTGTGCGTTCCAGGGCCGCGATAACTTTTTTAAACAATCCCGCAGTGCTGTCAGACACTGGCCCTAGCAGGCCTCGTATGTTGATTGAGCTTATTATTGCTGTTTACCGTACAAAACCCAACTCTCAGCTGCTACTGGGCAATTCTTGATAGAAAAACTTAAAAACCTTTAAATAATAATGATAATAAATCGTTTATTTGCATTAAACATGGTATACGAGGTGTTAAGTGAAAATACAGTAGGTACAGGCATGTCTAGCTAAGATAAACATAGCACGCAAAAATTTGAAGGTAAACCAAACTATTCTAAACTAAACTATGTTAGAAATTAACATTTATGATCCATTTAACTCATTGAACGCCACCCTGACAGACACAATGCAAAAACTATTGTTTGGGGGTTACCGGTGAACGGCGTGGCGTTCAAAGGCTTAACCTAACCTGGGAATCAAAACCAGGATCTCAATCTTAGCAGTGTACTTACGACCAATAGAACAATATGGCTCTTGGAAGTAAATACCTACCATCGGTCAAAAACACATCATCTGTGGAAAAACATGATGCTACTTTTTATCCCAGTATTTGAAGAAGTTCCAGGATTTTGTGAAGCTTCTACCAACCATTAGGACTAGATAAATCTTGCTACTATAATGGAAGCTAGTTTGACAGCTGGAATGCCACAGTATGGCGATTGATCAATCGGATAGATTGATCGTTTGGGCGCTTTAGTGTAGAAAATTTAGAGCGATAGCGAGCTAACTACGATGACAGTGTCAGTGAGGTAGGGTAGCTATTCGTTTGAGCATACAATTAGCTGTTTCCGCAGGGTTAAATTTATCACCATACCAAATTTCATCTAAATCGGTTTAGCCATTTTACCATTAAAGCGGTGTGTGGTGTCCCAGTGGCCGGTATTCATTTAGCTTAAACATACATCTTCACAAACTTATATAATACTAGCTTCTGCCCGCAACTTCGTCCGCGTGGAATAGTGGTGCTCCGCTCCTATTGGTCTTAGCGTGAAGATATATAGCCTATAGCCTTCCTCGATAAATGGGCCATCTAACACTGAAAGAATTCTTCAAATCGGACCAGTAGTTCCCGAGATTAGCGCGTTCAAACAAACAAACTCTTCAGCTTTATTATATTAGTATAGATTAGTAAGATTTATCCAAGCCTACTTTCTGTGAGATAAAATGCCCTTTATCCACCTCATGTGACGGTGTTGGTTGTATGACACTGACATGACTATCAGCTGTATCATCAACCTTTAGTAGTCCACTGGACATAGGCCTCTCTTGACGTGTCCCATACCGATTAGTCCTCAATTTGACGCATCCAACTTCTCACGTCAGCTTTTCGTAGAACGTCGGTCTACGTTACAGGAGGATATCCTAAATTATCAGTTGTCAGGTCAGTCAAAATTGTTCACTAGCCAGATCTTCGTCTCCTATCAAAAATGAGGTGAACATTTTGAGAGATGGATAAGCTAGAAGATTTAGTTCTAGCTTATCCATCTCTCAAAATGTTCACCTCACTTTTGATTGGAGAGTTCTAGAACGTTTATTTTTAATGAGCAAAATATAGACTTTATTTTAATAAGAGTAGGTATTTTTTTCCTGTAATAATACCGCAGACACGGCAGAATAAACCCAGTAACCTTGCATGGTTCTACAACGAATGTGGTCTGCGGTGAAAAGTCTGTGGTTTTCCCGTAATGTTAGACTTGAAAAATAAACACAACGTCTAGGTACCTACGGTATTATGTACAATACAAACAGAAAAATATGTCTTAGTTAAAAATACGATGCTACTACTGCAGTAAAACTATTTAAAAATGTAAAAAAGGGTAGAAATTCGTTGGACTTTAGATATTTTTTTTCATTAAAACTCGAAACTACGATCTACCTACCTGTTTGCGTTGCTACAAATAAAATAATGTTTTATGTTGGTTATCCTGGGCTCGGTATTATAAGTGGGCTACTTAATCTTATAACAATCCTCATCTACCTCCGCACCAAATTTCATTCAAATCAAATCAGCCGTTTTACCGTCGCCACGTTACACAAACAAACTCACTTTCAATTCATAATATTATTTAGGATAAGAATAACAACAGAAGAAGCTGGTCGTTCCAATTTTCAAGCTTGCAGATGACGTGTCGCCACACTAGAACTATCGATAACTCGTCAAACTTACTTCAGACAGCTATCGACCAACTCGAAGACGCCATGTCGTAAATCGACTTAGTTTTTGTTACAGTTCGCTTAAGTTTCTTATGTGTGGTACGTTTTTCTTTGCGTTTATTGAACGTTAGTTGATAGCGACCATAGACAGTTATAGTTACCGATGTGTTAGATCAGTGTTTTTCAAACTGTGGGTCGCGATACCTCTCTTGGAGGGCCGTGGGTAAAAGAAAACTACCATTATTATATATATAAGGGATGACAGGATTTATTTTATTTTAATAAATTGTAGCATTTTAGGGGGTCGCTAGAGCTTTTAAATTTTAAGGGGGTCCCGTATTCAAAAAGGTTGAAAACACTGTGTTAGATACATATACATAATTAGTTAAGGTGCGAGTGATCGCTGCGTCCTTGTTGCTCAGGCTGGTCAATGGAATAAGGTCAATTGCCTTCATTTCATGTTGCCATTTCTGAGCTGTAATAAAACTGCATTATATAAATAAAAATCACCCGCTTTTACTACAATAATATTATTTTCACGGCTATCCCAACTCCACAAAATACTAAACATAATAATGTTTATAAAACTTCAAAGTTACAAAACTGTCCATAACTCAATGTAATGAGACACTTCAACTTGACAGCGTAGCAGCCTAATGAAGTTCAAACAAAGCTACTATATCATGCTAAGTTGTAAGTTACGGCTTGCCGAGTGCTTAGCGAATTTGCAACTTGATTGGTTGACAAAAGGAGTGGTGGGGGAGTTAGGGAGTTTTAGTATCTACAATCCGTTTACACGGTATTACAACTTGGTAGTTTAACGATGGCGTTGCTCACTCTAATAATAATCTCTCTGCAGAGCGATTTCGGTCATGGCGGCCAATCGCAATGAAGCCAGGTACGCTGGATATATTATAGTACACAAGCGCTTGTGAAGACACAGATGCGCCCTCTATTCCCTCACTCTCATAGCCCGATGGGTCATCAATCCGACAAGACCGCGGAGAGACCAGACGCAAGACCGCGTGCTTTCACTGGCGCGAGGCGTCTCGCCGTGTTAAGAAATTGTTCACCCATCCATGGACAGACCGTGGTTAGCGCAGCTTAACCTTGTTAATCTATCAATCCGCATGGCTGTTACTTAGCTACGAGCCCCTCAGATGTTGACACTACTACGATTAACCCTCCCGTGTGCGGAGCGACGCATTTATAACCACGCGCGTCGATGCGTTGTCAGTGTGTTACAATAATGCTTATTTTTTTAATTCCAACTGTGAGCCAAACCTAAAAAAAAAACTAGGGATGAACAAGGGCCTTACCATAACGTGCCAAAACAAGATTATTTTCGTTATGAAATAGAGACGGAGCTATACGACGTTAGTAGCTGTGTCACGCTCTCAAACTTGAATAGTGATTGCAAAAACACGTGGTGGTACAGCCCCAGGGGATACTTTTTAATCCTGGTACATGGTCATTTGACGACCTGAGTGGTTTAGTGACGACCTGAGTGGTTTAGTGGTCAACAATACCACGCAAGAGTACCCGGGTTCGATTCCCGGCCGGGCAGAAATTGAAATGATGAATTTTGATTTCTGTGACGGGTCTGGGTGTTACTATGTATAATATGTATATATTTAAAAACTTATATAAGTAGTATATCCGTTAATCTAGCACCCATAACACAAGCATAGGCTTACTTTGGGGCTAGATGGCGCTGTGTGAAATTGTCCAAAAAAAATATATAAAAAAATAAGGATGCCAGTGAGCCGCGAAAAATTATTTATTATATCGATGGACGAAATATGGTTCAACATCAAAATCCACATTTAAATTTCATTCACATTAATCCCTGCTTAACTAATAGACCTTCACTAACACAAATTAAGCTACGATACACGTTAAACTGCTCAGTTATCGTCCATTGTCTTTCCAAGGATATTCCTACAGTATAATATTAAGCTAGCTACACATGCACCTTAAGCCACATAAGATCAGCACTCACACTAAGCCCGTCCGTTTTACTTGACAAGTTAATCTCGCCTCGTGTGTATACTTCCTTATGTTAGGATCTATTAACAAAGGTGGGGAAACCTTGAGGTATATATGTGTAGTTTTAGCAGGAATACTACCTAATATGATAATATGTCTTTGACGAACGGTGAAGGAAAATATTGTAAGGAAATCTGGATAAAAAGCTATGAGGGGTGCCTTAAGGCTTCTGCGCGCCTAGTACTTCAAATACTTTTGCCCGTCTTGTAAGTTTAAAAAAGTACATTAGCCATAGAAGTACTAAGGAATTCCTTAGCTTTCTATTTTTTGGATAAGATCCAGTAAATTCTTATGATTACAAATTCCATACAAACTCGCCAATTTCATCTCTATGTAATTTAAATTTGGAATAATTCAACAGCCAGTAATGGTTTCCTTTTAACAGATTTTAAAAAAGGAGGTTATCAATGCGACACGGATTTTTGATATTTGACACTTTATGAACCATTTCCATTTTCCGGGCAAAATTTTATATTTAATGTAATAAAGAACCAACTTTTAATTGTATAAATTGTCTCATCTATTTTCATATTGTAACATGAAATTTCATTTATTATGGCGACCACTATAAATATTTACTTGCCTAGGTACTTCTTGTACATCATAACATTCATGACATCACCTCATAATGACAGCAATTCCAAGATAAATTGAGAATGATCGCACACAGCATTCATCGTATAATTTTGAACGAAGGTGTTTGCACGTGGGTGATCACAGCCGTTTGACGTCATTTCCGGTGTAGAAACAATCCCGAGTTCAGTTCAGTTCAGTTCAAAAGCTGAGGCATGAGATGCTAATAGAGACGGCTCGTGATTCCTGATAGGACCACCCAGGAGTTAATTAGGAGTCATTAGCAGCGTGTGAACGATGTATTTGTAGGTCTGTGTTAAATGAGGTATTCTTCTTCTTATCTTTTTGGCTGTAGGTTAACTAACCTGATAAGCCCTAGTGTCAGAGTTTTCTCAAATACGCTTGACAGTATCTGACATGAAATGAGGTATTAAGCCTTAGCTGCTAAGTGCAACGAAAGGCCGTTAAAACTTAGGGACTTTTTAATAAAGTTTAATTTTTTTGGAAGAGAATGGTACAGCGTTTGTTACTTACCGAACTTTTATATAAAAATATCTCGATTTGAATGTTTCTTTCATTTTAAAAATATTATTTTCTTTACTTTAATAAGTATATTTTTTAGAAAGATCAGCCTCAGTCAATGCTCCCAATAAATTACTCTTAAAGAGCACGTTTAGAGCAATATTTCAGCGCGCCATTTATCTATTTCGAAACTGGATGATAAATCCCTCCTGCATTCGAGATACTGATTCACAGATTAAACCTATGCAAATCCGTAGTGTGGTACCACATACCGAAGCATACACCAACGTTCGTCAGAATAAATTATACATATCTTGTAGCAAGGACATTGCGCGAGTTTTATCGACTATTTGATCAACTAAGAATTTTAAGTGCGTTGCGTCATATCGATTGCTGGAATTGTCGTATGATTTTATTATAGTCACATCACTATATTCCTGTCGATTTTAAAAGACCATCTTTCGATTGTTTTTCCGTCTTTTTCTTTTAGCGCTTGCGTTGGATTGCCTTTTGTTGTTATTTTACGAGCCTGGGCACTAAGGGCCAAGTTATCCAACAGATAATTACCTAATCAGCCCGTTAAATAAAAAAGTTTTTTAACCACGAAGCGGGAATTTTCGTGTTACCTACTTCTTGTCTAATCCCGGATTGGTAATCGACCGTTTTAGGAATAAAAAACCCAAATGACAAGGTATCCATTGTGAGACAGAAGTTTGAATTTATGGTAAACAGCTGTTTTGAGTTGATCGGGCTGTTATCTTGTCGGTGAACTTGGGCCTTAATAGTGCGCTATAATATCTCCCTTTACACTTAGATAGTTAAAGAAATTGAACAGATTCCATCTTTAGAATAATTCAAAACTAATTAACACTAAGAAATAGCACCCACAAACGTAGAAGTCTTACTTCAGACTTTTAACAACTCCGTAGAAAGTTTCGCAAAGGAAAACAAAGCATGCAATTGCGCCGGCGTCGCTTGCCGTGACAACCGTTTCCTGTATGCAAAACCGTCTATTGTTTTGTACAAGCATGATTAAGTAATAAATAGACTTTCACGCAATATATCTGTGTCTTTATTATGGAGGAAGCAAATCGTGGCTAAGTAACAGCCGCACGGATTTATTTATTTATTTATTAATATAGGTACACCAACAGCTTCTGTATACAAAATATCAAATAATAGTAGGTCATAAGTTTTAGGCTGATACAGCTAATAACAGGTGAACCAACATTCTCAATAACAAGTGATAACTTAAGCTAAAAACAAAATGTACTAAGAATAAAGTGGCAATAAACTATATAAAATGAAATATAAAATTTAAAATTACACGCAAAATAATAAAATATTTAAGACAATAAATGCAAATTTGCTTAGTTTTAATTGTAACAAACAAAATACATTAAGTACCTACTGTTTAAACTAGAAAGAAAAGGTTGCAAGATATAGGTACTTACAACCAACATAACAACATAATGGATTTCTAGGTTGTGTGCTTTGGGACTATAAAACTTAAAATTTTGGCTTTAAATATGTTGTAGGATGTTTACGGAACGACCGATGAATTCTCAATACTTTATTGCATTCTATAATCGGGACATTAACAGTTGGTATATTACAATATCGAATCAATTATGGGTGTCGGGCACAGCAAAGTTAATTTTAATGGTAGGACAGAGGGTGAAGGCGTTTTCTGTTAAGAAAAAATAAAACTTATCAATAATACTTAAATGAGAATTAACAGAAACAAAATAACAACAAATAAAAGTCTTCTGAAATAAAATAACATAAGTAATCTTTGCAAATATCTTCTTAACTTATCACAGGTTAAGCTGCGCTTGATGCGGTCGGTTCGTGGATGGCTGACCATCTATGACATGACGAAACTCCTCCGTGTCTCGGACAGCACGTTAAGCTGTTGGTCCCTGCTGTCATTTGTAGATCTTTGAGTCGTTACGGGTAGCCAGAAGCCAGAAAGTCTGACAACCAGTCTTATCAAGGGATATCGTGTTACCCGGTTACTGGGTTGTGGAGATCAGATAGGCAGTCGCTCCATGTAAAACACTGGTATTACAGCTGCATCAGGGTTTAGACTGGAAGCCGACCCCAAAATCATCATCAGCCTTTATAATGTCCACTGCTGGGCACAGGCCTCTTCTCATACAGAGAAGGCATGAGCATTAATCACCACGCTTGCTCAAGGCGGATTGGCGATTTCAGACTTTTTTTAAGTCCAGGTTTCCTCACGATGTTTTCCTTCACCGTTAGTCAGTGACATCTAAGATATACTTAGAAAGTACATATGACTTTAGAAAAGTCACATTGGATCCCAAAATAGTTGATTGAAAAGACGTATGGGATTGTTTTTATCCGTCTGCATATAGTAGTTTTCTTACGAGGCGGGTAAAACCACGGGAAACAGCTAGTCCTTACTAATATTATAAATGCGAACATAACTCTGTCTGTCTATTGTAGTTTAACGTTAAAACGGCTGAACCGATTTAGATGAAATTTGTATGGATATAGCTTGATAGAAGGAGGATAGTTTTTAACTAACTGATGCGCATATAACAGTTAGAATAATCTGAGGTACACATGAAATAAACCCCAGTTCAATCAGGAAGTCTCCGGGGCGCTATCTCAATATCAATTTCCTGAAATTACGGGTTTCCCTTTGGTTAACGGTATTACTAATTACTTTACGTAATTCAATACCATTCATGCGTACCTACATAATTGATAATTAAACATTTCCAAAACTAGAGGTGTAATTAGTTTAGAGCGTAATTTGATCTAAGTACCAGGTACCTAACATTCTTATACACTTATATCCTTACTAATAATATTATTGAAGCGAAAGTGAGTTAGTTTGTTTGTTACGCTTTCACGATAAAACGGCAGAACCGATTTGGACGAGATTTGGTACAGAGATAGATGGAACCCTGGAGCCGGTTATAGGCTACTTTTTATCCGGGTACGCTAAGTAGTTTCGACAGGACGCGGGTGAAACCGCGTAAAACGGCTAGTTACATTTCAATATTTATTATATTGTAAAGAAATAAATTCTGAACAGATTTCCAAAAAAAAAAAACTTTCAAATTGATATCTACATTATTCCATATCGTATGTTCATTATAAGCAGGAAAGTTCGCGGGCAGAAGTTAGTATAAGCCAAAAGGTTATTGACATTTGCCCTTCAAAACCCTTACAAAGCTTCGCCAAAATAAATTCACTTTTTTGCAACACAATTGCATAACCGTTGATATTTAAAACTAGTTCGTTACGTCCGGCTACCGACCGGTGACATTTGCGTAGGTGTAAGCCAGCCGTTGGCCTGTCTTTAACTGATGGTTAATGGTAACAAAAAAGCCGTTGCGTGCTCGCGATAACAGTTTTTGCTGTAAATGTGAGTAATGAGGAGTCGTACTCTTTTTACACATGCCTTCTTGTTGGAAAGTTATTGATTTAAATCTGTAATTAGTTCAAATTGAGATACGATTAGTGGTAAGTTAATAGGCTTCAGATCAATCCTTTTTGTATTATTTTGAACAGACTAATTTTGAATTCCTCGGGCTGGCCACTGTAGGAAAAAAAAAACAAAATTATTAGGCATTTTTTTTCTGATCCACACTAATTTCTGTGCCATTATGAAGATCTTGCGCCAACTTTTTCCTGTCCATCAACACCATAGGAGATTTAAATGAGAAAAATGACAGAACCTCGAAATTGACTAAGGACTGGACAATACGCACTTGTCCATCAGTGGATTGCTGTCACGGGCTGATGATGATGATGATGAACCAAGTAGACTATAATGGTCTGTCAATTTAAGAACAACTAATACGGAAAGAAAAAGAAAAAACTATTTTAAATATTTAAAATTAGAATACGCTTTTTAACGTGCACGATTTTTAAATAGTTTCTTACTGATTATTTTTATTAAAATGAGGTTTTCAATGAAAAATACAAATGAAAACTTTTTGCCTTAAATAGCTTGCGACTTTATGTTAGGCCGATGTTACTATCGTACTGCACTTAACTAAAGGTTAATTGCCTTTAAATGCTACATATGCATTTAAAAGGGTATCTAAAGACAACGTGTAGGTACTTTCAAAGTACACGAACTATTAAAACAGCAAGCTTTTAAATACAAAAATGATTAACAACAAGGCATTTATTGACCAGACATCAATAAAAACAAAAAAATCCTTACTAATATTATAAATGCGAAAGTAACTCTGTCTGTCTGTTACGCTTTCACGCCAAAACTACTGGACCGATATAAATGAAATTTGGTACAGAGATAGAATAGACCCTAAGGAACAACATAGGCTACTTTTTACCCGGGTGCGCTAAGTAGTTCCCTCGGGATGCGGGTGAAACCGCGGGAAACTGCTAGTTGAACATAAATACACAGACTAGATGTTTCCCGCATTGTCACCGATGATGAAAAGTATCCTTTATGTTAATCCAGGTTATAAGCTATGTGTGTACAAAATTTCATCCAAATCCATTCAATAGTTTTTGCATGAAAGAGTAACAAACATACATAGTACTATTAGTAAGTAAGTAGCATCACACCAGCTCTCATACAAAATATCAAAAACTATTTTCTAAATTTAATTCAGGATATCAAAATCGTTTACTACAATTTAATCACTACATAGTATAAAACAAAGTCGCTTTTTTTCTGTCCCTATGTATGCTTAAATCTTTAAAACTACGCAACGGATTTTGGTGCGGTTTTTTTAATAGATAGGGTAATTAATGAGGAAGGTTTATATGTATAATACATGCATATTATAGTAGAGAAAAGCCGAGAAATTTAAAGATTTGTAATGTGATGTCGTAACAAACATATTTTTCTGCGCTTACATAGCAAACGCTGGCTAAACCTTACGAGATAGATCAAATTTATGTACTACGGAATTGTATATCTTAAAAAGATAAATAAAAAAGTCGACGACAGCATATGTTTATCTCCTAAGGATAACCCACAGTAACCATTTTTATCTTTTACATATTACAAAAAAAAATGGGTTATTTACCAAGCTATTTTAAACGATACACTATCATTCCTTATCCAATTAAATAAATTAGACACGTTGTGCATTTCATGTAGATCAAAATTGCCCTTTACAGCATGTGATTTAAATGAATATTTTCGAAGATATTACAGATTTAAAAATTGCGGGACGTAGCGTTTGCGGCGGTACCGGCCGGCCGGGGTAGTACTGTAGTGTATATAGTATCAGCCATAGAAATATAATATATCTATGGTATCAGCATTCTACCCGTGCGAAGCCGGGGCGGGTCGCTAGTTTGAAATAAATAAAAGCTGAAAAAAGTCCAGCAAACTCGTAGACTGCTGGGAAATATATTGAATGCTCTTTTTTAATGCAACTGCAGTGGAACGGGTCTCTTCGCTGTTGCCATATTTTTATTCGTTCGTGAAGTGGGGCTGGAGTTGTTTGCTAAAGTGAATGCGTCGTACTGCATCTCTCTAAGTGTATGTAATAAAAAGTAGGGTCATGGAATACGAGTAGGGTAGCCATCTTTTGTGTCCTTACATTTCGGACAAGTAATTATCCTTGTTAATTTCTCTCTACCATTTTTGATATGTTTATGCATTAGTTTAACTATGTCATAGTTATTTTTATTTCTAGTTCACTTTTAATTTAGTAATTTTCTTTACCCGGCAGTAGGACGATGAATTATTTAATGATTATGAGATATCCAATATTAAAAATCCCAACATGATACGAAATACGTCCACACGACAAAACAAAAAAAAAGCTACTAATTTCACGATGACGTAGACATTTGAACAAAACATACAAGAAGAATATTTTGGGAAAATATTAAAAAGATTAGTCTGATTAGTCCCGGCCTAGCTTGTACTATTATACTGGGTAAGCTGCCCTTATTAAGGCTGGTTGTCAGCCTTTCCAGCTTCTGACTACCCGTAACAACAGCTAAAAAACTAATTCCATTCTAACTGCGCAAAAAAAAAACTAATTGAAAAAAGTTCAACTAAAAACGCAAGCTTTTAAAATGCAAATCGACCGGTTAACTCAAACTCCGTAGCTTCGATTTTAATTATCAACTTAACGGAATAACTGAGCTGTATAAAATTTAGTTTAGTTAAACTGTAGCTAGCTTGCTAACAGGATTAGTAGAATAGAAGTGGGTATTATCTGTAACCTTCCAACTGGGGTTCCGAACTTGAACGTTTGGTATAATTTTGCATCCCTAACTTGCTTTTATGCAATAACTTCGTTACTTGGAGACTGCACAGTTCTAAGCTTTCGAACGTGAGGTCTGAGATTTGATACTGGAGATGTGCATTGAGTCTCTTGGTTCTAATCCTAACTAATAATTATTATAACTGTAAAAGTAAGTTTGTTTGTTTGTTACGCTGTCACGGTAAAATGGCGGAACCGATTTCGATGAAACTTGGTACGAAGATAGATAGGATTCTGGAGACGATTCTTTTTATCCAGATGCGATAAGAATTCTCTTGGAACGCTGATGAAACTGCGGGCTCTACTAGCTCTTTCCTGCGGTTTTTCCTAAGAAAACTACTTCATGTACGTACTCGTAGATAAAACATATCTTATTTCCTTTCTATGGTGTCAATCCAAATTTCATTGAAATCGGCTTTGCGGTGTAAGAATTCAGGCACAGAGATACAAAATTAGTTTCGGTTTTATATTTTAGTGCAAATGGATTTTTTAGAGTCGTGCACATTTTAAAAGGACTTTTTTATAAAAAGGTTTAGACTGCACGATGAAGATATCTAATTCATTTCAAATATATTCAATTTAAATTCAAAATACATGTCTGTATAGTTTGTTTTTTTATTTGGTAGCTACATGGTATTCACATTTTCAATTTTGTATTTTTCTGTCGAAGATGAATTCAAAATACCTATTTTAAATCCTCGGATACATTGAATTGAAACCGAAATCAGGACTAAATTTTTTCCACGAATCAACTCGATCTTCAGCGACAAGATAAGTAGCTCCCACCTTTTTCTTCCACTCCCAAATAGCTATGGAAATGTAACCATTACGTACCTCCTTTCTTTTAACATATTTTTTATTCTAGAATCCTCGTTTTTTACACTTACTTTGCTCGATTTTAAACCCTCGTCTAAGTCGGATAAGGTCGCTTTTTATATAGCTTTTGTAACTTAATCTTAAACCTGAAATAAACAAAGGGGTTTCAAGTAAATTGGATAGATTTATTGTGATATAACTTCGCAGGCTTTGTTCAAGTAATAATTGAATCGATTTATCATTGAAATATATCTAGTAAGATTTCATTGAAATGTTCTGTTGTCTTACTATTAAAACTTGTGTCTTGATTATTTTAGGTTTGACTAGAAAATGGTTCTAGTAATTAATGATATTGAATAAACTTTAGATTGGGAATTAATTGGTAAAGGTGGTTGAATAAGATAGTTGAAATAGATACTATTTATGGGATCATTCATCTCTAAGTTGAAATTTTACCAGTATTCATTGTGTGAACCGTTTTATTTAATATTTTTGAACATTCCGTAACATCAAAAAATCAAAATTCGAATTCAAAAATTCTTTAATGTTTTTCTAACCAAATCTTAATTTTATTTTGTAGAGTTTTTGATCAAAGCATAAGTTTTTGCCTTCAACCAGATTTTAAATACAAGATTTGGAAAGAGTACCTAGGATCCAAGGAGTTTGATGTCTGTTCTACACAAGGCCTACATATTCAGGATGAACGTGCTTATTTATAAACAGGATCTTAACGAAGAATGTCAAAACTGTTGTGATTTTTTATAATATTTACATCACTCTATGAATCTGTTTTAAGTATGACGTGTATCAATCAAAACATGGTCACTTACAATATTGTTTTACATTCTTAATGTCAATGTGTTGTCATTATTGTGGTAATAATAATCTCATTGTCCTTTCTAGGATCATCATCATAAGGAATGATATCAGGGGGGTAGTTCTCCGGATAGGAAATCATCACTATGACTCCTCCCGCAATAGGTGGGGCGGGAGGGTGTGTCATACTCTTACTGACCAAAACCCATCAATGTTCCTTCCTCAGCCCTTTGCGTTCTCCGGATGGGGAATAATCAATATGACTCCTCCCGCAATAGGTGGGGCGGGAGGGTGTGTCGTACTCTTACTGACCAAAACCCATCAATGTTCCTTCCTCAGCCCTTTGCTTTCTGGGGGCGCATTAACTCTTTCGAACATCTCGCAACACCGGTAGGCTCGTAGCTCCATCCAGCAAACCCGCAGCCCTGGCAAGCGGGAATTAATCTCTGGACCTCATTAATAGTCCAGCTCGCGATCACTACGCCATCATCATCATCATCATCTGCCTCTAGCCTTTTCCCAACTATGTTGGTTGCAGCTGAGTACCAGTGTTTTACATGGAGCGACTTCCTATCTGACCTCCACAACCCAGTTACCGGGAAACACGATACCCCTTTGTAAGACTGGATGTCAGACTTTCTGGCTTCTAACTACCCGTAACGACTGTCAAAGATCTACAAATGACAACCGGGACCAACAGCTTAACGTGCTTTCCGGGTCACGGAGGAGTCTCGCTATGACATTGATGGTCACCCATCCACGGACCGACCGCGCCAAGCGCAGCTTAACCTTTGATCGGTCGACCCGTGCGGCTGTTATACTTAGCCACTAGCTCCTCCTCGAGACCACTACGCCAATAGGACAATATTGTTTTTGTTAGCGTAATGAAGCCAAAATTAGCTTAGAACTCTTTAATGAAATCTAAAGTGACGGCTGAACAGATTTAGATGAAGTTTGGTATGGAGATAGATGTGACCCGGGGGGTGGTTATAGGCTACTTTTTATTAGGGTGCGTTAAGTTATTCCATCGGAATGAGGGTGAAACCGCGGGAAACAGTTTGTAATATAGAATCTTAAATGAGTAGTTTTCTGAGCATTGTGCTAATTAATTTTAAAAAACTTTAGGGCCATGGGGTCCAAGTGCCCGTCTCCTATATCGTAACATAGGCAAGCGTTAAGTCGACTCCACGCGTGACCCGAAAGCTGGCCTATATCTAGGCCAAAGAATCATCATTGCCATCCAACGTGGCAATGCAGCCAGCCTTTTGGGTACGATTCCCGCTGACAGCGATGCGGACGAATATTTAGATGCCTAACTTCTGTTTTTTTTTATATTATACATAGAATAATAATAATAATGTAAATTTTAGCTAAAATAAATCTGGTAGATATAATAAAAAAAAAATATCTCCTATTTAATAAATGCTACTATTCTACCAATGACTTTCTTGAGGATTAAAGCATTGTTATAATATCTAGATATTAAGTAAACCATAAAAATATTCGGATTCGGTAGAATATTATGATGCCATAAAATACTGTTAACACCTTTTATTCTATATTCTAACAAATACATTTCTCTTTCTTTCATTCCTTAAAAAAAAAAACTTAGTCACAGTTTTAGTGAGACTAAGATATTATATTGTTTAATTACCTCATAGTTCATTAGTAATCGTGGCCGGCCCAGTCCCGTTTCATCTTTACCGTCATTTTATTTAACTAAACCCTTATCCTACTCTCCAGACGGTCCCCCGAGAGATTAATTAGTCAACCCTTAAATGCCCCACAAAATCAATAGTCTAAAATGTTATATTGCATAACAAACTGTTCCACTTAATCCCAGCTTAAGTTGAAACAGGTTGATTAATAGGTCTAAGTTACAACTTAAGGCAATATTTAATTTATATTAAATTTACTAGTTTCATAATAAAAGGTTTAAAAAAAAACTAACTAGTTTTGAGTTTGTTTGATACGTTCTTATGGCAAAATTACTGAACTAATTTGAATGAAATTCAAATAAAACTACCGTGTCTAAGGTACCTTCTATCTTCGTACCAAATTTCATCGTAATGGATTAAGTCGTTAATGATCGAGACTCCTCCGTGCTTCAGAAAGCACGCTAAGCAGTTGGTCCCGGCTGTTATTTTTAGATCTTTGAAAGTCGTTACGGGTAGTCAGAAGCCAAAAAGTCTGACAAACAGTCTGACCAAGGGGTATCGTGTTGCCCGGTAACTGGCTTGTGGAGATCAGATAGGCAGTCACTCCATGTTAATCACTGGTACTCAGCTGCATCTGGTTTAAACTGGAAGCCGACCCCAACATAGTTGGGAAAATGCTAAGCAGGCGATGGTGATTAAGGATTGTACCATTACAAGTACTTGATGTAATGCTTATTTATTTATTTAACAATAAGCACACCAACTGCATAATTACACAGAGCCTTAGATACTAATATAAAATTATCAACATATATCATAAAAGTAAGGTATGCATGGCATTGTCATAATTTCGCTTTTTAACCGACTTCAAAAAAGTTGTTAAATTTTATTATAGTTTAATCGTAGATTAGGTGAGGTTTATTAATATAGGTAGGTTTCAGTATTATTTTTAACTTTTTAGTGCTTTTCGGGTTTTTTGAAGTCGGTTCTTTTTTTTGAGACTACAAAATGTACATCACATTAATGTAACTCAGATAAAGATTTTTTAACTTACAAATAGTCATAAATAGTATACTATACTATAAATATTTTTTTAAAAGACTTACATTTTATTTTTATTTATTTTTTAGTAACATGGTAGCTTATTTAGATTTTAATTCGTTACCAACTAAACCATTGAAGTTATTTATCTTTATATATCATGTTCTACGTTACAATGCTCCCAGTAACGAAGAACCTTCCGATTAAATTAAACAGAATATCATTGAATCCAGATAGTTTTTATCACCAATCGCAATTACATCAGCTTTAAAAATGTACAGATTGGCTGTACACAGTTTTAATCACAGTAATGCACGGTACAGTCGCGCACAACCGTTGAAATAATGAAATCGTTTAAATTGAAAGCGCTGGCGGGTTTTTCAACATCCAGTAATTACGTACCAACTGCATACCGATGACAGGGTACTGGTGAGCGCAAAAGTGCTTCCCTATTCTTTTTTCGAGAATGAAAATAGACTAACGAACTCCCGGCGCTGATTTGTGGAGCTGTTTTTGAAAAAATGTGTTCTGGTTTTTCTTTTAGCGGTCTTACTCTGGCGTGGTGTTTTGTTTTTTATGCATTTGCGTTTTAGTTTTTAAAGTTTTTTTATAACATAATGTGTAAAATATCTAGATAAAATGACTCTAATAACAAAGAAGACTAGTTTGAAAAAAAAATATAACATTTCGCCATTTATAGAACATTATATTGTTGTCATATTTCTACCCTTTTAGTTTTGTTATATGCAAATTGTATTGTTTAGTAATTCGAGAAATAAAGCAAACTCTATTTATTTATTATTTTTTAATAATTATTCAGTTTAACATTTTTTTACAAATATGTTTCTTGCTTCAGAGCTACTACGAGAAGGGTCATTGTGACAGTTGACATTTTCTGTCAACACCTCAACTGTCAATGTCAATTGTTACATGACGCACTATTACACAAATAAATTAGCGTGATTAAATACGATTATATCATTAATTTTACAAATAAAACACGAAATGACCCATTAAAATGAAAATAACCAACATTTAGGTATTTTCCGCGTTTATATAGATTTGTTATAATTAAATTTACGTGCTGAGTGGTCAATTATAACATTATTAACCTTATTTTATGTTTGCAATTCGGCTGTTTCAAAAGCTATTGACTCACGATGTATTGTAGCATGTAATGTGTAGCGGATATGTGTAAATTCAAATATTTAATGAACTGTAAACTCGTGTTTATATTCATTGTTTTTTTGGTGTATAATTCTAGGAATAAATTTTCATGTGCACACAGATGTACATAAAATGAACTTAGTATTTAAACAAAATTATCAAAATCGAACTACTCTGTAAAAAAATATGCGTAGTACATTAAAAATAATTTACGCGTCGACTTGATAACCTCCTCCGTTTTTTTTTCGTTGGTTAAAATATCCATTAGTTCAAAGCAATCATAATATAATATTTTGACGATACGTGAAAGGTTCAGTTAAAAATCAATCCATTTCCCTACTAACATTGTTACAGTTTAATACATATCAATAGGTTGTTTTATATGTTTCATTAAAGTTTAAAAAAAAAAACAAATAGAGAATTTATCTGTATTTTAATTGAAGTAAGTAAGTTATATCCAACGGATTATAAAAAACTTTTAAGAAAATCACTTTTGTCGTCAACTATACTAGTCTAGTCCGTACTACCCGCAGCACTTTCAATTTACTCATTGTCTTTGAAAACAATATGTTATGAAAGTTCCAAGCCCCTTGTTTGTGGTAGGTATATTTTTTTATCTTTATTTCATTCCAAGGCAACGTGATACGATTTTGCACTCTAAGTTTTTAATTTCTTTGAAATTCTGTGTGGTCCGCACACAAGTTGAAATTTATACCTTATTTTACAGAATTAAAACATTTAGGGCTCTTTTAACTACTTCTGGTTAGAAATTATCTACCAGATTAAGTAATAATTTGGTACTTAATTCGTACAAAATTATCTGGTGGTAAAGTGGATAATATGGTGATAATTAGTCCCATTGGTCCCTGGCGAAATAACTTTCTGAGAACAGGTTTAGTAATTTGATTATCGGTCGTTTATTTAAGAGATATTATGTCTTTGATTAGGGAGAAACTCAAATTCCTTACATTTTTTTACATTCAAAATAGTGAAGGTATTCCCCAAGTCAAAGTGACGTTTCAAACGTAAAGTCATAAAAAAAATTAAGGAAGGTCTATACAAATACATATAAGAACATACAATGGCGGAGAAGGAATATGGATGGGTTTTAGTCAGTAAGTCCGACACTCCCTCCCATTCCGCCCACAGCGAGAAGAGTCATTTGATGATTTCCCATCCCTAAAAGAAAGGTCTATACAAACCCGCACTGGTGCCTAGAAAACTAACGGACCCATTTCTAAAAAAATGGAAAAGTAAAGAAAATATAACCATAAAATTATTTTTTCGATTTATATAACTGCGTCAGTACGTTCTCAATTCAAAAACACATCCCACACAAACATTTAACGAGCCAATAACTCAACTGATCAGACGCATTCGAACTTTAAAACTTTTTAATTCTACCGCAATGAACTTTTGAGTTGTGTCAATATAGCCGCCATTTTGAAACCAGCCGGGAAAGTTGCGATGTCAACATGAGACTCGAGGTAATTTGCTTCATGCAAGATTATTCTCATTTTTAATCGTTACTACATAATAGTTATATATTTTGTCTACAAATTCGTAACGCGTGTGTGCGAGTGTGCGGGTTCGAAACGTGACAAGTACCAATGTGACTTTTCTAAAGTCATACATACTTTCTAAGTATATCTTAGGCGTCACTGACTAACGGTGAAGGAAAACATCGTGAGGAAATCAGGATTTTCAAAGTCTGAAATCGCCAATCAGCCTTGAGCAAGCGTGGTGATCAATGCTCATGCCTTCTCTGTATGAGAGGAGGCCTGTGCCTAACAGTGGGACGATAGATAGGCTTAACCACTAGGCCACCACGACTTCTACATACATACGACCTTCATACCTCCTCTTCATCTGATATAATGTCACGTAAAAAACCGAAATTATTCCAAAACATAAGAAAAGTCATAATTGATGGATGTTCCAATTTTCCGCAGTAAGTATCGATCAATCAATTACTCGCCGTGAACGGGTTCGATGTTCCGCCGGTGCATTAGTAGTCCATGTCCAATATAACTGGTGGAACGTTTCAATCTCTCAGCGCAATCAGACCGAATTAGATGTGTAGATAGATGTGTTCGCACCGTGAGAACTTGTAGGAGAAATTCTAGACTATTTTAGAACCTTAGAAAGTTATTCTAACTGATTAATTTTAGAAGGTAATTACATTATATCTCCATTCACTCCATTGACGACCTGAGTGGTTTAGTGGTCAACATATGCCGCCGGAATACCACGCAAGAGGTCCCGGGTTCGATCCCCGGCCGGGCAGAAATTGAAATGATGAATTTTAATTTCTGTGACGGGTCTTTGTGTTACTATGTATAAAATGTGTGTATTTAAAAAGTATATAAGTAGTATATCCGTTAAGCTAGCACCCATAACACAAGCATATTAGTTGCTTACTTTACTTACTTACTGGCGCTATGTGAAATTATCCAAAGATATTTATTATTTATTATTCATGTATGTAACAGATAAACAAACTCACTTTTGCAATTTGGGTGACATGGCGAAACTCCACCGTGCCTCGGAAAGCACGTTAAGCTGTTGGTCCCGGCTGTCATTTGTAGATCTTTGACAGTCGTTACGGGTAGTCAGAAACCAGAAAGTCTGACAACCAGTCTTACCTAGGGGTACCGTGTTACCCTGTAACTGGGTTGGAAGATCAGATAGGCAGTCGCTCCATATAAAACACTGGTTTAGACTGGAAGCCGACCGCATCTAAGTTGGGAAAAGTCTCGCAGATGATTATCCAAAACTAGTACCTATAAAATAAGCTTTTCATACAAAAAAAAAACTTTCATACAAAAATGGCTTCATGGAACGAATCGACACCAAATTGATTCAACTTATTGTCATGACGAACGAGCAGTGCGTGCGCTTACGCAACAAATGGCAATACAATGGCGATCACTTTCTCTAAATTGCTAGGGTTCAACGCACTAAGTTCCGTTTGAGATAAAGCACCCACACACTACCGACCACAGAAGAATAGCTACTGGCTTTCTGCTGGGGAGTTTGTTGCGCCACTTCTTATTCCCAGTAAACCACATAGGAAGTGGTGAAGGACGGGAGTTTTGGGGGATATCCTTTGTAAATTTGACGTTCAAAAAGTGCTGATTTTCAGCCTAATTTGAATATATGACCTTTGAATTTTTGGCAACTACTTGGAGTACCATAGTCTTTCGATCTAAATTTTCGAAAATGGAAGGAACTATAGCGATGTCCAAGCAGGTTTTAACCGACTCCCGAAAAAAAGAGAAGTTCTCATTTCAATTGTTTTTTTTACCGACTTCATTACAATCTAACTAGCTGTTTGCTGCATTCTGAGGAGAATATATCCGTCCGTAAATTTCATCCAAACCAGTTCAGCTGTTTTGCCGTGAAAGCGTAACAAATGTTTTTTTGCCACTATGTAAAAAGTATGACATGCAAGTTACCTACATGGTGCTTTTAAAATGATACCTGAACAGCTCTATAAAATCCTATATCATGTTATCAAAATGTAAGCTTACATGCAGTGCGTTAAATCCCAGAATATTTAAATTTTACATTATCAAAATCAATATTTGTACTTATCTCTTTAATTGTTGTTGATTCCGTTTGCAATATGGCCGAATGGTCGTATGCTCGCTCGAATTACCAATAATTTTGCGGTGGCTTTTAAACAAACTTGCATACATAAAATGTATACCACCTGCCTAGCCTTTTCCCAACTATCTTGAGGTCGACTTCCATTCTAACCGAATAAAGCTGAGTACCAGTGTTTTACATGGAGCGACCTAACTGAACTCAGCTACCTAACAACACGATACCCTTTGGTAAGACTGGTGGTCAGACTATACGTATATCTTCAAGATTGCTCAAAATGTATTCAAAGCTGAGTTCGTTTCAAATCAACTGATAAATCGTGTGTATCTTCTCTAAGAAATATCGTTGTAATGAAGTACTTACATTGTTAAAGCAATACTGAGTGAAAAGAAAATTAGAGCGCCGTGAGTTCCCACGACCATCGTTTCGAAATACCTACCTATAACATCAATCTTGACGAGTCCATTGCGTGTATGAATAGAACTACTATCTACAAGCATCTCACCATTATCATATCAATAATATAATAATCATGGTGAATAATGGTCATTTTTATGGTAGGTCGTCCCACTGTCACCATTTTTTCATAAGATCAAGGAGTTTCTTGCCTGTTCTTCTCCATAGGACCTACTTTTTGGAACCGTGCAATAAGTTTGAGTTTTCATAGGAGTTTGCCTCAAAAGCCATACATAAAAAAACCGGCCAAGTGCGAGTCGGACTCGCGCACCGAGGGTTCCGACCATTGAAAAGAAAAAATACGCAATAAAGTCGCAATTATCTTGTTTTTTTCCGACCGCATAATTAAGTTTGTTTGTAGAGGAAAATCGCTGATTACTTAAAAACTACCTACTAGATCTCATTCAAACCAATTTTCAATGGAAGTTTGCATGGTAATCTACATCATATATTTTTTTTAGTTTTAGAAGTTATAGGGACACATTTTACCACTTTGGAAGTGCCTCTCGCGCAAACTATTCAGTTTAGAAAAAAATTATATTAGAAATCTCAATATCATTTTTGAAGACCTATCCATAGATACCCTACACGTATGGGTTTGATGAAAAAAAAATTAGAGTTTCAGTTCTAAGTATGGGACCGCCAAAATGTATTGTTTTTTTTTTCTATTTTTGTGTCAAACTCTTAACGTTCACAGAATACATCTACTTACCAAATTTCAACAGTATAGTTCTTATAGTTTCGGAAAAAAAAAATAAAGGCTGTGACATACGGACGGACAGACAGACAGACAGACATGACGACTATAAGGGTTCCGTTTTTTGCCATTTGGCTACGGAACCCTAAAAAACAAATAACCCTTTATTTTTCTGTTGACCACGTTGTAACAACTTTTGAGTATATGGAAGAATACTGTGTGGGGTCCCTCCATTGAAAAGGGAGGATCCTCCGGCCAGGCGAGTGATATTGCCTGGCGGGCTACTGCCCGATGGTTGATATCGGGAAGTCCTATATGTGATAATTCGCTTGCGAACACTGCTTGCTCGATGTAGGAACTTGCTGTCGTCGTACTCATGAAGCGAGATAGGTGCCGCTAGAAGTATGTCCTTTTTTTTTGGGAATGTGAAAATCAAATGACTCCTCCCGCTGTGGGTCGAGCGGGACAATGTATTAGAAGTTTACTGAATGAAACCCATCCATGTTCCTTCCTGCGCGCCCTTTGCGTTCTGGAACCACAGTAACATTCGAACATTCTCACAGCCCAAGAGTCCTAGTTTATGTCTTTTTAAATATTCAATTTATTTCTTAGATAACCTTCATGCTTTTGCAGCGTCAAATAACCATAAAAATGGTATATTGCAATATTAAATATAATAACCGTTAAATTCTTTATAGCGTCATGCAATTCTAAACGCATTAGGTTTAACAAAAAAATTGCTAGTCACATCAGTTCAGGTAGGCACTTGGAGTGATTTATTTCATGAATTTTGATGTATATTTTTTTTTGCAAAACTTAGTCCAAAAAATCCTGAACTCCAAGACTTGTGTTGCAAACAATCCCGCAATCCCGAAGGAGTTAACGCCTCTCCGGAGCGCAAAAGGCGAAGGAAGGGTCATGGATGGGTTTAAGTAAGTAAGAGACTGAACACTTCTTCCTGCTCTGCCTAAAGCGGGAGGAGTTTTTTGATGATTTCTCATTCCTAGAAGGAGTAGGACTCTTCTTACTTCTTGCTTAGTCATAAGTCAAACTGTCGGTTAAATTGAAAAAAAAAATACAAACTTATCTCCATTTTTGTATTTCATCGATTTAATAGAAAATATGTATAGTGTAATTTATCACTATTGGCATAGTGGCTGGTGACATGACTTAAAAAGGTCTACCTAATGCCTTTTAATTAAATAATAAGCAATCTCTGAAAGTCTGTAATTTAATTCTTGACTGCTTCGTAAAGAACTTTTTCATCTTGCCAGTAAGTTCAAAGACGAAGCAATAAAAAACGCTAACACCCACTCTGAACCTGCAACAAAACGGTTAGCAATATACTTCCAATTAAAATAGAACATCCTGTAGAAAGTCAGCCATCTTGGCTATTTTCTTTCACATATACCGTGAGTAGCTCATTATTTTGTACTAAAGCACTCTTGTCGTTTATTGAAAAGCACTTGTTTTCTCTTGAAAGCAATTTGTTTTGTAACAGATACCTATATCTATACTAATATTATAAAGAGGAAAGATTTGTTTGTTTGTAGGGATTTAACTCAAAAACTACTAGACAGATTTAAAAAATATTTCGCCATTAGAAAGCTACATCTTTATGAAGTGTCATTGGGCTATATTTATTTCCAGAAATAATTAGGGATCCCTACTAAAACTTGAATAATGTAACCCAAGGTGTAAAAAAACGCCCGTGTGAGCTATACGAATTCAAATTAAAAATGTCAGAGTCTCATACAAATTTTGCCTCCCTTTTTCACACCCTGAGGGGTAGAATTTCGGAAAATCCTTTCTTATCGGATGGCTGCGTCTTGCAAAGAACACACCCTCCAAGTTTCAGGTTTCTACGATCAGCGGTTTAGGCTGTGCGTTGATCCGTCAGTCATTCAGGACAAAGCATTTTATATGTATAGATGTAATTTTAATACATAATAACTATTGGTATCAGCATTTTAAATATCTTGTAGTTTGTTCGTTACACTGCGGGGTGCCGATAACAATTGTATTTTAATAATAACTATAAATAACATTATTATCGTTATGTGCCTATGTACATCTTCTATCTTCTATCTATCTATACTTATAATAAATCTGTAGAGAGGTCAATTCTGTACATGAAATATATTTCCAAAATAACTATCAGGGGGTGATTAGGGATCGATACTGATGCCAAAAATGCAATCAGTAAAATTTTTGTCTGTCTGTCCGTCTGTCTGTCTGTCTGTCTGTCTGTCTGTATAAACTCTATAGAAACAAAAACTACTCGACGGATTTTAACGAAACTTGGTACAATTATTAGTCATACTCCTGAGATGGTTATAGTATACTTTTCATCACGCCACAATCAATAGGAGCAGAGCAGTGAAGGGAAATGTTGTCATTTTGTTTAAACACGCCAATCTCAGGAACCGCTGGTCCGATTTAAATAATTCTTTCAGTGTTAGATAGTCCATTTATCGAGGAAGGCTATAGGCTATATATCATCACGCTAAGACCAATAGGTGCGGAGCACCACTATTCCACGCGGACGAAGTCGCTGGCAGAAGCTAGTCTTTTAATAAATGTGAATCTACTTCTTCATTCATGGTAATTAAATATTTTCTGTCAAACTACTATTGTAAATCATTGTGTTATTTGCCAGTCTTTTACTCAGAAACTGCTTGTTGGATTTAGATGAAACTTGTAATACAGATAGATATTTTTATACTCTTTAACTTGATTATATAATTCATTCCATAAGAGCTACAGGGATACGTTAGGATCTATAAAATAAGTAAGAGAAAAAATTGTTTCTCTTTTTAGTAAATTCCCTGAAGGAAACCTATGCTCAAGCTCTCCCTAGCTTGAGCATAGGTTTTTTTTCGGATGGGATATTATCAAATGACCCCTCCCGCCGTAAGTGGGGCTGGTGTGAGTGTCAGAGTCTGACCGACTAAACCCATCCATGTTCCTTCCTCAGCCCTTTGTATTCCGGGGGCGCGGTATCTCTTACGAACGTCCCGCAGCCCCGGCAGGCTAATGCCCTGGAGGAGGGCCCCAATGACATTGTTGCTGACAGCTCTTAGAGGTGCGCATGGAACACGACGCGCCGTCGACGCGGATCTGGTCCTTGCTGGACGACGCCACCCGTAGCTCACCGTCCGCAGCCCCGCCGGCCCGCGGTGGCCGGGAGTCGTCTCGCGGCTCCCGACGCCCGAGGTGTCTCCCGCGGCGGCTGGGTCGTGAGGCCTGTCGCTCCCTCATACGTCCCGCCGCCTCCCTTTCCAGCTTTACCTACTGCTTCACAGAAGGAGGCGACAGCTTCCCATTCCGTCTTGCTCCGGACCATGGCCTGAACCAGGTCCGGACGCGAGAGGTCGCCATAGCTAAAGTTTATATAAAAATGGAGTGCTAATAAACATAAATATTAAAATTTCAGTTGAATTTCAACACTCACTGGAAGTCAATTATTGACTGATAAGCCTTATTAAATAAATGAGGTCAATGATTCTCATAATATACTTAATTTAGTAGTATTTCAATAATTATTTTTCCAATAATACCTAGAATTGTAAACGTATAATAATTATTTGCATATCAATGTTTAATAGGTATTACATCGAAATGTTCATTTGAAAATAATTAATTAGAAACCTGTGTAGGCTGGTTTGCGCCTGGTTAGTGGTATCCCCGGGCGTAATGAGCGACGAGATTCCGTCTAACAGTTCGAAGGGACACGAAAAAAAATATTTATAAAAACCTAACATTAAATACAAAAAAAAACTCCTTAAAAAAAACTTTTTCCTTTGTCCACTTTGTCGGCGTAAGCATATGCATTGACATGCTTATAAAATTTCAGCTTTCTAGTACTAATATTCTCTGAGTTAGCCGCCGACAGACAGACAGATATATAGACATGGTGAAACTATCAGTCCGTACGTCTGTTTGTCTAGGTTTCTTGTCGACTACGGAACCCTTAAAATCTTCTACCAATTCGCGAGACCAGGGGGGTTAGACAAGTGGCAAAACGCTAACGCTCAATGTATGGGAATGACATATAGCTAGTCGTAAACGAATGTCATTCCCATACATTGAGCGTTAGCGTTAGCGTTTTGCCACTTGTCTAACCCCCCAGGCTGGCATATTTTTGGACAACGAATTAGCATTGCCATTCAACGTGGCAATGCTGTCAGTCTTCTGGGCACGTTACCAGATGACAGCAATGAGGATGAGTACTTTGACGCCTAATCTCATTGATATGTATAGTTTTGTTTTATATTTATTTATTTTATTTGTACATTTTTTTTTATTTAACAAATTATGCACACATAGAAAAACTAGATCAAAAGAAATAATAGGATAGTAGAGTACAAAGGCACTGCTTATTTCTTTAGAAATTTCTTCCAGCAGACCTGCGATAGGAGAGTTATAACAAAATACATATCTATACAAATATTATAAAGAGGAAAGGTTTGATTTTTTGTTTGTTTGTTTGTTTGTATGAATTGAATAGGCTCCGAAACTACTTGGCAGATTTGAAAAATTCTTTCACTGTTGGAAAGCTACATCATTTCTGAGTGACATAGGCTATATTTCATTTTCAAAAAAAATAGGCATCCTTACTAAAATTACGATAACGTAATCCAAGGTGTGAAAAAAATATCAAAAAACTACCTTACATCGCGTGCGCTGCGAAAACTATTGATGATAGAACAAAATGATATACTACATTTTTTTAGAACACACCATTATCTACAAAAAATCAGCGGCAGCATATCTCTAACTATTACAGTCATGTCACAATAAGCGTTTTTTTATTGAAAAAAAGAAATTAAAATACCACCGCTACAAAAAGCTCTTTATTTGTACCTTGGTATTAACCCTTATCAAAATAAATGATGTATTATTTAAGACTGCTTCAATATCTTTATATTACTTTTTGAATTATTCGATTCTGACAATCCATTCAAAAGATATCACGAGTTAAAAAAAAATTAAAAAATAAACTGTATTCGGCTAGCTATGCGTTGTAGGCGTCACTCGGGCAGGGGTACGGGAGGGGGGTTAAGATCACGAAATAAACTTGCCGCGCGGCTTACTCGCGCGGTCGGCTCCCTACGTGATGGACGTGTGCGGAATTTACGCTTGATAATAATTCGTTTAGTAAGTAACTAAACCGATTTAAAAAGTTCTTTTCAGAACTAAACCCATTTATATAAAATATTGTTCACTTAGTTATTAACCTAATAAATTACTTGAATATTTTTCATGATTTTCAATTTAATTTTAATAAATAGTAGGTAGTTGTGTACGTTGTAATATAGTAGCATATATAGCTTACAGTTATGCTAATTTAGTTCAAAGGCATTTTTTCTTTTGTCATTTTGAAATGCCTAAAAGATCAAGATCTCAACTTTCTAGAAATAGTTCCCAGGCCAGGGCATCAAAAATACGTCGAAATGAAGAATCTTCATCAGAAACTGAAAATCGTCTTTCAATTCATAGACAATATGTGGCACAATCGCGTGCTAGAGAGTCGAGTACCGAGCGTTCGCAACGGCTCGCTGAACAAAATATGAGAACCGCTCAAATACGCGCGCGAGAATCCAGTTTGCAGCGTTCTCAACGGCTCGCTGAACAAAATGTGAGGACTTCTCGAGTCCGCGCGCGAGAGTCCAGTCTTGAGCGTTCAGAGCGACTAGCTGATCAAAATTTGAGAACCTCTCAAGCACGCGCGCGAGAATCGAGTCTTGAGCGTTTACAGCGTCTAGCTCAACAAAATTTGAGAACCTCTCAAGCACGCGCGCGAGAATCGAGTCTTGAGCGTTTACAGCGTCTAGCTCAACAAAATTTGAGAACCTCTCAAGCACGCGCGCGAGAATCGAGTCTTGAGCGTTTACAGCGTCTAGCTCAACAAAATTTGAGAACCTCTCAGGTACGCGCGCGAGAGTCCAGTCTTGAGCGTTCGCAGCGCCTTACTGAACAAAATCTAAGAACCTCTCATGTGCATGCGCGAGAGTCAAGTACTCAGCGTTTGCAGCGGCTTGAAGAGCAAAATATCAGAAATATTCAATCTCGCACTAGGGAATCAAGCTCTGAGCGTTTCCAACGCCTTCAAGATCAGAGAGAACGACAACAGACGTCAAGAGCGAGAAGTCGCAATCAAGTTTTAGCCCACAGTAAAAGATCGGCTTTTAGATACGATCCACAGATTGATTATGCTCAACAGTCTTCCGTCCAAATCGGCGACATGAATAAGATCTGCCCTAAGTGTTCAGCCAAAAAATGGGTCGATGAAACTAATGGCATGTGCTGTGCTTCTGGAAAAGTTAGTCTCCCCAGTATTCAGGAACCACCACAGCCAATAAAAAATCTTTTGACAAATAATCATTCGCTATCTAGACATTTCATAACCAACATCCGTAAGTACAATAGCCTATTTCAAATGACTTCGTTTGGCGCCAAAGAAATAAGAGAGGGTAATTTTATGCCAACTTTTAAAATAGAGGGACAGGTATATCATCTTATTGGTAGCCTTTTACCACCACCAGGCCAAAATCCACAATACTTGCAGGTATATTTCATTTCAGACGCAGATCAGCTATCATTGAGGTCAAACATAGCTCCAACGCTGAAAATAGATTTAATTAACGAACTACAGACCGCACTGAATAGCCACAATGTATATATACGAAGCTTTAAACAAAACATAGAACGCAATTCTTCGGATAATTTAAAATTAATTATTCATTCCGACCGCCCACCACAGACAGCACACCCGGGTAGATACAATGCTCCAGCTGTAAACGAGGTAGCCGTTCTCTTGGTTGACGAAGAAAAAGGCCCCAGAGATATAGTGCTCCACGGAAGAGACGGCCAACTTAAAAGGGTCTCTGAGTTACACCGATCGTATGATCCACTACAGTATCCCTTAATGTTCGTGAAAGGAGAAGACGGTTATTATTTAACCATTCCGCAGGAAGGTACAGCGCGTAACAAAACTGTGACGTGCATGCAATTTTATGCATTTAGGTTGATGGTTAGAGCTAACTGTTTTAATGCATTACATTATTACAGGGACTTATTTAGTCAATATATTGTCGATATGATGGCAAAAATGATATCGGAACGATTGAATTACATATGTCGTAACCAACAGAGACTAAGGGCTGAAGAATACATTCATCTCAGAGATGCTTTAAATCAAGACGGAAATGTTGACCCATCAAATATCGGTCAACGCGTAATCTTGCCATCTTCATTTACAGGTTCTCCGCGTTACCTGCATGAAAAAACCCAAGACGCGATGACTTATGTCCGAAATTACGGGAGACCAGACTTATTTGTCACATTTACGTGCAACCCCGAATGGCCTGAAATTAAAGCGGAACTACTACCTGATCAGCGATCTTTCGATCGTCATGACATCATTTCAAGGGTGTTTCATTTGAAAATGAAGAAATTCTTAAATTTATTCGTTAAAAATGAAATATTCGGCAAAGTGAAATGTTACATGGCAAGTGTAGAATGGCAGAAGCGAGGTTTACCACACTGTCATTTGCTGTTTTGGCTAGAAACAAAAATCCAACCAGACGAAATTGATAGCGTCATAGTTGCGGAACTGTCCAACCAACAAAACGATCCGATATTGTACGATATCGTAACAAAAAATATGGTGCACGGACCATGCGGAGAACATAACTTATCAGCACCATGTATGAAAAACGGTATTTGCACAAAAAAATACCCACGACGTTTAGTCAACGTTTAGTATCGTCGTCGTGATGCCGCAAATGGAGGACTGAGCGCTTCGCTAAATATCAGAGGCAGAAATTTCACTATAGATAATAGTTGGATTGTCCCATATTCTCCACTTTTGTGCAGGACGTTTAATGCTCACATAAATGTAGAGTACTGTCACTCAGTTCAAGCCATCAAATACATTTGTAAATACATAAATAAAGGATCGGACCAAGCTACATTTGGCGTCAGAAACCCAAATGATGAAGTGGAAAACTACGTAAATGGCCGTTACATAAGTACTTCCGAAGCTGCTTGGCGAATATTCGAATTCCCGATCCATGAGCGGCATCCTACAGTTTTGCAGTTAGCTGTCCACTTAGAAAATGGCCAAAGGGTGTATTTTACCACAGAAACGGCTGTACAAGTGGCCCAAAATCCACGTAAAACAACATTGCTGGCTTTTTTTGAGCTCTGTAATGAAGATGAATTCGCAAAAACACTTCTTTACCACGAAGTCCCGCAATACTACACATGGGCCAATAATAAGTTCACCAGAAGGAAGCGTGGTGAGAATGTAGTTGGCTATCCAGGCATAAAAAAAGATTCCGCTTTAGGTAGAGTCTACGGTGTCCATCCTTCTCAATCCGAGTGTTTCTATCTTAGGATGTTGCTGCACCACGTACGCGGTCCAACTTCATTCCAGTACTTGAAAACCGTTGACGGAGTTCTGAAAGAAACGTATCAAGCTGCTTGCCGTGCTAGAGGTTTGCTAGAAAACGATGACCATTGGGAAAATACTCTCAGAGAAGCTTCGCTTTCTCAATGTCCATTACAATTGAGAGAATTGTTTGTGGTCATACTTTTATTTTGTCAGCCATCGGAACCATTAAAATTATGGAACATTTTCAAAGACGATTTATGTGAAGATATTAGACACAGAATCAGACAGCAAAATCAAGACATCACCTTACCATACAATGAGGACATTTATAACGAAGGTTTGATACAAATAGAAAATAAACTGTTGCAATTAAATGACAAAAGCCTAAGTGATTTCGGATTACCATCATCAGTTCGTACAGAAAGCAATGCAGCAGAGACTATGACTCATCGCTATGATACAAATAATTTGACCGCTTTTGTCAATGAAAACCTGCCAAAGTTAGTCCCAGATCAAAGACATGCTTTTGAAACTATAGTCGATAGCGTCATTCATGACAAAAGAAAAGTTTTCTTTTTGGATGCACCTGGTGGAACGGGAAAGACGTTTCTTGCAAATTTGATACTTGCTAAGATAAGACAATCAGGGAAGATAGCAATAGCAGTTGCTTCCTCAGGAATTGCTGCAACTCTCTTGAAGGATGGCAAAACTGCTCATTCTACTTTTAAACTTCCACTATCCGTCAATCTTGAACAACAATCTACATGTTCCATCCGCAAAAATGGACCTATTGGTAAATTACTACAAGACGCCTCATTGATTATGTGGGACGAATGCACGATGAGCCATAGAGCACATATAGAGGCCGTGAACAGAACCTTACAGGATCTAAGGAACTCCTCTGCAGTCATGGGCGGGATTACTTTTGTATTTGCTGGAGATTTTCGACAGACTCTCCCCGTTATTAACAGAGGCACGCGAGCAGATATCATCAAGGCATGCTTGAAATCGTCTCCCTTATGGACTACGATTGAAACATTAAAATTAAGGACAAATATGAGAGCTCATCTTCATGGAATCACTGATAGCGATTTCCCACAGCAACTGCTAAAACTTGGGGAAGGAATTTTTCCAACTCCAAATTTAAGCGGTCATTGTGACATTCTTCTGGATGAGTCTCTAGGCCAAATACTCCATAATTTGGAAAATTTAATAGATTCTGTATACCCTGATATCGAGAATTTGCACGAAAGAGACTTCCATTGGCTGTGTTCTCGGGCTATAGTATCACCTAAGAATGATACTGTCAATGAAATAAACAATCTGATTGTTCAAAAAGTCCCCGGCCAAACAAAAACATACAAATCGATCGACACTGTAACGAATATTGAAGATGCAGTCCATTATCCACAGGAATTTTTAAATTCGTTGAACCCTTCTGGACTGCCACCCCATGAATTGACGTTAAAAATCGGAATCCCAATCATGCTTTTAAGAAATTTAAACCCTCCGAGCATGTGTAATGGGACGAGGCTGCTTATTAAGGAGTTAAAGGACAATTTAATAGTAGCAACTATTATCACTGGCCCAGCAGGTGGTCAACTAGCTCATATACCGAGGATACCGATGATCCCAACTGATCTGCCAATCCCATTTAAACGGCTTCAATTTCCGGTAAAAACATCTTTCGCATTAACAATTAACAAGTCCCAAGGCCAAACCTTCGAATTAGTAGGGATCGATCTGCGAAAGAAATGTTTTACTCATGGTCAACTGTATGTTGGTCTATCGCGAGTCGGAGCCCCTGAAAATCAATTTATTTTGCTGCCACAAAATAAAACAACATCAAATATTGTTTACAGAGAAGCTCTAACAAAATAAATGTATTTTCTTTTAGGGTTATGACCTCAATAATTGAAAAAAAAAACAAAAAATTAAAAAAATATATCAAAAAAAAGAAAAAAACCCCAAAAATATACAAAAAAAAACACATAAATACAAAAAAATCATTAAATAATATCTGAATTTAATTATTCTTATTTTTTTTATTTACTCTTTTATAGGAGCTCGACGCAAAAAGGGATGAATATGTGTCATATTATTATTATTATTATGAATGTGTTAAAATTAACAAATCTAAATGTAATGTTTAATGCCCGTGCGAAGCCGGGACGGGCCGCTAGTATATTTATATTTTAAGTCTTTATGTTTATTTAAATATTCTACCAATAGAGTTTATTATGAAAAGTGTTGACATAAATTGCCGCCACCTCGTTGCTCTTAATTCATACTCAATTTATGATATGAGGACGAGCTATCGACACAACTCAAGAAGCTAATTTTACGGTTGAACTGAGATTTTTTCAATAAACCCTCATCCTCGTTTGTGGGAGACAGATTGGGTAACCACGGTCGATTTATTTTGTTGGAGAACCTTGATAATAAACGAAGTTAAATAATCTAGCATTTTACACCTTTTATATGCCTACTGCCTTCCAATGTTTTACCCGGGTCTTGAGAGAACTACTTAATATCCATCCATATGTTTGGGTCGGATTCCGGTCTAAACCAGATGCAGCTGAGTACCAGTGTTTTACATGGAGAGACTGCCTATCTGACCTCAACAACTCATTTACCGGGTAACACGATACCTCTTGGTAAGACTGGTTGTCAGACTTTCTGGCCTCTGGCTACTCGTAATGACTGTCAAAGATCTACAAATGCCAACCGGGACCAACAGATTTACGTGCTTTCCGAGGCCCGGAGGAGTCTCGCTATGACATAGATAGTCACTCATCCACGGACCGACCGCGTCAAAAGCAAGCTTTTGATCGGCCATTACTAAGTCACGAGCTCCTACTAGGAGAGAACTACTTAACATACCCGTATAAAAAAGCAGCCCATAACAGTCTCCAGAGTCCCATCTATCTCCGTACCAAATTTCGTTCAAATCTATTCAGCCGTTTTGATGTCAAAGCGTAACAAACACGCAAACTAATGGCGCAATTTCACTGGTCGATAGGGCCCGAATGCGGAGTGCGGGAGATTTCTAGAACGCATGCCACAGGGCCCGCATTCGGGAAACTGGCCCTATTGACCAGTGAAATTGCGCCATAATATTAGTTGGATTTAAATTATATGAGGGTTATAATTAATTTTTGTTAAAAGTTAACTCAACTAAGTTCATTGACCTCGCTTCAAGTTTGTCCTGGGGCTACGTATAAGCCGTTTGCCATCCCCAGACTGGTGTCAATACCCTCCGTCAATAAGTCTTGATAAATAAACTTTTGTTTATCTAAAAATTCATTTCTATTATCTGATAATAATATGTTTTGTTTTCGTTGGAATACAGACAAGTGGTTTCAATGACCTTCTCATGTCTTTGTTTGAAAATTTTCCGAGTAAAACATGATTTAGGATCGAGCCGAACTTTTTCTATCTATACTAATATTATAAAGAGGAAAGATTTGTTTGTAGGGTTTTAACTCAAAAACTACTGGGCCAATTTTAAAAATTCTTTCACCGTTAGAAAGCTACATCTTTACGAAGTGTCACAGGTTATATTTATATCCAGAAATAATTAAGGATCCCTTACTAAAACTTGAATAATATAACCCAAGGTGTAAAAAAAATGTCCACGCAGGCGAAGCCGCGCGCGGAAATACATACATAAAAAAACTAACAGTTTTGCCCAGTGCCACTCGCATCCTAAGGGAGCTCCTTCACGCACCCTGATAAAAACTATTCCCGTTCTCAGGTATCAAGCTATTTCCATAGTAAATGTACGAAATGTCTTCGATGTTCACCCATCCACGGACCACCGACCGCGGCAAGACATCCACGCGTGCGGCTGTTACTTAGACCACAACGACATTATTTGATGATGCCTAAATATTGTCCCACTGCTGAGCACAGGCCTCTTCTTCAGGTATGAGCATTGATCACCACGCTTGCCCAAGGCGGATTGACGATATCAGACCAAGTTTCCTCACAATTTCTCCTTCACTTTTAGTCAGTGACGTCTTTGTTTCGGAATGGAAATAATCAAATGACTCCTCCCGGGAGTGTCAGACTCTTACTGACTAAAACCCATCCATGTTCCTTCTTTAGCTCTTGCGTTCTGGGGGCGCTGTAACTGTTTCTAACATTCCGTAGCCCCGACAGGCAGTCAGTGACGTCTAAGATATACTTAGACAGTACATTATGACTTTAGAAAAGTCATATTGGTTTGAATGGTACGACAATAAATTGATTTACAATTGAAGAAGTTATTGACATGTGGTAACTACTCCAATATATCGGCTATCATTATATTTTAACAAAAACAACATCGCTATTCGTTAGTATAATATTTAATTTATCCCAAATATGCACATTGTATAGTGATGTTCGCTGAAAGTTCTTACATTTAATTATATTGATCGCCTTTTGTTTTTCGTGGAATATTGTGACTTATAATAACAATTTGTTACAGGTATCGAGGAGCGACTGAGTTGAAGCCTTATTAACATCAACATAAAGGTAAAATTTATATAACTATATGCGAACTTTCAATAAGGAATATTTAAGTAAATACAAGTCTTAATTGGAAATGTCCCTTACTGATTCTGATCTGCCTCTTCCAAACTACAATAAGGTCGGTTTCTAGGCTAACCTCGTGTAACTGAATATATGGAATGGCTGCCCATCTGACCTCCACAACCCAGTAACTGGTTGCCTACTTGCCATGCTTCTTACTACCAAAAATCTACAAATAATAGCCAGGGCCTACAGCTTAACAAGCTTTCCAAATCACGCAGGAGTCTCAGAATGAATGGTGGCTTACCAATCCATGGATCGACCGCGGTAAGCGTAGCTTAACCTTGATCAAACCTTGCTGCTGTTACTGAGACACAGAGCTCTAAGGATCCAGTTCACCAACAGATGGTTCCCTAATCGGCCCGTTAAATAAAAACGCATTTTAACCACGAAGCGGGAATTTTCGTGATAACCACTTCTTGTCTAACCCCGGATTGGTAATCGACCGTTTTAGGAATAAAAAACACAAATGATAAGGTATCCATCGTAAGACAGAAGTTTGAATGTATGTATGGTAAACAGCTGTTTTAAGTTGATCGGACTGTTATCTTGTCGGTGAACTTGGGCCTAAATTACGGTGTAATATCATTGCCTTACTAAAGCAATTGAGACAGTATCAAGTGCCCTCCCGACCCTAGCTCGACGAGCCAGCCCGCGAGCTGAGCTAATAGCTTTAAAATTCCCGATTATAATAATCATAATTTATTCTGATCCAGCCTGTCCCTTGCTGTCCTCCCCCAGCGACGCCCTAAGCCGAGGCCCGTACCCCACTAGGGGGTGCCCTTAGCGTGTAGTCGCTTAGTTTTGTAAGTTAAGCCCTGGCTGGAGGCCCTAAATTATTTAAGGCACTTCACAGGCAAGCCCGGTTAAGCAGTCGACAACCTTCTAGGTTGACCTGCGAGATGCCATACAAAAAAAAAAAAAAAAAAAACAGTATCAAGTGGAGAATTCCAAGTACATAATTATTACACAAACAAACATAATTACTTATCTACTCATCTATACTAATATAATAAAGCTGAAGAGTCTGTTTGTTTGTTTGTTTGAACGCGCTAATCTCAGGAACTACTGGTACGATTTGAAAAATTATTTCAATGTTAGATAGCCCATTTATTGAGGAAGGCCTAAAATATCATCACGCTAAAACTAATAGGAGCGGAGCACGTATAAACTTGAAGACTTTTTTTGTTTGTTTGTTCGCAGTGATCTCAGAAACTACCAGTCCGATTTGATTTATTATTTTTGCATTTAATAGCAATTCTCGAGGAACATTACAGGGTATTTAACATCACGCTACAACCTTTAGGAGCTGAATAAAATAAAAATAAAATAAAATAGAACGCTAAGTGAAAACAAAGTCACAGCGGGCCAAGGGCGGATGAAGCCACAGGTCAAAACTAGTATTAAATAACACCACAAGCCATTCGAGTCGTCTCTCATCGTAACGAGAGCAACAACAAAACGTTTTAACGCTTTGCGTTTCGTTTTCAAACTATGTTGTACGAGCATAATTATTCAGGTAACTGCAGCGAACTATAATCAGGAATTTCATTTCGAATGTTTTACATAAAACTCATAGTCTGCCTAAAATGGAATAGTTCGGAGATAGCATCGTTGAAAGTTGAATTGTAGTTGCGATATGAAATACCTATTTAAAACTTTTCTCTATTGCTAGTTTTCCCTGTTGATTACCGTAAGTGGTTGTTAATTTTAATACCAGAATTAATAATAATATGATAGACAATCCATAGGTGTAGGGTGATTTTCTGAACATAGCGAGACCCCTCCGTGCCTCAGAGAGCACGTATATCTGTCGGTCCTGCGCCTGATCTCTCCCCGGTCGTGTCGGATTGCCAACTCATCGGAATATGAGAGTGAGGTAATAGAGAGTGCACCTGTGTCTGCGCAAACGTTTGTGCACTATAATATCTCCTGCGTACCTGCGGCCGCCGTGACCGAAGTCTGGAGAGGTTATAACAATTATTAATTTGCACCTTGCAAAGAAAACGTACGAGACTTCAATCGAATCTTCGTTGAGTTAGAGTAGGCTCCTTGATCACCACGCAGTGCGCAGCCGACGTAAATATCACAAAAATGAATGACAGAAACATAAGAAAGAACTTTAATAATAATATTAGCTATATAATTATCCATATCTTTCTTCACAAAAAAAGTATTTTTTTGAAAAGCTTTTATGAATAAAGGAACAATCGATATATTTTTGTTTGATTGTTATGAAAAAGCATTCTGATTTTTCTTAATCAGTGATTTCTTTTATTAACTTGTCTTTTTAAAAAATTGTTTTAACTTGTTCTTTAAAATCCTTATTCGACATAAAACAAAAAAAAAATGTCCGACTTAAACATATCCTAAAAAAATATGTAACGACACCATAGCCATAGATAGCCAATAATGGTGGACATCAGCGAAACTGACATTCAAAGATTTAATGCTAGCCCATCAGGGACAACTACGTCGTAACTAACTTCTGTTCCAAGTTTTCCGCTGTGTGCAAAAATGATTTTCCGGAATAAGCAATCTTTGGAAAAAGTTTTTCCGTTAACGGAAACAGATATAACGTCAAGACCCAGATCCTAAAGGGACACATTCGTCATTGAGCTACACCAATGAACCTTTGATAGGGGTGTCGGTGGACTTGCGACTTTTTTGTCGCAGTCCGACAGAAGCGCTTCGGGATTACGGGCTATGTTTTTTTACGCGATTCTATTTTATTTAATTCTTAATTTTGATTTTGAGTAGGTACCTAGTTAAGTCTTTTTTCAAGACAAACGATTTTTTCTTGCTTTATTTTTAGATAGGTAGGATTATAGCTAATTTTAGATTTTAACTCTACATCTTGATAATAGACGTCTTTCAGCTTACAAAATTATAGCTAAGTGAAAATTTAACTCTTTTAAAGAGATAAAACTATCTATTTATGAGTTTAATATCAAAATCTCTTTTTTAAGGAAAATCCATACTTAATATTATAAACATTAATAGTAATATATGAGTATTAAGTATGGAAGTCACACTTGATAGTCATATATATTACTTGATATTGTATTATGAATACGAAAGTGTCTGACTCTCACGCTAAAACTACTGAACCGATTTTTATAAAATTCGGTACGAAGATAGCTTGGACCCTGAGGAAGGACATAGGATCATCATAGATCATTTTTATCCAGATACGTTAAAAATATCCCTGGTGACGCGGGCAAAACCGTGGAAAATAGCCAGAAGGCTTATACGATTTGTAGTCAAAACATATCAAACTAGATCCGATTACAGTAGATCAAGTAAAATTTAAAAAAAAAATCGTTAAGTGTGTTATCAGCCTTTTCCTTACAGAGGCTTTCAAAGCTATCCGATCGTTACATTCGCGACATTTTAACCTATTTATAGAAGGTTTTACTAAGCCAACAAAATATGGTATAAAAGGTAGGTATTTACGAAATCAAATTACCCACCATTAGGTTGGTATTATTCGAAGTCATTCCGTCAGTTTTATCGTTTTTAGCTTAGTTTAAATGGATATTTTTCTGTTAGTTAAATGTCTGGAAAATTGGGCTTGTGTTATTTTAATATGATGTTCTGTTTGTCCGTAGTTATGTGGATAATGTTAATAAATTGGTAGGTAAATGAATAGTCAACAAAAAAGTTTTTTTTTTTCATTCATCTAAATCTAGGTCGCAGAAGGCGAGAGTCCTTAATTCCTATTGGCAAAGGCAGTTTTAGGATCTAGTAACTTCTAGGTTATAGGTATTCTGGCTATAGGCAAATAGCTTCAATTTTTCTTTTTTTTGACTAACGGACTGACTCTTAATTATTTGACAATTCAAAAGTGCCTGTAAATGGTCTAATTGAAATAAATGTTTTGAATTTTGAATTCTGTGTAAAATTTAAAATCCCTTAAACAATTTCGAAATTATATACCTAATAGTATTTTATACAATGGAATTTTTATATTCAATCGTCATTCATATAGATAATTATAATACTTTGAATGCTAATAATTTGCAATAACCATTTCATTAAAAGATATCAATATCAAGTAGCTTTTTTAAAAAATAATAATGATTTTTATTCTAGTAGTAACATCGTAAGACAAGGGATCATACTACCTCACAATTCGCTATATTATACCTTTATACAACAACTCCATTTCAAACTACCCACATAACACAACAATGACCTACCAATCAAATATTAATATGGCTATTATACGCTCGATGAGCCCGCATCCTCTGCAGCGCTACTAAGCATGGCTATAAATACCGTAATAGAATCAATAAACTTTATAACTTGAATGGCAATATCGCTGGATACCGCTGAGTGGTCTCACGAGGAGCTCGTGGCTAAGTACAGGCCGCACGGGTCGACCGATCAAAAGTTAAGCTGCGTTTGGCGCGGTCGGACCGTGGATGGGTCCATCTTTGTCATAGCGAGACTCCTCCGTGCCTCGGAAAGTACGTTAAACTGTTGGTCCGGGTTGTCATTTGATAGTCGATACGAAGATCTGCAAATGACAGGTGGGACCAACCGGACAGGTCGACCCGTGTGGCTTTTACTTAGCCACGCGCTCCTTCACCAGCATTTGAGTATCAATCTGACAACTAAATCAAAATATTTTTGCAGGAAGGCCTTTTGAGTTTTTGCAAAAGTTTTCAATTTTGCAGAAACCCTTTGAGCTCTTTTTAGCCCCAAAAATGAGGTAGGTACTAAAGCACAGCTCTCAAAATTCCTTCTAAGTATACAAACTCCCCACAAGAACATGTTTACTGGATATCACTGGGTACCCAAAAATACCTCCACAACTTAACATAGACTGCCAAAAACTTGATAACTATTCCAATATATCCTTATCAAAACAGATGGGTGTTTATGGATTCCTATCGATTCTTTTACCGGTGGCTTCGCAATTACGGCAGCATCCCACCGGAATTTGGATCAGGGAAACATCGCACGTTTTGGTTGATAAAATATTATATTGGGAAGCAGAATATCGGATAGAAGTCAAATTTGGTTAAAGGTTAATAGTACTTATTTGAAATTATTTCTCGTATTGGTAGTTAAAACTTAATTTTAACAAAATGCTTAAGTATTTACTTATTTTTTTATTCAAATCGCTCAAAAGATTACTTAGCGTTTTTTCTCAATTCACGAACCGGCCATTATTATATTAGTATAGATATTATATTACTATTATATATAATGTAAGAGTACACCTTGGACTACCTACTGTTTGGTTTTTCCTCTTGTCCTCAGTCCATCCAAAGGTTGTCTGTAAGAGATCGCTTTTAGCGATAAGACCGCCCATTGTGTCACCTACCTTAATTACAGTGTTAAGTTTTTTTTTAAGTTTAAAAGTGGTGTACATAATAAAGCATATTCTATTCTATCATTTGACATTTCAAAATTAGAATGGTGACTCCACTTCCCTAAAAAAAATAGGGGTTTACTAGTAGCCAGTGAAGAATTCCACGAACTACCTCCTGGTTCATCAGATCGGTTCCATGATACCAAATTATCATCTAACAATATTGACATCTGAACTACATAGGTACACTACAATATTTTATTTCCATACAATAGTTAGAAGTAGA
Organism: Pyrrhia umbra; assembly: GCA_963891755.1. Classification (NCBI taxonomy): domain Eukaryota; kingdom Metazoa; phylum Arthropoda; class Insecta; order Lepidoptera; family Noctuidae; genus Pyrrhia; species Pyrrhia umbra. The sequence continues at coordinate 2,159,572 of OY982934.1, read as the reverse complement.
TAAAAAATAATTTTATTAAGTTCTAAGATTTATACATTGTTTGTCCTTCTTAAATGGGTGTACTATTATTTCCGTGGAAACAGTCGTGATCTCATGTTCTGTTCAATTAATCATTTATTTCCAATATAGACATAAGAATAATAAATTATACCTACTAAAGAAATTAGGCATCAAAATATTCATCCGCATCGCTGTCAACGGGAATAGTGCCCAAAAGGCTGGCTGCATTGCCGCGTTGGATAACATTTTTTCTTTAATTTATTTATGGTTGTAACTTGCGATAAACGTTTCCCAAACGTAAACTGGTACTTATCTTTTCTGCAACATAATTCATGACGTCATCAGGGAAGTGTTTAAAGGATATTAAAGATAATGGGGTATCCACAAATAACGGGATTCTCAGCTATGGTGCTATCTAGAGCTTTGTCAACAAGATTGTTATGGTAATCGTTTGTCGTTGGCATAATCGTAGTATTAAAGCTATTATACCTCTTACCAGTTGTTGTGTTGAGTAGTCTACCAGTTTTCGAGATAACAGCTAGACACACAGATATTACTTATATAATAGAAAAAAATTTGTATGAACAGTCACGGCTAAATAACAGCGGCACGGGTCGACCGATCACAGGTTAAGCTGCTATTAGCGCGGTCGGTCCGTGGATGAGTGACCATCTATGTCGTAGCGTTCCTTCGTTCCTCGGAAAGCACATTAAACTGTTGGTCCCGTTTGTCAATTGTAGATCTTTGACAGTCGTTACGGGTAGTCAGAAGCCATAAAGTCTGACAATCAGTCTTACCAAGGGATACAGTGTTACCCGGTAACTGGGTTGTGGAGGTCAGATAAGCAGTCGCTCAATGTAAAACACTGGTACTCAGCTGCATCCTGTTTAGACTGGAAGCCGACCCCAACATTGTTGGGAAAAGGCTAGGCAGATGATGATGATGACGAGTACATAGGTCTTAAAGTAAAATATAGAATCTCACGTGTATCGTCTCTAATTAACCTTGTTTAACGATCAAAGGAAATATTTCTGAAGGTACTAACCACGCAAATATCTATTATCTCACATGTCATGTCTCGTCCGTCGAACAAGCTTGGAATTCAAAGCCAGGTGCACGAGTGTTTGCGTACTTACACAAACACTTGTGAGAGCTAATTAATTGATAAGGCAAACTATTTGTCATGCACTAGGTATCTCCCGTATTTTCACTTGCCTCCCGAGGGCGCTACTCAGCGCAGCCGGATAAAAAGTAGCCTAGAACCGTCGCCAAGGTTCTATCTATCTCCGTACCAAATTTCATCCAAAAATTCGAATGGAATAAAATGTACCTCTAACCCCGCTCCGACTAGATACCGCGCTTAGCTCCGTGAACACGTAGGTATTTTACTTCGGATTATGTTTAAATGTTTTTAAATAATTTAGAACGCCTTCCTTGCAACGGGGCTGGCTTCGGACTGGCTCGGGTAGGCCGACTTCGGCATAGGTTATCTAGACGGAGACGTACATTAATATATAACCAAGATATAGGTCTTGGTCGGGCTTAGGTTGGTTGGGCCCAAAAGGTCTTGCAAATACACTCGCCAAATAAACACTACGATTTAATTTAAAAAACCCCTACGCAAAAATGCCTTACATCATTTTGGAAAAGAGCCGATACTCTTACACTGCTTGACCGATAATGAAATATAGCTAAGAATCACCGCAAGGGAACTGGCTTGCAAAAGGGAAAAAACTGCATCGAAATCGGTCCATCCGTTTAAGGGCTACGATGCCACAGACAGATACACACACAGATAGACAGACATACATCGACGTCAAACTTATAACACCCCTCTTTTTGCGTCGGGGGTTAAAAATGAACAGACAAAACAATTTTATCTCAACATCTTATCAAGTAAATTAACAATTTGAAGAGAAAGCTCAAAAGGCGACGTAAAAATACACCATTAACGTAAAGAGTCATGAATTGACGAGTTACGACTTCCGAGGGGTCGGCCATAAACCACGGCGAGATTTTCACTAACAGAAAAATAAACTGACAAGAATATTAGACTTATTTAAAGACAAGTAGGATTACTCTCCTTTTCATGATGATATTGTCTTCTAGAACGATTTACGGTCACGATAGCCAATTGCATAGGTGACAAAAAATCTACTCTGATGTCTATACCTACCCTCACATTCAAAGTCATCAGGGTCAGCCATCCGTCATTAGCGGGGAGAGATCACGAGAGGCAAAGACGTCATGTTGCGATGGCCTATAGGATAATGTCACCCTAAGTATTTATACACGTGTTCAAAGCCCGGCTAGTACAAATGAGACTCTTTCATAGTCTAATTATGTAGTTTCAGACACCGCTGACTAGCGGTGAAGGAAAACGTAAGGATATTGGACTTAAAAAGTCTGAAATCGTTAATACGCCTTGACGAAATGCGGTGATCAATGCTCTTGCCTTCTCTGTTCAAGAAGAGGCTTTTGCCCAGCAGTGGGACCATACTAAATCAATGATGATGGAGCAAACAAGGGGTCTTGCCTCACTATGTTAAAATAACTGCTGCCCATCCATAGATTGACCGCGGTTAGTACAGCTTAACCTTGCTGATTGTAACATTTGTAACCCAATTAGTTATTGTTATGTAACTCCGGTCATTAAAGATGGCGGTAATAGGTAATGTTTATCGTTTTCGGTAAAAGGCAACAATTAAAATTTACATAATTCGCGCGGAGTGTGTTCATACATTAATTTAGCATGAAATTAATTTATAAATGTTTGTCTGTTCTAACATTTACGGGAGCGAGAGAGAATGTGTTTTTTTAATCGCGAATGTAACTTGTACGCTGCATGAATTTAGGTATTAAAAGAATTGCAGCCGGACAAATCTACCGTATACGGTTCTCTGGGTTTTAATAGCATACAAAATTTTATCTAAATCGGTTCAGTGGTTTTTACCATGAAAGCGTTTTTTTCGGATAGTAAATCATCAAATGATCCCTGCCGCCGTGGGTGGAGGCGAGGGGGGGGGGGTGTCAGCCTCTTACTGACTAAAATCCATACATGTTCCTTCCTTCTTTAAGCTGTGCCCTTTCGGGTCCATATTGTGTCTATACTATAAGTAAATTGTACCACCTGTTATGTAACATACGGAATGCTAATAAAGATTTGAGTATTGAGTATCTCTTTCGAACGTCCCGCAGACCATGAAAGCATGACAGACAAACATAGACAGACAGTTACTTTCGAATTAGTAATATGTGCAAAAGATGCTAGACTACGTTTTAAGTACTTATCTATACTTATAATAAATCTGTAGCGAGGTCAATTCTGTACATGAAATATATTTCCAAAATAACTATCAGGGGGTGATTAGGGATCGATACTGATGCCAAAAATGCAATCAGTAAAATTTTTGTCTGTCTGTCCGTCTGTCTGTCTGTCTGTCTGTCTATATAAACTCTATAGAAACAAAAACTACTCGACAGATTTTAACGAAACTTGGTACAATTATTTGTCATACTCCTGAGCTGGTTATAGTATACTTTTCATCACGCTACAATCAATAGAAGCAGAGCAGTGAAGGGAAATGTTGTCATTTTGTTTAAACGCGCTAATCTCAGGAACCGCTAGACGGATTTAAATAATTCTTTCAGTGTTAGATAGTCCATTTATCGAGGAAGGCTATAGGCTATATATCATCACGCTAAGACCAATAGGAGTGGAGCACCACTATTCCACGCGGACGAAGTCGCTGGCAGAAGCTAGTAGGTTCATAAGACTTTAATTATTCCTTGGACGTCAAATATCGTACAGTCAAAGATCATAACGAAAACCCATATTCAATATAGTGCCCCTATTTTCGATCACATAATAACATATTATATGGATGACACCTCACAAAGAAGAAGGTAAAATGACTTACGTTAAAGGCGAGCAGAAACCAAATTACGCTCACTTTCAAAGCGTCCATACTTACGGAACCTATTATTATATGAACCCGAAATCAGCGGGAAATTGGCCCATTAGCTTGAAGATAGTATAAAAAATGTTACGTTACGTATCCCCACCGAAATTTGGGGGGTAATAGAACAGTATTGGTTGAGTTGGCGTATTTCCCTAATTGCCTTGTCCGTCTGTCTGTCTGTCCGCGGCATAGCTCATAGGTTCATGGTACTAGGAAGCTGAAATTTAGTACAGATATGTATATTGATTGCGCCGACAAAGTGGTAAAATAAAATTAAGAAAATATTTTTAGGGTAGGTACCTCCTACACACGTAAAGTGGGGATGTTTTTTTTCCCACGTATCCCATCGTGTGGGTTATCGTAAGATAGGTCAAAAATATAATGTGTGTGTGAGGACCATTTTTCGGTTAAGTTAGCCATTTGCGAAATATCTAGCTTTTAAATGCAAATTTTTGTTCGATGAGTTTTAATTTTGTATGCAAAATTCTAGCAAAACAATATTAACGTGTAGTAGACCATTTAGTTCCAACCTACTTAGTAAGCTGAACATAATTAATGACTGTATCTAGGCCACTTTCATTCATCCGATTCATTGAGGCGTATAAAATATTTGCACCAATTTTTTGTTTACTTGCCAGCGCCATCAGAGAATTTCAACCGTTAGTAGGAATAGCGAGATTATGTTTGTTTATTTACTCTAATTTTTTGTTACATTTTCTACTGTTTTCTTTATTTATATATAACACGTTCTTCTGTAATTCAGTCAAAATTATTTGTTTTTAAATCACTTTGCATGTAAAATATCTGAATTATTTAAAGTAAAATTTACTAAGTCAATTGTTTCAAAAGCTAAATACTATATCTAAGAAACTCTTTCTGATAAATAACTGAACTGCTGATTTCGATAAACACTTTCAAAGGCCTTCAAAGACTAATTAGGGCTTACAAAAGCCTACTGATAAGAGGAGATGGAGTTTTAAGGATGGAGGTCTGTATGTTTGTTACTCTTTAACACAAAAACTAACGAATGGATTTGGATGAAATACTTCACAGGCATAGTTTGTAACCTGGATTAACATATAGGATCTTTTTATTCCGATATCTGGACCCTATAGTCCACGCAGATAAAGTCGCAGGTAGAAGCTAGTATATTAATATTTTAATCATTCTGTATGTCACAAAAATAACACAACAAAAAATACACATAACTAATTGGGGTTGTTCTACTTGACCGCTGTTTTCGTGGCCCATCCTCTAGGCTGAGTAGATAATAGTTTCATTTGTATTCGGCCCGGGAAGATCCGGGGATCCGGTACGATCCCGGAAAATGACCGATGTCTCCAGACAGATAGCTTGGGTGCGTCACATCGTAAAGTTGGAAAATGTCTCACTTATTCTCTTATTCATTGTAAGAGTTGGATTTAGATATCTACCGCCTTATTCATAACTAGCTATACGCCAGCGGCGTGGGCTATACAAATTCAAATAAAAAATGACAGAGTTTCATACAAACTATGCCCCCCTTTTTCAGCCCTTAGGGGTAGAATTTAGGAAAATTCTTGCCTATCAGATGCTTACGTTATACAAAGAAAACGCCCTCCAATTTTCAGGTGTCTACGATCAGCGGTTTAGGCTGTGCGGTGATCCGTCAGTCATTCAGGACAAACCATTTTAAATGTAGGTATAGATACCACACCATTAGTCTTATTAGCCTCTTTTAACTATCGAACAGAAAGGGACAAAACAGTTGGATACTGAAAGCTTACTTAAGTTTAGTCTTCAATTTGTTTCTAAAAGAAGTGTACTCAAGTTTAGTCTTCGATTTTTTTTAAAGTAGGTATCTCACCAGGGTCCTAAAAATCCAATAGTGAAAACATATTTTAAATCATTCTATATTTTCTAGATTTTGAGCAATTCAATAGTTTATCAAGTTACATTTCAAAATTTAAACAAAATTTGCATTTTACTATGCAAATTTTGAAATGTTATTGTCCCACACGCAACACATTAACGAAAATATTTCAGAACTTGTGCTAAACCTACTAATCTTGAAAAAGGAGAAAAAATTACCAAGGTCAAGGTCAACTTCTACCGCAGAGGCTCAAACCTTAAATACACGTCATAGGGCCGTCTCTTTCGCTAATCCGTCGTAAGCCTAAAAGCAGACCGAGGTTAAAAAAATAATTTTGGAAACGTGTGTGTGGCTTTATGGAATTAATTTCAGCGGCTAACCTGAAAAAAACGTGTTTTTTAATTATTACAATAACCCAGCTACAATAGTATAATATACCACCCGTTTCACGCGATTTCACCCGCGTATTACTTCATGCACCCGGATAAAAAGTACCCTATAACCTTGCCCAGGTTCCCCTCTATCACCGTACTAAATTTCATCTAAATCGGTTCAGTAAATCCAGTGATTACCTCCTACAACCTTACAAATTCACAAACTTTACCTCTTTATAATATTATTATAAAGTAGTATTCGTATATGTACAGAGAACTAAATAAATTTCAGATTTAAACAAGGTGTTCCTTTAATAAAACTACTTTTTAGAAGGAATGAATATGAGAATATTATTGACACTTTATTTTATATATGTAAATGAAGATCATTATTTATAACCTAATTTAATTTTGAAGTAATATATTCTCCAGGTAAATACAACTTAGAAGCTGATAGTCTGAGCAGAAATCCAGTATTAGAATCACATACTAATCAAGAAGAAGTTATACAAACTGTAAACTTCATTAAGATAGAAGACATCCAAAATGACCAAGACAAAAATGAAGACATTAAGCAGAATAAAAATAAATTTAAAATGAAAGATAATATATATTTTAAGAGGATAGGAAAAAAGGAAAAAATTGTATTAACTGAAGAATTTAGTAAAAGAATTATAAAAACTATACATTATACATACTGTCATATAGGAATAAAACAAATGGAAAATAAAATAAAACCATATTATATGGCGAAGAATCTATCACTCAATATAAAGAGAATATGTGACAGCTGTGAAATATGCATACAAAATAAATCTAGAACTAAATATAAATATGGGCTAATGTCACATCTGGGTCCTGCTACATACCCTTTTGAAATCATGTCTATAGATACCATTGGTGGATTTGGTGGCTCGCGTTCTACAAAAACATATTTGCATCTTTTGGTAGATCATTTCACGAGATATGCCTATATATTGACATCAAAAACACAAACTTCAAGTGATTTTATAAAGCTTCTAAAGAAAGTAACTTCAGAAAACAAGATTGGGATGATTCTTTCAGACCAATATCCAGGTATCAATTCAAAAGAATTCAAGGGCTTCTTGGAAAAAGAAAACATACCTATTATTTTCACAGCAGTAAATGCACCATTTTCAAATGGCCTTAATGAGAGACTAAACCAGACGTTAGTTAATAAAATAAGATGTAAGATTAATGAAAATAATCAGAAATTAGCTTGGTCTAGTATTGCTCATGAATGTACCCAAAAATATAATGAGACGGAACACACCGTAACAGGATTTTCTCCAAAATACTTACTGGAAGGAAAAAATATTAGTATCCTACCAGACGAGTTAAAAGAAAAAACAACACAAAACGAATTATTACAAGATAGGAAAATAGCATTGGAAAGAACCATAAAATCACATAACTATAATAAACAACAATATGACAAAAATAGAAAAGAATGCCAACTAAAAGTGGGAGACTTGGTGTATATCGAAAATGGAAACCGATTAAATCGAAGAAAACTAGATCAATTGAAAATTGGACCTTACAAAATTATAGAAAAAATATCTAACTCAATCTATAGGATAAACACAGGTCATAAAAAATTGGAATCAAATCTTTTCCACCTTACGAAAATTATCCCGGTGCCGGGTGATATTTAACATCCTATAGGGGGGGGGGGGGAGATGTAAATGAAGATCATTATTTATAACCTTCATTTATAAACTCCTTTTGTATATCCTTTTTATTTTTGAAACCTATATTATCTGTGATTTGAACATTCTGGATTTACTGTCAAATGATGAGTAATCAAAAGAAGTTAAGAAATATTATTGAAAATAACTAACAAAGTAAAGCAATAGCTTTAAATGTTGTTTCTCTTATTACAGAGCAACAATTAGTGGCTTATTGTTTCTATTAAAGACCTAAGAATAACGACCACACAACTTATTACATATACTTTATTCCATGTTTTTTTTTCATTTAAACTTTTTTTTAAATTGAAATCAGTTTTACTCATTTCAAGTTCTCTCAAGATATTAAAAGCCTCCATGTTTCATAACCATAATACAACCGTATAAGCATAATACATGCAACTAGCTTGACGTTTCATAAGTTCCTGCAAAGACCTATTTGAAATAAAAACATTTGAATTTTGAATTTGAATATTGAACATGACAGTTTAAAACAAGTACGAGTCAGACTCGAGCATAAGGGGGAACCCTTATGCTTGAGTCTGACTCGTACTTGTACTGTGTCTGACTTGTACTTTACCATTATCTATACAACATTAGACACTATGATATCATAACCTTTTTAAAGTTGTTAAGATAACGAAACCCCTTGTGCGCGAGTCCGACTCGCACTTGGCCGATTTTAGTATTTATTGTTATAGCGACAACATAAATACATTATCTCATTATCTGTAAAAACAACTGTTTAGCTATCACGGTTCATGAGATGCAGTCTGGTAACAGATAGACGGACAGCGGAGTCTTAGTAATAGGGTCTCGCTTAAAAAAAGGTCTTATTTATTAACAGACTTCAAAAAAAGGAGGAGGTTCTCAATTCGATCGGTATTTTTTTTTTTTTTTTTTTTTTTTCTCAAGAAATTAACATAATATTCAACTTTTTAACGCATGATAATATCCAGTGTCCTTTTGCGCCATATATATTTTCCGCAGAATTTGCATTGTGCCTGTAATTTGGTCATTTTTACGAGAATTATAAAAAGGTCTGTCGTAAAGAGGCTTTGTTAGCAGCCGGCTCATCTATATGACCTTCTAAATTAAAGCATAAATGTTGCTAAAAAGTGTAATGAGCAAAGCTTGACTTGCTGGTCTAGAGGCAAACGAAATAAATTTGAACACTAAGCCTTTTTTTTCGGATGAGAAATTATCAAATGACTCGCCGTGTGTGGTGCGGGTGGGAGTGTCAGATTCTTTCTGACTAAAACCCATCCATGTTCCTTCCTCAGCCCTTTGTATTCCGGGGACGCGGTATCTCTCTCGAACGTCGCGCAGCCCCGGTAGGCTATGGCCCAGTGGGAGGGCCTCGTCAACGATACTGACATCTTTTTGAGGCGCGCGTGGAACACGAATGCGCCGTCGACGCAGGACACTAAGCAGCCTGGAGTAGTCTGGTCTAGTTTGATAGTGGGCGGTGTTGTACCTGTGCTTGGGAGGGAACTGTTTGTCTAACTCTAGGGCTTGTAAGGTTAGTAATCCTGCAGTCTACACGTTAAAAGGATTCTGCAGAGAATGAAAAATATGGTCTTTTTGTATTGTGATAAGGTCTATTTCCAGTATTGCTATTAATTAGGCCTAATTATTCGTCATACAAATACCTACCCTGTTTAAACATTGCTATGTTCTAATGACAACGAGACAAACATCTTAATCCTAACTTCCTAAATAATATTATAAATGCGAAAGTGAGTTTGTTTGTTTATTACGCTTTCGCGGTAAAACAGCTAAACCGATTTGCATAAAATTTGGGACAGATATAGATAGGACCCTGGAGAAAGATATAGGCTACTTTTTATCCGAGTCCGACAAGTAGTTCCTTCGAAACATGTGCGACACCGCAGAAAACGGCCAGCCATTTATAAAATAAATAATAAAAACAGAATCAAGGGTATCATCCACAGCTCAAACAAGATAGCCTCTATTGATCTGTCCTCGTAATACCCTAGATTTATCAACGGCTTTACCGATAAAGAAGTCAGCTTTTTCTCTTTGGAAATGATAAGATTATTATTGGTTGGAAAAATATAGGACCCTGTTCAAATTATACTCATTTTTTATATAGGTTTATAAGTTCCTTAACTACTTATTCTTCTTATCGTGTGGGCTTCAGGTTTTACTAACCTAACTGTGTCGAGTATTTTCTCAAATCAAACTTCACTCCCTCTGACATGGAATTATAGCAGTAACTGCTATCAAGACAGCAGCTGAGACGACGGCACGGGGGTGTAACACCACCGACTTCCTGACTCTGGGCTGCTTTGTGAAATTTTCCAAAATCCATAAAACCATCCCACTGTTACATAATTCATGATGCTTGCTATTGACAGCCCATGACTAGGTCATATATTGTAGGCTGTGGGATTGTTCGAAGGACTTACCGGGGCTCTGGAACGCGAAGGGTGAAGGAAGGAACATGGATAGTTTTAGTCACTAAGAGTCTGACACTCCCTCCCGTGAGGAGTCATTTGATAATTTCCCATCACTAGGGCAAAGAAGGCATGTTTTGTAGGCTATCGAGAATTATTGCCCTTTCATGAAAGGAGTGTTTTTTCGTTGTTTTCCCTTAAAGTACTTATAGATTCCAAGGAAGTTTCGTGTTTACTGCAAAATAGGCAAGTAACTCAACAATTTTATGAAGGGTGAACATGTCGAATAAAATTTTATTTTCTGTTCATCGTATCGGCTTTATTGAGTTGAATATGTGAACCCTTTTTGTTGGGAGCGTTAGGATTGAGCTTAGAGATTTCGCTGAACGAAATTCTACTTTTTCTGTTTTGGTATTAGGTTGAGATTAGATTGGTAGTCAGAGTGACACGATTGCAGATTTGTGGGCGATCTGGCATAAAAGTGATAACAGGTTTTTATTAGTAAATATTTTTTCGGATTCCGTTTGTAGATAAGGTCTGATTGTCAATCTATGGGACTATATAATGTATACCTTTAATGTTACTTTAGTGTAATGTGATCATGGTTTTGAATAAAAAAAGTGCAAGTCGGACTCGCTCAACTTTGGAAGGAAAAATATACGCATTTATTCCATACTAGCTTCCCGCCAGCGGCTTCGCGCGCGATATTTTAGCTAATGGATACGAAAACTTGACAAATGATATACTAAAACCTTCCTCATTAATTACTCTATCTATTAAAAAAAAACGCATCAAAATCCGTTGCGTAGTTTTAAAGATTTAAGCATACATATAGGGATATAGGGACAGAGAAAGCGACTTTGTTTTATACTATGTAGTGATAAATAACTGTATATAATCATTCAATATTATGCTAAAATCTAAGGCACCGCCTTACACGTAATATGCTTAAAAATAATAAAGAAAACCTAACAAACTCCGGTTTCTTCACAGCAAAACAGCCAAACAGATTTAGAAAAAAAATGGTATAAAGGTGGACGGGAACCTATGTATTTTGGGGAATACTTAATAGTTCCCCCAGAACACGACCGAAACAGCTAGTTAGGTCATATAATAAACTTAATTCCAAAGCCTTTTAAGCAGGTTCCCTTCAAACGAATACTACAAAGCCGGATTAGTGCTCGAAGCAGCTTACAGCAGATAGCTGCGATATTTTCCGATAAATACTGAGTATTTCCACGTTACATACGTGTGCAGTACTGAGGATTAATATTGTTACATCAGGATGTAGACTGGGATATGTTACGACGAAAGGTCTTGTCTATATTTTACTACAGTTGTATAAAGGGGGGAGGAGCTCGTGGCTAAGTAACAGTCGCATGGGTCGAACTTTTTTTTTTTTTTGTATGGAATCTCGCAGGTCAACCTAGAAGGTTGTCGACTGCTTAACCGGGCTTGCCTGTGAAGTGCCTTAAATAAATTTAGGGCCTCCAGCCAGGGCTTAACTTATAAAACTAAACGACTACACGCTAAGGGCACCCCCTAGTGGGGTACGGGCCTCGGCTTAGGGCGTCGCTGGGGGAGGACAGCAAGGGACAGGCTGGATCAGAATAAATTATGATTATTATAATCGGGAATTTTAAAGCTATTAGCTCAGCTCGCGGGCTGGCTCGTCGAGCTAGGGTCGGGAGGGCATGGACAAGGTCGTCGCGACGGACCTCGGCGGCGAGGTCGATACGAACGCGGTCTGTGTTTGTGTAGAGTGCTAGTGGACCTACTGCTCTCTTGGAAGAGGGTTATAGCGTCATCGGGTATGGTGAGAGTATGCCTCGGGCGGCGAATTTTACTGATCTGGGAGGGTACATGGGTCGACCGATCAAAGGTTAAGCTGCGCTTGGCGCGTTCGATCCGCGGATAGGTGACCATCTATGTCATAGCGAGACTCCTCCGTGCCTCTAACCTAACCTGTCCGAGTCGGGGTGCCCTAAAGTCCAGATTGAAGAAAGGGGGTCCCAATACCCTCCCCTCGCCCCGCTATCCCCGCATACCCATTCAAATCTTAAATGTTTTACATTTCCGATTGCTATTTCTGAAATGTATAGTCTTCCTAGGAAATGTGTCTAATATAATTTATTTCACACATTTCCGGGCGATTTTAGGTATTACATACAATTCCCAGGAAATTTATACAATGACGGATTACATACATTTCACATATAGATAAATCTCGATCATACAAAATTGTACTAACATTGTTACAAAAAAACTATTCTTTTTCTTTATAGGATCGAAGTCTTAGCGAAACTGCGAACTTTAGACTACAGCTAGCCGTGAAAATATATGACAGTCATATATTCAGGAAAATGTTTTTCCGGTTCATTTTCTTTGTTCAGTAAAAAGGACATTCAATTTGTAGACGGAATACATCAAGTCACAGAATAAATGGAATTATATTTACTTTAACATACACGTTTACGTTCCGCATCAAAACTAATATTTAAAATACGTACGTAAAACGGCTGAACCGATTGTAATGAAATTTGGTATGGAGATAGATGGTACCTTAGAGACAGTTATCTAGATATATGAAGTAGTTTCCTAAAGACGGGTGAAACCGCAGAAACGAAAGTTTTTTTTAAGTGACGTCGGTAACCCTTTCAGGAACAATGTTCCTTATACAAAACCGGTCTTACACAATGCTCTTTTGCTCGAATCTCCAGCCACACACACTCGTAAGTAATAGAACGAGTCAGAGATAAAGAGAGAAAACCTCATACGAATGGGGCATAACTACCGATGACGCCCTAAGCCGAGGCCCGTACCCCACTAGGGGGTGCCCTTAGCGTGTAGTCGCTTAGTTTTGTAAGTTAAACCCTGGCTGGAGGCCCTAAATTTATTTAAGACACTTAAGCCAACACCAGTTAAGCAGTCGAGAAGGTTGTTCTTCTAAGTTGACCTGCGGGATGCCATACACAAAAAAAGTAAACTACCGCTAACCGTTCCAAAAATTTACACTTGAATCACTCTACGTTGCGGTTGAAAAACATCCACAAGATCTAGTCCTTACTAATATTATAAATGCGAAAGTAACTCTGTCTGTCTGTCTGTCTGTTACGCTTTCACGCCAAAACTACTGGACCGATGTAAATGAAATTAGGTACAGAGATAGAATAGACCCTGAGGAACAACATAGGCTACTTTTTACCCGGGTGCGCTAAGTAGTTCCCTCGGGATGCAGGTGAAACCGCGGTAAACAGCTAGTCTTTAATAAATCTTAATTAGCAACTAGGTAGGTAACCCAACGTTGCCTATAAAATAAATCTAGTTCTGCTGCAGTAACTCAGAGCTTTCTCCCGAGACTGATCGGCGCACCGAGGAAGTGAAATTACGATCGCCGTCGGACGGGATATTGTACCGCTATTATCGCTACGTTGGCCATGCTTTCGAATTCTGTGAGACATGTCCTAAAAAAAATATGTGTCTTAAGCCCAAGTTCAAGGACGAGATAACTGTTCTGATTAAACAGCTGTTAAACATAAATACAAAAACTTCTTTCGATGGGTAAAGAAATATTTGAGATTTTTATTCCTGAAACGGTCGATTACCAAACCAGGGTTGAACTAGAAGTGGGTAACACGAAAATGCCAGCTTCCTAGTTAAAAAATGTTTTTGTTTAACGGGCTGATTACGTAACCATCTTTCGGTGAACTTGGCCCTTAAAGAGGTTGTTTTCATGTTTGACGTTGTGTTAGATGTTATAAAATAGTTTCATTATAATTTATTGATTTAAATTTACCACCAATAAATTAGGTGAACACAATGCATGTGTCCAAAATACAGGCTTAATATTTGTGATCAACCAATACATTATTGTTTTTTTTTTTACTTTTAGTATAAAAGCGTGTTGTTTAATCACTACATAGTATAAAACAAAGACGCTTTCTCTGTCCCTATATCCCTATGTATGCTTAAATCTTTAAAACTACGCAACGGATTTTGATCCTGTTTTTTTTAATAGATAGAGTGAATAATGAGGAAGGTTTTAGTATATAATTTGTCAAGTTTTTGTATCCATTAGCTAAAATATCGCGGGCGAAGCCGCTGGCGGGAATCTAGTTTATTTTATAATGTAACTATTTATTGTATAATACATGGACTGCACACAATGGATTTTACGAAAAATACCCCATTTCACACCGAAATTATGGTAATCCCTGTTTTAACGGATGTATTGAAATTAAGCTCTCAATGGCAAGAATTTATTTTCATCTGACTTTATGTTGTTTTAATTTAGTATTCAACGCTGTTTAACTATGAATTTGTAGGGACACAGTGAATTGTAAACTGAGACGTACTGCTGACGCATGAGTTTAGCGTACAGGCGCGCGGTGGTATTAGCGCGACGCAGCAGTCGTCTCCCCGCACCCAATCAGTTAGGTCGAAATTAGTTTATAGACAATATGTAATCTGGTACCAGTCAGTAAAAGTATATTATACCCATCATGTGTCCCTCATTGAAGAGTAACCAACATCTTATAAACCCTACCCCTACATTGGTGACCCCGACGTGATCTTTGGCACAGCCTTATCGGCTTTCCACTAGCGGATCTCCCTGATTTGGCTTTCAAGAAGCACATAGTATTCAAGAAATGAATTCAAGCGGAACTTGTGGTAGCGGGACATCTATGTGCGGAGCGAAGGACAGTGGTAGTTCCGAAGTAGCTGCGCTGGGAGTATCCTCGAGAATACCGGAGTTTTGGATCGATATGCCTAGAGTGTGGTTCGCGCAGTTTGAGACAGTGATGGCTCCTCAAAAACAGGGCGATGAAGCAAAATACGGTGTCGTTCTTTCCAAACTTAGCATGGACGCAGTTAGACAGGTAACTGACATAATAATTTCACCTCCTGCCACCCATAAATATGAAGCCCTTAAAGAAAGACTCCTAGCTGTATACGAAGAATCTGAAGAGAGGCAATTCCAAAAACTAGTTGGCGAAGTCGAATTAGGCGACCAAAAACCGTCGCAACTGCTGAGACGAATGAGGGATCTGGCACGAAAGAGCCAAGTGGCCGAAAAGACACTTCATAACCTGTGGATGTCAAGACTTCCTGATCATGTTCGGGCAGTGTTAATGGTCAGTCAAGATCAGAAGCTTGATAACCTTGCCGCTATAGCGGATAAAATTTTGGAAGGAAAATCAAGTGAAGTGTCCGAAATATCAAGCGGGCAGACACAGCTCATGGCAGAGTTAATGCATCAGATGAATAAATTAACAATGGAAGTGGCTGCTCTGAAGTCTAATAGGGGACAGCGTAATTATAGACGCAACCGAATTCCTACGCGTTCAAGATCCCGCTCGAGAACAAGGATTACCCCTGACAGTCCCAATTGGTTATGTAGGTATCATCTACGGTACAGGAACCGAGCTAACAATTGCGAAAAGCCGTGCAATTGGAGGAACCCGTCGGAAAACTAAGTTCAGCGTTGACAGAGGCGGACGTCAGCGCTATCATACCGTCAAACCGCCTGTGCGTTACCGACCGAAACAGTGGGTATCGTTTTTTGGTTGATACTGGCGCTAATATCTCAGCAATACCTAGAAGAGGAAAACAATTGAAACAAGATGATTATTATAAAATATACGCCGCGAATGGAACACAAATCAAAACATATGGCGACAAAACGCTGACGTTAAATCTGAATTTGAGACGGCCGTATCGTTGGACTTTCATCGTTGCAGACATTACGCAACCCATACTGGGCGCAGATTTTTTAGAGAAACATAACATTTTGGTGGACATTCGGAATAAACGTTTGATAGATGGTACGACTGGACTTCAGAGAAACGCACAGTTAATGAAGTCAAGCACACCAACACTTCGGACCGTAAATTTAACCGATGAATATGCAGATGTTTTGGCGGATTACCCGAATATTTCTAAACCGTTCGACGCTCTGTCCCAACCGAAACACAACGTAGTGCATCAAATTATCACCTCCGGACACCCCGTATACTCCAAGTCGAGACCTTTGCCGGCCGATAAATACCTAAAAGTAAAAAAGGAGATAGAACATATGTTAGAGATAGGTATATGCAGGCCCTCTAAGAGCCCATGGTCGAGCCCTTTGCACGTGACGGCAAAGAAAACCGGCGAGTTACGGCTATGTGGGGATTACAGGAGATTGAACGCGGTCACTGTACCAGATAGGTACCCGATTCCAAGGGTACTCGATTTCACATACATACTGCCAGGAACCAGTATATATTCAAAAATTGATTTAAAAAGGGCATACAACCAGATACCAGTACAAGACATAGAAAAAACCGCAGTGATTACACCGTTCGGTCTATTCGAGTTTCCGAGAATGCCGTTCGGATTACGAAACGCGGGACAAACCTTTGTCAGATTCTTGAACACAGTATTAGCGGGTTTGGATTTCATTTTTGTGTATATAGATGATATACTAGTGACGTCATCATCAGCCAGCGAACACCGACGACATTTACATGAAGTGTTTAAACGGTTGGACGAGCATGGCATTGCAATAAATCAAGCAAAGTGCGTACTCGGCAAACCAGAAGTAGAATTTCTCGGATATCTGATCACGAAGGATGGTATCAAACCTCTACCTGACAAGGTTGAAGCAATCAACAAATACCCACTTCCAAGAACCGTACAAGAATTACGAAGATTTTTAGGCATGATAAATTTCTACCGAAATAACATACCACAAGCAGCCAAACATCAAGCTTGTTTGAACAAATACCTCATTTCCTCGAAGAAAGCCGACAAAACTGAAATACAATGGACTCCAGAGGCAACAGAAGCATTCGATCGATGTAAAGAAAGTCTAAGCGACGCTGTTACATTGACATCACCAACACCACATGCCCCGCTATCGCTTATGACAGATGCGTCTCAAACGTGCGTCGGCGCCGTGTTACAACAGTATGAAAACGGCAATTGGAAGCCACTTTCATTTTTTTCAAAAGGATTGAGTGAAACGCAGTCCAAGTACAGCACATATGACCGAGAATTGCTGGCAATTTACATGGCAATAACACATTTTCAACCTTATGTCGAAGGACGAGAACTGATAGTGTACACCGATCATAAGCCACTATGCCACGCCTTCACTACAAAACAAGACACCACAAGTAAAGTGATAGCCCCAAGGCGAATACGTCATCTAGAGTTCATTGCACAGTTCACGACAGACATACGTCACCTCGCCGGTAACATGAACCCAGTGGCCGATGCGTTATCGCGTGTCGAACAGGTAGATTGCCCGACACCTATGAATTGGAATGAGATAGCAGATATGCAACGTAACGACACTGAACTCGCTCAGCTGTTAAACAATAACAACCTCATTTGGAAAACTATACAATTATCGGGAGCTAGGCAGCTGTTCTGCGAGAAAACGAAATCAAATCTACGACCATATGTACCGAAGTTACTTCGAAAAGAAGTATTCGACTCTATGCATAACATAACACATCCCGGTGTAAGATCATCAAAGAAAATGATCTCAGAACATTACTTCTGGCCACGTATGAATACGGACGTCGGTATTTGGGCGAAGACATGCGAGCCATGCCAGAAAAGTAAAATACATAGACACAATTCGTCTCCAATTGGAATTTTCGCGGACACAACGCGTTTAGACCACGTGCATATAGACATCGTCGGCCCTTTAACAGAATCTAGCGGCAAAAGATACATCGTGACAATGATCGACAGAGAAACAAGATGGCCGGAAGCTGTACCAGTAGCCGAGATAACAGCAAAAGTTGTAGCAGAAGTTTTCCTGAATACCTGGATAGCGAGGTTCGGATGCCCAAATACCATAACTACGGACCAGGGACGACAGTTCGAGTCAGATTTATTTATCGCTCTAACCAAGTCACTTGGTATCAAGAAAACCAGGACTACCAGTTACCACCCGCAGTCAAATGGCTTAGTCGAACGTTGGCATAGGACAATGAAAACCGCGCTAATCGCGCGTGGAAATACAATAAACTGGTCGAACGAGTTACCATTAGTATTACTGGGATTACGAGCAGCGATACGAGTAAAGGAGAATGTGAGCCCGGCACAAATGCTATACGGAACAAATATACGTCTGCCCGGAGTGTTTGTCGAACCAAAAACGAGAGTTACATCACCAGAAACCTTTGCACAAGCTCTACAAAGCGCAATGGCAAATCTAAGTCCGTTTAACAACAATCACCACGCTACGAGTCATAAACCATTCATTCATCCGGGTATGAAAGACTGTGAATATGTATACGTCAGAACGGATGCTGTGAAGAAACCCCTGACTCCGCCCTACGAAGGCCCATTCAAGGTGCTAGAGAAGCATGAAAAGCATTTCAAAATTCAAATGCCGAAGAAAACATCAATAGTAACAGTGGACAGGTTAAAGCCGGCCTACATTTTAATCGATGAAAAGGTTAACAAACCTTTAGAACGCACGGACAGTAGCAGTAGTCAAGTAAATAACCGCGAAAATGTTGAGCCAGCGGAAAATAATAAGGTCACACCGACTATAACACGAGCCGGCCGTGTCAGCCGTCCAGTGGTACGATTTGCAATACAGTCAGATCATCAAAAATAAACAAGTGAAATACATTAATTCACTTTAGCTTACCACATATCAGCAAATCACTGCAAGAATCACACAAGAATTACGAAGGTTTTTTCTAATGGGCAATTACGGCGGAAAGGAAGAAATCGTGGTGGCGCAAACTGCCGGCGGGTCAGGAGGATCCAATATTTCTATCACTGAATTCACCATGAGTGGCGTTCTAATCATCGGCGTCATAGCATTGGCGTTATACATTTACAAAAACTGTAGGAAGAGGTTCTACAAAAAGGTGTTCCGGCATGTGGACAACAGGCAAGCTCAGCTGGTCCCGATCCCAACGGTCTCCATGCGTTGCAGTCATCATGCAAACGGAGCCCAAGGACAAAGTTCGTGAAAACGTCGCAAAACAAAAAAAAAAAATGACTCAAAAACTAAGTGCAGTGAAAACCCTGTAACGGTGAAGTGAAAATTTACAAGGCTTATATAGTTTATCCCATAACGGCAGTGTAGTTTTAAGTTTGGTGTAAAAAAAAAAAAAAAAAAAAAAAAAAGGGAAATAAATTATTATTTAAAAAAAAAAAAAAAAAAAAAAAGGGGGGAACTAATGTGGAGCATAGTTAGTCAGTGAACTTTATGTATGTCAAATATTATAGTATGTTGAAATCTAATAAATAATTATTCATCAGTCATTTGCAAGTGCTCGCTGTAACCAGTTGTTTTATTTACATGACTCATAATTCTCAATCGACAATATATATAGTACCGTAGAGACTCTTACATTGGTGACCCTAGACAACGAACACGCAACTTTCTGTGCATGGAATTTCTGCACATGAACAACGTGGCAACGTGGCACTGGCGCACGCGCGCATGGCAGCGTGGCATAGAAGTACGCGCATGTGCGGCGTGGCAGCCACGAGGCATCTCTTCAGGCAATATGGAGGTAACCTGAACACGCAAACCATGGGAGACGACTCGCCCTTTTTGCATCCGCCAAGGGGGCTTAAGACCTAACTGCATACGACTCATAATAACGGGAAACACAGGACATTGGCTACGGAAGATCTGCTATGAAGAATACAATTGCGTCGGAGATTTACCGGGACGAGAAACGGTGGCATTTCGGTGGTCGGTGCATACCGTATGAAGGCGTAAGGCGTATCCACCTTGGGGGCGAGGACAGATTCCGCACCAAGACGGCGATGACGCAGCATACCCGGACGGCAATGGATGGCAAGGTACACCCGGTGGCACTCTTATGGTACAGTGCGCGCGAGGTTTGCGTACCACACGTGACAGCGAGGAAGAATCCCGCTCAGTGTTGGATGGAGCAGCCTGCTATTCTACGCAGAAGGAATGAATTCCTGCAGACCTGCATCTTCGTACGAACAGCGAGCTCAGTCAGCGTCATACGAAGAGCAAGATTGTCAGTGCAGTGCTTTTAGTGATTTACGTGTCATGTCCTGATGGTTATATTTGTTGATAAAATTTGTAATACGTTTCTTTGTAATGTAATGGTCTTTGTAATCTGTATTAGCTCAGTGTATTTGTTTCACAGTTCCCAGTATCGACCGCAGTCATCATATTTTGTCAAGTTAGCATTGTGAGAACTTGCGCTCACGAACATGATACTTGTTTATGATAAAGTGCTTTGTTATACATTGTAATCTAGAGTCATATAATTTTGTAATTGTTTTTGTGTTAGTATTTTAATGTAAAATTTTCTTTTTAAAATTTATTAGGTATTATAGGTATTACATTGTAAGGGAATAATTACATAATGCTTTAAGCTAGATTATGATTATTACACTAGCTGTTTCCCGTGGTTTCATCCGCATCCTAAGGAAACTAGTTCGCGCACCCGGGTAAAAACTATCGTGTGAATTAAGTCCAGGTTGTAAACTATATGTGTGCTAAAATTTATCAAAATACATTCAACAGTTTTTGCGTGAAAGAGTAATAACAAACATACATCCTTCCAATGTTCGCATTTATAATATTACTAGCATTCAAGCAAAGTGACAGAGTTTCATACAAATTTTTGTTCCCCATTTTCACACCCTTAGGGGTAGAATTTCGGAAAATCCTTTCTTATCGGATGCCTGCGTCATACAAAGAACACATCATCCAAGTTTTAGGTCTCTACGATCAGCGGTTTAGGCTGTGCGTTGATCCGTCAGTCATTCAGGACAAAGCATTTTATATGTAGGTATAGATTTGGATTATGACACAGAAATGTAGATACATGTCTATGGATAGCGATATTCCCAAAAACAAAATACTTGTTAAAATTCTATAAAAAAAAAATACTCAAAAATCGTTGATTTCTATTTTAAATAACAAAAGAAAACTTAAACAGCAACCACAATAATTAAAAACAGGAAGCAGTAAGTTATTTCATTAATATATGTAAACAATTTTCCGGGGAAATATTCCGGTTTGGAAATCGTTGATGAATTTATTGATTCGCATCGGTTTTGAGTAGCGATGGGATATTAAAGGTTTAATAGGGATGTGATGACGAAGATGGCCGAATTCGGCCTATTTGTTAAAACATTTAGTTTTCGAAGTAAGATTCAACACTCTGCTCGTGTGTCTTACTGGTATTTCATACAGCTCATGTGTATGATTGGACGTTTGTAATAAATTGTATGTAATTTTCTCATGTATCGTAGATTTGTTGATAAATGTAAGCACATGCATAAACCCCGTGACCTGGAACATCCTTATTATTTGTTTCATGCGAGAATCTAACCAGATACTCAGTGCAGTTGCGCATTACTTAGCTATTACATCCAGCGAGGTTATAACCAATTTGTTATTATCTTATTCATATCCCCATTTACTATACCACTGTTGGATAAAGGCCTCTTCTCATACAAAGAAAGCATGAGCGTTGATCACTTTTTAGTCCAAGTTTCCTCACGATGTTTTTTCTTCACTGGTCAATGGTGTCTCTGTATGATACACTTAATAAATGACTTTAGAAAAGTCACAGTGATACAATTGTCAAAGTTCAAATGTAAGTTGCCGTAACCATTCGGCCATCACGATATTTAGATAATTTATAATCCACTTTAATGTTTATTTTGTCACCAGTACCTTTCCATCACTATTGTGTATAAACTGTTGACATTATCCTTAAAGTACTGGCTATATTCGGCCTCTTGGCTTTCGGCCAATAGTTGAAGGAAATACGGCCACAGGCCTACGGTCGGATTCGGCTTGTTTTTAAAACTTCGACCCGCGTACGATGTTCTCGACTTGATTTGTTGTTCTTTTAAATTGTTTTGTTCGAAGGGAATTAAATTGTTTTTGTTTTTTTCGTAATTCAGATTTTAATTCTGTCAAATGTTGGTAAAAATATTTATTTTCGAAAAGTTTGATTTCGTTAATCAATTTAAAATTAAATCAAACTTCATTATTTAAATTTAAAAATAGATTTGATAAAAAAATATAAATTATTTAGCACCGACATGGAAAAATCACCTTTCTTACACGTTTTTTGTAATAAATTTTAGTATATTTTGAGAGAGACGTGATTTTTCGTCATATTTAAATTCTTCGAACTTAAAGGCATCATAAATGCCAAGTTTGAACTATACACGACTTAGCACGATCGGTGATTTAAATATACCTACCTAAATGGTTGTTTTTCAAACTTGATGAGGGCAACACCACAAACAAAATTAAACAAAACCTCTTTACACAAAACAACTACTTAAGTAAGTAACACAACAATTTCTTCTATCTTCAATTAAATCTAAAATGAAACAACAAAACGTAAGCTGAACTCTGTACATTGCTTCTGTACTCGACTGTAATTAAAAGTTGTGTTGCCAGCTCAGTGCAAATGTAGCGTCTTCTCGCTTCCGCTGGCAACACTGAGTTTACATAGTTATCACTGTGAATATCGTGGCGCTTATCCGGTGGAAAAGTGTGACTTACTCGTATGTTCTCTGGTTGGTCAAAAGTGCATTTATTTAATTGGATTTTCGCCCAGTTGCACCAAAAAAAATATCAGGTTACTTACACGTGAAACGGAAGAACTGTCATTCAAGATCTGTCAAAATAGAGGATAAAATTGAATAATTTTGCTATTATTTTATGTAGAAACCTGGCAAGTACCAATGTGACTTTTCTAAAGTCATATGTACTTTCTACGTATATCTTAGACGTCACTGATTAACGGTGAAGGAAAACATCTTGAGGAAACCTGGACTAAAAAGTCTGAAAACGCCAATCCGCCTTGAGCAAGCGTGGTGATCAATGTTCATGCCTTCTCTGTGTGAGAGAGGCCTGTGCCCAGCAGTGGGACAATATTTAGGCTGATGATGATGATGATGATATATATAGTAAAAAAAAACTTAGCTCTATTTAGCACAAAACAGAATCTAATAAATCAAAATCTTCATTCGCTGAAAAATTACAAAATTTTAAAATGCATTTTTTTCTGCAAAATTTGGCATCGCTCCACTGTGCACCGGGTGTAAGCAACACCCAGTTATTAATAGCTCTGTTGCATTTTTTTTTGTATTTAGTTCGATGTCCGGGTAGCGCATTTAGTAAGTGTATAAGGTCAAATAGTAGTTTACCTTTGAAGTGAAATGTAATAGTTGCAATTAAAAAGGTCATTTTAATAATTGTTAATGAAGAAATAACCGGTAGCTTGGAACCTGTTCTCGACATAGATGGATGCCTATTTTAATATTTTAAAATTATTTTTATAATAAATAATTAAAAATGTAATTTGTGTAAAAAATAAATTTAATTAATATTTTTTCTAAATAATATTTTCTACATTATTAGTCGATAAAGTTGCAAACTTTTCATATTTATATGAAATTTCAAATTAGGTATTATTTTCAATTCCTCATCACGCTTATTAAAAATTTACCTTCATTTAAAGTAAAAAAAAAATAACGTGATTTAATGACATTTGTAATCATTGAATTTTAATGACATTGTTTTTTTTATACTTATTAGTCTTAACATAGCCAATAACTGGTTACCTACTAATTTTGACTCAATCATACATTCAAATCAATCTTCGGCTAAATTACCACCATCTTTCACAAACACATCATCATTTAAAACTGTAATCACCAGAAAACACTCAAACGAGCACACACTTAATTTCTAGTTTCCATCAGCGTTTATGATCATTAATTTCATACGTATTCGGTCCACTGGGCAACTATGCCAGTGTGTTCAGCCAGATTTTGTCCCGTGACATGCGAGATCGTCACACTGTGCGGCGGCCGTGGCTTTGTATGTCATGTGTGATGTATGTGCCTTTATTGTTTTACTTTGTGCAGATTTTCATGTACTTAATGATGGAGATGCATTAAAGTCTTTGTGTATGGTGAGGGGCCGCGTTCAGTCCATGGATAGGTGATCATTTTCTTAAAATAGCGAGACCCCTGCGTATCTCGGAGAGCACGAAAAGTCATATCAGTCCTGCGCCTGATCTCTCCCCGGTCGTGGCGGATTTCTGATCAATCAGACTAAGAGTGTGATGGTCTGCCCAAACGCTTGTATAATATCTCCTGCGTGCCTGGCTTGGTCATCATTGAAATCGGTTTGGGGATGGATTTACTTCGCCCAGTTTTTGATATTAGTGATAGATAAAGAATACTTTATCGATGGTCAAAAATGTATTTTGAAGTGTATTATAGTTTCGAAGAATTATTTTCAGAAAACTTTCGAATATATACAATCTTTCAATGGCCAAAAATAAACCCAAAAAGTAAATGATTCATGACAAAGTTAAACAAAAAAAAAAGTGACTGAAAACTCAAAATTTATCACTCAATTCATTTTAATTCAAAACCCACCCCAAAGAGATCTCAAAACAGCTTTTTAAAATCATAGCTTTCTATAAGAAACTGAAGTCGTTTCCAGCACGCCTGGATTCCAGGAGTTTTAACATATTTATAAGATAAGTGACGATGAGTTCCCGCGATCTCAAACTTAGCTTCAGGTATCCCGTTTTATAACTTTGTAAAATACTTTTAAAGGAACGATTTGTAACCAAGACTTCGAAGTTTATTTTCTTTGATGCTGTTTAAGATTTAGCAGTACTTTGTGCAGTTATCAAAACATTATGTAGGTTGTGTTGTCATTAAAATGTCATCAGTCAGGCTACAGCTGGCTGGAGCAAGGCTCTTTAAACTTGGATTCGGTGAAGTGCAACAAACTTCGAATGTACACAAAATATTCTTTGAAATTAAGGCAATTTATGGGCAGTTTAGTCACATACAGATAAGTACCGGTTAAAGTTATCCGCCAGATAATATCACACAATAGTTGTTCCAATTGTGAATTAATTTGATCATAACTCCTATCCAGAAATAGTGAAAAATCTGATAATTTAGTTCTAGAGTCGTAACGTATTTTTTCTTTGATCATGAAAAGTGTTGAAAGGAATATTTTTTCTAAAGCTTTGACTATTTATTACATACTAGCTTCTGCCAGCGACTTCGTCCGCGTGGAATAGTGGTGCTCCGCTCCTATTGGTCTTAGCGTGATGATATATAGCCTTCCTCGATAAATGGACTATCTAACACTGAAAGAATTATTTAAATCGGACCAGCGGTTCCTGAGATTAGCGTGTTTAAACAAAATGACAACATTTCCCTTCACTGCTCTGCTCCTATTGATTGTAGCGTGATGAAAAGTATACTATAACCATCTCAGGAGTATGACAAATAATTGTACCAAGTTTCGTTAAAATCCGTCGAGTAGTTTTTGTTTCTATAGAGTTTATACAGACAGACAGGCAAAAATTTTACTGTTTGCATTTTTGGCATCAGTATCGATCCCTAATCACCCCCTGATAGTTATTTTGGAAATATATTTCATGTACAGAATTGACCTCTCTACAGATTTATTATAAGTATAGATTAAGAACATGTAGATAACATACATTTCTTTGCATTTGTCTTTAAATATTTGATTTCAGTAGTACTTACTTTTACAAAATAATTCTACGTGGTTTTTAGCCACTTCTACTAGCATATAAAATCCAAATTCGACTGAGCTGCCTAAAAGATGTAATTTTGAACCATGTCATTTTTTTATATCGACAGCAAGACATATTATAAACATGATGCTGAAGGATACCAAAACTTTTATCTATCTAATATTATAAAAAGGAAATTTGTTTGATTGTAGGGTTTTAACTCAAAAACAATTGGACCGATTTAAAAATTATTTCACCGTTAGAAAGTTACATCTTTACGAAGTCTCATATTTAAATAAATGCTATATTTATTTCCAGAAATATTTAGGGATCCCTACTAAAACTTGAATAATGTAACCCAAGGTGTAAAAAAAATGTCCACGCGGGCGAAGCCGCGGGAAAGCTAGTAAGTAATAATCCTTTAGAATTTAAGAACGGTTTATCAAAACCAAGACTTAAATTACTTCAGTTTCCCAGTCCTGTTCTTCCTTAAACCCACTTTTATTAATAGCAAGAACTATAAGCTCAAACAACTCCGTATTTCTTTAATAGTTAACTTGCTATGAACTGTGTTCAGCTGCATCCAAGAAACGCTGTCATGTTACTTTAATTAAACTACGTGAACTTTTGAAAATGTTTTTGTTATTTTTTATTTTGTGGTTAAAAATTCGTAACTATTCCCCATTTTTTTTTGTTTGTTTAATTTTAATTTTGCTTATTGCATTTGTTTTATAAAGGTTTTTTTTTCATTTATCGGTAAAAAATGACAAAATGTGCTCACCAATTAGAGGTTTTTTTTGGTGTATCTATAATAATACGTAACCCTAAACATAGGCACTATATAAATAAACTCAACCAATCCACTTGAGTACCCACCAACGCCTACCCCAAAATTTATATCAGTATCAAACCCCAAAATCTCATCCCAGCACGAAAGTTTCCTTGACATGTCCGTAACATGGGCAAAACATCATTAATTTTAGCGTATTTTGTCCACTGGACAGATAGAAGACGCCCACTGTGGAGACAATGAAGAGGGATCGCTTTGAAGGTCTTTGATGAAGAGGAATTATCTTCTGTTTGTATTTGGAATCCTAATATTCAAAATTGCTGTGCCAATGTTATTTTGAGTTTTGATTTTTTTTTCTATCGACCCGTTTTTTAGTTGGCATGTTTGTATTACTCAACCGGTAAAAGTTAGTGTGAAGGGCGGGCTTTTTGGGAGCTGTCATTTGTAAATTTAACGTTCAATTTGCTGATTTTCAGCCTATTTGGTATAAATGACTTTTGAATTATTATTTTTTCTTTTCAATGCGGTTTTTAGTTGGCAAGTTTGTATCAACCGGCAGAAGTTAAAATAATGGCTTCAGGATTGGGACTGGAGCCTATATAACACTTGTGTCTGAGTCGACTAACTGTCGAAATTACCCATTTGCAACTCAAAGAATGTAAAACCCTTTAATTTGTTAATTAGTTAAATAGATTAACCATGTTAATTTTATTTTTTTAAATAATATTATTTTTCTAAAATAAAACCTATTAGATTGGAAAAAAAAATATATACAAACCCCAGAAAAAGCCTACACATAAAATACTTTTAGTTCGTTTAGCTAACATGCCGCAGAGCCAGGTAAAAACTCTATACTTCTATAACTCGTTTAAAAAATACCTATTTCATGGGGAACGTTGCGGATGAATATTGAATTTCGGAAAAAGTGTGCAAAATGAATGTATTTTTCGGAATATACCGTCGGCCTGCTAACCTGCGTGGATTTTAGAATTTTATATAACACACAATGGACTATACATGACGGATTCCTCAATTCATCCACGGTTTGAAAATGGAATTATTCAGTCTTTAAAAAAAAGAAGTTTGTACCTATTGTCAAGAAAATTCTACTTTTTTTTTTAATGGCAAACGAGTCTAACATTCTACTTACCAGTGCTCAAAGTTAAAAGAAACCTTTTTTTTTCGAACTGACGGATCAACGCACAGCCTAAACCGCTGATCGTAGAGACCTCAAACTTGGAGGGTGTGTTTTTTGTATGACGTAAGCATCCAATAAGAAAGGATTTTTCGAAATTCTACCCCTAAGGGGGTGAAAAAGGGGGGCAAAGTTTATACGAAACTCTGTCATTTTTCATTTGAATTCGTATAACCCACGCGGCCAAAGCCGCTGGAAAGCTAGTACACCGATACAATACGTGTCGAAAACAGTTTTTTTTTTAAATCGGTCAAAAATCTTTCTAACCTTCATCTACCGCGCTAAACAAACGGTTGACGCGTGCTTATACCGCGGAAACAGCGGTACTTCATCACTGCGGTAAACGCTTGACACCCGATGTGCAGTTGTGCCAACAACTCATGCTCAGCGTGACAGATGGCGCCACATATCCTGTCATATTTTTGACCGTCATGTTTTTTTAATCAAAAGTAAAAAGCGAAAGCGTTTATTCGAGACTAGCGGCTTCACCCGTATGGAATTCAAATAAAAAATTACAGAGTTTCATACAAACTTTGCCCCCCTTTTTCACCCGCTTAGGGGTAGAATTTCGGAATATCCCTTCTTATTAGATGCCTACGTCATACAAAGAACACACCCTCCAAGTTTCAGATCTCTACGATCATCGGTTTAAGCTGTGCGTTGATCCGTCAGTCATTCAGGAGCATTTTATATGTATAGAAGATAGATTTGGGGATTTCATCATCAATAATGTTAGCTGCGAGTTATCTTGACAATCAAAGACTGACTTTTTAACATTCAAAGCCACTGGAGGAATCTCAATGTGTGGAATTGTGACAAATATAAAGAAAGAAAGAAAAAAAAATATTTTATTGCCACAAACCACAAGTTGATAGAAATAACAAACAAATAAACAAAATAGAAGAAGGAAATTACAAAAATCTCTCATTCTTGTGCCAACAAGGCCACAGCTCAGCGTAATGTCCAGGTGACCAGTAATGCTGGCCACCGGACGCTGGTGTGCATGCACAAGCCTCTCAAACCCCCTTTCAATCATCATCATCTGCCTAGCCTTTTCCCAACTATGTTGGGGTCGGCTTCCAGTCTTAACCGGATGCAGGATTAAACCCCCTTTCAATATTCCCTTAAAATATGACATGTAATAATCTATACAAAGTATAGAATATTATCTAAGCTATATAAATCTCAAACAAAGTTGTCCAGAAGATTCCCGGTTTTATGAAAGTGAAGTTCTTTTTAAAAATACGACGTAATAAATAAGGTCCATAACGTAATGCCCGTGTTGTACAGTCGGCTAAACAAGTGCTTTGTTGTTGAACATTTTAAATTAAATGATTTATGTTTACGTGTCAAAATGTTGGATGTTTTATGGGTGTAGGGAAAAAAGTAATGTGTAATATTTTTTTAGCTAAACGTGGCTCTAGTTTGGATGAAGTGTGAATTAGTTATAATATTTTTTTAAATTAATAAACGGTCTCTCACCGTCCTTAGTTGTCTTAAGTCACATTAAAGCCGGTTAAGTAGATACAGAAATTACTAGCTTCATTCAACTACCTTAATAACATTATTTATTATCTTTCTGAGTAATTTAGTTCAATTTAACCATTATTCTTGTATTTTTATTTTTTCTTTTCGGAAACCTAACACTTATGTTACAGCTAGTACATGGGGTGTAGATTTCATTAGGCGTACCATAGCCGGGGATTGTCAATAAAATGTAATTGGATCACCGAGGCAGCTGTGACGATCAATTAATAAGACACATTCTCCTGAATACTGCCGAGATTTTTAAGGTCTAAATAAACGATGTTTATGTTTTTAGGGACAAATAGAAAGTAAATGACTCTTTTTGGCCTAAGAACTTACGTAAGCCAGATTTTCGTCATAGTTATAAACACATAAGAACGAATGAACATAAGAAAGTCTTCTTATTATAAACTGTGGACGGCTGTGGCTCCTAAATTGCCTTAATTGTGACCAGGCGACGAGAACAGGCTAAAAAATACTAAAATTCCACATACATTCTGATCCAACCAAGTGAAATGAGAGGTTTTAAAAAATATCGTGCGAATAAATCAAAATATGACAAAAATCAGTCGCATCATGAAAAAATCTAACGCTTCAGTAATTATAATTCGACTCGTATTTTCGTCAAACGTGCTACAGACTCCGATGATATTATTTATCACTTTGACACCTGCCACAGACTATTAATAACGCCCACGAAAAACTTTGGCTAGGCTGAAAAATAAAGATTTGGCCTGAGATATTTTCTTTTACGATATTCCCGAAAGTTAGAATATTTGGACATAAATTTTATTGTAGGCCGCCCCAGTCTCTTAAAAGTTTATTTAGGTACCTATATTTTTTATAACAACGCTATAAGATGAGATGTCATGTTTTTTAGTAAATCATTTTATTTAAAAATTATATATAATGGCAAAAGGATAAGCCAATGGATAAGCATAGCTATCTAACGTGGCAATGTAGCCAGCCTCTTGGGTACGCTCCCACTTCACCGCGATAAGGAGGAATTTTTTGACGCCCTTAGTAGTTTTCCATAATTATATTTTTATTCTTAGGTGTTGTAAGTTTTATTGTTAATATGTAAAATACTTAGTCTTTAAAAATATATAAATTAAAAACACAAACCTGATGATAAAAATATTTATCTGAAATTACCACTTTTTTAAATTTAATTTCTTGTTTTTGCCTAATTTTTATACATTTACGTTTTAAGATTTTTTGGACGAAGTTTTCTTTACAAAAGTTATAGCCGCATAGAAACTTTTCTCCGGATGTTTGCGGTAATTTGCATCGTTGAAACTCAGCCTTGCCTTATTTCTTATTTTTCTTTAGCTTTCAACGAAACTGTAGCTGTCGTTCAAATTTTCTGTATTTATTTGCTTTAATGTTTTATCTTACTCTAAATTTTTAAAGAAGTAAGAAGAAGGTCTTAACTTATCAAATCATGAAAGACCTAGATTCATGAGAAAAAAATGCATTTAATAAAATACTGTCGATTTTTTTTTTGTTCTTCATGTTGCATCTTAATTCTAATCCTAACTAATAATATCATAAATGCGAATAAGTTTGTTTGTTTCTTTTATTTCACAGTAAAACGGCTGATTTAGATTAAATTTTGGTATGAAAAAAAAATCACGGTAAAACGACTACATCGATTTATATAAAATTTGATATGGACATAGATGGGACCCTAGAGACGGGAACAGACTTTATATGGGTGCGAGACGCGGATAAAGCTGGGAAACAGCTAGTTACCTATAAGTTTAAAATGAGTCTCAAATATGAGGTATTCCTCGAAGCGCCACCGTTTTGAGGCGCACCTAATGAAGCGCACCTTTATTATTCCTCGGAGCGCACCTTTTAGTAGCGCTTCCGATAACAATTAAAAATATTAAATTTTTATTCCTTGAAGCGCACCCATGATTAAAAATAGGGAAGAGAATGAAGTAAACGTAATAAACGTACTTAACGTCTCTACCCTATTTTTAATCATGGGTGCGCTTCAAGGAATAAAATTTTAATATTTTTAATTGTTATCGGGAGCGCTACTAAAAGGTGCGCTCCGAGGAATAATAAAGGTGCGCTTCATTAGGTGCGCCTCAAAACGGTGGCGCTTCGAGGAATACCTCTCAAATATACTTTCAAAAAACTGGACGTAGAATTTACGCGGTAAAAATATCTTCTATTTTAACACTGACATAGAACAAAAAAAACTACCAAATTAGTAGAATAGTAGTACCTACAACCCTACAGTCTACTCAGTAAACCAACCACAACATAAATTTTATTGTAGGCCGCCCCAGTCTCCAGGGCTTAAAAGTTTATTTAGGTCAAATTTTTATAACAACGCTATGATTTAAAGAAAAAAATGATATTTCTGCTATAAGATGAGATGTCATGTTTTATTTAGCAATTGTGTTTAAAAATATTTACATTTAAAACACAAAACTGATGACACAAATATTTATCTGAAGTTCACATATTCAACTCTACAGTCTACTGTAAACCAACCCAAGTGCATATAGTTACATATCATCAAAGTGGCAAGGTCTATGTATATTTTGTCTCTCTCTTAACAAAATAACCTCCCCTCAGAAACAACACACAAACAAGCAACTTGTGTCCAAACACGTAGTTTATGTCCCACTGTGCACTTTGAGTTTGTGTTTGTGCACTGAGGAAACAGGACGCGCCGTCTAACGCTTGGATTGTCAGCTTTGTGCTAGTTTTAGTACTGGTTTTATAAGCTTTGATTGAAGGAGAAAAAGATTTTGTTTATTTTTGACCGTAGAAGGCTTTTTTTAATACACAACTTGGACAATAATTTACAGCTGAAAGGAAAACTTTCTCCTTTTTTTTTAAATTACTGATGATCAATATTTATGAGGTATTCCTCGAAGCGCCACCGTTTTGAGGCGCACCTAATGAAGCGCACCTTTATTATTCCTCGGAGCGCACCTTTTAGTAGCGCTCCCGATAACAATTAAAAATATTAAAATTTTATTCCTTGAAGCGCACCCATGTTTAAAAATAGGGAAGAGAATGAAGTAAACGTTATAAATTATATTGATGATTTTTTAAAATGGTGCGCTTCAAGGAATAAAATTTTAATATTTTTAATTGTTATCGGGAGCGCTACTAAAAGGTGCGCTCCGAGGAATAATAAAGGTGCGCTTCATTAGGTGCGCCTCAAAACGGTGGCGCTTCGAGGAATACCTCATATTTATGACAGTACCGTATTGAAAATGTATTTATTTAAGGCTCTCTAAAAGGTAGGTAAAGGTATCGTGTAGTGTGTCCTTAAGCTCTTAAAGTGTTATTACAAAGCTAGGCAAAAAGTTTAAAACAATCTGAAATTGTCATCACCATATAACTAGTGCATAAAAACTTTTCATATCGACCTTATTTTTATCCTATTTTTGAAAAAAGAATTTAATTTCCATATCTAATATTTTCTGTCCCGCATCCTTATTACGTAACACACTGCTACATAATTGACATACCTTTCCCAAAGAAATTGCAATTGCCATGGAAAGCAATTATATTACGTAATTAGGATACCGAGCTTAATTTAAAGGCAATGCCTTTAAACAACATGGAATATTAACGAAACTTTACCAAATAAGTTTTGAAACAAAATAGTAACTATTATCCAAAAGTTTCCCCAACTTCTCCGGTTCTCCATTAACCGCGGTATTACAGTTATACGTGCAATAACACATTATACCGCCGCCGTAGCGGTAGATGGTAGAACTTAATATTTGTTGAATAAACTGATCGAGCCGAATGCTATTGAGTTAAAGCGTAATTAACTATCAAGTATGACCGAGTTTCTAACTTGTAGTTAGAATATATAAAGCTCGCGTTGTGTATTTGGAGTTCTGAAGGGCTCGTGACTCAGAAACAGCCATGCCATACGTAATTTTAATTGGACATTTTTTTTTCTGTAGTTCAGTAAAGTATTCCTCTCCGACGATTAATATTTAGACTATGACAGAAATTGAGATACAAATATCAGACATAAATGTCTATGCGATCCATAATTAAAAAGTTTATTTTTCATGTCACGTAAAATATCGTAGGTATACTCCTGATTACACACAGACAGTCGATGCATACACTGAGTGTACGGTGATGTCGTAGTGTAAAAATAGCTTTACAGATCGGTTTCCATAGACGACAGCGTTCGACAGCGTTCGATCGATAAAGGTTAAGCTACGCTTGACGCGATCACTTTTTGGATGTGACCATCCTTTTAATAAGAGAATCCTCCGTACTTTGGAAAGCTTTTTCTTCATTTAATAAGAAAATGCTAATAACGAATGACTTGTATACTGACTGCCGTTTTGTCCTCGTTGTTGCAAGTTCGCAACCTATACAGCTAAGCATCAAGCAAATTTTTATTTGTTTTTTTTTTGTCAGGAATTAAAAGCCTGTCTGTAAGTTTATCTTGAACTTAGTTTTTGGAGATAACCGGAGGATGTATTACGTTTTTTTAATCATCTTTAATTTCCCTGAAGGTAACTTGATTACCAACCTAAAAAAGCTATCAAAATACCACGAACAATTATCTTAAAAGTCATTCCTTCCAGCAGAATTCTTCAATAACAACCCCAGCGTGAAACGACGTCCAATAAATATCAAGTAGCTAGCTCGCTATCACTTTGAAACCTAATCAAATTATCTGGAAACTGTGCCTGATGAATACCTAAGGAAGGATGAGAACCTAAGTTCCTCACCACTTTAGACCGAAACAATCATCGGGAAACAGCCCGTCAGGATCCCCACCAAATAATTGTGTTAGCTATGAACTAAGAGCTACTGAAGTTTGTAAATCAAAGTTTCGGGATACCCCGAAGTCTATAGTAAAGTTGCGCTGTAACAATATAAAGTCCGATCAATCTCTTCGAATATATTTGCTAGCTTTCAACTGATGTAAACTGCTACGGTTTATGTTCAAAACTCTCATCGGTACGTCTGTCGATTTGCCTCTCATTCATGGAGCTGTCTTTAGTCGCATTCACGTAATACAAAACCTATTTCTTTGAATGAACAAACTCATCGGCTTTCCAACCGACCAATAATTAAGAGTACTATAACTATAGTCACTACACTAGTTTTCTGTGTGCCAAGGGGGTTAGACAAGTAGCAAAAACGCTAGTACAATAAAAAACTAAATGTATGGGAATGACAGATAGCTACTCGTAAACGGATGACCCCCTATACAAAACAACAAAATATCATCTTGCCAGTTTTCCCCAACCTTTAATTGGGTGCACTATTATATAAGTAGCACAAAATATTTCATCAGTTGTTTTTGGAGTCTACTAAAAATTCATACTGAAACGGCTGCTTCTGGAAATCTCCCATAGAAAAACTGAATATCACTTGGCGTGCCCTTTTTCCGTTCCGGGAATCGTATTACACCCCATGCTCAGAAACCACGAATAAAACCGCCATACGAAGAAATATCTCGGAAAATTATCTGACTTCAAAGATAGAAGTTATGTACTATTACTAATAAAAATAGCTTTTCTAGCTAAGCGATCTCATCTCCTACAGAAATTGACACACACAACAACGGGATTTTTTACCAAAAAATCCTTTAATAAAAAAATGTTCTCTCTCTCATATAAAACTCAATTATATTAAGTGATATGGATAAGTCTACTCGTGCTATATACATAACATTAATAGCCATAAGCTATTAGTCTAATAAGATACCGTTCTCGTTCTCGTCTGAAGGCCTAACAGTCTGTCACTATTTATTACTTAATGCCTTATTGAAATGGGTCGAAGTGGCTATAAGGCTCTTTCCTAATTTGATAAGCGTATGTATTATTAATCTTTATTTGAATCCCTCATTGTATTTGTGTCTTTATAACATTTGATAGAGTATGGAATTTGAAGTTTGCTATTTGGTAAAATTAGTGACGAACACCAATTTAAATAAACGCATTTTTATAAGTTAACTAGCGTCTGCCCGCGACTTCGTCCGCGTGGAATAGCGGTGCTCCGCTCCTATTGGGTGTTAGCGTGATGATATATATACCCTATAGCCTTCCTCAATAAATGGGCTATCTAACACTGAAAGAATTTTTCAAATCGTACCAGTAGTTCCTGAGATTAGCGCAACTAAAAAACTCTTCAGCTTTGTTATATAAGTATAGATATGGGGTCGTTTGAGCCACGGTACGGTTGGCAAAGTCTCCTTCTTTCATTTCAATATAAACTACATAGATAGCTTATGTTGTTATGGAAATAGTACTAACAGACACACTACAGAATCTAAAATATTTACAGACCTGCGGGATGTTCGAAAGAGATACCGCGCCCCCGGAAAACGAAGGGCTGAGGAGGGAACATGGATGGGAAATCAGTAAGAGTCTGACTCAATGGCGAGAGGGGTCATTTGAAGATTTCCCCTCTCAAAAAAAGATATATATATATAGATTTCTACTTGCCTATTACAAAATCCT
Source organism: Pyrrhia umbra (assembly GCA_963891755.1). Taxonomy (NCBI): domain Eukaryota; kingdom Metazoa; phylum Arthropoda; class Insecta; order Lepidoptera; family Noctuidae; genus Pyrrhia; species Pyrrhia umbra. The sequence continues at coordinate 2,123,707 of OY982934.1, read as the reverse complement.
TCCACGTGGCCTTGGTTTTAAATGTAACTTTGCCAATTAACTTTCTTATACATTGAACACTTTCATTCACTATTGCCAACAAACGCTATCCTTTGATTTTATAAAAGATTTACCTTGGTTATGGCTATTATAGTTGGAACTAGAATTAGGCCATGTAATTTAAAGTTTGTGAGTTTTCTAATTACTAACTTCTCTTTGATTAAAAGCTACTTTTTGTTATGAATCTCTCAGTTTACTCCTAATATGAATTCGATTGTATCTTATTCTATCCACGGGGTGTCTGGTGTTTGTAGCATAAAAAATACCTTAGAGATAATGTAGAATGTAGATTTGTATCAGCGAAAGAATTTATAGAATCAGTCTCGTGGTTTCAGAGAGGATCTTACATCCAAACTTACAAAAAACCGGCCAAGTGCGTGTCGGGCCACGCGCTGTAGGGTTCCGTAGTAGGAGTTAGTTAGTCGACTATAACTCTGTAACCGGTTAAGCCTACTTAGCCGTGATAGTTTTCCTTGTAAGTTCATTACATGTACTACGTCTGTGATTTTTTTCACATTTCTAGGTACAGCCATTCAAAAGTTAGAGGGGGGGTAACTCGTATCGAACAAAAATTTGCACTGAAAAGCTAGATATTTCGCAAATGGCTCGCTTAACCAAAAAATGGTCTTCACACACCCATAATATTTTTAAAAGACCTATCTAACGACACCCCACACGGAGGGGTACGCGAGAAAAAAATATTCATCCCCACTTTACGTGCATGGGAGCTACCATAAAAAAAATATTTTTCAAAATTTTATTTTACCACTTTCTCGGCGTGATTAATATACATATCCATACCAAATTTCAGCTTTCTAGTATCAAGAACCTCGGAGCTATGCCGCGGACAGACAGACAGACAGACAGACGGACACGGCGAAACTATAAGGGTTCCTTGTCGGACTACAGAACCCTAAAAATTAAATGTAAGTCTTACAGATCATGGGGAGAATTAATTTGTTTCGTTTGAGTATGGAACTAGTGACCAGAATCCTCTTAGATACTTCCTTAATAAAGCTAGAATTCAAACATGCAATATATCGGCCGCAGCGCTTGTTAGTAGTTCTCAGTTCTAGCTCCAATCGAAGGTTTGGCCTGAATATTCGGTTGCAAATATCAATATTTCGCTCGTAGTTTTAACTAGGATTTGATAGAAAATAATATTTTTCGTTTTACAGCTAAATTTATTGATGAAATTGAAGAACTTTTTGACAAACACAAATAAGGTATTTCTTGCTTCAGTTTACTATACTACGTACGAGAAATTATTGTCTTGTATATAATTTGATTGTAAATACGTCTATCGTATTAAGAATAATATTTATATAGGGTTACTGGTAACTGGACAAAGGTATTCACTGCAGGACTAAAATTAAACGCATTGAGTCACCTTAGGGTCCCCCAAAATTTGACCAACAGTCAGGTGGCTCAACAATTTTATTAGAGTCAAATTTGGTAGCAAACAATTTGGCTAAGAGTTAAATTTTGGAGGCCTTTCGGTGAAAAAACTGAAGCATTCCGGCGGAGCCTATTCCGGTTCCATTCGTCACAACCTAACAACAACCCTTTACACATATAAAGTATCTTGTACTCTCGTAAACTTTCCCTAAACAAGGAAAAAAACAAGGACAACAATACAATTAGGTCAGATCCTCGGACTCGTACAGTAATCAACTCAAGTTGGGACAACTATCATTCTTGTCCACGTATTTTGAGACCACAACATGTATGGTGTTTCGTAACTACATGTAACTGAGAAAGTTTGGCGGAAAAAGTTGATCTTTCATTAGAGGGCGAGGTTTTGGGACAATGTAGTCACCGTGACGTAGTGAAGGGTTGTAGCCAGGTGGAGCGATGAAGCGATGATATCTGTAAGGTGGTGGGCAGGGATTAAAGAGGGAGAGCTAAAGATCGTACTAAGTGGCGTGCCATGAGAGAGGCCTATATCCAGCTTTGGACTGACTTCGACTGATGATGTTCACGGTAACTTTTAAGGATATAAGAGTAATTTATTCAAACTAATACCTACCAAGTTTGATTTAGGGTCGATTTTTCAATAGTCAGATAACTTTTAACTAAAGAATAAATATTATAGTTTGATATATTTTCTTTACTAAATCTATCAAACTGACTTATTTATTCATCGGATAACAGTTGAAAAATCGGTCCTTAGTAAATAAAAAACAATAAGAAGCTCACACTAATCATTGGTTCTTCTAACTAGTATTATAAATTCGAAAATGAGTTTGTTGGTTGTTACGCTTTCACGGGAAAACAGCTGAAACGATTTAGATGAATTTTGGTACAGAGATACAACTTTGAAGACGGTTGTTGGCTACTTATCCAGATCCTTGAAGTAGTTTCCTCAGGACACAGGTGAATCCGTGACAAACGGCTAGTAGTAAAATAATGAACTTAGAAAAAATAATAAACTTTTCATGTGATTTTTCCCAAGAGAAGCATCCCATGATTGTCTACCATAGCCAGGAAGTAATGACGTCATTAATATTGATTGTTGCTGGCTTCGTAAGCGCTAATGAATTTAATTAGGGCTGGAGGAATTCCAATCAAGGTTTTTAAATGCTTCTTTATTAGCTAACGATAAGTTTCTTTAGTTATATGGGAAATGCTCAAGCAATTCTGTTTTTTTTTTTGGAACGAGGCTTGCGGTCGGATTTGTCTCATCGTAAATCGTCACATAAGAAAAAGCGTTAGGTGTGAGCGTAGCATGGAGAAGGTTATTAATACCATATTCTCCCTCTACAGGCTTCTTCTTTCTTTTTTATTCTAAGGGCCAAGTTCACGGACAGATTACCTAATCAGCCCGTTAAATAAAAACGTAAGGTTTAGCGTAACGTTTAACCACGAAGCGGGTATTTTCGTATTATCCACTTCTTGGTCCAACCCCGGATTGGTAATCGACCGTTTTATGAATAAAAAACCCAAATAATAAGTTATCCATCATAAGACAGAAGTTTGAATTTATGGTAAACAGCTGTTTTGAGTTGATCGGTCTGTTACCTTGTAGAAAATAAAGACAGGGGGGGTGATTACCCATACTCTGAACATCTTGCTGACTTGTTTATTTGTTCACGAAACCATAAACACGACTGACAGTGGCAGACTTTGCCTCTTTATATACCTTTTAGCCCTAGATAACTAGAATACCCTCTTCAGAATAATCAATTTCAGTGATAGCAAACAAATTAATTATTCCAGCAAGGGCATAGGTAATTACGCTCGAGGTAATTGCTTTAGCCACGCCTCTTGTGCCATAGACTAGGTAGAACGTAACTATAAATGTTAGATTATTTATTTTCATACTGAAAATGTTTTATCGTGGAGATGTTTTAAAATTTATTTAGCCCTATTAAAATTAAAAATGACAGAGTTTCATAGAAAACTTTGCCCCCCTTTTTCATCCCCTTAGAGTTAGAATTTTGGAAAACTCTTTCTTATCGGATGCCTACGACATACAAAGAACACACTCTCCAAGTTTCAGGTCCATACGATCAGCGGTCGTCAGTCAGAACAATGCATTATACGAGTATGTATAGATAAATACCTTTTTTTTTTTAACAATAATACACAAAATTCTAGGTTTTTTATTCAATGTAGGTAACTATTTTACACGAGGCTTCCGGCGACTGGGACCGCAATTAACTGATCCGCGGTGTGAGTCGCCGGATGGATTTAATTTAAATATTTTTCTTCCGGCTACTGGGACCACTCATAAAATATAAGGTTCAAATCAAAAATAGTACAGTCCGACAAAAAAATCTTCAGTGCACTCTATAATATATATTAAAAGAATCAAATGGACATTGAACATTTGAAATGATGCGTCACGAAAAGTACTAGGACATCATAGAATGAAAGAGACCGCAGTGTTGTTTCAACTACCCACCCGTATATAATGTAAAATCTTTGCCCACCCGTTACTTTGTAAATGCCACGTAACATACCAGGGCTTCATAAGGTTGCAGAAGTTCCGTCCGCATTCGGATAGCGGAACTATTCAATTCTACCAACTAGTGGAGTGCCTGGAGCATTCAAAACCGTAAAACCTCGGATTAGAGTTATAGTGAATGAATTAATATGATCGATGTAGGATATTGTTTTTTAAACTATAAATTGCAATGTTTACCCAAAATTTTTTTGTGCACTCCATTGTTTCATTGTTTAAACAAATTATTATGAAAAATTAATGTTTGACCATATATTTTCACTTTAAACAGTTTTTTTTATTTATTTATATGTTAAATCTTACCTGAGTAGACATATAGGAACATTTTTCAAAGATACCTGTGTATAAAAATAGCAGTAGGGATCTCGAACAGGTAGAAAAACGTGGAGGGGAGAGCGAAGCGGCAGCTGCTATGTATAATGGGATTTCTCGGCCAGCTTAATTATAAGTGAAACGTACTCTATTGTGTACATTTAAAAAATAAGGCAATTAATTACGACTAGTGAAAAGAAAAAAAAAATAGTACAAAATCTGTTTATTTAAATATATAACATTGTTGTCTACATCAAATATTTCTTCTACTTCATCTATCTGTATAATAGGTGAAGTATTGGAACAACTATTTCCGCTGCACTGTAAACATGCTACACTGCAGTATAAACCACTTTTTCGGCATCCACACGCAGCATCACATTTCTTTTTGCAATTACAAAATAACATTTGCAATAAATTATTCGGAGCAGGTAATTGATTCATTGTTATTGGGATGTACATGTTATTGGAATACTTCCATCCCCAATTTTCAATAACTACGTCATTTCCTAGCCATATCTGAATTTGTAGGTACACTTTTTTAAGGTGCTCAAATGCTGCATCCGTTGTTGGAGGCATTTTTTTTTGTATGGCATCTCGCATGTCAACCCAGAAGGTTGTCGACTGCTTAACCGGGCTTGCCTGTGAAGTGCCTTAAATGAATTTAGGGCCTCCAGCCAGGGCTTAACTTACAAAACTAAGCGACTTCACGGCGACTTCACGCTAAGGGCACCCCCTAGTGGGGTACGGGCCTCGGCTTAGGGCGTCGCTGGGGGAGCACAGCAAGGGACAGGCTGGATCAGAATATATATGATTATTATAATCGGGAATTTTTAAGCTATTAGCTCAGCTCGCGGACTGGCTCGTCGAGCTAGGGTCGGGAGGGCATGGACAAGGTCGTCGCGACGGACGTCGATACGAACGCGATCTGTGTTTGTATAGAGTGCTAGTGGACCTATTGCTCCCTTGGAAGAGGGTTATAGCATCATCGGGTATGATGAGAGTATGCCTCGGGCGGCGAATTTTACTGATCTGGGAGGGTGCGTATCCGGCGGCCGATACGACCAGAGGGTTTGGATGCTTTTCGGCAGCATCAAAGTAATGCTTGGCGGCACGTTTCATGAACTGTTGGATGGTGGGCAGTTTGAGATCGAGATGGAGGTTCTCGTTTCGTACCTAGAAAGGGGCTCCTGTGATCTTTCGTAAGAAACGGTTTCTGCAATCTATGGAGACGGTATGGCTTTGAGTGTGCGAACACAACGGAAGCATATGCCATGATGGGGAGTTGTTGGAGGCAGTGATGACAAAAGAACACTCGTATTTTTGGCTGTTGCTTTTATGAAAGAATTGAACCTCAATGTATTTAAATCATGAGTTTTAGACGGAGCTCCATATAAACTCAAAATACATGCTACACCTGCTTGCAATATATTATTGGGGTCTTCATTGATATTTTTAAATACTTTTACTGAGTCGTGTAAATCAATCCGTTTCTCAATTTTTTGGCAAACTTAATTTTTCCATTATTGATAAACGCAGAAGTAGTGTCACAACCCGTAAAGGCATGTAAAAAAAAAAATGTTCTTTACAATTTGGTAATGATTTTTTCTAAACATTTCGATGAAAACATCTTCTGTTGAACTTTGCCTCGGGGTGGTTTTAGAAAATATATTTCACGATCTTTATCTACCAATGCCGTTAATATCACTAAGACATCGATATCTTCTGAAACTATAACAACATCTTTTGATACCAAATTCATTGCCGTCTCAACAATTAATTTGTCGGCATCGCTTTCCGCTTGGCATGTAAAAATATTGTTGTCAGCTAATTTAATTCTCAACATTTCTATTAAGCGAATTTTATCCCCTCCACGTTTTTCTACCTGTTCGAGATCCCTACTGCTATTTTTATACACAGGTATCTTTGAAAAATGTTCCTATATGTCTACTCAGGTAAGATTTAACATATAAATAAATAAAAATACTGTTTAAAGTGAAAATATATGGTCAAACATTAATTTTTCATAATAATTTGTTTAAACAATGAAACAATAGAGTGCACAAAAATTTTTTGGGTAAACATTGCAATTTATAGTTTAAAAAACAATATCCCACATCGATCATATTAATTCATTCACTATAACTCTAATCCGAGGTAAAAACCCCCGGGCGCTCCACTAAACATAGTGAGATCGAAAGACGGGATGTGTAGGTTGCACCTAAGTCTGTTGTTCCCATCCCGCTAGTGAAGTTACTAGGACAGCATAAAATGAAAGAGACACCGCTGTGATGTTTCAACTACCCACCAGTTACTTTGTAATAATGCCACGTAACATAGCAGGGTTTTGCACTTCTTCACTGCAACTAACCGACGAATACGCGGGCCCGCTCAAGTAGTTTGCTTCTTTACCTTGGCGAGACCCGCGTATTCCGTGCGCATTTTATTTACATTACATATATACGGGTGGGTAGTTGAAACAACACTGCGATCTCTTTCATTCTATGATGTCCTAGTACTTTTCGTGACGCAACATTTCAAATGTTCAATGTCCATTTGATTCTTTTAATATATATTATAGAGTGCACTGAAGATTTTTTTGTCTGACTGTACTATTTTTGATTTGAACCTTATATTTTAGGAGTGGTTCCAGTAGCCGGAAGAAAAATATTTAAATTAAATCCATCCGGCGACTCACACCGCGGATCAGTTAATTGCGGTCCCAGTCGCCGGAAGCCTCTTTTACACGAGTTATACATATTTTTTTCTCACTAATTAATAAATTTAATGTTATCACACTTATCACAAACACGTGGTAAAGAGAATTTTGAATTATTTATCATTTATCACTCGATTTAAAACACTGGTATATAGCTGCATCCAGTTGAGGAGCTCGTGGCTAAGTAACAGTCGCACGGTTCGACCGATGGTCCGTCCGTGAATGGGTGACCATCTTTGTCATAGCGAGACTCCTCCGTGCTCGGAAAGCATGTTAAGCTGTTGGTCCCGGTTGTCATTTGTATAGATCTTTGACAGTCGTTACGAGTAGTCAGAAGCCAGAAAGTCTGACAACCAGTCTTACCAAGGGGTATCGCGTTACCCGGTAACTGGGTTGTGGAGGTCAGATAGGCAGTCGCTCCATGTAAAACACTGGTACTTAGCTGCATCCAGTTAGACTGGAAGCCGACCCCAACATAGTTGAGAAAAGGTTAGGCGGATTAGGTAAAATATCGTAAGCAAATCCAGGCTTTATTGTAGTGTACTATTTATTAATTTGGCCTGAAGAGCGGTTGTAGAGGAAATTGGCGGTTTTCCTGAATGTACAGGGTGTTTCAAGTTGATATAGTGCACGTTATCGTGTAAACAACGATTATTTTGAACAGTTCAGCTTTTAATAGAGCGTAGTGTTAGTAATATTTAGTTGCTGTCATAGTTTAAATTTGTATTCTAACTTATATTAATAATGCGAAAGTGAGTTTGTTTGTTACGCTTTTATGGTAAAATGGCTCATCGGATTTTGATGAAATTTGGTAAAGAAATAGATGGTATCCTGGAGAAGTTACTTTCTAAAGGTACATTTTAATCGTATTTTATGTCGGCCAGTTATTGATAAGTGAACTTACGTACCTACTTTATTTATGTTTTTTACCCGACCACGGGGAAGCTGGAAGGGTTATGCTTTTACTATTCTATGTTACATGGTAAACTAATCATACGATTTAAATATTTTTTATTTATTACTACACCTACAATCCTAACTTACATTATAAATGAGAACGAAAGCGAGTTTGTTTGTCTGTCACGCTTCCTCAGTAAAACGGCTAAACAGATTTGGATGAAATTTTGTTTAAAGATAGATGGGACCCTGGAGACGGTTAAAGGCTACTTTTATCCGGGCTCATTAAGTAGTTCTCTCAGTTACGCTAGTACTACGATCATATCAAGGATACGCAATAAAGATTGAAAAGATAAAACAAATGACGGATAAACGCAGTAAATTCTTCTAATCCTTAAAAGGAAGAAATAATATGGTGTAGGTATTCCAGAAAATAGTCCACTTTAACAGTAAAAAGAACTAAGAGCACTCACACGCGCATATGTGACCTACAATATTTAGACGTAGGGTTGGCACCTGAGACCTTGATGCCAAAAAAGGGACGTCGCTATCTGTCTTGTATAGCCCCATCTCTCTCTCGCACTCGAACTAGGGTCATGTTATCGTGTTACTTTTTTAAATGGGACAAGCCCGCCATACTATTCCCAACCACTGCAACTCCTGAAAGCTAGAATCAACAGTGGTACAAGAAAACGCCGAGGCAATGAAGCTCGACGAGTCCCAGAGATTTTTTTTTACTGTCTTGGAACCCGCAACGAATTTAATCAGAAAACAATAGTGGAGGAGTAGGAATAATCTTATCGTGTTACTTCTCACACGCGTCGAATTGTAAACCTCCTCTATTTCTTGCGTCGGTTAAAAAGTTTGTAATCACACCCAATATAGAAAAAATGTGTAAAAAGGTACAGAAAGGGACAGATACAAAAAGCGTGAAAGCAATACAAACATTACAGATAGACAAAGTTGTTTTTATAATACTAAGGATATATATGACCATTTACTAAATTTATCAAATAAATATATTATATATTGTGATCAAAAAGAGGAATACATTTATCTTAATCAAAAAAAAAAGAATAAATTTGTGTCGACTACCCGATTTTTTCTTAGCAAAAGTTACCAAATACTTTTAATAAAAGTAATACGTTCAACCCTACGGGATGGGACAAAAAAACTTGAACTACCCTCAATGATTTATGGTCTTATAACGTGACTTATATTTTCTGATATTTCCGAGTTAGTCCTAAGAAAAAGCTTGGATTATCTCTGTATTAGGCTATTGTTTTCGACGATCTCCTGTTTCTTAGTAAATAGGTACCTACCTACCTACTTCTATTTATAAAAGCTTTTATGAAAACAACAAAATATATATACTTTAGGGTATTATTACCTGGCTGCGGGACGTTCGAAAGAAATACCGCGCCCCCGGAATACAAAGGGCTGAGGAAGGAACATAAATGGGTTTTAGTCAGTAAGAGTCTGACACTCCCACCCCCACGGCGGGAGGGGTCATTTGATGATTTCCCATCCGAAACAAAAGGGTATTGTTACCTTATGTCTTTAGCTTTTATTTCGGACTAACTGTTTCCCGCGGTTTCACCCGCCTTCTGAGGAAACTACTTCGCTATCCTATGTGTTAAACCAGTTTATAAACTATGTGTGTACCAAATTTCACCCAAATCCATGCGACAGTTTTTGTGTAAGAGTATCAGATATACATACATCCCCAAAAACTTCAAAACTTTCTGTATCTTCTGGCGAACCCTTAAACAGTGAGAGCTTTATTATATTTACAGCCGTCAATAATCAAAATATTTTTTGTTATAATGAGAAACCTTTAAACCACATTGTAAATAAACAATTTCTTCTCGACCGATTCTAATCTAAATCAACAACAACTGATATATAAATTAAGAATCAATTACGAATAATTTACAAGAAAATTACAAATTTAAAAAACCCCCTACCAAAAATGCCTTACAACATTTTGGAAAAGAACTGTTACTCTTACAATGCTAGACCGATATTAATCAAACATAGCTAAGAACCACCGCAAGGAAACTGGCTTTCAAATGAAAAACACCGCATCGAAATCGGGCCATCCGTTTGAGAGCTACGATGCCACAGACAGATAGACATCGACGTCAAACTTATAACACCCCTCTTTTTGCGTCGGGGGCTATAAATGAGAATCAAAAATCGCTGTTTCTTTGAAATTGGAATCAAATAAAATCACGCTTATATAAAGCTGTTACACATGCCTATCAATGCTAACACAATTCGCATATTTCGTGGAAAAAATATTGGAAGGCGCGCTTGTTACGACTCACCCTTCAATTACTCTTCTCTTATATTTGAACGCTCGCTCGAGCGTTTGCCGCCTAATAGGTAAGATTTTTATTTTTATTTAAATATATTTTTAAAGTAACTTTGAAAAATTCTTGAAAAAAAATAATGAAAAACTACAGTTTTATACCAACATTGCCCCCCTTTTTCATCCCCTTAGGCGTAGAATTTAGGAAAATCTTTTCTTATCAGATGCCTACGTCATACAACGAACACACCCTCCAAGTTTCAGGTCTCTACGATCAGCGGTTTAGGCTGTGCGTTGTTCCGTCAGTCATTCAGGGCAAAGCATTTTATTTAGATAGCTGATAGATATTAAATCTTATACATTCACTATCACTTTAACTTACATTGTGGTGATAAAAAGATCAAAATTACAACTAAATCTAAATTAGTGATTTTGTATTCAAGCATAGATGGTCACCCATCTGTGGGCCAACGGCAGCCGCAGCAGTAAGCGTAGCTTAACCATGAACCCACTCGTGCGTCTGTTACTAAGACTGAGAGAAATCTAATACATTGTTATGTAAATGTTTTATCAACCCATTGAAAGAACAAGGTTTCAACATAAAGTAAATAATAAATTATTTTATTTCGATACAAGAGAAAATCTTATAAATGTAAAAAAATATATATTTGAGCAACCAAATTGTTTGCCTATTACAGTAATAATGTCTGTCTTATTTTTGCTTGATCTCGGAATCCAGAATTTGTTTATGGTTCTGTAGCTAGGTGGGGTGATTAAGTGGGCAGGGATTGGTAAAACTTACAGTCCACACGAGACACACACAGATTTTTTCGTACGACATATCGCATTGTCGCACGTTAAGAATAGTAATTAGATTTAATTAAAAGGCCTGTCGCTATAAAACTGGATTGTTCCCCAAATAGTAAATAAACCACATAATGATGACTATATTATTTTAACTGGAGGTCATTAGTGGGCGTTCGTCTTCTAGTGAATAGTGCCATTGTTCGGCCAGAGTTCGCGTTAATTTTTTTATTTGTACGTCATTAAGAGTCACATTAGGAACTGGGAATTACTGCTATTAGGGGAAATGGACAACAAGAATACTCTTTTTTATTATAGTTATTTAAACTAATTACATACAATTTAATCTGTGGAAATTATTATTTTTTAAATAGCGCTTCGCCGAGATTTTGACCGCCTCTGATATGGAATAGGAGCTTATGTCCTAATTCAGAGCATGGTCCATCTATGTACCAAGTTTTATCAAAATCCGTTCAGTAATTTTTGAGTGGGAGAGCCACAAACATCTATAATCTTTTGCGTTCATTTTAAATTCCTAGGAATTAGGATTCGTAAGAGACCAAATTCAATTTTCAAATTCAAAATCAGCAGGTTTGCAGAATGGTACCAGAGATGAATCTTCAAAAATATGAGGTTGGTTTTTCGATGCTATTCGCTTCCTCACGCGAATTTCATCATAACCAGCTATATAAAATTCAATATTTACCTACATTGAGAGGCTATATCTATAAACTATAGATATATTTATATCTATAAACTAGTTTATATCTATAAACTATAGATATAGCTTAAAATTATTATGTTAAACTAGCTTCTGCCAGCGACTTCGTCCGCGTGGAATAGGGGTGCTCCGCTCCTATTGGCCTTAGCGTGATGATATGTAGCCTATAGCCTTCCTCGATAAATGGACTATCTAACACTAAAATAATTTTTCAAATCGGACCAACGGTTCCTGAGATTAGCGCGTTTAAACAAAATGACAACGTTTCCCTTCACTGCTCTGCTCCTATTGATTGTAGCGTGATGAAAAGTATACTATAACCATCTCAGGAGTATGACAAATAATTGTACCAAGTTTCGTTAAAATCCGTCGAGTAGTTTTTGTTTCTATAGAGTTTATACAGACAGACAGACAGACAGACAAAAATTTTACTGATTGCATTTTTGGCATCAGTATCGATCCCTAATCACCCCCTGATAGTTATTTTGGAAATATATTTCATGTACAGAATTGACCTCTCTACAGATTTATTATAAGTATAGATATAGATAGATAACAATTTTAAGCTTGTATATATATCTATAGTTTATATAGTAAATTATCCAATTTAAACGAAAGCCACTGATGAGGGTAATAACGATTCGGAAACCATAGATATTCGTGTATTGTTTATACTTCATAACTTGAATTAATCATTACGTACATCTATTGATATAATATTAATAAATTGTTATTGTATCTTTGTTACAGGTAAAAGCCACCACTGTGCAGTCACTCGGAACATACACTGGACACAAACATCTGTTAGAGTAAGACTTAATACAAAATACGAACGTTAATTCTATTCGTAGTGCAATTTATTATGTCTGGAATAGCTGGCATTCTGCCCACTGTGCGTTGTAGGCTTTTTATAAAAAACGCGTGAGTTTGATTTATTTGGTGTTTAAGGGTTTTAATTATTATGTAGTAGTATTTTTTAAGTCGAATTAAAAATAATTATTTTATAGGTATTTAATTTCTCAATTATCAATAATTCTAAAAATAAATATTAAAATATATAATGTTTACATAAATAATATACATAACATAATAAAACTTTTAGCATTTGAATATACGTAACTATTCTATTTCACAAAAAAAAACATTTTCAAAAATAAAAAATAAATTAGGTATCTATCATAAATAAAATTGGCGAACAAAACCAAGCGTCACAAGCAATAAATTCAACATTTTCATATTTTTTACCTTTCGAAAAATCAGTCAAAACATTTTTTTATTAAATAAAACAAAAATAACGGATCAAATATCTAAATCGAACGGTAGAACACATACCTACGTTTTCGAGTGATACGGGTATATTAAATTGAAAATGAAATAAACATTTATCAGATGAATTTACAGCATGAAATTCAGTGTCAATGTACTGCGTAATTACTTGGAATTTTAACCCAATTTAATGCTTCTATGCTTTGTGAATTTATGACGTATGTATGATTCTTAATTTAATCGATTGACATAATAATAGCTAATGACATGGAATAATTATTAATGTAATTTGTTACTAATTCATTTCTTTTGTATCTTCAATAACTTTTATTGTTTATTTTCTAGTGTTTCCTTCTAATGTGTTAGTTTATTATTCATTATCATCAGCCTATATGTTGTCCCACTGCTGGGCACAGGCCTCTTCTCATACCTTTATGGGTATATATAGGTAGGTGGTGTGATGAGTCCGGTAGTGTTGAGGGTGCAAATAAATAAGTCCAACTCCAACACAAAGGATATCACTCGTATATTAACGAAATACACAGAAGGATAGTTCACACACAGTAGAATAGTTCACACACACAATAGAAAGTCATAAACCATAGAAAAGAGAAGGAGTAGAAAGTTCAAAGCGATAGCAAAAGTATATAAAGTTCAGTATCACATAAAACAGCTGATATTAAGTTCGCGCGGTAGAAGCAGGTAAGCGAGCGGTAAGCAAGCGACACGGGCTTCGCGGCCGATGATCGAAAAACGACTAGCGCGGGGTGAGGAACGGCGTGCGCACGCGCATATACCGTGGTACCTGTGACGCGTAGATCATACTCGTTCGACAGGTAGCCGGGCGGCCGAGCCGTTCGTTTCCAATGCATGATTATAGTAATTAGTAAATAAGATAGATTTAAGTAGGTAAGCAGAGAGGTTAGTGTGTAAGTTTTGATATTGTAATTATTAATTGTAAATAGTGTTTTGTGTACATAGTTTGTAAATAATATTATATAGGAAATAGATATAGATAAATTTAAATAAATATGTAAATAAGATTTTTGTGTGTTAATGTGAATGTGTGAGTAATGTAGTAGACAGTAGGCTACATCACTCCCCCCCAGAGACCGTCACTACGGGCGATAAAAATCAGGGAATCGGACTCTGCGACCTGAACGCGTCCTTCTGACGTCCTCCTGGGCTGGGGCACTTTGCCCTATAGGAACAGGAAGAGGTGTGGGACTAGGTTGGGGGTTATGATTAGGAATGGGAGTGGAGGTGGGATTGGGTGATGGGTCGACCAGTATGTAGGCCGGTTTGAGGCGGTCTATGGATACTGACACACTCTTCCCCTTGACCTGTATTTTGAAGGTCTTTTCACCTCGTTCAAGAACTTCATAAGGTCCGGTGTAAGGTGGCTGTAAAGCACCACGTAATGCGTCGTCCCTTAAAAATACGTGACTAGATGAAGTCAGATCTTTGTAGATAAAGATTTTGTCTTTATTGTGACGTGCAGCTGGGGTCGGCTGAAGTTTAGCTGCGAATTGGTGTAGGCGAGAGGTGAAGTCCGATATATCGGTGGAATCTGGCTGAAGAGCCTGGAAAAATTCTCCAGGTAGGCGTAGTGGCTCACCATACACCAACTCGGCAGAGGACGACTGAAGGTCATCCTTAAATGCACTTCTTATGCCTAGCAGAACTAAGGGTAACGTGTCTACCCAATTGCAATCTGCGTGGCACATTATAGCTGCTTTTAGCTGACGGTGGAATCGTTCCACTAGCCCGTTACAGGCTGGGTGATACGCGGTTGTTCTGCGATGTTTGAATCCGATCATTTTTCCAAGATACTGGAAAAGTGACGATTCAAACTGTCGACCGCGATCGGTGACAATATCGGTAGGACATCCAAACCTGGATATCCACGATATTAATGCCTTCCCAACTGTTTCGGCAGTCATGTCTACCATGGGTGTGACTTCCGGCCAGCGAGTGAAACGATCCACCGCAGTGAGGCAATAGCGATAGCCCTGCGAAATAGGCAGAGGGCCAATAATGTCCACGTGGATGAAGGCAAATCGAGCGCGAGGTAGATCGAACGTGCCCAGTGGAGAAGACACGTGGCGATAGACCTTGGCGCGTTGACATGCCAGACATTGACGAGACCACTCTCGACAATCTCTGCGCACTCCAGGCCAAACGAATCGCTCGGCAACTAGTTTAGCCGTTGCGTTAGCGCCTGGGTGGCTGAGGCTATGGAGACTGTCGAAGATTTGTCTCCTCAAGTCTTTAGTGACAAACGGTCTAGGTGTGGAAGTGCTGACGTCACAATAAAGCTCTGTGCGAGAGTTAGGGACACTCAACCTTTTCAGGCGGAGTGAAGATTCTCCTCCCAGAAGTTGAGTCAACTCTATATCAGACGCTTGAGATGAGGCCAGCACGTCTAAATCGACTGGCATCTGCAGTTCCTCGACACGTGACAGTGGATCAGCGACGACATTGTCTTTTCCTGAAATATGGCGTATGTCAGTCGTGAACTGCGAGATGAAGTCGAGGTGACGATACTGCCTAGGCGAACAGTTGGCTTTCCTTTCGCTGAAAGCGTAACTGAGCGGCTTATGGTCAGTAAACACCACGAAATGTCTTGCCTCTAGCATGTGACGAAAGTATTTTATACTTTCGTATATGGCTAAGAGTTCACGGTCATATGGTGAGTACTTCTGCTGAGTGGGACTCAACTTCCGTGAGAAGAATGCGAGAGGTTCCCAGACATTGTTTTTGAATTGCTGCAAAACTGCACCCATTGCCAAGTCGGACGCGTCTGTTACCAGAGCGAGGTCGGCCTGACAATCTGGGTGTGCCAGTAATGCAGCATTGGCGAGACTATTCTTGCACTCGTTGAATGCTAACAGAGCATCCCCTGAAATGTCAACTGGGTGCGAAGCCTTGACGTTGCCGGTAAGTAAGGCATTCAAAGGAGCTTGAATGGAAGCAGAATTAGGTAAAAATCGCCTATAAAAGTTGAGCATTCCTAAAAATCGCCTAAGTTGCCTAACTGTTCCAGGAACTGGGAATTCCGTGATGGCCTGGACTTTGGTTTCCAAAGGTTTGGTGCCGGATGCGGAGATACGGTAACCTAAAAATGTTACCTCAGATGCACCGAAGACGCACTTAGAAGTGTTGACAAGGACGCTGTATTCCTTCATGCGACTGAAGAGCTGGTGAAGGTGAGCCTCGTGCTCGGCTTCGTCCTTGGAAAATACGAGAAAATCGTCTAGGTAGCAGTAGCAGAAGCCGAGACCGCGCGTCATCTCGTCAACAAACCTTTGGAATGTTTGGCCAGCATTTCTTAAACCGAAGGTCATGAAGGGGAATTCATACAGGCCAAAGGGAGTAGTGATGGCAGTTTTTGGTATGTCATCCTCAAAAACTGGGATCTGGTTGTAGGCCTTCATCAAATCAATCGTCGAGAAGACGGTACAACCAGATATGGAGTGGGCGAAGTCCTGGATGTGCCTAATAGGATAACGGTCTGGGATAGTCCGTGAATTAAGCATTCGGTAATCGCCACAAGGTCGCCAGCCGTTATCCTTCTTAGGCGCCAGGTGTAGAGGAGAAGACCAGGGGCTTTCAGAAGGACGCGCTGTGCCGTTGCTGAGCATAAGCTCGAACTCCTGTTTTGCAATTTTAAGTTTATCCGGTGCCAGTCTGCGGGGGGTACATGATATAGGAGGTCCAGGTGTAGTCCTAATGTGATGTACCGTGTTGTGCTTTGGAAACACCGGCGTACCTGCAGGACGTGTAATTTGAGGGTACTTACTTAAAATGGCGTGGAAACGCGTGTCGCCTGTTACAACCTTGACAGAACATACATTTGTATTAGCAACTGAGGCAATTGAAGACAAAGTTGTAGTGTTGTCAAGTAAGCGTTGATTTCTGCAATCGACAATTAAATTATAATAACTAAGGAAATCAACGCCTATGATTGGCTTAGTCACATCAGCCACTATAAAGCGCCAAACAAAATTGCGTCTTAAGCCTAAATTAAGGTTAAGCTCTATGAAGCCGAAGGTAGCGATGGCTGACCCGTTAGCTGCAGTCAGCTCGAAGTCAGTCCTGGCTCGACGTTCCCGAAGCGCAGAACGAGGGTAGACACACAGGTCACTGCCAGTGTCCACCAGGAACTGGACGTTCGTGCTGCGGTCGGTGATGAAGAGGCGACCCTTGTATTGCGGACAGTCGTTTGTCGCCACTACCGACTGCCTGCGGCGTTTCCCGCTTTGTTGTAATCACAAGGCTTCAAGCACTTGTGAGCCTGCGCACCAAACTTACTATGGTACCAGCATATTGGGTACTTCCGGAAGCTGGAACTAGACCGGCTGCGCTGTCGCGATGATGAGCGGCGACGATCGCGTGGTCTGGATCGATCGGTCGTGTAGCAGCAGGCTGCGCGAGTGTGCTCCTCAAGCTTTATGGTCAGGTGCTGCACCATCTTCTTTAATTCGGCGATCTCATCCGACTGACTTGAAGACGTCTGAGCCCTACTAGAAGACGCAGCGGCGACGTTACAAGGCGACGCGAGCTCCTGGATGCGGTCTGCCAGGTCTGCCAGCTGCTCAAGAGAATGGGTGGGCTGTGATGCCAGTACCGTCTGGATGTTATGCGGAAGGCGGTTGCACCATATTGACCGGAGGAAGTCATCAGGCACAGAAGGTCCAGCCAAGTCTTGGAGGTGTCGCAAGAACTGTGAAGGCTTCCTGTCACCGAGCTCTTCGTGAGTGAGGAGTTGCCTGACCTTCTTCTCGTGCGACGCGGAAAGTCGCTTTATAAGCTCGCACTTAATTTTCTCGTAGCGGTTCTTCGCCGGAGGGTTGATTATAATATCCTTCACCGCTTTTGCATACAGCACGTCTAAGTTATTGGTGACGTTGTTGAATTTGATGACGTCATCAGTGATGTTCTGGCTGAAGAACTGACCTTCCAGCAATGCGAACCATAATTCTGGGTCCTCAGGTGAGAAAGGAGGTACTTTTATTTTTAAAATTCGTACCTCATTATCACCGTGGTCAGTAGAAACACGCACTCGACGGGTGCGACGTTTGGTGACGTTGGCGTCGGTATTTGAACCAGCGGTTTTGACTGACTCACTGCTATCACTCATATTGGTACCTTTTTCGGTATCTGCGATCCTCGTGTTCTCAGGGGTCACCAGTTATGGGTATATATGTAGGTAGGTGGTGTGATGAGTCCGGTAGTGTTGAGGGTGCAAATAAATAAGTCCAACTCCAACACAAAGGATATCACTCGTATATTAACGAAATACACAGAAGGATAGTTCACACACAGTAGAATAGTTCACACACACAATAGAAAGTCATAAACCATAGAAAAGAGAAGGAGTAGAAAGTTCAAAGCGATAGCAAAAGTATATAAAGTTCAGTATCACATAAAACAGCTGATATTAAGTTCGCGCGGTAGAAGCAGGTAAGCGAGCGGTAAGCAAGCGACACGGGCTTCGCGGCCGATGATCGAAAAACGACTAGCGCGGGGTGAGGAACGGCGTGCGCACGCGCATATACCGTGGTACCTGTGACGCGTAGATCATACTCGTTCGACAGGTAGCCGGGCGGCCGAGCCGTTCGTTTCCAATGCATGATTATAGTAATTAGTAAATAAGATAGATTTAAGTAGGTAAGCAGAGAGGTTAGTGTGTAAGTTTTGATATTGTAATTATTAATTGTAAATAGTGTTTTGTGTACATAGTTTGTAAATAATATTATATAGGAAATAGATATAGATAAATTTAAATAAATATGTAAATAAGATTTTTGTGTGTTAATGTGAATGTGTGAGTAATGTAGTAGACAGTAGGCTACACCTTCTCTAGGCATGAGTATTGATCAACACGCTTGCTCAAGGCGGATTGGCGATTTCTTTTTAAGTCCCGGTTTCCTCACGATGTTTTGCTTCACCCTTAATCCGTGACGTCTAAGATATGCTTAGAAAATACATATTACTTTAGAAAAGTCACATTGGTACTTGCCAGGTTTCGAATCCGCACACTCGTACACGAGAGGCAGGTGCCTTAACCACAAATCCACCACGACTTTTACTTCTTCTACTTCACAAACATACAGAAATTCTAAAAAATGTTGTTTTGGCTTCTGTCGCCCTAATAGAGACCACATTAGTTTTTCTTAAATAATGTACAGACATCGGTCTGTTGAAATTTTATTATAATGTTTATAGGTTCCTAACAAAAAATACAAATAGTATCCAGCCTAAATCTAAAACATCAAGTTGTATGCAAATTGTAAGCTTTCCAAATCTCGTTATTTACTTTTTCTACTTTCCTTGACTTTCCTATCATGCATTATTCATCGTATGATAATGATCTAAACTTCTAACTTCTGTAAAAAAGATACTGATTTATAAAAGCCCCTGTTGTCATGTCACGAGCTATACTTTGTCTCAATTGTTATATATTTAGCCCCACAGTGTGCTGCGGGACGTTCGAAAGAGATACCGCGCCCCCGGAATACAAAGGGCTGAGGAAGGAACATGGGTTTTAGTCAGTAAGAGTCTGACACTCCCTTCCGCCCCACCCATGGCGAAATCATTTTCAAAAAAAAGCTCCATAGTGTTTTTTTTTGAGTTTTTCGTGAGTCATAATCGACTACTTGGGCCTAGATTTTTCACTACAAGATATTCCAATCGTTTTAAGATGTTTTCTTTTGAAATACAATGGCCCCACTTAGACCAAGGCCTCAATTTCTATCATTCTTCTCGATGTTGCGCCTTTTTCCAGTTTTTTGACAGATTCTTCTTTTACCTCAACATAGAAGCAACCCAGCTTCCCTTTAAGTTTCAATCACTTTATTTTCTTTGACATTAACGTTCAATCCATTAACGTAAGAATTTGTAAGTCCCAACATATTTTTACATTAGGAGCTAAGGACCAAAAATACATCTCTTGTAAAATAGGTCTACACAGCGACTTTTATCTTCTTCTGAAATAATAGAGGTGCCAGACGTAATAATTTTCCAAAAGACCCCTTTTCTTTGTTCTTTGCCGTCAAGTTACAGTTCGCTAGACAGAATGAACGTTATATATTGTCCTAATTTCGAGAAGGGTAGTTGCAAATATATTTCGTTGACTATTCTACCCTTTTTTATGTCCAATAATGGCGCTCGACACACCTGATAGTCACTTGTTGTAACTTTAGGTACTTGTTTCTTGAAATGTTGGGTAAATATAGATTTGTTTGTACTTGTTTTGAGAGTAAAAGGTATAGGTTTTACCTTTCTCAATTTATACATTTGCTATATAAACAGTATGTTAGTGACATTGCTTGAAATAACAAATGAAAAAAGCTACTGTTTCATAAAAATATTTAGAACACAGTTCGTTTTTTTTCATCTATAAATACAAAATGTTATAATTGAACATACCTAGTTTTACATGTACTCATATATACGAGCAAATATTTTTTTGAATTTTATAAGTATTGCTATTAATATAATCAACACAAGGATCTGTCAAATTTGGCTCTCTTAAAATGTGGAGGTATCTTTGCCTTTATATATTTTCTTAAAATGATAAATGACTAGAATCTTGACCTCAATATCGCCTATAAGTCTTACTCGCTTGACTTCTACTCGTAGGAGAGCTCTCAAACTTAACTTCAATTCTATCTATCCTAGACGGCTATATGAGGTCTACAATGCAAATAATACCAAGAAGAAGCCTGTTCACTATTATTCTGAAGGTCGTATTTTATATTAATAGGAAACAGGAACAATTATTAAACCCAACACGCGCAAGGACCATTTCATCCACATCCAAAAGTTTCATTTCAACCTCCAAAAAGAATATAAAAATCCACATTACACATACATGTTTACTTTGAGATACATTGAGATACAAACCAAATATGTTGTGGTCCTTAGCTACGTGTTACCTATGGACATCTTCCTATGTATCTACATACCTATGTACCTATAGTACCAATCAATTCATGACTTATAGTGAAGTGTTGCAAGTGTTACGCAATCGTGAGTGATACCCGGAAAGATTCACGAAAGTGCTGACCGTGCGTGCATACCGTTCTCATGGAACATTCTCATGGGACAATCGATCGAGAATCAATAATCAATCTCGCTCGATCGCGGAAGCTTGAGGTTGTCTTTAGGTTAATTAGTCATAAGTACTAAATGTAACATTTATTTTAATTAAATACATGTAAAAGGACAAAATCGCCTTTTTTAAAACCTCCTACCAGCGGCCGCTAACGTAATTGGCGCAGTCGGTAGGATAGTCGAGTCAGTGCGCGTTATCAAACTTCGAGACCGCCTGATAGTCGTATCGTCGACGCGTCGACTATCTCTACGAATCTACGAGCAGCTGTTGGAGGAGCCCGCAGAATCTTCTGTTCCTGAAACTCCGTCCTCGTCTGAACATCGATGAGACTGGATATGCAGTATCTACTGTGAGTAATTTTTAAGTTATGCAATTCCTAGAAATCGGTTGCTATTCCTGATCCTTTCTATTACTTATTGTAAGTGGTCAAGATTTCTTTGACAAGGAGAAATAAGGATCGTGAGCCGAATCCGCGGCACACAACTATAGATAGATTAAGATTTGATAGTATTACTGAGCTTTCAGAAATCGAAATGGCTCAATCTGATAATAGTGCTAAAATTGATAGCATATGGAAAGCCCTTAGATTAGTACCGGAATTCGATGGAAATTCCCACGTTTTAGTTAGATTTTTGCACATTTGTGATAAGTTAGTTTTAGAATATGTCCATCCTGATGAGCAACTTGTTAGTTCAGCTCTACTTAACGGCATTATTAATAAAATAACAGGTAAAGCCGCACGAACATTAGCTACCAATGGTATTCCAGACAACTGGCAAGGAATTAGAAACACTTTAGTTAATAGTTTTTCGGATCATAGAGACGAATGTTCACTTTATACAGATTTATCACAGCTTACCCAAGGTACCGATACGGCTAGCGTTTTCTACGAGCGTGTGCAAAACATGCTTAGCACTATCATGGCCTATGTCCAACTACATGAGCAAATCGTAAGTACCATAGACGCTAAGAGACAGTTATATAATAAGTTGGCATTAAAAACCTTTACTAGAGGACTACATGAACCTATTGGATCACGCGTTAGATGCATGCGTCCAGAAACTTTAGAAAAGGCTCTGGAGTTTGCGCAAGAAGAAATTAATGTGTCTTATTTGCAGAACAAGAACTATCAGATAGAAAACCCTAGAAAACCTACTAGCTTTCAAAAACAATTTAATCCACCACCAAAATTTGTACCTCAATTACATAATCAGACTAGACTTAATTTTATTCCCAACTCTCATAATGCTAATTTTGTACCACAGACTTCACCCATGTTTAGACCCCAGTTTCAAGGTCCTTCTAGAACTCAACAGGCTATGAGAGCATTACCTCGTACAGACATGTCAACTGGATTTAGAATTCCACCTCGTAATAAGACTCAAAATGGTCCCGTCCCAATGAGTGGCATAAGTCACCCTGTGGCCCGCAACTTACCTTTGACTGGACAGACTGACCGTAGACAGGTTAACTTTAATGAGACCGATGACTATGACAACTATGACCGAACTGATGACATTGACTATTCCCAGTACTTACCTGAGGTAGATTTATCTGACAACGCACCTGAAAATATGGAAGAATATAACGGTGAAAATTTTCAGGAAGCCGAGGACATCAATTTCCCAGAATAGAACTGAACATACATAGCAAAAGACAACTCCCGTACATTCAGATCAAAAACCCCCCGCTAAAATTGCTCATTGACACAGGCGCTAATCAATCGTTCATTAGTCCTGAAATAGTAGACAAATATTTCTCCCACTTACCAGTTTATGAGGACCCATTCATTGTTTCAAATATACACGCGACTACTAGAAATGAATATTCGATAATCGTTCCGTGCTTTTCCGAATTTCAAGGTCATAATCCTATAAAGTTTTTCATCTACAAGTTTCACGATTACTTCGATGGTTTAATCGGTTGGAACTTATTAGAACACTGGCAAGCAAAAATAGATCTTCAGACACGTACACTAAAGACTAAATTATCCTGTAACAAAATTCAAATGTATGACTCTAAAACTCTTAACTTATTGGAGACAATTGTTCCTGCACAGTCCACTCGACTAATTAAGATGCCTATTAATATTTCGCAAGGTGATGTAATAATTAACCAGCAATCAATTAATGGCTGTAATATAACAGGATGTCTATCAACTGCCACAAATAGCAAATGCATTGTAGAAATTTCTAACCCTACTAATAATGATATTATTTTTAGCCTTGATAAACCAATAACTGCACACATATTTAACGAACAGACATTAGTCGCTAACAGCAAAGACAATGTCCGGTTCCAAGAAATTTCATCACGCTTACGTACAGACCATCTTAACGTTGAGGAACGCGCTAATTTATTATCATTATGCAAGGAATTTTCGGACATATTTTATTTAGAACATGAGCCTTTAACTTTCACGAATAAAATAAAACATAAAATTAATACTACTAATGAAATTCCTGTTCATTCTAAAACTTATAGGTATCCGTACATCCATAGAAAAGAAGTCCAAGATCAAATTAGGAAAATGCTAGAACAAGGTATTATTAGACCATCCACTTCAGCATGGAGTGCACCTATTTGGATAGTTCCGAAAAAACAGGACGCGTCTGGCAAAACCAAGTAGAGGCTTGTTATAGACTTCCGTAAATTGAATGAAAAAACTATCGATGATAAGTATCCTATCCCTAATATTACAGATATTCTAGATAAATTAGGACGTTGTCAATATTTTACCACCCTGGACCTGGCTAGTGGTTTTTACCAAGTGGAACTTGACCCAGACGATATTCACAAGACAGGATTTAGTGTAGCTGACGGTAACGGACACTATAAATTCCTGCGAATGCCTATGGGCCTGAAAAACAGTCCCGCCACATTCCAACGCGTTATGGATAATATTCTTAGAGGCTTACAACATGAAATCTGTATAGTATACCAGGATGATATACTATGCTTTTCAACGTCACTTCAAGAACACATTGTTAATTTACGTAAAATATTTCAACGACTCAGGGAATCAAATTTCAAATTACAGCTAGATAAATCAGAATTTTTAAAACGCGAAACGCCGTACTTAGGTCATGTCATTACAACGGAAGGTGTTAAGCCTAACCCAGATAAAATTTCAGCTATTCTGAAATACCCTATTCCTAAAACTCAAAAACAGATTAAAGCATTTCTAGGTCTAATAGGATACTATAGACGATTCATACCAAATTTCGCGCGCATTACAAAACCATTAACCACATGTTTAAAGAAAGGTGCAAAAGTTAATATTACCCCCGAATATATTAAGTGCTTTGAACATTGCAAAACCCTGTTAACAAATGACCCAATTTTGCAATACCCGGACTTTTCAAAAGACTTCATTCTCACGACAGACGCTTCTAATGTAGCGCTAGGAGCTATTCTGTCCCAAGGTCAAATAGGTTCTGATAGACCGATAGCTTATGCCTCAAGAACACTAAACGACAGTGAAATTAACTATTCGACTATTGAGAAAGAACTTCTGGCAATAGTTTGGGCGGTCAAATATTTTAGGCCGTACCTCTTTGGAAGGAACTTTATCATAGTTACGGATCATAAGCCACTACAATGGCTCATGAATCTTAAAGAACCAAGTTCACGCCTTACTAGATGGAAACTTAAATTGTCCGAATATAATTATAAAGTAGTATACAAAAAGGGAAAAGCCAATACAAACGCCGATGCACTCTCACGGGTAGAAATATATAATGAGGAATCTCCTTCCCTAGTAGTCAATATTTCCGACTCAGAATCGACAGTTACAGCTCCTGATGAAAGACCTATAATTAGTGACTCTTCAACTGACACCGCACCCACTATAAGAGCTTTAAGTAGTCCAATCCCCGAATTAGACATGCACGACTCTGAAACAATACATACATCTCATGAAAACCCTATCCTAGAAATACCTATCTCAGAAGAACCCTTAAATAAATTCAGACGGCAACTTATCATAAGATGCACCACTAAATCATTAAAAGCCAAACCTAAAATTACAGTTCCCTTTGAAACTTTTAGAAAGACAGTCGTAGAAATTTCTGAGAATATTTTACAAGAAAAAATCGTATCCATAATTCAAAAGTTTATTGACCCCAAACTTCGTACAGCTATTATGGTACAGCCGATTGAAAAAATGTACACTATTGTTCCTGTAATTCAGCAAAACCTGAAAAGTTCTTCAGTTAAATTAATCTTAGTTAAACGTGAAATTCAAAACGTCTCAGACTATCTGGAACAACAAAACATAATATCGAAATATCACACCGGAAAAACTAATCATAGAGGAATTAATGAAACATACTTATCTCTATCACAAAGATACTTTTGGCCAAAATTAAAAGAACAAATAACATCATTCATTAATGAATGCGTCATTTGCAATCGAGCTAAATACGATCGTGTTCCCCCACGTCCTGAATTTCAGATAGTTCCGCCACCTACAAAACCTTTCGCACTTGCTCACGCAGACGTCTTAACAATAGAACAGGAAAAATACTTGACTATTATCGATGCCTTCTCAAAATACGCACATGCACACCGATTACCAGATTGTACTGCCCCCAATATAGTAAAAGCCCTCTTAAACTTTGGCACTCACCACGGTTTCCCATTAACCCTAACAACTGACAGGGGTACCGAATTCACAAATCAGGTAGTCCAAGAATTTTTCAAATTACATAAAATAGACCATCACCTAGTTGCTGCTGACGCACCACACGAAAACGGCATGATAGAACGTTTTCATAGCACCCTGATAGAACACCTACGTTTATTGAAATTACAACATAAAAATGAAATAGCGGAAAATCTAGTACCATACGCACTAATAGCATATAATAGTTCCGTACATAGTTTGACAAAATGCAGGCCATTCGATTTGATCACTGGACATTTTGACCCTAGAGACCCGACAGACTTAGACTTGACTCAGCAATTATTCCAACAATACGTGCAGGACCACCGCGATAAAATGGACGTAGTATATAAAATAATACATGACTCATCTTACTGCGAACGCAAGACCTTAATGGCTCACCGTAACCTTGACCGAGAACCTGAAACAGATTACAAACCTGGACAAAATGTATACGTAAGGAATCCGATAGCGCAGAGACAAAAGCTCGCATCGCGTTACACTCAAGATAAAGTTATTACGAACTTACCTATACACATATACACATCTAAGAAATCTGGACCAGTTGCTAAGACTAGAATAAAACGATCTAAATTAATTAAAAAGTCGCCATTGTTGCAGGACTATAACCCTCATCATGACCCTGGACCGGGTACTAGCCGACAATCCGACGGACAAAACCATCCGACTTGACGACTTATCTAACGGACCTGGAATATTGCCCTTTAACTTAGGCAAAACTAGAATTGTTGCACATGATCATATCTTTTTACAAGAAATTGACCTAGAGAGAATTCAACACCAAATTAGCTTATTAAGAACTCAGCTAGACGAATTGACTGCTAGCCTATCCAAACAAAATGCATCTTCATTCAAAAATCAAATTCTATACCTATATAAAAAACTAGATGAGATAACATCCCACCTTGAAACCTTTGGCCCTAGTAAAAGATTAAAGCGAGGTCTTATCGACCCCTTGGGTTCTTTAATAAAGAGTATTACAGGTAACTTAGACCATACTGACGCTCTACGATTCGAACACGCTATTAAAATTTTGCAAAATAATGATAAAAAGTTAACAGACAGCTTTGATAAGCATGTCAGTCTATTTAAAGATATGACTGTTCAACAATCGCAAGTATTAGATACTTTGAGCTCTAACCAGCAGAAACTTACAAAAACTATTGCCTATCTATTGAATGCTACTAGCGATAATCATACAGATAGATTCATTCATTTATTTCGGATATTTAACGCATTAACTAATAATATTCAGGATCTTTACTTAGAAATAAATAGGTTAGAGAATATTTTAGCTTTTAGTCGCACTAATTCTATGCACCATTCTATTATTGGGGTTCAGCAATTGAACAAGATGTTAGACAAATTAAAATCTCTATACAATTTGGATCAAATAATTCAATTAGATGCTAGATACTACTATGATATAATTAGCATAGGATCATATTACACTAGCAATAAGATAGTGATTGTCCTCAAGTTTCCTATTCTGTCACCTACAACTTATAGTCTATTCAGACTTTGTCCCGTTCCTAATACAAAATCTCTTGTTATCCTGCCACCTTTTCCTTACATAGCAACTGACTCTAAGGAATTTGTATACATGGAGGCTGAATGCCCGAAGGTCGACACCTGGTACATCTGTGAACAAAAAGTCTCATACCAAGGGCGCACGCATCAAGATTGCATTCATCATCTTCTCTACCAAAAAGAAATAGGAGAACTTTGTCACCCCACTCCGGTTTCTCTCCTCAAAGAAGCACTTCTGCAACTAGATAGTCAGCATTACCTCATCACGTTCCCAAAACCTACAAAGGTTCAGATTAATTGCGGACAGGAAGAACATCGACTATTGAATGGTAGCTATTTTGCAACAATCCCCAAGGATTGCTCCGTAAGGACCTTGGAGTTCACTATCGTTAACACAAACGACAAAGTACGTGGAAACGCCATCGAGTTGATGTCCATTTCACAGGATACGCCATCCAGCTTTAATAATGAATCACCCCGTTACAACCTTACAACAATCGACTTAAACAAGCTCCATGACATCCAGCATCAAATACTATTAGAAAAACCTGTAAAATTGGATACTACAGGCATTACAAGCACCTACCACATTGTTATCCCGCTTTATGGCATAGCCTTATTAAGTGCAGGTGCACTAGTTATAACCTACCTTATACGTCGCCGACGATCCTTAATGACAGCATCAGCCGCAGCGGAGACTACAACTACTACTACTACTCCTAATCTTCGGGAAGCTGCTCCAGAGGATCGCCAAGCCGCAATATTTGCGTTAAACATGCGCAAATAGTTGCTCGTCTGGAGGGGGAGGTGTTACCTATGGACATCTTCCTATGTATCTACATACCTATGTACCTATAGTACCAATCAATTCATGACTTATAGTGAAGTGTTGCAAGTGTTACGCAATCGTGAGTGATACCCGGAAAGATTTACGAAAGTGCTGACCGTGCGTGCATACCGTTCTCATGGAACATTCTCATGGGACAATCAATCGAGAATCAATAATCAATCTCGCTCGATCGCGGAAGCTTGAGGTTGTCTTTAGGTTAATTAGTCATAAGTACTAAATGTAACATTTATTTTAATTAAATACATGTAAAAGGACAAAATCGCCTTTTTTAAAACCTCCTACCAGCGGCCGCTAACGTAATTTACGAATAAACAGACAAATAAAACTTTCGTCTAAACAAAGTAACGTGTTAGTTCGAGCAATCTAAATAATGTAGATTTTCAACAAGTTCACTTGGCGCCCGTAATGAAGTGGTTTTGCTGTACAGGTTGTTGAATTTTAAATACAATAAAATTTAGTCGCATCTATTGGTAAGACTGAAGGATGAGCTCATCAAACTTTTGTGTTTATCTATATTTAGATTTAGATAGATGCTTAGAAATTAAAAAAATAAACGCTTCTCTCTTAGATTGGGACACCCTAGCAGGGTTATGTACTCATAGCTTCTTAGTCTGTACGAACATTGTATGATAAAAATAGTAAGTATAAATGAGGTATTTGAATTTTTAGTAGGATAAAAAATATCTAATATCAACCATATTATACTGTTTTCATATTAAATGAATTAAGTTTCTTAGTACCAATAATTTAGCCAAAATAAAATCGCGAAATTTAAAAAAAAACATAATACTCTAAAAATATATACACATTTAAGTACCTAGTAACTTAAATAACTGTGTCGGTACGAAAAAAAATCTTTTAATTATGTTTTTTATTATTTCTAAAATTGTGAACATATTGTAATGGATTTTTACAAAAAAAATTGCAATACACAGAAAGTTTTAAGCAAAAAGGCCCATACGCACTGTAACACCCTGTATATAAAGGTTTCAACACACGTCTCTAAGGACAGCCCGGTCAAGCCTTCCCTTAAGCCCTGTCTCATCCCGTTAATACCTATCTAGTGGCTTCTACTTAATTGCTAGCAGGTGAATATTTACTAGGTATACCCCTCGTAACAATGTTCCAAGAAAAGCAATATGGCTGACTAAGGGTGGGGCTGAAATTCAATAAAGGGGTTAGCATTTAAGAATATTGTTGGTAATAAATTTGTGATGTAAAACTTGTATTTCTAAGCGTAATTAAATAGCCGTTAACAATTAAGTTTCACCTCTTATGGATAGAATTTATCTACCAGATTAATTCAGGCTTTCATTTGTAGATCTCTGACAGTCGTTACGGCTTGTCAGAAGCCAGAAAATCTGACTATCACAGTCTTACCAAGTGTTATCGTGTTACTAGGTAACTGAGTTGTGGAGGTCAGATAGGCAGTCGCTCCATGTAAAACATTGGTAATCAGCTGCATCCGGTTAGGCTAGGTAAAGGCTAGCCTTTAGCCATTGATGAAGTAGGTAACCATAATTTGCCTGGGCAAATTGCCTATCAATGGAACGTTATTCCCATAAAACTATCTGGCTGATAAATTACAAGTAGTTATCCGTATGTGATGAAACATGCCATAACTTTACGCTAATTTACATCAAATAGAAAATAATTGATAGAGCAATATTTATTTAGAATCAACTTGGTAAATATCTGGCTAAAAGGGTAAATTCAAAATGTGTCTCTGTCTATCAAAAAGCTTTTATTTTGAAAACTGTAACCAAACTCACAGTTGCAAACTTCACTGTAAAAACAATACCAAAATTGGAACAGTGAATCCCATGTCATTCATATTCCATCCAAAAGTTTTTGTTTCGTGAAAAATTCTATGTCGCATATCGGCGTCACGAATTTTATCTTACGTTTTTGGCAGCCAGCCCACTGTGCAGCGTTTACAGAAATGATGGTCCCCGCATCGCGTATTCACGTAGTTGTTAGAACAAAAGAGATGTAATAACTGTCTTTTGTGGTATGATAAAATATTATATAAAGGAATATTATGCTGGTATTTCGTGTTTTGAAGAATCTTTATGGATGTCATTACTGGCGGTAGTTTTAGCACAGTGGGTTGAATATGTGTTGTCGTGGATATAATGTCGAATTAAGATTGTGTTGTTACAAGAAAATGGATCGGGGAATGTGGAATGATAAAATAAACTGCTTTTATAGAGATGAGTGTTGTCTTGTCTACGGTTAATATACTCTATGGTATCCTTTTTAATTAATATTATAAATGCGAAAGTGAGTTTGCTTGTTTGTTACGCTTTTACAGTTTTTTTTCCGTGAAGTAGTCCCAATAAAAAAAAAACATATCTTTTAACTAAGAAAGAAGCAAAATTCGTATTTTTTTAAGACTGCTTAAAACTTGAAAATATCTGGTTAAAACTGAAAAACAATCCAATTTCTTAGCCAAACTACTAAAATATTTTCAAACTATTTAACACACATACATATAAACAACAATTTCTTCGCATGTCGGTCTAGCTTAAATTTAGCCTCGAAAAAAAAAAAAAAAAGCTTAAACTTAGCCTACTTTTACCCCTCCCTCGAAGCCTAATACCCCTCAACTCAAGGCTCACGATTGACCTAAATGTACGTCCATCATCGCTTAAGACTTTCTCTGAATGCAGACTTGGGAGCCTTTGAAATTTATTGAGGTCAATAAGACTTTGAAGTTTCAGACTTCGAATTTGTTTAATACTTATGAAAGTTTCAAAAGGCTTTTTAAGTATTCAGTCATTTTTGCAATTTTAGTGGTGGCTTGATGGAATTGGTCCTTCGGTACGATTTCAGAGTAGTAATTTGAGCAATTATTCATAATAATGGCGCCATTACAGAAGTAGGACACTACATAAGTATGTAATTTTATTCTCTCGTGCAGATTGAAAGCAATATTTTGCTTCTTTGGTCCCAACACAAACATACCTACAATATATTCATACAGCGGTTTAATTTGATAATCAAGTACTACCTGGTTAGACTGATGGACGACTGATGGACGTGGTATCTCTAATCAGTTACCTTAAAATTCTGCACACACCAATAAAAATGAAGGTTCTAGCTATCCTAATGTTTCAGAAGGTGTAATATTACAACAGGATATTTTACGAGGTATGGACGTCAGAAGGGAGATAAGAGTTATGAGCGTAATAAAATAATGAGTCAACATTTATAAAACTAAAAAAAACCGGCCAAGTGCGTGTCGGGCCACGCGCAGTAGGGTTCCGTAGTAGGAGTTAGTTAGTCGACTATAACTCTGTAACCGGTTAAGCCTACTTAGCCGTAATAGTTTTCCTTGTAAGTTCATTAATTGTACTATGTCTGTGATTTTTTTCACATTTCTAGGTACAGCCATTCAAAAGTTAGAGGGGGTAACTCGTATCGAACAAAAATTTGCACTGAAAAGCTAGATATTTCGCAAATGGTCTATCTAACGATACCCCACACGAAAGGGTATGCGAGAAAAAAAATATTCATCCCCACTTTACGTGTTTGGGAGCTACCCTAAAAAAATATATTTTTCAAAATTTTATTTTACCACTTTCTCGGCGTGATCAATATACATATCCATACCAACTTTCAGCTTTTTAGTATCAAGAACCTCGGAGCTATGCCGCGGACAGACAGACAGACAGATAGACAGACAGACAGACAGACGGACATGGCGAAACTATAAGGGTTTCTTGTCGGACTACGGAACCCTAAAAACGCTTTTATAAGCTATCATAATAAAGGTACCTATTATTTTATATATATTATTTTACATACATATATATACCTATTATATAGTACATATTATTTTTTATAACAAAACAACGAAGTAATTTTCACGCTAAATCTCTTCAGCGACCGATTTAATTGCAAGATTCCTTGGAGGCGCGCACAATTACATTGTTCCCATAATCGTACGGGGACTGCCATGGATCGCTTGGCATTGTTTCCCATGGAAAATTACCAATTAACGTCTATTGAAACAATTTGTTGGCTTAGAACGTAGACTATGGCGTCACAATACCGCGAAATATATCTTTAGAGACTTTAAGTACCTACATCCTATCTAATATGATAAAAATGTAGAAGTGAGTTTGTTTGTTGCGCTTTCACGGTAAAACGGCTGGACCAATTTATATGAAATTTGGTATGGTGATAGATTAAAACCTGAGGAAGGACGTTATTCAGTTTTTATCCAGGCGCATTAAGTAGTTCTCTCAAAATTTGGGTGAAACCGCGGAACATAGCTAGTTAATTTACAAAACAGCATTAAGTATTCTAGACCACGTGCTTAAGTTCAATCAAAGTTATTCTAGAATCTTCCATTTCGGCTATTCTGATTAATATTACAATTTCGTTATGAATCTTAAAACTTATCAAAGGCAAAATTCTAACTAATGTTACAAACTCGAAAGTCAGTCTGTCTGTGAACATGACAGAACTACTTAACGCTCCCTGATAAAATACTTATTACCTTTTCCAGGGTCCTATCTATCTCCGTAACATCATCATCCGCCTAGCCTTTTCCCAACTATGTTGGGGTCGGGTCGGGTCGGGTCTAAACCGAATACGGCTGAGTGTGTTACATGGAGCGACTGCCTATCTGACCTCCACAACCCAACCTTACCGGGTAACACGATACCCCTTGATAAGACTGGTTGTCAGTCTTTCTGGCTTCTGACTACCCGTAACGACTGTCAAAGATCTACAAATGACAACCGGGACCTAGGCACGGAGGAGTCTCGCTATGACAAAGATGGTCACCCATCCATGGACCGACAGCGCCAAGCGCAGCTTAACCTTTGATCGGTCGCACCGTGCGGCTGTTACTTAGCCACGAGCTTCTCCGTAACAAATGTCATCTCAATCGGTTTAGCCGTGAAAGCGTAACAAACAAACAAATAAATAAACTTATTTTTGCATCAATAATATTAGGATTAGAATTTTCATCTCAAACGAAAACTCTTATAGTAAAAAAACTGCATTCTCATCACATCTCAGCATCTCATGAAAGCTCTCGGCTCTCAAAACGTTTTCTTTTTCATACATATAACACATGGTTTTAATATTCGTTCTCCGTTTCTCACATATTTTTATATGCATCCATTATAATATATTACGTTTTTTTGATTTTGAGCGCAGAACTCTTCAAACACTGGTGGATTGTTAGCAAACATTTTAGGATATGAAATACTTGCACATATATACATAATATGTGTATATGTCTGTCTATAAATGGGTTTTTTAGAAGTGTGGAGGTGAATCTATACTAATACTAGCTTCTGCCCGCGACTTCGTCCGCGTGGAATAGTAGTAATCCACTCCTATTGGTCTTAGCATATGATATACAGCCTATAGCCTTGATTTCTGTGTAGCTTTAACCATTAAGGTTGCACACGCGACGGAAGCTTAAAAAATTGAGTAACTTCTCCCGTTTTCCCAACATTTCCTTTCACTGCTCTGCTCCTATTGATTGTAGCGTGATGAAAAGTATACTATAACCAGCTCAGGAATATGAAAAATAATTGTACCAAGTTTCGTTAAAATCCGTCGAGTAGTTTTTGTTTCTATAACGTCATACTGCAACGGTGATGCTGAATCAGTAGAGAAAATATTAAGTCCCCTGAATAAGACATACTTCTTAAATTGTATGCTTTATCCACAGTTGATAACAGATTACGTGTCAAAAATATTCGCTCCAATATCTCGGATCTGTGAGTAAAAATTACATCCGTAAATCAGCCAACCTTAGATAGACTAATATTTCACACATTAAAATTGGTCTTTTTGTCCCCGGAATTGGGTACTAAGGGCGATCATTACGTCGATCCGTCTGCTATCGTCAAATGTGGTATAATTTATAAAATTTTCATTGTGGCGTAACGTTCAATAATAACTTTCTATGACGTATAATTTGAAATACTTCAACCTTTATCATACGTCCTATCTAAATTGCATCTAAAAACAGTCTACTACGAATTTTGATCAAAATCCGGACTTCATAATAATCCAATATTCAGTAGGTACGTATATGAACACTTACAAACACACACATCTTCTGTATGTGTGCTGTCTGTCTTTGTGTGGCTCAATATAAGGCTCTTAGTCCGGCTTAGCGCTCCCAACATGTGATATGAACGTTCAGGGAATATTATGAGTTTCATGTTCCTAAATGTACCGCTGAAGCCTAGATATAATATACTTGTTGGAACTGGAGAGGAGATATGAGATACGCCAAACAATATTAGAAAATAAAATGTACCTAATAGTGTAACTAATGATAAAGCGACAGTGAGTTTGTTTGTCACGCTTTCACGGTAAAACGGTTGATCGGATTTAGATAAAGTTTGATACGGATATAGAGAGGAACTGTAAACGGTTATAAGCTATCTTTTTATCCAGGTGAGTTAAATAGTTCGCTCGAGACGCGAGTGACACTGCGGGAACAGCTAGTAGGGTAAAGAGACTGCTACATATATAACCCATTCTTTTGTCTTTGCCGTAGTAGGTGAAAAGATAACATTTGTTTGCCGTAGTTGGTTAAAAGATATCGTTCACCTGCTAGCCTCTTCAGTCTTAGCTAAATTCTCAGTACCTTCTGTTTGAAAATCAAATTAGTATATATTAGAATATTTCTCATACTTTCTGGTAGTCCGAATAATTTTAATAATATGAATACTTATGTAGTTACGACTCTTGATGTCTGGAGCTTTTCTGAGGCATCTTCATGCGTGGGAAGATGCCTCTAGTTTTTCACGAATTGATCATACTTAACAACAAAACTACAAAATAAATTAATATACCTACTACAAAATACTAACGCAGCTTGCTATTTTTTATCTTGCGTCTGAGAATACCTATGAGAACTGAATTAATCTCAATCCCTGTATTGAAATGGGGACCATCCGTATGATCATAATAAACAAAGAAAACCAAAGCAAAAACGAAAAAAAACAGGAATAGTAAGCCTGACATTCTCCCAACTCCATTTACGTAATAATCTCGCAAATCAAACACGCGGCTCGAAGGACCAAAAACTAAAAAAAAAAAAAACCACGAACTCCCAAACATTACTCGAGGCTTTACTCATAATCCTGGCTACTTGAAAAAAGCACGTTCCTTTTATTATACCAGAGTCTACACACGTGTAATATCACCGAAATATGACACGTTTTCAGCAACTTTCACGCTGAAAGATTACGTACAAGGAAATTCACTTAACTGCACAGCCGATGGCGAACGCAGTTTTTTCCTTTGTATGTTGAATATGTTAAAAATAGTAGATTTGCATGGGAAGTGGAATAAATGAGCCCTTTTAAGGTTGATCTTGAGGGGCCTACTTACGCCTCCGTATATAGAAATGCCGGATAACAGGACACACAAATTGATTGTCATGTCCTTCCCTAGCTTCCGATCTATCTTCGTACCAAATTTAGTGTAAATCGGTTCAGCTGTTCTTTATTGAAGATTATAGTAAGAACTAGCTGTTGCCCGCGGTTTCACCCGCGTCCCGAGGGAACTACTTAACACATTCGATAAAAAGTAGCCTAAAACCATCTCCAGGGTCCCCTCTATCTTCGTACTAAATTTTATCCAAATCAATTCAGCTGCTCTCGAGATATGCGCTTAGCAACACATTCAGCGATTCATTTTTATATTATAGATTATGAGGTAGCGATGGTAGTAGTATGTATTCTATTGTTTTAACAAGCTTCTATTTCTATGGTTTTTACAATAACGAGGTATCGTATATTATATACCATAAAATTATTTATACTTACAAAAGCCCCCTACGCAAAATACTTATAGTTTAAGAAACAACCCTTAAAAGTAAATAATGCCTTACAACATTTTGGAAAAGAGCTGATCCTCTTACACTGCTGGACCGATATTACCCAAACATAGCTAAGAACCACCGCAAGGAAGCTGGCTTTCAAATGAAATCGCATTAAAATCGGTCCATTAGTTTGAGAGCTACGGTGCCACAGACAGATACACACACAGACAGACAGACATCGACGTCAAACTTATAACACCCCTCTTTTTGTGTCGGTAGTTAAGAACGCCTTGAACTCCAAACATGATACAGTAATTTGAGAAAGAACTTTTATTATAACACAATTTGTCGCGTTTATTCCTCGTGTCACCAGATAAAGAGGCTCCAAGTTTTTTAAACTTATCAGTCTTGTCTGCTACTTGTCTCAAGTTCTTAAGATGTACTGCTTTTTTATATCAAGATGCAAAGTTTTATCTTGCATTTTAAGATATGGGCGAACTCAGTTACTTTACACTTCTGCTAAAACTTTTCCAAGATGTCTGACAGGTCGGACTTTTGAGGGTTATGTTTTTTTATATGTCCTTTGAATTATCTTATATTGGAGTTACTTTTCAGGTTATTAATACTATAGATACCAACCGTTTCGCTATCCAAAAATAAAACAACAACAAACATTATTATCAAAACCATCAACTATATTTTCAATAATTTAATGACATTTTTAAACCACATAGCGGAACAAACTTTAATAAGATAAAACAATAACTAAAACCTATGTATACTTATATACAAACGAATAAATCTACAAAAAAATGTAAGCACACAACACCTCACTAGTAACCACCAATTTATTCTGCAGAGGTCGTTCACAAGCGTGTAACTTACTCGGAACACGTCAAAAGTCCAGATTGAATCCAACCCCGAAACGAACCCGCCTCTGTTTATCAATCAAGGTGCTTCCGATCAGGCGCAACACGCGGATCTCATTATGGGGCTCATAAAATAAAATATCCCTTTGGAAGGTAAAACCCCCGCAGCGCTGGGAATCGACAAATATTTTCAGCTCCGAACCATTCTGATAATTCTTGTGCATCGCCAAACTGACCGTGGTCTGCCCACCTTTGCAACCCTCGGTTATTATAGTAGCTAATCGCAAGTCCGGGGAGAACTGTTTGAAAAGACACACCTGGATGCCGGTCTTGCTAGCTGTTGAAGATATTGTGAAAGTGGGTCTCTCGTACCGAGCGCTGATCGAAAACTCCGGAGTTGGTGGATACGCGAGCGGCTTGAATCCAATTTCAGTGCCTAAACAAACATCTGGCAGGATTTTGTACATCCACTGAGTTACCATGCGCAGAGTGTTTGGATCCACATCTCTCACAGAACATGAAATAGAACCCACTGACTTGTCATTTTCTTTTTCGATAACTATTTCGGTTTCTGAAGACACCAAGTCTCTGATCCTCGATGTCAGTCGCATCTCGTAGGCTCCTTCGAGGATTTCCTTATACGTGGCTGTCGCGGAACCAGAGGAGTCTATCAGTAGCCCTTCATCAGTGCTCTTTGGCTCCATTTCCTTGTGGATTAACTGGGAGAAACACTTATAAGACTCCCTGGACTTTCCGTAGCTGTACTGTTGAACGAGTTTGACCTTGTCCAGAATCTCTCTGAGGACGATAAGTCTGGCACCGACGAAGCATTTCGGGAAAGTACTTTTCGCTTCGGCATGAACGTCACACAGCTTGGTTGTTTTGTATCTGTGCGGCTGAACTACGATAATCTCCTTCTTCTTTGGAAGCAATCGCTGCAGTGAGGACACAAAGCTGCTGACTTCCTCCTTGATCTTGTCCTCGTTTATGTCCATTGTTGTTTAATTTATGTAGTTTATATTTTATTTGTTGGATAACAGGTCAAACGTCATTGACCTGTCTGGTTTTATTTTCGTATCGCTGAGCGTTGACGACGTGTCCGGCCAGTCGCACGCTGCAAGGAGTTTTGTATTTTTAGTTGTCTTTGAGATAGCGTGCAGTTATTTTTGACATTTCCTCTGGCTCTTTAAACTTAGGATATTTATTGATAAATTACAAAAATTATTTTAATGGAAGAAAATTTGAGTTATTTCAGTGATTCGCCTTACACAAAAAAATCTGTTATTTTCAATATTTTCTACAACAGCACGACCTATTTTTAACCCACGACGCAAAAAGAGCGGTGTTGTAAGTTTGACGGCGATGTCTGTCTGTATATCTGTATGTGTATCTGTCTGTGGCATCGTAGCTCTCAAACGAATGGACCGATTTTGTGTTTTTTTTTTTTAAAGTCAGTTTACTTGCGGTGGTTCTTAGCTATGTATGGTTAATATATGTCCAGCAGTAATGGGGCATTTTTGCGTAGGGGGTATCTTATTTTTTTTATTTTTGCTTGTTTGTCTCATGGCTTGGCAAAGGTTATTTTTCATTCAGCCAAATTGCTAGAATTGAGGTTAAAAGGCGATTTCAGACTATTGTGCAAGACTATACCCTTATTACCTTCATTGTAATAAGTATTATTTATAACTTTAGCTTATTGTTCAACCAAGACTATTCTATTCATGTCAATCTGTATCTCCGCTTGGCTATTCGTCGCTTGTCCGTTCATTCACCATTCATTCACTCGATACCCATTCAGGACACAATTGTTAGACGACCATGACTTAGGAATACAATACGTTCTATATATCTATTGATATCTTTCAAGGTTATATTTATATCTAGACATGGATAACTAGTTCGTAATAGATACCTACTTCTGAGACAGAGTTTGGTTTTGTAAATAACTGGGTGCTGCGCCTCCTGTATACCGGATTTTGCGCATGAAACGTAGTAAGTTAAAAGTTGTGTAGGAAACTTAGCAATGCAGTTTTCTATCAGTGAAAGTTTTTTTTAAAACTTGGTCTAATAGTTTCAGAGATTGCTACTTACATACTAACTTATTACGAACTTATACCAATATCTTTAGGTACCAATCATGGGTTTTTTTTTATTATAAATGCGGAAATATCTCTGTCGCTCTGTTACGTTTTCACAGTAAAACGACTGAATCGATTTGTATAAAATTTGGTATAGAGATAGCTAGAACCCTGAGGAAGGACATAGAAGGGTCTTTATACGGGTTTATGAAGTAATTCCGTCAAGATGCTGATGAAACCGTGGGCGAAATTAAAATACATTTTCATTTCACCAGTCATATTAAAATTGATTAATTATTGTAAGTAGTTACTTGTTATTCGCCACCTGTCTCTAGCTATCCTGGGTTTGAATTACATTGAACCCTTTTAGCGTATTGCTGTAAATGTGACAAGCATTTGAGAGGTCTGTTTTAGGTAGGAAAACATTCATTTATTTGATACAATGTACTTGGAGCCTTTCGAGTGATTGTGGCGGTTGGGAAATGTTTTGTATGTGGGAAAAACAATGAGTATATTATAATGGAACAAAATATATTCTTTATTAAGTTCACTTCTTTATAAATTTAATTTAACATCATCATCAGCCTATATACTGTCCCACTGCTGGGCACAGGCCTCTTCTCAAACAGAGAAAGGCATGAGCATTGATCACCACGCTTGCTCAAGGCGGATTGGTGATTTCAGATATTTTAAGTCCAGGTTTTCTCACGATGTTTTCCTTCACCGTTAGTCAGTGGTATCTAAGATACACTTAGAAAGTATATATATGAATTTCGAAAAATCACATTGGTACTTGCCAGGTTTCGAACCCGCACACTCATACACGAGAGGCAAGTGCCTTAACCACTTCGCCACTACGAACTCTTATCTGTTACCCACAAAACCGAAAGGTTATTGAAACCATTTTTAACCGAACTCTAGTAAAATAAACTGCGGTAGCGGATACCATAAATAAAAGGTGTGAATTCGCAGCACCGTCTGCTTCCCGGTTCGATACCCCGCACGGGCAATATTTACTGCAGCGAAGCGTGTTCTGTTTGATACCTTTATTTATTACTCGACTACAGCGGTGAAAGGAGATTCAATATTTTACAGGGAAAGTACAATACTACTTCTAATCTTTATATTAGGGCCTTGATTGAAAATTATCATGAAAGTTAGTACTTCATCGTCTGCCTAGCCTTTTCCCAACTATGTTGGGGTCGGCTTACAGTCTAAACCGGATGCAGCTGAGTACCAGTGTTTTACATGGAGCGACGGCCTATCTGACCTCCACAACTGAGTTACCGGGTAACACGGTACCCCTTGGTAAGACTGGTTGTCAGGCTTTCTGGCTTCTGACTACCCGTAACGACTGTCAAAGATCTACGAATGAATATTAGTACGTAATAATGCCAAAATAATGTTGGGGTAAACGGGTTCTTGAGTGGAGATCTAGGCAAGGATAAGGTAGGACTCCTTTTTTTCGGATGGGAAATCATCAAATGATTCCTCCCGTCGTAAGAGTCTCTGACTTATATCCATTCATGTTTCTTTCTCAGCCCTTTATATTCGAGGGGCGCGGTAACTCCTCCGAACACCCCGCAGCCCCGGCAGGAGGGTAGGACCGAGGGAACAACTTCACGCACCCGGATAGAAAGTAGCCTAAAACCTTCTCCAGGATACCCTCTGTCTCCTTACCAAATGTCATTCAAATAGGTCTAGCTGTTCACACGTGATGCTGTGACCAAGGGAAGTAGGGATTTATTTTTATTTACATATAGAGAGAAAATAGAAGATAGATAACTAGAGAAGATAGATACCATCATCACCCTCTAAATGAAGACTCCAAGTAACTATTCAAAATAAATCTTGAAAAAAAATTGCCGCACCCGAGAATCGAACCCTAGCCTCGTACTTAGCAGTCGTGCAAGCAACTACTAGATAAAGAAGCAGTCATAATCTAATATTGAATGAATTCCTAAAATAAAAAAAAATCCTCTATGGTATTCAAACAATATAAAAGCTATGAAACACAGGATATTATAAATGTTTATAATTTATTGGTAGCACACCGTTCCGGGTTCGACACCCCGGTCAAACATTGTTTACAGTTTCGCCTCGTTCCAGTTTGTAATATATTGAGCAGATGTGTTTAGGTTTTCCCGACTTTGTGCAAAGAATGTGCAATGGTTTTACTAACAAGATACTGCAACTTTGATTGGCTGTGAGACGATATTAAAAATGTGTTCTTTTTTTAAACTGTAACGGTTTTTTTGTTTATTATATACAGTACTATATATAATAGAGGGCGTTCCCTTAAAATTTTAAAAAAGAACTGGCCAAGTGCGAGTCAGACTCCTTACATCCAGAACAAGATCCTAAATTCGAATTCCTGAGTTAAAGGCGAGAAGGATTAATGTTTTTTTATTTCATCTGGAACTTCTTTCTAGCAGCCAGGAGTTTGGTCTTTGTCTTCGATGGAAGTAAAGCCACCATATAGTTGCATGTACACATGTGCCCTTTGCCTAGCCTTTTCCCAACTATGTAAGGGTCGGCTTCCAGTATTACCAAATGCAGCTGAGTACCAATGTCTTGAATAGAGCGACTGCCTATCTGTCCACAAAACCGAGTTACAGGGTAACACGATACCCCTTGGTAAGACAGGCATATAGTAATGACAGCCTGGTTAGACGCTGCCGAATGTTCGAAAGGGAAGGAAGGAACATGGATGGGTTTTAGTCAGAGTTTGACACTCCCTCCCACCCCAACCACGGCAAGAGGATCCATTTGAAGATTTCCCATCCAAAAAACCTGGTTAGACAGGACTTCTCCCTAACCAGGAGAAAACAAGCAAAGCACTTGAAAATAATCCCCGAAAAAGCTGAAATATCTCGTTATTTCTTCTACATCACTAAAGGGTATAATACTCCCCTTAACTTTATCACCCCCTTTAATCGATTGATTCCCAGCTGGCGTGAAGTACGTCCTAAATTTCTAATAATATCCCAAATCTATTAAAGTTGATGGGCCAAATTGGCCTTATTGAGACGCCTTTCGCTTTTAACACCAGATTCTAGCTCAACTTATTAAGTGCTACCCTTGAGTTTCTTGAAGTTAAGGTTTAAAGACTCATTTAGTTTTGACAAAGTATTTCGTAAGGCTATTCAGGGGAATTTCTATATTTTAGGGCTAAGTTTGTAAGACTATTACAAGAAGCTGGTCCCTCGGTTTCACTACTTTTACTTATTTGTAGAACCTACATCGTGTACGAAACCCCCCCCCCCTTTTTAAGTAAATATATTAGTTTCTAATTTGTGTTCTTTCGTGGCGGATGGCAATTTACAAATTGCCAAAAAAACAGACAGAATCATAATAGAAAACTTAATTGAATTGTTAGGATAGGCGTATAAATAAATAAAACTCTCTAACACACCCACACTGAGCTGTTTAGCAGTGTAACGTTAAAAATGTCCTCTATTTTGTTTCCTTAAAAAAAACTTAAAAATAATATCTACTTCCGTCTCAATATTGTTATTACTAAATAAGGGAAGATGCGGGACAGCCCAACACAAGTATTGTTAATTACTTACTGGTGCTGCCTCAATTGATGTTTTCTTTGTAACAATATGAGATAATAAAAATGTTTTTTTTTTTAAAGCTACCTCATTTTGCTAACAATTTAATACTAATCACTAAAATACACTACAGAAATACTAAATTTCGTCACTAAATTTTGAGTGTCACTTGAGATTTTCTATCGCTTTTATAACACTTTGAAATGAAAGAGACAGAACGACTTAACTGTCACTCAAAATTGAGTGACATTTCTGAATTCTATCACAAACCTTGCCCGTTTATCACTCCTATCACGTTTACCGTCTCATAAAATAGGTACCTCTTCTCCAATTAGAGTGAGTACCCATTCATTAATAATACCCTGATGACGGACTGAAGCGCTCACCAAATACAGCCAACAGCCGATTAGCGTTCATGTAATTAATGTGGTGGGGATGAAATTTGATTTTAATCTACTTCATTTCAGAGCGGTGTTACAGCGGTTTTACTAAAACACGATACTAATATTTTGAAGAGAGCGCATAGATTACAACTTGTTGTATATATCTATCCTATAAATATGTTTTGCTGTGCCCAACAGGGTCCACAATTGTAACAAACTATCTTCTTACCACCTAAGCAACATTGTGGAATGCAATAAACAATTGAGTATTGAGTATTGAATTCACTCTTTGAAAGACTCTTAGCTAAGTGACAGACATGTGGATTGATAGATTAGCAAGGTAAGGCTACGTTAGCCGCGGTCAATCCATGGATGGATAGCCTTTTTTTAACAAAGGGAGATCCGTCCGTGCCTCGGAGAGCACGTAAAGCTGATCTCGCGACGGGCGTGTCGGATTGCCGACATATATATATGGGACTATGACCGTCTTATAAAAAACTTGTAATCTGAAGTTTTCATTTCTCACCTAATCCTTACTTACCGACGTAATCCAGGATTAAGCTTCTATT
Organism: Pyrrhia umbra; assembly: GCA_963891755.1. Classification (NCBI taxonomy): domain Eukaryota; kingdom Metazoa; phylum Arthropoda; class Insecta; order Lepidoptera; family Noctuidae; genus Pyrrhia; species Pyrrhia umbra. The sequence goes on along the minus strand of OY982934.1, from coordinate 2,080,213 downwards.
CGGATTAACGCTAAACAACATTTATGAGTGAGATTTTAAGCAGCAGATTAAAATTAATCTTACTTTATAAGTAAAGAATAAAGAATGCACCTGTGTCTGTGCAAGCGCTTGTGTACACACTATAACATCTTCTACGCTGGTCATCATTGAAATCGGTCTAGAGAGAATAATTCATTTTTAAAGATACTGTAAATAACATTGCGGAAAACACATGTTCTCAACACTCTCCCGATATTGCACTACCACACACCCACATTTAAAATGACTTTTCTTCACAAAGCAACCTCTGTCGCATTTCCTCGTCGACACTTGATTGCCTTTTAGTCTGTAAGGTTTTTGTTTTTAAGTCTGTGGTGTAGGTATCTTGTTTTTAGGGTTCCGTAGTCCGACAAGGAACCTTTATAGTTTCGCCATGTCCGTCTGTCTGTCCGCGGCATAGCTCCGAGGTTCTTGATACTAGAGAGCTGAAATTTGGTATGGATATGTATTGTGATCACGCCGAGAAAGTGGTAAAATAAAATTTTGAAAAATATTTTTTTTTAGGGTAGCTCCCAAACACGTAAAGTGGGGATGAATATTTTTTTTCTCGCGTACCCCTCCGTATGGGGTATCGTTAGATAGGTCTTTCAAAAATATTATGGGTGTGTGAAGACCATTTTTTGGTTAAGCGAGCCATTTGCGAAATATCTAGCTTTTCAGTGCAAATTTTTGTTCGATACGAGTTACCCCCCCTTCTAACTTTTGAATGGCTGTACCTAGAAATGTGAAAAAAAATCACAGACATAGTACATGTAATGAAATTACAAGGAAAACTATCACGGCTAAGTAGGCTTAACCGGTTACAGAGTTATAGTCGACTAACTAACTCCTAACGGACCCGAGTTGCGAAGGATAGAGGGCGATGGAAATTTTTAGAGGAGGCCTTTGTCGTCAGACAAGCTGTCACTGATGATCAACCGGTTGCCGATATATTATAAGACACTAAATCATATTTTTTTATTTTGTTTTCATCATAAATATATCTGTATATATTTAAACTCTGTAACGGACAGCAATAAAGGCTTATTTTATTTATTTATTTTTAACTAACTCCTACTACGGAACCCTACTGCGCGTGGCCCGACACGCACTTGGCCGGTTTTTTTTAGTCTGTAGTAAGCTGTTTGAATGATAATGGGTGAACGTGAATTTTAAATTTGAATCACGCTTTAGCGACTTAAGAGATCACGATTAAATTTGGCACAAAATCTGCCATTGTTTCAAGTATTTATCAAATCAATAATACTTTCGTTATAAAAACGGGATCTTGTCACTTATAGGTCTGTCACACTTTAATACTGGAACGTCTTCGAACACGTGTTTCGAACGATTGATCATCGAAAACAAAGGTTAGTGTAAATTTTTCCAACCCAGCAAGTACCAGGTACTATAAAAAAAAAACTGGTAAGAAACTATATGGACAAACTTTGCAAAACTACCGCGCCCCTGGAATACAAAGGGCTGAGGAAGGAACATGGATGGGTTTTAGTCATTAAGAGTCTGACACTCCCTTCCGCCCCACCCACTGCCGGTCATTTGATGATTTCCCAACCCGAAAAAAGAAGCTCTGTCTCTCTCTCCCTCCTGAACACCTATAGCAAAAATACTTGGTGGTACGGCCCCAGGGATGAAGCAATCTTAGAAAACCAACATGAGTAATACTAAGAACTAATTCAATTAACACCAACACGCGTACCTACTTGTAAATTAGGACAAACACACCATTGTTCTTATCCGTTTATAATTAACAATGTTTTCTAAAATACTTTAGATAATGAAGTAAAATATTCCTTGAAGAGTGACTAATGTTTATGCCTGTTGATCTAGCGGTCGCCAGACTGTTGCCTATGATTTCGATCCTCGGGGTTTGAAGATTTAAAGGGTAGAATGACAATGAAAGTTGCGATTTGGCACAGTTGTGAAGTAAAGGAATCCTTCACAATTGTGCCAAATCGCAACTTCAGCGCGGTTAGACGACGTATCGTTAAATATATCACTACATAGTATAAAACAAAGTCGCTTTCTCTGTCCCTTTATCCCTATGTATTTTTATGCGATTTTTTTAATAGATAGAGTGATTAATGAGGAAGGTTTTAGTATATAATTTGTCAAGTTTTTGTATCCATTAGCTAAAATATCCCGGGCGAAGCCGCTGGCGGGAAGCTAGTATTTAAATAAATCAAAATGTTAACGAAAATGCCGTGCAACGGATTAAATTGAAGTTTTTTCCTTATAAATGCAATGGCAATATTTTACTAAACATTATCTATAATAACATAATTCATAATAGAATAAAAGCGAACAAATCCAGCTTTAGTAATTTATTTCACGCTAATTTACACACGCTATGTTCTATCCAATATGGCGGCAACGCCTCGTTTTCCTAAACTAACATTCTACCAAAACATTACTTACAAATCTGTACAAAAATGTATGCAAAAAGGTTTTATAGACCAAGAGATAAAAGCCATTAGGGCGCCTATTAAGGCATAATGATTATGTTTCAACTTTTCAAGCGATGAAAAACAACGGTGTGCCACAGTACAATATACAGTAGTTCAACATGACGCGAGATTTAACTCTCGAGAGCTCACAGTTCATTTCTTATGATTCGAGGTAGCCAAATTACTCAACTATAGCGATATAATATTTAGTGATAAAAAAGTAATTAACATTTAATTAACTTTCGCATTTATGTATTACTAGCTTTCCGCCAGCGGCTTCGCCCGCGATATTTTAGCCAATGGATACAAAAACTTGACAAATTATATACTAAAACCTTCCTCTTGAATCACTCTATCTATTAAAAACCGCATCAAAATCTGTTGCGTAGTTTTAAAGATCCAAGCTGTTTTGTTGTTTTTTACTATGTAGTGATAGATGTGGCATTATAATGCAAAATAAACGACGTGAGGCACTCTCTAAATAGTTTATTTTCACTTATCGCAAAAAAATCAGCGTTACACCGTGAGTACGTCGTGAATTTCGTCGCCATTCTCTCCCTTCTCACTCGCTTATTCACTCCCTTTCATTCATCCGCTGCGTTCCGTTTTCACAATTATATTTTTATAAGTCGCGTTCATACTTACTAATAATAACAATATTTTTATCCCACATTGATATTATATAGTGGCACGAAGAGTCCAGAGAGTGGACTGACACGGGCTGATAAATCTGAGGGAGGGAAGAAAACTGATCAAATTCTCTCCTTGTTCCAGATTAACAATGTGGTCAGCCAAGAAGGGTTCTGACACCAACAACGCCAGCACCCCCTCAGCTGAGGAGGAGATCAAAGTGGTGTTGGTGGGAGACACGCAGTGCGGGAAGACCTCACTCGTCCAGAGGTTTGTCTCCGACACTTTTATTGAGGTAAGTCTTTTACTATTTATGTGACTTCAAACAGAACTAACTTGATGCGTTAAACTCAAACTAATTTTTCTTTTTCATACTCTCATTGTATGTCGTAGTGGTTAGGGCACCTGCATCTCGTTGACTAACAGATGGACCTACAAATTAAATATTCAACATAACAAACAAAATATTATTTCGAACGCCACGTTGGATGGCAATGCAGCCAGCCTTTTGGGCACTATTCCCGTTGACAGCGATGCGGACGAATATTTTGATGGCAATCTATATTTTTTTATTCGACTCTCGTTTTTTGTGGATATTTTAAATAAAATGGATTTAAAAAATATTGTCCCAGACTAGAAATTACTCCTGTATCGTGGATGTGATTACAAACATTCATTACACATGCACAAACACCCAGACCCGAAACAATTTAAGTTGTACCGAGTGGGATTAGAACACGCGACACGCAGCGCACAGCCAATTACTCAGCCACTACGCTAAACGTGCCGCCAAAATAAATGATCGTACAAACATATTTTTTCAATCTAATGCCCTATTTTAGCCGTATAAGATTAATTGTTACTACGAATCAAACATCTTACTAAACCAGTAGGTAATCTGTGTCAATTTACTGTGTGATTATAATTATGTTCAACACAAATCGAGTAATTAACATGTTATTGGCAGATGTATTATTACTCAAACATGATCAATGGCTACACAGTTGAGAGATATCTGTCTGTCAAAACCGAATATACCTTCTATACATATAAAATGCTTTGTCCTGAATGACTGACGGATCAACGCACAGCCTAAACCGCTGATCGTAGAGACCTGAAACTTGGAGGATGTGTTCTTTGTATGACGTAGGCATCCGATAAGAAAGGATTTTCTGAAATTACACCCCTAAGGCTAATGTTAAAGGGGGCAAAGTTTTGTATGAAACTCTGTCATTTTTAATTTGAATTCGTATAGCATACGCGCAAAAGCTATTATTTTTATTGCTAGCTGTTTTCTGCGGTTTCACCCGCATAACGATGGAACTACTTAATGTACCCGGATAAAAAGATCCCATGTTCTTCCTCAGGGTGTCATCTACCTTCATACCAAATTTCATCTCAATCTGTTCAGCCGTTTTCGCGTTAAACCGTAACATACAGATTTACTTTCGGAGGCAATATCCCAGCTAGGGAATGATGGATCAACAAGTGAATTCCAATCCTGTGCATTTTACTTAAGCTGCTTGTTCAACAATTATTTAACTTGTAAACTGTTCAAGTTAAATATTTTAACACAAAGGAGCAGTGATAACTTAGTTATATAAGTTTAGAGCTCAAAAAAACTTGAACTAAAAAAACTAGACTAGAAAAGTGAAATGGAGGCGAGATTGTGAGGGTGTATGTATGTTTATTACGATTTCACGCAAAACTGCAGAATGGATTCGGATGACAATTGACACATATAGTTCATAACCTGGATTAACCTGTAGGGTAAGAACTTTTTATCCCAATACCTATCTAAAGCCAATTCGAAGTCCACTTAGACGAAGTCGCGGGACGAAGCTACTCCTACATACTGTGAAAGTTTATAAGAATGCATGTATGTATGTATATATTTTTTACTCATACGCGTATAAACTACTCAACGGATTTGGTTGAAATTTGGCACACAGATAGTTCATAACATGGATTGAGACATAGGACACCTTTTATCAGAGTGCGCGAAATAGTTCCTTCAAAACTAATATAATTAAAGATATAAAAGTTGCTACCAAATATATTTTTTTTCGGATGAGAAATCCCGCCTTTCTTACTGACTAAAACCCATCCATGTTCCTTCCTCAGCCCTTTGTATTTCTGGAGGCGCGGTATCTCTTTCGAACGTCCCGCAGCACCAAATAATGGCTAAAACAACGTATTCATCTCATAAACTCAAGGAAGCTGTCACAACTTAATCTACATAATAATTTGTTGATAACACAAGACTGACACAGATTAAATTTCACACACGCTAATTCCTGTCAGTTCAGACTGACAGTTTGACGTGTTGCCTCAGCGAAATTACTGAGCAAGTAAACATGTTTTTGAGACATCGAGAGATGAAAATGTCGCGGTAAAAGGTATTTACATTTTTCTCTATTTGTTTTTTTTTTCTTTTCTTTTTTAATGTACTCCTTGGTAGAAGACAAAAAGGAAGTGTCAAGCTTGTCAATGTCAAGTTGTTTTTGGCATTAATAAATCTTTATTGTTTTTTTTTTCTTTTATGCTGTCTAGCGTATGGGGAATCATCTTTTTATTCTTCTAAACAAGGTTCGATAAGTTTTATTTTCTGCTAAAGAATAAGCTAGCTGAAAGATACTTTATTGATGTTTAGGTGTCATAAAATATGACTAAGATAAATCAATCTTATAATATTATAAATGCAAAAGTGAGTTTGTTTATTACGCTTACACAATAAAACGGCTATACCGATTTGGATGAAATTTAGTATGGAGATAGAAGGGATCCTGGAGATGGATAAGAGATAAGTTTTTCTGTCAAAATGCGACTGAAACTACAGTTGACAAATTCTTTCCTAGACTTCTGTCATAATCACACCAAAAACAAACAATATTTTTTAGCTAAAGTCATCTCACATCGTCTTGTATCAACGCATGCTCTCATAAAAACATCGCGTTTACTAAGAAACAGTTTAACACATTTCATCTTAAACGTGAGAAAGGGAAGAAAAAACATTTAAGTAACATTGAGCCTAAAACAACATCCTGTAGCGTTGAGCCCTTGTCCTTGTTGAGATAGCTAAGCAGTGCTATATTGTCGAAAGCCCAGAGCCTTACCATGATTTGACAAAGCAGGAATAATTTCGTTGTGAAAAAGAGACAGTGCTATACATTAGGAGCTCTGTCTCACTCTCACACCTGAATAGCGATTGCAAAAACACGTCGTACGGCTTCTAGAGGTACTATCATACGAGCTCAAAAACCCTACATCTATACTCAATCTATACTAATACTATAAAGAGGAAAGATTTGTTTGTATGTTTGTTTACTGTCCGGTTAAGCAGGTCGAATGCTGTTAGAAGCACCCTGCAAGAGGTCATGTAGGAAGAAAAAAAAATGTATGTTTGTTTGTAGAGTTTTAACTCAAAGACTACTAGACCGATTTTTAATATTCTTTCACCGATAGAAAGCTACATCTTTACGAAGTGTCATAGGCTATATTAATTTTCAGAAATAATTAGGGATCCCTACTAAAACTTGAATAATGTAACCCAAGGTGTAAAAAAAATGACAACGCGGGCGAAGCCGCGAGCGGAAAGCTAGTTATGATTACTTGCGTTGAAAAAATATTTATTTATCAAGTTAATTAATTCAACTTATTACAAAGTACACTAATCGCTTAAATAAGATATTTTTGTGAAAAAGTAATATTGGCAGTGGAAAATAAATAAATGGTTTTCGAAGACAGCAGACTCATTGCCATAATAAAAGCTAGCTCTCTTACGTACATCTTCATATATATAGATAGAATTTTGACATAAGGCCCATACAACTGATGTCAAAACCTATCTATACTAATAATATAAAGCTGAAGAGTTTGTTTGTTTGAACGCACTAATCTCGGGAACTACTGGTCTGGAAAAAATATTTCAGTGTTAGATAGCCCATTTATCGAGGAAGGCTATATATCTTCACGCTAAGACCAATAGGAGCGGAGCACCACTATTCCACGCGGACGAAGTCGCGAACAGGCGCTAGTCTCTAATAAGCAAAATAATCTAAGGGTAGTTAGGTTATTGATAAGGGCCTTTAATGGCCTTAGATAGAATCTGGTAACACCAAAACCCAGTCAAACACTTTAGTTTAACACTAAACATCTACAAAGCTAAAAACAAAAGCTAGGAACATGACAATTCTCATTACCCTGTCAAGCGGACAGGGGAATGATAAAACAACAAAAAAAAACAACAGACAAGTGTTATACTTCGTCCTAAGTAAACATCCTGTCATGTTTGAAGTCGTAAGAATCAGTTTTACATGTTTTTTTTCATGTTTATGTATGACTAGGGCTGCCATCACCTAAATCGCCGACCTTACGTAAAATACGCGTATCCGATTGACATACCTTTACCAGAGGAGTTTATTATACATTGCTGTATATATTTGGACGTTCTTGTATTTGATTCTTACAACGAGGCAATGTATATCATTGAACTGTCAAAATAAAAGATATTGCAATTGAAATTGAAAAATATTGGCCTACGTGATTACCCAGGACTAAAACTATAAAAACCCGGGATATTTGAATGAATTTGATTTATTCCCCGTACATTTTTTTATAATTAGTTTTTATTTATTGCTTATTTTTCAATCAATCGGGATCGGATATCAGATAAAACTCGGACCAAAAAAATGACAGTTTTCTCCGGACGATCGTAGGAAACCCCGGACGGTGTCTAAAATAGGAAAAATCCGGAGAAACCCGGATGAATGGCAACCCTATGTATACTAATATGACCATACGTTAGAAATACTCGGGATAACTGGTTTACTTTTGTATAACGCAATTAGGGAAGAACATTTCATCAGCCTGTTTTTCTAAGCGGATAAGCAGAGTGGTTCTTATTGAGCACACATTTCGCCAATTATGTTCAAGTACCATGATATGGAGTCGACTCTATTCATCATCTGCCTAGCCTTTTCCCAACTATGTTGAGTACCATGCATGGACCGACTACCTACCTGACTTCCACAACCCAATTACCGGGTAACAGTATACCCCTTGGTAAGAGATGAGTCTATTGTGTTACATTATTATTAGAACGTTAATAAACTGCTCGAACTAAGCTAAATATGCTAAAAGATGATGTCAGTTAACACAGGAACTAAAAACTACATTCGACAAGTATAAAAAAGCTGGTGTGAGACAGAACGGTACGTAAGAAAGAGAAAGAAAAAAGATTTCTTGAATCATGAAAAGTGTTCCTTTTTTAACCCCCGACGCAAAAAGAGGAGTTTTATAAGTTTGACGTCGATATCTATCTGTCTGTGGCATCGTAGTTCTCAAACGGATGGACCGATTTCGATGCGGTTTTTTTCATCTGAAAGCCAGTTTCCTTGCGGTGGTTCTTAACTATGTTTGGTTAATATCGGTCCAGCAGTGTAAGAGTATCAGCTCTTTTCCAAAATAATGTAAGGTATTCTTGGTAGGGTTTTTTTTTGTATACAGGTGTCAATTTACTCAAACTTCTGTATATCTATGCATTTAGTTAATTTTCTAAAATACCGCATTGATAATTCCAACAGTTTGATCACGAACAAAAATCAAACCCCACTTTGTCACCATGAATACTATTACAACGAGCGCCCGACGTTGATCGACACAAAAAAATGCTCGCTTTACATTGACGGCCCGACAGAAACAAATGACTGAATTACAATGCAATCTAACAAATTGGCTGGCATTGGATCGCTAATATCGATTTTACGGCCTAACACTGTGAATAGATATAGCCAGAAGCTGAACAGATTTTAAACCATACAGGCGAACCGCCGATCCTTAATTGACTTTTGGATATAAGGTCCTGGTATTTTGATCCCCAATTATCAGCCTCCTCCAAGAGAGTAATAGTGAAACCAGTACAGTATACAAACACAGACCGTCGTCATACCGTCCTAGTCTCCGAGGCCCGTCGCGAAGTCCACGTCTATGTCCTCCCCGACCCTTGCTCGACGAGCCAGCCCGCGCGCTGAGCCGGTAGCATAAAAAGTCCCGTAATAATAATACTTGATATGATCCAGCTAGTCCTTAGTTGTCCTCCCCAGTGACGCCTTAAGCCGAGGCTCGTTTCTTCCCCACTAGGAGGAGCCCTTAGAGCGCAGTCACTTAGTATTAAATTTAGTTGTAAACCTTGGCTGGCGGCCTTAGCGTTACTCGGCTTTTTCTCAGCAGCTCCCCAGACTGTACTGATGTCCAGTACAGAGCTTGCTGAGACCTAATTTAAGGTGTCCAACTCTGCAAACCCCTTTGGTTTATACAGGACTGATGATATTTAAGTGTCGTGGTAGCCTAGTGGCTAAGGCACTTGCACCTGTACGAGTAGAAATCTGGCAAGTACCAATGTGACTTTTCTAAAGCCATACGTACTTTCTAAGTGTATCTCTAACCACTGACTAACGGTAAAGGTAAAGATCGTGAGGGAACGTGTACTACAAAGTCTGAAATCGCCAATCCCCCTTGAACAAGCATGGTGATCAATGCTCATGCCTTATTCGTTCGAGCAGAAGGTTTTTACACAACATTAGGATAGAAATTAGGCCGACGATGATGTTATTGAACACATAAAGATTGACTTAATTAGTCTTGTTTTCATTAGTTGCAATGTTTTTGCGAAAATTCCCTGACAAATAGAAAACTGTTTCTCTGTGCAATATTAACCTTCGGAGGTCCATTATTTTGATTCTAACTACATGTTTGTTTTTATAGCACTTTTTGTTTGATGCTTGACAATTTATGTGTACAAATGGCATTTAGAGAGTTCAGTTTTCAAACTGCCGATATTGTATCGCATGAATTTGTAATTGTACCAATTTATCGGCTACTAAATTTAGGTAACAATGTGATATTTTTATTTGTTTTGTTTTTGATATTATGATATCATTTTTGGCGATCGTCATGAGCACACATTTTGAAGCCTTTAGTTAATTGAATTAAGGTTTTAAATCGAGATCCATGATTTAACTATTACTATATCTTTATTCATGTGCGTGAAGCGTTTGTAATTTTGGGTAAAGCACTTTAATGAAATAGAAAAACTACTGAACCCCTGAATACCTACAATAAAGGAATTGGAGTGACCCTACCTCACGTAGATGTATAAATAAGTGAGATTTATGGGGGAAATGTGAGCGGAAAAGACTGCGGTGAGCACCGCACGAGTCCATTCGAGAGGGCTCAAGGAGGTAGGAGGGTGGTTATGGGTCGCACTAAATGTGGGACATTCCGGGTATTGTTACTAGGTCATCAAAAGAATATATTTTTTTAGTTTTTTTTTTTATATCATTTAAGAAATTATAACCTTGAATATGTAAGTACTAAGTAGAAAGGAAGATTAAATGAATAAAAGATTATATCCCTTTTTAGGGTTCCGTAGTCCGACAAGGAACCCTTATAGTTTCGCTCTGTCCGTCTGTCTGTCTGTCTGTCTGTCTGTCTGTCTGTCCGCGGCATAGCTCCGTGGTTTTTGTTATTAGAAAGCTGAAATTTGGTATGAATATGTATATTGATCACGCCGAAAAAGTGGTATAATAAAATTTTGAAAAATATTTTTTTTTAGGGTAGCTCCCAAACATGTAAAGTAGGGATGAATATTTTTTTTCTCGCGTACCCCTTCGTGTGGGGTATCGTTAGATTGGTCTTTTAAAAATATTATGGGTGTGTGAAGACCATTTTTCGGTTAAGCGAGCCATTTGCGAAATATCTAGCTTTTAAGTGAAAATTTTTGTTCGATACGAGTTACCCCCCCCTCTAACTTTTGAATGGCTGTACCTAGAAATGTGAAAAAATTCACAGACGTAGCACATGTAATGAACTTACAAGGAAAACTATCACGGCTAAGTAGGCTTAACCGGTTACAGAGTTATAGTCTACTAACTGAGACCTACTACGGAACCCTACTGCGCGTGGCCCGACACGCACTTGGCCGGTTTTTTGTGTCAACAGTTTAGTAGATTCAGAATAAATTCAATCACAATTCTTGAGATTAAGAAAGATCAAACTGTAAGAAAGGCCTTGGCATGGAACCCAGCTTTTGTACCTATTGGGGAAAAATCTTTAAACTCTTTTCTCTCTTTTGAAAACGTTGTCAATAATTTTATTCCTAAGTAATGAAGAATTTGGATAGCTTTTCATAAAAACCGTGTGAGAACAACTAGTATAAATGACTGGAGATATAATATGTGAATAATAGCTGTGTCTCTGCTTGACCGTTAATCGAAAACAAGCTTGATATTCCTATACAGTCCTAAATACACAAAGGAGACATTCCGATTCAATCATTAGAACGCCGAAAATATTTCGTATCGGTTTTGTTTCCAATGAAGCAAATAACGATGGTCAGTACCAATAATACGATTGATTGAACATCGATCTGTCGAGTAGAAAATGGTTACATTCATCCAGAATATGTCTGTTTCCGTTTGTTCGTGACGAATTGACGAGCCAGGGTATTGATGAATCTGACTTACTATGACGATGAGGCAGATAAAAGGACTTTCTTCCTTCGTTATCTTATTAAAAAACTTGAATTTCAAATTTAGATCGACTATTTCAATGATACTTTTTAATAGCATTTTAGCAAAAAAATAGTTGGCCAATTATTCAAAAAATCCTTGGTTTTTATTTAAAATAGTTGCCACCCTTTAAGTTCTGATCGGATATTATGAATAAGCATATTGACTTCTACGTGTTAAACATAATGAAAGTTCTAAGAGGACTAGCTAGAATTTCAGCCGCTCGTCTTATTTATTACTAGCTTTCCGCCAGCAGCTTCGCTCGCGTGGGCCACACGAATTCAAATTAAAAATGACAGAGTTTCATACAAACTTTACCCCCCTTTTTCATCCCCTTATGCGTAGAATTTCGGAAAATCCTTTCTTATTGGATGCCTACCTCATACAAAGAACACAATCTCCAAATTTCAGGTCTCTACGATCAGCGGTTTGGGCTGTGCGTTGATCCGTCAGTCATCCAGGACATAGAATTTTATATGTATAGATTTGAAGTGAAGCGAGATTTCATAAAATATTTGTATATAAACCTATCTTACATAACTCACAGTATACCTCTACACTACGCTCTTAGCAACATATTTTCCGTTATAACTATAACAATATTTTCATCTTAAGAAAAATATGTAAGCTTCTATTCCATAAATTCTTGTAATATTATGTCCTGACTATATTTTCTAAGCTGGTTACCCTACGAAACATTTTGATGAAGATAGTAGATGTTGGAATAAAAATAACTACATATATTTGTACTAAGAATGGTTATAGAAATAATTTTACTTCTGAGGAAAGGAATAATATTAATGTTAATGACGAAACTAATTATACTATTCTGTCGTGATTATTATAAGCTTTTTATCTGGGTAGTGGTTACCATAGGAGATAGATGAAACCGCAGGGAACCTAATAAATATAAAGAAATCAGTTCTCTGTATGTGTAAATACATAATGTTTTGTTTCTAAAATTACTTTTCAAGGAACAAGTTGGGAAAGTAATACGTCAATAATATATATATTTTATCCTATCGTTAATAACTAAACAACAAAATCATTAATTGGCATTCAATTAACAGAAATAAAAGTTTATTATGCTCCTTCTAAAGTAACGCCCAGGAAATAACAAAGTAAAGGGAAAATTAATTAAAATGCAAACTCAATTTTAAAAGTTCATTTATTAAGTTCCTTTGACAATTACAATGTGAAACTTCCGCCATGTCGTACATAATGTCATTATAAATATTAGATATTGGTGCCAATTCTGACGTACACACGACTAAACTAATTTTAAAATATCATGCTCTTTTTCTATTGCGAAATACAAGAAGAGGATAGCAAGTAATTCAGTGCTGTCAAATTAAATGACAGATAACATTTTGTTCGTACAGGTTTGTTAATTTAGTCGAGATGTTACGTCGTGATGTTTAATTTTGTATGGAAAACTATTTTTTTCTAATTTGACAGGTGTTAAAAGTTTGCTATCCCTTTCTTATATTTGTTGATGGAAAGAGAGAATTATAGACTAAATTTAATTTAGATGGTGTCAAGAGAATCGCGGCCACTGACTGTTTCCCGCGGTTTCACCCATCCCAGGAGAACTACTAAACGCACCCGGATAAAACGTAGTTCTCTTCTCCAGGGTCCACTCTATCTGCGTACCAAATTTGATCTAAATCAGTTCAGTAGATCCAGAGATTACCCCTTTTTTCGGATGGTGGGGCAAGTGGGAGTGTCAGACTCTTACTCTGACTGAAACCCATCCATGTTCCTTCCTCAGCCCTTAACGTCCTGCAGCCCCGAACAGAGATTACCCCTACAACCTCACAATCTTTACCTCTCTATAATACATATTAGTACCTATAGATTAGTACACTAGAGATCGGTTGAATGATTTTAAATTGACTGATCTACTATCGTCAAATATAGCTACTTGTATAAATTTCTCTTTTTAATACAGGAGTTTCTTGATAGGCGGTATATTTTAAAATTCCGGGAAAATCAGGCTTAATAACAATGTTTACTATAAGTACTCTTTTAATAAAAATCACTATATATACACACAACAAAGTCCTCCGCCTCGTTGGTTTTTCGCGATAACCTCAAAAACTACTCAACAAATTTTCATGTGGTTTTCACCAATAGATAGTGATTCATGAGGAAAGTTTAGGTATATAATTTGCGACGCAGCGACGCCCTAAGCAGAGGCCCGTACCCCACTAGGGGGTGCCATTAGCGTGTAGTCGCTTAGGCTGGAGGCCCTAAATTGATTTAAGGCACTTAACAGGCAAGCCCGGTTAAGCAGTCGACAACCTTCTAGGTTGACCTGCGAGATGCCATAAACAAAAAAAAAGTAAGAACTATGTTGATTTATCGTCAATGAACCATACTACATTTATCAATAACATATTTACTTTTTTTGTTACAAACATTAATCTTCAACGTACCTAACAACTAAGTTTGTCTATTCTCGGACCAATAAATACTGGCGGCATAGCGAGGCGGAATTTAAAAAAAATATGGCGCCGACATTCCAGTGACGTAGTACAGTCAGCAACAGGAGTTGGTTATTACATTATACTTTTATATTAAATTGGATTGGAGTTATTTTCTACGTTTTAGCATGTTACCTATAATACCAACCTTTAATAAATCAAGAATCAGTGGTATTTTTTTAATGTTACTTTTCTCCACAAGATGTGTCTAAGAATTTAAATAAAGGTAAAGTAGCTGTCACATATTTGGCCTTTGCTAATATTATTATAGTTTATTATTATTTTTTCATGTTATTTAAAAAAAAACTTATACCCTAACCGACTTTCGTCGCTAACCGTAGGTACTATTGTGAAGTAAGGGCCGATGATATAATAAGGTGGAAGGTGTATACTTACGTAAGACAATACACGTATGAAGTTAACATACTCGCGCCCTGAGGGAACTTCTTCATGCAGTTCATCATCATCAGCCTATACATCGTCCCACTGCTGGGCACAGGCCTCTTCTCATACAGAGAAGGCATGAGCATTGATCACCACGCTTGCTCAAGGCGGATTGGCGATTTCAGACTTTTTAAGTCCAGGTTTCCTCACGATGTTTTCCTTCACCGTTAGTCAGTGACGTCTAAGATATACTTAGAAAGTACATGTGACTTTAGAAAAGTCACATTGGTACTTGCCAGGTTCCGAACCCGCACACTCGTACACGAGAGGCAGGTGCCTTAGCCATTAGGCCACCACGACATTCATGCAGTTCACGAACCAGATATTAACTACCCCCCATTCCCAAAGGTTTAAGGTCATCCAAATCAGTACATTTATTTGTTAGGAGTAGGATTTATGTTATAAAATTCTTATAATTATTGTTCGTCATATTTATTTCTTTATCTTTTAAAAAAAAAAACAAATTACTTGGTGCGATCATAGATCAGTGCCCTGTTTACAGAGCTTATAGAAGGCTTTTAACTTTTGATAAACGGGACAAAGCTGTCAGATAGGGCCCAACCCCGATTTAGAATATTTTTTTCGAAAATTTTCGGTGTCCTCCCGCCCTCTGCCAAGGAGCAGCTGTGAGGTAGGGCCCACCACGACTTAGAATATTTTTTCGAAAATTTTCGGTGTCCTCCCGCCCTCTACCAAGGAGCAGCTGTGAGGTAGGGCCCACCACGTCTTAGCATATTTTTTCGAAAATTTTCGGTGTCCTCCCGCCCTCTGCCAAGGAGCAGCTGTGAGGTAGGGCCCACCACGACTTAGAATATTTTTTCGAAAATTTTCGGTGTCCTCCCGCCCTCTACCAAGGAGCAGCTGTGAGGTAGGGCCCAACCACGACTTAGAATATATATTTTTTAATTTTCAGTTTCTCTCTCTGCAAAAAGCGGGGCCCTATTTATCAAAACTTACAAGTCTACATGTTCACGGATTACAAATTCCAAGGAAGTTTTTACAAATTCGTATAAATTACGTTAATAAAAAAAAATTACAAGGTTTGTAATATAAGACGCTTGTTGATTTTACATGTACCAAGCACGACACTTGTAAACTTGTAAGATAAAATGAATGCCCTGTTTATCAAAATTTACAAGCCTTGTATTACAAGCAATTTATCTATAAAATATCTCATTATTATAAATACGTGTTTATCAAAAATATTATTTTTACAGGAAAATTGTTTGTAATACAAGGCTTGTTAATTTTGATAAACGGGACACAGGTGCGATACTCATGGACACGTCTACGTCTTTGAAGCCACCCTTTCTTTTGAAGACCCCTGTGTTCTTAATTTGAAAACAGCTTTCTTACGTGATAAGAACTACTGTTTTCTTAAACCTTGACTCTTTATTCAATTAAACTAGTTTCCTCATGCATCCATAACATTTTAAATATGCACATTTTTTTATGTTTAAAACTGAAAATGCAAGTAAAACGCTGCAATTTGTAAATACTGAGCGCGTTACAGCAGACGGATACAAAAGGACGTTTCACAGCCGCACGCTGAGATTTATTTCACACGGTACAGTGCGCCCACGAATAATATGTTACATGAAAAAGTTTGAAAATATTTTTTGAGCTGAATATATTTTTTAATGTGATATGATAACATATTCAAAGTTATGCTTTTGACAATTAAATAACAAAAAATAATTCGATAGAATAAATTCATAAAAAGAAAATCGTTAATTCTATAAAACGGTTCCCCTGGAAAATGCAAGTTTAATTTTCAATAAGGCAATATATCTAAATTATTTAAGCAACTTATTTATTACTGGCATTTTTATTTTTATAGCAAACGTTAGGTGATAAAAAAATATCATAAAACGCATGCCATCTTTAAGAAAAACATATTTCAAAAACCGAACACCGTTTCCCGCTATTTAGAGCCTCGTTAACCGAATACTACCTAAAATTCCCATGGCCATTGACTGTCTTCCCCGAATTCTCACTAAGTGCCAAATTCTAGGGAAACCCTCTAATATATCACTTCCTTTACACAGAAGCACCGGTTGTGGTCCATTCAGCCTTTATGGGATAAACAGTAAATACTCCATAGAGGTGCGTCCGGGGTAAATTGTTTATGGTAGCATGCATTTATGGGTAAAGTTTGGTATTTTGTATTTTACTTTCAATGTTGTACTAAATATTAACAATTCTATAATTTAATTAACTCGGCGTTTGTTGAATTTTGCATAATTTAAACAAAAATCAATTAGGTACATGTAGTTTCTTGAGTAAATAATAAAACTGAACATGAAAATCACCAAAGCAATCAATAAAAACGTTTTTTCAATTAATTCATAAACTACATTGAACAATTTCTTTTCAATTAAAACTATCATTCCTGCACAATCGTTTTATTCACTAACTCCACTAAAGGCAACTGAAGCAGACACAATAATTACATTTTACATAAAATCGTTTTTAAAAAACTCCTGCAATACAGCGTACGTGCTGATTGCCTTCGCAAACACTCCAACGTTTCCGAACTAAATCTACGCTGTAGAGAGCTTACTGCCAATTTACTTTACTACTAATGCCACACAAAACTCGACTTTATAGTCTACGCAACAAAGATATTGAGTATGAACACTAAGTTTGTCATCTGTTACCTGTTTTGTTCTCATTGGTGTATGCAGTGGTGATTAGCCTTTTTGCTCATACCCCGTTCTCGAACGCAGCCGCAACGGGTAACAGAAAACAGACTGATTTTGCGGCGAAAAAAGCGCGGGTAAGTTTATCTGTGGAATTTGTTTTCTTTTTTTTAATTCTATGAGTTTTGTTCGATTGGAAGAGCGAATAAGTAATTTCATCTTTCACTGATATTTATATCTAGGCACTAATTTACTTTGGCATTTTATTAAAGGCTTTTGTAAATTAAAATGACACAGCTATTTTATGATTTACGTGAACATTATATTATTTAGTGTATCGAACCATAATATAAAATGGCATTGTAAATCACACGCTGCGGTATCGCGGCCATAAATAACGGAACAACGCACAGATCAAAAATAAAACAGACTAGATTGAGTATCAACTGTTTTACTACTCTATTTTACTATTTTAGTCTATGGTTATCTATGCGGGTTTTTTGTCTCCATTTTTGGAAAATAGGTAGTACAGTACAGTGCGGCCGACCAATCTTAGCCGGACTCTTATAAAATTAAACTTGAGTTTTTATTAGTCAATTTTAACGTGTAAAAAGCCACTAATGCATTTCACCTAAGTAAAAAATAACATGCTATTATTATTCATATTAGCTAGGTACTACATAAATGCCTAAAAGCTTAGGTATGTACCTACCTATATTTTGTATCCTAGATATTATGTAATCGAAAAAACCTACATCACTAACTGTACGAGGTTTTATTGAACGAATGAGCTTTATATTCATTCGTTCTAAAACCTAATTCATTATTTTACAAATTCCACAAATGTATAAACATAAAAATCTGCACGCGTTCCGTTTACCCGGCACTTATTACTTCCATTTCATTGCGGTTCATTTACCACCAATAGCTCCCACGCTATTCAGTCAAGTGCATTCATTACATCGTGCATTTAAATAAACGCCAATATTCGTTGTTCTCTCAAAGCCTAGCTACAGTACAAGTAGACAGGTCTATGAAAAATGGTTTCTCGGACCGCCGCCGAAGCTCGCCTCCCAACTGACGTTTTCTCTGCAAAGATTTTTTTGTTATTGAAAAAAATGTCTGACTGGGAACTTTCAATATGAATGGGGCGGTATCGAGAATTTTGTGTGATGTTTTGAATGACATTTTGATTTAATGGCGGGTTTTTTTACAACGACCAAAGAGCAAAAGTTATTGAGGATAGATTTTGAGCGTAGGATTTTAAAAATTAAAGTAAGTATACATAAACAAACCTACTAACACAAACGTAAACCTATTTCATTATTTTTCGCACTAAATGCGTTCCATTTCACTTTTTACGACCCATAAATCATAGAAGATTAAGGAGAATAGAAATTGTAACCACATGAAATACCAGAAATTTATGCCGACATTCATTGTCTTCAAAATATATGTAGATGGTTGTATAACCAAATTAGACAAACTTTTGCGCACTTTGGGACCGCTTCACACGCTCTCAAACTTTGGAATATTCATGCTGGCAATGTACAAATTAAGGTAACGGTTATTATTATGTAAATAATATATTCCGACACTGTTCCTGACGAAAACGACGTCGGTGAATAATTAGACGGCAGAATTTAAATAAATAGTTTAATGATTAATAGGCTGAATAAGGGTTTTCCTTGGTGTGGCGGTGTGATAACGTTTTGCCGCCAAATTATGACAGTGACAGGAATAATTTAAAACCACAGCTTTCGGCATGTTCGAAAGTCAAATTAAATTACTTTCCTTTTTAAGGTTTAAATTAAAAACGAATAAAAGTAACCGCTTGAACTGAAAATAAAATGAATCTACGGAAATCGGATTTCAATGGTTGAATTGAACTTTTTGGTTCGACAACTAGACTCTCAACCGGGCGTTGATTTAACGATTAAATATTTAATCGTCAGATTTATTATCCTGCCAATGTTTTATCGCTGAGTCAAATGATCCAAATGATAAAAAACAACTTGGTGTTTTATGCATGGCGTGTGGCGTGTCGGCTTTTGAGAACTGTAGCAAAAAATGGGTACCTGCTCTAATGTGGTGAACATCCGTGAGAAAGTTAATTATTATTAAACAAGCAACTGCCGTGAAATGAGATGTTCACAATCGTTATTTCTGTAGTAAATTATAACTTTCTACCATTAGTTAACAATCAATCATTTCTGCTTAAAAGAAACTGTGAAGCTTTCACCTATTTACGAGTCAAAATTCCCTCAAATTCAAATATACAAAACATGTAGATTTTAAGTTAAAAATTACATACAAAAAGCGAAAAACAATAAAAAGTACTTCCCGTACCGGGAATCGAACCCGAGCCTCCTGGGTGAAAGCCAGGTATCCTAGCCACTAGACCATACGGGATTATATTCGCTAAGCTAAAATAGCAGTATCAGACATAAAGCTACATTGCACAATATTTATTATTATTTGACGTAAACATGACACGGAACAACTATTATCCAAAATCTGTCAAAATGGATGCTGATAAAAATAAAACTTAGTAATTTTGCTATTTTATGGATTTTTATACTTTTGTCTTATGCTCAGACTTAACTTTACTTAATATTATGTATTTAGTTACCAATATCTTAAATTAAAAAAACATGGTTGGATGCAAACGGCCATAAGAAAAATAAATTATCTTTTTAACAAACACACACGTCACTAAATTGTTTTTTTTTTTTAAGAATATCTATGTAGGTTTATAGAACTTATATTGTATATTTAATAAACTTAGCTTTGGATATACCTACCTAGACTTACGAAAAATAGCTATAATGAATCTAAGCTGATGAATAATATTGGCCGTGACATAATAATAGTAATAAAGCGAATCTTGGCTATTAACCTTGAAGAGGCATTGTGCCAATTATACTGTAAGTAGCTTATCATCGATGCCTAATAAAAAAGATAACATTTTCAAATAGGATGCTTCATTGTAACGATAAAATAAATTCGAATCTTAAAAAAATACACTCGTCCTCAATTTTCCCGCCACCAATTTGAAATTCGAATTCCGAACTTTTAAGTAAAATAATTTCAAGGAGTTAGGTATTATTTATATAATGTAGGTTTGTTTTAATTTAATTCCACGAATTAATTTATAAGGATTTACGAATAAGAATCATTTTAATCGTGCATAGATTCTAGAGAACTAGTCTATACTAATCTATACTAATATAATAAAGCTGAAGAATTTGTTTATTGTTTGAACGCGCTTATCTCAGGATCTACTGGCACGATTTGAAAAATTCTTTCAGTGTTAGATAGCCCATTTATTGAGGAAGGCTATAGACTATAATTATATTATCACGCTAAAACCAATAGGAGCGGAGCACCATTATTGCACGTGGACGAAGTCGCGGGCAGAAGCTAGTCTCTAATATAGGTAATATCTAAGCTATTATATAACGAACTAAGGCCTAATTCTGTAAAACTTTAAAAGGTCTGTCTGTGCACAATAAATCTCGGTATATACAGGTAACTCAATTTTATTCCTTGTAAGCCCAAAAGTTTGACGACCGGGCGACTTTCGTATTTTTTCTTATTTTCAAGTCCAGCAATTCGAAGTCTAACAATACAGTCGGCAATAAATTGAAGTTTCTCCAGCGTAGAGTGCAGAACACAAAGTATTACGAGTGTATTCGTGTAACGAGGGTTATCCTGAGTCCAACTTGTTACAGCAGGGTCATTGCTTGTTACATGGATGTAGGATAGAACCTTCTTGCTACCAAAAAGGTTGAATATAGTCTTAAAAACATTGATGCAGAAATTAAAAAGTTTTTTTTTTGTTTTTTGATAACTGGCTGGATAGGAATTCACTTTAACTTTCCTGTAAAAAGAAAAGAGAGAGAAAAACAGTAACAATGGAGTTTCTTGTCCGTTCTTCTCCGAAGAATTCTACGCTTTGGAACGGGCAAATAGCTTCAACTTTCTTTTCGACAAACTGACAGACTTAAGACTCC
Organism: Pyrrhia umbra; assembly: GCA_963891755.1. Classification (NCBI taxonomy): domain Eukaryota; kingdom Metazoa; phylum Arthropoda; class Insecta; order Lepidoptera; family Noctuidae; genus Pyrrhia; species Pyrrhia umbra. The sequence continues at coordinate 2,058,942 of OY982934.1, read as the reverse complement.
TTGACAATTCAAATTTGCCTGTAAATGGTCTAGTTGAAAGAAATGATTTGAATTTTTAATTTTGTCATTGGCGCCACTTGCTAACTCCCTCTTAAGCAGCTTCCCCCGGTTTCACCCGCGCCCTGAGGGAACTACTCGCGCAACCGAATAAAAAAATATCCTATGTATTAATCCAGGTCATAAATAATGTGTGTACCAAATTTCACCCTAAACCATACAATACTTTTTGCGCGAAAGAGTAACATTCGACCATTCTCACAATTTTTTACATTTATAATTTGTTGATCTTGATTGAGTTATATTTGATAATTTGCAGAGTATTAAGTTATTTATTAAAAACCAACTTGATATTAAAATGACATGTATGCCCATTTGTACGGTCAAGAACTGAATACTAAGTAAAATGTAACTTTGCAATAAGTTGAAAATTCAATTACTTACACAATATTATGTACCTACTTAGTACGAACTATAATTATAAGTAAGATAATCCTTAGGTTACAGAAAACGTTATAAAAATTCTGCATATATGTATATATAAAATGGTCTTCTAATATATCTCTAGTCATTCAAAATAAAACCAATATAAATACTATATCCTACCATTTGCGTAGAAACATTGTTCCGAGGGAAACGCCTCAGTTTTTCAGTTTCATCAGTTTAGAATATAAATGTCAGAATTATGTCAGTCGACTCCTTAACTAAGTCATTATCGTAAAGCCTAGAAGTCTAGAAACATTAAGGTTTCGTGTTGAGTTTTAGGAGAATACACTACTGAAAAAATAAATTAATTGTTATTTGATGTTTTATCGGAAAATATGGCTAAAGCAGTGCTGGCATTAAACACTGAATCGATCTTGATGACATTAGTAGAGCTTATTTACCCGGAAAAAAATCATAAAATTTAGCGGAATGTGTTGATACTTACTTAAAAAAGCTTTGTATACTTTGACACTTACTTATTGTTTGATACTTACTTAATAAAAACTCTACGGTGTCGGCGGAAACTATGTAATGCAGTACCTATGTATATTGTCAATCTTGAGGCTCCCATTCATCGAGATATATCCATACCATAGAGATGCAATCCCGAACATTACGCAGTCACAAAAACGTAACCATTTTTTAGAATGCAGACGTAGCTTTGAAACTAGTAATCATTTAGATGTAAAATTATATCTATCTCTCTCACACTAACCGTAATGTAATGTTCATGACGTCTGTAAGTAGGTAAAGGATGGCATTTACTACAAATTTGCCCATATTATTGTTAAAATCGTCCTGCTGTACTCTGATAGATTCAAACTGGCTTCCAAGTGACAGATGTCATGAATTAGGACTGGTCATCTAGTTACTTTAGTAACATATATATCTTTGCTCCCATTAGCTTTCTCCCGCGGTTTATCCTACGTCCAAAGGTATACTTAACACATCCGGATCCCCTATGTCGTTCCCCAGAGTTTAAGCTATCCCCATATCAAATTTCATCTAAATCGGTTTAGCGGTTTAAGCAAGAGTATTGAAGAGGTAACAGACAGACACGCTTTTAGTATAGGTGCATTATATCATAATAAACTAGCCGGCGAACTCCGTATCGCCCCTTTATTATTATTTTTTGTTAATTTTTTCGATGTTTTTAATACTTATTATCCTATTCCGGATGAAGACATCATAAAAATTGGTCCAGCCGTTGTTGTTATACATGGTGTAATTAACACGACTTTGTTCCATAATTAGATAATCACTCAAATTAAGGTTTGCTACTAGGAGGCCGCTTACTACTAGGTACACGTTTGTGCTACTAGAGCCCTTTAAAAAATCACTCTATTAATTAATAACACTGTTTTTTTTTTCACTAAAACTATCTCATCCATTTCGTATACATCCCTGTCCAGTAAGGTCAACGTTTCCCGCCAGACTCGTAAGTACATATGTACTTATCTACTTGTTTGCTATATATACAGAGCTAACGGGATAATACACCGATACGTCTAGAAAAATAAACTTGTATTTCGCTTCGATTTTATTTGCAGATCTGTCTTTTATTGTAGTTAATAATATATGTAGTTGTTGAATGTGAATTGATGTTAACCCTCCGACAAAAAAGGAGGGTTATAAGTTTAACGTGTATATATTTGTGTCTATATATGGCATCGTAGCTCCCAAATGGATGAATCAATTTTTAGGGTTTCGTACCAAAATTGCTGAAAAGAAACCTTATGGTTTCACTTCGTCTGTCTGTCTGTCAAAGCTGCTTATTTCAGGAACTACTATGCTATCGACTTATAATGAAAAATCATATAGCTTATGGAAAAAGTGGGGTTTAAAATTTCGAAATATAATTACTAGGTCATATTAATATGCTCATTCTAATATATTTTTTGTTTTTTTATTTATGGCTAAAGGATAAAATGCTTAAAATATGAGTATTGCTACTAGTCATACTTTTCGTAGTTCTGACACAAATATGCTTCAAACCCTCAGTTTTTTTAATGGCAACTATTAATGAATATTAAGCCTAGACATAGCCGTAATCTGGTGGTCTAAACGCCACTATTAAGCATGAGTTCCTGGGTTGGATTCCCGGGTCTGGCATAATTTTATTGACTTTGTCCATTTGGAATTTCCCAGTTGCAGTACAGAGTCTGGGTTGGTGCCCAGATAAAATAACAAAGGGCTCGCTCCTTACCTTTTAATCTGGGAATTATATAGACACTAGCTTCAGCCCGCGACTTCGTCCGCGTGGAATAGTGGTGCTCCGCTCCTATTGGTTTTAGCGTGACGATATATAGCATATAGCCTTCCTCAATAAATGGGCTATCTAACACTGAAATAATTTTTCAAATGGTACCAGTAGTTCCTGAGATTAGCGCGTTCAAACAAACTCTTCAGCTTTATTATATTAGTATACATAGATAGATAATTGTCGAAGTATCCTTAACGTTAAGTTGTTTCCTCAGGGCGCGAGTGAAACCAAGGGAACCACCTAGTTAGTTACTAATATCTAGGGTAACTAGAGGCAACACAAGCCTCAATACGCGTCTTGGGTCTGACACGCTCAGAATAATATTAAGGGCAAATTAATCATACACCCCCGTGTCACACTAGGTCTGACACAGTGACGTGACCTCTAGAGGGGCTAAACACCTCCCCTTTAGGCTTTCAATCTAGGCTTATTCTATTAGGCTATAATTGACGTGTTTGTGGTTTTAAGGTTTTTCGGGGAATCTAGATCTTATTGTTTAAGCTGTTATGTTATTCAAAATGTGAAAGTGTAGTTCTTTGTAAATTTGTGATTAATAGATTTAAAATTGATTGTATTTATGACTGTGAGAGAGACACATTTGTGTAGAAGCAATAAAAATACAATAATTATGATTTCTACCTAAATATGTTAAAAGGATTTTTTATTTATCTTATTTTTCCAAATAATATATACAACGTTTTTGCTAAGCCTTTTATTATGTCTATAATTTTTTGTTTTCAGAACTAATTTATTATTTTGCATAGCATTTCTATCATAAGTCATAATAATATTTTTTTATATTTACATTGTCATAGGCACATGATGCTAACATCCTCATATCGATTTACCTCAAAAAAATAACAGGTCAGATATTCCTCCTAAAGCAATAACTCACCATGAACTGCAAATACCCTAACGAAAACCATTTCACAGCTAGAAATCGTGTGATTCCGTATTCAGTCGGTGTGTCATTATTATAACCCTGCCAATTTCGGTATACGCTTGAATAGTGGGCCGATCAAATGACCATTTTGTGTGGACGTCTAGCTCAAAGCCCTTCTGCACATAGCCGGGATACCCGGGCAATAACTGTAGAGCATTGCACTTTGGGTAATGGTGCAAGTTATGAGCGAGTGGCTATGGTTTATTATCGAACTAGATTCAAGATTTACCGCCGCGAGAAACGCCACGGGCATTGAGAGTAGGCGCGGGGCCTGCAGATAGTGAGCTATGGGCGTCTCGCCGTCCAGTAAGGACCACGGGCCTTACCATGACGTGCCAAAACAAGATTATTTTCGTTATGAAATAGAGACGGAGCTATACGACGTTAGTAGCTGTGTCACGCTCTCAAACTTGAATAGTGATTGCAAAAACACGTGGTGGTACAGCCCCAGGCCCCAGCCCGCTTTTGTATTCCACGCGCGCCTCAAAGAGATGTCAGTATAATTGACAGGGCCCACCCTCGGGGTCATAGCCTGCTGGGGCTGCGAGATGTTCGAAAGAATTACGGCAGCCCCGAAACACAAAGGGCGAAGGAAGGAACATGGATGGATTTTTAGTCAGAAGATTCTGAGAGTCTCCTATTCACAGCGGGTGGATTCATTTGATAAAATCTATGAGAAATCCGATACCTACAAAAACTCAACATTCAAGCGCTTCTTAACATATAGTATAGTAAAGTTATATTGATATTTTAAACAAACGAACTTACAATACCCGCTACATCGCAATAGCCCGCTACATCTCATGACTTGTACCAAAATTCATAGTGGATTTGAACATCACGATAGCTTTGAAAACTTACATTATCAAATCTGATTTTAATAAGACATTTATTATTAAAGTCGTTGAAGCTCAGAGAGCATTTATTATATAAAACGGGGTTGTTTAAAGTTATTTACTAAAGATTTCTTCCTTATTTTAAATCCGTAAGTAACTCTGTCTGTCTTTCTATTACGCTTTCATGGTAAACAGCTGAACCGATTTGGATGAAATTTGATATGAAGATACCTTGAATCCTGGACATATGATTATTTTTATCGGGGTGCGTCTAGTACCTAGTTTAAAAAAAACGGGAATCCAATGCAATTTTTTTTGCAAGAAAATATTAAATCAATCACCATATTTTTTTAAACACTACAGCGGTATTTAATCCAAAAAATATTGTTTTTATAATATTACGCGCCGCTCATGATAAGCACAGTCCATTACCGTTCAAGGAAAGTATTAAAAATACATAAAAAAAGCAAAAAATCCTTAAACATTAATCGGCTTAGCAGCCATTTACAAGGGTAAGGTAAAGTTTTGAAGATTAACAACGGTAAAGGGTGTAGGGACATTTACAATACATCCGAGGAACTAGAAAGAGGGAACTTTAATACGTGTTTCGTGATTTATTGCGAAGTAAGTTATTTAACTTGATGTTCTTCACTTACTTTGGTTGGAGAAGATTTATTTTTTGTAGCCTTCGTGATCTACAATGCCAATAACTTCATGGGTTTTCTTTACAAACGTTTTCTCCATCTCAGACAACTTATTCCGTTCCGCAATAAAAAAAATGTATTAAAAAAAATATATTGACGTTTGTTTATGGTACCTAGTGCCCAATATAAAGTTGTTCCAAATCTAAACTGCTCTTCTCAAACACATTTCGTGAGTGAAAAATAAATTTTCGCTAAGGTTATTTTATGTACTTAAATGATGAAATATTTTTAAGCAGCAAAAACATTTATATATAAATTATTAATGACCTCTCGCCAAACTATCAACAGAATCTACATCGTGGGAACTAACACGATAATCCTAATTAAGATTTATAGATATCGTCAATATAACCACTCAACCATATGGCCGAAATATTTGTGACAAAAAGATCCGTACCTATTCGAACTCCTTCGTCCAATACGGCGTTAAACTGTTCCGACAGCTTGTCAGTACTGGTTCTTTATGGTTAGTATGTTACCTATTAAGGAAACCTACTACTTACTATTGAGATGACTCACTGACTTTGATATGGTTTGGTTTATAACCTCGTTTTCTCTTGAAAGCTGGTTTTTGGATTCCATGGCCATCGTTTGAAGGCATGTCTGTTGTGAGGCGATATCTTCTGTTGGAGTCTGATAATCTAAAAATAATCATTTGTTAAGTTGTTGCCTTGACTTTGGCTAAACTGTATCTCTGTCATTATTATTTTGGTCAGCAGCCTTAGTTATGATCACCAACGCCTACTCGAACTCAACGACAATGAAGATTCAATTAAAATTTCGAACCTCTCTTTGTGAGTTTTAGGGCGGTAAGGTGCAAACAATTGTTTTATATGGGTAGTATTAGTATATCCCTCTATGTAAAGAGCATAAGATCGCACCTTAGATCACCATAAAAAAGACATCATCTATTCTCGGTCGTTCCGAAGTATCGTTTCGGTAAGTTAGAGTAGGTCCCCAGGCCCCAGGCTCCAGTAGGTATATCATCCTCTTCCTCAATTCTCATGTTTGTCTTTGGAGTTTCTATTCTCTCACCATCAACATCTATGCTCGTCACTTTTAGTGACCATAATTGGTTATAGTATTATTCATGTTTTTGTTTTTTGTTACAGGCATACACACCGACGGGCTTCGAGAAATATGGCTGTACCAGCACAGTAGCTGACTACAGGGTTAACTTCTCTGTTTGGGATACTTCGGGTAAGTGTACCTCTGCCAGAATACTCTACGCCACTTACCTTAATTTGGTATCAAAATTCAAAAGGCATTCATTAAAACTACGCTGAAAATCAGCACTTTTTGAAAGTCAAATTTACTAAAGACAGCTCCCAAAATGGCCTCCCTTCACTATTTCCTATGTGTTTTTGCTGGGAAGAAGTGGCGCAACAAACTCCCCAGCAACACTTATCTGTTTGAACGTTTCAACTGTCTGTCGTTAATACGCATAATATAAGAGTGGGGCATGGAGGAATTACCACACCATTATATTGGGGTTGGCTTCCAATGCTTGAATGACGTTTAGTGCCATAGTATTTCACATGGAGCGACTACCTACCTCCACAATGGAATCAGAAACACGGTTCGTTTCGTCAGAAGTAAACGACACTGTTTGGTCAGTATGACTATTTTAAAATGTTAAAATAATTGAAAGCGATATCAGCACATTAAGACCAATGATCACAACAACAGCTTAAAAAGCAGCCGCATCTCTCAGTCATCCAATACAAAATTCGATATTTAAAAAAACATTACATTACCAAGCTATTGAATAAAAAAACGAATTGAACTCTTAAAAAAAACAAAAAATATTTTCAATAAACGCGACAAAACTGTTAGTTTACCGGCTATGTTCAAAGCGTAGTACGCGTGGCGTGTTTTTATTATATGTACAGTAGGTACGTAAACAGGGATCAAACGACTACGCCATATACCCAAATGTCGTATCATATACGATGCAATCAAGTTTCGAATTGCTACAGTCATGATGTATTTGAAGCTTGCAATTGGTTGCGGTTTTGTGTGGTTGCTGAAATTGACATTTGTGATGGTTTAAGAGCATGCTATGACCATTTTGGTTAGAAATTAGGTAGACAATGTTCCTTGTGGTCTGTAAAGTTGTCATTAATTATATTTGAGTGTCCGATAAACGATGGTTATGTATGTATCTTCGCATTTCATTATTGTATGTACAAGAAAATTGTTAAAACGTTGTCTAATTGAAGTAAATTATATGAATTGAACAATGCCACGAGGCATTCTGTAGCAGTTAACAGCTTTTTATAATCAGACTTCAAAAAAGGAAGAGATTCTCAATTCGACTGTTTTTTTGTATGTTTGCTACGCGATTACTCCGGCAATTATGAGTCGATTTTGATGATACTTTTTTGTTTGATAATTCCATCATTATTCAGTCAGATCCAGATGTAGTTCTATATAAATTTCATCAATATAGACTCCGTAGTTTTGCAAATATTAAAATAATCTGCCCATACTCAGATGATTTCATGACATTTGAAACAAAAGTGGTATTACACGAATTTATGCTGATCAGATCGAGACACTGAAAAACGAAAACTAAAAAACACAACAGACTTTCGATTTTCGACTTTTGTATCGTTTTATTAGATTTCTGGGAATACATAATATGAATTTACATGCACCTCCAATAAAAATAATTAAAAATATCCATAAATACTAAGTGTAACTCGTCATGTCGTTGGTTCTAAAAAACTGCAGAGCATAAAATTGTTAATACCAGAACTAATAGCTACACACGGTTCTTATCTTCACCTAGCACGCACTTGCGAGCGTGACAAACGAGCGAACATTTGCATGCGCGCTGAATTTAATTTTCCGTTTAATTGCAGGTAAGTATTTTACTGGATTTTTTTAGAAAGCCGTGTGTTTTTTTCTTAGGTATAGAAAAGCGGTAGGTAATTATTGTGATTTTAGCTTTGAGTAGCTTTTCGCCAGCGGCTTCGCCTCGTGGGCTATACGAATTCAAATTAAAAATGACAGAGTTTCATACAAACTTTAGTCCCTTAGAGTAGAATTTAGGGGAAAATTCTTTCTTATCGGATGCCTACGTCATACAAAGAACACACCCTCCAATTTTAAGGTCTCTACGATCAGCGGTTTAGGCTGTGTGTTGATCCGTCAGTCATTCAGGACAAAGCATTTCATATGTATGTATAGATAGATTAATATGATGAACTCATGAATGAGGAAAAATATGAATATCTGTTATTGTATCACAGTCATTTTTAGGGTTCCGTAGCCAAATGGCAAAAACGGAACCCTTATAGATTCGTCATGTCTGTCTGTCTGTCTGTCTGTCTGTCTGTCTGTCTGTCCGTCCGTATGTCACAGCCATTTTTTTCAGAAACTATAAGAACAATTCTGTTGAAATTTGGCACGTAGATGTATTCTGTGAACCGCTTTTAGATTTTGACACAAAAATAGAAAAAAAGCAATAAATTTTGGGGGTCCCCATACTTAGAACTGAAACTCAAAAATTTTTTTTTCGTCAAACCCATACGTGTGGGGTATCTATGGATAGGTCTTCAAAAATTATATTGAGGTTTCTGATATCATTTTTTTCTAAACTGAATAGTTTGCGCGAGAGGCACTTCCAAAGTGGTAAAAATTGTGTCCCCCCCCCTGTAACTTCTAAAATAAGAGAATGATAAAACTAAAAAAAATATATGATGTAGATTACCATGCAAACTTCCATTGAAAATTGGTTTGAACGAGATCTAGCAGGTAGTTTTTAAGTAATCAGCAATTTTCCTCTAAAAACAAACTTAATTATGCGGTCGGAAAAAAACAAGATAATTGCGACTTTATTGCGTATTTTTTCTTTGCAATGGTCGGAACCCTCGGTGCGCGAGTCCGACTCGCACTTGGCCGGTTTTTTTACATATAAAAGAAACTGATACTAAATGTGGGTAAATAACTTTGAAATAAATATTCATTTCGCACAAGGGGTTAAAACTACACTTCAATAATATCAGACGACTTCTGAATTATGAATCAACACTAAGTAAATACAGCATCCCTTTTCTGTTTTAAAAAATAAATTTTTATTAAGTAGATATTTTTTTAAACAGAATAACTTTATACGTGCCTAAAAAAATAAGGTGTCTAAGTACCCATCCTTATCGCTGTCATCCATATAAAAAAAAGAATAATCCATTGAAAGCTCTGCTCATATTCTTTGCCCAAAAAATAAGCTAGCCCTCTCACGGTCTTGTGAAGTGAAAATAAATAATAACAAATAATATTATGACATTTCAAAAACAGGTTGTTTAATACTATCGATGCGATGTTTAATAATATCTTGCATTGATAATTATGCAAAAAGCAACCTTATTCTAAATTTAAAGCCTGGATTGGCATCCTAGCCTTTCTAGACATATGGATATATTATGTTCAAGCAATGTTCTGATACAGTACTAATACGTGTTAGACACACCAGGACCTAGGTAATCCAATAATTATGTGGTTCCGTACGCATCGGGGACGATAGTTTGCGGTGCTTGCGGCTATCTGACTGAAGATAGGCGGACTTGTGAGGTTAATTTTTGTTATTATGTCTAAATATTTACACTGGAGTTTATTAACAATGACCATTATTTTATTTTATTCTTTTTTTTTCATGTCATTTTTTTAATGGATACTAATTGACTTGTTTTTCTTTCTTTTATTACAAGACGTATGTATAATAAAAAAAACAGAAATTGTAATTTTTTCCCCTATAAAAAGATCGCATACTTAATCTATCGTAAATAGTATCAAAATTCTGACGACCTGAGTACTGTTACCGACATAAATGTCATGATCTGTAGCTTTTAAAGAACAGGCGATGTCAATTATCTCGGATTAAGCAAATCACAATCGTTAAACGACGATCAAACTACACTGTTAACCATAAAAACCAGCACAGATTTTCACCGTCGCAAAATAAGACATAAAGTTTTGCATTTTATGATATAAAATTGAGGTCATTATTTTATTGCGTCATTCATTCTAAATATAGAAGGCTTAAGCCGTATTACAAAGGGATAAATGTGCCTTAACATTGCGTATCGCGACGTCGAGACACAAATATTTTGTTCATGTGATAGGTCGTGTTGGATGACGTCATGCGCCATCCCGAACCTCGCCCAATAAGTTGGACGCATTGGATAATTTCATAATATGATAAGAAAATAGATTCTCTAAGACAGAATTTTCTAATTTAGAATAGGGTTTGAAGTTTAATATTGTTCCAAGCTTACCCCTATTATATTGGGAGACATTGGGACTGAAATATATTTGGTTAAATTTCACATCACATCATTAGCCTATATACTGTCCCACTGCTGGGCATAGGCCTCTTCTCATACAGAGAAGGTATGAGCATTAATCACCATGCTTGCTCAGGGCGGATTGACGATTTCAGACTTTTTAAGTCCAAGTTTCCTCACGATGTTTTAGTCAGTGGTATCTAAGATACACTTAGAAAGTACATATGACTTTAGAAAAATCACATTGGTACTTGCCAGGTTTCGAACCCGCACAATCATACACGAGATGCAGGTGCCTTAACCACTAGGCCACCACGACTTTTGGCGAAATTTAAAATATATAAATTACACCTACTTCCCCTTCGGGAAAACAGGCATGTTATTATGTATGTCAGGAATACGAGATTCTGCAAAGTAATCCAACTGAAATAAACAGCTTTTCTCATTTCCCAAATGACATATTAACAACAGAAACAGATAAGTTTAATAACGTTGAATATTGGTGCATTATAATTGTCCTCAAGTGTACAATCTCCGTGCCAGTTCGCATGGATCAGTGATTCCAACTGGCCAATACACAAATATACTACGTTTTACGTATTCATGTACACAAAATGTATGTATGTATATTTTATGTATTATGTAAAAGTGTTTTCGGTCAGTGCGTTGATAAAATACATTTGTTGCATTTAAATTCAATTATATTCTTCAATATGTTTTTTTTTTAACTCTTACTAGCTATTCAAAATAAGCATTTAAATAGTTATAAGTAGGTACCTACTTTATGTCGCCATCAAATTATTTTTTTACATGATAAAAAAAATGCTCATACTAAATCATTGTTTATATTTAAACGACTTCAAAAAAAGTACGTTCTGCTTAAATACATATTTATATTTCTTAATCTAATCATTTCTCAGATAAATTTAAAAAGACATCATTACAGTACCAAGACTAGCGTTTTTAGGGTTTGTACCCAAAGGGTAAAAACGGGACCCTACCACTAAAACTTCTCTGTCCGTCTGTCTATTGGTCATCAGGCTGTATCTCATGAATCGTGTTGAGGTCGGATAGAAATTAAAAGTTTGCACTGGTATCATCATCATCATCATCATCATCAGCCTATATATTGTCCCACTGCTGGGCACAGGCCTCTTCTCATATAGAGAAGGCATGAGCATTGATCACCACGCTTGCTCAAGGCGGATTGGCGATTTCAGACTTAAGTCCAGGTTTCCTCACGATGTTTTCCTTCACCGTTAGTCAGTAGTGTCTAAGATATACTTAGAAAGTACATATGACTTTAGAAAAGTCACATTGGTACTTGCCAGGTTTCGAACCCGAACACTCGTACACGAGAGGCAGGTGCTTTAACCACTAGGCCACCACGACAATTATGTATTATATTGCACTGGTATAATTTAATGAAAATCAAGAAGCGTTGTTGCGCGCGTGTTCGCGTTGGTCTCAGGTAGAAGCGAGTGCTCGTGGTAGTGGGGAGGCGATGGTTGACCGCTTGCCTCCCCCGCTCTCCTCTCTCCCCTTGGAGTCCCAACACCTTGTACTGGTGACTCAGCCGTTCGTTTGTAGGCTGCGAGCGCCTGTATGTCGAGGTTCGGTCCGCGACAACCGATGATAGCTAGACAGTTGATTTTTTCACAGTGATGATGTATTTTTGTTGCCGTTATAACAACAAATACTAAAAACAGATTATAATAAATATTTAAGGAGGGCTCCCGTACAACAAACTTTTTTTTTTTAATTTATTTACTACATTGATAGACGAAGAAAAAGAGAGAGTACCGAACAATTGGTGCGCGAGTCCGACTCGCACTTGGCCGGTATTTTGTTATCGTATCAATAAAAGCAAAGTAAATAAATTAAAGAAGTCGGTTAAAGAAACAAGACAGTTATCACAAAACTGACTTTGATAAGAGAAAGATAAATAATGTACGCCACGCGTTTACCGGTCGATAACCTAAATTGATTGTTCTGATTGTAGAAATTATTTCCGACAAAACTATGTTCCTGTTTAAAAACATAAGAAAAATCAAATGAACAATGGGGAAGGATCATTTTAGCTGTACAAATAATCTTGCACCTTCAAAAACTACATTTGAAAGAAAAAACAAATATTTAAAAAATATAATTATATAAAATGAAAACTACTGGGCCAAACTATGTTAAATTTTTATGGGACCAAATGGCAACTATTCCGCATAAAACTAAAGAAGAATCACGTAAATCGGATCATAAACCTCAGCGTAATCGGCGTACATACATAAAAAAAAAAGAATTGAGAACCTCCCCTTTTTGAAGTCGGTTAATAAATAAATAACACTCGTTTTTTTAAAATACCATAAAAATAATTTAAGTGAGAAATATTTCAAACAAATAAAAATTGTTGGAAAATTAAAATTCTTGTGATAATGTCATTCAACACCAGATAAAAAAAAATCTCAAGAAAGAAATAAGTTCTGCTCGAACTAAATTAAAATAAATAATAATTAATATAAAAAAAACCACTTAATCAAACATGTATTAAATAAAAAAAGTTGAAAATAGCGACTGTATCGAAAAAAACATTTAAAAAGAACGCAAAAAGATTTGCCGAAACCAGGGATTGAACCAGGGACCTTTAGATCTTCAGTCTAACGCTCTCCCAACTGAGCTATTTCGGCACATGAATGTGTATAAAAAATACCTGTTCATATACAAACGATTGGATTGTCAACATTTTTTTATGTAGAAGGTCGTTTTTGTTTTTAGTATCTTTTTTTTATTATGGTATTGTTGTTTTATTATGTATATTATGTTAAATACATATATAATTATGTATGTTCATTTATTCAAATAGTTTTACAAGTATTTACAGAAAGATATATTAATTAATTTAAACTACATAAAACTACTTAAGACTAAAGACTAATACTACGACATACATATATATGCAAAAACAAAAAATATAAAATACAAAAAAAAAAAAAAAAAAAAAACACCTAATGGAACAGCTCAAGGTTAAGCGTCAAAATATTCCTCCACATCGCTATCATCTGGTAATGTGCCCAGAAGACTGGCATATATAATTACATTTATTTGTGTACTACTAATAAGTCTTCGTGATAATTAATTTATGACGAACAAATATTGGATCTGCATAATTTTATTAATTATTCACTATATAATGAAGTCAAGGTTATTGGCCAGATGTTGACCGTGATATCTACATAATACATAGATATCTATATCAGCTTTAGTTCTGTGCCAATGAGTTTATTTTTCCCTTTTTTGAACAATAGGACTGAATATGTAGATAAAATATTATGTTTAGCATTTAGCTACCTATATTGTAGAAACGTTCTAATATTTCCTCTTAATCTGAAATGTGGTCACGTCCGTAAATAGCTAGGTAGCGATTTTCATTGATAAAAGACAGATAGGTCAAATCCCCCCCCCCCCACTTACAAACAAACTTAAGAATTTTACATCTTATAATTAATTAATGATTAAAGTAGGTACCTACTAATAACATGTTAATGTGAAGACATGATAATTTATATTAGCCCTTGTCGTGGGAGGACATCTCAGATAGGCCCACTAATCCCACTAGGTGGCGTGGGTGTGGGAAACTCGACAGGCCAGCTAATGGTGTTCAAAAGCCATTGGCATTTACTAGCAACTATTTACTAATCTTACTAATATTATAAAACTGAAAGTACCTCTGTCTATCTGTTACGCACACGACAAAACGGCTGAACCGATATTGATGGAATTTAGTCGGGAGATAGCTTGAAACCTGGGAAAGGAAGAAGCATAGTCTTTATCCGGTTGCGTGAAGTAATTTACCCGGGATGCGGGCGAAACCGCGGTAAATAACTAGTATAATAAGTGCGAATACAACTCTTTATGTCTGTTAGTCTTTCACGGTAAAACGGCTAAAACAATTTAGGTGAATTTTGGTATAGACGTAGATTAAAATATGGAGAAAGACATGGAATAGCTTTGCCCCCGGAACGCAAAGGGCTGAGGAAGGAAGATGGATGGGTTTTAGTCAGTCACAGTCTGACACTCCCTCTCGCCTCTCCCAAAAAAAAAGTATACTAGTGAAAACGCGGGAAAATCCTAGTGTTACCTAAAAGCGACTGTCTGTCTGTTGTAATGCTTTGTGATTTATATCTCTATTATATTGTGGTGGTATGCAGCGTTGAATATTATTTATTAGGCGTGTCATTTTCATTTAAAACTGGCAATAACTTTAGTGTTTGGGCGTTAGAATGCAAGCATATTGTCGACTAAACGTAATTTTGGCAAAATCAGAGATTTTGATTAACTAGTTCTTCGCCAGCGGCTTCGCCCGCGTGGGCTATACATCTCCAACAAATATCATTATATTTAAGCCAATGTATACAAAAACTTGGCAAATTATATAGGTACTAAATCCTATTGAATTACTCTATCTATTAAAAACCGCATCAAAATCCGTTGCGTAGTTTTAAAGATCTAAGCATACATAGGGACAGCGGGAAGCGACTTCGTTTTATACTATGTAGTGATTGTTTATTATTATTTTTTTACGTTAGCTAATAATTAATTAATTAACATGAAACACTGGTTCTCAGCTGCATCCATTAGATTGGAAGCCGACCCCAACATAGTTGGCAAAACACTACGTTTATGTTTGATTTAATTATTATTCATTTAGTTTTGAAATGAATACATTTATAAATACATACATACACAATATAGTATGTATTTCTTATAACAAAACGTATTAATTAGCATTTAATATTATCGAGCTAAAAAAAAAACAAAAATGGAAAACTACTAATTAGTAATGAAGGGCGTCAAAAAATTCCTCCTCATCGCGGTCAACTGGGAGCGTACCCAAGAGGCTGGCTGCATTGCCACGTTTAATAGCTATGCTTATCCTTTGGCCAAAGTAGTAGCCTGGTCTTGAGAAGACAAACCTTAGCTTTAATTATACCTGTATCGTGGTTGCGTTTACAAACATACATTACACATGCACAAACACCAGAGCAATTTGCGTTGTTCCGTACGGGGAATCGACACCACGACACGCAGCGCAGCTGCCAATTGCTCAGCCACTACGCCAAACGTGCCATCAGAATTATTACTGATTTTTTTTTTGTTCACAGGTACAACGGCATACGACACGGTGAGACCGCTCGCCTACCAAGACGCCAGGGTATTCATGCTTTGCTTCAACATAGCTGAACCTGAGTCCCTGCACAACGCCGCCGCTAAGGTAACTAGATAATTTAGCACACTACCATTATAATCTATCGAAAATGCCGATTCACTCATATAAAAAAAACTTTATTGACCTAATTTACACCACAAATGATTGAATTCCCTGACTTCTGCGCTAGGTTTTTTTTTTGTATGGCATCTCGCAGGTCAACCTAGAAGGTTGTCGACGGTTGACGACCGGGCTTGCCTGTGAAGTGCCTTAAATGAATTTAGGGCCTCCAGCCAGGGCTTAATTTACAAAACTAAGCGACTACACGCTAAGGGCACCCCCTAGTGGGGTACGGACCTCGGCTTAGGGCGTCGCTGGGGGAGGACAGCAAGGGACAGGCTGGATCAGAATATATATGATTATTATAATCGGGAATTTTAAAGCTATTAGCTCAGCTCGCGGGCCGGCTCGTCGAGCTAGGACTTCTGCGCTAGTGTAAACCGTAGATATTACAGGAGCCAATGTCTTCCCCTAACTAATAAGGCACAGTTTAAAACAACAGGATGACAAAAAAATAAGAAAAAATGAACAAATTAATAAAAATTAAACACAATACAGAGCATACAAAAATATTGACAAACTTGGTTAACAATGTGTGTGTGTGTATTTGTGTTATTGACATGGAATTTATCGATGGTACATCTAATTGAGGCCCGGATTTTTATGAAATAGAAGATACGTATACCCTCAATTTACCAGTTAAAGTACACCTTCTAATGGCGCCCAAACCTCTTAACAAAACTATTTTTTTCTAAATAAAAATTCACTTTTCAAATTTTCTAGACATAAAAATTGTTGGAACACAAATATTTACACAAACTATTGAAAAAAGTATACTTATTAAATTCATTTAATAATTTGTTTATAATAGAAGTTTGCTGCGAGCTCACATGCTGTCTGTTATACAAGTTGTATAAATAATTCCTTACCTCATTTATAGTAACATATACTTAATTTACAATAAGATTAGAAAAACATCCAACCTCTTTTTGCTTATTCAACCGATTTTGAGTTCTATTCCGTACTGATAAGGATAGCGTTGAAAGCAAAATAATGTTTACAATAGCAAATAATATTCTGCATCTGTTTTTGTCATGTCATCTTAGTAAAAGAGCTTTAAATTGTTTGAACAAACGGTAAATAGGGTGCGCTTAAATGTCTAATCTTATTATAAATGGAGTATAGACAGACAGAAATAGGTCTCCCTCATGATAATCCCCACCACAATACCAACGAGTAGGTAAAAATAGATTACCTTTATGTTCCAGTGGTACAGAGAAGTGAGAACACACGGAGGCTCGGCCCCCGTGCTGCTCTGCGGCTGCAAAGCTGACCTTAGACATGAGAAGGAGACGCTCACCATGCTGTCAAAGCTAAGAACACATCCAGTCACCAGCGAAGAGGTAAGCTGGACCACCTTTAATATATTTAACAGTAGACAGTAAATAAAAAAAACTAATAGAAGATTAGTCTCGCCTAACAATGAAAAAAGTGACCCATTTGAAAGGCTTTAACCTCAAGCAGATTTACATAAAGGCTACTATTTTATGATAGTTAATAAAAATAAACTACAACAAATAAACACAGACATTGCCAATCGATTCAATAATAACAATATAGGTCATCCCATTACCCTAAATATATACTTACCACCACCACCAATTACTCCCCAAGAAGATCTAAAATAAACGAATCATTCTAATTCCAAAACCCAAATCTCACCTACAGACTTTTCAAACACATGTTCCCATTAATTTAGGCCACCTGCTAATGACACCGAATTTATTTTAGCCTCTACAATCTCAAATTGAAAAGCTACGTAGCGATATAACTTATTCATCTGAAATTCTAATCTAAATTGAAACATCCTGAACGTATTCACACGTATTGTTTAACAACCAATTGAAAACTCGGTCGCGAATTCAGGCTGGACATCCTATTAATTAGAGATCTTATTCAACTAGTAACCATTTAGTAAATGGGAACGGAGTAATTGGCTCGTTCAATGAATGAATCGAACGGACTCAGGTCGGTGTGACATTGAATCTCCTTAGAGCTCTTTAGAAATAGTTCTGAATTGAAAACTTGTGACTTCATTTTCTTTGAAGTCTATTAAGATTCACAGTTTTAATAATCAAGTATTGGCATAATTGCAGTTTAAGTTTCAAATAATGTTATTATTTTGAACTGGGAATATGATGTCGAAATAATGACTTGTATATTTGTAAACAATTAAAAATGAAATCATAATGATGGCACTGTTCGGTAGATTGTTTTAAATTTACATTGAACAATTTATTGTTATTAAAATAATGTACTTTTCTGTTCAAACCTTACAATATTACTTCGTAGAAAATATCTTCTGGTCACAAAGTGACTATGACATGTTTGTACCTGAAAGTGACAAAACATTACATTAACTACATGGAATAACTTAATAATCTATAAATTTTACTTTCAAACAGGCTTTATCAGTAGCAAGACAGCTGGGAGCGATGACCTATGTGGAGACATCAGCCAGAGCTTCTACGAAGGGCGTCAAAGACGCTTTCGAAGTAGCTGCACTAGCCGCCCTCGGGAAACTAAACAAGCAGCAGATGAAACAACAGGTACACAACCCTTCATATCACGATACACTACATAATATTACTTTAATCTTATATTCCCCCTCTTTTTCCCTCACGTGCTGGACAGCATTCCAAGCGGATTCTAAAGTAGGTACGTAGACAAAGGCTTATAGCTATATCCAACCATAATACGTGGAAGTCCTTACATCTATTAACACTTCCAACAAAATTATCGAAAATAAACACAATGTTAAATGCTAGTTGTTTTTTCTAACAGAAACAAGTGGGCCGCAGCAAAAGCAAGCGTGATTTGAAAGCTGAGCTGAAAGGGCGCGCGAAGAGCTGCTGCGTCATGTGATCCGTGGCCGGCCACCCATCCCGGTGGCCGCACGACTGCTAGGCGACCACCGCCCTTCCTCTTGAACCCAACCGTTCCTTCAAGGAACCCACCCGGGCCTAAGTATACGCCTTGCGGAACACCCCACGTAAATATTCACCGACGAGTTCCCTCTTCTAATGGAGGTAACAAAAATACGACACATATATATTTAGTGTCATTATTTAACATGTATAAGTGAAATAACTACGTGCAAAGTGATTAAATTAATTTAATTCTAAGTGTGATTCATTGTCAAAAGCCTAATAGAGAACTATTATTATTAATGTACTGTTAAATGGGAGCGGAACGAAGTTCTTTGGATTTTTAGGTGAAGGTATCAGTAAAATAAAAAGGTGCAATGTAATTATAGCCCCCAGGGTTGGAGCGCGAGCCTGTGATAAAGTTAAAAATAGAAAATTCGCGAGACAAAATAGAAACGTTTTAGATTGAATTAGAAAAGGCGAAGCGACGCTCATTTTGGCATTTTATCATCACAAACAGTTGAAGCATTGATGTAAAGAATCATATTAGTTAGGAACAAATACGTGTTTTCATATACATTGACATAACGACGTAAGTATAACTTGATGTTTTTCTATAAGATAGCATTTCATATGTCTAGGTTATAATGGAAGTTATCGAGGCTCCGTTATTTTGTGTAGGACCAATGTTGCTGTTGATTTTGATGCAGTAGCTTGTTTGTTTTAAAAGCTACGAGCTAAACATTTTCTTTGTGATATACATACGTAAATGTAATTTAAAAATAATAATGCACAATGGTGGACAATACTAAAATACGGAGGTCCATATGCTAGTTAGTTTCACGTCCAAATTTGCTATAGGTGTTAGATTTTTGTACGTTTACAATACGATAAAAAAAATAATGTTGCTTGCCTGGAGAAGTTCGTGAACCATTATGTAAATTAGGATCACATTTCAATGTCATTGTCATTCGTAATAAATATAATAATTTGCCTTCAAAATGTCTTTACTAAAATATTATATTTTTACCAAGTGACGAAGTCCGAATTTTATTTTTCAAAATTATAAATATAAATAAATATTTATTTAAAATACATGTCTCATTTTACCAACAATCATTTACTCATAATTTTTCTGATAAAAAATGACGTGGTTTTTTGTCGTGAAGCATAAAACGTCAAATAATAATAAAGACCATTGAGTTCAGTAATTAGGTTTGCAAGTCACGCGTGACGTGGCTCCGACGAAATCACAATTGCTTTCCTGCTCCCAAATGCAAAGTAAAACCTAAAAATTAAAACAAGCCATGAAAATATTCATGACACGTATTTTTATTTGTCGAAGTTTAATATCTTGAGTTAGAAATAATTTAAGTTTTAAACTTAAAAGGAATTATTGTAATAGTAATTTCAAATGAGAAAATAATGTATTTTGGTATTCTAACTTCAAAATAAAAAAAAAACTTCACGAACCCTCCCTTCAAATGTAAAATGCAATTAATTTTATGATTGTTGGTAAAATAAAGCATTCTTCAAAAGTACATTTCTAGGTAGGTTATCAAAAATAAAAAATCTTCATATTGAACAAAATATTAAAAACTTTATTTTTATTATAATTATTTTCGATTGTTTAAAGTATTGTAAGTCGATATCAAGCTTTAAATTCAATGTTAGCTTTAATTATCATTATATTTAAATTAAAACATGTATACCTAGTTTTAGTATTTTTTCATTGAAAACGAAAATCGGACAAAATTATTATTTACCACATTTTTTTCTTTATTATTTATGAACAATTGTACATATCATGTTAGTTTTGTATAAATAAGAACTCTGGCATCATTTTTAAAAAAAAAACTTTTTTTTTATAATTGGAATAATTTTTATATATTTCGAATAATAAATTAATTTACCAATAGGTATTGCTTTACTTATTTCTATTATCAGTATTAAAATGTATACGAAAACAAATAGGAATATATAAAACTTTTAATTATTTACGTAGAAAACGTATATATTATTTGGATTTATGCGCACTGTAGCAGATAACAACTTTGACTGACATTCAATTATCCCGATTTATTCGAAAAGAAACGTGATTAAATTTTCATTTCAACTTTGTAATTGGATTTTAAGCTTTTCGATTACTATTTTAGAAACACTATTTATTTTTACTTTATTTTAAATCTAATTTTTCAGAAGGTATATATGTAGAAAGATATTTATTGTATAAAAATATATACAATATATACCCTGTATTTGTATAATTTCGTAAAACCATGAATTATTTTAATCATTAAAAAGTTTTTTTTTTTATTCATTCAACTTGTCACGAAGTTATTTAATAATTATGTTGAACTAGTAATAAATGTAAGCTCGCAGATATGTTTATGTATATATTAAAATCATTTGATTTTTACGATTGTAAAAAAGTGTTTTAATAAGAATGACGTCAGAGTTTCTACAAATGCCTTATATTGTTACTTCTTAATTGTGTAATGTAAACAATGTTTTTAATATTAGACGAGTTAACTTGACGTTAGGCCACTTTGAATGTTGTTCTAGATATCGAATATAGCGTTCAGTGTTTTTGATATTTGACTTTTTATTTTATAACCCAAACTTCCCATTCTTACATAATTATGTTCTTACTAGCTTGTGCCCGCGACTCCGTCTACGTGGTCGTCGAAGCCTTCAGATATAGGGACAAACAGTTTCCTATGTGTTAATCCAGGTTATAAACTATATGTGTTCCAAATTTTATCTATATCTGTCGAGTAGTTTTTGCGGAAAAGGGTACCAAACTTACATACATAACATCCTCACCAACTTTCGCAATGCATTTTGCATGTTCGACGTTCAAAAAGTGCTGATTTCTAGCCTAACTTGACAAAAATATTTCTTCGGCAATTAATTAATATTAATATTTATTATTAATAAAAAAAAATAATTAATATGCAAAATACGGCTTCTCCCGCGAGGATTATACGAATTCAAATTAAAAATGACAGAGCTTCATACAAACCTTTCCCCTCTTTTTCATTCCCTTAGGGGTAAAATTTCGGAAAATCCTTTCCTATCGGATGCCTAGGTCATACAAAGAACACATCCTCCAAGTTTCAGGTCTCTACGATAAGCGGTTTAGGCTGTGTGATGATCCGTCAGTCATCCAGGACAAAGCATTTTATATGTGTAGATAAGGCAGATAGTATCTATAACTAAACTATATTACTGTAATACTCGCCACTGTGGCGAGGATATTTCTCTAAATCTACTCGTAACGACGTATAGGAAAGGCCTACGTTCGACGGCGAACATTTACGGATATTTATTGGCTGTTACAATGACGTACAGCCTTGAGCGAATACATTTGACTCCGATACCTTCTGCTAGTCGCTTTAGAGCTAAGTTCATCGACGATGTTTACCTAATCGGCCCGTTAAATAAAAAGTTTTTTAACCACGAAGTGGGAATGTTCGTGCTATCCACTTCTTATCCAACTCCGGATTGGTAGTCGACCGTTTTTGGGAAGAAAATACTCAAATGATAAGGTATCTATCGTAAGACAAATGTTTGAATTTATGGTAAACAGCTGTTTTGAGTTGATCGGACTGTTATCTTGTCGGTGAACTTGTGCCTTAGCCTTATATCGTTACTTCTCACATGTGAAGGGGACATTTTAACTATAACGATTCGGCAGATAAGCTATGTTTTTTGTTCATGTCTAAAGTTATTGATAACTAAGACACAGACTACTTACTTCTATAAAATTTTATTTAATTTTTTTTTTTTTATTTATTTATTTATATACATACATGCAACTACCATTATAGTAACCCAATTCGATAGTGCAGTAAACAATAACAACAATTCACCACTTATAATAAGACAATACCATAAGAATAGCAACACCTGCAATAGGTACTATATTAATATACTAGCTGTTTCCCGCGGTTTCACCCGCATCCCGAGGGAACTACTTAGCGCACCCGGGTAAAAAGTAGCCTATGTTGTTCCTCAGGGTCTATTCTATCTCTGCACCAAATTTCATTTATATCGGTCCAGTAGTTTTGGCGTGAAAGCGTAACAGACAGACAGACAGACAGAGTTACTTTCGCATTTATAATATTAGTAAGGAAGTAAGGATACGAACATTGTTTGTACATCGGAAATTGATTGTTTCCGATTAAAAAGTAATCTTTAACGTAGTCCAGGTTATAAACTATGTATGTGTGGACCAAATTTCATCCAAATATACTTGTATATATCCAAAGATATTCAAAAAAAAAAACTTTAAAAAAATATTATTTTGGCTTCTGTTGCTCTTATAAAGAAGTTAATCAAATTAAGAAAGAATATTAGTTTTTCTTCAATATCGTTAATGTACAGAGATCAGCCTAATACAATTTTATCTATATCTATACTTATAATAAATCTGTAGAGAGGTCAATTCTGTACATGAAATATATTTCCAAAATAACTATCAGGGGGTGATTAGGGATCGATACTGATGCCAAAAATGCAATCAGTAAATTTTTTGTCTGTCTGTCTGTCTGTCTGTCTGTATAAACTCTATAGAAACAAAAACTACTCGACGGATTTTAACGAAACCTGGTACAGTTATTTGTCATACTCCTGAGATGGTTATAGTAAACTTTTCATCACGCTACAATCAATAGGAGCAGAGCAGTGAAGGGAAATGTTGTCATTTTGTTTAAACGCGCTAATCTCAGGAACCGCTGGTCCGATTTGAAAAATTCTTTCAGCGTTAGATAGTCCATTTATCGAGGAAGGCTATAGGCTATATATCATCACGCTAAGACCAATAGGAGCGGAGCACCACTATTCCACGCGGACGAAGTCGCTGGCAGAAGCTAGTTCTTAGTATAGTAGTAGATCTATATAGCCAGCACAAATTTTCATAAAGTTAAATGCAAACTAGACCGGTATAAAACATCTCAAACGACCACAAAACTAGTCCTCTCCATCCATTGCTTCTTACGTTAAACATTTCAGTTTCACTCATATTACATAAACCGAAATGTACAGCAAAACTAATAAAATTCCCTTCAGCACTTCAGGAGTTATTATCATCAAACATCAGTAATAGTAGCTCCAAGTATCTTAAACGACCTTGTGTTGTCAAACACATTAGCGATGATATAATTTTCTGAGCAAAACAACGTTTTGTGATAACATCACTATTTGTATCTACAGAGAGGCACAGTACAATTTTATCGGTAGTTCAGTTTTATCAAAGAATTTAAATTTCATCAAAAATTTTAGCCAATGCAAGTCAGGTAGGCTTTTAGATGTAAGTAAATATTTAGGTGATGAAAAAATTGCTTATGTAAAAAATATTATTATTATATTATAACTTCCCTCATAAAAGAAGCGTGTTAGGTACTTCTGGTTTATTCAGGCTTTGCTATTTCCAGCGGTTTAATGCGCGTCTAGAGAGAACCATTGAACGCACCCGAACAAAAAGTAGCCAATAACCGTCTCCAGAGTCCCCTCTATCTCCGTACTAAATTTCATCCTAATTGGTTTAGCCGTTTTGCCCTGAAAGCGTGACAACTCAATCGCATTTTAACACTTGCACATCCTAACGTGATGAGTGGGCACAGCCAGTATTTACAAAATATGATGGATAAGGTTGCACAATGCCTAAGGAAGTACCAGTAACGATGAAGAAAACAAACTAAGAGATTACGAGTGGGCTTCATATATAAAAATATCTACTGGTGGAAAACTTGATATGGCAAAGTGAAATAATCCTTCGGTATAACGAACTAATGGTGTACAGTAAAATAGCCCAAACGAGTCAAGATACATTAATTTACATTTGGCGCACTTAGGCCAGTCAATTCCTCTACCAATTTGCTGATTGTCTAGTATTATTGTCACCACGATATCAAATGATTATAAAGTACATGCAGAAAAAAACTATTTCAAATTGTTGACCTTCTGTCTTCCGTGCACAGTAAACACATAACCTCTTCGCTCTGGCAGTTCGTTTTATTACAAGCGAGGCGAGGGAGCGAACACGTATCCCTAAGTGCCAATTCCAAGCTTATAAGCTATATACTATAACATCTAACAAGATGTCTGGTAAATATTGATGTAGTAATGTGTGGCATAAAATAGTGTTCCGTATTTTTGTGCCAAGAAAAATACCAGCATTTTCTAAGGGTTGAATACCTTGCGTATCATTGAGGATACTTAGACGGATATAAATAAGTCTGGGCTGGTGTTTCGCAGGACCGATGGTCCTTGTATCAAGACTTGTAATTGGGACATCGGACTGGCAAACATAGCAAGACTATCCCCCAGCTGGATATACATAGGGAGGCTGAGATGGACTGGATGCAGAAGGTAGAGTCTCAGGTGATGTGGCGCAACTTGGGACAGCCTTACGCCATAGCTTCACTGAGAACATAAGTGAGAAATCATGATATTTGGGCCTACCTTTTTAAGGGACTAGAAATAATCAAAAGACTCTTCCCACTGTGGGTGAATAGGGGAATGTCAGACTCTTACCGTCTTACGATCTTACTTATCAAGTCCGATTATTTTTTAATCTGCAGCTTAGCAACGGATTAGAAATAATCTCACTCATAAATACTGTTTAGCGTTCATCCGAACTTGTGTATCTTAATCCTGGATTACGACGTTAAGTATGGATTAGGTGAGAAATGGTTAAACTTCAGATTACAGCTTTTTTATAAGCAAGACGGTTACTGACTAAAACCTGTCCATGTTCCTTCTTTCGCTCTTTGTGTTTCTAGGCCACGGCAACTCTTACGAACATCCCGCAGCCCCATTTAGATCTAACTATACTTCATTCACAATAAGATTAGAAAAACTTCCAAACTTTTTTTGCAGCTTACTCAACCAATTTGGAGTTCTATTCCCTACTGATAAGGATGGCGTTGAAAGCAAAATATTGTTTACAATAACAAAAATATTCTGCATCTGTTTTTGTGTCACCTTAATAATAGAGCTTTAATTCGTTTGAACAAACGGTAAATAGGATGCCTTTAAATGTCTAATCCTTACTAATATTATAAATGCGAAAGTAACTCTATCTGTCCGTCTGTTACGCTTTAACGCCAAAACTACTGGACCGATATAAAGGAAATTTGGTACAGAGATAGTAGACCCTGAGGAACAACATAGGCTACTTTTTACCCGGGTGCGCTAAGTAGTTCCCTCGGGATGCGGGTGAAACCGCGGGAAACAGCTAGTCTTATTATAAATGGAATATAGGTACACGAAATTACAGTTAATGTGGTTAACGAAATATACCAGTGGAATTCTGCTGGGTACAAATCTTCGAAACTAGAATATCGGCTAGTTAGGCGATAATAATATATTTTCGCTAATACGCTCAAAATTCGACAACGTTTCGTTACCGAATGTTTAGTTTTCGCTACCCAATTTCGTCTCGCAATATCTGTATGAGACCTTTAATGTATTTTAGAAGTTAAGGATACTTTGGTGGTTGTTACTACACGGTTAATGGCTTTGGGTTCATACGAGAAGGTCCAAAGGTTACCTTTAGAGAAAAGTTAGGCACAGAAGTGGCTTAAAACATTGATTGCTAAGTACGACAGACGTGGTGAAGTTGTACATAAGTTATTACTTAGTCATTACTTAGCTGTGTGGTTTAAACATGGTACAACTTTGAATACACAACTTTAACTTAACTCCTAACTAAAAGTTCAACACATAATATTAAGTTGTTTATGTTCATTGAGTGTCTAAACTTATAAGTTTAGTGGTCATGAATGTATTTATTGTGTCACATTCATATTTGATACCCAAATTGAACGCTGAAGGGATTTTCACAAAAAAATATTCTATGACGGCCTTGGAATATGTTTCTTACTAGATAGAGGAAACTTTTTCTACCCTTTGCGGTGAATCATGGTGGTATCTAGTACTTGCTGTGGTGTCGTGTAGTATAGTAGGTACATCTGTACTGTAACTTCTAAAGCGTCACCCATGGTTTTGTTTAAGGCAGGCAAGTGGGGCGATCTGACTAGCTGGTCGAATAAGCATAGATATTTTTTACACGACACTGTAATTTTCCCTTATTTTCCAAACATTAACAATATTTCTTTCCCTTAAAAACTTATTAAAATTCTCGAAAATTAATACAACCATTTTAAAGTAGGCTTACTTATTATTTTTATACTTATATATGTACTCGTTGATTACAATTCCTGGAACTACATCGCTATTCAAATAGATCCGATAACTTTTCATTAGGTTCCAAGAAAATTCTTAAAGTAAATACCAATAATAAGGAACCTTAATAATAATAATCTGAAACAGAATTCTCTAATACCACTTTTAGATAAATCAAAAATAATAATTAAAATGTCTACCAACACAAGCATCAAAACCTGGTAACTCCGAACAAAATAATCTGTTTTATATTGACAATAACGTGGTACGTGACAACAGCGGGGTAGAGGAATGAACCAAGGGTGAAATGGAGATAATAACTCTACGGAACCGTTTATGGAATTCTTTTGGGGAATTATTGTGGGACAGCGTGGCAGCTCATTTATAGCTGTGAGAAATAAATATACATGTATTTTGCACCCACCTATTTTTTAGGACTCCGTAGTCGAAAAGGAGCTATGTCCGTTCGTATGTCTGTCCGCGGCATGCCTCAGAGGTTTTTCTTTTTACTAGAAAACTAAAATTTGGTATGGATGTGCATATTAAACACGCCGACAAAGTGGTAAAATAAAATATCAAAATATTTTTTTAGGGTACCTACACGTAAAGTGAGATTTTTTATTCTTTTCTAATGGGTCCCGGTGGTGTGTGGTATCTATCGTTAGATAGGTCTTTCAAAAATATTGCAGGTATTCCTAGACATGTGAAAAAAAATCACAGATGTGGTATATAAAACGAACTACAAATTAAAACATTCACGGCTGAGTAGGCTTTACCGATTGCAGAGTTATAGTCTAAGACTAGAACTAAACGTATTACAAACACCCGCGTGGCCCAACACGCACTTGGCCGGTTTTTTACATATCTCCAAATCCATTGATCCAGCAGATTAAACTTAAAATAGTTATAGACAGACGGACACTATCTTTTGCATTTATTATGAGGAAGGAATAGCTACCCACTATTCCCCACATGAAAATGAAAAATGTAACTATGATGCTTTTACTAAAGAATTTACCCCTCACGTACTCACCGTCACGCCCAGTAGCGAAAAACTTGGTAATTCATAAAAGTTTTTTATTAAAAATATATAGGGAACTTAGGGCCGGCCATTCCTGAGACACGGCGGCCGATATTAGGGCTCGTTTAGTACGTGACAGTATTCCACGATCATTTCGGGCTCATGATATTAAAAAAGTCCGTTTCGAGGTCACCACGAGGTTTGGTATTAAAAATGTTAGGGAAAGAGTATTTTGTCCGGAATTGGGAAAAAATTGTTCGAAGTTTGTTATGGGATGGGTTAGTAGGTACTTATCACATTATAACAGTCGGTGGCCTAGTGGTTAAGGCACCTGCATCTCGTGTACGAGTGTGCGGGTTCTAAACCTGCCAAGTAGGTACTAATGTGACTTTTGTAGTCACAATCATGAAATTCTAAGAGTATCTAGGACACAATTGACTAATGATGAAGGTAAACATCGTGAACTGGACTCAAAATGTCTGAAATCGCCAATCCACCCATAGTTAGCGTGATGATCAGAAAGTCTGACAACCAGTTTTACCAAGGCGTAACGTGTTGCCCTGTAAAACTGGGTTGTGGAGTTCAGATAGGTAGTCGCTGCATGTAAAACACTGGTACTCAGCTGCATCTGGCTAGACTGGAAGTCGATCCCAAAAATATTTGGGACGAGGCTAGGCAGATGATGATGACAGTACCTACCAAAAGTTACTGCAAAAGTGTCTATTTGTTTGTTAGGCTTTGATACTTTAACCGCTAACCTGACTTAGGTAAATGAAATTTGGTAGTGAAATAGATTAAACCTAGGGTCGTAACTAAGGGAATTTGTATCCATGTGTATTTAGAAGTTCCGCCAAGATGCGAAGTGAACGCGAGGGAAATAGCTAGTGTTGAATAATTTTATTTATATAAATAAATCGTCACGATGATGGTGTGATAAAAAGTCTAGTTACCTTAGCGGCGGCGTTGTGCAAGGACTCAGGTTCAGCTATGTTGAAGCAAAGCATGAATACCCTGGCGTCTTGGTAGGCGAGCGGTCTCACCGTGTCGTATGCCGTTGTACCTGTGAACAATATAAACCATTCAGTATTAATTCTGAAGGCACGTTGTCGTATGTGACTGAGCAAATGTCTGCTACGCTGCGTGTCGTGGGATCGAGTCCCGCACGGGGCTACTAAAATTGTTCCTGGTCTGGGTGTTTGTGCAAGTTTAATGAATGTTTGCAAACGCATCCACGATACAGAAGTAATTCCTAGTGTGGGTCAATGTTTTATTTAAAAAATATATTAAAGAAACGTCTGGAGAGAAAAAAGTTTTCTTTGTTTTGTTTTGACTTTTTTTTTTTTCAACTTCGCGTCTTTCAAATTATCCTAGCCAACCTTTATTAACTTTTTGTACTAATGTTAGAAAGTTAATAACTGACTCGTATCTGGTTCATATTAGTATCTAATTTAACTAACTTGTGTACCTTCGTCTAGTCTGCTTTTATATTATGAAATGGCGAAATTCGTTATAAGATTTGTGTGGGATATTTTCTAGAACTTCTACACTAATAAACCTTACACGGTACTGCACCAATTTGGATGAAATTTCGTACGCAGATAGAAAGGACCTAAAAGAAGATTAAAGGTTTTTTTTTTATCTAGCTGAAGCCAGAGAGTCTGACAACCAGTTTTACCAAGGGGTATCGTGTTACCCGAGAAACTGGGTTGTGGAGGTCAGATAGGCAGTCGCTCCATGTTAAACACTGGTACTCAGCTGCATCCGGTTAGACTGGAAGCCGACCCCAACGTAGTTGGGAAAAGGCTAGGTAGATGATGATGATGATGATATCTAGCTGAGGTAAGTAGTTTCCTCATGATGCGGATGAAATCGCGGGAAAAGCTAGTTTTTTACTTGACTGTCAAAGGTTTGTTTATAACGAGGGGGTTTGAACTTCAGTGAACTAAAACAGCTTACAACTACTAGTTTACACTAAAATAACGTATGAACAACATGATACTGTTGACCTTTTAAAGCTAGAACACCTTTTAAATTCCTTCAGTTCACCAGCTACAGAAACTTCTAGAAGTTAACCACTAAAATAAAATAGTAAGTACCTACAACAATTTCTTAATGCCACCAAGATGGCGGATTGCTTTCACAATGTCATCTCCCGCCATTTCCTTGGCGCTTTTCTTGGTAATACAAACTTTATTCAGAAGTTCTACTAATACCTATAGATTTTATGAAAAATGTAAACAAAGTCGAAACGCCACAGAAATTAACAAAATGGCGTAAGTATGGCGCATTTATGTCAATTTCATGCTCTAAACCTCATCATTCACCATTTAATCTATCTAACACTGAAAGATTTTTTTAATCGGTACGGTAGTTCCTGCGATTAGCGCGTTCAAACAAACAAACTCTTCAGCTTTATTATATTAGTATAGATTCTATATTTTTTTACTGCAAAATTTCTTACTCTTGCCGAGTTTAGGCTTGTTTTATGGTGATAAAAATAGTTATGCGACGACAATGGCGCGAAAACGATTGAAAATTAAAGAAAGAATACTACTAATCATATAATCAAAAGATTGTTCTTCTAACTCAGTTGCATATTGTCAACTCATTTGCTGAAATTCGCCGGAATAGTTAGTTAATTTAATTATCACGCTTTTAACTTCGGACTGCGAACAATTTGAATTCCTTCGCGAATGTAACGAATGATTGTATTTTCATGTAATTGTGTTGAATAGACGTCTACGGGTTTGGAGGTCGAATTTTGTTAAATTGAATCTGAGTACTTTAACTTGATAATATTTCAAAATCCCCCTTTAATTTGTCTATTGTTAGTACTCCGCGTTTTTTCTTAGAGTAAGAAAAAATATGTTCGATTTATGAATAGCTCTTGCTCCCTCCAATATTACTAGCCAGAAAAAAGGTAGCTAAAGGTGCCTAGGATACACCGAATGATAATGTACACCTTATAAAATAAAAAAGTAAAAGTCTATTTGTTTAGTACCCAATAACGGAAGGTGTCTGTATATTTATTCTAAACCAAACAAAAAAACATTTAAATGCGTCCAACACGCAAAAATAAGCAACATTTACCAGCAAACAATGGGCCATTTCATCCTGTTTGTAACCAATTTACATGCGCGAACACTCTTTATTAAAATACTAATATCAATACACGGTGAACACGAATATTATCAATGCAATATCATTTAACGTTGGCCCAAAACAAATATGGCAGCCATTTTGTGCTCCACGACTATTACGTAGAGGAAATGGTGTCGTTTCTAAACGAAATAGTTTCCTCTAAACGTGCTTCGATGGCACACGCAACTGTCTATTCAGCCAATATTGAAACTATTTTTTCGTTTCAATTTTAATGTACAAACATTAACGTTTGGTAAAACAACAGCTGTTTACCATAAATTCAAACTTCTGTCTTACGATGGATACCTTATCAATTGCGTTTTTAGGGTTCCGTAGTCTGACAAGGAACCCTTATAGTTTCGCCATGTCCGTCTGTCTGTCCGCGGCATAGCTCCGAGGTTCTTGATACTAGAAAACTGAAATTTGGTATGGATATGTATATTGATCACGCCAAGAAAGTGGTAAAATAAAATTTTGAAAAAAAATTTTTTTCAGTGTAGCTCCCAAACACGTAAAGTGGGGATGAATATTTTTTTTCTCGCGTATCCCTCCGTGTGGGGTATCGTTAGATAGGTCTTTTAAAAATATTATGGGTGTGTGAAGACCATTTTTTGGTTAAGCGAGCCATTTGCGAAATATCTAGCTTTTCAGTGCAAATTTTTGTTCGATACGAGTTACCCCCACCTCTAACTTTTGAATGGCTATACCTAGAAATGTGAAAAAAATCACAAACGTAGTACATGTAATGAAATTACAAGGAAAACTATCACGGCTAAGTAGGCTTAACCGGTTACAGAGTTATAGTCGACTATCTAACTCCAACTACGGAACCCTACTGCGCGTGGCCCGACACGCACTTGGCCGGTTTTTTATTCCTAAAACGGTCGATTACCAAGCCGGGGTTGGACAAGAAGTGGATAACACGAAAATTCCCGCTTCCTGGTTATTTTTATTGAATGGGCCGATTAGCTAACTATCTGTCGGTGAACGTACTTAATGGCTTAGTTTAGTAAATCGTGTCTTGTCGTGTCTTTGCTGTCCATCTAAAGCCAGCAAAGAGTGGGGGTTTTTACGCTTAATTTCGAACCAAATATAGGTAGGTAGGTTTAATGTCTAATACCTAGGTGGTGCTAAACCTAAGAGGCGGCGATAGGCTGATATGATGATAATGATAATGACGATAGTGATAAATTTCCTGTTTTTTTTTTCATATTTTTAAATGTATTTTATAGAAATATTTTAAAATGTAATTAATATGTATTTAAATGAAATAAACGAAAACAAATCCTGAATAAATAAAATCAAATGTTCTGGGGTTTCCTTTACGTTTTAACATCAGTGACGTAATCAGGGAGCCTACCTCTGTCTAATTATAATTGGGGGAAATAATTGTACACGGGTAATTTGATGAAACCTAGTCTAGCGTTTAGATTAGACTACTAAGATAGGATAGTACTAGATAGTTTTTACCATGATACAAAAACGTGCTCCCGCAATGGTAAGTGAAAGGCAATACTAAATTAATAAATATAACTCCGCTACTTAATAACCCTTCTGGCCGATTAAACAATTAGTTAAAATACTATAAACCACATTTTACTATAATGTTGACCAATACCGCAGAGTGCGCGGTATTAAATTGTACACAAAATAAATAGTATTAAAAAACTTAATCCGATTCTCTGCAATCGTATTGTTTACAAATTTTTCGCTTATTTTTATCATATACATTAATTTATTAATATATATTAATTTTTATACATCCGTAAAGTAATTCTGTCTGTCTGTTAATTTTAAGCGAAAATAGCTGAACCGATTAAGATGTAAAGCTTGGAGAAGAATATAAGAATAGAAAACAGCCAAAATAGCTGAACCGATTAAGATGTAAAGCTTGGAGAAGAATATAAGAATAGAAAACAGTAGCGCTAGACAAGTGGCAAAAACGCTAGTAGAATAGAAAACAAAATGTATGGGAATGACATTCGTTTACGACTAGCTATCTGTCATTCAATGTCATTCCCATACATTATGTATTCTATTCCACCAGCATTTTTGCCACTTGTATAGCCCTACAGGTGTTAAGTATTAATGTTTTCATGAAATGTTATTTAGAAAGAAAGAAAAGAAAGAAAATGCGTTTAATTACGTGATTGGAGACACATACATATACACAAAAAAAAAATAAAAAAAATACTGATACATAAGGGGGTAGTAAGCGTCACAAACACGCAATACGGCCCTCGCTCAGCTTAATGCTGTGACCCTATGCGAGACAAAGTCCCAGCGCTGATTTTCAGCGATAGCCGAATACTGACGTGATGACGTCAATCGGTGATGCAAATAAATATAACATAAATAAATACAATATG
This sequence comes from Pyrrhia umbra, assembly GCA_963891755.1. Classification (NCBI taxonomy): domain Eukaryota; kingdom Metazoa; phylum Arthropoda; class Insecta; order Lepidoptera; family Noctuidae; genus Pyrrhia; species Pyrrhia umbra. The sequence continues at coordinate 2,025,514 of OY982934.1, read as the reverse complement.
TAAATAAATTTGATTTAGCTTCCTATTTCCCGCGGTTTTACCCGCATCCTAAGGGAACTACTTCGCACATTCAGATATAAAGTATCCTATGTGTTAATCCAGGATATAAACTATGTCTGTACCAAGTTTCATCCAAATCCGTTTAGTAGTTTTTGCGTGAAAGACCTACAAACATCCTCACAAAACCTTCGCATAAATTGTATACAATCCGGACCGATGAACTTTGTCAACCCTATATTTCTTTTTGTTATTTAACCGATGTTTAACAACTGAAGCTAGTTATTTAACCGATGTTTAACAAACAAAGCAAAAACCATGACAATCGGTCCAGCCGTTCTCGAGTTATGGTGTTCGATCAAAGCAGACTTTAGTTTTATATGTAGAGATTATGTCGATAATACGAGCGAGAATTCCCGCTTTGAAAATTCAAATATGGCCGCCGAATCAGAGTGCGGTAATCGAGTACAGTGCCGATAGTGTTTGCAAATAGATTTAATCACGATTGTGTGTTTGATTCGTTCTGAAACGTGACAGTTTAACCGATTGCGGTATTGTAATAAATATTTCGTTTTCAAACTGAGGTATTTTAAAATGGAATCAGGATTTGTTTTAATGGAAGCTTAGGATATAAAAATACCAATTTTTTATGTATCTTACTCCACACAATTCAATACTTTTTTTACGTGAACCATCTGACGGCTTGTATGCCGTGACAGCAAGCGGTATGATGTTCATTTATGCCGTCATACCCTCTCTCCGCCACTTTTTTTGTTCGTACACTATATACTTCGTAGCTTCTACGCGTGAGTAGTTGCTTACTGCTCGTAACGTCTTTGATTTTCTTGTTTTCTAAGAGACCTTAAGATATTATGTACCTACGTTTCTACATTAATTTTGGAACATAAGAAACAAAATAAAGATAATTTTCTAGGAAAACAGAAACACCATTTGCCCGTAAGTAAATATACGTACCTATTGTCCTGAGTCTACAAAAAAGCAAAACGCAAAAATCTTCTTTATTAAAGTCATTTTGATTATTAATTGTACTCTAGCATTGCAACTTCCATTCATATAATCACACGGAAACCACTACGTATGTGGTTAATGCGGCTTTAATACGTGTCAAATCACAAATTATGTTGCCGAACAGATCAGCAAAATGCGTTTCATTTTATGCAGTCATGTTACATAAATAACAGTAAAGTTAATCAATCGATTTTAGACGGTAAATATCGCTTCCCACAATCAAAGTCTGATGATGGGTGATATGAGGCGTCATTATTTCAACATCTTACCTACATACAAATAATTATGACATCTAGGTCTCGTGCACTGGAATTTGGCCTTAGAATTAGTGTTATTATTCTTTATTGTACACAAACAAAATTATTGTAAAATTGATCCAGATAGTATAGGTACCTACACCCACAATTGGGTTTTCTTACAGCAAACCTTAAAGTGATAGAGAGATTTGGTATTACACATAAAAGTTAAAAAATAAAAGATTTTTATAAAATAATTAATATGTAATAACGTATACCTACTTAAATACATACATACCTACATACAGGTCATGTCTAAAATAAATATTCCTTAATTCGTCTTATGAAAACATCTAGCGATGGGCTATCAGGTATAATGGAGAATTCCAAAGGATTTTTTATCGATTGAATCGAATAACTATCGATTTTGAAACATAAGCAAAAACTTGTCAGTCTTACTAACTAAAAACCGCTCCAATGTCTCATCTCGCAAGTCCGGGGCCGCAAGGAACCAAGATCTTCCGCAGAAACGCAGGTTTCTCCTAGTTTAGAGGGCGTCCGGGGTGCGTCCGGGCGGGTTTTCTAAAGAGCGTCCGGAGAAAACCCGGACACTTTTTACCTGATATCCGATCCCGATTGATTGTAAGGTGAGCAATCAATTAAAACAAATAATAAAAAGTGTCCGGGGAAAAAATCAAACTCACTCAAAATGTCCGGGGTTTTTATAGTTTTAGTCCAGAGTCGACGATTTGTGTGATGGCAGCCCTAGTTCTACCTAACCTATGTCATGAGAACGTCTAGACGAGGCGATATCATACAAAATCATGAAAATGTTGCATACTTAGCATATATGTGTTCTAAACTATCGATATTTGAAAGATATTGAGATCCAATTCTAGATTGCATTGTTCCTTACACAACAAAGCAGACCAAAGCGGGATTTTATAACAACTTAGATCAGGACAAGCGGAATCCAACCTTTTGTATACATTTTACGAGCGACACAAAGATCTTTCGGTTTACCATGCAAAACGGCCACAACAATTTTCCATATATTTCTATACTTTAAAGTTTTCTGTAACAATGTTTTAAATATTGTGAATTGGACCCACGTTGGGCGCCATTCTGAATTTATGGACGATTACTGAAGAATAACTGTTAGATGATGCAACTGGCTCTGAAATCACCTCAATTATATTAATAACAAGCTTTCCGCCCGCGGCTTCGCCCGCGTGGACATTTTTTTTACACCTAGGGTTACATTATTCAAGTTTTAGTAGGGATCCCTAATTATTTCTGGAAATAAATATAGCCTATGACACTTCATAAAGATGTAGCTTTCTAACGGTGAAAGAATTTTTAAAATTGGTCCAGTACCTAGTTTTTGAGTTAAACCCTTACAAACAAACAAACAAATAAAACCCCAAATCAAAAAAATCTTCCCTCTTTATAATATTAGTATAGAAAACTAGAATTTAAAATGAAAACAAAACATTCACTCAATCACAAGCGCAAACTATAAATATTTTTGTTGCAAATCTTAGTAAAAAAATGTGTCTAGAATAACTTGGTTATCCTACAACACCCAATCTGTACCCATCAAAATACATAGCATCAATGACTGTCTCATAGACCCATTACCTATACCTACAAAACGAACGCGATAATAGGTACCTATATACAGAAGCCTGAAATCATAGGAAGTCGCTTCTCATAATATCCCTATTCCTATTGTTGATTATTCATAAGTTTCAACAGCAAACCGCTCTTTACAAAAACGAAACAAACAAGTTAAGAATTAAGTAACGAACTCCGGAAGAATAAAACATACGTTTTATATCTGAACAAATAAAACCTCAAAGCTCTCCAGTTTATGATGCAATCCGAATCGTTTGATAACAAAGTTATGCTCTTGGGAATGGCGCGCACTCAGTCCGAAGGAATTAGTTTAGCTGTTTTTTACTGATACTTGGATTGTAAAACAAGAAGATTACTTTCAGAATTTGACATAACAAGACTACTAAATTAGTGTGTGTGCATTTTAATGCACGCGGTATGTGTTCGTATACACATCATTATCATCATCTGCCTAGCCTTTTCCCAGCTATGCTGTCAACTTCCAGTCTAACTGGATGCAGCTGAGTACCAGAGTTTATAAATGGAGCGACTGCCTATCTGACCTCCACAACCCAGTTATCAGGTAACACGATATAGTAAAACTGGTTGGCAGACTTCTACCTACCCGTAAGGACTGTCAAAGATCTACAACTGATAGCCGGTATCAACGGCTTAACATGTTTTTCAAGGCATCCTCCGTGCCTTGGTATTACTCCTTCTAGTATGACATAGATGATCACCTATCCATGGACGGACCGCGCCAAGCGTAGCTTAAACTTTGACCGATCGACCCTTACGGCTTTTGCTCAGCCACAGCTCCTCTTATACGTATAATAACTAATTAAATTATCAAGTAGTGCGTGCTAACTTGAAAATAAACGCCTACAAAACTCAAACGTTACGTCATGTTGTGCCAACATGTAGCTCGGCGAAATCTAACAGGCTCTTACTGCGGTACGAGGTCTTATATATTTATATAGCAGTTTAGATAACCTCGTTATCCGAGATTTTAAGAAGAGCTCGTTAAAATTGGTGCTGGAATTATTTTTAAAGAATTTTCGTTTTGAGATATTCTATAATTTTAGTATTCCGCACAGTCGACCAGATAGCCTACATGCTACGTAAGTCAGTATTGCTAGATTAATTAATCCTACTAATAATAAAAATGTGAAAGTGTGTCAGGATAAAATATAGAAGAAGTACCTTTTTTGATGTAGGTATGTTTTTCACTCTTTCACACAAAAACTACTAAATAGGTTTTGATGACATTTGGTACACCCGCATATATCGTCCCACTGCTGGGCACAGGCCTCTTCTCACACAGAGAAGGCATGAGCATTGATCACCACGCTTGCTCAAGGCGGATTGACGATTTCAGACTTTTAAAGTCCAGGTTTCCTCACGATGTTTTCCTTCACCGTTAGTCAATGACGCGTAAGATATACTTAGAAAGTATGTATGGCTTTAGAAAAGTCACATTGGTACTTGCCAGGTTTCGAACCCGCACACTCGTACACGAGAGACAGGTGCTTTAATCACTAGGCCGCTACGACATTTTTGATGTTATTAAATACAAATGTCTATCGTACCTGTAGTCAAAGCTTCCGTGGGTGCATGATCCCCGTCAGCAAAGCACCAGGCATTGGATCCGCAGCTGGCTATACCGCAACCCCGAACACCTTTCAGAGTAGTCTCATGTACGGGGCCCTCCCCCAGGCCTGCCGCAGCTGCGGGACGTTCGAAAGAGATACCGCGCCCCCGGAATACAAAGGGCTGAGGAAGGAACATGAATGGGTTTTAGTCAATAATAGTCTGACACTCCCACCCGCCCCACCCACGGCGGGAGGGGTCATTTGATGATTTCCCATCCGAAAAAAAGATAAAAAGGGCAGCCGTAGGTAGTAGGTAACGGAGAAACAGACAAACATACTTTCGTATTTATAATATTAGTACGGACAATAAAATAATGACAATTGATAACTCACCGAATGACTGATTCTTTGTGATATGTGGGTAGTCGGTACGCTGGAACTCGTGAGCGGCGATTAACTTGAGTTTTAATTTCAAACTGTTGTATACCAGACAGTTGAAGCGTAGACAAGTAATTCAGGGTGCAATATAATTTGTAGCACCTTTTATTTTAACACAATTCTAGTAAAGCTTATTGTTATACTAAGCACTGGCACATTTGCAGCAAAAAATGTGAGGTTACATTAAACGTGAGACGGAAGAACTGTCATTTAAGATCTGTCAAAATGAATGATAAAATTAATTTGCTATTATTTTTACATTTCTCATCTTATCATTTATGATATACCTACGTTTATTTATTTATTAATATAAAATGATGATCATGATAAAAATAATAAACATTATTATTTTAGAAGAATAAAATACAAATTGCGTGTGAAATTATTTTCTTAATTCGAAATAAGAATAAAAAATCTTAGACAATATATTGCCGTCATACAAATCATCTACCTAAACTGTTAAATGGTGTTGCTGTGTATTCATGTGTATAAAAATATTCTTCCTAAAGGTGCTTACATATTATATAACATAACATGTTATAAAACGTGTTATAATAACAAGTTGTGCGTACACATGTTATTAATATTTACGTATACTCGAGATGCATCATCACTACATAGTATAAAACAAATAAAGTCGCTTTCTCTGTCCCTATATCCCTATTGTGATGTATGTATCGATATTTAGGTTAAGTGGGTAGTAAGTAATTTATTAATAATAGGATGGTCACTTGTCACCACCGCCGAGCAGTCTGCGAATATAATGCGGTGCTATCGAGACGTACGTTGTTTTATTCCGCAAATACCTACCTCCAACATATTTCTCACCTATGTATGCTTAAATCTTTAAAACTACGCAACGGATTTTGATGCGGTTTTTTTTAATAGATAGAGTGATTAATGAGGAAGGTTTTATTGTTATATGAGCAAAATTGTTATTCGAATGTGTACGGTATTATTATATGTGGCAATGTTGAAAAACAATAACATAACGTGGACGTGTTATAAAACACAAGTTACACAACATGTTGCTTAATCTGTACGGACCTTAACGTAGATAAAAGGATAAAGTTATGAAACAATAATTTGAAAAAACTTATTTCGTTACGAACCCCAACTCTTGACCCCAAAAAATAATACAATAATAAACTGATACACAAAACTACCCTTTATCAAAAGCCAACCAAACCGAAATCTATGCTTACAACAAATATAGGTCTGCAAATAATCTATCTATACATATAAAATGCTTTGTCTTGAATGACTGACGGATCAACGCACAGCCTAAACCGCTGATCGTAGAGACCTGAAACTTGGAGGGTGTGTTCTTTGTATGACGTAGGCATCCGATAAGAAAGGATTTTCCGAAATTCTACCCCTAAAGGAGTGAAAAAGGGAGGCAAAGTTTGTATGAAATTCTGTCATATTAAATTTGAATTCGTATAGCCCTCGCGGGCGAAGCCGCTGGCAGAAAGCTAGTAAAACCTAAAACCCGTCAAAAAATCATCCTCTTGTCTCTGCTTGAAACTTACTTGCATACTTTACTAACTTTATCGTTACTGAAACCTTTTTATTGGAAATCAAATTTATATTTGCAACTCAAAAACAAAATTTTATAGAAAAATGAGCCTTACCCCCTACAAATATGGTTGGTCTACTTTGATGTCGTTGCAATGGGAGTTGGTAAATTGACTCATTATTTTTTGTGGTCGCTCGCATTCGCACTAATGAGATTTCGCGATATCGCTTGTTTAGGGTTGCTGGGCACTGGATATATATGATTAAAGGGCTTTGGCAGGCGATGGTACCTACTTCATATTGTGTATTCCCGTTTTCGGTGAATGTTACACGAACAGCAAGCGGCTTCGCCCGCTTTGTATTCACAAAAAACATTGTTAGATTGCATTGTTATTCTAATGTGTACCGTATTATTATATGTAGCAATGTTGAAAATCAATGTAACATAATGTGGACGTGTTACACAACATGTTGCTTAATCTGTACGCACCTTTACAGACAGATATGTGTTACTGGGGAGTTTGTTGCGCCACTTCTTCTTCCCAGCAAAAACACATAGGAAGTGGTGAAGGGCGGGCGTTTTGGGGGCTGTCTTTTGTACAACTGACGTTCAAAAAAGCCGACTTTTAGCCTAGTTTAAATAAATTATTTTTGAATTTTCTCACCCAATGAAATACTGGTCGAGTGGACGGCTACCCTAATAAAATCGCCGATGAAAATACCTTTTTGTAACTAATTAACGTGAAGCGGTTTTGTTCGTGAATCTAACTTTTTTTTTGCAATTTTCCCATTTATTCAGATTATTAGGTCATGCTTTTTTCTTTTTAATAAGATCGGTGCAGATGTTGCTAAGTCATATTTTTTTTAGTTTTCCAGCTTTATCAATTACCACAGGGAAGACACCTTCTCCCGCAACGTAGGAACTACACTGTGGGGTAGTAAATTCGGGTCAGTTTTTAAAAATAAGCAATTTTGCTGATTATTAGATTTTTTTCTTTATGAATACCCATCTAATCTAAATATATATAAAACTCAAAGGTGACTGACTGACTGACTGACATAGTGATCTATCAACGCACAGCCCAAACCACTGGAGGGATCGGGCTGAAATTTGGCATGCAGGTAGATGTTATGACGTAGGCATCCGCTAAGAAAGGATTTTGATAAATTCTACCCCAAAGGGGGTGAAAAAGGGGGGCAAATTTTGTATGAAACTTGGTCATTTTTTAACTCACGCGGGCGAAGCCGCTGGCGGGAAGCTAGTAAAGATATAAGTGTCAATTAAATTATTAAATTATTAAATTATTAAATTGTGGCATAGTTGCTCCTAACAGGAGCGCTTTTTAGTCGGGGTTTTATCTTTATTCTTTTTCAGTAGGTATAAAAGTAAAATTATTCACCACTTAATTTGACCTACTGAGAGCATAATTTAAAATTTACACCCAAAAAAGGGTGTACATTACAGAAAATTACGACCTCAAAATTACAGGATTATCCGAATAAATGTGCGTGTAATGGATAAAGGGATACATTAAAATGTCTACGGAACCACATCGCGATATTTATTGCTCTACTTAGCTATTCTATACAAGGTGCGGATCTAAAAACAGAAAGGGACTCTTTATAGGTATCGTTAAAAGATTTTATAAAGTAAGTAAGTAAAAATTAAGCAACGAAAACCCCCTCCAAATCAGATTAGTAGTTTTTGAAATTCGCGGAGACATAAGTAGGTACCTACGGAATACAGAATATATACATTTTTGTAGTCGGTTAAAAAATTCTACGGAACCACATCGGAATATTTATTGGTCTACTTAGCCATTCTATACAAGATGTGGATTCAAAGACAGGAACCCCAGTGTATAATCTATGGGAACCCCTTAAAAGGGGTCGTTAGGAAATTTTACAAGTAAGCAAGTTGTGAATTGAGCAACGAAAATACGAGTCTATTTTCGTTTTATCTCGCCATGAGGTTTCAAATGTTTCATTTTGATAGTTCAAAAATATAACTGCTACAGCCATCACATCAGTCTTAAGGCGACCATACCATCAATGAATTCTAGTCAGAAGTGACGAAAAAAGTAAAAAAAAAATAACCAAACTACCTACTTATTTTTTATTCTATTCACTGCCAATTTATTTCCATTTTAAATCTCCCTTTATAACCTAATGATATACAATCTTTTTCATTTGGTAAGTGCCGCCTCGGTCCGCATTCATTGTGTTTTAATTCTTTGGTAAAAAACGAGGTTTTACGGATTTTTTTCCTTCGTTTTACTTTGATAGGCCTTTCTTTGTGGAGAGCCGGGTAAGCGTTAATCGGATTTATGAAGTGGGTTCTTTACATTTAGATTAAGATATTTGCTGTAGGAAATATGTCTCTCATCCAATTTTGTATTTTTGCTTCAACCAAGACAGTTGCAAAGTCTTTTCCACAGCTGACCTTTTTTCGGATGGTAAATCATCAAACGACTTCTCCCACCACGGTAGGGAGTGTCAGACTCTTATTGACTAAATCTCATCCAAATTCCTTCGCGCGGTAAGTCTTTCGAACATCCCGCAGCCCCGGCAGGCTGTGGCAGACCTTATCCTACCACGACGTATCATAGTAGTAATAATTCAGTTCCGAAAACTGGCGCAAACAGACCTGGAATAATTTAAGTAGTCCCATGTGGGAATCGAACAGGTAACACGCAGCACAGCTATTCGATTCCTCAGCCTACACCAAACATGACGTCATAATTGTAGGCTGCCTACAAGATTTCTACAAAATACCAAAAAAAAATTGGACAGTTTTATTCTGCCGTGATAAGGAAAAGACCGTAACTACCATAATATTTACCACTAGCTTCTGCCCGCGACTTCGTCCGCGTGGAATAGTGGTGCTCCGCTCCTATTGGTTTTAGCGTGATGAAATATAGCCTATAGACTTCTTCAATAAATGGGCTTTCTAACACTGAAAGAATTTTCAAATCAGACCAGTAGTTCCTGAGATTAGTAGCGTACGCAAAAAAAGTAACTTTTCTGGTTGATTTCTTACACCTTGTGTCCGAAAAACCCAAATATCTTACGGAACCCTATTTTTTTCCAAAATAAAATTTAGCCTATGTTACTCGTGGATAATGTAGCTTTCGAATGGTGAAAGAATTTTTAAAATCGGTCCAGTAGTTTTTGAGCCTATTCATTACAAACAAACAAACAAAGTTTTCCTCTTTATAATATTAGTGTAGATATATTTTTATACATATACATAGTCAGATTTTTTTCCTGATTCCAAATAAATATGTGGTCTTTTATATTGTGGCCTTTTTTCTTATGACGGCAGTATTTTCGTCCGTACTTACGGTACCCTAAAAAATCAGTAAAGCATAATAAACCAGTTTTGTTGGAACGAACGCTGAATTGAAGATGTAATACTAATTCCCTCTGTAATTACTTTATGTATTTACATTTCTTTCTATTTACATAATGGTAGGGAGACCATACTTTTTGAATATAGCCCGAAAACTCCATTGAATTGTAAGGGCGTTCGCTTTAAAGGCAAACTGTATCATGTTTAGCCGCCACGTCAAAAATGCAAAAGCGTGCTGTCGGCGCCAAGCTACAATTTCATCCTCATGTAGTCATGACCTTGGCTACATGAGGAGCTCATGGCTAAGTAACACCCGCATGGTTCGACGATCAAAGGTTAAGCTGCGCTTGGCGAGGTCGGTCCGAGGATGGGTGACCATCTTTGTCATAGCGAGACTCCTCCGTGCCTCAGAAAGCACGTTAAGCTGTCATTTATAGATCTTTGACAGTCATTACGGGTAGTCAGAAGCCAGAAAGTCTGACAACCAGTCTTACCAACTGGGTTGTGGAGGTCAACTAGGCAGTCGCTCCATGTAAAACACTGGTACTCAGCTGCATTCGGTTTAGACTGGAAGCCGACCCCAACGTAGTTTGGAAAAAGCTAGGCAGAAGTAATACTATAAGATTTCGGTAAAAATATTTTTATTGTAAAATATATTTGGAACAATACACGCCCGTCGCTCATCTATGCTAAATGAAGATTAATGACGCGTAGCGATTTGGTTGCATGCTACGACGTAGCGTTAAACTATACCGCATCAGCTACGCCGTAGCTACTACTATTCTATTTATAGCGCAATGCACTAAAGTCGAATCCAGGATTCCTCGAAGTACACCAGACAAAAAAAATACAAGTCAGGCCATATTTCTTTAACCGACGAAAAAAAAATTACAATGGTGGCAAAATAGTAACAACACCGACTTCTACAGCCATGTATTAGTCCACTAGCGTTTAAATAAAACCTATTTTCCTCTTTTCAGTATTTTTGGAAGTTGGTAGTAATTTTATGTATTTTTTTAATAACAAAACGCTACCTTCAGTGCAGCCATGACTCATTGGCCATACTGTGAATCGCAAAAATTCCGGTAAAGTAACTAAAAATACCAAATTATTCGGAGTCGATATTTTGCATAATATTTTAAGTTATTGTCTGACTTTGGAGACCTAAATAAAATAGAACCCTGAGTAAAATAGTATTATATTTGCCTGTATATTATTTCAAAAACGTCTCCTCAACCCGCTATTCCATGAAAATTACAGCTGACCAATACCTACCCATTGATTGACACAGAGTAGCACAGTCCCGATTATAATAATCATATATATTCTGATCCAGCCTGTCCCTTGCTGTCCTCCCCCGGCGACGCCCTAAGCCGAGGCCCGTACCCCACTAGGGGGTGCCCTTAGCGTGTAGTCGCTTAATTTTATAAGTTAAGCCCTGGCTGGAGGCTCCAAATTCATTTAAAGCACTTCACAGGCAAGCCCGGTTAAGCAGTCGACATCGTTCTAGGTTGACCTGCAAGATGCCATACAAAAAAAAAAACAGAGTAGCACAGAAGGAGTACTCCGCAGTAGAGGTTGAAACTACAAGTGCTTCGCGGGTTCGATTTATCGGACCAGTTCTCTATAAAACCACAGGGCAGCTTTTATAAAAAGTGCATAATGGGCGAAATAATTCTCTCGCTACACAATCTTAAGGTGCATTTTTGTTCGTTAGGAACGCCTCCGCTCTCTGTAGGTTATTATAACCAAATACACATCCGCGCAGTACAACGTAATATGAACGTTAGTGGTGTTGTAATAAGGTTTAAATTCGAATGTTTGCTATCAAAGAGCTATTCTTCTGTGCTTGTACTATTTCTCGTTTTTTTTAAACCCCTAGAGGAGTCGTCTAAGTTTGATTACTATGTATGTCTTTCTGTGGCGCAGTAGCTCATAACGGGTGAACCGACTTGAGTGTGGTTTTTTTTTGTATTTAAGAGCAGAATTTCTAGCGGTGTTTCTTAGTCATGTTTTTATCAAAACCGGTTCAGACACATCAAGATCATCGGCTTTTTGACTTTTTTAATATTCGGGAATTTTCAAATTATTTAATTATTTTTACAGATTTTTGAAAAAGAATTTGTTATTTTCATTTTTTTATTCAAATCGCGTGAACTTTTACACTTACCAATAATAATAAAACAGTCTCCGCCTACACATTACCGATCGAATACTCAGTAGAAGTGACAAGAAACATGTTTCCAAAGAAGTAGGATTTGTTGGAATGCAATAAAAAATAAAGGAAAAAACATCCTACGTAGCAAATTACCCGACCGACAACTTTGTTTTTATGTAAGTATACATATTTTAATCGACATAAATAACGAACATTATTAATGTACTAGCTTTCCGCCGGCGGTTTCCCCCGCGTGGTGATTTTTTTTTACACCTTGGGTTACATTATTCAAGTTTTAGGAGGGATCCCTAATTATTTCTGGAAATAAATATAGCCTATGACACTTCGTAAAGATGAGGCTTTCTAACGGTGAAAGAAAGTTTTAAAATCGGTCCAGTAGTTTTTGAGTTAAACCCCTAAAAACAAACAAATCTTTGCTCTTTATAATATTAGTATAGACTAGATTTTTCCCGCGGTTTCACCCGCATTCTGACGAAACTACTTCGCGTACTAGGACAATAAATGCGTATGCGTTAATTTAAGTTTTAAACTATGTCCGTACCAAATTTTGTCCAAATCTATTCAGTTGTTTTTGCGTAAAAGAGTAAAATATACACGGTGTTACTTAATTCAATGTTTTATCGAAAAGTATATGAATTTCTACATGAATAAGGCCCAAGTTCACCGACAAGATAACGGTCCGATCAACTGAAAACAGCTGTTTACCATAAATTCAAACTTCTACCATACGATGGATAACCTATCATTTGGGTTTTTTATTCCTAAAACGGTCGATCACGCCGGGTTAAACAAGGAGTTGACAACACGCAAATTCCCGCTTCGTGGTTAAAAAACGTTTTCGTTTAACAGGCCGATTCATCTGTGGGTGAACTTGGCCCTAAGTACCAAAAAGTTTAAAGTGTAGCGGTATAGTATAAACACGACATTTAAGGAGTTCACCGGGATGCTAATAATAATTATTAATATTTTTATTTTGATGAATAGAATGTTCTAGAAAGGTTCTACGTCATGGACTGAGTACATACCTTTTGGGAAGACAGTGAATTCAATTACACAGTGTATACATACATACACCCTTACAAACTTTTCGCATTTATAATATTAGTAGGATTAATAATCTATATAAATAACGAAGGATTTGTATGTACTTAAGTAACCAATAAAATACATTACCGTAAGTATGTTTGTGTTAATGCAACTATGCTATCATACCCATATCATCTGCCTAGCCTCTCAACTATGTTGGGGTCGGCTTCCAGTGTAGCCGGATGCAACTGAGTACCAGTGTTTTACATGGAGCGACTGCCTATCTAACCTCTACAACCCTTATCGGTTTACACGATACCCCTTTGGTAATTCTGGCTGTCAGATTTTCTTTCAGGCTTATGATTACCCGTAAGGACTGACAAATATCTACAAATGATAGCCGAGACCAACGGTTTAACGTGCTTTCCGAGGCACGGAGGAGTCTCGGTATGACATAGTGACATAGATGGTTACCCGTCAAACGAGCGACGAGTATAATACCACTTACCAGTCTACCATATTATTATGACATTTAGGTACTAATTATCATACTGCAAAGCAAAGGCCTCTTCTCATACAAAGAAGCCCAAAGAAGATTTTAGATATAATATACACAGTGTAATAAAATTCACTATTTTCCCGAATTTCTAGAACATTTTATTCATCAAAATAAAAATATTAATAATTATAATTGGCAAACCCGGACAACTCCTTAAATGTCGAGTTTATATATTATACGGTACTGCAACAAGCTTGTGATAAAATTAATAATGCATATATTTTTAAAATTATTTTTGGTACTTAGTCATGTAGAATTAATTCATCACAGAAAACAGTGAATCAAACACCGTGTGTTTTTGCTGACAGAAGTTTACTTATTTATTTATTTATTAATAATAGAAGTTGGATCTGTCTAGCTGGGGACCGGCCAAAAGTCTAATGTTCTTCATGTGGCTTTTATTTTCCTAATATCTATAATCTCTTAAACTATTTGAACGATTCTAGATGTTAATTTACCAAAAAAATGCTACATTATCCCTGTTTAAAAATCTAGAGTATTCCACAGCTTTTTATATTTAAAATCACCTTAGAAATTGCAAACATATTCTTCGAAAAAAAGCAGTATATACCTTTTTCCTCATCACATATAGCTAATACAAAACCCTGCCATTTAAAAACAAAACGAAAAATATACTACAAGAATAATATAAGAAAAATATAAACGAATCCGGTACAAAAAGAGCAAGTTAACAATGAGGTGCGCAGGCGCAATGTAATTACCGATCGATGTTGCAACGATGCACCGATGTATTCTCATACCGGTCATTAACAAGCAGCGTAGTGATGGGGCATGCATTTATATGATAATACATGTTAATTAAATACCTCATCTACATAATATATATCTATCTATACTTCCTACAAATCCTTACTATCCTTACTAATATTATAAATGCGAAAGTAACTCTGTCTGTCTGTTACGCTTTCACGCCAAAACTACTGGACCGATATAAATGAAATTTGGTACAGAGATAGAATAGACCCTGAGAAACAACATAGGCTACTTTTTACCCGGGTGCGCTAAGTAGTTCCCTCGGGATGCGGGTGAAACCGCGGGAAACAGCTAGTATACTATATATGCGAAACTCTGTGAAGACGTCTGATGTTTCTTAATCTTTCACGCAAAAACTGCTTAACCAATTTAATCAATGATCTCTTAGATATACTTAGAAAGTAGATATGACTAAAAGTGTCACATTGGTACTTGCCAGGTTTCGAACCCGCACACTCGTACACGAGAGGCAGGTGCCTTAACCACTAGGCCACCAAGACGACGACGCCTCTCTTTATTAAAAAAAAATAACTAGCTGTTCTGTGTGTGCCAAAACTTATTTTACAATTCCCATGTACAAAAGTAATTAACATAACTAGTATTATGGTAACAACAATATTTATCTACAATAAACAAACACGTTTTGTTTTTGTGTTCAAAATACAGCCAGGGTCAAATGTCGCGAGTATGTATTCAGACATTTTTTATCCAAAAAATTGTTTCATGACTTTTTCTTAACAATATAAGTTTATTAAATAAATCATTTACATACAGTTCAGACATTTGGAAGGTATCGTGGATAAACAAACTCACATCTATGTATAATATATATTATCAAACCTTTTCGTAGATAGTCGTGTTAAAAATAGCTATTCGAATTAAATCATAATCTGTTTTACAAGCCAAGTGTTTACATACATATCTTAAAAAAAACATAAAAATCGTTAAAAAACAGCAATTAAGCATCAAAATATTCTTCCCGCAGCTATCATGAGTTTCGAGGCCACGGGACGTTCGAAAGAGATACCCGGAATACAAAGGGCTGAGGAAGGAATTTGGATGGGTTTTAGTCAGTAAGAGTCTGACACTCCCAACCGCCCACGGCGGGAGGGGTCATTTTATGATTTCCTAACCGAAAAAGAGCTATCATGAGGTAATAAGCTTGTCTCTTTCTCAGCTAAAATATGTATAGGACCCGCTGTTTTTTTAGGCTTAAATCTTTAGTATGACTTTGCCAATCTGCTTCAAGCAAACGTGCTATGCTCGTGCCTTCTTTCTGTGAAAAGAAGTCTGAGTAAATACTTCGACCAAATTGGGTTATTTACTAACTCCGATGTTTGACATTATCAATCGAAGCCTTTGACATATTGCAGCCATTGACAGTTATCAAATTAAAAAGTAGAAAGTCTGTGAATTAGTCTTACCGAGGGATTACCAGGTAACTGTGTCGTGTAGGTCAAATAGACACTAGTACTCAACTGCATCCGGGTAGACTGGGACCCGCCCCAATATTGGGAAAAGGCTAGGCAGATCATGATAATGACGACAAAGATTACTACGATAATTATGATGATAGTGTAAAGAACAAAGACAAGTTCAGATATCGGTCTTCAAGTGAATAAAAAAAAACAAAAAACCAGAATTTTCCGACTTCAAAATCCAAAATGTTGACATCACTATCAAGCTGGAGCAGTCCATAACAAGACGGACAAGTTGCACACTCAAAACCTGATTCAACCATTATTATATACACACACATACGTACGCTGTACATTGTACATACACAACACATACTCACACATAGCAATATGATACAGTAGTGTCCGCACTCTTACGAAGGACAGACTATATTTTGTGATTAATTAAATTTAAATTATTTAAATAAAAATTATATTTCCATTGAAACACTCTTGGAACAATAGAGTTTATTAAAGTTATTATAATAAAACAAATAAATAATAATAAAAAAGTGAAAGGATTTTACGGAAGTGACGTTTAATCAATAGTGTTTAATAGTGCCCAGCTGTTAAAGGTCAAATTTAAATATAAAGGTATATATGTACATTGTTTTCCATATTTTTGTCGACAGTATTCGAAATGTCACACTACGTCTTATTACGTATTAAGTAGGAACAACATATATATATATAAACTTATAATTATAAACTTTGCCAGTTTAATATATAATTTTCCTTGAGTGAAAACATGCAAATTAATTAATAATGGCTCTCTCTTTACATTAAAGGAGGGAGCATTTATCACCGCACTACCTATCTCCTCTTCTTGACGTTTTGGCCAAAAACTTTGTCAAGAAGACAAAGTTTTATGCACTATTTATACTATAGTTATATATACTACTAGCTTCTGCCCGCGATTTCGTCCGCGTGGAATAGTGGTGCTCCGCTCCTATTGGTTTTAGCGTGATGATATATAGCCTATAGCCTATAGCCTTCCTCAAAAAATGGGCTGTCTAACAATGAAAAAATTTTTCAAATAGTACCAGTAGTTCCTTAGATTAGCGCGTTCAAACAAACAAACTCTTCAGCTTTATTATATTAGTATAGATGTACCTAGTTTATTTCCTCAGATTTAAATAAATTTATTTCTCATAATCCTGCTGATGAAAGTTTGTAAAGATGAATGTCTGTGAATATGAATGTTTGTCACATGTTCACGCAAAAACCACTGAATGAATTTAGATAAAATTTGGTACACGCATAGCTTAAAACCTGCATTTACACATAAGATACTTTTTATCCGGTTGCGGTAAGTTTCCTCATGACGCAAGTGGAGTCGCGGGAAACAGCTATTATATCGAAATAAAACTGTTTTTTGTACCGTGCACCTAGCTTCTAGTCTTGATATTTTTTAAGTAGGTACCTACCTGTTATTTGACTTTGAAAACTTCGCAAGAATGGTTCTAAACCTTTATCTGTCATTGAGCGGTAGATTTAAGAAATAGCTAGAAGAAAAACAATATCATTGAAAATAATTACAATGTGAATCCTTACTAATATTATAAATGCGAAAGTAACTCTGTCTGTCTGTCTGTCTGTCTGTCTGTCTGTCTGTTACGCTTTCACGCCAAAACTACTGGACCGATATAAATGAAATTTGGTACAGAGATAGAATAGACCCTGAGGAACAACATAGGCTACTTTTTACCCGGGTGCGCTAAGTAGTTCCCTCGGGATGCGGGTGAAACCGCGGGAAACAGCTAGTAATATTTATACATGTAAAATTCTTTGTCCTGAATGACTGACGGATCAACGCTCAGCTCAGCCTAAACCGGTGATCGTAGAGACCTGAAACTTGTAGGGTGTGATCTTTGTATGACGTAGGCATCCGATAAGAACGGATTTTCCGAAATTGTACCCCTAGGGAGTGAAAAAGGGTGGCAAAGTTTGTATGAAACTCTGTTATTTTTATTTGAATTCGTATAGCCCACGCGAGCGAGGCCGCTGGCGGAAAGCTAGTACAGTAATAAGAATCATTGAATAAGATAGTAGATAATAATAAATAGTAATTATTATGCAAGTCAATTAAAGATGAGTCAAAGGTTATCTTTTAGCTTCATTGGTTGAATAATAATACACAGCTGTTTCTTACGACTGCATCTGCATTTAAACAATAGTTTTTTATTTAAATGAAATGTACTTTTACTAAACATTTGATAAATCAAACTTAACATTATTACAAAATGGGCGGTGTGTTAATTACTTGATTACAGACCGCGCCCCCGAAACACAAAGGGCGATCGAAAGAACATGCATGGGTTATAGTCAGTAAGAGTATGACACTCCCTCCCACTCCGCCCCGAGTCAATGATTTCCCATTCCTAAAAAACAAATTGTAACTATATAGATACACTAGTGGCCCGCCCCGGCTTCGCACGGGTAGGTAGTCTTTGTTTTTTAATCGATTTCAAAAAAGGTGGTTCTGTATTTGACAGGTATGCATGTGTTTGTATGTCCCCGATTTTCTCAAAAACTACTGATCTGAATTGGATGAGAGTTGTCGTTCTTCAAATGCATAGTTTTCAAGAAAGGTTTTAGTACAATATATATTATTGGGATCTGTTGAATTTCTTCGTAAATAACCAATGGAACTCTTCAATTACTAATAGCAAAGGAACCATGATTGCTGCGATCGTATGCCTGTGATTGTTTTCACTGTGCTATAACATAACAACACACCTCTATGCTTTAAAGGAGAAAACAGACATATAGAGTTCACCCTTATTAAAGGTGATGAACATTTGTCTAGACATTAGGATATTGTAGTTTATCTAAATTACAAACTGAGCCACTAAAAAGAGAACTGAAAAACTTTTTTCAAAAACAACTGGCTTGGAACACTATACAAATTTAAAAATAACTAATAGACATCATTCTAGAAGTCGGTGTCTCCAATTAGGTATTGTGTATTTGCATTCTATTTTTGCAAAAAAAAATGTTTTCTTTTAGGAATGAAAAATCATGTCCCGAGTCTTCCCGCTAATTAGGCCCGTCCTAATCCTTACCGGACGGTTAGCCACTTATTGCTCAAAGTCTGCAGGCCGGACCTACAGTGGCCTGGAGTCGATTCCTAACTCCAAATGTTGATGACGTGGCTGGGGCGTGAGATTTGTCTCTCACTCACGCAACCCGCTATCTCCTTTTCCAGCATGACTGGTTAGCATTAGAAGGTGACTTCTTCCTATTCCCACTCTCTTTGGACCATGGTTTGAACCAGGGCCGAAAGTGAGAGATCGCCGCCGCCCAAGTGGGGCAGACCTCCACCGTATGTTCCACCGTAACCTCCAGGTGATCCTCACAGTGTCGACACCCCGACATTTCCACTCGCTTGATTCGATCCAGGAACCTCCCAAAATAACCGTGTCCAGTGAGAACCTGCGTCAGGCGTAGGCATTGGATCTGCGGTAGGTCAAGATGCCGTGGTGCCTCCTTAGCCACTCCGCGAAGAGAGGATTTAACGCCACAACAATCCCCACGCAGGTTCATCCGTGGCCTTATGATTTGTTTATTAGCAAAGGGAACTCTAGATTCTTAATTTCTGAAGTGTGGAATAGAATGAATTCAATGGAAAGCGCAATTTTTTTTTAGTTTATAATTATCCCTCTCTTATATATGAAAAGAGGCCCTTTTCATACATGGAACGCATGGGCATTAATCACCATGGAATAACATCTACACATTATGACTTGAAAGCACTTACTTTTAACAAATTCGTAACTTAATTCTTGAAGCTGTTAAGGTGAAAGATATTATAATGTGATATCAACCAAAAAAATAAAAAATAAATAAGTAAATACCAATCTCAAAAAACCGGCCAAGTGCGAGTCGGACTCGCGCACCGAGGGTTCCGACCATTGGAAAGAAAAAATACGCAATAAAGTCGCAATTATCTTGTTTTTTTTCCGACCGCATAATTAAGTTTGTTTGTAGAGGAAAATTGCTGATTACTTAAAAACTACCAGCTAGATCTCGTTCAAACCAATTTTCAATGGAAGTTTTCATGGTAATCTACATCATATATTTTTTTTAGTTTTATCATTCTCTTATTTTAGAAGTTACAGGGGGACACACACCCATTTTACCACTTTGGAAGTGCCTCTCGCGCAAACTATTCAGTTTAGAAAAAAATGATATTAGAAACCTCAATATCATTTTTGAAGACCTATCCATAGATACCTCACACGTATAGGTTTGATGAAAAAAAAAAAATTGAGTTTCAGTTCTAAGTATGGGGACCCCCAAAATTTATTACTTTTTTTCTATTTTTATGTCAAAATCTTAAAGCGGTTCACAGAATACATCTACTTACCAAATTTTAACAGTATAGTTCTTATAGTTTCGGAAAAAAATGGCTGTGAAATACGGACGGACAGACAGACAGACGGACAGACAGACAGACAGACATGACGAATCTATAAGGGTTCCGTTTTTGCCATTTGGCTACGGAACCCTAAAAAAGAACAAATATATGTGGGATTTGAACTCGATGTAACCGATTCGCATGATCATGAATACAGCCCCTCCACTACAGCGCTCCTTGACATTTTAGGTAAAATTGACATTCTAATACAACGTGTTTTCAATTTGAATTACTGCTTATCTTCTTTACAAACGGGCGTGATGATTTTCATGTCAAAGATAATAGCGAAAGTGCATATAGGTAATTATAAATACTTGATAGGTCATCCCATTACAAACTTATTTCAATACCTCACTGCTCATTCCCCATAATATTTAGTGTGATGATTTGTAGCCTAAAACTTGAACCGATTCATAACAAACATCTTTGGTGAATTTCAAGTAAAACTGTTCAGACCTTTAGGCGTAAAGCTAAAACAGTTTTTTTTCTTACAAACTAAAAATCATAATTTTTCACCTTAGGGCTAAAATCTTGAAAAACTGTGAAACACGTGTTTAATTATTTTCATTTTAGAGTATCCCTACAAATTTGAGTTTAATCGAATAAGAATTAAAACTTACTCCATACAAACTTTCAAGCCTATTTTAATATACTTAGGGTCGGAATTTCCAAAAATCCTTTCTTATTACTTGTCTACGACATAAAAGGTACCTCCTGTCCAAATTTCATTACTCTAGGTCCAGCCATTTCGGCTCCACGTTGATGAGTCAGTCATTCAGTGTATGAGGTTGTCATTTTATATAATAGTATAGATAGGTGGAGTGAACGTCATTTTTATTTATGTACAAATATGCGCAGAAAAATCAAAATAATCTAAGTTTATGATGATTATTATAAATCAGAATACAGTCAGAACCAATTTACATAATTCTATGTAATAAAACCGAAGGAATATTTGGGAAATTGACACTTACATTTCTCTCTGCAAAATACATAAAAATCTTGATCCATATAACTCCATAGGTCCTCGAACTACAAAATATATAGCTCTCAACACACTTTACACCTCTGCAGACCAGTTTATTTAAGACCTGTAGGCCACATTGCGATCAGGACCCGTTTTAAGCATTTATTGGAACTCGCTTCGGTTTTTTATGAGGAAAAAGGTTTAATACCATCTATAAAACGTATTTTTATTTATTTTAATTAGCAACTTAACCTCTCAATGACCCCTAATGATGAGGGATTCCTACGTTTCTGTTTTATTTTCTAGCTTTTATAATTAAAAGTCGCGGTGGCCTAGTGGTTACGGCCTCTCGTGTACGAGTGTGCGAATCCAAAAACTACCAGGTACCAATGTGACTTTATAAAGTTATATGTACTTTCTAAGTATACCTTAGACGTCACTGACTAACGGTGAAGGAAAAACATCGTGAGGAAACCTGGACCTGAAAAGTCTGAAATCGCCAATGCGCCTTAAGCAAGCGTGGTGATCAATGCTTGTGCCTTCTCTGTATGAGATGAGTGTGATGACTGTGCCCAGCAGTGGGACGATATATAGGCTGATGATGACATAGTTAAAACAAGCTCGTTCCCGCAGTTTTCACTCATATTATACATCATACCTGAATAACTGCCGTACGTTCGAAAGAGATACCGCCCCCAGAATATAAAGGGCTGAGGAAAGAACATGGATGAGTTTTAGTCAGTAGGAGTCTGATACTCCCTCCCGCACCACCCGGGGCGGGAGGAGTCATCTGATGATTTCCCATCCGGAAAAAAAACACCAGGAAATACAAATATTTCCTTCTTCAAGTTTCAATTAATCTCCAAATTTTATTTAAATTAATTTAGCCGGTTTACCGTGAAAGCGTAACCAGATATGTTGTGATATTAAGTACGAGTGTAAAACATAAACGATTCTATTTATAAAAAAAATCTAAGAACTCATCGAAACTGGAGAAAGTTCGCTAGTCAGATTAAAAAATGATTTCACTTATTATAATGTTTAACTTGTTCTTTTCTTTTCTCTTTTTATTACTAGTGGTTATTTTTTGTAACGACGCAAATATTTTCGCATGAAAAAAATGCATCAAAAGATTTTATTACAATAAATTAATTGAATTTAAAGCTACTCGTAAATAACAACTAAAATATAATATAAACTTCATCATAACAAATATCTTAAATGATGATTGTAAATAAACTAGCTTTCTGCCAGTGACTAGACCCACGTGGGCGAATCGTATAGATTTCAAATTAAAAATGACAAAGTTTCATACAAACTTTACCCCCTTTTTTCACCCTCTTAGGGGTAGAATTTCGGAAAATCATTTCTTATTGGATGCCTACGTCATACAAGGAATACGCCCTCCAAGTTTCAGGTCTCTACGATCAGCGGTTTAAGCTGTGCGTTGATCCGTCAGTCAGTCAGCCAGACAAAGCATTTTATATATATAAATGATTAAATAAATTAAGAAGGAAAACTTATCGGTAGACTTCGATCATCGCTTAATGCAGTTATTTGTTTATTTTTCCTTATATTTGAAAAACTAAACGAGAAATACATGTGTTTATTTGTTTTTTTTTAAGCTAGAGTAATTATTTTGATCGTTTTAGTTTAGTGAATCAGAAACAAAAGATCTATTGAATCTCTTCTCATTTATGGCGTTAAATTTCATGATAATATTTCTGTAATAAAATGTAACGAATTATCTATGACTAGCTTCTGCCCGCGACTTCGTCCGCATGGAATAGTGGTGCTCCACTACTTTTGGTTTTAGCGTGATGATATATGACTTATAGCCTTCCTCAATGAATGGGCTATCTAACACTGAAATAATTTTTCAAATCGTACAAGTAGTTCTTGAGATAAGCGCGTTCAAACAAACAAACAAACTCCTCAGCTTTATTATATTAGTATAGACTAAATTAAAATTGTTGTAATAGCGTAAGAAAGATTAAATTCAACTTCAAATTAAGTTGAGATTAAGTTAAGTACACTCAATGCTAATAAATACCTTAGGACATTATTTTCAACATACATTTCCTAAATACGACAAAAAAACGCCCCTCGTTTTTCGAACTTAGGAGTTAAAAAAATATTGGAATCAATAAACCTTTCGTAGTAAATGAATGGTACCGATAAATACTGTTCCTCTTAATCTGCAACTACAAATCGGAAACAGACTAGTCACTTACATTGTGCTACTGTAAATAGAGTGGTCGATGTAAGTGTAATCTGTTTTTCATTCTCGTACACTGTGGATTTTAAAAATAATCCTCGGCATTATCTTCCCTTATCAAAATATATGAATCTATTAGAAATATCTTTCAACTTGAGTCTTATAGTCTACGTAGACTTAAACTTGGGTCTAGACACCTGGATAAAAAGTACCCTATGTGCTTATTCAGGTATGTGTATGCCAACCTGTGTGTTTGGTACACACCTTTGTGTGTACCAAATTTCATCCAAATCTATTCAGCAGTTTTTGCGTAATAGTTTATCATACATTCTCACAATGTTTCGCATTATTATGTTAGAAGCCATTTAACATTTATATAGCGTACAAAAAGGGGAATAAAAAAACAACCGAATTGAGAACCACCTCCTTTTTTGGAAGTCGGTCAAGAAGGGTGGATATGGGAGACCTGTGTGCAATGTAACACAAAATGTTTTTTTTTATAATATTTATTTATAAATATTAAATGGCTGGGAAGTTACATATTATATATTTTGTAATGTCTACAACTTTTAGTCGCTCTAAAACTATATTTTTAACCCTTCACTGCATATGATCTAAAAACGCACTCAATCAGTTATAATTCAAATTCCGAAAATCAACATAATTCCAATTTCAATCCTCAATCCTGTTTAGATCATTCGATCCGTAGGCAATGCTAAATAGCCGCTACATAGCCTGCGTACGTTATGTACAAGCGTGCGACCACATTTACGTAGCATCGCGGACATATACCTGAAACCACCTGAAACAGCGCTTACAGCGGTCGGTCAAAGCTCCGATTGACATTACGCGTCACTGCGGCTCTCACTATCTAGTGATGTTTCGACTTATCGTTGATCGATGATAGGGGCGCAAATAATCGATTTCTTATTTTTAGAAAATTTTTATCACGCATAATTTACAATGAATTGTGAGTGTATCTATTTACAAACATACCTCTGACAAATCCAAATAACTCTGGCACAAAATATTTTGTACTGTACGGGAATCGAAACTACAACCATTGACACACAGTGATTGCTGCACCAACTGTAATGTATTGCTGTAAATAGGTTCTCCTGCAAGATTGTTTAACGATTCATAAACAGTATAATATTACTATAAAACATTACCATCCGTAGGTATAGTCGGGTAATAAACAAAATCGTGAATAGAAAGAAAAATGATCAACAATTTTATATCGGAAAAAAATAATCGATATTTTATATCGATACATATTCGATTTTAAAAACCGAATCACAATCACAAGCTAAAGTTTTGGCAACAATGTATATCGATTCTCCAATTAATCAACTTAAGATCGCCATCCCTTTTATCGGTGCTCGCATCGCCATGAGATGAGGCAACGCTGCCAGTTCACAGTTTATAGGCAGTAAGCCAAATGCGGATTTGGCAGAAATAAACTAGGTAGGTGTGAGCTTAACTGGTGGATTACTAAAGTGCTAAGCTCTTTTGACTGCCCCTTCCAACCTTTAACCGTTAGCTACAAACTTCAATGGTAAAAGCCGGTTGCAACAATAAATATGATGTTTTCGGATTCATAAAACTAAAGTGCGAATTACATTACGGCAGAAATTGTGATACAAATCTCAGAATATCATTTTATCTGACAAACGGTGAAGAAAAACATCGTGAGGAAACCTGACACACAGACACTCGCTGTATACACAGAGTGTACTAGTGTCGTAGTGTCAACCTAGCTTTATAATATAATACACCATACACTCAGTGTATACAGCTTTCCGTTGCACGGAAAGCATGCAAAGAAGTCTTGCATCTGTCTAGCCTTTTCCCAACTATGTTGGAGTCGGCTTTCAGTCTATCCGGATGCAGCTGAGTACACAGTACAGTTTCACATGAAATGACAGTCTATCTGACCTCCACAACTTTTTTTTGTGTGTGTCATCTCGCAGGTCAACCTAGATGGTTGTCGACTGCTTAACTAGACTTGCCTGTGAATTGTCTTAAATGAATTTAGTGCCTCCCGCCAGGGCTTAACTTACAAAACTAAGCGACTACACGCTAAGGGCACCCCCTAGTGGGGTACAGGCCTCGGATTAGGGCGTCGCTGGGGGAGGACAGCAAGAGACAGGCTGGATCAGAATATATATGAACCTCCATAACCCAGTTACCGGGTAACACGATACCTCTTGGTAATTTATTAGACTGGTTGTCAGACTTTTGACTACCCGTAACCATTGTCAAAAGATCTACAAATGACAGACGGGATGAACGGCTTAATGTGATTTCCAATGCACGAAGAATCTCGGTATATAGGCGGTCACCCATCCATAGAGCAAACACGCCAAGCGTAGCACGTAATATTCTTTAATCTTATAAAATATTTTCTTCTCTTTACAGATTCACCAGAAAATAATAAAAAAATGTATGTAAAACCTTTGGTGGCGATACCAGTTTGTTTATTTGGTGTGTTCGTGTTCTGGATAACCGGTTCAAGCGGTGAGCATATTTGTTACATTAATTAATTAAGTTGGTATAAAAATAAAAACTGTAAAATTAAAAATATTCCATCACAATACTGGTTTTATCAAAATTGTCTGTGCAATTTATTTCGTTTGCATGAGGAAAAACATTCGATATAAATTTAAATTTCTTTAATTGATGTTTTATGGTTTTACAAATGAATGCAGCCAAAAAGCTCGCGTCGCTTTGTAAAAGTTAATTTTTAAAAAATATTGGTTGATAAAGAACAGTATTTGTACCCTTTCTTTCTGGGAATTCTGCATAATAAAGTTGAGGATGAGGATCATTAAATAAATCTTAATTTTTTGAATATTTTACCTCTAACATCTAAATATTTTATTTGTAGGTGTGCGTCATGCTAATCACTAAAACAAGTTTTTTTGTACAAAAGATTTTAATTTCAATAATTTATCGAACTGTATGTTTTTCCTGTTATAAGTGTCTTACCCAAATAGGTACATATTTTCTGGTAGAACATAAAAAAAAGTATAACAAAACTTTTTCAAATCTATTAATTGTTATAGTTTGTTGACATTAGAATAATTTGTTTTTTAAGCACCCAAGTTATGCTCTGCAATTTAGTAGGTTCTCATTGTTACTATAAAAATCAATTAAAACAACACCACCTCAATTGAAATTACTGGTATTTTATTTCTGTTTCTGTGTGTGTTTTAATATACAAATAACAGATAAAGTTTCCAAACGATTTTTAAAATGTTTATCTCTTTCTCTGTTTGGTCCGGGTAATCTCCGAAACGGCCGGACTAATTTCGATAAGACTTTCTCTGGCATCACGCTGATTTAAAAAGCTGTAACTTGCTACTTTTAAAAAAAGATTTACGTTCCGCGCAATGAAACGGGCGACGCCACGGGGATCAGCCAGTTAATAATGTGACGTGGTGTGAAAAATTTCAGGCCTGTTCATCCCCAACCTGACTGAGCGCTGCTATAGGTGCCTCTGCTACGTGTCAACCCAGTGCGACATGGGTCACGGGTGCACTGGAGGCTACTGTGGACCCTTCAACATCTCCAGGGTGTACTGGGTCGACGCTGGCATGATCACCTTGCCTGATGACGATTGGCAGAGGAATCATGGTGATTATAATTCTGTATTGTATTGTTTTATAATCCATCTGCCTAGCCTATTCCCAGCTGTATTGGGGTCGGCTTCTATCTGGATACAGCTATATATCAGAGTTTGGTACCGGCTGTCATTTATAGATCTTTGACAGTTGTTACGGAAGCCAGAAATGCTGATATTTTTTTACCAAGGGGCAATCGCACCATATAAAACGTTAGATTGCGAGCCGACCCCAACATAGTTGGGTAAAGGCTAGTCACATGAAAATGAAGACGTTTATATTTTTTTAATTGTTCAAAAACCGGCAAAGACACTTTAACATAAAAAAATATAGTCTAAATATATAAGTAAATAAACAGGTTGTCTGGAAGATATTGCTTTTAGCGATAAGACCGCCGTTGTACTCATACTTTAATTTTAATTGTATCTGTGTTAATTTCTTTTTAGTGTACAATAAATCATATTCTATTCTATTCTAAACAGGGTAAAGACTTTTAACATAAACAACCAACTTTTTTTCAGCCTGGTCCGACTGTGCACGAAGTTATCACTGTGCTAAAAGGATAATTGAAGGATATTTGCAGAAGTTCGGAAAGGTATGTTAATATCGTGAATCAACAACCTAATTGTCCGTCATATACATAGTTCGGACTCTTATTATCATCCCGTATCCCAAATAATTTGAAGACATTTATAAAATCAATCATCTCATCATTCACACTCTTTCTAGTCATGTCTTCTTTACACAGTCCATCCATCATTGTTTTGTTCTTTCCCATTCATGCTCAGAATTTTTCTTGTCATATATTCTTCACTTCTTCGCATCACATATCCATACCATGACAAACGCACATAATTTCTTTGTCTCTGGCGCTACTTTCAGACTTCATTCTTAATTTTATATATTCGGTATCTTAATAAAGTTAAAAAAAAATTATAATAATCATCATACACTAGAAAGCAAGACGCGTTTTTATTGATTAACGCGCTTACGATTCACATTGATCTGAAACTTTAAGAAAACTCATAAGGTCAGCTTAATTAAACTCGCCTCTATATCCTTATTTGACCATTTTATAAACATTGCTAAGCCTTCTTAAGAATTACAGACCCATCAGTCTCTTGAGCCACGTCTATAAGTTGTTCTCTAGGGTCATCACGAATCGTCTCGCCAGAAGACTCGACGAGTTTCAGCCACCGGAGCAGGCCGGGTTTCGTGGAGGATTCAGCACCGTGGACCACATACACACAGTGAGGCAGATTATACAGAAGACCGAGGAGTATAATCGGCCGCTGTGTCTGGCTTTTGTGGACTACGAGAAGGCCTTTGACTCTGTAGAGACCTGGGCTGTTCTGGAATCCTTACAGCGATGCCAAGTGGACTATCGTTATATCGATGTGTTGAGATGCCTTTACCAAGCTGCCACAATGTGTGTCCAACTACAGGACCAGCGGACAAAACCCATCCAACTGCACAGAGGAGTGAGACAGGGCGATGTTTTATCCCCGAAACTGTTTACCTGTGCGTTGGAGGATATGTTTAAGACGCTGGACTGGAAAGGTATGGGCATTAACATAAATGGCGAGCGCATCTCACACCTACGATTTGCAGATGACATAGTCCTACTGGCAGAGTCGCTGGAGGAGCTGCAACGAATGCTAGACGGCCTAGCATCAGCCTCGCGACGGATAGGTCTCGGCATGAATTTGGATAAAACCAAAATTATGATCAATGATCATATTGATCCGGGACCTGTCATTGTTGATGGCCACCTCCTTGAAGTTGTTTCGGAGTATACATACCTTGGGCAGATACTGCAGTTGGGTAGGAGCAACTTTGAGAGGGAGGCCAAAAGGCGAATTCAGCTGGGCTGGGCAGCATTCGGTAAACTGCGTCGGGTTTTCTCGTCCTCCATACCACAATGCCTGAAAACTAAAGTTTTCAACCAGTGCGTCCTACCCGTCATGACCTATGGAGCCGAAACATGGACACTCACAGTACGGCTAGTCCACCAATTCAAAGTTGCTCAGCGTGCCATGGAACGAGCCATGCTCGGGGTGTCTCTGAAGGATAGAATCCGCAACGAAACTATCCGTCAGAGAACCAAAGTTACCGACATAGCTCAAAGAATTGGTAAGCTGAAGTGGCAGTGGGCTGGCCATATCTGTCGAAGAACCGACGACCGTTGGGGTAAACGGGTTCTTGAGTGGAGACCGCGGCTAGGTAAACGTAGTGTGGGACGCCCTCCGGCAAGATGGAGTGACGATCTGCGAAAGGCTGCAGGCAGAAGTTGGATGCGTCAAGCTGAAGACCGGGCGATATGGCACACGTTAGGGGAGGCCTATGTCCAGCAGTGGACTAGTGTTAGATAGGCTGATGATGATGATAAACATTGAAACTAATTCAAAGTTTCACCTACAAAAAATATTTAAGACTAACCTCTATCCAGATTTATTTATAGTCATTTTCTTCAATAACATATTTTATTTGTTATTTTTAAACCAACATTCAAATATACGTGATTCATCTTAGAAACCAACACCCAGCTTACTACAACTTTCTTTACTAAATTTCACTGTTATCATTCCAGGACTGCAATGATGATGGTGTCACCAACTGCTTCGACTACATGATGGTGAACGGCAATGGCGGCTATGGGTGTACAGCTCCCCTGAACCGGTCGGTGAATGGGAGGAGGTGGCTGAAGCGATACGAAGAGTGTCGGTTATAGAATAATAGGAACTTTTTTACTGAAGGAAGAGCCTAAACTAGCGAGCCGCAATGTCTTAATTTATTCTTAACTACTTTTTTCCGCGGTTTCATCCGTATCCTGAGGAAAACTCTATTCGCTCTAGGATGATAAGTATCCTACGTGGTAATCCAGATTAAACACGGTGTAATTTAAATTCACTGTTTTCCCGATAAGTATGTACTCAGTTAATGAATTCCTACATGAATAAGTAAAATAATCTTTAAAAAATACCGGCCAAGTGCGAGTCGGACTCGCACACGAAGGATTCCGTAGCATTAACTATAAAAACGAAAAAAAAATCATGCCTGTTTTATGGGAGCCCCTTTAAATATTTATTTTATTCTGTTTTTTAGTATTTGTTGTTATAGCGGCAACAGAAATACATCAACTGTGAAAATTTCAACTGTCTAACTATCATGGATCATGAGATACAACCTGGTGACGGACAGACGGACGGACAGCGGAGTCTTAGTAATAGGGTCCCGTTTTACACTTTGGGTACGGAGCCCTAAAAACGCGGTATCATATAAATACTACATTTAAGGAGTCCTAAGGGTTTGCTAATTCTAATTATTAGTTTTTTTTTATTTTGATGAATGAATGTTCTAGAAAGGTTCTAAGTCATGGACTTAGTACCTACGTACCTTTCGGGAAGACAGTGCATTAAATTAAACATTGTATAGTATGGTTGTGCCAAATTTCATCAAAGTCCATTCAGAAGTTTTTGCGTGAGATGAGTAAAAAATATACACACAAATAACCTGACAAACATTCGAATTTATATTTTTTAAGGTTTTTGTATTTTCCCAAAAAAAGTTTCATGTTGTATTTCAATATCTCATGCATGCGGCAATCAATTTTTATTTGTATACATTCGGCAATACTGATGAGAATTTCTGGGTTGCCATATAAATGCGAATAAATAACCCAATATCACGAATATTTAAACCTGAATGATACGAAAACACAAAATAAATATAATATCGGTACAATGTGACGATAAAAATATAATTATTATAATAAAAAAAAAAATCTGTACTTTAATATTTCTGTTTTTTAATTTTCTTAGTTCCATTTTATTGTAGGACTAGCTTCTGCCAGCGACTTCGTCCGCGTGGAATAGTGGTGCTCCGCTCCTATTGGTCTTAGCGTGATGATATATAGCCTATAGCCTTCCTCGATAAATGGACTATCTAACACTGAAAGAATTATTTAAATCGGACTAGCGGTTTCTGAGATTAGCGCGTTTAGACAAAATGACAACATTTCCCTTCACTGCTCGGCTCCTATTGATTATAGCGTAATGAAAAGTATACTATAACCATCTCAGGAGTATGACAAATAATTGTACCAAGTTTCGTTAAAATCCGTCGAGTAGTTTTTGTTTCTATAGAGTTTATACAGACAGACAGACAGACAGACAGACAAAAAATTTACTGATTGCATTTTTGGCATCAGTATCGATCCCTAATCACCCCTAGTTATTTTGGAAATATATTTCATGTACAGAATTGACTTTTCTACAGATTTATTATAAGTATAGAAGTATAGATATAGATAATAAAGTTCTAACAAATCGATGCCCCGTTAAGTTATTTTTCGCAAACACTTTTAATTAGTAAACGATCCATTTCCAATTAAAACTGATACACGTGGTCTCCAAAAAACAGGTAAGTTACAGAAGAAAAAAACATGTTGGTCCCAAATTGAATCAACAATTTTAATTGGAGTTTCAGTTTAGTTTACAAGAAGAACATTTGACTATGCAAACTGGGTATGCCACACCGGGGCATCGGATTACGTTTATCGCGACAGAAATTTAATAACGTACGAATTTACATTCCATTGCTGGCTGATTTGGTAGACCAAGCCGTTTTATAAGCCAATGATGGTAATAAATGATTGTATATACTTATGTGGGATCGCAGTCTTAAAAAAACCTACCCTATCTACACAGCCGACATAGTCTGAATGTCAGAGAATTCATATAGACTAAATGCTATAGTATCTACTCGTCTATAAAATAATGTACGAAAATATGGTATGGAGATTTTTATATTTATAATACTATTTATCTATTATATACTATACGGGTTTGAACGGTGAGAAAAGTTAATATAGATGTTGTAGATGACCCGGTGAACTTCGTATCACCTACTGTCTATCTTAACTTTACTCACCGTTCAAACCTTCCATGGCCTACGACATCTCAAAACCAAAATCAGCTACATCGGCCCAGCCGTTCTCGAGTTTTAGCGAGACTAACTAACAGCAATTCATTTTTATATATAAGATATTTAGAATATCTTAAAAAAAAACATAAAAGTTACAGTAGTAAATAAAAAAACTAAAGTTAGGCATCAAAATATTCGTCTGCTTTGCTGTCAGCGGGAAACGTGCCCAAAAAGCTGGCTGCATTGCCATGTGGAAATAGATTGAAACCTGCAAACCTACACTACGAAGCAGTGAAGGGTGGGCGTTTTTAGAGTGCTGTCATAATGTGTTTTGACGTGAAAAAGTACTAATTTAATTAGTCTAATTTCAATAAACGTTTTTGAGTTTGAGTTTGAACTAGTATGGGGGGTAGATAAACACATTTTCTCCACGTTTTGTCCTCTTGTTCATAATCATAAATAATAGCACAACCTTTCCCCGCTTGTTAGGACTGCTGGGGAAGAACATAGATTTAAGGAGTTTCTTGCCGGTTCTTCTCCATAGGACCCACTTTTTGGAACCGTGCAACTAGCTTCTATTCTTGATGTTTTATAAGTACCTGTAGTTGGTCTATATGAAATAAAAACCTTTTTGACTTTGAATTTTTCAGGATGAGAGCGAATCCGCGTAACAATTACTAAACTTTAATGGAACTGTTTTTTTTACGAAAAAATAGGAACGGTTGCCCTGTTTTAGAAAAAAAGCAATGTACACAAAACATTACAAGACTGTCGTTAGGTCGACCTCAATCAGCTGAGTACAGCAAGGTAGACAAGTGACGTGAATGAATATTCAGCTGGGACGTGTTGAAACTTTAATGAGGAACTAGGCAGGACCACTTGAATATCATGGACGAAGGAGTTTCTTAACATCCCGCTAGGTTTTTTGAACGAGCCGGAAGTTTGGGTCTCGTTAAAAAGATGAGGCTGTCGCTATCTTTTTTCCTAAGTCAGTTTTTTTTAGTAATTAAAAATTAATATTATTCCAGTCTTTTCAATTAAGTAATATTCTTATTTCATATTTCTCACAATCATCATATCAATCTCGCAACTGAATTTTATTACTTGACTTACAAATGTCTGTGCTTATAACACAGAGGTATATTGGTATCGGTAGATGAGTCAAAATAATCATAATTAAATCAATTTCATTATGTTTTTAACCATTTTCAATTGCAACAATAAGATAGCCTATTGTCAAAATGCATAAAAGACAAAAGCAATATTATTTGTATCCTAACTAATATTACCAATTCGTACGAAATAAGTTTGTTTGTTACGCTTTCAAGATTAATGATATTCTGCAGACCGTTATAAGCTGAAATGGTTAAGATAAAATTAGTATGGAAATAGACTGAAGGGTGGGGTGGGTCATAGGGACGTGGGTGAAACAGCTAGTTTCCTAATAATTTATCTTAATCTAAACTACCTATTCAAAATAACTTGAGACACAAAAGTCTTTAACACACTACCAACACATTACAAACAGCAAACTACACTCAGGATAACATTTAAACAGAAGATATACAATCTCTTTGGTGTAGTTTAACCAAAGACAAAACAAGTGGGCGCATAAATCGTGAACTGTGTTGTCTGTGGAGTTGACGCAATTCTCTTGTTGGCGCGAAATCAGCCGAGAAACATGGCCGCGGTTTGACTTGCGTGATACTTTGAATGTGTTTAATTATAATGATAAAGCAGTAAATGATAAATGATATTTATTTCGTAAGTAGGTTATAAAATAACACTTTTACACGTCAAACATATTTTTGTTTATAGGTAGATGAGGCCGGTGTTTTCTATCTGACTACCTTGAGAAGAAACACCGAAACAAACTCAAGGGTCACAGTCTCTTTTAACTCCAGACATTTAATAACTATTGCAATATGGTAGAACAATGTAGACTCGTATATTATCTACTCACACGGTTTTATTTATACTAAGTACAAATAAAATAGAACTCTTGTAAGTCTTAGGTATGATGTACAGTATTTCATCTTTAAAGTCCAAAGTCTTGTAAGTACCTAACCTAAATTACCCCTTTTAATTTTTGATACGAATTAGAACTCTACAGCTTAACATTTTGCATATATCATTGATAATTCTGATATCTGCTAATACTTTATAGAGACAGAATTTGTTTGTCATTTGTTTGTACGAGTATGTAAGAGGGAGGGGGTAATCTCCATAACTACTGGACCAATTCCCTCCTATCCTGTGTGCTATATAGGCTACGTCTTGTTTGTAGGCCCGTGGGCTTTTCCCCACGAACAAAGCTACTTTATTAATATCAAAATTCATTTTCATCAATATTGTCTACTGCAACATTTTAATATTCGATACTTGCATTCCATTTCATTTCATTGAAATAATAAAAATACTCGGACCAAAAACTTGATCCTTAAAATTCTGCTCGCTTCGCTGTGCCCGCCATTTTTGCGTCCTCATTATTTTTAACGAAATAAGCAAAAGTATATGAACACGCATCCTCTCCTTTCTCTTGGGTCCTTACTCTGAATAATCTGTCACATAAATTAACAACGCATGGGAAAAAACGAATAAAAATTCTACGCAAAAACCAGAGAAGGCATAACTCATAAGTTTAGACATTTTTGGGCGAGTCCTGCGCGTCTAGTTTTGGTGTAATTTTCTTTTTTAAATTAGCACAATTTATTCGCAGTTAACTGCTTCGTGAAGCGTAAAATTACAGAATTTAATACTTAGGTACCAACAATTAATCCTAATAATACCTACTGATAATCTGTTCTCTCAGATTATTCATAGGTAACCTAACTTACTTCTCCCGTGGGCGGACTTTTAGCCTGCGTTCAGACATGCGGGAATCGTGCGTTTACGCATCGCGCGGTTTGATGCCGCAAAATTGTGATGCTATTCAGACACGCGCGGTTAGTATGCGATTCTGAAATCGCGCGGTTCCCGCCGTGTCTGAACTAGCGCTTACTGACTAGAACCCGTCCATGTTCCTTCCTCAACCCATTTTATTCCGGGAGCGCAGTAATTCTTTCAAACATCCCGCAGCCCAGGCAGGTTATGACCGTAGGGGAGGCCAACCTAACCTACCACCTACTGAATATACTTCTAAGAGATGTGTTTAATCCCCATTTTCATCAAAATAAGTTTAGTGGTTAACGGCACACGAAACGGGTCAAAATGAAAAAAAAAAGTTTCCTTAAGGTCTTTTATATCCACCAGTATAAGTTTACCAGAATAGTCACCACCAATGACATATTACTATTGGTCACCAATTCATTAAAAAAGACTTCAAACTTTTTTTCCTATTGTGTTAAAATAATGCGCAGTAATTAGTTTTTTCCAATGTAAATAGATACATATTTGTTGTCTTTCTACATTTTACATAAAATTAACCCTAAACCGTCCAGTATAGAGTGTAAAAGTCTAAATATTCCGTATCAAAATTCGTTTACCAACTAGATTGTGTCAGCGTTTTTAAACATGACAGAGCGCTTTGTGTTAGCGTTTTACAAAGTCCTGTTTCAGTAAGTATTTGCAGAGGAACGTCTAGAAGTTGAACCTATTTTACAACTAAGTTGTGTGGAAGAAATTATAATATTCAACATCAACAGTCAGGTAGGTAGGCAGGACAGTACAGGTCATCCAATGCAGTTTTGTTCGAAGACGAATTCAATTCCCGATTATAATACCGCCCGTACCCCACTAGGGGGAACCCTTAGCGTGTAGTCGCTTAGTTTTGTAAGTTAAGCCCATGCTGGAGGCCCTAAATTCATTTAAGGCACTCCACAGAAAAAAAAAGTCTTCCAAGTCTAGATCTTTGGGTATTACGACTGTGATCATTCTTTTATTGCAACGAGTCCCTTACATATATAGGACAAATTAAAAGTAGAAGTACTATACATATAAAACCACAACACGGCATATTTATTAGACCCGTAATGGGCTAAGCCTCTTCTTATGCAAAGTACTTAGGTACAATTCTATGAACCCTTATTATAATACTCTTCACAATCATGGCCCATCGTGTATCCACCCTCACCCAATAGCCCCCAACTCGTAACAACACTCCATTACCCACAAATTAACAACGTAATAGTCAATTCATCAGTCTTTGTCACATATTACGCGGCCGCCATGTTGAAACGTTCTGTTTCGTCGTATTTCACGCTAGAGGGCGACACACTGTGAAATTATATGTTTATAGTCGGTACCAATAAATTTTATGAAAAATGTAAACAAAGTCGCACGGCCGTAGCTAGGGAGGAGGCATTGTGGTGCAATGTCCTACCTTGAAATCACAATGCCCTCCTACCCTAAAAATACCAAAAACTAAGATAAATTTTTATAATTAAATTGTTTGTTCATAGTTTGAGATAAAAAAATGTAGCGATAGGTACAATTGATTTAGGAGCCCGTGCTTCAAGGGCAGATCCATTATGATAAAAAAAATATTTCCGCCCTGCCTGTAACTACCTACCTCAAATTCAACTCTAGCTATAGCCCTGCAAAGTCGTAACCTATTTTTGTTCTAATTCTGTCACAGAAATTAACGAAATTGCGTATTTATGTCAATTTCATGCTCTAAACATCATCATTCATCATTTAATGCCATTTTATTTATCTATGTTGGAAAATTAGAACAAAATAGGTTATGATTTTGTTTATATTATTCGTAAAATCTTTTGGTACAGGCTATAGTATAATATTCTTGAAATGGTTACGACGTGATCTATTTATAAAGCATTTTTGAATTATGACCCTATTTTAATGTGTCCCGTTTTATGAGATGAAAACAATTTATTTCGAGAACTCGTTCCGTATCAATGAAATACGGAGATTGTATCGAATTCAGTCTTTTGACAAGGTAAACTAAGATAAAATGTGGCTTTAGAAAATAAAACAATGAAATTATTGGAAAAAGTATTAATTTACAACTCCGTTGAGGGCTGTTTGAAGAACAATACCTCTTTTCTATATTCCGAGAAATCTCACCGAAAAACCGCTGAAATAATTTTCACTGAGACATTGGCAGGGAGCTCAAATATGCTGGCTTACGATCTAAAAACGGAACTCTGAGAATGATGTGAGTTACTTTTTATAAAGTGTTTTTACCAAGAATTCAAGGAATTGAAAAGCGAGATCAGTTCAATTCGTTTTTCTTCTTTAAAAACAGGCTTTTGTATAAGCCTTTATCATATACTAGCTGTTTCCCGCGATTTCACCCGCATCCCGAGGGAACTACTTAGCGCACCCGGGTAAAAAGTAGCCTATGTTGTTCCTCAGGGTCTATTCTATCTCTGTACCATTTTCATTTATATCGGTCCAGTAGCTTTGGCGTGAAAGCGTAACAGACAGACAGACAGACAGAGTTACTTTCGCATTTATAATATTAGTAAGGAAAGTAAGGATTATGCGATTTTAAATAAGGTCTAAATTTGTAGCAACTATGTGTTTGTGCAAGACTAGTGAAGTGAGCCCAAACACTACGGATTTTTGTTGAGATATTGAAGAGTTTCTATGGCTACCATGGCTTCATCACCGAATCAGCTCTATGGTATAATGAATAGAATTTTAGCTCAATCAGAAACCGGGAATTGATTATAACTTGTAAGATTTGATTGCAAAAGGACAAATACCGGGAGAGGTGCATATTAAATAAAAGCTTGTAAATCAGCGACATATTAAAAAATACCGGCCAAGTGCGTTTCGGGCCACGCGCAGTAGGGTACCGTACCAGGTCTCAGTTAGT
The DNA here is from genome assembly GCA_963891755.1 of Pyrrhia umbra. Lineage (NCBI taxonomy): Eukaryota > Metazoa > Arthropoda > Insecta > Lepidoptera > Noctuidae > Pyrrhia > Pyrrhia umbra. The sequence continues at coordinate 1,987,801 of OY982934.1, read as the reverse complement.
CGACTATAACTCTGTAACCGGTTAAGCCTACTTAGCCGTGATAGTTTTCCTTGTAAGTTCATTACATGTACTACGTCTGTGATTTTTTTCACATTTCTAGGTATAGCTATTTAAAAGTTAGAGGGGGGTTCTCGGCATGAACAATATACATATCTATACCAAATTTCAGCTTTTTGATAATAAGAACCTTGGAGATATGCCGCGGACAGACAGACAGACAGACATGGCGAAACTATAAGGGTTCCTTGTCGGACTACGGAACCCTAAAAATGAGACATAACATACCAAATTACTATAAATAGTGCATCATAAGGACACCTAGTTAAAAGTTCAGAGAGAAGTTTGCATCTGTCTTGTTCATGCACAAACTACTTGACACAAAGGATTTTAATGAGAAACCCGAGCTACAATGTAGGATGTGATCTAAGTAACAAAACTAGAATTTTATAGTATATCTTATTAAATGCAATTTATAATAAAGTACCAGACAGTTTAAAAGACCTCCGCCCAACACCGTTTTCAAATACTATTGAATAAATGTTATTTTTCTGTTACCGACTTTGCTTAATGATAAAAATATATTAAAACTAGCTGTTTCCCGCGGTTTCACCCGCATCCCGAGGGAACTACTTAGCGCACCCGGGTAAAAAGAAGCCTATGTTGTTCCACAGGGTCAATTCTATCTCTGTACCAAATTTCATTTATATCGGTCCAGTAGTTTTGGCGTGAAAGCGTAACAGACAGACAGACAGACAGAGTTACTTTCGCATTTATAATATTAGTAAGGATAATTGCTATGTAGATAAAAATAAATTTAAGAATTTGTACACCAGAAATGGTAGAATATATGAAACTTGTATTAATATGAACACCTAATTGTACTACATTCTGACAAATAAATGTATGTTTCTTTCTTTCTTTCTTTCAATGATTAAAATCATTAAAGAAGTCCTCTATATTTTAAGAGGCTTATCATTTAATATTCAATTCAAATTAAAAAAAGACCATAAATATTGTAATAAAATCTAACTACAAGATCGCGTCAAAAAATCTTCCTCGTCGAGTTCGAATTCAAATAAGCAAACTTGTTATATCTTATAAAGTAAAACAAAACCTCAAACAATTTACTTTATCTATAAAATTTATACCATCATACAACCCTAAAAAGGCTGATATTCCAACGACAAGCCGCTCCGTCCGAAACCCCTCATATAAATGATATTTTAAATAAGTAAACAGGACCAACCTTCGCGAGCTAAAACCAGGGATAAGCAAGAAAAACAAATATAAAATCAGGAGAAAATACCAGGTTATCACACAAACGAGTCCAGTAGGAACCATCCGGGGTCCGTACAAATAAGCATCCGATGTTAGGGACCTTACAAAGTTGGTACTATCTGAGACTGGTCCCGGTTTTATTTTGTAAAGTACATATTCTTTTGTGATAAGGTTTTGAAATTACCTAGCTACCTATACTTTTAAATAAACTTATTTCAACGTACGGAAAAATCAAAAAATATTGAGACAAAAAATGTATAAACAAATAAAGTGCAGGGAAGTGAATAAAATAGTCTACGATCTATATGTAACACGGGCCACGGCCAAATCATTTTCCTCAAAATTAAGGAAAATTTATAAAAAAAGGAACAATCTTGTCACCCCAATTTTAGGTAGCTCTGAGATTAAGCCGAGCATATTATAGGATATCACAACATTCACAACAGACTGTTGTCCGCTAATAATACGCGGCTCTGTCGAGATTTGGCGCCAAACAACTAAAATGGCGCCCAAAAATTTGATATTACAAACTGGACACAGAAAATTCCCAATTCCTGCGAATACCGCACCCGGAGACTCGTTTGATTAAAATAAAATAAGTGAAAAATGCCAAAAGAAGTGCACTGCCCGGGAATCGAACCCGGGTCGCAAGAATGGGAATCTTGCATGATACCACTACACCAGCAGTGCGCTGATGTGTAATGCTAAAAATAGATGTACGTGACGAGGTGCATTGTAATATAATAGTACCTATCAAGAGATCTTTACGAGTATGTTACAATTATATAGCTATTGCCACAGTTATCGCATTAATAGCAGTACCGTACTATATCTATGAGTATTCTATTCAAAATGAATATTCAAATTCTAATAGGTCTAGAAATAAACTTCATATTTGTATAGAAAACGATGGACTTCCTGTGGGAAAATGCAGACCAACTTCTCAAAAAGGGTAAGCATTTTTCTTTAAAATTCAAGTTTCAATTTAGTTTTTCGTTTGCATAGATAATATTTATATACAACCTCGCGCCCCAGCCGTCGAAGAAGACGACCCGTCGGGAGTCTTGATGCGACTCCTGGCCACCGCAGACTCAGGATAGCGAGCAATGGGTAGCTAACCGTCCGATAAGGACAAAGCCCGGGATGAAGCGCGTGTTGTTCCACGCGCTTCAAAGAGATGCCAGCATAAGTGACGGGACCAGTGCCTGCCGGGACAGCAGGATTATTGGAAAGAGTTCCTGCGACCCTGCAATGCAAATAGCTATTGAAAGAACACGGATAGGTTTTCAGTAAGAGTCTGACCTCCGCCTGAGTGCGGGCGTCATTTGATGATTTCCTATCCCAAAAATATGGTATATTTTTTCAACGTTATCTGCAGATAGGTATATAGTATACTAACTATAACAAAATAATGGGCTAGATTAGGTACTATGAGTACCGTCCAATAAATAAATCACAACATAGTATAAAACAAAGTCGCTTCCTGCTGTGTTTTTTTTTGTATATCTGCATCTCGCAGGTAAAGGTTGTCGACTGCTTAACCGGGCTTGCCTGTGAAGTGCCTTAAATGAATTTAGGGCCTCCAGCCAGGGTAGCTTCCCGCTGTCTGTCTGTCCCTATCTACGCTTAGATCTTTAAAACTACGCAACGGATTTTGATGTGTTTTTTTTCAATAGTTAGAGTAGATTCAAGAGTAAGGTTTTAGTAGTATATAATTTCTCAAGTTTTTGTATTCAAATCGCTGGTGGAAAGCTGGTTTTGGATAAAACAAAGGAAAACAAAATTATCTGTCTCCATTTTCACACTCATATTTTCCATAATGAATTCCCCAGCAAACAGTCTAGCAACACTAGATAAACTAGCTCAGCTTATCTTAAGAGACCTAACTTTGAAACTCGTTCCTATCATTGTCTCATTGTTCAAAGTTAACAACTGGCATAGTTCCATTTGTGTTTCTTAAAATGCGATACAAGAATTGGAAGTTTCAACAGCCAAGTTCTGTACCTACGTAGTTTGTTCGCTCACATCTGCATGACAAAAATGTACGAGAGAGTGCTACCAAGTTCGCAGTTTCCAAAGTTAGGTAGCCGGGAACATGCATGTGTAAAGTCTGAGAACAAAACGAGCAGGTGGATAAAACATTTTTAGTTGTATTTGTTTAAATTCTCAAGTCATGATGGTTTGTGGTTAAGTCACCTGAATCTTATATACGAGGGGGTGGGTACCTACATCTGAAATCACCAATCCACCTTGAGGCCGATTATGATGATAATGATTGCTTATATTATATTCTAAAAGTAGCAAAAAACCGTATAACCAAAAAACGTAAAAACAGAAACAGTTACGAACATGAATGGGTTTTAGTCAGCAAGAGTCTGATACTTCCTCCCGATCCATCCTCAGCAGGAGGAGTCATTTTATGATTTCCCATTCCTAAAATGGGGGATACCGTCAGGGATGGTAGAAACTTCTACTATTTCACCATTGAATTTTCATCATTGAAAACCCACGATAATAACATAGAATGAAAATAACCTATTAATAAAAAGTTTTATCCAGGTCATGACCCAATTTTACGACAAGCAGTCACCATCACCCGGCCTACCGGACCACCAAACAACCCTTAAGAAATAAGACGACACGGTAAATAACCGCCGAAACTTTAACCAACTTCTCAACAACTGCTCAAAGACAATAAACAACATACCAATAACAAGGTATAGGTATATCAAGTAGCCATTCATCATTGGCCTATTTAATTTCCCACTGTTGGGTAAAGGCCCCTTTCCAACCAGAGCTTTGATCACCACGCTTGCTCAAGGTATAAAGGGCGAACGAAGGAACATGGATGGTTTTCATTCAGTAAGAGTCTGATACTTCCTCCCGGTTCGTCCACAGCGGGAGAAGTCATTTGATGATTTGAAATCCCTAAAAAAAATACTGCTAGGCAATTATATTCCCTAAAAAATTTTAGGTGGTAACTTGTGCCAGAGGCTTTAAAGACCCATAAGGGCTACCGACAGATGGTAATATAATCGGCCCGATAAACGAAAACGTTTTTGAACCACGAACCGGGGATTTTCATGTTGTCAACTTCTTGTTCAACCCCGGCTTGGTAATCGACCGTTTTAGGAATAAAAAAACCCAAATGATAGGTTATCCATCGTATGGTAGAAGTTTGAATTTATGGTAAACAGCTGTTTTCAGTTGATCGGGTCGTTATCTTGCCGGTTAACTGGACTTACTGTTTCCCGCGGTTTCACCCGCATCCTGGAGGAACTACATCAAATATCCGGATTAAAATATCCTTTCTAAGGATTCTTCAATCAATCTCCATACCAAATTCCATCTCAATCTCTTGACAAAATCGCCAAACGTGAAAGCGTAAATGCCAGACAGGCAAAGTTTATTTCACACTAGCTGTTTCCTGCGGTTTCACCCGCATCCCGAGGGAACTACTTAGCGCACCCGGGTAAAAAGTAGCCTATGTTGTTCCTCAGGGTCTATTCTATCTCTGTACCAAATATCATGTATATCGGTCCAGTAGTTTTGGCGTAAAAGCGTAACAGACAGACAGACAGACAGAGTTACTTTCGCATTTATAATATTAGTAAGGAAAGTAAGGAATTAGTAAGGATAAGGATTTTAAGTAAAGATTTGGTTGGTTACTATTTTCTTTACAACTTCAGTCAACAATCACTTTGCCCTCTAATAATTGGTGGTCGGCAACGCCAATTCGCTCCATGGCAACAAGTCATCAATTCAAATTAACTAAAACACTCCAAAACCCGAGCCTGGCGTCACTGCGAGGAAATTGAAATAATTCGCTGAATATTGAGCACTTGGTAAAAGGTTTGGAATTGTAGTTTCTTTATACCTAAGTGGCAATGTATTGTATAATAAACGCCAGCAGTTTTACTTCATATCAACAGCCTAGCCTTTCCCCAACTATGCTGGTCGGCTTCCAGTCTAAACAGGATGCTTCTGAGTACCAGTGTTTTACATGGAGCGACTGCCTATCTAAACTCCACAACCCAGTTACCGAGTAACACGATACCAAGGGGTATCGTGTTACTCGGTAACTACTAACTAATACTGGTTGTCAGGCTCTCTGGCGCTCCGGTACAAACAGCTTAATGCGCTCTCGAGATGCGGAGGAATTTCTTTACGCTTTGACATAGATTGTCACCAATCCACGGACCGACCGCGCCAAGCGCAGCTTAACCTTCAATCGACCCGAGCGTCTGTTACTAAGCCACGAGCTCCTCAGTTAGCATTTTTACGTACAGACAGGTTAGATACTTCTAAAGGGTGAATCTGTTTAATAAATAAACTAATACAACTTGTTTTCACCTGTTTCACCCGCATCCCGAGAGTTACACTACTTCGCAAACCCGGATAAAAAGTATCTTATAGGTTAATCAAGTTATAAACTACGTGTGCGCCAAGTTTTATAAAAATCCGTTGAATAGTTTTCGCGTGAATAAGTAACAAACATACATTTTTACGCTCACAAAGTTTCACGCCTATTCAATAAACTATAACGACCTATACATAATTATAGTTAATACGGACAGGTATTATTTAGTTAGTCATGATGATTTTGGGATATTCTCTTGAATAGACAATTGTAATTTTAAATAAAAGATAGGTCAACACTGATTTAGTTAATGCCTGTAAGATTTTCGTATTTTCCACAAAAACATGGCCAGGTACCTTCGTTTACTCTTCACAATAAACCTTTTTTTGCTCTTTGCCCTCTTTATTCAATAAACAGCCAGTTTTATCTAAAAAATAAAGTATTTCTAAGTGAAATTATCCCGAAAACCACGCTTAAAAATACAGAACCAAGTTACGCGAAGAAAACATAAATCCTACTATCTTTTACAAGACCATCTGCATTTAAACCGCCGTCAGTACGACAGACGAGAATACCTTCCAAAGACAAAAATGCAACAATATTTTATTTTATTTGAGTGACAAGAGGTGTTTAGCATAAACGTCCACTATGTATGCAATGTCGGCGCGCTTTCCCGCCAAACCGACGAGTTTTTCTTTTTACATTTATTTTTTTTCTCTTTTTGTAAATGAATTTAATATGTAATCGTGCCGGGCTGAGTAAATGATACCTACTACACGGTATACCTACATAGTGTTATTACGTTTGTACGTAGAAATAACAAGGTTCCTTTTATTGTCGTAGTTCTGTGTCGTTCCTATTCTGGTGGTAGCATCACGCCTATATTCCCAAAAGAATTAAGCAAAGGCAGTGCACCGACATTCTGCCACTTTATGTTGAAGTCATTCATCATCATAATCTGCCTAGCCTTTTCACAACTATGTTGGGGTCGGCTTCCAGACTAACCTGATGCAGCGGAGTACGAGTGTTTTACATGGAGTGACTGCCTATCTGTCCTCCACAACCTAGATTTTCTGGCTTCTGACTACTCATAAAGATAAACTAGACTAAAGATGATGATGAAAACACAGTATGAGCAGACATTTGTGTTCCTCCGAAGTCTAAACTTAGCTAGACTTATTTGTTCCAACAAAATTTGACCTGAATTGTAACTGGTACAATCATGTGCCATACCTAGACCAATTCTTTATTCTGCTTACCCCTGTGGGGAAAAAGTATGAGTTGAAAAGTATGAGTTTACCTTTTAATAATTACTCCACCTATCTTGACTTTCTTCAAACCACCGTTTCAGCAAAATGGTTCAGGACATTTGACATAGAGGGCGCAGCATCCATATAGCTAATTATAACGATTCCTCCAGATAAATTAATAAATAAATGCTACCAATATTTATTATTGTTTGTATTTTTTTTAGAGTTGTTAATTAAATGGTTCCAAAATCACCCGCTTACAGCGCTGACGTAGCAAACGCACACGCGCATGCGTAATAGCGATCCTTATTTTTCAATGTCCAAAAATTCATGAATGACGGCAATCACAACCTATCGCCAGTAGTATTAATATAATTTGTAATTTTAATGTTAGAAAATGCTAGTTATAATCACATATACTAACGAAATTGTACCAATTAGATAGTGTTCTCGCTAAAAAACAGTGGAATTGGATTATTCTATGACAATAAAATACTAAACTAATTCGGTGAGTACGATCTCTCTATTTTGATGTTTTTATTACGAAATAAAGCATGTTACGCAATGGTCTTGCATTTATTCAGCCTAGTTGAGCAAAAGGTTAACAAAGAGGTTTAATTCCTTGTGTTAATATATTCGCTTGCCATTGGTGTTTCCGCGATTTCCTTGAAAACAAAACTGCGGTAATTTTATCGATTCGACACTTTCGCCCCAATATAGTAATTGTGGTCGGTTTCTATGCGAACTCATCATTATAATAAATCAATTCTTCTATCATTAGGGCCGCAAACACTAAAGGTCACAATCAAGGTCTAGTACAAGTACGTTCTACATTACTTAATCAATATTTTATTCTATTTTTGTTCGCTAAACTTATGTAGATTACATATTTATTTAGGTCAATAAGATTGGATCAAGAGTGTTATTCATGCGGCATAAGTAGATAATACTTTTTTATTAGAAACAGCATGTGCGCCTTTACGAAAACATATTGATATTTGTATCTTATACAGAGCACTTCCTGGATTCATTTTAGGTGTTTTATTTTGACTAATAAACATAACAAACAAAATTCCTTTAATTTTTGAAAATTTCAAAGGCTATGCTTGTTCCTACTACTTATTCTTACTCCTTTTCTCTATTAGAGGGAGTGAGCTTAATTATGGTCCATGTGGACCTAACGTGGGTAGCACCTACTCAAGGCACATAGCTTGCGGTCAGTTATATCGAGTTGTCTATCGAGTCTAAATTGACGACTACTTAGATGTACTTAGCTCGTAAAAAAATAAATTGATAACATTTAAATTTAATTATTATTAAACGGTGCGCTGTAGGCTATATAGGTCACGGTGATTTCTTTACGGTGACTTTTGATACTTTTTATAACGACTTTTAAGAGCTCCAAATACCAGCCCGTGTTTGTCAGCCCACGTTGTACGATTCATTAATCGGTGTCGTTACCACAGGGTCGGTGACTATCACACGTATTTTTTACAGAATCTAAATAATATCAATACACAACGGAGTGCCGCAAGGAAGAGTCCTTGGCCCATTTTTAGTAACTTAATTTTACGCATTCAAATTTATAGATATATGTAGATAGGGCCTTAGCCAGGGTGATTGCTTTTTAGCTACCCATTTTAGACTTCGAAGTTTTATAATCGTGTTGCTATATAGCATCGAGCAGATTCTTTCGTTAAGTACCTATCTAAAATGATGGCAGTGATCAGCTGTCGCCATGCAACCTGTCACTCAGCTGTGGCCAACAAAATGATTTACTGATGTATAAAAAAATAGTTACCGGTAGCAGGGCCAAGTTATTTTCCAATTAAAGTTTTCTGGATTAAGTAGTTTGGTTTACACGGAGTGTCTGCCGTTAGTAACCCAAAAACTCAATAGTAGATACCTAAATAGTTTTAAGTATTCTAGGCCGATGCCTTTTGTAAATTAGACGTTCAGAAAGTGCTGATTTTCAGCCTTATTTCAATAAACGAATTTTGAATTTTTTGAATTTTGACAAAATAAAGGCATCCATTTAAGATGACATTTAGGCAGACAATTTAAAACATAATCGTATAAGAATATTCGTATGCAGTGAATATCTAAACCATCTTACCGAAATAACTGAAGCTCAAAGATTTGACAAATAATTAGGTATCCAAAACATTTCAGATATGGCTTCGAAAACAAATAAAGTATCTCCATCATCAGGCAAAATGTCTACCAGCCCATTTCCTTACACCTGTGAACTTTGCGGGGCTGAAGGGCTTACAGACGAAGGTATGAGGTCTCATACCTTAGAGGCTCACGTGAACGGTAGACCAGAGTGTCCGTTTTGCGACTGTGCGGTGCCTCAACCACAACTGGTTGGTCATGTACAGAAGGCCCACCTGCATTATCTGACGCCAGAGAGGGAGCTGATGGCATTTATTGATGACCAGAGTCCGAGGTAAGGCTTAGAAAACTTTTTGGAGTACTAAAGTAAAGCTACTTTTTTTTCGTGAGTAAGTTATGTTAATAGTTCGTGGTGGCCTAGTGGTTAAGGTACCTGCTTCTCGTGTAAGAGTGGGCGGGTTCGGAATCTGGAAAGTACCAATGTAACTTTTCTAAAGTCATATGTACTTTCTAAGTATATCTTAGACGTCACTGACATACGGTGAAGGAAAACATCGTGAGGAAATCTGTACTTAAAAGTTTGAAATCGCCAATCTGCCTTGAGAAAGCGTGGTGATCAATGCTCATACCTTCTCTGTATGAGAAGAGGCCTGTGCCCAACAGTGGGACAATATATAGGCTGATGATGAAGTTATGTTACTTTAGTGGTAGTTTGGAAGATATTACCATGAGGGTGGATTTAAATTCTCCTATGTCCTTCTCGCGTCTTTTGAGTCATAACTTACTGTCTGAAGAAAGTGACTAAGGTACGCCACCACCCCTCTCTAAGCTGCTCTATCATGAGCCTTGTGAATGATCGCCGAACGCATAGGTGTTTTCATAAACACTTCCACGAGTGATTATTTATAAACGATCACCCAAAGTCAGTATCCTAGTCACGATCGGCGATTTAATCCTGATGACTGGGCCCACCACGACAATCACACCTAGTAATACTGTGATGTTATACACGCATATATTCTGTACTGTAATAAACGTAGGATCCTAACTTCAGCGTAATAACATGAACTTTGTAAAACTTATGGTTTCCTTTAGAGATACCTACTTGTATTACTTCCAACTTGGCTCGACTCAAAGTTCCGAAGTTTTTAGAACTTTACAAGATAGGTACAACATCGTTACTTACGTACCGAAATAAATTTTAGTTTTGATGAAGACTCGAAAATGACGACAACAGACAGCTGCAGCTACAACACGCCGGGGTCTATAAATGGTTGGCACAGTCCAGACAATTCCACGCAATACCACAATGGAGCTATTTCAAAGAATATCAACTATTACAACGGATACCAAGAAAAAGAGAGTTACAGTAGAAGTGAGAAGGAAGAAGACAAGTGTTCACGTTCCCCGAAGAATATAAACCTTGTCAATGGACTGAAAAATATCAATATTAGTAATGGTGTGGTTCCTAAAAAGGCTCAAAGCAGACAAAATTCTCATGACGGTGAGGTCAATGGGATTGATAGAAAAGGTACACTTATTCTTTAGACTAAAAACTAATTGAAATAAAATTGATGTGAAGCACTTTTATGAGTAACTACATTATTTCTCAGGTGCGATTTCTAGTCCAAGTCATAATAGTTCTGGTAGTTATGAGGGATCACCTAATAAAAATAAGGTAAAACTTACTTTTATAGATAGAAGATTACTTTATTTAAGTACCTACGATTTTTTTTACCGGAATGATTTTGTTTATTACAGTTGTCCATGGCTAGTGCCGGACAGGGATCACCTCTTAGGTCTCAATTAGCGTTAAAATTAAAACCAAATACACCGAAAAAAAGCGCTCCTACTCCAAGTCCTTCCGTGCAGGTAACTTTTATTAAAACTACTCCTAGAAAAATAACATTTTAAGCTTATCTTGACCATTGTTGATGTTCGAAAAAAAGTAATTCTGACATTTTTTTTGACATTTCACTTACTGTGTCAATGTCAAATTGTATTCTTTGTTTACCGCCAAGATTGTTTTTAAAATTGATTTCTAAATTTTTGTCTCAACTTGAATTAAAATAGTTTCAAAAACCACTCAGTTATTAAATTGAAACATCTGAAAATTATTTCCAGTGTCTATTGTGCGATTTTACGTCAACATGTCCAAGAAAATTGGAAGAACACATAAATCGTGCGCATTTCGATCTTACATCGCCTTCTATAAATGCCAATGCTAACTCGGACAATCCAACTTTGGGGTTAACCAACCCCACACTGACCCTGGACAATCCGACCCTAGCGTTGAGTACGATGGCGATGTCTCCGGGGCCTCATAGTTCGTCATATCAGTGCCCAATCTGTGAGAGGGAGTTTTCTCACGCTAATGAAATCGAAGTTCATGTGAATGTTGAGCACCGAGATATATTAAGTCCTCAGAAATCAGTAAGTATTTTTAATCAGAATTTACCTATTTATTATACAGAAAAATCCTTTCAAAGTATTCTAAATTAAAACATGTCTGAGCCAAACATAAAATTCTATGTATGTGGAGAAATTTAAATGTATATAGCTTGCCTTAGATCTAATCTCAGCCCCTAATATGGTTAATGCCCCTTAAATTAAGGTCATAATGAAAAGTTCTGCAGCCAAAGTGCCCAATGTAATTACACCGATACAAGATAATTTTTAAGTGCATCAAACAATCCTTGACCATCCTTGAGGGTATTCAATTCAAAACAAAATCTGACTGTTACTTTCCATTCCCAGGACCAAGTAGACAATGCATCATGTAACGAGGATGTGGTGATGATGGAAGAGAGTCCCGTGAGCAACTGTCCGGTCTGCTGCCAGCCGCTGCCACTCTCACAGCATGAACTTGTGAGATCCTTGCAATTTGTGTCCTTATTCTTAACCAGCGGTTTTCCACAGTTTTACTTGCATGCTGAGCGTACTACTTCATATTACAAAAACTTTTCCAGGTTTCAAACTATGTATTTTATCTAAAGTAGTGTTACCGAGAAATTGTAAACGACTGACAGTTCTATACATTTACTATCACATTTCATTGTTGCGCCTGCAAATATCGCAGTCCATTTTATTTATATTTTTAATGCTATTTTGCACCTTGTGTGTAACTGTATAAGGATCAAATTTTACAAGCGAAACAAGTATTTTCTCATATCAGTAAGGATTCTTATTGCAGATTGAACACTTAGGAAACCCGGTTATTGGTTAACTTTCTTTAAATCTTTAAGCACAAGCCAAGACACTATTTATACTATGTTTTGGATAAATTCTGCATCATTCTGCATCAGTGGTGGATCCAGGGGGGCGCTAAAAAGCTAAGCAAGTAGATTTATTATGCGTTAAGCAAAATAAAATGTTCTGTGTTTCGCTTGATAAAACCTACTCTCACCAGAATCAAGCCCAAACCAAAATCCTGGATCTGCCACTGTTCTGCATCATCTAATTATTAATGAAAAACCATCATTCAATTTCAATTCTCATGAGAGTTGTGCCATATTTTAATTGTGTTGATAATCATAAAATGAATTTATTTTTTATCTAGATTCAACACATTGAGGAACATTTCGAGAGGGGAGAGGAGTGTGGGGCGACATCAGGCCTGTCGGCAGCCGAGAGGGAAGCTCAGAGGAATAGAGAGGAACATGAGTTTCAACTTTTAAGGGTAAATATAATTTTTAGCTATATTCAGTACTTTATTCATCACACATTTGAAAATCACACTAAAAGATGGACCTATTGTATGGAGAAAAGCCAGAAAATATATATTTTTTTTTGAGATGGGAAATATAAATGACTCCTCCCACTGGTGGTGGAGCGCCAGGGAGTGGCAGACTCTTACTGACTCAAGTCATCCATATTCCTTCTTTTGAGCTTGCGTTCCAGGCCGCGATAACTCCTTCGAAAAATCCCGCAGTCCCGAAAAACTGAATGCTTGATATCCAATTGAATATTTGACAGTATTGTTTATTTTGAACATCAATTCAGTCACCGATGACCCCCAAACAATAGTTTTTGCATTGTGCCTGCAGTGAGGTTTTCAAGTAACCAACAATTCCAAACCACAATTTCTCACTATAGCACAATCATATTTTAGCTCTAAAACCTATTTCATTTTTTTCAATTTTGTTAATTAAAAATTTATTTCCTCTGACATTAATAAATAGATAACCAATTGGTTTGGAAAATCTATACTAACATAATAAAGCTGAAGAGTTTGTTTGTTTGAACGCCCTAATCTCAGGAACTACTGGTAAGATTTGAAAAATTCTTTCAGTGTTAGATAGCCCATTCATTGAGGAAGGCTATATATCATCACGCTAAAACTAATAGGAGCGGAGCACCACTATTCCACGCGGACGAAGTCGCGGGCAGAAGGAAATTTTAATTCATCATAACATATGTTTTCGCAGGCACAGTATGGCATGGAAGAGGATGATGACGAAGGCTACACTCACAGAGCAACTAACAGCCTCAAGCGCGCAGTGTACAGCGGAGCCCTGTCCGTGGCCGGGTACTACGAGCGCAGTCTAGGCCTCCGCAAGGCTGCGGCCTCGGGAACTGACACGGGGTCGTCGAGAACCACTGGTGATGACACTAATTATGCTATTGTAACTTTTAAACAGTTTTTCTAGTATAATTATTTGTTACTAGCTTTTTCCCGCGTACCAAAGAAACTACTGCATCTGTATAAAACCTATAACTGTCTCCAGGGCCCCATCTAGCTCCACACCAAATTTCATCAAAATTAGTTCAGCCGTTTTACCATTAAAGCATGACAGTCAAACTCACTTTATCAAAATTGAATACAATGTTATATAAGATTTGTCACATAGTTCCGTTAATTAAGGTTTTAGCGTGACTTCTGAATCCGAGCACCAATTTTTCGCATAATCAAAAATGTGAACAGGTGTCAAAACGCAATCGATTTTTTAGCTGCAAAAAAACGTAATCTAACCGATTCGGCTTACTACAATATTTTGTTCACCAGCTACCACAAGCTACAACCATATTTCCTGACTTAAAAAATCATTTTTTTCTGTACACACAAGAAATAGACAACTAGAACAAAAAAAAGATAGACAATATTAATATAATACTTGTTTCATAAAGGTTCAAAATCCAAAAAAAATAAGATTAAGAAATTCTGTCGGCAACCGCGAAGATTGTTACTATACAGTCTCAAAAAAAAACATTCAGTCGACTTGGGAACCTCCTCCTTTTTGAAGTCGGTTAATTAACCAACCAAAATACACAAATTCAATGTATGACTAGGGACCAAAACAGAATCCATAGCTTTATTCTTTTGCTGCGGGACGTTCGAAAGAGATACCGCGCCCCCGTAATACAAAGGGCTGAGGAAGGAACATTTATGGGTTTTAGTCAGTAAGAGTCTGACACATCCACCCGCCCCACCAACGGCGGGGCCATTTGATGATTTCCCATCCGAAAGAAAAACCTTTATTCTTTTAAATTCGTATAAACAATTCTCTTTGTTCCCAGGTCTTCTAGAGAGGATAAGTCAATTGAACGCTCAGAACCCGAGCATAGTGAAGACTTACCTGTGCAGTGCGGTAGACCACTACGCGAGCACATACGGAGACAGGGGGTGGGGCTGCGGGTACAGGTATGAATTACCATTCATACATTGATTCTTCCTTGAATATGTCAATTATATTGACTGTTTCTAGTGTTTTTACCCGCATCCTGATAAAACTACTTGGATAAAAACTATCAAAATATGTCCTTCCCCAAGTTTAAAATACTTGTACTGTTTTATATCTACATTCTTTAAACCCCACCATTTGACTCTTTATTTTTGACTTTCGCTATTCTTTTTTGTAGATCATGCCTATTAAAAAACAAAACCTGTCATTAAAAAATCCTTGGTCCCGCAACCAAAACTGACTGGTTTTTTTTATAAAAAAAAAAACATTTTATTTCAGATAAAATCCATAAAGAAGATAACAAATTAAAGGGTCATAGTTTTTTAAATCGCAGCATCTAAAAAAAACATAATTTTTTTTGGGCTTTTGTTATGGTTAATATTGTTAACTAGAAGATGTAGTTAAAACATCTTTGTTACAGGAACATGCAAATGGTGCTATCTTCCCTAATGCGTCACCCGCAGTACGCCACCCTGCTCAGCTGTACGTTAGAACGCGAGCGGGAGTGCGAGTGCGTGCCCTCCATACCGCGGCTACAGCTGCTCGTCGAGAGGGCCTGGCAGCTAGGCTTCGACACACAGGTACTCTTGAAACACAGGTACCTGCACAGTTATATGTGTTACTAACGTAACTAGATCTGCAATCACCAAGCGAAATGCGTGCCATAAAGTTTGAGCCCCCAGCCACAATTCACGTCATCTGTCAGCTTGACTTCAAGTGAATGTCTGGAAAAACTAACTGTCGCCGTCTTTTTCGAATAGATGTCACGTACATAATGTTTCGGTTAGTGGGAAAGAGATAAATAGAATTTAAAAAATTGGTCACGTTTTTTTGACGCGTAATGTTCGGGATTGCATCTCTATGTGTATATCTCAATGGGCACATGCAACATACAGGTACATTTTTTTTTTTTTTTTGTATGGCATCTCGCAGGTCAACCTAGAAGGTTGTCGACTGCTTAACCAGGCTTGCCTGTGAAGTGCCTTAAATAAATTTTGGGCCTCCAGCCAGGGCTTAACTTACAAAACTAAGCGACTACACGCTAAGGGCACCCCCTAGTGGGGTACGGGCCTCGGCTTAGGGCGTATACAGGTACATTTGACACACAGGTACACTGGACATATAGGTGTTCTCGAACAGGTACTCTCGAGACACATGTACATGCGACACACAGGTCCATGGGACAAACGGATACACTGGACATTTAGGTATTCTCGAACAAGTAATCTCGACACACAGTAACACTGAACACACAGGTACACTCGACACACAGGTACACTCGACACACAGGTACACTCGACACACAGGTATACTCGACACACAGGTATACTCGACAAATATTTCGTAAACCTAATTACGAAATTTGAAACCACCTTTTGGTTGTGGTAACTAGGTTGTGAATGGCAGATGTAAAACAATTATATTTAGCTGCATTCAGTGAGGCCGACCTTAACATAATTATGTTGATTGATGAGAAAAGGCTAGGCGGATAACAAAAATAGCTATAGACGATGAACTAAAAGACGTACAAAATGAAAAAAAAAGATACCGACATATTGAGAACCACCTCCTTTTATGAAGTCGGTTAAAAAGACTTGCAATCGGGAACTTCAGTTGATAACCTTAACTTCTTGACGGCACTAAAGAATGGATATTGTTCTAGGGCTCAGAGCAGCTGGGCTCCAAACTGTATAACACTCGGAAATGGATCGGCGCCTGTGAGGTGGTCACTGTACTCTCATCGCTCAGGATAAGGTATGTTTCTACCTATAGTCAGTAGTACCAAGTCATTTTACGAAAAATGTAAAGAACTCTATTTTGTTCTAATTTGTTATAATAATATTATAAAGAGGAAAGATCTGTTTGTTTGTTTGTAGGGTTTTAACTCAAAAATTACTGGACCGATTTTAAAAATTCTATCACCGTTAGAGAGCTACATCTTTACGAAGTGTCATAGGCTATATTTATTTCCAGAAATAATTAGGGATCCCTACTAAAACTTGAATAATGTAACCCAAGGTGTAAAAAAATGTCCACGCGGGCGAAGCCGCGGACGGAAAGCTAGTAATAATATAAAGAGGAAAGATTTGTTTGTTTTTTTGTAGGGTTTTAACTCAAAAACTACTGGACCGATTTTAAAAATTCTATCACCGTTAGAGAGCTACATCTTTACGAAGTGTCATAGGCTATATTTATTTCCAGAAATAATTCAGGATCCCTACTAAAACTTGAATAATGTAACCCAAGGTGTAAAAAAAATGTCCACGCGGGCGGAAAGCTAGTTTAGAATAAAACACCTTGTTCGTGCTGTAGATGTCAGCTGATCGACTTCCACAAGCCTACGAGCGCTGACGGCAGCCACCCCGCGCTGTTCGACTGGGTGCTGCGCTACTTCCAGGAGGACCCCACCGGCTTCAAGGCGCCTCTCTACCTGCAGCATCAAGGTAAACATCATCATCAGGTTTTTAATTGAAGGTCTTTTTCAGGCAAATCTGGACCCAATGATAAGTAATTTAGTTGGAGATTTGACTGTATTTATTATCAAACTAGGCTGAAATTAAGTACTATTTGAACTTCAATATTTACAATTTTTTTTTTTTCCGGGCGTCAATCAGTAAACATCTTGGCAAATCGTTACGTAAAAAATAGTGAAAAATTAACAAATAAATACCGTATAACCACGTTAAATGCAATCACAGTGATCTTGGAGGTGTTGTGCGACGTTAAAATATTCATAAATCGATGGCGAGAAGCAGAAAAGAAAATATAACAACTGCATTATATACATCGAAACTTTGAGGTTAGTTGCCAAAACTTTAAAAATCAACAACCGACGTCAGGGATCAATACCAACATAAAAAAATTGCAAAGCATAGACAATCGAGAACAACAGTGAAGTGAGTGAAGAGAAGCAAGCAAGACTACCAACCAAACAACTCGAACTGGTATTCGGATACACCACACCAAGGGAACACATAATTTAACGTTTCGTTACAAGCAGTTTCACGAAGTAAGATTTCCAGTAATTAGTTACTGCGAAAATGGAACAACAATTTCAAATATTTTTTGATAAAATTAAAATAGAAATGGACAGACAAACCACAACGATTACTGAGAGTCTTCTTAAAAAGATGGATGAAAAACTGCAACCGATATTAGAGGAAAATAAAAACCTTAAAGAGAAAGTTGAGATATTGGAAAAAAGATTATACAATCTGGAAAATGAAAAGAAAAGAAACAATATATTGCTCTTCAGATTAGACGAGAGTGAAAAAAATTCATTGGATCTACTTAAAGCGGTAAAAGAAATCATGAAAAATGATCTAAACATTTTAATTGAGGATAGTGATATTCAGAATATCTACAGGATTGGAAACAAAAACAAAGAGAAAACTAGACCTCTTTTGATCTCGTTCTCAAACTATTGGAAGAAAGTAGACATCTTAAAAAATAAGAAGAAACTTAAGGAGGTTTATATAGTAGAGGACTATCCAAAAGCAGTACTAGAAAAAAGAAAACTACTACAGCAGCAATTAAAGGAAGAAAGAGCCAAAGGAAAAATTGCTTACATTAAATATGATAAGCTGATAGTGAAGGAAGATAATGCAAGTAATATAGAAAAAAGGAAAAGAGAAGAATCTACGTCCCCTGGCCTACACCCAAATCCTAAAAAACAAATTAATATGGATACGAACGTCAAGACAAATATAACGAATGCTTATGATCTGATGAGAGCAAGATCAAACTCGATTTCTTTTGCACCAACTATTAATAAAACCAACTAGCAATTAAGCATCAGCTACCGGAAGCGGAACAACCCCAACCCGGCTGGTCCCCGTGGGGTTGACAGACCACTACCCTCAAAAACCTCTATATCCACCCAAAATAAGACAAACAAAATACATATAGCAACTCTAAACACAAGAACATTAAGAACTGAGGAAAGGCTTATTGAACTTGAAGAATCATTAAAAAATATTAGATGGGATATAATTGGACTCAGCGAAGTAAGAAGATCCGGAGAAGAAATAAATGAATATGAAGATTATATATTCTACTATAAAGGAGAAGTACAGGGGAAATATGGTATTGGATTCCTTGTTAAAAAAGGTTTAAAACAATACATAGAAGATTTTAAAGGTGTATCGGATAGAATCGGAATTTTAAACATTAATCTACCTGGCTTCAAAGACCCGTTCTCAATTCTACAGATTTATTCCCCAACAGATCAGGCAACAGAAAATGAAAAAGATACATTCTACAATAGTCTCAACGAAACAATGCAGAAAGTAAATAAGAACACCATATTAATGGGGGACTTCAATGGTCAAATAGGAACCAAATCAGACACAGGAGAGTATATTATTGGTAAGTATGGCCAAGGAAAAAGGACTGATAATGGACAACGATTGATAAATTTCTGCTTTGAACAGAATATGAGAATAATGAACACCTTTTTTCTGAAGAAACATGACAGGAAATGGACATGGATGTCGCCAAATGGAAAAGATAGAAACGAAATAGATTTCATAGTAACTAATATGCCAAAGATCTTCGAAAATATTAGTGTGGTGTCAAATCTAAATTTCAATTCAGATCACAGAATGGTAAGAGGAACTATCGTGTGCAAGGATATAAAAGTACAGAGACAAAAATTCCATGGAACAAACTGCAGGATTATACAGCATATACCAGAACAAAACCTTAATGAATTAAAACTATCATTAAACATGGTTGCGAAACAGAACGATGTACAAGAAAAATATAACATCTTAGAAAAGGCGCTATCAAGAGTTAACAAATGTAAAATAAAAGACACCAAAGACAAGCTCGGAGAGGAAGCCAGATTAAAAATCAAAAAAAGAAAAGAAATGGTAACAAACAGAAAAGAAAATCGTGAACAAATAGCTGAGATTAGTAAAGAAATTTCAAAAGCAATTAGAAACCATAGAAAAACAAATAGGCTTAAAATAATAAGGGAACAAATAAATAAAACTGGAGGGATTAAAAAAGCTTTAAAACAACTCAAAGAACATTCAACATGGATACCGAAGATGATTAAGAAAGACAAAGGAAACAAAATACAAACAATAACAAAACGTCGATATATTTTACAAATGGCAACAGACTTTTACAAGGAATTATATACAGATAACTTAAACGATTACGCAGATGAAACAATACCAACAGAAGACTCAAATTCAGAACCAATTCCGTATATTATGCAAAGTGAAGTAAGAAGAGCTATCCAAACACAGAAAATAGGGAAATCACCTGGAGATGATAAGATAACTAATGAGTTACTAAAAAATACCATAGAAGAGATAATACAACCGTTTACACACATTTGCAATGAAATTTTGGATACAGAACAAATTCCTTCCCAATGGACATCGTCAACAATAATACTGTTACACAAAAAAGGAGATAAAAATGAAATTAACAATTATAGGCCCATCAGTCTGATGCCAAACTTGTACAAAGTATTCAGCAAAATAATATTACACCGCATGACTAAAAATTTAGACAGCAATCAACCCAAAGAACAAGCAGGATTCCGCTCAGACTTTTCAACAATAGATCACATACATACTGTCAAACAGATAATAGAAAAATGCAATGAATTCGACCGCCCATACTACCTGTCTTTCGTCGATTATAATAAAGCCTTCGATTCTTTGAAGCATAGTTACATGTGGGATTCATTAAAGAACCAAGGGGTAGAGAGTAAATTAATTAGGATCATTAAGAAAATATATGTCAACAGCACAGCAAAAGTGCAACTCGAAAACATTGGAGATCAATTTAAAATACAGAAGGGCGTGAGACAGGGAGACCCGCTGTCACCAAAAATATTTAATGCAGTTTTGGAGAATATCTTTAGGCAACTCAACTGGAATGCCTTCGGCATTAATATAAACGGAGAAACATTACACCACCTAAGATTCGCAGACGACCTCATTTTGTTCGCAGAAGATCCTATAACTCTACAAACAATGCTACAACAATTGGCATCGGAAAGTAAAAAGGCAGGTTTATCAATGAATACCAACAAAACTAAATTAATGACAAACAAGACCGAAGTCAAAATTCAGGTGGGCGAAGACGAGATCGAATACGTAAAAGAATATATATACCTGGGTCAAATCATATCGGTAAAAGATTTATCAACCAAAGAAGTAGAAAGACGAGTAAACAACACCTGGCGAAGGTACTGGTCACTCAGGGAAATCATGAAAAATAGGTATGTGCCCACCTCGGAAAAGAGAACTGTCTACAACACCTGCATACTTCCATGCCTCACTTATGGCTGCCAGACCTGGCCACTAACACGGAAGATTGAACATAAGCTGGGTGTATGCCAAAGAGGAATGGAAAGGAGCATAATGGGTCTTAGGTTGAAAGACAAAAAGAAAGCTACAGCAATTAGGAACACCACTAAAGTAGAAGATGTTAAAGTAAAAACACGAACCCTAAAATGGAAATGGACAGGTCACATGATGAGGACACAAACAGAAAAGTGGACCAAAAAAGTTACAGAATGGTACCCAAGAGACGGGAAAAGACGTAGAGGAAGGCAGATAAAGAGATGGGAGGATGATCTGCCTAAGGGTTGGAGGAGGATAGCAATGGATCGAAATAAATGGAGGGAACTTGAGGAGGCCTATGTCGAAAGACAGCCTGACCTGGTAGCTGATAAGAAGAACAAAAAGAAAGAATAAAAAAAAAAAAAAAAAAAAAAAATAGGTATAAGTATTAGTATATAGTACATAAGTGTAGTTCCGGTTTTTATTCTATTTAAATTTAAATATACAAAAACAACTTGATATATGTATACGAAGGTCAGAGTAAATAAAGGCTATTTTCATTTCATTTCATTCATTTCATTTCATTTCATTTACAAAATACAGCCCCCAAAATGCCCGCCCTTCCTATGTGTTTTTGCGTGGAAGACAAAGTAGCGCAACAAACTCCCCAAAAGTTTTATTAAAAACCCATAACCAATGACGTTTTGAGTGACAAGGATAGGGAATCCCCTCCCTCCATTTACTACATGTATTTTCTTATTTTTTTGAATTTTAGTACATGTTGGTTGGTAAGCTACAATACAATTGTAATACACAAAGGATGACGTTGTGTCAAATTAATTTCCTGAAATTATTAAAAAATACTGTTTTCAGGACACTCGCGAACGATAATAGGTTATGAAAAGCATAAGGATGGGAAGGCGACGCTATTAGTGCTGGACCCGTCGCACTCGCCCGCTCAAGTGAGTATGTCTCTAGTCATAAGTGTGTGCGCGTGCGCATGTCAGCCATATTGTGTGAATCTTGGTTAATTGACATGGCTGCTAAAGTTTAATAAAATGGAGAAGCTCGTGGCTAGGTAAAAGTCGTACGTGTCCACTGATCAAAGGTTAAGCTGTTAATTGGCAGGGTTGGTCCGTGGATGGGTGACCATCCTTGTTATACCGAGACTGCATCGATTTTATTTTTTTTAGATGGAATATTGTTTTAAACTAAATTGCACATATCTTTGATTACTACTAATTACCATTAGACCAGTGCCAATAACTTTTGAAAACAAAAAAAATAATAGTAGAATGAAACCCATTGGAAAAGGAGGAGAATACAATAAAAATGATAGGAAAAATAAATTACGGGCGATCTGAGGTCGGGAAGTGGGGGGGAGGGGGGGTTAAAGTTAAAAAAACGGTTTATCTCAATTTCCGGCAAAACTACAAGTCCTATGAAAAAAAGTTAAATGGCAAAGTTGTAGGTAATAAAAAGATCTACAACTTTTGCATTGACACTTTTTTCACATAACCTCAAAATTTATGTGAAAAATTCAAAAAACCAAGTTTTTGGTTTTTTATTTTTATCTTTTACAAAAATTAATTTTTTTTCACGAAATTTGGTGAAAACTTACGTTTTTATGTCTCAAACACACTGTAATTTATTAGATTTAAAATAATTATTTTTTCACCCTTATTTTGACTTAATATCGAAAAAACACCCTAATTTTTAATCGAAAATTCTCGTGTCAAAATATCACTTTTTTTTAAAAAGTCGATAGTGTTTTTGTTCGTTGAAATCTCTACTTTCAGATGGTATAAAAAAATATTTACATTGCTATGGTAAATGTTCTCAGAAAATATAAAGAAACGCTACGAAATAACAGGTAGTAAGGCCTAGACCGGCTTAATTTTTTTGCGTAGATGCCTATTTATTGCTATTTTAAGATAACTTATGTATCTGAGTGACCTACGGAACCTCGGACCTCTCTATGAAATACCTTTTAGCTCATCAAAAGGTATTTCATAGAGAAGTGGGGAGTTGCTAGAAGGATCTAGGCCTTACTACCTGTTATTTCGTAGCGTTTCTTTATATTTTCTGAGAACATTTACCATAGCAATGTAAATATTTTTTTATACCATCTGAAAGTAGAGATTTCAACGAACAAAAAGACCATTGACTTTTAAAAAAAAAGTGATATTTTGACACGAGAATTTTCGATTGAAAATTAGGGTGTTTTTTCGATATTAAGTCAAAATAAGGGTGAAAAAAATATTATTTTAAATCAAATAAATTACAGTGTGTTTGGGACATAAAAAGGTAAGTTTTCACCAAATTTCGTGAAAAAAAAATAATTATTGTAAAAGATAAAAATAAAAAACCAAAAACTTGGTTTTTTGAATTTTTCACATACATTTTGAGGTTATGTGAAAAAAGTGTCAATCCAAAAGTTGTAGATCTTTTTATTACCTACAACTTTGCCATTTGACTTTTTTTCATAGGACTTGTACTTTTGCCGGAAATTGAGATAAACCGTTTTTTTAACTTTAACCCCCCCTCCCCCCACTTCCCGACCTCAGATCGCCCGTAATTTATTTTTCCTATCATTTTTATTGTATTCTCCTCCTTTTCCAATGGGTTTCATTCTACTATTATTTAATTCACTTTTTACCGTTTTTAGAGGCTAAAAGCACTGGCCTACATGTTGTACGCAAAATAATATCTCGTGGCTAGGCAAAAGTTGCACGTGTCCAGCGATCAAAGTTTAAGTTGTAATTGGTGCAGTTGTTTCGTGGATGGGTGGCTATCTTTGTATTGTATATACATATTATATCATACCGAGACTCCTCCAAATTGTTAGATTGAAGGTTTAGAATTTTTTAGATTGAAGATTTGTTAAAACTCAATTGCACAATGCACATACCGTTGACTAATTACCATGTTGTACGCAAAAAAAAATATTATATTCTTATTTTCAAGAACAACTAAAATACACCTTTTTTTAAATGACTTTTCCTACCGTAAGTGTCAGACTCAGCCTCTTGTATTATGAGAGCGCGGTAACTCTTTCGAACATCTCGCAGCCCCGGCAACCTGCTGGGTTGGTCTGGGGGAGGGCCCATCTGTGGGCCTATCACGAATCATTTTCGAAAAAGTATTCGTATCGACAGCGATTTTTAAATGAAATATACTCGTATTTTACGAACAATTTATTTAAATTTATGACTTTAATCATATCTTTGGATGCTGCAAATTGTTATTTACTCATTTTAAACTTAAATTTTGCTCTAGTACGGTTGTATTTATGATTCGAAAATCGTTTTCGATACGAATACTTTTTCGAAAGTGATTCGTGATAGGCCCACTGATCGTCACGTGCAAATATAATGGTGTGGTGTGTGGTCCCCCGCGCGGCAGGTGCGCGCGGTGTGGTGCGGCGGCGCGGCGGCGTGCGGCGCGGCGCTGCGCCTGCTGCGGCGCGGCGCGGCGGCGCTGCGGGCGCGCCAGTACCAGCTGCTGTGCGTCAGCGGCGTCATGCCCGGCACGCCCGAGTACGAGGTGCGGACCCACTGTACTACTGTCTTGTTATTCATTTCAGTCTAGCTTTCCGCCCGCGGCTTTTTGTTACACCTCGGGTTACATTATTCAACTTTTAGTAGGGATCCCTTATTATTTCTGGAAATAAATATAGCCTATGACGCTTCGTAAAGATGTAGCTTTCTAACGGTGAAAGAATTTTTAAAATCGGTCCTGTAGTTTTTGAGGTAAACCCCTACAAACAAACAAATCTTTACTCTTTATAATATTAATATAGACCCCCCGTTCATAAGTGCTAATTTTAGACTTCTCTGATGAATCCAACATTTTTCTTTCATATAAACATTTTCATGACAATTGATAACAACAAAAAAGTACAAGTAAACCCTAACAGTTCTTATCTTCGCAATAATGGTTTTTCTAATATAAATTAGAATTACGTAAAAAAATAAATCGGTCATTTTGTTAGTGATATTTTTTTTTGCAAAAGTGGTATTGCACGAACCCAAGCAGATATTCAACCAAAACAATTAAAAGGGAAAAATAAAAAACTTAAAAAAATTGGAAAACTTTGAAATTTTTTGTAAAAAGTTTTTTACTTGTCTGACTGTCACATATCGTTGTTAAATGACAATTATTAATTTCATTGACGTCTATGTTCGCAGGCCAGCAAAGTGCTTCAATCAGTTCGCATCCCATAAGGCAGGTGAGGGGGGCGGGTCCCCACTCAACTCAACTGTACTCAACCAAGCTATAAGTTCACTCAACCGCTCAACAGGTCGGTACCAACCTATAACGCTCAACTTTGAGTTTTGCTTATGTTTTTAAATTATTCCTGTCGAGATTGTATGAGAGACCTTAGAATTAATTACCTTAAAATATGCCTAAGCATGATTTTTGTTCAAAAGTTTAATTATATTCCTAAAAAAATGTGTTTAATATTGTATGATGTTTTGTTGCCGTCTAATTCATAATAAAGATATTCGTCTAACAGGCCAATAAGCCTTAACTAGTAAGCCTTCGAACTAATTTGTCTCTTTCTATCAAACTTCGATTTTAACTTGACAGAAAGAGAAAAACAGTTCGATAGCTAAAACAGGTTTATAAAGCTGTTGGCGTAATTATGAAAAAGGCAGCTGCAAGTTTTAATCTGATCTTATGATTACTTAAAAGATATTCGAATACTAAAGTTATCAGTATCGTTAAAATTATTTATAACTTACGTATTTTTAAGAAATTTTAATCAACAATTGTTCGTTCAAATCTCTACCATTAGCTCTTCTACCTCATTAATATTATTTCGTCAATTAACGTTATTTTTGTCAATTTTCAATTGTCTGTAAAGTTTAATTAATAATGCCTTCTTATAATGCTTCCTCATGCGTCAATACTGCTAAAACTATTAATAAAAAGCAAAAAATTTTTTGGAAAAAATCGATAAATTCTTAAAAGTTATAAACATAGGCATCGTGCAAGAAATAATCAGAAATGCTGATTTTATTTTGGCCCTTTTTTTAAGAAAGCTATGCCCCATATTTGCTTTTGTCAAAATATATAGTATATTATTATATTTAAAATATTGACGCATACAATATCAATTATTTTTGCAAATTACTTTCATATTCTGAATCAACTTAATGTTTCAAGTACTCTATCTATATCATACACTAATAAGTAAAAGTTTAAAAATCTTATGAACATCTTAAAAGTACACGTTATTTTGTTATCTTATGGCAGCTAAAAGACTCATTAATCACTATATATTTGTGTTATTCAAAAAATTCCAAAAGTATAATGAATTTATTATTTAGGACATTATTTAAAAGTTACCATTTCTTGCAAAAATATAACATTCCAAATTTTGAAAATAGTTTTGTTTCAGAAATCGAAAGTTTTTTTTATTGAATTACAATGTATAATAGTTTATTATGTTTGTACATATTTAGGAAGTCAATTTGAAACTCTATGAGCAAAATGAGGCTTAATTTCCACCGAATATCTGATTTTCTGATTAAAATAAACACATTTATATGTTTTTTTATAATTATTTTCGTTTATGAATATGTTAGAAATTAGTTAATTAAAGTCATCTCAGTTAATTTTTTAAATTATATTTTTTGGTACATTTAACGAAACGCTCCACGAAAATTACTCGACTATGTAAGTTTTTACTCATTGAGCTTACATGCCAATACAACGATTATTTAAATTATTTTTATCTCTCAGCCTACCTTTATATGGACATGGCGTAATAATAATAAATAACAAAAAAAAACATTAGTTACCATAAAAATATAGTTTTATACCAAATTAGCCGGCGATTTCATGAAACATCTAGTCGTAGCGTAAAGCGGTTAAAGTTTAAATATAGTTAATACCGTATGCTTTCATGACATTGCCTTTGATTAGTTTAAGGCCTGTTTCGACATTATCTTTTTGGAAAAGATTTAGCCTATGACATATTCAGTATCGAAAAAAGTAAAAAAATACTCGATATTTGTCATTATAAATATTATCTACAAAAGCACAACGCTAAAAAAACGTGAATAAAACATTTTCACAATATAGTGGATAAAATTTAAAATCTATTTGGAAAAATCTAAGAAATACGTTAGAAAATGTCACTAAAAGGCTCAACCTATTCCAATTGAAAAATTATAATAAATAGCAAAAATGTCGACAATACCCGGTTAGTTAGCGTTCATTAAGTTGTATTGATTCACGCGAACTTACCGGGCAATGTGGGCATTTACCTTACCCCTATACAGTTGATATAGTAATAGTTATAAGTACATTATATATATATATATATAGTCAGTGGCTTGATAAACACGAGATAATTATTAATTATTTGGCACACCGGAGTTCCTAAGGGGATTGAGTAGGTACATATATAATACATGTATTTAGTAACGAAGAAGGTGCTTTTCATTTACTTAAACTTTTTAATGTATAAAGCACGGCTTAAACACGCTGATTCCATTTTCTAAAACGCCTAAAATGTTAAACTTTTAAATTTTTTGTATTTAATTGTTTGTAACATTTAATCGTTTGTAACAATAATCTACGATAGGTATTATTGTTGCAATAATGTCTGGTGTAAAACACGTATTATTTAATCCAAAGTTACTTTTAAAAAGAAACTATTAGAATACTTATTGAAAATGGTATTAAAAAAATATTCAAAAATATGTGTTAAAAAGATTTTCACAAATGTTACAAATAATTAAAATGTTACAAAGAATTAAATATATAAAATATTCAAATCATGATTGGCTTAAAGCATAACGACATTTTAAATTAAAATTCTACCTTTTATCTTTAATATCTTGTTAATTATGTCAATTATAAATAAAAACTAACAAAATTTTCTTCTACTTTACATCGTCTTTTTCGTTATTTCGTCTACTAAGTGTTGTTTGACCAAATTGTTGTTTAAGTGGTTAATATATTGTTGTAATATATTATTTCTAGTTCTATTTTAATTCACTTTGGGAGTTTGTTTTATTTTGTGAAATATATGTACGATGCTGTTTCGTGTCACCCAGTAAGTGGGTTGTGGAGGTCAGATAGGCAGTCGCCCCATGTAAAACACTGGTACTCAGCTGCATCCGGTTAGACTGGAAGCCGACCCCAACATGGTTGGGAATAGGCTAGGCAGATGATGATGATGTTATGTGTATATTCTTTTTCTCATTTACTTTATATAAAATAATATATAAAAAAACTAAACGCCACATGGTGACCCCCAAACAATGGTTTCTGCATCGTGTCTGGATTTGAAACGATCAAGACACGTAAAAAAATAACTGATATATTTTTCAGAAATTAACACAGCGAACTTTTTTGCAGAGACTGTCTTTTTAGTGATTTTTTTTGTAAATTTTTTGGTCATTATGTGTGAACAATTTAGACACTATATTGACTTACGGTCACAAGTGAGTTCGTCAAAATCGTATGGACTTTTGGACGTATTTAAATTGTAAATATATTTTCTATTTCTATTCGTAATATAAAACAAACTCCTTCAAAGTAAAATTGTAGTAAAATGTATAAATTTAAAAAAATGTGACCTGTTTAGGTATTTTCTTAATTTTTTGGTGTTATTGAATGTTGGGAACAAAATAGGAGGGTTGCTGTATGAAAATAATCGTGACGGTCAATGGCCTGCATAATATGTATTTGTTGTGAAACAATTGAGTATTTTGAAGGCAAAATGCTTCAAAAATTTTGGTAATTTATGTTTGTATTAATTTTATGTCTACAGTTTAAATCATGTGGTTATCCAGTTCCCAATTTAAAGGCTCCATCCGAGGCCGATTTTTTTACGCTTGCCCGCAATTTTTCGGGCTTAACCAAAAATTTTCGGGCTAACCCAAAACAAATGTTACTAGACTGTAGATGTAAGACGAAAATTATTATCTTATAAATATTAATTTCGAGCACCAAATCACTGCTTTTAAATCCATATTAAATTTAAACAATGTAAAGTACTTTTGAACTATCTCAATCCTACCAGGCTAGCGTTATCGTATTTAGTCAAAGTGAAGGATATTTTTTAATTAATATATACTATACTAACGATGCATACAATCAGTCAATAGTTCCATTAAGTACAGTTTACATAATAGGCTACATTATATATACTGGCTTGTTAGTTTAAAATTGGGATATTGACCCCCGGTCGAGCAAATTATTATTGTTTTTTTTTTCTTGCCTTGAGTATTAATATGAGGATTGAAGATTCATGTCAAGAGAGAAGGGGCAGTCAAAAGCCAGTGAGTGTGACAACCAGTCTTACCAAGAGGTATGGTGTTACCCGTCAACTGGGTTGTGGAGGTCGGATAGACAGTCGCTCCATGTAAAACACAAGCCAACCCTAACATAGTTGGGAAAAGGCAATGAATGAAACTTACATACAAAAATATCATTCCTTTAAT
The DNA here is from genome assembly GCA_963891755.1 of Pyrrhia umbra. NCBI lineage: Eukaryota > Metazoa > Arthropoda > Insecta > Lepidoptera > Noctuidae > Pyrrhia > Pyrrhia umbra. The sequence continues at coordinate 1,958,344 of OY982934.1, read as the reverse complement.
AATTGTTTTTTTACAATAGAGCATAAATCGATAAATGATTATCAACTATAGCGCCAGGGAGTAAGTTATCTTCCAGATAAATTCATAATAAAAACGTCATTTGTATAAAAATATCTGGAAGATAACTTTAACTGGTACTTATCGCAATAAAACTAATAAGCCAGCCAGTATATCATAATGTATGCGAAGTATAGACGGAGTTCGTGCGAGTAATAGAGAAGGTGATACATGCTTTAGTACAAATCGCTAAGGGTAAGTACGAGCTGTTACGTTTAGTTAGTTATATTGATATTGTATATTAGTTTTTTAGAAAGGCACTTATAATCTGTTCCAACTGAGTTTACAAAATGTAAACAAAGTCGTAACCTATTTTGTTCTAATTTTGCCACAGAAATTAACAAAATGGTCTAAGGATGGCGCTTTTATGTAAATTTCATGCTCTTAACATCATCATTTAATGACATTTTATTTATCTATGTGGGAAAATTAGAACAAAATAGGTTCTTAAACTCAATTGGAAGACTACAGGTATATTGACGATTTCATTATGAAGGTAACACTCAAAATTGCGTTAAATAATGTAAGACACCAACTTCAATGAAAGTGTCTGCTTCTCAAGCGTTTTAGGAGAAAATAAAGGATTTAATTCTCACTTTGAAAACGTTTTCAGTGCAAAGTAACTGTTGTCTATGAATATCTTTCTGCAACTTAACCTACTTACAAAATATTAAATAGAAGAATTATCCTAAATTTTCTTATGGACTTGCCTTAAAGTACGGTTGTCATTAAAATTGAAATCGTCAGTACATTTCGGTGCCTAAATAACCCTAGTCATAGTTAATATCGGAAATGTTATATGGATAAGTGTTATTTTTAGCTTTGTGCATATTTGGCAGTAAAACTTCATTTTGTCCTTCGAGTAAAGAAAAAGTCTATTTAAGGCATGTTTTAAAACCTTAAGGCATTATCTGCAAGATAAAATAATAATATAAAAATATGCACAAAAACAAAAAATGACAGTTATCCAAATGAAATTTCTAATTTTTAATTCAATTAATATTAAAATGCACTCATTCATGTGATATTTACTGAATACTTATATGTCACTAAACCATGTTTTATTCATAAAGCAATATTGCACATTTTGACATCACCGACAAAACTTAAAAAAAATATGAGAAAATAAATGTGTAACATTTTCAAGTGTTGGTGAAATGTGCAGTATACGTATAAGTAATAATAATTGTAAAAATGCTTACGTTTCACTGATGTATTGATAGATAAAACCTGTGATAAGACGAACGTCTAGTCACTACAGTCACTGTTAAGTCTGGTCGCTTTCAAAACAACATGGATGTGATTTAAAAAATCTTAGAAAAAAAAACACTTATTATTAAAAAATAAATAAGACAACCATTAAGTGACAACCCTATATTCCGAAGTATGGATTCACCTGCCTATTCTATTATTTTTAATCGACGAAAAAAACAGGAGGTTGACAAGTCGACGCGTCTTTTTACAGAGTAGTCCGGTTTTGATAATTCTTTTGGATAACCAAACCAAAAAAAACCTTGCTTTTCAATGAGTTTTGAATCCCATAATTAAAAAAATATCCATCAGACGGACTGACATTTCTTCTATGATAATCCTGCATTATCCTACGGTTTCTCTGTACAAACAACCGTTGACAACATTCAATGATAATATTCCTTTCCTTTCTATCAATGAACAGTCAAAAAATTTTTTGAATCGATTATTAGCCATGGAGACAACCTATAATTAATACAAAAAAAATAATTTCTAAACCTAAAATGTTACCTATCAAATGTTGTTTTGCAAGCGATGAAACATATGTAACATAAATGGGAGCTGTAATCAGTCACAATGCCTTGTATCGGTAGTGAGGAGCGGGAGCTTCGTAGGAACAGCTAGGCTGTGCTAGCATGTAATGTTTCTTCAATAAACATATTATAAGTTACCCAAATATGAGTTTTATTTCTATCGATGTATAGTCCAAACTCCATTGGGCACACCCCGCGCACCTAAAATTTAGTTTGTGATGTTTTGTAAGTCAACACAACACCTTTTTAAGACAAGATAAAAAAAAAAATTAAATACCTGCGGTATTCGGTTATAGAAAGGTAAGGTATGATTAGTATTTTTAGAACTGTGTTTTGTATAGTAGGCAGTGTTACCATTGTAATACGCAAATTGCAAATGAAGTTATCAGAACAGCCTTGCCAATTATAAACTCATGATGCTCCTGAGTTAATAATTTAATGTTTAAGGTTCTATAGCAAAACAAAAAAAACAACATATTTTGGTAAAATCTTTATTTTCAAAAAGAAAATGGTTCACAAAATTACAGAGCTGTCATAAGACGTAACAAATTGTTCTGCCGTCAGATGTAAAAAGGGCCTAAATGTATCTAGAAATGAAGGTTACTTACGCCCTTTTGACTTATAACGGCAGTGTTGCCTTTAACATGCATTAATATACGAAAATACATAAATATTGCCTTAAATTACACACTGAACACATGCATTGCATTCATTCCATTGAAATCGTCTCTCCTCGATGCATATAAATAGTTGTTTCTTTAATACATAAGTTGATGTTATTGCCATACATACAAAAATTGTAAGATTTTTATTTTGGATTTTAATATTATTCGATGAGGGACGTTCATACTAGCTTCATTTTAGTTTGATATTTAATTATTATTTTAGATTGATTAAAATAATGTTGCCATTTTTTCCTCAGAGAAATAATTTACTCAAAACAAAATATCAAACTAGAAATTGAAGAATTCCAATCAAACTAAAATCGAATACATACTGTTTCGATTCTGATACAACCTTAATTACTGTTGTGATACGGTTACATCACTAGCTTAACTTAAAAACTACTTTCAAAAGAGATTTCTGTTATTCGAAAAACTCAAATTCGTTAGCAGTTACTTGTAGAATACTTTATTTATACGATATAAATACATAAAAAATATTTAACGTACAATGTTTGGGTCGCTTTTGAAAAGAAAATTCTATAGTACTAATTTCAACCAAAATTTATGTAATTTTTATATTAAAATTACATAGCAGTGCGATAGATATGAAGTCTGAAAAATAATAAAAATTTAGGGCATATTTCTTTATCGAAATGGTTGATTTGACTCGTTAAGGACAACTTCTACAAGATCGAGTTATTATTCCAAAAAATTACATATCTAATTAAACACTTTTTCTTTGCGAATACAAGGTTATGAAATAGCTGTCTTTATAATAAGACTTCTTAGTGTAAACATAGATTTTCAAGTATTAATTAGGAGCATGTTTTTAATTTTTCTATTAACCCTGGTTGTATAGAATCACCTCAAAGCAAACGACATATATATACTTGACATAATTATACAAATAATACTAAAATATAACGTAATTTCCCACAGACAAGCTTACTATCTTACGTAAATTATTATTTTGTTTATAAAATGTACTCTATGGACTTAGTTACCCTGCAATCGTTGGAAGGACACGGTCGATTGTCTGTGGAAATATTGTTTATGGGAATAGACGGATTAATTACGGTATATAATGTGATCGATAGATTAATATAACATGCCCATGCCAGTATGAAATTATCTATATATCGATGCAATATACTGTTTCTTAGATTTTAGTTCTAATTTCAAAAGAACTTCCATTTTGACATGAACACAGATAAAAAAGAAAATATAATCTATAAAATTTGATACAAAAAATAAATATCTAAAAATGTAACTATGTATGTCTGTCATGATGATTGACTTAACTATTAATTACAAATTATCTACTAATAAAAATCCGTCTATTCCTTACGATAAAACAAAAATGGACGAAAAACAAAACCTTTACGAAATACTGGTCGTAACGTAGGAACTACAATTAAGCCGTTAAAACATTCGAAATTTGAATTAGATTTTTTTCTTGTTTTTCATAGAGTTGTTACAATTTTGAGAGCGTACGTTTATAAAGGGCACTAGTAAAGTACACGCCATAGACAAACCTCTTTATCACAGCTGTTAAAATGCATAAATAACAATGCATCGTCCCTTGTAATAAAGCTAAGTGCGAACATGGCTTAGCGGGTGGTCCAACTAACGATGCGGGTTGATTATTATTTTTATTCATTAGAAAGTAGAATATACAGAAAAAAAACATGGTTTAATTTGTTAAAATATTATGTAAATCATTTAGTAATTATATTTCATAGAGCATGTAACATGACATTATTTAAAAAAAAGGTTTCATTTTAGATAAATTTATGGGAGAAAAAAATAATCCAATCCATAACACAGTGGGACCACCCTCATAATCTTAATATCTATGTCTTACGGTAAAAAAAGTAACGAGACTTGCCTATGGTCGGTCGAGCGAAGCTGTTCGCTTCACTGTTTAGCTAAATGGCTCTGAATTTTCCTAAACCTTCGACGTAGAAAAATAAATAGAATACTTAAGAGAAATACTTACAAAATTATAATTAATTTATAAAAATCATTGACTTCTTGTCTGCAGTTGAGTAAAGGAAGTATGGAAGGCACTTCAAAAATTTAAATGGTCTTATTTGATACATTACATGTCTTTTAAAATGTATTTTACTATAGCTCTGTAATCAACTATGATATGATGTGGTCATCATTATACCTAAATTGTCACTATTAAAGTTTTCTAAGCGTGAGTCCCCGCACATCATATCACACTTAATTTACAAAGATATTAAAGTTAATTTTTGGATCTTATAACATGTAATAATTTTTTCTAACTAGTCGCAGAATGCATGAAATCTCAATTGAATTTAAAGGATCGATATTTTATCGAGTAGAACTACTCTATTCGGTAAAATATCGATATTTTAGACATCGAGAGTAGAGAAATATTAAATTGTTTAGTATGAAACAACCTACCAAAATTAATATATTTTCTTCTAGTCTTTTAGTCGGAAAGTAGTCATTATGTCACATTGAACAAATTACGTATCGACTCCCACTCCGATCTTAGGTGGCACTTACAGACTTTCCACACACACACATAAATCCGTTAGAAAGGGAAATACGTATGGCTAATTTAAACTAGATTCAACTACAGACAAGAAAGTATAGTTTTAATATTTTGTTGGCCTCAACTTTGGTCCCCGGATCGGATCCGTCTACCTTACATCTATCAGTACAATTTGGTAAGCTAATCTACTTGATACTAACACTGGTTTCACAATGAAATGTAAACGAGATAGAATACAATTTCTTTTGAAATATATCCATAGTCAGTGTGTATGAAAATGTTCAAAATATTAAGTTTTTGTTAGGGACTATTTTGGACATCCCAATATTTTTAGTCAGGGTGACGGATCAACACACAGCTTAAACCGCTGATCGTAGACCTGAAACTTGGAGGGTCTTTGTATGACTTAGGCATCCGATAAAAAAGGGTTTTCCGAAATTCTACCTCTAAGAGGGTGAAAAAGGGGTAGACAAAAGTTTTTAATTTGAATTCGTATAGCCCAAGGCAAAGCCGCTGGCGGAAGGCTAGTATCTTTATGTGGACACAGGAAGTAGACAAACCAAACGTTTGCAAATGCAAGACGTAGCTTATCAAAATATTCCAACTAGAAATACCACTAACACAGGCCATATAGCAATTTTGCGCTAGGAGCCAATTTTCATACAGATAAATTTGGTAAAACTCGACATTATGAAAACTACTGCTAGACAAAAGGTTACTAGAAGGTAATCCTTAATGAAGGTATACCCCACATGTTAAACTTTAATTTAGCCAGTTTATATCTAACCATTAAATCTAGTTGTCTGAATGAATATAAAAACCACACCGACTTGGATAAATATCATCGCTTACACTCCACGCGTCCACCTCGCAAATTGTCTAAAATGCTCGCATTACCAAAGGCGTTGAAGCAACAAAACTTAATTTTTATTACGTTCGCGTTATGACGTACAACTGGGCAGTGTTGCTATTGTTAATAAATCAACTGGTATGTATAAAATATTGATTACAAAAAAAAAATACTTTACGAAATGTTCTGACAACTATTAAACAAGGCAATTAAAAACGATTAATTCTACTTGTTTTAACTTGATGTCTTAAACTTGTTTGACCAATTTTGAAACAACAAATCCATAGCGAAAATCTTTTGAATTATATTATTTGCTTAAAAATTTAAGCAAATAACAAAAAAACTTGATGACCCCCAAAATATAATTTTGCCCCCTAAAAGATGTTTATCGTAAACCACTGCCGCATTAGTCCGTCACATCGCAACAACATGCGCACGCGCACGATTTCCTGCAACTTATCACTACGAGTGAGTCGGGTTTCTTACGAACCAACCGTCATCAGAGTCCGAGAGCGCGCCGGTTCCATATAAATACATCACATTATATATTTACACACTAAACAGCCTTTTTTTGAGTTTTTTTTTATTTGTTTCTTTAAATATTTTTTAACAATACAATAAGGAATTATTTTCTCACTTGTAATTTTATTAGAAGTAGGAAAATTATTTCTTTTGCTTTTACTTATGGTTCTAGAAGTTTAGCAGTTTTATTTTTTTGACAAAAAAGCATTTTCACTATGGAGGTAAAGAAAAAAAAAGAATTGATAGGTAAGATATTAGTACTTATATAACTAGAAATAGTTATATTCCTAGTCCTATTTGTTTGGACGTGATTTCATGTAAAACTGCTAATATCCCAGATAAATAACAATTTGTATAGAATGTAACAAGTCTCGATTCGCACCCGAATCAGAATCTCGCCGCTATACGTTGTGATAGTACGTGAAAATACGATAGTACGTAACAATGTGTTATAACAATATTTTACGTCAGACATGCTTGTGCTAAAGTTTAAAAAGTGTATATTTTTAGAAAGATTTTTTTAGGCTATGGTCTCCTATTTTATGCCGTACGCGGCGTCTCGTTACGCCGTACGCTGCGTCACAATGCTTACTATAGAAATGTACTGTTGTGGTCTCTTTCACACGTCGACGCTGGCGTGTTGACGCCGTACGCGGCATCCCAACGCCGTGCGCCGCGTCTCTAGTCATTTCGAACCATTGCAGCGTGAAGGTCGTCGCTTGCGTCACACAAAATGATGAGGTTTAATAAAGAAAAGGACGAGTTGTTGATTGAAGCAGTAATTCTAGTTATAATATATAGTATATGGTATAAATTCTAGTAACAAATGTACCATTAAAAGTGTCACCAAATCCATAATCGCGAAAACACTACCGCACGTGACCGCTCGCGAGTAGCGATTGACGCCAGACGTATTGACCGCCGACGCTGTGCGGTGCGTCCAGACGTCGTCAGCCACGGTGACGCTAACGCCAGACGTCGCGTACGGCATAAAATAGGAGACCATTGCCTTAAGGCACCGTTTGACTAGCCCACTTTGGCCGTAAGTAAACTTGCCTTGGCGGCGCGTTAGGCTTGCCAAGTACTAGGAATGCAGTCTACACCAGTAAGTTTTGACTGCACAAGTAATTAGTTGCGGACCAGTCAACGAGTACCTTAAGTTTTTTTTTGTCTATAAAAAGTATTAAATGTGTTTAAGAAATTGTCTTTTTACTCTACAAATATCCTCATCAAATATTTTTGTATCAAAGATCTTTATCATCGCGTTTTAAAAGGTCGTGTCCCAAACTGGTATACTGCAACTTGGGACCTTCGCTGGTGCGAAAATACAGCCTTGATGAAAACTAACCATCATCGTCAGTATTTAAAAAAGTCACCTTTTGCATGTCTGACTTCTCCCTTCTAAAAATCCACCTTCCTCCAACTCTTCACGCCTTCTCCTCATTGAGGGGTTGTTCCTCATGCTGCTTCTCCACCTCGGTGGTGGGCTTTGCCGAGTTCCAGGGCTGTTGCTCTCCGGAGCCGAAGGTAACGAAGCAGAGGGCGCCGGTGATGTAGGTGCCAGCTAAGATGTAGAATACTATCTTCCATTGTTCAGGGGTGTTCTGGAAAAATATTTTATATTATTATACGATGTGGTATAAAGGTTTTATGATAAGAAGTGGCATTGAAAAATTATTTTATTTTGAGGACTAACGAGTTTGTGTTGCCATATGTATTTAAGGCTGAGCGCAGTATTATTCAAGTTTCAATTAATGATAGACTATTTGGATGCAAGTTTTGTAAAGAAACTTAGAAGATTACACCCGCTCTAAAAAACTTAACCTAACAGTAACTAAGGTACCATTTAAATATTTGTTTTTATATTCATGATATTACTTTAGACCAGAGATTAACAAAGTAAATTTTGAACTTTGGGGTTGGTTATTCCCAAAGATTTTAAATTGGTAAGTAATTTGTATCAATAGGGATAAAACTAGAGAAAGGTTTTAAAAGCAATTTGGCTTTGAGGGTCCTAGGTATCAGTTCATTTTGGAAAAGGGGTCTCTTGCCGAAAGTAGTTAGTGTATCCCTTTAGACTTACAGTTTCCTTGGTGAGCTCTCCGACCATGAAAGTAGACAGCCAGCCGCCGAAAGAGGACAGCGTGTTCGCCATGCCGAAGATTGTACCTAAAACATTTTAAAATTTTATTAAACCAAGTTAAAAATAACTTTTAGTCTTCATATCAGTTTATCATTACGTAGACCAAAGTCCTATGATAGCGAACTATTCCAGTCTAAGAGATGAGGTCATCTCGCATCCATCAATTGCCCACCACCTTCTAATATACTAACCCAGACGAGTCCAGAGACAAAATCTATAGTACACATATAGTGTACAAGGAGACAAAATAAAACGAGTTTGTCCACCCCCGTGCTAGGCATGCTGGTGTTATTCCCCCTATTATCGGAGGACAGTATTATTCTTATTATTTTCCCCCTTAGGGATCAATACCCTATCCCTAAGGGGCTCAACGTCCCCCAAAAGCAAATGTGTTCTGGATGCTATATTATTTTCTTTGTACCTTCTAGACCCATTAAGGCCAAACTCAAACTCAAATGTTTTTATTTCAAGTAGGTCTTTGGAGGCACTTATGAAACATCAAGCTAGTTGCACGGTTCCAAGGAGTGGGTCTTATGGAGAAGAACCGGCAAGAAACTCCATAGACACTCTTTTCAAAAGGAAATGTTTACAATAGTCTTTTCAAAGTTCCGAAACATAATCTTGTGTTCGCAATACCATAGTACAAAGCTTTGTTACTCACCGCTGAAGTTAGGTGCGATATCCAGACCATTGCCCAGGTACCCGGCGGTGACGGCGCCGTTGATGGTGAGCGCCGACGTGAAGATGGCTATGGACCACACGCGGTCACCGCCCAGGTACGCCTGAGCTATCATCAGCAAACCTACGCAAACAAAATGAAACTTATAAAAATGTACTGAAAAAAAGTAGCAAATAATAACAAGCTGTTTTGCTGCGTTTCACCCTCATCCTAGTTCACGCACCCGGATAAAAGCGTCCTATATATTAATCTATCTATTATAAACTATCTGGGTACCAAAATTCATCGAAATCCGTTTCATAGTTTTTGCGTGAAAGAGTATGACGAACATACATACATAAATCCTCACAAACTTTAGCATTTATATTACATACTTCACTTATATAAATTCGAAAGTTAAATGTGTTAGCTCACCAGGCAGTCCAACAGCGAATCCAGTGAAGAGTTTCCTAGCGGCAGTGGTGGACAGCTTCCCGCTCCGCCTGAGCCAGTCAGCCAGCACCGACGATGCCAGTGCGCAGAGGTACTTGCCCAGGTACGGCAGAGATGACAACAGCCCATTCTGTGAATAAATAGAAAATAAATTGTCTCATTTTACGAAATATCAATTTCGATTGGTAAAGAGGTCAATAGAATGAGTTCATCATCAATAGTAGGTAAAAATGTGTCTTATGTTTAAGGAGTCTACTCACTGCACCGTACCAGACCATGACCGTGCTAGAAACGAGTCAGGCAAAAAAATATTATTTGTATCGAAAACTATCAGTCTATGCCCACTAGACAAATCATCATCGGCCTATATATATTGTCCCACTGTTGGGTACAGGCCTGTTCTCATATAGAGAAGGCATGAACATTGATCACTACGCTTGCTCAAGGCGGATTGGCGATTTCAGACTTTTTTAGTCCAGGTTTCTTCACGGTGTTTTTCCTTCACCGTTACTCAGATACAGTTAGAAAGTACAAATGGCTTTAGAAAAGTCACATTGGTACTTGCCAGGATTCGAATCCGCACACTCGTACGCGTGATGCACGTGCCTTAACCACTAGGCCACCACATTGTACCTACTGAAAAAATATTTTGCACGGATATAACACGTTCTAGACTTCTAATGGGCGTAGTTGTCAGTTTCTTAGCTCTTTACATACCTGATACGATCACGATACGGTGTATTGGGCAGACACCTTTATATCGTAAGGAAGCCTCGTAAAAGTTTCGCCGAAAACTACAATGGCGTTTGTCAAATTACATTGCCTAGGCTAAGCAATAGCGAAAGTTGCAATAATGTAGATGGTAACATTGCACGTTATGTCTATGTAGTTAGAATATAATAAAGATCTTAAAACAGTCCCGAATTGAATCCCCGGGACGAGTTGTTTTTTCGTAAGGAATTAGTATCAGCGATTCTGGGTTGGTGCTCGGACGATTGCTAGACGAGTGAACATTATACGATATCACCGATATTTTTTTTTTCTGACCGCAACAGTTAGAAATGCAACAAAATAGGTAATAAACAAACAAGACTTCAGCTAATCGCATTTTCAAAGTACCCACACAAAACCGCATAGAATTCACAATTTAGATACGAGGAATTTAAACTCATTATTCGAATTCCTTGTATACAAAAAGAGGTCAATACTCAATATTGATTGCTTTAAACTTAATAGCCTACGAGCATCGAGTGTGATTCTTCGAAAGAACAGCCAGGATAAAGGATGAGGAAAAAGTTTTGAAAAAATTCTAACACACTCATCGTATAATGGCGCCATTATCACTTATGCTTAGACGTATGAATAAGTTTTAAATGGACAGTATACTCTATAACTGAATAGAATTACGCATATTTCACGATTAATTAAAACAATGTACATATTGTTTTGTTACAAAACCGTAGATATACGTCTAGTTTCTGTACAGTAAATTACTTTTCTGATACCCAAACCCAAATTTCAGCCCTTTAAGGGTATATAGACATTTATACCATATTCGTTAAATTTTTCTATAGCTAAAAAGGAACAAGAGACTTGTACTTTTAAAGGAGTTTAACTTTAACTAAGAGTCGTACAGAAGTTGAAAGTCATAAAAAGATATTTAACATCAATCATAGATTTAGCTCTAAATTACCAGAAACATGTCAAGAAAGTATCGAATTTGTATTCACTTGTTCGGAAATCATAAGGAATAAAGAATGATAGGGTTCTTTAACTTGTGTTAAGCGGTAGAATAGTAAGCTAGTATTTATTGTAGCCCACAATTATCGAGGATTTTCCCCAGCCTACTGAAGTGGGCCTATCGGAGTGGCCTGCACCATTGCGATACAAATACTTAGCTAAAATAATATTTACTGTTCTGAAAGATGTATGTGTAACAGTAGATTTATAAGAAGGTATCTCTTTAGCTTAGAATTATCATTTTTTCTGGAATGCCCCGTCATTCATTAAGTTTTTAACGCTCATTTTGTTTTAAAAATCAATAAACTCACTCGGAGAAATCATCCTAATATATTCATGCTTCAGATATCTACTGGTTAGCTTTTTCCATTATACAATAATCTGCTGATTCTCATATCTTGAGAATTTATTCTAAGAATTGAAAAGGTTCAAATTGAATATACATAATAGCTCCTCACTGCCTTGACAGAAGCTCATCATGGCGGCCGCGCGAATTGCTAAAGAGCTGACTCAGCAACCGGTCACCAAATAAGGGAACACAAGCTCACAAGTGGATTCACAATCATATTCATTACCGTTGAAGACTGGTATGATTTGCAATCACCTAATTTCACTTTGAAGACCAAAAATGATGTAATAGTGGCCAAGGATGATTTGATTATAAAAAACAAAAGATATAGAATAGATAATATATAAAATATATTCATGCTGGCAAAACCGATATGATAACTGAATACAGGGTTGTAGAAGTCCTAGTTTAACACAAAATGAAGAAGCAAAAAAAAATACCATAAATTGTTGAGTTTACGTGAAGAAGCTGATAATTTGAGTTTTATGGCCAGAAAGAGGCTAAGTACTAAGATAGCGGCCGATACAGATACAGATGTGTGAAAGAAAAATATATATGCTATGCTGATCCAAAAGACATTGAAATAAGCTGCGGGATTGTTGAAAAGAGTTACCACGGCCCTGGCACGTAGAGAATAATGAAGGAACACGCAAAGAGTATCAGACTCTTACTGTCTCTTACTATCAGTAGGAGTCTGATACTCTGTCCCGCTCCACCCAGAGGAGGTTACCAAAAAGCCCATTATAATGGTAATGACGCATACAGGTAGAAAATCACCACAAGAATACCGATCTATATAACATTCCACAATGTTTCATCTATTATTAACACATATTACTTAATAAACAGGAAAAAACCATCTTACATTTCAATCCACATCACTCATCAATTAAACAATTCCATTCATGGCATAAAGATATGACACACATTTGGATACCTATTTCCCCATGAAATGTTACACTCTTCAATATATATATAAAAATCAATTCCACCTTTCGTTGTAATTTTATAACTCAAGAACGGGCTCACCTATCCAAACCAAATGTTCAGGCTTTGTTCGGACTATTTAGTAGATGGTTTATGTGAAGTTTGCACAAAATGGGTCGAGCGCCACGCGGGCGAAGCCGCTGGCGGAAAGCTAGTACTGAATAAAACCCGGGGCTGCGGTATCTCTTTCGGGCAATCTAGCAGGCCCTGGGGATGGACTCCATCAATTATGCTGACATCTCTTTGTCCTCAAACTTCAATCTCCTTACCAAATGTCATTTAAATTGGCCAAATTGAAGGTGTAACATACAGACAGATAAAGTAACTTTCGCATTTATAATACATATTAGGATGTATACCACTTTTGCTTTCGTATAGCCTGTGACCTGAGCGTTAACCTTAGATGAGTCAACCGTCTAGCCGACGAGGATGTTCTCTGAATTTCATTACGTCTTTATGATCCTTATTTGGTGCGCCGACGCATTATTATCGTCGTACCAAGTCTATAATTTTAACTGCTAATGGTTGGTTAAGTGTTGCGTTTGGTGATGATTAATCAAATAATTATGATGGTGAGTATAAAGAAAGTTAGGTTGGTAGACTAACAAGTATGGATGGAGTCTAAGAATCTGCAAGAGTGGTGATATTCTTAAAGCAATCACATGCTGCCTTGCTAACTGGAAAATGTTTTTATAACACCTACTATGATGAGCCTAACATTGTATTCAGGCATTTACCTATAACAGTTCCTTAACATAAACAAACGATTTCCCGTACAATAAGCACATCTGAGTCACATCAGTAGAATAGAAAACAAAATGTATGGGAATGACATTCGTTTACGACTAGCTATCTGTCATTCCCATACATTTTGTTTTCTATTCTACTAGCGTTTTTGCCACTTGTCTAACTCCCCTGGTGAATATGGTTAACCACAAAGCATACACAGTTACCAACTTAGTTACTAATTAGTGTTGCGAACTCACTTAGTCATCACTTAAGCAAGCTAAATGCTCATATCCCGTAGCTTCAGAGACCACGAATAAATCGGGACACCGAATGTACTGTTACAGGAAAAAGGATGGTTATTGACAAGAAATCTCTCAAAAGAAGTAACGAATGTATCGGAATATGGTCTTTGATGAATTCATTGTCCCGTTAAAGGAAAATTATTGGAAGATATTTCTGTTCTTTATGAAGTTTTAACATTGACAGTGTTCGGTTGGCAACGATTGATTGTCCCATAAAGTTTTGCAATGTTTCGCTCTGCGGGTCAACTTCAATGGGATTGCATTTTACTGCTTCGTGTATTGTAAACTTTATTGCTACATAGTCTAGAATATTTGTGGCGCGCACGTTTATGCCAATGGCATAGACAGTGTTTTATAAGATCCAGATACTCTTTTATCTTCGCAGCAAAATTTTTGAACGAAGAATCAAGACTTCATTTTAAACCCTACAAAAATAGGTGTAGCTATTCTTATGAGACAAAATTCAATCTTTACAATTTATTTGTTCAATACAAGCATGACTGTTTGGTCTGGTATGTTAAGCGGAAAATGTCCAATGCGGCCTAGATTTTCCTACAGACAAAGTGTTATATATTCTTACAAACAACACTATCGACTAATATTGCCATTCCGATATTCCCCAATGATACTAAGACACTATTAGAAACAACATGATCAGGATCTCTACCTACAATATCAACCGCCATGTATTTATCTCACAATTTATGGCTGAAGATATGAGAAAAGTGAAATCCACCACTTTCATTTAAATCAAGGTCATGTCTAGACTATAACAGACAATAAGCACTATAAAAAGACCTTAACCTTGTACAGTTTATGGGATCGGCAAGGTTAAATTGACATGCGTCACGTGTGTTCTTGTGAAATTATGCGAATGATACAAATAAACCTTGACTGGTAATTAAAATTTGATGAAGACTGTTTGGGAGACTTAAAATGTTGTAAAACAGAAATAATCCAATTGATATCTGATAAAAAAAACGAGCCCGAACTGTTTTTCGTGACGACAAACCCAGAATTGTCTACTTAATTGTTAGTTTTACTGTAACACCTTTTTGTAACTGTATTAATAAGCATAAACTTTGAATCTTTGATTTAATTTGTTTGTTAAACACGATAATGTTTGCGATTCTCCAATAGAACATGGTATTAATTTTTACCATACTTATATCCATATGTAAATACGCTGGATATTTTGAATGAAAGACACAAAGATTTCAAAGACACAATCGTAAAGACTAACAACCCCAAAACGTATTCTCATGCGAAATTTCGGCACCCTCCAAGAAAGCGCCTTAAGCTACAATTAACCCCTGCTTAACGCCCTTCGCCGCTGCCCGGGGCCCGGGCGACCCTAGTCACTGCTTCTCAGTATTCAATTGAGGGCGTCCACCGCCGTCTGCGTATTTTCCAGCGAAGCAGTTAAGCCCATCCGGCACAGCTGGTGCTATTCACAACCCTTCGATGTGCAATGAAGCTAGTAGGTATATTTGCAAATTCAAAGAAGTTATTAAGGCCACAATTACGACTATGTTACGTTTATCAAGATTACTTTTAAATTGATCGGTTTGGTACTATTATTATGAAATACTCATCATTATGAAATACGTGGTTTCATTTACTGTATCCATTTGGTCTGATAGGCCATCACACACTGACTTCAAATTAACTAGCATGGCAACACTAATCTTGCCACATTAAATCATGCAGATTCCTGTAACAATTTTGGTACTACAGCGTTGAACCGTTACTTGTGTCTACAACAGAGTGGATTCACATTCATGGGTTGAGTAAACGTAAAGAGCTGACCATAGATATAATAATTACATTTCTATGGAGCTGACATATTTGAAACTCGACTGTGTTCCTTGACTGTTTGCTATTGCATTCTATCTACTTAATTTAATTACGAAAGTTAGCTATCTCGTCGTGGTGGCCTAGTGGTTAACCTGCCTCTCGTGTACGAGTGTGCAGGTTCGAAACCTGGCAAGTACCAATGTGACTTTTCTAAAAGTCATATGTACTTTCTAAGTATTTATTACACGTCACTGACTAACGGTGAAGGAAAACATCGTGAGGAAACCTAGACTTTAGTCTGAAATCGCCAATCCGCCTTGAGCAAGCGTGGTGACCAATGCTCATGCCTTCTTTGTGTGAGAAGAGGCCTGTGCCCAGCAGTGGGACAATATATAGGTTGATGATGAGCTATCTCTGCAATAATCATCATGACAGCCTGTCCAACAAGCGCAAGGGCTATCAACCGTAAGCATCTTTTTTTTCTCTCATCTTTACTATAAACACGTACGAACAACTTAGTAGTAACTGTTCATCAAGTAGGCGACTCAAGACTGCATTCTTAGCCTAAAGATAGACCAAACAACTAGCATTAGCGTTGAGAAAAATTACCGGTTCCAAGAGACACGAGAAACGCTTAAGGAATTTTGAGCATGCTGTTAAATTTTATGGAGACGCAGTTAAAGTGCCCGAAGATGGTCTAGACGTAATTGTTGAAGAATTTTGAAGCGCACGAGTCGATTTCAAATATGGCTGAATTAAGAGCTGTTAAGGTGACTGTTTTAAATGATGTTATAATTGTTATTACTCCTTTAAAAGGTTCGTACAACGATTTGCGCAATGACTAGGTGTTTAAATTGGTAGGTGATCTTATTGATTTTTCCGATGCAGCTCTTTAATTTGCTGCTTTATTTATGCATAAGAGTTCGTCGATACAATTTTACTAACAATTATTGCGATACTTAATTTAATTTTAAAGTATAAAAGATTAACAATTGATCATCCGATCCATTCAAGAGAGCAGTAGCTCTTTATTACGATATCTTTATCGATCACTATAAATGTCTTCACTTTATAACACTCCTATCAGTAGCTTTTTTTCCTCATTTACTTAGTATTTCTTGAATATAAATCCACATAATATAATTGATACATACATACTCAGATAGTTTTCGTGACCATGTTCTTCACTTTAACAACAAACAATTTCTCGCTTATTGACGCCACTTGCATCCTTCGTACACACTCATTTCTAATTTTCAATTCTCTAAGCTGAACAATACATTAATTCACCAACACCACCATTCTTCCATAATGTATTTCTAGGAATTTCCAATTTCTCTGCCAGGCGCCATGCAGACAACAATTTATTATGCCCTTTAGTCCTAAATGCTCCAAACGATTGTATCATATGAAAATGACGTTGTGTGTGGTATGGCAAGTTTCTAAGAAGTCATTACTCGTGAGTAGCTTAGGGCTTAAATCTTCAGCACTTACGATGATTGCACTGAGCTAGACCATTAGGCAATGCTAATTGCGCAATCTTAGCGAATGATTGTAATAATATTGAAATATGTAGACGACGGTTTGTTGGGAAAAAGGTTGAATGTAGAAATAGCCGTACTATCAGCATTTGGTAGTGTATCATCATGCATATCTTTGGTTTTATGGATGAATCTTTTGTTTGTTTTGGTATGTCGTTGTTTTTTAATGTATCTATATTTCTGGTGATATTTGTAGCGACATCGATGGAGCTTACGATTGAAGGATTGTAAAGCTTTTTTACTGCTTAATAACACGTTACGTTAAGGGACTTTTTAAGTTTCAGTGATATTTTTTTATTTTAAATTACTTAATTTATTACATACTCGTATTTGTATCTTCCGAGTCTCTGGTTTGTATGTTACCTGTAATATTGGATGTACCATAATAAAAGACGAGTATGTGTTCTGGGACTAGAATATCATCAAACTTCTTATTCCTTATACATTCCCCGGCACTGGTCTCAACAAGACATCTAGACTTGACTAACTTGATTGCGTTACAAATATATCCCATGCAAATCACTTAATATTCATCGGTACCAAGGAAAGTAGGGTTGAAGATGACGTAAGTATTAGGATTCTTGCATTACCACTTGTGACCGACCTTGTGATGACAAATGGGTCAATTAATGACTGCCCTTGTAAGGGACCGCTTATGAAGCAGGAACTCTTTAGCGTTTGAACTTTGGAAATGTTATTAAACAGAGCGAGATGATGTTCAGTATGTTTGTAGAAAACAATTATCTATACGAGTACATACGAGTTTAAAATGCTTTGTCCTGAATGACTGACGGATCAACAGCCTAAACCGCTGATCTTAGAAACCTGACACTTGGAGAATGTATTCTTTGTATGACGTAGGCATCCGATAAGAAAGGATTTTCCGAAATTCTTCCCCTAAGGGGCTGGAAAAAGGGGGGCAAAGTTTGATGATAGACCCGTGCAGCTGTTACATAGCCACGAGCTCCTCCAATACGACAAGGGAACGTAACCTGAATTTTCCTAGTATGTTCTGTTAGAGTCAATTTACTATCTGTGCTGACATTATCCCTTGCATCATCTATAACAGTTTCTCCACAAGTACCGGTTAGCACAATAAGGCCGTAGACTAAATTGCCGATTACTGAGAAGTCTACCAATCATGTGGAACTGGTGCATCCTGCGCTCATGAGCTGCTTCCTTTTAATACTGGTATAAAGCGGCGAGCTGAACTGGTCTCTTGGATTATAGTTAGTTGCGCCACATCTTCTTCTCAGCAAAACAAATAGGAAGTGGTGAAGGGTGGGCGTTTTGGGGCTGTCTTTTGTATATTTTACGTTCGAAAGGTGCTGATTTTCAAATGTCTATGTTTGAATAAATATTTTTTGTTTTTTTTTTAAGTAAATAACTGACATATTTGTTTCATATTAACTTTGCCAGCGGCTGTATACGGGTAGTGCTATCGTAGTCTTTCTCAGAACAATCGAGTATTGTTAGTATAAAAAGTCTACGCCACTATCCGACCCGTCAGCTATAATTGTGCAAAAAAACACTTTTTTTTTCATAACAGAAAAAAAACTACGACACCATACACTGTACACTCAGTGTATACACAAATGCGAGACATTTAATCTGACACAAGAAAAGTGTCGGGATAGTGGCATCACAAAGAAAAAAAATAGGTATTCTGACATTTTATTTCGCATTTCTGTCGCAGTGTAACAGTACATGTTTGTTGCTCAAGAAAATGGAGGAAAGCATTAATCCTAGCATATGACAAACGAGGATAATACTGCTCTATAATTAAATGATTCAATCACATTTAATTACTTCCTTATTCGTTAGAATTAATTCAATTGAGCTAAGTTATTTATCTATGTGAGAGAATTAGAACAAAATAGGTTATAATTTTGTTTACATTTTTCATAAAGACAGTTAGTACAGACTAAAGTACAACTAGGCCTGCGTAATTGACATTATTTGGTCAAGAATATTCTTCTAAAAAATTGTCTAGTAAGGTAGCTGAGAATAGATTAAATCCTACACATTTTAGGTCAAGCAACTTATGTACTACCAGTGTATTTCTAATGTGACCACGCTTCAGTGATTCGCGGGACACACCATATTTTTTGTGCAAGATAAAAATATTAAACAGTGCAAAATACACTTTATTGGAATAACAGATAAAGAGATCATTATCATATGAATTAACAACGCAAAAAGTTGATTTAAAAGATTATACCAAAACAATATTATTTTTAATGTTTTTTTTTTAAGTGTGTTAGAATGAAAAAAAACCACTTAATTACTCAAATTATTTTACAATATAACCCACATTTCAGACAGACTTAATCATATAAAAAACCTGCCTCTATTAAAAAAACTGAGTCTATAAAGATAAAATTTGCACTATTTTTAGCAATAGTACCATGAATTACGTCAGCAATTTTTATCATGTTCGCTATGGAAGCGTCGAGGGTTGACCGTTATCTGATAACGAATTAATTTGGTATTTCGTTAACTGTGCTAGGCCTAGTAAGCCCGGTGGTTTTTTATCGCATTAGTGATATTGGTATTAAAGTTTCATTATTGTAAGTGAAACAATAACCGTTAAAAAAATGGGTATAAAAATATTCAGTAAAAACTAATACCCGTCCAGCTACCACACAGGCGTAATAAGTAATATTGATAATCCTACTTACAAAATAATAAATACGAAAATTGAGAAAAATAAAAAATATTTTATTCTATTGTGTCACTTGTTTTCTCATTCCTAACGTCATATTTTTGCATACAGATATAGTTTTTTGGCCGAAAAGAGACATACTTAACAATATTATAACGTGTATTGTAGGTAAAACGCAGGAGCAGGGAAACTAGCAAAAGTAAATTATTGACATAATTCGGACTTTACCTAATAAAATAAATTATAGTCGAAGCCGTGTAAGTTCTTTGTTTCCACGCAAGAAGAAAAAAATGGCTGAATCTTGACTGCGAGTACATCTTTCGAGATTTTGTAGATATATATAAAATTGGAGCAAGATCTTGATATGTTAATATCAAAGAGAAGAGGTGAATGCAGTGGCTAAGGAAAATATTTTTTTTAAGATATTGCCAAATGACTCCGAAGTCCACTAAATTAAAATTCTCGTAAACGATAGAACTATAAAGAGTAAAGCACGTCATGTGAAGAATTCTATCACGCAGTCTGGAAAAACAAATTCCAGTGAGGTCATACCTATTATTATCTACAACGCAATTACACATCCTTTCGTTTTTATGTTTTAGTTAAAACTAGTAATATCCGACTAGAACTACCTTTAAAAGGTCGTATAAGACTTTTCAACTGGATTGGCAGCTTTTGTTATATTTTTAGCAAATACGCCGTTCTAACATTGAAATAAAAAAAATATCTTTGTCTATTCATAGGTAGAAATTATTTTTTAAAAAGGTGCTGATTCTCTTCCCAGTCGGAGGAGGTTTATTAACCGGTTGCACCAAAAAAAATATGCGGTTACTTATTAACGTGAAACAGATCTGTCAAAATGGAGGATAAAATTGATAATATTGCTAATATTTTATGTTTTTCGTCTAAATGTTTATGATATACGTTTACTTAATCATTATATTTGTGTATTTATATCTTAAAATATATTAAAAGTTTGCTAATTATTGATATTTTTTTTTTTATATTCTTAAAAGTATAAATTATAAATGATAAAAAGTTTTGAGCAACCAACTGTACGAGTATTTCTAGCTAGATAAAGAAAGATAAAACACACAGGCCATTTTATTTAATTTCCTGGAAGCTATTATTGTTGCGGACATATTTTTTTATACATAATTTTAAACTATAATTATTTTATTATTGTCATGCCAACTTTTTACTAAACATACGCAAGTATTAAGTAAATAAACTTTATTCGTAATATAAGAATAACAAAAATGTTCGCGTTAATATGGTATCACCGACACATTCGTAGAAAAAATAATCGCCAGCCTTTTATAAGGTAACCATGTTGTCATTCATTTGTCGGACAGTCCGAATTCGGTGGTGACTCATCAAAATGCCACAACGCCGAGAATTGAAATGCTTGTACCTAATGAAATTATCGTAAATACATGCAAATACAATTATTAAATGGCACTGTTGATTATTCGAATCGTAAATCAATAAAATTACTTAGATGTGAGAAATTACCAACATATGAAATAACGTCACACGCTTTGCAAAAATTAACATTACATCCGCTTATTTTTCTTCTATTTGAGGAATCTAAAAGTATTGGTTATTATTATGTTTATGTTAATTTACACGTTTGCAATTAATGAGTTAAAAAAATGCGTGTAGTTCGTTCGTTTTTAAAACATGTGATTTAGATTTTTTTAATAATTCTTACGAAAACATTTAAAAATATAAAAAAAATAACAATATTTTATTCTTAACCCAGAAAAGTTTTTATATTTGACCAATCGGATATTGCCAAATGTTCCTACAACCGGTTACCATTGCAAGTCAACTTTACCGCGCGGTCTGTATGCGCGGCAAAAGGTAAATTACTAAATAGTAAGCGATAAATACTTCACAGGCGCTTACTCACTCTTAATTAACTTGTGCTAGAATAAGTGTTAATCAAAAATATCTTTTAAACTACAAGCAAGTACCAATTACGTTGTGAAAATAATCTTTTTGGCAATTTTGAGCTTCACGCGACAGCAAAATTCACGTGAGAGCAAATACTTAAATTACCTTAATCAAAACATTTTTGTAGTTTATTGTTAAATTTTAATTACGCCGATATTTATACGGATTATTGCTCTTTAATATAGAGGTTAAGTGAAATAATCTCTTTACTGGCTTTATTAAGTGAAATTAAGGTGAGTAAACGGCCTCATCTTGCCCTGACAACTTTCTTAATTCAATTTCTAACCAATAAATATCCTGTTATCTTGACTACCTTCGCCTGGATATTGATTATTTTTATAAAACCAGTTTTACAGAGAGAATGTAAAAGGTGTCAGTGAGATATTATTATAGATACATTAAGCCTAAGAAAATTTCAAAAATAAATTATTTTATTTAAAATTAAAAAATATACTATAACTTAGACAACATTTATTTTGGCAATGAATTCAATAGTAAATACGGAACAAAGAAATCCTTGAAATTATGATCAATTCTTATTGCACTTCATAACAAATATATCAACTGCAGAGCTTATTAAACCCCAAATCATAAAAACACGTTTCAAATTAAATAATACATAACTATCATTTTTTATGATTTTATTGGCAATGACATTTCAATGGATTACCTCTAAAACAAGCGGAATGCAGTGTTTGTGCTTAAGATATGCATGAGGAGCCAAAAGCGATGGTTTTCAAACGTTTGCTTCATCGCTTGAAGTGAGGCAACCTGCTTTTGCCGCTATAAAAGCCACCTGAGGTGGACAACTTTTTGGCTGATGCAATAGGGTGGTTGGCTTGCATGATGCTTGTTTATCCTTTGCAAGTTCATAAGTGATCAAGCGATATGAAATCAACAGCTCTTTGATAAAAAGGTGAAAATTGAATATCAAAGGTTTGCTTTAGGCAACACTGTTGGACTACCAGTTTGCGTTATTTGAGCACACACACACACTTACAGTATACTGATCCCAATCTTACACAGGTTTGTGATATAACTGGGTTTTTAATTTAATGTACCTATAAATGCCTTGTGCAACCTCGCCCTGGACTAAATAAGTTCTAATAAGCGTCAACAACTTATAATTTGCAAAAGACTTGTTATAAGTTTCAATATTTAGTATGGTAATGGGCGTGTGCTTTATAGAAATTATTTGAAGGTATACGTTTTCTCAAAGAAAATTCTTTTTTGTCAGGGCCAAACTGTTCCAACTAATGATAGGTACTATTTTTTTCTGGTTTCTATGTAAAGGAGAAACTCTCTTTTGTATCCGAACACTACAAGCTCCTTTAGTTTTTATTAAAATAACTGAAAAGATTCCTAAAATAATCCTTTAATTAAGTAATTAACATTTCATGTTTTAAATGTTGAAACTTAAAATAACCATTTTTTTAATTAAATACATGAAACTATTTCTTATATCAAAAGTTTATCTGCTAATGATGGAAAAGATATATCAAAATATTCAGATTCTTAACTTCTGTTTTAACGTCCCTATAATTCTTATACTCAGAACTAAATAAAGTAAAGATTTAAATTATGCTTATGGTGTTCTTTATATTGTTTATAAAAATATCTATTATCTAAGATACATTAAATCATAAAAATTATTAAAGTTGCAGAAACTAGAATATAAGTATCAGTTATTTTGGTCACTCTATTAATATTCAAATATATATTTAATATATTCACAAGGATGCTGTAAAATCCAGATAGAACTAGTTATTCCTTTGGCAAAACCGATTCAAACTTTATTAATGTCTCACGTTTGGTCAGCGTGACTAGTCGCAGATTAATTTGCATTAAGTACCTTACTATCTTTTTACCATTAGGTATACCTACTAATATTTCAATCAGTGGCGCTATAAAATACTTTGAAAGTACTTCCCCGATACATTATTTACACTTTTATTAACAAAGAGTATCTCATTGTTAATAAATATATGATCAAAACTAAACATCGACCACCTGCAACTATTATCATAGCAATATAAATTATTGTAACCGTCCATTGTAATTTAAAAATATGAGCTAACTTCACTGACGTTACAATGAGTGGTAATTCACAAACTAATTGTATTCCATCAATTAAGAACACTAAGATGAAACGATAGAGTATTTGAACCCTAATGAACTAAAACTCATGGTTATAAAGTAAACAATACCCCTTTGAAAACCCAACACGTGCAGTAGTAATATACAATGAAATTTCTAGCAACAGCTGAGTTTAATAGCAGGAAGTACGAAGAGGCACGTGGAGCAATAAATACTAATAATCAACTATGACTTAGTTGATACAAAATGAATATGCAACCTTGTACTGTGTTAAATACAAAGACTTGACTTTTAATTAGTTGCAGTACCGTTTTTATGATTGTTTATATGATGTGACATCGTAGTTATCCTTTGAAAATGTTACATTTTCAGCGTAGTTGCTAACAGAGACGCGGACCCAAGCAAGTGCATAAAACAGGTACCGAAAAGATTCTGGCTTAGAAATGGCACAACAAATTACTAGCATTTAAATGTAATGCGGTTTTATTTGTAAGGCCTTTCAGTTCAAAATATAGTTTAAATATTTTTTAAAGCAATCCAGAATAAGAAACACGTTTCATAAATATAAATGTTGCACAATAAGTGTGCAATCATAAGGAAAACAAATAAATATTATTTAGCAAGAACTGTCCATTCAGTTCGCTCAGTATGGTCACCGTATGAAATCGTAAGTGCGCCGCGCCGTTCATCGAGGTGGGGTGGCTACGATCACATTTATTATAAACCTTGCTACTTTGACATAAAGTTTAATATTAAAGATTTTTTATCGGATTGCCTGTGGGTTTTATAACACGTCGTAACACGAAGGTCTGAAGTAATTATGGACGTTGAACTCTTATTTTTTTTTAACTTTTGCTAATATTTCCCGGTTTATTTCTGCTTAATTAATTAATTGGCAGTTAATTTTATGCAATAGCTATGAAGCTTATAGGTGTTTATTGCAATTACTAGTTTTCCACGTTGTTAAACAGAACTTGAAGACGCAATAACAACTCATCAGTGTAATTATGGTCATTTACGAAAATGTACGTCTCATTTACTAAATAACAAGCTTTACTCTGTGAGCGATGGACATTGTCAATATTGATTAGCATATGACATTGAGTTGTTCGCCCTCATACAATAGACAAGTTTTGTAACATTTTTCCTAATAATTAGACATTGTATGAGACTGATCCTTTTTTAAACAAACAAAGAATTTTTAACAGGTTCAAGTATGTTGAGAATAACATCCTCACTTCAACATGTAACTTTGACAAACATTTTTTATGACACGGTGATAATTGACTTAAGAAGATTTTTACCAGTCAGAAATATTTAAAAAATCCCCAGAAAATCGAAATTTATTTTTTTCTATGGGGTTTTAATCACAAACTTAATTGTAATTTAGAGAAGACCATCGGGTCAACTAGTTAAAAATAAATCATAACTCCTTCAGTTCCCTTTTAAAATTCATTTGATTTCAAAATTACCCCATAAAAGACCCAAACTTTATTGAACCCAGTGAAATAGTAAAAAAACTTACATGTTTGATGTTGAAGTGCAAGATGCTCTCGATGTAGCTGGGGAGCTGGTTGACCACAGTGAAGTAGCCGAACACGGAGGCTCCGTGTGTTATGATGATGGCCCACACTGGTGCAGACAGCAGCATTTTCTTCCACGGCACTGGCATGTGCTGCAGGTAACGGAAATTTCAAATCATTAACGCAAGCATTATTATTTTGCTTAGGTCTAAGTTGGGAAAGACTATTTTATAGATGATGATGACGACGAGGATGATGATGATGATGATCTGAAACCCTGATCAAGGATTTGATCACTAAATCTTCAAGTTAGTTGGCGATTCATTGTTGAGTAATACATGAGCTGAACGGTGTTTATATAAATATGGAGTCAAGAAAGAAGTTATCATATTAAACGGAGTTAAAACATCAGCTGTACTCGTAACACATGTGTTGTTTACTTAAACACTACAGCAATATTTAAAATTTACACATTTTTCCATGAACAATCAATTTTCCATGTTTCTAATTCCCAGAAATGAATCAGATATGCATGTATGCGTGCGCCCGCTTATCATTGCAAGTTGAGTCAGCTGCCTATATGATGTCATTATTACAGCACTTTTAATTGTTGAAACATAAATGATGTCACAATTAGTTAAAGTGATTAAATAGGTGACGTATGACTTTTCTTGACAGTCAAGCCTAAATTAAACATATCTAGAATATGTATTAACTTTAAATCGTCGTAAAACCAGAAACAACATGAATACAGGAGGCAGCAATAATCATGCCAATTGGCGCTAATCCTGTTCCTTTACTGGCAAAATGCCAAAGAATAACTAGTTATAAAATGGTATGCCTAGTTGGCTTTGACAATGTCACACACACAGGATTTATACAAACCGTACAAAGATACAGTATAGGTATTAATAAGAGAACACCCCTTTACAAACTACTACTTTAAAAAGGTGGCCACGTCCACAGAAAAATGCAATGCCTACAATCAAAATACTTGGCAGAACTAATGATCTTCTAAGAAAAGCAAGGAATTTACTACGTAAGAAAAAAACTTAGCTACCAAGTAGGTACAGTTTTAAATGGAATTTTTAAATCTATACTAATATTATAAAGAGGAAAGATTTGTTTGATTGTTTGTAAGGTTTTAACTCAAAAATTACTGGACCGATTTATAAATTCTTTCACCGTTAGAAAGCTACATCTTTACGAAGAGTCATAGGCTATTTATTTCCAGAATTAATTAGAGATCCCTACTAAAACTTGAATAATGTAACCCAAGGTGAAAAAAAATGTCCACGCAGGCGAAGCCGCGGACGGAAAGCTAGTTGAAAATAAAATAAATTTCAGCGTAGTATAGTCATTAAAATAATTTAACTAAACGACTTAAGAGTTATAATTTTAAAAACGTATCATTATTTTAAAGTTTCATGTATTCAATTGTATGCGAGATGAATAATAAATGTCTATGTCAATTTTTTAATCATTCGCATCTGCTAACAAGAAGACCGTATACTAACATAGTAAAAAAAAACTCGCAAAAAAAAAATAGACAACGAACGCGGAAGAATAATAGGACTTGTCTCCATTTATTGAGACACATGGTCGACCTACTGCGCTTGTCAATGATATTTGACGCGTAAATAATAATTATTTTTTGCCAGGAACATGTTACATGACCGCAAGTCCACAAAGTTGTTGTCATGTGGTTTGTAGTTGATAATGAGGTCAGGCGATATTTTAGAAGCAATATAGGTAGAAAAAAAATATTTTATTTATTTATTTATTTAAAAAATATATTTAATGATGACCTATTTAGGGCCAAGTTCATCGACAGATGGTAACCTAATCGGTCCGTTAAATAAAAACGTTTTATAACCACGAAGCGGGAATTTTCGTGTTATCCACTTCTTGTCCAACCGCGGATTGGTAATCGACAGTTTTAGGAATAAAAAACCGAACTGATAAGGGATCCATCAAGATAGAAGTTTGAATTTATGGTAAACAGCTGCTTTGAGTTGATCGGACTGTTATCTTGTCGGTGAACTTGGGCCTTAATAGTTTGCTGTTCTTACTGTTTACAGCCAGCCAGTATTGATTTCCTAATTATTGACATAATTTGTTTGTTTCAGTTGTACACGTCATTATGGTGTCTACAACAGGTAAACTACATTAAACGTAGGTCTTTTGCAAAAGTAGGTAACTGGGATTTTTAGATGATATTTTTATTCATTAGTATTCATATGACGTATTTTTCGGTAGGCTTTCAATCATTTTTAGGCATCATTAGTTGTCGACGTAGGCAGACGCACGCAATTTTGTATATTGGAATCATTAAAAAATATACAGGTGTTATCGTCAACAGGGAAGAAGAATTAATCCAGATATGGATTTTAAAATTCTATAGCACATTTTATTTACACGTGAGCGGAAATTATTTAAGTTTTGTTGTAACCGTACTACGTATGTATTCAAAATGATGTACCTACCTATGTTAGTGCCTAGTATAGTAAGTAACTTAGTAGGTACTCTAGTGTAGTTTTAAATTAAACTTGAAAAAAGCAAATTGACAGTGTTTCATAAAGAGACCAAAAATTCCGGAGCTCGGAGTTGAAATTTTTGGTGTACCTACCAAATTAATATTAATTCATGTCATCCATTACATAACACAAAATGTTAATTGTAGCTGAACATAATACGCTCATTAAACAGTCCACTTGTTTTTGAACATATTTGTGTTTGCACAATCGTTGCAAATCTGGCTAAAATCTAAATTTATGCGCCGGCGCACAGCTAACGTTTACGAGTGGCGTTAAATTATGGTGATGTTCACACATTGTTGAATTGTAATGCGTACATCTATTGTTTCGTTCGAAGGGGAAGTGGGCGATTTACTAGAATTTTAGTGATTCATAGATTGGTTATTTGATGGAATTATCAATTTAATTGCATTTTTATCACCTCTATGTAGTGAGGAAAATTACTTGATTTCTTCTGGATTTTCCACATAGATATATTACATGGTGGGGGTTGTTTCTACCATTGATTGCGATACGAAAATAATGAATTCGAAACCCTAAGGCGTAAGCGTCGCCTTCTAAGGTTTATGTGCCACGAATTTTTGAGTCACCAATTGGCGCTGATTCTTTGTGAGAACAGATTTTAATTAGATTCTTCGAAAGATAAGATGAAAGAGGGGTGGAAGGGTGTTAATACTAGGTAGCTTTACTATTCTCTGCTAGGTAGTTTATCATTATCATTTATCATCAGCCTATATATTGTCCCACTGCTGGGCACAGGCCTCTTCTCATACAGAGAAGGCATGAGCATTTATCACCACGCTTGCTCAAGGCGGACTGGCGATTTCAGACTGTGAAGGCCAGGTTTGCTCACGATGTTCTCCTTCACCGTTAGTCAGTGGTGTCTTCTAGGTAGTAACAACAGTTAAATATGCATGAAAGAAAAGGTAGTATAATTGCGATGACCATGCTGACTAATGAACATAAACCACATGAGTTTCTAGAACAATATGTACTAATTACGTATACGTAATATTCTATAAACACCAAATTAATTCACATTCAAAAACCTTGAAGTGAGCACATAAACTACAATGATTTGTATGCGCGAATTTGACTATGTTGATCGAATTTTAATTCGCATCCTTGACTGTTGCCAAAAATTCCCTTGGTGCGGCTGATAAGAGCACAAATCATTTGAGGGTTTTTCCTCAAGCGTGGTGCAATTTAGCATGCAGGTGTGGCCGTGAAATAAAATTTATTGTATGTCAAAAGATATGGATGAGACTGACAGCCAGTGAATGAGTAAACACCACGGACAAGATGACGAAAACTTTATTTATTACTGATCCTATTTTTTTTGGTAATATTAAATGTTTAAAGCAATAACTCGAACCCAGCATAAACTAGAAAGAGAACTTAATCCAGTTAGTATTTTATTTATTTTTTTCGGAATGGAAATCATTAAAAGACACCTCCCGCTAAGGGTGGGGCGGAAGGGAGTGTCAAACTCTTACTGATTCTGATACTGATCCATGTTCCTTCCTCAGCCCTTTGTATTCCGATGGCGCGGTATCTCTTTCGTACGTCCCGCAGCCCCAGCAGGCTATGGCCCTGGGGGAGGGCCCCGTTATCAATGCTGACAGCTCTTTGAGGCGCGCGCGTAGAACATGAACGCACCGTCGATCCAGTTAGTATGAGGATCTCTTTCGCTTAGCCTGTATATCCAGTGGTAATTCTTGCGATTCAGAGGATAGCAAATAGCAGTTCTCGACACTTACCCCTTTGCTATTGTTGTCCTGTGGCAATGCCTTCATCAGGTAGTTGCGTTCAGTCTCCGATATGCGAGGGTGTTGCCCTGGAGTGTCGTATACCACTGCGAACCATGCCACCGACCACATCACGCCGATTATACCTGCGAGAAATTATAGTATTAGATAGTGAAGATATATTGTAAATCCTGGTCAAGGATTTTTTTAATACAGACTTGACTGCGTAGGCTTATAATTGGAATCCAGTCAGATACCTGGACAAAAAATATCGTATGCGTCATTCTTATGTGTACTAAATTTCATCCAGATTGCATATGTAAATGTGTTATTTTCGTGATCACAACATACATCTATCCTCTCCAACTTCGAATTATAATATATTAGTAGGACGCTAAGATAAGGTACAAAATTAAAACTTATTTATTTCAAATAACTCTGTTCAGAGGTCAGGATTACAAACATGATTTTTATTCCATACCTACACAGATATGCATGAAATGCACAGGTACAGCTGGTGCTGTTCCTACAAATACATCATTAAAGTAGAACTACACTGTCTGGCTTAAATTCTGCGAAATTCCAGCCATAACCTGGCGATTTCAGTTATTGCCACTTTCTAAACATTGTAAAACAGTTGTTATGCATTTTGATATCTGAAGGAGCTTTCCCCAACACGTTTCAAGACGGTTACGACCTGCGTAGGTATGGTTAACGAGTGCACTTTAGTATCACCACGGGAAAGTCCGCTATTATCATTGATATATACGGAATAGATTGGTTATGTCCTTTGTAAGGCACTTGAGTGCCCACCTATAAATTGAGTGTTAATAAAACATGGCGTAGTTTACACCAGATAAAAACTGTCCGATGTTCTTTGTTACTTAAGAGTTCCGTAGTCGACAAGGAACCCTTATAGTTTTATCGTTTATGTTGACAAATTTTCATCGAAATAGGTTCAGGGGCCATAACATGACGTGCCAAAACAAGATTAATTTCGTTATGAAATAGAGACGGAGGACACGCTCTCAAACTTGAATAGTGTTTGCAAAACACGTGGTGGTACAGCCCCAGGGGTTGACCGCAAAAGTATGACAGACAGAGCAATCACAAATCTTGAGAAATCACATTTATTCTCCCTCTAGGTTAAATGGCTTTTAAAGTGTGTTTTAGATATTTTTAATCATTTAAACACACTATAAAGGTGCAAGTTCTATCTAGTATTAAAAATAAGGATCTTATACATTACCAGTGAAGTAGAAAGCTGACTCCCATCCGAAGTGGGCGATAAGGAAGCCGCAGATCGGCATGGTCATCGCCGCGCCCAGCGATGATGCTGCAAGATAAATCTCATGTTATAAGAATTTTCAAAATCGGACTATTCTGCAAAAAGTTATGCATAAAAAAATATACGCATCGACTTATAAACCTCCTTTTTTTCGTGGGTTAAAAATAGCATAAAATTTGTTTTCACCGAAGGGTTTAGCTAGAGTGGTACCTACGTAGGTTCACTTCTGGGTAAGCTTTGACATCCATAATAGAAGTTCAACGTTTGAAAGTCGAGAGTTCAATTCATTGTATACTTTTTACTAAGCAATAAAGTTTTTTTAAGCCAACTTTTGCATTCAGCCATCTTTTGTTTATTTCTGGTCTAAGCACTGTATAATGTTCAAAAAGTGCGAAGTCGATATCGAACTTTTAAAGGAATAAGTGCCTATTAACCACACAAGAAGAATAGACATGGTTTTGAAACTTGAACATTTAAAA
This sequence comes from Pyrrhia umbra, assembly GCA_963891755.1. Taxonomy (NCBI): domain Eukaryota; kingdom Metazoa; phylum Arthropoda; class Insecta; order Lepidoptera; family Noctuidae; genus Pyrrhia; species Pyrrhia umbra. The sequence continues at coordinate 1,926,944 of OY982934.1, read as the reverse complement.
AATAACCCTTTAATAAACGCAGCCCTGCGTACATTGATTCTATCTGGGTGCGCGAGTTATTTTCTTTGAAATACGGGTGACACAGCGGAAAACAGCTAGCTAGTTATATAAACGCACTAGATAAAGGCAATGGATTAATAGTTCATTTATTATCACAATAGTAGGATTATAGTGTTAAGTGTAAATAGTCGTAAGTTTGCCAAGGAGGCGGATTATCTGTACGTTAAGTCAATGTTAATTGTTGCTATAAACTTAATGGGTAATCTTTGGGTTTAAGCGCAGTTTATCGGCTTATACTGTAAATTATTTTCACACGTTTTCTTGTGTTAATAGCCCAATAGAACCTAATCCTAGCCCGATAGCAAGAGAGGTTCCATAAACCTGAGTTCTAGTACCAAGTGTACATTATTTAAACTCTATTTATTATCAGAGACTAGTAAGTAAGAAGAGTTGAGGAGCTCGTGGCTAAGTAACAGCCACATGGGTCGACTGAACAAAGGTTACTTACTACGCTTGGCGCGGTCGGTCCGTGGATAGGTGATCATCAATGTCATAGCGAGACTCCTCCGTGCCTCGAAAAGCACGTTAAGCTATTGGTCCCGGTTGTCATTTGTAGATCTTTGACAGTCGTTACGGGTAGTCAGAAGCCAGGAAGTCTGACAACCAGTCTTACCAAGGAGTGTTACCAGGTAACTGGGTTGTGGATTGTGGAGGCAGATAGGCAGTCGCTCCACGTAAAACGCTGGTACTCAACTGCATTCGGTTTAGACTGGAAGCCGACCCCAACATAATTGGACTAAGCAGATGATGATATATTATCAGAGACTCGTAAGTAAGCTCTGAAGAGATTCTGAAGACCACCGAACAATCCCCCACTTCATTCTTAAATTGAGAAGTATCAACAAAAATGTCTGCGTTTAGTATCATTACGAATCATGAACTTGGCAATGGTCCCAAGTGGGTCAGGCCGCGTTGCCAACCGCGCCTCTCAATGTATATGACGTATATCATTGTAACTGCAGTTGAGATCTATCTGGATTATTTAATAATGCGTCATCACGTGGCTAATGTGGGAGCTGGCTAAGGTCAAACCATGGCTAGGTAACCCATGACCATGACCATACTCTACACAATACACATACGTATCAAAGAGTATTCTGACCCGTTTGTCATTCATACGAATACCGACCTGTTTTGACCCGCGTCCTAAAAACTACATCACGTCACCCGCCTCCAGGCTCCCATCAATCTCCATACCAAATTCCATCTAAATAGGTTCTACCATTTTACTCTTAGTTACGATTAATAAATGTGTGGTATAGAAGTCTATGTTACTTATTATGATATTCAGCTGCATCTAGTTAGATGTAACCTGAACCGAAATTAATTGGACAAATGATAGTCAGATGAGATAATAATGAGTTACGTTTCGGCGAAGTATAAAATCTTTGATCAACCCCAGGGCCGCGCCGCCCCTGTGTGCGAAGTGTGCGGCGCACACAGGCGCCAGGGCAGTAGGGGCGCCGGATGAAATGCCAGCGCCAGTTATTAACATTATTTTTGTCACTTTTATCAACATAGGTAATATTCTCTCATAGTTGAGCATCGATGACTAAGTAGATACAAGTCTCCCAAAACAATATTTATGATTGTGGTTTAATTTTACACTATTTGAATTGATCCACTGTTTACGTTTCGGGTTTTAGTTTACATGAATTACGAGCTCTGGATTAAAATCAAAAGAACCACCGCAGTCGCTACAATAGGCGATTATTTTATTACAAAAGCCGTGCCGTGGATGAGTTTATCAACGCAATCCGATGCGATGCGACGCGAGCGAAATGTGGTCACCGAGGACTCCCCAATTTTAACGAGCGAAAGAACCAAAACAATTAAAAAAGTAAAAATTTTGAGTAGTTTCAATGGAACAGGAAAGATTATATAGGCTTAGGCTAGCTCTCCTAAGTATTACATAAACCTACACAGAATGTACAAAGTTTTCATTGTTTTTGCCGAAAAGCAACATAAGCTTTAAATTATTTATTTATATTTAGCGTGAGCAGAGGCGTAGCTACCCAGGGGCTAGCCGGACAGTGCCCCGGGGCCCCCAAGCTAGAAGGGCCCCCAAAATCTAATTAGCCAACCTCTTATTAAACTAGCGAAAAATTCTCCCATCTTCGGAAACTAAATAAAATAGGTTGCAACATCATCAATCAAGGCATCATCAAAAAAATATTATTCCCATAATCATCTTGCTAAAGAAGATATTTGCGCTCGTTTCGCTCGCGCTTTCAATTACGTATATAATTTATTTTCAGATATTGTTTTTGTTACTATTAATTGAAAAACGATCCTATAATTATAATGCTAAAAAAATTCGCGCTCGCTTCGCTCGCGCTTTCGATTACGTACGTATTTTTATTTATTTTCGAACTCTGTTTTTGTTACCATTCATTGAAAAATATTATTTCATTTCTCATACACGGAAAGTACGCTTGAAGTTACCTGATCAGAGGGACGAAAGTAGTACTTTTCGTCCCGGGGAAGCGATTTTCCCTGCTGTCAAAAAAAATAAAAACTATGCAAGCCATGTTCCTGTATACAGCCACTCTGTTATATCGCGGCGTAAAATTGCAATAAAAATATTATCAATAATTTTGTAACATGTCTTTATACTTACCCAGGTATTTCTAATTTAGAATTCAATAAATTATTAATTAATTTAAATCGATTCGAGCAAATTTTTTTACAAAAAATAATTTACTATCAATAAAAATTAAAACTGACAAAAAAAAAACTATGCAAGCCATGTCCCTCCATACAGTCACTCTGTTATATCGCGGCGTAAAATTGCAATAAAAAATATTATCAATAATTTTGTAACATAAAGGTAATTCTAATTTAGAATTCAATAAATTATTCGTTAATTTAAGTAGATTTGAGCAAATTTTTTGTCAAAAAAATACTGGCTGGTAGAATGCCACAGAAAAAAAAGAGGCGGACAATCGATCTTCCGTTGTTTCGTCGAGTGCTAATTATTTACGTTTACAAATAAAATATTGTTTGATTTTCCTGTTGTTTGTATTTCCTTTCCTCATATTCGAAATGAAAAGCAGAGTGTTTACCTCGGGAGAAAGACCTATGTAGGCCCTCGAACTATTAGCGCCCTCGCTACGCTCGTGCGCCAAGCCATCTCGGGCCTAAATAGGTCACTTTCATCCCTTGTGTAACAATCTACTATTCCCTTCAATTATCATGCTAAAAAAATTCGCGCTCGCTTCGCTCGCGCTTTCGATTACGACAAGGTGCAAGTTTCTAGCACCATAGTGTTTATTTATTTTATTAAAATGCGAAAGGTTTTGTTTCTTTTGAGAAAAGTCTACCATCTATTAAGGCTTCGCCCAAGTCTGATACGCTACGCCACTGCTCTGAAATATGACTTACCAAACAAATAAGAATAATCAAAATCAATTCATAATTGGTGGAGTAATTGCGTTACAAACACAAAACATAGTCGACTTGAGAACCTTTTCCATTTTTAAAGTCGGTTAAAAAAGAGGCGCTTCATAGGTTTCGCACACAGGCGCTGCCAGGGCTCGGCGCGGTCCTGATCAACCCATATGTTTATGCTGTGGACTTGCTAATTGATCTCACTTGAGCTTAGAACAGAGGGATGTCTGTGTTGTGAGTGCCTTACGTGTTGATTTGTAATAGTTACAATACTATACTGCGAAAGTCGAATTACACGCGAAGGTTTTGATAATAGCATTTTTTTTTAATAAAACCAGTAACTCTAAACAAAAAAGAATGATGTCACAATGTATTTAAATAGAACAAAAAGGAGAAATATTTGTAAAAAAAAAATGTTACACAGATTATCTTAGGTTTTTAAAAAAATGGCTTCTAAATAAACCACAATCATAACTAAAATCTAAGTAAGTTTTGTCTCTCTCTATCTATCTAAGTTTTGAACCAAAAAAAAAAACTAAAAAAAAAACTCACTAATTATACGTTAATTAATGTATCAACATTTCAATGCTACTAGTCATGTATGAACAATAAAATTTTCCTTGGTAACTCGACAGTAGACGTTGGTAGGAAAGTTCCTAGCGCATAGGTCAACGCATCACTGTGACGTACCAACTGGTCTACATTACTTGGTCTAGTTTAAAACTGACAAGCTAAACTGTTGCTAACTCAAGTCTAGAATTCCCTTTTTTTTTTAAGTTTTTAGGGTTCAACAAAGTGGTAAAAAACTAGGACTGTATTTTGTTTCGTAGTTCCCGAAAATCTAATAATTGGCATTTTGTTTTTTTTCGTGAATTTAAAATAAGTATTTGTTTTAAATTAATTATTTATTTAATTTTGATCGTGTAATGGTGTATACGTTGCGAGTGACAATAATTATCACTTAAAGTGAAAATTTTATCAAATATCATGATTTAAATACCACACAAAATTGAACGACATTCCAGAATACAGCCCATTCAAAAGTTTTATTGGCATGTCACGTTTCAATATTTCAATTATAAATAGAAATAATTTCTAGAAAGTTCTGTACCAATAAACGGAATTATACAATTTCGCCATCGCGTAACTATCAATAAAACGGAAACCACTTACATGGCAGGAGTGCTTTGAGTGTTCATAAAATAATAATAGATGAATTACGATTGGTCGAACATAATCGTAATGTTTACTACCGGGCGAAATATTGTCATGAAAAAAAAGCTTTTTACAAAAAAATTAAAACCGACTTCCAAAAAAAAAACTGAAAAGTAAAAAATATTTTTTATTTAAACGCTTTACGACCAAAACATCGCTTTCGAAGTCGGTGTCTTGTAAGTTACTATTGTTAGTATTTCGCCACCGACTTCGAAAGCGATGTTTTGGTCGTAAAGCGTTTAAATAAAAAATATTTTTTACTTTTCAGTTTTTTTTTTGGAAGTCGGTTTTAATTTTTTTGTAAAAAGCTTTTTTTATTTTTTCGCTTTTCAGTGTCTCGGTCTTGCTATCTTAACAAAATAAACACACCACTTTTTTAGGTTGTATTTAGCGTAAATAACCTAATCATCTAAGTATTTGGCATATCGGCAAGTAGAGATAAATCGTTATTTTTGATATATTTATAAAACGGCTGAACCGGTAGTGATAAAATTTAAATGGGACCACTCGGGAAGCACCAGCTTTCAAATAAAAGAAGAATCATGAAAATCGGTTCACCCAGTCGCAAGTTATGAGGTAACAAACATAAAAAAAAAAAAAAAAAAAAAAAAAAATACAGTCGAATTGATAACCTCCTCCTTTTTTTGAAGTCGGCTAAATACTTCATAATAAAAATTGATTTCATTAAAAGGAAACATATTGAGAAATGTCTGAATCTGTTTGAATTCAATATCTACCGACCTGGGTGTGATTACAATCACATCCAACTATCGGAAAATGTTTGAAGGGATTCCATATAGCGAATACCACATCCCACGTGACGGCAGTAATTCGTCGTTCACACCACCATCATATAATTATTCTACTGTTACAATTAAATATTTTCCACTAGCAACACTACCAACTGGTTTGAATATCGAAAGTTCAAGGCACATGGTGTTAATAAAACATAATTATTCGCAAAGGCAACGGTTTTCCTCCAAAATACCTAGACCCAGTTGATAAAGGACGTGGCGAACGAAGGGCGATGTGTCGTGACTAGATTAAAAAAATAACAAGTGCGAATCGGCTCGCGTAGTAAGGGTTCCCACGGAAATCTAAAATTAGGTAAAATGACGAGAGATGATCGAATGAGTTACCACTACCTCGGAACATAAGGGCTTTGGAAGGAACATGGATGGGTTTTAGTCAGTAAGAGTCAAACACTCCTTTCCGCCCCACCCAGGGCGAGAAGGAGAGATCATTTGATGAATTCCTATCCGAAAAAAAAGCATAGCATTAGGTATTTAGGTAATTATTTGTCATGAAAATTTTATCATGTCTATGGAATCTAATAAGATTTTGAACGGCTAGTTTCAGGTACTAACATTTTGGAATATTTCGGATAAACCCACAGACGGGACGGCATGTTAATGCCTACGGAACCCTAAAGATAATTATAACTACGACCGGATACGCACACCAAAGGTTATTGATCAATATGATAATAATTAAAGCGCAAATCGGAAATCAGATTCTTGGAAGTACTTGGCCAGTTTTGGAAAAAATACTGGAGGCAGGTATATTTACACTACACTACATGACCTGACTTTGACGTCAATACCAACAAAAAAACTGTTTGTGAATTAATGTACCAATTATTTCAGAAAAAAAACACTGCAACCATAAATTAGCACGTAAAGAGACTAGGAAAACCCTAAAGTTTTTTTTAAATATTTTATGGTGCTGGAACTTTCGAGAAGTCTAGACAACGAACCATTCCTTATCAAAATTTATCAGTTTTCTATACAGCTAGGTAAACTAAAATCAATAACACTAACGTTGACTACGAAAGCGCAACCAGTAAAATTCTCATTCTTACAAAAATATTTTTAAAAGGTATTTTTGCAAAATGACCTTTAAGGTTATTGCTTTAAGAGTCATAGCAGCTGCATTGGTTCCTAGTTGAACTTATGGCCCGGTATTTACGAACAATGCACGTAGTGGACCGATTCCATTTCATTCATTTATTAATCAGTTGGTAACAAGGTGCGATAGGGTAACCATGCTATTAGAAATCGCAAAAAAAATGTGGGACTAATTCGTCGAAGCACGATTTTTGCGAGAACCTTCTTAAAAGTTACCTCATTTCTTTTTTTAAAACTCCGAATGAATGAACGCCGAAATAGTGTCAGTTTAAAATTAGATTTGCAAAGTGTGTCACGTTTTATTTTCACTTTTGTTTTTACAGTTACGCACTAAGCTTTTTATTCTGACTGTTAGAAAAAGTAATGTGACCATCTTTCGGGTGTTACTCGGACAAGATTTGTGTATTGTACTGATAAAAAAAAATGTTATCTCACGTGCTAAAACTTTGTGTTTTGTTATAAAATGTCCAACAAATTAATAACAGTACGCATTAACTGCGGCCCGACCTCTGCCCTGAACCATTTACAAGCCTCAACGGTAATGCAAAATATATTTTTGATTGCATTACCGCCCGCCATTCATGCGTAATAGGAATCGCTGATAATAATCAGTTAAAGGAAGCTCTTGTCAAATCAAGTAAACAAGATAACATTTTATTACGAACTGACATAATGATTTATTTTGTAGATACGATACGACCCATATTTCATACAAACGTCGTTTCGTGCGATGGTAAAGTCTAATGACTTGCAAGAAGCGGGTGACGTCATGAAGTCACAGTTGGACAATGCTAATCAGTATACCAAAAACAGTATACATTAAAAAATTACAAGTTAGTTAGTTTTTTTTTAATGCATATAATTCTAATTCGTATTCAAGGTAAAAACTAAAAAGCTATGGTTTCCAACTAAGGAAGGATGTAAAAATAAACATAATAATATAAATTTCCTCTCAAGCAGTAATGTCGACACTAAACAGTTTATTATTTTTATTAATGTTACGTTGTCCCTATGTTCCGTGTAACGATTGTGTGATTATTTTATTTACCTCACACAAGGAAATGCATTACATACGTGTTTTATAACCAAGGTTACGTTAGCCATGAATTAGTAAACAGATAAATGTAATTGCACTTTTGATTAGAATCTAAGTCACGCTGGTAGAGTAATTTTAGTGTTTCTGCAAAATATAAAATTAATTCTAAAAATATTACAAAGGATACTCGTCATCATATTTCTCACATTAAATCTAACAGATAAAATAATATCATTTTGAATAAATATTGTTTGGAACGGATGTTATGTGGGTACGACATATTAAAGGACAATGCCATCTTATAATTGGATTCTAGAATAAACTCCACCGCACATTCCTAACCTTGCCTACAATCATAGTCGCCATAACCACCACGTGACCACACGTCCCGTACTAAAATAATACTAAGCCGCGACGCGCTTCTCGGAACTGGTTAACTGCAGCATGGCAACGGTTGCGCAAGGTTAAATCGCGCGGTCAGCATATAACAGCCAATCAGAGGCCGCCAATGCTCTGACGTCAGCGACCACGCCTGCGCGCGCCTCCGAGCCGCCATATTGTCGCTTTCAAATATACGCATCACTGCGAAATATTCGCGCAGCGACACGGAGCGATAACAATTCGAGCCCACTTTACGTGCATGATATTGTGTGTAATGTGTGATATCGATATCTTGCAAGCGTCAGATGACGGAGGAAAACGGGGGCCGGTCAAGGCGGGCTGGTAGCTCGCTCTAACACATTTATGGCGCTCTCTGAACTCCACAATTCGCGAACGTCATTCATTTGAATTGTTTACTTCATTGCAACAAGCGCTAATTGTACCTATCTCGTTTATGAGCCTATTACTCAAGCAAAACGTTTAAACCAATTATAGTATCTTGGAAATTGTCATTTCCAATTCATTTAACATGTAATATATTTTGACTAATTTTAAAAACACTTACCCATCATGTTTGACATGAATTTCGATCTGTCCATTGGTGGAATCCATTTGGATGCCATAGGGAGGATAGCTGGCCATGTCGCTCCTAGGAGGAATCCTAGCAAGACTCTAACAGCTACTATCCACCCGAATCCGATGGCTGCGGAGCCAGGAGTGAGGAGGGTAAGGATACTGGCTAGCAGAGTACTGTAGCCGAACACCCGCCTGGTGACGAAACAAAAAAAAAACGGTTAAGAGAGCTCGATATAGTTTTAAGCTGAAACATGAAGACTCATCAGTATTTTATATTCAAATCATGATCATTATGCATTCAATACTGTTATGGCTTAAATAAAAGCTGCGTGTCGACATGACAGGCAATTCAATACGAGGCACGTCAAAAATCCGCCGCCCGCATCGACGTCTTAAAAACTGACACGCAAACATTTCACGAATGAACACACAATACTCAGTTACACGATAACGTACATAAATCGCGGCACATGCCCGCGTACACTCGAGTATGTTCCGCGTGAATCATTTCCTGTCATCTCCTTTTTTAAGCCATTGTGTGCCATCAGTAATTTGCTGACTTCTTTATTTTTTCACCAATTCAAGGTAATTTTCAGAACCGAAAGTTTCTCCAACTTGTAAACAAAACAACTGCAACGTTGGGATAACGACTGCAATCAAAATAAAATAGCCAAATAACTTGTTAAACTTGATTTCAGCGTCCTCAATATAGTGTTATTCACACAATTAGTCACTAACCGGTTCCGTAAGCCTGATAAAGCCGACGAGCGCAGGCGCACCGGCGGAATTAATTCAATAAGCAATATTTTTAATTGCATTAGTTGTTGATTATACCTAAGTCACTGTTCTTGTTTGAAACGATGAGATGCTATAACATAACACATTACGGATTATAAAGGATACACATCAAAATGAGGACACTGTTTCACCAATTACTGGTATTATTTAAGTGTACTGAACGTCATTGAGAAATCATTGCTGTCATAATAACTAAATTGTTAGTAATATAATGGCTTCGTGACCAGCTTCTATTATGAGTGATTATCATAGTTCAAACCGGTGGCAAGGACCAAAAGTTTCAGGCCAATCAACTTCGTTGACTCTTCCTGACCCTTTTATTAATAGCTTCTAGAAAGTTCGACGCCAAATTATTCGGACACCCAAATTACCAAGAGCGTAGGTACATTCGTATAATTTAAAATGAAATAACGCTTGTTTGATTGCATCGCGAAAAAATGCCATCGTCGATTTTAAATTATTGAGCCAAATAAAATGTCGAAACCGGTCCTAACAAATGAGAATTGCTTGGTCACTAATATTTCAAATGTAAGATTCAAAATGAATTACGATAATCTGAGTGTGGCAGGACTGGCAGCGTTCGGTCGCCGCCCTCGGCAATGCGGGACTTTTTTTATTTACCGTCCTTCGCCAAAGTATATATTGGTGTTGCCAACAATGAATGGCAGAGTATAGCAAAAAAATTTTGTTTACCATTCAGAGGCCAAGGTTTTGTTACGAACTGACACAAAAGCAACTATTATTTGCAAATTGTTCGGCATTCCGTTGGACATGAGCTTGGGATTGGCTCGGATGATGCAGTTATCATTGCCAAATGCTTATTATAATTCAGTCGGGAATATGAATGGTCGCAATGTACATGAAAAACGTGACTTTCACACGAGACAGTTATTTTTAGGACTAGAGATAATAACAATGGTGATAAACACGTGTTCTAAAGGTTTATCGGCATTTTACGTATTTGGGCTCAATGTCAGGGCCATTCAAGCTGTACTAAAACGACTTTGGAATAATATAACATTAATTGCCATGATCAGCTGATTAACGGAACAATTATATCCTGATTTGTCGACATCAAACATGGTGGCAGTACTTTTAAAGAACTTGGCCTACTTACTCAATTCTAGTTACAGCGAAAACCTGTTCAGTATTGCATTTGTAAGAAAACTAGTAAGGGCCTATTCACACCGCGTTTTTTAAACGCGCCGTAACACTTGTTTTTCCTCTCACATGACAGTTTGTTTGAACTTCAAGACATCAAGTTAATTGAGGACTTGGTGGAAAAAAATATCTGTGAGGATAAGCGCGTAGGTACTTTCTTTTGGAAATACGTAAAGCTGTCGGTCCGGACAGTTACAATATTCAGGACCTCACATCACAAGCACATGAGAACTTTCAACGCTGGGTTCTATGAAAGCTACTCCCAATTACCAAATAATGGTAACCGATCCTAAAAACGTTAAAGTTAGTAACTCGGGTGATAGTTCTGGCTATTACCTGGCGCCAATGATTTCTGCTAATCTGCCACCTGGTAGTTCTGTTAGCACGTAGCCCCAGAAGAAGCAGCCCAGCAAGTGGTTCTTCTGTTTTGTGTCCCAGTGGTAACGAGTTTGCTCGATGTGTTCTGGATGCTGTACGAGAAAGAAATGCTATATCTACTGTAATTATTTCGAATAAAAAAACACGTATAGTCATAATAAATTGTTTTTTGTTTAAAAACTAACAATGGCGTGATCCTTTTTTCTATAAATACATATAATGCTACAGTTTTAACTTGTGGTTAAAACAAAGGAAGTCACTATCAGTTATGCGGTAAACGGGAATAACCCGAGTCTCCCTGACTATAGAGTTTCAACTTCTTATGGCTTTAATTCCATTAACGAACAATAAAACACAAAAACTAAAGCGGTAGTAAAAAATGTAATGTAATTAAGAAAAGATACCCAAATCTTTATGTTCTGGGAGATTCACGGATCTGACATGGTCGACCTCAAGTGATATCAAATATCAATAATTATTTATTTCAATTTAATTGCCTTAATTATACTTTTATTGCCCTGATAAACATCTCACGAATATTTATGGAAATATCCACGTCTTGTCTCTCTACTTCAGGCCTTAGCACTCTCATCCTATGGATCATGGCATTTGAAATTATTTCAAAGCAATAAATACTGAAGAAAGTAGTAAATCTCACCTCCGTGACGTTGTGGGGGCCGTGGGTGATGTTCATGGTAGCGGTGAGGTTGTCATTGTCATCGTAAATCATTTCCACAATGGCAATCGTGAGGTTCACTCGGAGGGCGTAGTTCAACATGAAGCCCAGGAGGACCATGATGTTCAACACTTGGACGCATGTTAGACAACCTGGAACAAAAAAGAAGACATAAACCGTTATTTTTAATATATTTATAAAACGGCTTAACCGATGTTGATAAAATTTAAAGCGTCAGGGCTTTCTAATTAAAAAAGAATCATCAAAATCGATTCACCCAGTCAAAAGTTATGAAGTAACAAACATAAAAAAATATACAGTCGAATTGAGAACCTCCTCCTTTTTTTTGAACTCTGTTAAAAAACATAGGTGATTCTTCTCTTATCCAAAAAAAAATCATTCAATCTATAATTTTAGTAAGTAAACAATACTTTTTCTATTTGAAATACTTTATTCCAAACAGCGGTGAGCAACTCCAGAAGATCCAGAAGGATGAGGCGGGATAAACTGGGGTTACATGTAACAAGTGGAATGAAGCCCTTGATGATATAGGGTCTATTAATATAAAAATATCGCATCAACAATAAAAACTACATTAATTATAAATAGGTATTTCGAAATTGAAAGCCGTTAATATCAGAATATCACAGAGTGGGCACTAGGACTATTTTATCGCCAACTTTCTAGAACAACAAAGGTTTTACGACAATATCCTACTAATATTATAAACGCGAAAGTTTGTAAGAATGGATGTATGGATGTTTGTTACTCTTTCACGCAAAAACTACTGAACGGATTTGGATGAAATTTGGTACACATATAGCTTTTAACCTAGATTAACATATAGGATACTTTTTACCCGGGTGCGCGGAGTAGTTCCCTCGGGATGCGGGTGAAACCGCGGGAAACAGCTAGTAATATTATAAACGCGAAAGTTTGTAAGAATGGATGTATGGATGTTTGTTACTCTTTCACGCAAAAACTACTGAACGGATTTGGATGAAATTTGGTACACATATAGCTTTTAACCTAGATTAACATATAGGATACTTTTTACCCGGGTACGCGAAGAAGTTCCCTCGGGATGCGGGTGAAACCGCGGGAAACAGCTAGTTAATTAATATATGAATCGTTACTTAGTGTTACTTGATGTTACTTGATGTTTTCTGCCATTATTTACTTGTCCATTCTTATAAATGCGGGCGTGGTTATTATATCTACATTTTTTTATTCCAGTTTAGCTTAGTGTCTACTTGTGGAAAGTAAAATGAGCCAAGTTCTAATCAATCTCATAAAATAACTTAAACAATTAGTCAAGCTTCCGAAATAAATAATTTAGGTACTTGTGATATAACGACTAGACCTTTATCTCAGACAGTATTAACTGTATTAACATTGTAAAGCTATTTGTTATTAGCTTAGCATGAATCACTGTGACTAATGTTGGCCTAGTTCGTTAGGTTAAATCATCAGATAAATGGTATTTTGACAAAATAGATATACCTATACGGGAAAAACATTAGCTTTTATAAATCGAATCGGATTAGAAATTATTATTTGTGTTAGATAACACATTATAAATGTGTTAACACCTTAAAATATGCTATCTAACTTAAAAAACATTCATTCATTTCAGGATTTGTCTCAAAAAGCATAAAACTCGTGGTTCCACTACACAAGTCAAACTCAAATCTGTCAATCAATTATTTATTTTTAGCGTTTAAAACACTGTAAAAGATGAGTTATTTTATGATAGAACAAAACTATCTATACTAATATTATAAAGAGGAAATATTAATTTGTTTGTTTGTTTGTAGGGTTTTAACTCAAAAGCGAATGGACCGAATTTTAAAAATTCTTTCACCGTTAGAAAGTTACATCTTTACGAAGTGTCATAGGCTATATTTATTTCCAGAAATAATTAGGGATCCCTACTAAAACTTGAATAATGTAACCCCAAGGTGTAAAAAAAAATGTACACGCGGGCGAAGCCGCGGGCGGAAAGCTAGTTATTTATATACCGGTTGTATAAATCTAATCTTACTTCAATACGTGTTATTGAAATCGGAGTAGGTACGTCAAGTTTTCATGATGTCAGCTTTATGCATGAACTATGAATATGATAGTTGTGGGATTAATTTATTTTTAGAACAAGACATTGTTAGGTTGTTGATTCATTTTAATATTAAAAAAATCAATAAGACTATCACATTTGTGAGGTCACTGGGATTAGCCATGTGTGTGGTTAACCACAAGATCGTGGCGTACCTACCTAGAATTTACTTTATAAACTTAAATTAAAATAAAGGACGTATAATTATACGAAAATAAATCTATAAATTCTCTCATTTTTTGTAGTATTTTTTTTCTTTTTTTTTGGCCATAGATTTTGGCATTGGTTTTATTTTGGTTTTATTCAATTGTTTTTCATCCATTTCGCAAATGAACCACTGTAGTTTATTGAACATTCAAAACATAATTTTATAGAGCTCATAATTAGATCATACTACCAAGATAAACATGGTTTCTACTTCGTATAGTCGTATACATTATGTATATTTAGTTCTATTCGCCATATGCCATATGATTCGCCCATTAATCTGCCGTTGGCACCGTAAAAACCGTTAATCTGTAATCTAAATAATGAATTGGGTGTATAGTCAAGGTTAATGCATCTAACCAACCCACTTGCGGACCGGTCTAGGCATTACCATACAGTCATGAATATTGTTCACATTACGCAACGCCCGGTGAATAGACGAACGAATTTTAATATCTGACACAAGGACGATATCGGTTTTTTTTTATATAATCTGTGGGTTTTATTTTAGGGCTTAACGGTATCGGTTATTAATAGATTGTTTGCGTGATTTTACCGGTTTAGTTATGAAGGAAAAGCAGTCGCTTTTTGTTTTTTTTTTTCTCCCAATCTATAAATATCGAATGCTTTGTCCTGAATGACTGATGGATCAACGCATAGCCTCAAACGCTGATCGTAGAGATCTGAAACTTGGAGGGTGTGTTCTTTGTATGACACGAGCATCCGATAAGAAATGATTTTCCGAGATTCTACCCCTAAGCAAAGTTTGTATGAAACTCTGTAATTTTTAATTTAAATTCGTATAGCCCACGCGGGCGAAGATGCTGGCGGAAAGCTAGTTTTTTTTATATAATTCTCACATCATTTCAGATTACAGCTTTCTTTTATGTGTCTCAAGAATTCAGCACCATTAAATAACACGTCTATTTTTATTGCTATTTTTAAAATACTCTGCGCAGTAGAGAACTGTGACGCAGGCTCACATTTTCCTACTTCACGTGTTCGAGACATCCAACGAGACCGAGTAATTATCACGAGAATCACGACGCTATGAAATGTGCGTGAAAAAAACTTCGCAACGAGCGGAACCCATTACAAAATTTGCGAAATATTATAGAAAGCTTTTACTATACTCTAAAATGTTAAAACTACATTGTTCTAGCCGTTGTGCTTTGAACAAGGAAAAGGAAGGTTTTGGTCGATATTATGTTACTACATACTAGCTATTTCCCAACTACTTACCTAGCTACTTCACGCACCCGGAATCCGGATAAAAAAACATAAGAATCATATGTTCCTGCCCAGGGTTTAAGCTATATCCATACCAAATTTCATCATTCACATCATTAGTAAGGAACTATAGCGGTTAGGTACTGATTTACCACTACATATAGCTGCATAATATATCATACTAGCAATTTCCCGCGGTTTCACCCGCATCCCGAGGGAACTCCTTCGCGCACCCGAGTAAAAAGTAGCCTATGTTGTTCCTCAGGGTCTATTCTATCTCTGTACCAAATTTCATCAAAATCCGCTCACTGGTTTAGGCGTGAAGGCGTAACAGACAGACAGAGTTACTTTCGCATTTATAATATTAGTAAGGATTGATTGATGATCATGGCTTTTCCACGTGCCACATAACATCGTCACTTTCATCCTACAAGACGGAGGTTGTTTAACATAATACTTTCACTAATTCGCAACAACCCTTCCAAATGCGTATCTATTAATCATACATAATATATTTGGACATAGATTATAAAATCTTGTTTGCCTAATATAGATACACTGGCGTGTGGTGCCGGCGCTAACGCCTAATATGGAGATCACGAAAATTTCAAATGTTTACTGACGTGTACGTTTTTTGCACTATACATATGATTAAGGTGGGTATGTGTACAAGTACGTTGATATATAAGGTGTAGCCCCTGACCAATGCTTTTTTTACTGTAGCATTATTCTTTAGCCCAGTTCTGTCCGATCTAATGTTTCTATCTCCGGAGGTGTTGACTGTGCATTGTCTTCTGATCTGCCAATCAATTGCGGAACTGTTTTATAAATATAAACAGCACCTTAGTATAACTAAATGTAGCGGGGCCCTCCCCACAGTTGCCACTGGTCCTCCACAGGGCCATAGCCTAAGCACGAGGCGTGATGAGTCATTTGATGATTTGCCATCAGAAAAACTAATTCATTATATATATACAACATATCAACATTGTCACGGCTGCCTGCTTAGTTACTACTAATAATTACAACAAATACGTAAAAGTTTTGAATACAATACACGCAAGAATGTTAGGCACCTAAAATGATTTCGCGATCGCCAGTATAATCCTACGTACTGCCTGATTTTAATGCACGTGGTATTCTATTATGCACAATATGTAAATGTGTGCAATTCAGTGGAGTCCACCTGCTGGATCATGACCCTGGTTAGTCAGCGTAAACACCGACACTCGAATCGCGCCGAACGAGTATCGAGGCACATGCTTAATTAATCAGTTATTGATTTAAGTAGCATTTTAAATGTTATGATAAGAATACAAGTGGTTAAAGATATAAGGGAATCCCTTAACCTCGAGCGGCAATAAAGGACATATCATAAAAATCTCTGAGTAAAAAAAAAAACAAGAAAAAAAACCTCAGAAAAACGAGACCAAATTATGGTCACACTATTTCTATAACTACCGTATTGTCTGACGGCAAATTCAGTTATTATAATACGTTTTATTCAAATTAAACGAAATATACAGTAAACGTCAAAATAAAAACAGAAACTCATGCTACGTATGTAATGTCATGAAACTAATTAACAAATTGAAACAGACCCATTTAATTCCGTAGTGTTTATATGCTCTGTGTTTAATTCTACGCGTAACATGTATCTAGGCAGTAGTGTGTATGAAAAAGTCGAAAGTTTTAAGTTAAATATTAAAGGATGGTATAGCACTCTCATAATGATGACATGACGTGACATATGACGTCACAATATAGTGATGTAACCAATCGTGATTTTGAATATTGACATTACCGGTTTTCAAACCTATTATTTACAGTTACAATCAAGCTATTATCAAATTATAATGGTAGTTACGTCGTTCCTTTTATTATTGACATTTGAATCGAAATTGAATGTCATTGTTTAGCTGATGCAGTGTCAATGCACTTCAAAATATACCGAAAACTGTGCCAGTCATGTTAGTGGTTTAAAAAAACTTCACTTATTGAATTTTGTTCGTAAAATATATTCAGAACCGGTTTGGTATTGGTTGTCATATGTCAGATCTAGGGTACCGAAATGTTGGGTCAATACAATACCGGTAATTAACCGGTTAGGAGGTAAATAGTAAGTATGCAAATCCGTTACAACTGTTTTTAAATAATATGGAACACATTTTTAGCATAACGTGTTTCCGATATTGCCTACTGAAAATACCGGGACCGGTTAAAGAAAGCATTACAATCTAGAAATAAAACAAATACCGGGTTAAAAAACTTTGAATAAAATATCTTAGTCATATTTAAATGATTAATTGTCAAGTATATTGAAAATAAAAACTTCTTTTTATTATAAAACAAATTAATTAATATCCTTTAAGGTTTTTTTTTTGCTTAAAAACGGGTCTCTTACATTACCTCTATTAAGTCAGACAGAGTCTTGTAAAAGAACTAGTATGTCTCAAAACTAATGTCTGTGTACAAAACCATGGCAGTAGATTAGCTGAAGTTTTTTTTAATCAAAACATAACTTTTTTATCCGGATTTATTTGACAATAGTTTAACATTTCGATCAGAAGAACAAGTAGGTACACTATAAAAGAAAAACATAGGTATGGAAATGCGGTGTAAATATTCCCGTACAGTTCAATGAAAATAAATTCTTCTCTACTAAATAGATTTGAAAAATTAATCAATAACCTTTTAGGAAACACATCGACTTCTGGCAAAATGTCTTACATACTCTTAGGTGTCGAAAGAGAAAAAAAAACACAATTTAAAAAAAAATAGTGACAGAAAATACAAACATAATTCGAGGACACTTTTTCACAACATTGTAATCAGGTAAACGTTATCGAAAACAAAAGAAGTGTGCCACGGCCGATGCGCGAAATAAAAGCTATATGACATTTTCGAAAATAGCACTGCGCCTACGCACGTGTCGTAAAACTTATAAGACTTGTGTTAATTGACTACTAGACTTGTGGACTTTTTGGAAGACAAAGCTGCGAGTTTACGTAACTTATTTATAGGGTTCCGTACCTCAAAAGGAAAAAACGGAACCCTTATAGGATCACTTTGTTGTCCGTCTGTCCGTCCGTCTGTCAAGACCCTTTTTCTCAGGAACGCGTGGAGGTATGAAGCTGAAATTTATATCAATTACTCAGGTCTACTGTCCCTTGAAGCTGTGAATCAAAATCAAACTTCTAAGCCAACGCAATCAAAAGATACAGCCGTTTATGCCGCAAATTTTCGACACTTGCAAGGGAATCAAAACCTACAGGGTGCTTCCCGTGAACTCAGAATCTTGAAATTTGGTACGAAGCAACGTCTTATAGCATAGATAAAGGAAAAATTACGAAAACCATAAATTTTTAGTTACATCACATAATATTTTTTTTTTTAATAATTTTAACCTTACTACCCATTTCCTCATAAACGCGTAGAGGTATTAAATTGAAATTCATACCAAATACTCAGGTCTATAATACCTTTAAGCTGTACCATAGTTATGACTCGATTGTCGTAATGAACGAACTTTGTAAACCTTGCAGGTTTGTACGGAACCCTCGGTGCGCGAGTCCGACTCGCACTTGGCCGGTTTTTTTTTATTAAATAATAAAATGCACGCATCCTAATATAATGCAAAAGTGAGTTTGTTTCTTACGCGTTCACGGGAAAACGGCTGCAGCGATTCAGATAAAATTTGGTACGGAGATAGATGGGATCCTAGAGATGGATATAGGCTACGTTTTATCCGGAAGCCTTACGTAGTTTCCTCGGGAAGCTGGTAAAACCGCGGGAAACAGATTTTTTTTTCATTTAATAGGAAGTTACGCTATCCCCGCGTGCCATGTCTTTTTCATCTCAATAAGAAACAAACACCGCCGTGGACAGAAACTAGTACATAACAAAATAATAATACTACAAAACAAAACAAAAAATAATGTACGTGAATAAAAAGTGACAAAAAAAGATTTTCTCAGAATAAGACTTCATTGCTTGCCATTATAATAACAAAAGAAACATCTTTACGGTACTTTCCAAAAGACACAATTCACTAACTTTAAACATTTATGTATCAATTATGTCAACACAAGTAAAGACGCAAGTTATTCACTATGCATAGTCGCGAACAAGTTAATTGTGAATGCAATTTGCTAATCATTTAACGAATGACTCTTGATCAACAGATTGACGTCAAGATTATAAAAATCAAGTTTCATGGGATCTTTAAATGTTATTTTTTGATCGTTTTAGGCAGGATTTCCCCTTATTTAAATCTAGATTTAGTAATTACCCACGCTTTTTGTTGAGACTCTGGTTATTTACAAAGAATAATATTATATCCGGGTTCGATGGCTACAATTTACAGCTGTATGGCCCAGTTGTTACGGTCCTCATCTTAAAAATAGTGGACCGTTCATTATTTGAAGGTATATTTATAGAACACTAGCTTCTGCCCGCGACTTCGTCCGCGTGGAATAGTGGTGCTCCGCTCCTATTGGTTTTAGCGTGATGAAATATAGCCTATAGTCTTTTTCAATAAATGGGCTATAACACTGAAAGAATTTTCAAATCGGACCAGTAGTTCCTGAGATTAGTAGCGTACGCAAAAAAAGTAACTTTTCTGGTTGATTTCTTACACCTTGTGTACGAAAAACCCAAATATCTTACGGAACCCTATTTTTTTTGTCCAAAATAAAATTTTGACTATGTTACTCGTGGATAATGTAGCTTTTGAATGGTGAAAGAATTTTCAAAATCGGTCCAGTAGTTTTTGAGCCTATTCATTACAAACAAACAAACAAAGTTTTCCTCTTTATAATATTAGTGTAGATAATGACTTAAAAATCGGTCTGAGATCATTTTGTTTGGTAAAAAAATATGCTAGCTGAAAGTTAAGTACAGTAGTACGCTATCCGTTAATCATCCTAAGATAAATTCAAATAAATATTAATATGAAAAATTGCCTTTTATTCTACATGACCTCTTGCAGGGTGCTTCTAACAGCATTCGACCTGCTTAACCGGACAATGCAGCGAGGTACTAATTAAATTAATTAAATGAAGGCCTTTAGCCGAGGCTTACAACTAAATTTAAAACGAAGTGACAGCGCGCTAAGGGCTCCCACTACTGGGGAACGAACCTCAGCTTAGGGCGTCACTGGGGAGGACAACTAGGGACTTGCTGGATCATATCATAAAAATAGCCTATTACACTCGAGGATAAAGTAAGCTTTCTGACTGAAGATTCAGATCTCTATAAAAAGTAATTGGAGTTGAACTAAATAAAACATGATTCTATTTTCAAATTCTAGGAAAATAAAGATAACCTTTTACACGGTAAAAAATACGATACTATACAATTAGCCACGCCAAGTTTATCGTTGGTTTTTTAACTGGAACCAAATACTAGAGACACGATTTTTCATGTCACGATTCGTGACTTATGGCAGTTTCTAATTTACCTGCGTCACCAGCTAAGATCGTAACTAGAGATTTAGAGTAGGTACCCTATCTTGATTTTACATTACCTATACAACGTGTAAAAAAAATAAGCAATAAAATTTAAGCGGGCTACACATTCGGTTATAACAAATCTTTTACGCCGTATTAGGAACTGTAAATCTTATGGGATCTTATAGTTTTAGAACAAAAAGAAGTAACAGTTTTTGTTAAAAAAAATAGGTTACAGCCCTAAAAATGGGTTAATAAACTCAAATTTTAAGATCAATAATGCCGAGTTCGCAAATAAGTTACCCCTTATTTTCTACCTATTCGTCAACTAGCCTAATAAGCCTAATAAAATTTAGTGAAAAAAAAATATGAAAAAAAAAAGTTAACAGATTTAATAATAAGATTTTGTCAGTAGCATCTATACTTGATATATGTACATACCCTTAAATATTATTGCTTATTTTTTTTACACATTGTATATAATAACAAGGACTACGATTTTTTGTTATTTTGCAAGAAACCAATGTTATCATGGCGTAACAAACTAACCATGGAAAAGGTAAGTATCATAACTTCATAAGTCTTTCAAACTTGCAGTATTTTTTTGACATGCGTGTAAATTGTTCGGTTCGTTTTTTTTTGCACATAAAAATACTAAAATATCCCTTTAAGAAACAGAATAGTGTTTAAGTGTTTCAATACCTTTTATTTTGACAGTTTAATCATAAGCATTGCTTCCTTGAATGTATCTATAAGAAAAACGTCTAAACGTATGCAGCAATATACATTTAACAATATTGTAGATTCCTTTGGGAAAAGTAAATCAATCGGATATTCGTTTACGTAATAAGGGGGCAGAGTATTAAATAAAGCGTAATCTATCAAATGATATAGAAACTAATTGATTAATGGTTAGTTCGAAAGACTCTTTGGAAAGTTTAAATGAAAGTGATTGCGTCGAGTTTCACGCAACGTAATTATCTCAATGCGTTCGGAGAAGGATATACACGGTTATTTACCAGTATTCTGTCCCGAACTACTACCAAAACAATGGTCAACCTGGCCCGTGGTTTTTAATGGATGGAAAAAGGACTTAATTTTTAATTCTATAGGTATTTTAAATATAAATATTATGTAGTATGTATTGTTAAAACAAGATGAGAAGAAATAAGCATAAGCATACAAAAATGTCCATATGTTACATTTTAAACTTTGGAAAAATTTGGCAATAATAAAAAAGACTTCAAACAATCTCAGGATTTGAAGTCGCTGACTTAGGTTTTTTTTTTGTATTTTCGTCACCGACTTCTAGAATGATGTATAGGTTCTCAAGCGTTTAAAATCTCAGTAAACTGCATGGAACAGCCGATCAACCGGCAATGCTATACCGTTAGCCACTTCACATGACCACTGCAATTAGCCAGCAGCCATTAGCATGCACTTTGCTTACCGTTCAGCACACATAATCGTAGCTCATAGTTCAACTGCGGAGAGGCTCAAAGCTCGACAGTTTACGGACAACCTTCGGCTCAATAGGGTCTATATTTTTAACTTGCAGTGTAATAAAAAAGGTTGTTCAATAAATAAAGCTACCAACTAATGAGAAATGCCACCACAAAGTGTAACATTCTAATATTGTTACATAAAGAAGAATGCAATAAGTTACAAATGTCCACAAAATTGCTACTTCATGGTTACCCTAATAGACCTGTCAGAAGGTAGCCATTATTTACCCAACTTTAATAGGAATCCTAACGGAAACTAATTTTATGATCAAATAAAATTCCTTACGAGTTTACTTCCAAACCACGCCTGCGCAGTTCTCTAGCTACTTAGGACCTTTATAAACTCAAATTGGGCTGATTGACAACCCATTCCTTGTATAGCAAAAGTAAGGGATCTTTATCACATCGAAATAGTCTTATTTCTGTTCTGCTGGCTGGTGAAAAAATACAGCGACTAAATGAAGGAAAAAGCCAAATTGGCGAAATTCTGCGCTAGCTGGTGCCAAGAGCTTATACGTTTTTGTCTGTTTTGTAAGGGAATTTTAATAACATTATGTCTGCGTATTTAGAACGAGTTGCAGACGGTTTTCTTAATAATCTCAAGCACTCGATTTCATTATAAACTCGCCCCAGACGTTTTTTGTTTCAGATGACATAGCCGCAGGAACACTAGGTTCAGACCACGATAAGCCCGATTTATCTACTAGAAATTGAATATCCCACAGATATGATCCCATTGGCAATCTGATGAAGCTTCCCATTTGTATGTCAAGGTGAAAGATTTACGTCACGTATCCGGTCTTAAGACATGCTTATTAATTTTTATGACAGCTCCAAATCATAGTATAAAAACCGTTATTTGATTGAGACGTCGCCGTCGTGTCCTCAAATTGTTTTTTTTAATAACTGATATACTTGCCAAACCATGAGCTATCATCCAGCACACACTTTATCGAGAACATGTGTCTGTCCTCAAACAAAAAAGGATAAATGTGGACTTAGGAGTCGCAAAGTGGACACGGATGGATAGTTTCGATTTTTAAATTTATTTATACCTACATGAGTATGAATAATATGTATAAGATTTTAAAGCTTACTGAAATATTTGCCATTCTTGCAAAACTATTCGCACATGTCTGCAATGGGCACGTGCTTGCGCATCGAATTTTCAACTAAGTGTGAATGAATGTCCTCATTCCTCTTAAAGTTTGGTTACCGAGTAGGGACTGCGCATGCGTCTAATATGCCACAATAAAACGAATGTTTTGAATGGATCTGGGTATTTTGTGCCTATATATCAATTTCATGTGTAGAAAATATATAATCAACACGAAGAAAAACACTAATTCCATAATTAACGTCCAAAACAATTTCCTACAGACTCATAAATTACTTGGTATTTTTTCTTGCATTCCTCAGTTATCTAACTTAACCTTGTAATTGCTATTAGCTTCAGATGTCGTGATTGTCACGGTCCTGTAATAACCATTTATTTTAATTAAAACTAACAGTTATGCTTGGAATCTTTAGCATTTCAACCCTTTTTATTGTGCCCCAAGCAAAAAATTAAGTTACCAGTTTATAGGTAATATCAATTAATGCAATAAAAAAGCCATTATGAAAAATATCTCAGTTCAAACAAATGATTAAAGATGTTTTTAATTACTGGTTAACTTCCCCAAATTAGTGTGAGTGTTGCCTTTCAACGCTGAATTGCCTATTATATTTTATCAATGATTGATAGACCCTATTAAATTTATTGATAAAATTGACACGCAATCGAGACGAATTGATAAATTATCGTTTCAACGTCTAGACGACATCGCAGACGTACAAAGAATAAGAATAAATATTACCTACACAAAACTCGAGATGTTGCGGAAATCCGGAAATACTTTTGCACTGACATGAAGCAGTTTCGCGCGTTTATTTTTAAAATGGCGTCGTGCCAAATCGCATAGTGAGATACGCAGTTACTTGTACTTACATCATAGTCGTAGTCCCACCATATAATGTTGCCAATAAATTGTGGGATTACCACTTTTTGTTAGAATTGTCGGCGGACGATATTATTTTAATTTTTTAACTAGCTTTGCCCCGTGGTTTCACGTGCTCTATGTTTCCGGCACACCGCGTCCGAACGCCCGCTAATATTTTTATAAAAGAATGTTGTTAGTTGTTGTAATACATACCTTAAAAAGTTATATTAATATTCAGGTATAATTCGCAAGTGTTAAATCACGCCTCTTACCTGTAAAGTTTCTTGGAAATGACTTCTCTGTTTTGGCCATGGTGCGCGCCTTTGGAATGACTTAAGATCTGTAAAAATAAAAATAAAAATTTTAATTTAAATACTATTGAATGTTGTTATGTTATCCTTGTGTAGTATAAAATTCAGAGGTCCTAGCAAGATTTGAACGTATTCAGTACACTATATTATATCCAATAATTCAACAGACACTGTAATATTAAAAAAATACTTTAGTCATTTACTGCATGATTGAGATTATTAAATCCCTCTTTATGATATATTATCACGGAAATTAAAACATTTAATGATTCAGTTGATCAGCAAAAATATAAAGTCGTTTAATTAAAATTGTTATGTCGAATACCTGAGTCACAAATATGCAATCAAGCTTACAATATTAATAAAAAAAATGTCATAGTAACCTCAATACAAAAATAACGAACACGCCATTTGACACTGACATGTTAAATTAAATTCGCAAACAGTACGCTCCGCTACGTACGTGTAGATTTTTTACCAACATCATTTATGGACTATATCCTCTTCTTTTACACTTCAATGAAATCGACATATAGGCAAGTGAGGCCGAGAAAGTTAAATAAACGATATCTAATTCGCAATAACAGACTATCGAGTTTTACTGTGCGAGACCGTTCAGTATTTGCATACAAGTTTTTTAAACATTCAATAGATACTTGTAGAGGTGTGCGTTAATACTGCTAATGAACGGATGACGCTGCATCTCGCAGGAAAGTGTGTGAAGATACACGAACCCAGAAGTGTCAATGTTCTTGTGAATATTTTTACCATGACACATTTACATAGGCAAATAATATTCGAATGTACCTATTCTTTTTTGGATTATGATTATGCAAACAGTTTTAAATACAAGACCAGAATACTTATTTCCGAATCTTAAAATCCATGTTCTGAAAGCAAATGCTTGACTACTAATAAAATAGACGTTTAATGTACTGAAGGTTTTTTGTATGCGACGCAGACACTTAATTAATGAAGCGCGCCGTACATGAAAGACGTGAAAGAACAGTAGGAATGTCTACTTCGACAATGATACATAATACATACAATTGTAATTGTAGTTTCCTCGCTAGATAGTTATGTAAATTACAAAGCTGGCGTCATTGAGTCACCCATAGACGATAGTATTACCACTAAGCGGCCTTAAATAAGGATTCAAATGAATTGATACGACATAAACTTAGAGACACTTCTGATAGCAACTTGTTTACTGTATAATTGAGATTAAATTGGTCTCTTAACAGAAATGGTATTGCTACCCTGGTAACAAATTAAACATGTTACAAGTAATAAAATTCACCGTTAAACGTCAGGTTAGCGACGATCGCCTGGCGCCAAGCATGACGGAGAGAGTCGTCGCCGCTTACGGTCGGCTGGCGAAAAAACATCTTCCGCTGATTACCATCGGGCTTTGCAAATCGACACTTCCAAGATGACCAACATATATCTTTTAAGATGAAGGGTCAGTAGTTTTTTTGTACAAGGTCGTTGAACCAAAAGTAACGCGAGTTTTTGATGCATTGCATGGCATGGTTTATGCGTTTACGTTTTATTGCTTTGATCTTTATTAATTGCCAAGTGTGCCGTAAAGCAATAGTTGTTTTTATTGCATTTCTTCTTTATCCTCGATTTACGTATGACGGATTTTTATAGCTTTCTGCCAAGAAATTAATCATTTGAATCTACCAAAAGACCTTCGAAGGAACTCAAAGAAAAATAACACCCATAGTGTGTTTTTTTTTTATATTATTAATGTTATCGGGTTAATTAGTGTCGGAGAGACCGATGAAACAGTCGCTGCAGATAGATTCTAACTTAGTACTGGTTTTACCCAGGATCTGGGCTGTGGAGCTCAGATGACAATAGCTTCATAAATATAATTATTTTATTATGCATCTGCTTAAACTGGTTCTCGACTTCAGACTAAGTCTTAAGAAAAAGCTAAATAAACTTGTGACACAGATAGGTACGACGTCTGAGTAAGCAATTAAACCATGAAATAACAATTTTATTTAGCTTGATTATTTTGCTGTACTCAAGGGTCATAGAACTTTATCGTGCACAAGCAGCTAAGCAAATTATTTACAGTTTTTGCTACCCTGGAGCATGACCCGCTAACGACTGAAACTAACGTGAAACTAATTCGCGCAAATCTATTTCGATACGGAACGTTCAAGGTCGGTATAGCGTCGTGATCATCGCCCTACTGGATCTGATCTGATCGATACCTATTATTAAATCGAATGACAATTGCCATCGATTTATTTTTACAAGAGATAGTAAAGTTTTTAATATAGAAAATTTATATTTAAAAGATTTTACCCCTTTTTAAAAAAAATCTGGTGTTTGTGTCTTTGTTAGTTTGTAGATTGCATTGTTAACCACCTATGGGGGGATACAACTTTTATTTTGCTAAGTACACATTTTATATCACCGTCAATCAAGAACAACTATTTGTTACAGAGAAGTGTATCTACTTTTTGCAAATTGATTGTCTATTGTCAGAGCGGCAGCGAGAAAAAAATAAACAAATCGCTTCTTATCTCTGGTAAACCACTTCCTTATGTCCTTCCGTGTTTGTTTTCTTTCCGCTCTTATGTCGTATGATTTAGACACGACATTGAGTGCGAAGGCGCAATAACATTTCATTTAGCTTTGATGTCGATTGCATATGTGAAGGTTAAAAGCCCTGCGTATGATTAATAGATTTCTTAGCGGAATAGCATATTTGCATAAATTAATTACAAAGGATTACGCATCGGAAACAAAAGACTATTTTTTTTGTACAAAAAATAGGCACCTAGTAAGGTACTTCCTACCAACATTTCTTGCGTTTAACATGCTACCTACTTTTCAGATAAACTGTACAAAATAAAACCTAAGACTACTGGTACGTGAATTACCTATACGTTTTTAGTTTCAAAAAATACATTTCAATTTAACACAAAAATTAGATGTTTATTTATATTTTTATAAAAAAATTATACACACAAAAACTTTGATAGATTTATATAGAAAAAAGAACACCAGTAAAAGCAACTGTCTGTCACATTTCATTATTTATAATTAAATGCACGTCCCCATATGCCACCGAACAATGTCTCAATAACAAACGTTAATGCTAATCGAATGCAAATACATAATAATTTGTTACTGTAACACGTCACTCCCCTGTACTGCTTCCTAGAAGATATTAGTGGAAATAGGAAGTAGTGGTTATCGGATACGTTAAAAGTATCAAAAAGAAAAAAATCGTGTTTTACATCACTTTCAAGTCCCAATAGTCCGAATTCCTTGCACACACCATGCCCTAAGATGACCCACTGACCACTTATAAAACAAGCACACGATTACAAAAATTAATAGCACTGCATGCAATCATAAGTTTATTGTGGTTTGATCAATAATTTTAATGTAATGTCCATAGCACTAGAGCTATACATGTAACGTGTATTTAGATAATAATTAAAAATAGCAGATATAAAATTTACTAAAAAAAACATCAATTGAGTGCAAAAGAAAACTCCCTTAAAATAATATTTTTTTTGGGCTGGCCATCTCTCGATACTCAAAATTATTGAATGGTTGGTCATTGACCCTTGATGAATGACTGACGGCTAGGTTATTATTATATTTTAAATTAATATTTTTATTTTTAATAATAGTAAAGCCTATACGAACAATTTAAACTTCGTTTCGTTTGTTAAATATCTTTCTGCGTGTTTAAATTGAATTTTACATCGGTAATTTTACGTTGAACTTTACGTCGGCGACCACGGAATATACCTACATATTATTAAAATACAAGTGATTGAGTGCAGAGTGCATTCACAGGATATTAATTCACTGGGTGTACTTAGAACACTTTATTTTTTATAGGTATCTGATTGTAGATTGTTTTTTGTGTTTCCGGAATTAAAACAGTACAAAACTGGCTGACTAGAAAGAACGGCATCGCGTCATAAAATAAAACTTATGTTTTCTGTATCGATCGTGCTTGAAAAAAACAATAACTACAAGTATAAAATAACGTCCCGTTTTATTTCCTATTCATGTTCGGACCCCTAATAGTATAGTTGAAAAGAATTGCAGCATGAAATACGTATTGAAACGTGTTCCACACAATAATTTTGTAACAATATGCCGTTGCTGTGTTGCCGCACCGTTTGGCTAACGAACAGCTGTTCGGGCCAGAAACATAAAACGGCTATTTTGTATTCTTCGCTTCATCGTAATACAGTAAAAGTTTTATTTAAAGAGAAGAGTGGACAGTTACATAAAAGAAATTAACAATTTGATACTCACCGTCTTATTTTTAAACACTAAAATAAATAGAGGTTAATACACACTTGACGTAAAATGAACACACTTATAAAATATTACACTACGTCCTTAAATAACTTTAAATATAGTTAAGGCTATTTTAATTTATAAAATTCAGTTTTAAATAAACTATGACACGAATTTAAGAGTCGAGGAGGACGCACACCCAACACCGGCAAGCGCAGAAACCCGACTGACGCGACCTCACGCGGCGGGCGCTCAAAATATAAAAATGTTTATGGAACGTTCCGTTTCATAATGGTTTCATTCATTCACAAGTAAGATAAATTATTATTAATTCGTGATTTATTACCCTATTTTGTAATAAACAGTATTCAATGTACACATATGAATTAATTGCATAAGTTGGAGTCTTACACCGATACACAGTTAATTATGCTTGTTATCTTTTGTCATTATACTTAGCAAAGATGATTTCAATCATTCACAGAAAATTGCATGACAATGTATAAAGGATAGATAGTAAGTACAATAATTTTTACATTTGAAAAAAAAGTGTAAAGTTGTATTTTATACCTGGCTTGCAATTTTTTATCTACGCTTAAAAATAAAGTCGGCGGAGAAATTAACGAGTTGGCGCCGTCTCGACGCCAGCCAGAGCGCAGCGGCGCGGGAGGAATTCTTATTGGTTGTTTCAAGACGGGCCTCCGTTTTGCAAACGATGCATGTTTACTGCGCGTAAAAGTTTTTTATCCTTTTTCATGAACAGGCTAAATATGTGGGTAATTATATAAAATTATGCAGTTAAATTAATTACGGAAAGACGGTATTATTTTATCGTTACTCTATGGTACGGCGTTACACACAAAATAATAAAATGAGGGGTAATTAGACCGTACTTTATATTACACGATGTGTCTACCCTCATATTTCTGAATATTTTTAATTGATCTAGGTTTCTTCTATCCAAAGTGAAGTTCACTCGGTTTCGGTCAAGCAATACGTGAAGTACTTCTGGTATTTAAATACAAAAAAAACTTCGTTAATATTTTATTAGATTGTAATAATTATGTACATTAGACAATTTATTTTATTGATTCATTAATTGATTTATATATATAAATACTAATTGACTGCATTTATATTGTTATAATATAATTATCTGTTGCGCAATTAGCCATGGCATCGACCAACTTTTTAACTGTAAAAACGCATTTATCGGAGTTTAAACATAATTCAGACAAAGATACATTAAGTGAAGTAAGTTTTTTACTATTTATTTATTTTTCGAATCCACCAAATTAACTTTTACCCATGTAATTTCCGCCATTTTGAAGAAAAAAGCCCTAACGCAACCCTTATTAGTTCCCTACACCATTTAGCTAACATATTATTCGTAAAACACCCCAAAATGTGTGAATAATCATCGAGATTTTCTATTTTCGTCTTTCAACCCCTTTCAAATAACCGTTATAGGCTTCCGAAAGTGGAACGAGTAATTCTGTGACGTCAGCAGAAGACCTACAGAAATTAGCAGTGATTCTTGGGCTAAACAGTGCTGAAGATGTATACCAGGAAAGATTCCGTGTTGACCGACGGCGTCTGGAGGCAATGCTTGCTGGTAAGTCAAAACTACCCTAAAAGATTAGATTGAATATGGAAATTAAGTTTTCAGTTCAGGATTTAATTTGTTAACTTTTACAGATAACTTGGATGAATCACAAACAGCCCAAGCATTCTTCCACCGGGTAAGGACAGTATAATTATTTCATTTCAAAATCGTGTGATGAGTACGTATCTACATATTACTATTTCAATTATCTTTTTTTTCAGGTAATGACTGAAACAAACACATTGATAAATTGGCCTGCCCGTCTAAAAATTGGCGCTCGATCTAAAAAAGGTATATTGGTTATAGCAACTCTGAATTATATTGAACTATAAAACTTAAAAAAAAATGAACGCACTTTTTTTTAAATTTAAAAAATAAACGGAACACCTGCATTATTCGTCGAAATTTTGGCGGGCCGGCGCCAAATAGACTAGCGTAGCGGCGCCAGCCTGGCGCTCTTTCAAAATTTTATTTTATAATGTATGCGGCCGTGCGTCCGTTACATGAAATATCATATTTAGCAATCAATTAATTATTTTAAATATATTTAATGAAGTAACAATGATTTTTGACGAAGAAAGTGACGATTTAGTTTATAATGTTATTAGAAAACTACGTAATAATAAATTTATTGATCTTTTTGAAGTTGGTAGGTGTCTGTGTCTGTGAAATAGTTTGGTGATTTTATACGAATTTTACTTATTTTTTTATTGTGTTTAGACCCACACGTGAGAGTCGCTGGTCGACCTGATGATGTGAAGCTGGCTCGAGAGAAAATAATTCAGTTATTAGACACGAGGGTAAGGATTTTTGTATTATTTTTTTTTAACTTTTATTATTTTATTTACTAAGGTTTCCATTTTAGAAGAGATATGTGTTGATGTGTAGTAATTCCTCGTATGTTTTCTATTTCACGCTGATTATAAATGCTGTTACCATAATTGACTTATTATGTGGCTAACTGGCTATTACTATATTCAGGACAGATAGGAGATTTTAGCTGCAGTACATGAAATATATTCGCGAGAATAAGCTTACTTAGCACCACATACTTGTGCCTATCTGCTTAGCACATAGATCACAAGATTAAATTACTATACCAATGAATAAAATTGAAGTGTTCAATAAAAAAAAAGTATTGGATAGACGTAGATAGGGAAGAAAGACAATGTGGAGCTCTGGACAAGCTGGTGACAGTGACCAGAGGACAGTTCTCCTGGTCTTTTACCTCGTTAATGCATATGCATTAGTAATGATTTTAATTTATTGAGGCATAACCATTCATGATTCTGCCTAGTTACAGCCGGAAGCTGCGTAATTCCTTAGTCCTGTACTACAACACGAAATTTGTGAGTCGAACATCCCGTTAGCCTACGAACCTTAGGAGACTCATGCCCGTTTTCACCAACGTCCCCTAAGTTTACGGGATCCCCTAAACATGGTTAGGGGCCCGTTAGAAGATAGTTTCTGTTTCACCAACTGTTAGGGGTCACCTAAACGTTAAAAGGTCCCCTAAATTTAGGTGGTCGAAATTTGGGCCCATAAACCGGCACATACGTAATTGATCTTTTAAGGTGGATGTTCCGATAGTCCGTCCATACATTTTGGGATTGAGCTTTATCCTAAACACAGCCACTATTTGTTTCAAACTAATAATTTCATCACTTTCTACAATGAAATGTGTACGCCTATCAACTTTTTAGAGAATAACTTACATTATTTACTAAGAAAAATAATAGTAAAATTCACGCAAAAATTGACATTTTGTTTATTAGTGTGAGTGTCTTTTGCCATAAACAAAAATAGAATAGGATAGAATAGACAAGCAAACCAAAAGCGTAGTTTAGACATTAGCACGCTAGATGGCGACAGATGATGAATCAATTTCTTATGTACAATATTTATTTATTTCCTTTTCTGCAATTCATAAACAAAAAAAACAATAAAATAACATAAAACTGTAGACCCTAGATGACAAATTTTACAATTATATTTTATTACATCATAATTATTGTTGTCTGGCAACATAAACCATTTTGCGTAGGTAGGTAATATAAGCGACGCTGCCACTCTTGCAAACTTAGACCTGACCTTCAAACATTGACGAAGAAACAGCGTTGCCAAACTTCTATCACTTGTTTGACTGTTATAAAATACATTCTGAAGTAATTCTCAATTGTCCCGCGATAGGATTTGCGCGCGGAATTTCTTGCGTTATATTTTGTATGTTATGCATTTTCATTGATTCAAATTGGAATATTTCTAGTATGTTTTTGATTTCAATTTAATAGAATATATTGTAATTTATGGTAGATATAGTAATTAATTAAGTTGGCCCGTGATTTGCTGAAATCTCGTCACAATACTAATTACCTATGCCGTATGAGTCGGTGTTGAGTACTAAGTCAGTGTTTCATGTTATTTTAATGTATTTTTATTTTTTTGGATAAAATTATTATAAATCGGTAAGCTACCAAAGTAGGTACCTAGTCACAAAAGAAAATTAATAAACATTTTCAAAATATGATTTTGCCGGGTTACGTAAAAAACACTTTTTACGAATTTTGCAAAAAGTTTCAGACAGACGCACATTATTATTATTTTGTTTTATTTTGTAGTACCAAGTAGCTCAAGGTCGCGTCCTAAAATTTGTCTGGTGCGTTCAATCCTTCGAGCAACACAGGCTTCCGAA
Organism: Pyrrhia umbra; assembly: GCA_963891755.1. Taxonomy (NCBI): domain Eukaryota; kingdom Metazoa; phylum Arthropoda; class Insecta; order Lepidoptera; family Noctuidae; genus Pyrrhia; species Pyrrhia umbra. The sequence continues at coordinate 1,893,983 of OY982934.1, read as the reverse complement.
CGAAGGTTCAATCAAATAAACGTATAATTATTTTTATAGTTATTGTAGTTTATTGTTTATAATACAGTTTTTTTTTCTTATGCGACGTCTACCAGGAATATAAAGACAACATTGATGTAAAAGATAACTAAAATTTTACTGTTACATTTTGTTGTTACACTTTTTAATTTTCGAACGAAACCTAAAATTCAAATAAGAATTATTGTATTATCTATGATCTGGATTATCTCTCAGCAGATCAGAATTCAGATGACCACAGATGACCTGCAGTAGTATTGTGCAGTATTGTATTGTATTCTCTTGTGATCTGCGATCACTTTCATTACATGGTTGTGAATTACAATACTATTAATTTTTATTCAAATATTGAGTGTTTAAAAGTAACATGCGCTTTTGTTGTTCTTTTGAGATTCATTGGCCGCAAGCTGATACTGAAACTGATTCATTTCAAATTGATTGTCGAAACTGCTCCAAATAAATGTTTATCTAAGACATCTGGGTATCGCATTTTGGACTTGAAGCATGTAATTGAGTGAGCATTCCTTTTGAAAAGACATCGAAATATGTGTGAATCTTCGCAAATTGAATTTGTTAGTGAAAGACTTGATGGGTTTCGAAGTGAATTAATTTTCACGTGCAGTATGTGCGATAAGTCATAAAGCTTGGAGGCATTGTACGGAGAGCATTGATAAAATAAACACTGCATTTGTTTGAGCAACTGTCAATTCTGGTAGCTCTAGTATACTGAAGCAGCACACATAACAAATCATAAGGATGTTCCAACACTGTCAACTAATAAATTTCGACGTGTTGTAAAAATCTTGGGCAGTGTGTGGTTTGAACATTTGATAGAGGAAATTAAAACTGCTAGTGAACAAGAAAGATCAATTGCTATTCAAAAAGGTCATGTGTCTTCAGACGGTGTTCCATTTGTTTACTGTACTTATATGTAGATGGAGGATGGTTGAAAAGATCGGGTATGACTTTGATTTATCATCTGGTATGGTAGGTTAATCTAAAAAAGGTTCTTTATATTATTTTGTGTGTTATTTCTTATTTTGTGCAATATTTACAAGTGTCGTTTTTCATTTCTAGGCCTGCATTATTGGTAAAGATAGTAGGAAGTATCTATTTCTTGGTGTTAAAAACAAATATTGTTATACATGTCAATATTATGAGAGGAGAAACATGGATATGAAAGCACATAATTGCTGCAAAAAATTCACTGGACCGTCTACAGTTATGGAATCAGAAAGTATTGTGGAAGCCCTTTCAAAAGACTGAAGAATTACATCAATGTCGCTATTTGAGTTTTATTGGAGACGGAGACTCCTCTGCGTTTGCAAACTTGAAATAGAAAGTGCAATAATGCATGAATCATGTAGTAAAAAACTATAGCAGTGCACTTTACAAGGTATAATATTATATGAACAATTCAAATTTGTTTAGTTATCTCAAGATCAGTGGATCTCCACATTATAATTTATTTTAGTGTCTTTTTTCTTACTATAATCAAAAACTATTTCAGGTTCAGGCACCTTTGACTGTGATAGAAGTTTTTCAAGATAATGAATGTATCCGCAATATGATGACAAAATGATTTAGACTTTTTTGAAAACTATTCTGCTAGAAAACATTGAGACATGTTCAAAAAATGGGAGAGGTATAGATTTCAATGGTATGTACCAGTATGTACAAAGGTTATTACTTTTTATTTACTTTATAAATTATCAATTTCAATGTCTAAAATATATTATTATGTTATTCTAGTGAAAAATCGTCTTTCATCATCAGTTGGAAATTCGAGCAAGAAAAGTAAAGTTGATTTTTGAGCAGCTTTGGAGATGGATGGTAAATAACATTTTGAAGTGAATGGTAAATAATATTCATAAAAAAGTAACTAGTATACTAAATAAAGTAATTTTTCTTTGCAGCAGCCGTGTAGCAGTGGTTTCAAGACAAGAAGACTCAGAAGAGGGGGAAATCAACAAGTCCAATGATTTGTTTTAATTGTATTTTTGTAGTAGTTTGTTTAGAATCTACATCATAGTTGTATATTTCATACTAAATCGTGTTTTAGATTTGTTGTTATCTCTTGTTTATGAATTGTAATTTCTTACGAGTTATGTTGTCTTTGTAATAATTGGTTATGTTACAACTCATCAGTGTTATTAGTTTTGATTGAATAGGCATGTGTTACTTCAATTACTTGTGATTTGAAAAATAATTTCAATAGTGTGAGATAATAAAGTAAACTGCGTTTTATTTTACATAATTTTTTCATTATTTATTTCCTAAAATTATAAATCAATTAAATAGTTTATGCCTACAAATATAACTTTTATTTTTATCACATAATCGTACATCGTACATAATAAATATCGTAGAAGGTGGCGTTCTGTAGTTGTGCCTACACCCATACAGAAAAAGCGCCATCTAGTGCTCAATTTTCGTAAACGTAAGGACTAGGCACTCGCCCACGTCTGTGTGTGTAAAAAATACTATGTTCAAGGACAATGTTATTTTGCAACTTTTTTGTCGAATTGGGTGGATTTTGAGGCAAGGAAATGACCCAGTTAAATAAAGTGTAAAATCCGCGAACCGCCACAGCTACTCCGACGACTTAATATGTTCCAATTACACAATAAACTCAAATAAACTAAAAACATTGACTTCAACGCCATCTAGCGGGAAAGTGGCCGGGAACAGACCGTATGTTTCACCTTAAGGAACGATCATGGATAGTGATTTATATGAATTTTTAGAAAATTTAGAATCTGTTTCTACTATATTCGACGTAAACAACAACCGTAGACCAAAAATATATCGGAAACGACCAAATTACTTCGAAAGTTTTGATGAAACTGACTTTTTTCGGAGATATAGGTTATGTAAATCTTCAGTGTTGTATTTATTGGAAAAAATTGAACATGCCTTAGAATTTCCTGATAATAGGTGAGTACTTATCACAAGTTTGTATTAAACCCCATAAAATAAATAAAACCTATGCACGTGGTATTTTTTGTTTAGTCAACGGTATAACAATTTTTCTAATACACTTGTGAAATACTTATGTACCCATTATAAATGCTGGCCCTATTTTATTTGCATAATATTTTTTATTTTATTCCAGAAATAATTCTATAGCTCCAATAAATCAGTTATTAATAGCATTGAGGTTTTATGCTACGGGTAATCATTTGTTGGCTGTGGCAGACATGGGTGGGATCAGTGTGGCTACTTGCAGTCGAATAATAAAAAGAGTGTCTGCAGCAATTGTTACTCTACGTCCAGAGTATGTAAATTTTCCTAGTACAAGCGAGGAGCAAGAAAAAGTGAAGATGGAATTTTATAACATTGCAAGGTTCCCTAATGTTGTTGGATGCATTGATTGTACACATGTGAAAATACAATCACCAGGTGAAATTCCAACCCTCTAACTACATTAATTTAAAATATTTGACACTTTTTAATTATTTTGAATTTACACAAAATAAAATGCAATGATTTTTACGTATTTTTTAAGGTGGAGATGATGCAGAGCTATTTAGAAACAGGAAGGGATATATGTCCATAAATGTTCAAACAGTAGCATCAGCCAATTTATTAATAAGAGATGTTGTGGCACGTTGGCCAGGTTCAACACATGACTCGGCTATTTATCAAAATAGTAATACTTATAGAAAATTTGAAAGAGGAGACTATGCTGACAGCTATTTACTGGGTGACAGTGGATACCCATTAAAGGTAAAATAGTTTAGTTTAGCAACCAGGTAAAAATATAGCTCAAGTGCAAGTTAGTATTACCTAGATATTTTTATTCCCAGAAAAATATAATAGGTAGGTTTCTTATAAAAATAAACAATACAATTTAAGTAATATAGGTAATTTGTTTATTTACAAAAATACAATTTCTCTTATTTCTGATCACTCTTTGGCACACCAAATAAGTTCCCCAGATTGAAGTTTCCACCTGTAAAGTAAATTATTTATTATGGACTTATAAAACATCAGAGATATTTTTTCTTTCCAGCCTCATCTGTTGACTCCTTATTTGAATCCATCAACAAGAGCGCAGCAAAAATACAATGAGGCCCATATAAAAACTAGGAATGTGGTGGAAAGGCAGTATGGAGTCTTAAAAAGACGTTTTCCTGTCTTAGCTATTGGTATAAGATTAGAATTAAAAAATGCTATCAATGTTATTATTGCATGCTGTATCTTACATAACATGTGTATTTTAAGAAATGAAGAGGAACCAGTCAATGAAAATATTGTTCCCAATATAGAAGAACTTATTTCAAATGGGCAAATAACGAATGTCACGACAAACATTATATCCCAGAACACATATGGGTTTCGAAGATTGCAAATTACAAATTATTTTGATAGCTTGTAACATGTAATAAATTTATGTAATACTATTAAAGTTAGTAATAAATGTTCTTAAGTTATAACATACCTTTAATTTGATTAAATACTTCAATTTTTATTTCTAGGTCTTTTCTTGCTGATTCTAACTGTAAATTATGCAGACTTCTTTTAAATTCAATTTCTTCTTCCAACAATTTCTTCTTCAAATCTTCAATTTCGATCTTTTTATTATTTATACCATGAAATCCTGTACACAGGGTTGCCACAACTTCTGACTGTGGATGGTTTTGTTCCTTTAGTATAGGCCTTCGTCTTTTCCATAAAGGAGTTGTTAAAATATTTGAACATGATGGTGTGTTTGTTACTGTATCTTCATCTTCCTTTACTTTATTTATTGATGTGTCCTGAAAATAATCAAATCAATTGAAAGTACTGACAAAAAATCATTTTTTTATATAAGTTATTTAACTGTAACTATTAGAGCTTACTGTGACTTTGTCTGAATTTTAGTAACATAAGTAGCCTGTCCTGCTTCTAGATGTGAGCTATCTCACTGATCAAGATAAGATTAGCTTCAGCAGTTTATTAGTTAAAAGGTAAAGTAACAAACATAGATACATCCTTTCATAATTTATTACCTAATACAGTACTAAGATTGCCTAGAGCAATATAAATTGAAGTCTGTAATTAATATATTTACTAGTACTTACTGTAACTAGTTCAGCATCTAAAATAATAGTCTGTGATTCTGCATTGACTGATTCTACATCTGTGACATTTATATTTATCGGTATGCTGATGACTGAATCTGAGTCTAAAACATCAGCGATACCACTGCAACCTCGACCCATTAAATCACAGACTTGTTCAAGTACTGGGTCTGTTTTTAAAGTTGATGGTCCTCCACCTGTTCCAGTAGTACTACTTCTGTTTTTTGAATTATAAATTTTTGCTTCACTCTTCATTTTCTCCCAAACTCTTATGAGAGCATCTTTACTCCTAATATAAAAGATAGATGGGTATAGTTGCCCATGTGGTAATTTTCACATTGATAAAATATGGCATGTTGGTTTGTTTTTAAATGTTAACTAACCTGTACATATTTCCCGTTGAATTATATTTGTAAGAGAGGTTTATCCAAGCTTCGTTCTTAGCTTGATTTGTTGTACCGTCTGTTCTTTTATTTAAAATTATGTTTTTGTAGGCAGACACCAATTTCACCAACTTGTCTTTCTCGTCCACTGTGAAATTTTGACTACGCTTCCTTTTTTCTGCCATTTTATTAAAACGTAACGATTGACGAAAAAGGATTTACGAAAAAACTTGTTAAAATACCACGCAGGAGATCACAACAAACAATCAAAATAAATAATAATCACAAACACGAACGAAAGGAGCACTATAATGTAAATATAACCACAGATTATATACGAGTTTCGTAACGTATGCACAGAGTAAATATACAAGAAAATATTAAATTAATTAAAAATATGATTGAAATAATATTTATTATTGTTATTAAAACATGATTTATTACAAACTGTATCAATTTGTGTGTATACTTTAGAGAATTTGATTAAAAACTGTATTGTTTAAAAGTATCGATAAGTTCAAAGACGAATCAGTCACTATTATCGAAAACAAAACGTCACATAGGTATGTGTCCCCTAGCTAGGTGGTGTAAATGATGGTGAAACGAAATTTAATTTAGGGGCTGGTTTAGGGGAGCTTTTAAGCAAACTATCCCATACTTGGGTAGTAGTATAGGGGATGTTGGTGAAAACGGGCATCAGTATAACATAAATGGTCACCCATCTACCGACCGGCCGCATCAAGCGCAGCTTAACCTTTGATCGATCGACCCGTGCTGTTACTTAGCCACGAGCTTCTCGCTGGTACCTATAAAAATTACAATGGCACAATACATAATTCTGTGCAAATACCCAGGCCCGTCGAGGCCGTCGACGGCGGGCATCGCTCGAAAAATACTGATAATTATATTCATCTTCAGCCAAATGTAGGCCTACCTAGAACCTACCAATATATTGTAACGGTGGGCAAAAACTTTTCACTACGTAAAACTGGGAACGCGAGTCATTTGTTTTGGTTTCTGAGCATTATTTTTTTCGTTCTTTCATCAGTTACCTTTCCCCACCGCTGGGCGAACGAGGCATCATTTTATTACGACCATTATTCTATGCTAAGATTCCAATGCTGTCAAATTAAAAAGTTACTCGGTCATTTGCTAATAGTTAATTAAGAACAGAAAATACTTATTTGTGTCGTAGGTACCTCCTTTTACAAGATACTACGATTAGTAATTACGAGTAATTGATTGCAAATTTTATTTTAACAGTTGAACTAACAACTAACGTATTTTTCAGAATAACCGGGTTACAATGAAGATAGACGTCAGCTACACAGATCACTCGCATATTATCGGAAAGGTGAGTTTATTTTTTATGGTATTAGGGTTCCGTAGACAAAATACGCAAGTTTTATCCTTCACTAGCTTCTGCCCGCAAGTTCGTCTGCGTGGAATAGTGGTGCTCCGCTCCTATTGGTTTTAGCGTGATGATATATAGCCTATAGCCTTCCTCAATAAATGGGCTATCTAACACTGAAAGAATTTTTCAAATCGTACCAGTAGTGATTAGCGCGTTCAAACAAACAAACAGACAAACTCTTCAGCTTTATATAGATAGATAGTTAGTTACTTTGTTTAGTATAGATTCTGTCCATCATGTAAGAAACAACCTCTAATGGCGTCTGTGGCATGTAAATATATTTGGATGACAGTGGCACCCAGATCACTGACATGTTTTTCTTTTGTTTTAAAAGAGAAAATTGAAGACCATTTCGCGTCGCGGCCAAATTCATGTTAGTGAATGTCATTATCTTATTTCTATGATCATATTTTAGTAAATATAGTTAAAAGAATATAGTTTTTATTTAAAAAAAAATGATTTTTATTTTGTATAAAAATCTCATGTAAATCGGCGAGTAACATGACGTAATTAACCAAATTATTATAGATACACGCCTGTGATACCACATACCTACTTTTCTTAAATCAATGGCAGCTACAGAACCCCACTCCACCCGTGGCCCGCGCCTGGCCATTAGTGGATTACTCTAAATCTGTCAAAGCCATCACCACGAGACCTTTTTATAATGTTTTAATTTAAATATCTAATTAATTATTGGCGCATGTAAGGTAGTTGTGCTCTCGATTTGTTTTTTTCCACGTCACCTTGTTTAAGAAAATAACTTTTCTTATTTAGGCACGTTTGTTATTTTTTATCTGAATAATAACATATCCTTTTTAATCATTTTGCAGTAGGGTATCTCGGGTGTTTTTTTAGTCTCAAAACCTATACCTAACCTACCTAACTATAGGGATTAGCTCACATCATAGTGAACATACGCAGTGTGGGTAGGTTTTCAACGAGATGGGCCGATGACAATTCCAAGTCGTCGGACTCCGTTGGTTGCAGTCAGCGAATAACAGAGGAAAGGTCGTTGTGACGACGCTAGGAAGGGGGGGGGGGGGGCTATTTCTAGCAGGGCATCAGCTAATACGAAATCTATGATTATTATGATTAAGATCTTTTTTTTAACTTGATCTCTTGCAGGATGCTTCTAACAGCATTCGACCTGCTAAACCGGACTATGTGGCGAGGTTCTAATTTAATTAATTAAATTAAGGCCTCCAGCCAAAATTTTAAACGAAGTGACAGCGCGCTATGGGGAACGAATCTCGGCTTAGGGCGTCACTGGGGAGGCAAACTAGGGACTAGCTGGATCATATCAAGAAGAAGATCTATTCAAGTAAAAACTTTTATAAGCACACAACAATTTTACTATTTCTTTATTTTCCACGATAATCTTATCAGACAGGCATTTTTATTTATGAGATCAAATCAATTGAACTTCATAATTACGATATTGTAATCAAGAACCATGACAAGCCGGTCCTATCACGTTTTAGTCTTCACGTGTATTTAAATTGCAATTTTAAAAGCAATCATAATAAATTGGGGTGTTCCCAAAATATTAATTAACAGCTACCGATGATTTCCATTGGATTCGTGAGAATTTTCGTCAGATTTTTTCATCGAACAATCGCTGTTTGATTCAATTAAACTGGGAATTTCCGTTGAACCTGAGAAAAGTGGATCTAAGGAGCAAAAAGTATTAAGATTAAGATATGTTTTTTTGTTTGCAGTGTTAAAAGTACATGTTATGATATTTCATTTCATGACTCATCATAAAAAATATTAATTATGCCAAATGATGTTTTGCATCATTTCTTATCGAGAAAATCTAAAGACACCCTTATTTTTTGATGACTTATTATTCTCCGAAGTTTTGGAGCTGATTAATTCATAAGAAATTAAAAATAAATAAATAAACAAGGTTCCTGAAACGTGCATTATATTAACCCCGGTTAAAAGTATTTAAGATATCCTTTTCTTGAAGAACGATGGGGCTAGAGCGCGAACATCTCATTATTAGAATGGCCGGCGTTGACGCTGACTTAACTTAGCATTTGCCAAAACACAAATATGAAACTTTATCGCGATCTGCATCAATTTATCAGAAAACGCCCTAATTCACATTCTATAGTTAATTTTATATATCCATGACTAAACACACTTAATTCTACAATATATAAGTATTTTAACTAAAACTTAGCGACTTAACGATAAAATCTTGATTGAATAGTTGCATTACGATAATCAATAACTTGCAGGCGTTTAATTACCTGGCTAATCGTGTTAAGTATCGACATAAATAAGTATTTAATCGTATCGCCTAGCTAAATGTTCGCTGAGTGCTAAAATAATTCAGCTTGACAGCTAAACTGGGCCTATTAGTGGTGCTAACGATTTTACATTAATTATTTGTCGCTACAAGAAATTTACGGTCTTGTAATAAAGGTGCATAGTTATAATATTTTGCACAAACGCCACTTATGTTGTAATAAAAAAAATGATTTGTTTTGGGTTGTATTGAACTCTGATAATAATATAATTGAACAGACATACATTATGTATAATAAGTCTTACCATCAACTTTTAATCAATAGATACAACTAACATTATTAGCACAGAATAATAGTATTAGCTGAAGCATACCCTAAATACAGGCTATGCTTAGTTCGGCTTCAGTATCTAAATCTCTTTGTGAATGTAAAATAATAGTTATACACAGCAAAACATTAGTTCTTGTCGTTACAAATGTTACAATATGTACAGTAAAATTCTATGAAAAAAATATAGCGACGGCTAGTCGAAGCTACTTAGTTTACAATACCAATGACCTACACGGGAACTGATAATTCAAATAAGTGACAATATCATTCGTGCCGCTAAAACACTAGAATGACCTACTTCTAATTCAAGTGCCTTAATTCACGTCCACGAAATCAAATCAAAAAATGTTTAGGTATCTTCTTTTCAGCGTATTTGTGTATCCCTTCATTAAGATATGACGCATTTGCTCAAGATATTGACGTAGTCACAGTGTGGACTTCCTTGTAGTGTTTGCTTCGTTTTGGAGCATTCACACGACATGTTTTCTTAGTCATTGCCTGTTTTATACTTTTATTGATAGGTTAGGTAAGTACTTAGATACCTAGGATTTTTTTTTCGGGTGGAAAATCATCAATCTTCTCGTCGTTGTGTCAGACTCTTACTGACTAAAACCCATCCATGTTCCTTCCTCTGCCTTTTGAGTTCCGGTAACTCTTTCGAACATCTCGAAGCAGGTATTTACCTAGGGTTACGATTGTTACTTAAATAAATGTCTAATTTCGTAATACTTCTGTAATTTTAATGATAACACGATACACTGCGATGTAAAGAAGAAAACCATATTTAGAGAAATGAGGCAATAATTGTCTACTGTCGTATAAAATCATAGGTAGGTACCATACAGAGATGGGCAAAAGGGAAAGAGACATCGTGCATCCCTTGGTGCTAATTACGAAAAGTTAATTTTATGCAACTGGAAGAAATCTTAAAAATCTTGTAGTTTTACTTGGTAAAACGACTACAATAATTTGTGTCAAAGCCATTGCTGTGTCAAGCATTCAGATCATCAATTATATTCCAATTTAAATATCAATAGTTCTTCTGTATAAAAGTCTAGCTTGCATTTACAATAGGTGATATTAAATAAGGAATCAGAAAAAGTTCTTAAAAAAAGTAATTGTTTTACGTAGTTCCTTCACAATTTATGATCACGACATGAATACATTGGTGCTACTTGCTTACAGACTGCTGCAGGTAATTGAAGTACTACATTAGGTACCTACCCACCTAATAATAAAAATTAACACTTACAATATTATTTTTCCGTGCGTCAGTATATAGGTATTAGGTACCTTGATAATTTATGGTAAATACGGGTATCCTTAGAATAATTCCGATCATCTTTGAAACACGTACGCTAATTATCCGCTATAAGGATATTTAGCTAATAAAACAATGGTGCGATGTACAAAAATAGCTTTAATTGTTGCATTTTAATATGCTCACATGGAATAACCCGTAGCAATATAATATTGTCCACGTGAAACTATAAGTAACTTATTTTTTTTTTTTTGTATGGCATCTCTCAGGTCAACCTAGAAGGTTGTCGACTGCTTAACCGGGCTTGCCTGTGAAGTGCCTTAAATAAATTTAGGGCCTCCAGCCAGGGCTTAACTTACAAAACTAAGCGACTACACGCTAAGGGCACCCCCTAGTGGGGTACGGGCCTCGGCTTAGGGCATGTAACTTAAGTGTAAGTAGATCTGTAGGTACACTCTGCCGGGCCTGCGGGATTGTTTGATGGTTTCCCATCTCTAAAAAAGGTAGGGTGGTACCCAGGATGGCGATTATAGTTACCCACGTTACTACCACGTTGAAAGGTTAAAGTTTTATAAAAAAGCGAAGCGAAAAAAGACGAAGAACGAAGGGTGGCGTCCGTGATAAAATAGCTTCTTCACTATTGGATTAAGGGCCAAGTTCATCGACAGCCGGTTTCGTAATCAGTCCGTTAAACAAAAATGATTTCTAACCACGAAGCGAGATTTTTAGTGTAATCCGCTTCTTATTAAAACTCGGTTTGGTAATCGGTTGATTTACGAATAAAAAGATCTTTATTTTAATAAAACTTGCCCTTCGAAACTTGGAAGTTTAAATGTGTAATAAACAGCTGTTTTAGTTGATCGGAATGTCGGTGAACTTGGGCCTAACTAGTAGATAAGTTTAATCGGTTCTTTTCTATACAGACTATTGATGATGAAACTGCACTTAACCATCCCTCTTTTTATTCAGGGTGGGCTCACAATAAAGCGTGTGATGGAGGAGACGGGCTGCCACATCCACTTCCCCGACTCCAACCGCACCAGCACCGTGGAGAAGAGCAACCAGGTCTCCATTGCTGGGGATATGGAGCGCGTGGAACGGGCCAGGGCACGTGTCAGAGTAAGTGGTGGTTTTATTTAAATTCATATTTATATATTTACTAGCTTTCCGCCAGCGACTTCGCCCGCGATATTATAGCCAATGGATACAAATTATATCCTAAAAATCCTTCCTCTTGAATCACTCTATCTATTAAAAAAACCGCATCAAAATCCGTTGCGTAGTTTTAAAGATCTAAGCATACATAGGGACAGACAGCGGGAAGCGACTTTGTTTTATACTATGTAGTTGTTTGATTTACATGGCTCAAGAAACCAATTACATAAACCAAAGTATTATATAATAGTAAGTAAACTAATAACTATAATTAAATAATATTAGCCTCACAAAAATGCAGGCACTTAACCATTAATTTGGTGAAATTATCCACCAATAGATATACAAGTAGGTAAGGGTTTTGAGATTGTGTGAGTGAGATGGGAGTGATTGATGAGGTCAATAGCCCCAAGGTTAAATAAATATCGCAGTGTAGGCAGGTGATGATGAAGTTTATTGAAGTTGAAGGTAAACGCAAGATATAAGTCCTATATTTTTAGGTCTTCGCACGGCCGTAGCTAGGGGGGAGGGCATTATGGGGCAATTCCCTACCTTGAAATCGCAATGCCCTACATAAAAAAAAACATACAGTCTAATTGAGAACCTCCTCCTTTTTTTTGATGTCCGTTAAAAAATACCAAAAGCTAAGATAAATTACTATGTGTAATTAAATTGTTTGTCCATAGTTTGTGATAAAAAAAATGTATCGTAGAGGTCAGTGACATACATGGTGATTGATTTAGGAGCCCGTGCTTCAAGGGCAGATCAATTATGATAACACTAGCTTCTGCCAGCGACTTCGTCCGCGTGGAATATTGGTATTGTCTTAGCTTGATATATAGCCTATAGCCTTCCTCGATAAATGTACTATCCATCACTGAAAGAATTTTTCAAATCGGACCAGCGGTTCCTGAGATTAGCGCGTTCAAACAAACAAACTCTTCAGCTTTATAATATTAGTATAGATTTTTACTTCCATCCTACCTGTAACCGATGCTGCCCTACCTCAAATTCGACGCTAGCTACAGCCCTGGGTTTACGTATCCAATTCTGGTACCATTTCCATTGCGCCTACTAAAATTATGATTGATTGTTGACGCAATTTTACGAGAAATTGCTAATAAATAATTGCCGTTAGCAATTTTGTTGTCTAAAGTTGTATTAGCGTCAGATATTTTTCTTGCTGTTATGTAAAAAGTAAAAATAAAGTAATAAGCAAATATTGTGTGTGTGTTTTTTTATAAAAGATTTGAGTGCGTTTAACTGCATCTCACCTGATGGGAAGTGACGATGCCGTCGAGGATGGTACACGCAAACTCAAATAATGCCTAAAACGTACGAACGTGGATCCTAAAGTAAACTACCTGTTTCCCGCAGTTTCACTCGCTTCCTAAGTAAACTACTGACCGCACACGGATGAAAACTAACCTTTATCCGTCACCATAGTTCCCGTAATCTCCATACCAAACATGCAAATCGGTAAAGTCTATCTCAAATTATGGCGTGACCAAGGAAATATAAGACTTTTTTTTATCTACTAGTTTTTTCCCGCGGTTTCACCCACGAACCGAGGGAACTACTAACCGCACCCAGATAAAAAGTGCCCTAAAACCTTCTCCAGGGTCCCTTGTAGCTTCGTACTTAATTTTATCCATATTGGTCCAGCCGTTCACGCGTGATGCCCTGACCAAGGGAAATAGGGTTTCATTTTTACAGTGGTCGGATCCAATATTTTTGTTTGCTTGATTCTGGTGAGGGTAGGTTTTATCAGGCGAAACATTAAAAAAGCACAGAACATTTTATTTTGCTTAACGCATAATAAGTCTCCTTGCTTAGATTTTGGGTGGGGGGAGGGGGGGGGGGGGGGCTTGAGCCCTTAGCCGCCTGGATCCGCCACTGCATTTTTAAATATATAGATATAGATTAACAGAAACCGTCATTTAATATCCTTATGTTGCGTAGGCCCTCACTCCGCTGGTGTTCTGCTTCGAGCTGCCGATAGTGCCGAGCACGCAGCCGCTGCCGGACATAACCTCGCCTTACGTGCAGAACATTCAGGACCAGTACAATGTCCAGGTAAGCCCAATTTCACCGACATGATAACGTCCGTTTAACTTAAAACAGCTGTTTACCATAAATTTAAACTTCCAATTTTCGCGGGTTACTTGAGATTTTAATTCCTGAAACGGTCGATTACCAAACCAGGGCTGGACTAGAAGTGGGTAACATGAAAATTCCAGCTTTCTGGTTAAAAAACGTTTTTGTCTAACGGAGCGATTACGTAACCATCTTTCGGTGAACTTGGCCCTTAGACTACCGATCGTCATGTTTAATTGAGATATAGCCTGTTATTGAGATATAGCCAAAAGCTAGTTATTATGAATTCTTGTTCAACTACAAATGTTCACGGCAGGTGATGCTACGCAACCGCCCGAAGTTGCACGCGAATCTGTTGGTGGTGAAGGGGGTGCAATGGGAGGTGCAAGCCACCATGGAGGCCACCAACCTGCTTATGAACTATATGTGCGGACCACTTGCAGTAAGTATTGGTCATCTGTTTCAAAATCTCCATCATTGAAGATAATATATTCGACTAAAAAATAAAGAACCTCAAAATACCTTTTTCAGTAGAACATAAGTTGACTCAATATGTTGTACGTATTTTAAAAGTATATTGTTAAAAAGTATATACCTATATAACATTATACTTTTTCTCGCGATTTCACCCGCGTCCCGAAGGAACTACACCCGGATTAAAAGTATCCTATGTGTTAATCCAGGTTATAAACTATACTATGTAGACCAAATTTCATCCAAATCCATTCAGTAGTTTTTGCGTGAAAGAGTAACAAACATACATTCTTACAAACTTTCGCGTTTATAATGTTAGGATTAAAAGGGTCTATGAGTTACATAGGTTACGTACTCTTCTCTTAATCTCGGTTCTATTTCTATAAACTAGTTACAAGAGATTATGTTAACGCCTGATGGTTATTGAAGAGAATAAAAACACGCTCCGAACTGTATTAATCTAGATTAGAAATAGCATTTTGTTGCTTAAAGGCTTTTTGCGTAAAGGCTAGCCTTTACACACAGAAAGAAAACTTGTACTATGTACCTCACTAAACATTTTCTTATGAACTGTCTATTCCCTATGCTTACCCAATTTTTTTTTCTTTCTTTCTTTCTAAACCAAAAACAAAATTAACATCAAAAAACCTTTTCAGAGTCAAACCCAAGTGCAGATGTCTCTAGAAATATCGCCGATGCACCACAGCGTGGTCGTAGGGCGCGGCGCGGAACAGCTCAAGGTCATCATGAAGGGCACCAACACACAGATCATGTTCCCGGACGCCGATGACCCCAACATACCGGTGATCAAGAAGAGCTGCGTCACTATTACCGGGAATATCAAGGATGTTTATGCGGCTAGGCAGCAGTTGGTGGTAAGTGGTGGATAGCACATCATAGGTTAATGACCTTACCAGACATTTGCAGGTGATCTTAAAGGGTACCACCACTCAGATCATTTTCTCGCGCGCTGTTGATCACTCCATGGATACTCGTGAAGAGAGTATCCATGGAGTATCTTGCCGGTTCTTCTCCATAGGACCCACTACTTGGAACCGTGCAACTAATTTGACTTTTCATAAGTTCTTTATTTGTAGGCCTACCTATGTGAAATAAAAATTTTGACTTTTGCACGCACTAAGATAGTTGGGAAAAAGCTAGACATCATCATCATCTGCCTAGCCTTTTCCCAACTATGTTGGGGTCGGCTTCCAGCCTAAACCGGATGTAGTTGAGTACCAGTGTTTTACATGGAGCGATTGCCCATCTGAGCACCACAACCCAGTTACCGGGTAACATGATACCCCTTGGTAAGACTGGTTGTCAGACTTTCTGGCTTCTGACTACCCGTAACGACTATCAAAGATCTACAAATGACAATCGGGACCAACAGCTTACCGTGCTTTCGGAGGCATGGAGGAGTCTCGCTATGACAAAGATGGTCACCCATCCACGGACCAACCGCGCCAAGCGCAGCTTAACCTTTACATCGGTCGAACCGTGCGGCTGTTACTTAGCCACGAGCTTCTCCTCGAGGAAAAAGCTAATCAGATGATGATTTATTTACAACAATGTTGTGAAACAGGGCAGCCTCCCCCTGGTGGTGATATTCGACGTGTCGGACGACGCGTGCCGCATCGACAGCGAGCTGGCCAACAAGCTGATGCACAAGTACAACGTGTACATCAACATACGTCGCAAGCCCAAGCAGGGGATCACCTCCGTCGTCGTTAAAGGCATCGAGCGATGCGCTGGTGAGATAAAACGAGTTTTCTAGCAATATTTTGTAATCTATACATATTAAATGATTTGATTGAATGATTGAATGAACGTAATATTATGTTAAATAGTATACAAGTTACATCTGGAGTTGTTTACTATACGGACCTTGTGGAAACTAGAACAAATTTCCGTGCGTTCAAGCGTTTTTGCCATACCTATTATTGGAATCAAGTGTAACAGCTCACTAGGACCCACTAAATGTAAATTATATTCCGTGGTGCTAGGCAACTGGGCTTCACCCAGTTGTAAAAAGTCCCTTTGTGCTAATTGGCCTAACTCTTTACATCTGTCTCCTGCTTGATATGGAGGGAAGTGGAAACTATGATTATTCCTACTCCTCCACTATCTTTTTCTGATTAAATTCGTTGCGGGTTCCAAGACAGTAAAAAAAAAAAATCTCTCTGGGACTCGTCGAGCTTCATTGCCTCGACGTTTTCTTGTGGTCGCCACTGTTGATTCTGGCTTTCAGGAGTTGCAGTGGTTGGGAACGTGTGGCGGGCTTGTCCCAATAAAAAAAATAAATATTAAATGATTTGTCCTGAATGACTGACGGATCAACGCACAGCCTAAACAGCTGATCGTAGGGACCTGAAACTTGGATGATGTGTTCTTTGTATGACGTAGGCATGCGATAAGAAAGGATTTCCCGAAAATAAAACTCCTAAAGGGGTGAAATAGGGGGGGCAAAGTTTGTATGAAACTGTCATTTTTAATTTGAATTCGCCCAAATAGCTTTCAGCGGTTTAGCCCACGCGGGCGAAACCGCTGAAAGCTAATTGGGTGTATAAAATCTGAAATTTAACTGAAATAAATTGGTCTCGAACTGCATGATTGATTGAAAAGTGGCATTAAAATATATATTTTTTAAATTATTTTAATGTTTTCCATCTTACTAATGAATTGTCAAAAGACTTACGTACTTAACTATGGCCACAGGAGATTACATTATTTGTTCTGACTGTGCTATGGCATTGTACCTACAACTAGTACCTACAGTAATATTAAATACCTACTGATGTTGGAAATACTGGCCAAAAGAGGCAGTGCTGTTTCACTTAAGTTTGTAATGATATATTGCTTGTATCACTTTCTAACAGCCGGCGAATTTCATACATACTTATGACAGATTTAAAAAAAAATGTAATCTTCCCCAGGCGACATCTACGAAGCCCGCCGCGAGCTCCTCGCCGACAAAGAGCCCGTCATCACCGCCGAAATCCCCGAATCCTACAACATCCCCGCTATATCGGCCAACAACATGCCCAACTTTGGCGTATTCAATCCTTTCTCGCCAACACACGCGGCCAACATTGGCAACTCGCCGTGCTCTCCGTACAACTTGCAGCTTTCTGAATTGGCCAACTTCGCCAGTCTTGGCAGTCCGATGTTTGGTCATAACCCGCCAACGCCGGGTGGGTACCCCAGTCCCCTGTCTCCGGTGGCGCTAACTCCTCCCGTGTATCCTAACTCGTGGATGGTTCCTTCTCCTCAGCCCAGGAGTGGTCAGTTCCATTATCCCAATTTGCTGCCGAATCCTAATTCGGTTATGTATAAGAATCAAGGTGGATCGTGGAACCGTGAGTATCTATAAAACTCTGTACTTGCTAATACAGTTATTAGAGAATGGTTTCTTTTCTAACCGACTTAAAAAGAAGGAGGTTCTATATTCGATCTGTATCTAAGGAGTTCCTTGCCGGACCTATTCTTTGGAACCGTGCAACTAGTATGTTTTTCATATTTGAAATTAAAAAACTTGATTTTGTATATATGTTTGTCGGCAATTTTCTCAAAAACTACTGATCCGATTTGTATTATTTAAATACATATTTTTTTAGGAAGGTTTTCATAAGTTTGATTCATATTAAACTTTAACTTTTTTATCAGCGATGACGAACGGTGCAGAGATGGTGGGGCTCCCTCAGCCTATGATGATGCAGCCTCCCTACCAGCAGATGCCAGCCGATAATAGACCCGTAAGTCACTTTATGACCTACGAAAAAAATGGAGGAGGTTTACAAGTCGATGTATGACCGTGCATAACTTTTTACAGTGTAGTCCGATTTTGATATTTTTTTTTTGTTTGGCAAGTCATACTTCAGAGGTGGTCCCATATAAATTTTATCAACATAGGTTCAGTAGTTTTGTGGTATACTTAATGGAAATCAAAATTGTCGCTTGTTCATGTATATCTGTGTAGGTATAATGACAATTATTATTTATTTATTGCCAGACGACGCTGAGCCAGCTACTAAACTCTAGTTCACAAGCCAGCAGTGGGTACCAGAGCAACTTCACCGGCAGTTCTGTCTCGCTTGACACGCAAAACATATCAGGTAACCTATTTTATTTAATTTTTTATTTGTTAGGGACAAAGACAGTTACATGCCAGAGCTTAACTAAAGAATTATAAATTAACACTTAAATATACATTGATACATAATCTCTATTTAACAGATAATAATAAAAAAAACAATTACCGCTTTACTTATAAATTACATACATTTCTCACCTAATCCTTACTTAACGTTTTAATACAAGATTAAGCTACTAGGACTCAAGTTCACCGTCAATATAACGGTCCGATTAACTTAAAACAGCTGTTTACCATAAATTCAAACTTCCAACTTTCGATGGGTAACGTACCTATTATTTGAGATTTTTATTCCTAAAACAGTCGATTACCAAACCAGGGTTGAACTAGAAGTGGGAAACACGAAAATTCTAACTTACTGGTTAAAAAAAAATTGTTTAACGGGCCGATTACGTAATCATCTGTCGGTGAATTTGGCACTAACTTTAGTTCGGATTAACGTTAAACAGTATTTATGAGTGAAATTTTTACTAATCCTTTGCTAAGCAACAGTTTAAATCGAACTTTATAAGTAAGGGGCCATCCATTAATCACGTGATGTTTTTTTTGGCATTTTTGACCCCCCTCCCCCTTGGTGATACGTGATGAGGTTTAAGACTACCCCTCCCCCCTCCCCCCTATATCACGTGTATTTTTTCGTACCTGCAAAGAATCTATTTTTTTATTTATAAAAAAATACTGGTAATACCAGTATCATCTAATTTTATTATAGAAAATTAAAGACTACATTTACGATTTTGTACGCGTTTGACTAAAAATAAATACATGTAACGCCGCTTTTCGGTTGAGTATCGCGCGCTTGCCGAAAAAAAAAGTACACGTGATATAATACTTTACCCCCCCTCCCCCCTTGTGATATTTCGTGATTTTTTATGGACCCCTCCCCCCTTTCGAGCCTCACATGATTAATGGACAGCCCCTAAGACTGTTGGAGTAATCTAGCTCGCTACTGAAACCCTGTGTTGTGAAGGTGGCGGCGACGGCAGTAACGTGGTGTCTCCGTCCGTGTCTCCCATCAGCAAGACTCACAGCCCCGCGCCCTCCACCGACGCCGAGCGCTCACAACAGGGTACGTACTTACGAACTTTGAAATATGATTTTCAAGGACAGGCTAATAAGGTCCAAATTCAAAAATTGCACTAATACGTTTAGGTTTAAAGAAACTTTATTCTCAATAAAAACATAACAAAGTTACTTACTTGAGAACAATGCTAAAAAAAGTAATTTACATAAAATTCATCATCACCAGTTACAGACTATAGTTTCCACAAACAAATTACCCATCCAATACATTCATTTCCCCACAAGTGATCGATCTGCAACTATATACTGGCTAAGTTGGGATTTGAATGCATTAAGAGTGTAGGTTTCTTAAACATGACGGTATTTTATTATAATAAAATACTACCAAAGCGTAAAATTTTAAACATCCCAATGCTGCAATATTTAATGGAGGAGCTCGAGACTAAGTAACAGCCACATGGTTCGACCGTTCAAAGGTTAAGCAGCGATTAGCGCGGTCGGTCCGTGGATGGGTGACCATCTATGTCATAGCAAGACTCCTCCGTGCCTCGAAAAGCAGGTTAAGCAGATGGTCCCGGTTGTCATTTGTTGATCTTTGACAGTCGATACGGGTAATTAGAAGCCAGAAAGTCTGACAACCAGTCCTACCAAGGGGTACTGTGTCACCCGGTAATGGGTTGTAGAGGTCAGATAGGGAGTCGCTACATGAAAAACACTGGTACTCAGTTGGGAAAAGGCTAGGCAGATGATGCTGCAATATTTATATCAGAACCTGACAAATACCTTTGGGACCACCCCGCCACACTATTCACAAATCCAAAAAGCCAAAATAAACAGTGGCGACTAACAGAAACGCGTCGAGCCAATGAAGCTCGACGAATCCCAGAGAAATGATTTTAACTGTCTTGGAACCCGCAACGTTAATCAAAAAATAATAGCGGAGGAGTAGAATAAAAACATAGTTTCCACTTCCCTCCATATAAACTAGGAGAAAACTACCTTCCTTCGTGTTTTTTTTACATGACAAGTAAACTAGACTTGACTGCATTTCCCAGAATTAGCGAACATCATATCAGATCTGCCCATATCTGATCGGCGCGCCGTGGGCTGCGAGAAAAAGACTTTGGAGACGTTGAACAAACTGTCACCGTTATCAGAGTACAGGAAGATGAAGGCTGATGCTGGCAAGGTAAGAGTTATATACTACACTAAATTAGGGCTCCTAAATCCTGCCGGGGCTGCGGGATGTTCGGAAGAGTTACAGTGCCCCCGGAACACTAAGGGCTAAGGAACGAACATCCGAACGTGGATGGGCTTTAGTCAGTAAGATTCTGACACTCCCTCCCGCCGTAAGTGGGGCGGGAGGAAGTGTCAGATAGAGAGAGAGAAAAGAAAGGCACATTACTGTAAGAGTGAGGGGGATAAGGGAGATCCTTAACTCAGAGCTCTTATTCAGTAGTAGTGAAGAAACCCTACAAGAAACCGTTACTATAGTTCCTATTTGAGATTAAATAAAATTATTTAGTACTTATAAAATGATTTACATATTTTTAAATCGTTTCCAAAATCAGCATGATCAAAATCTCGACAGTATATACTTTTTTGGCTGATTGTCATTATGATCGGTCTTTATGTTGTCCCACTGTTGGGCACAGGCCTCTTCTCATACAAAGAAGGCATGAGCATTATTCACCACGCTCAAGGCGGATTAACGATTTCAGACTTTTCAAATCCAGGTTTCCTCACGATATTTTCCTTCGTTAGGCAGTGACATCTAAGACACACTTAGAAAGTCCATGTGACTAGAAAAGTCACATTGGTACTTACCAGGTTTCGAACCAGCACACTCGTACACAAGATGTAGATGCCTTAACCACTAGGTCACCACAACTTGGCAACACAAGGCTTTAAACTTTATAGGACTTACAAACAATTTCTTCATTGACAATTTTGGCAAGAGTTTAGGGAAAGAATTACTTTAAACTTAGTGGGAGGTCCGCCCTTCCAAATTATTTTATTACTCAAACCTTAAACCTCAAGGTTGGTTACCGAATGCATACAAACCAATGGTGTTAAGGTTAACAATGTATTATTTACCTTATCTTGCATAGGAATGCATAATGCATTTTAGGTACTATCGAGTTCTTAGCTGTCAATACCAAGGTCTTGTAGTGTTTGGAATAAAGAATTTGTTTTAATTTACGATGACATTAGATTGCATCAAGGATTTACGATTGTGTTTTGTACGTGGATCATACATCATCTATCTATACATATAATATGCTTGTCCTGAATGTCTGACGGATCAACGCACAGCCTAAACCGTTGAGATCTGAATCTTGGAGGGTGTCTTCTTTGTATGTCGTAGGTATCCGATAAAAAAGGATTTTCTGAAATTCTACCCCTAAGGGGGTGAAAAAAACGATAGCTAAAAGAAGCCTAGAAGACGAATGGTATTATGAATACGAGGGTAGGGGTGTAGGTCATCCACTTAAATCAACTTTATGAAATCCATCCAATAATCAGAAAAAAGGTGGTTTTGCGTGGGATTCACGACCTTTAGTAACGAGGAACACGGCGCGAGGATGACCCA
Source organism: Pyrrhia umbra (assembly GCA_963891755.1). Lineage (NCBI taxonomy): Eukaryota > Metazoa > Arthropoda > Insecta > Lepidoptera > Noctuidae > Pyrrhia > Pyrrhia umbra. The sequence goes on along the minus strand of OY982934.1, from coordinate 1,871,755 downwards.
TCGTAATCATAGTCTAAATGTATTATTGTAAATAAAGTAATTCCTATTATACCCGGTCACTGAGGTCAGATAGGCAGTCGCTCCATGTAAAACATTGGTACTCAGCTGCATCCGGATAGTCTGGAAGCTGAGTCTTGGGAAAAGGCTAGGCAGATGAGGGAGTAATTGGTATGTGCATTGTGCAGGCGATGCGCGAGAGTGTGGGCAGCGGGTACCGCGTGCCGACGCCGCGCTGGGCCGGCTACTACTTCAGCCACACCTCGCCCGGGCCCATCAACCTGAATGACAACAACGACGCTAATACTACTGTAAGTTGTACTGTTCATTATTTGTATAAATTTCAACAAAATTCTTTATTTTTTTATCTTTCGGAGCATTTTTATTAGGTATTCCGTTTTTTTTTTTCAAATTGAACTCAAATAAACTACTGATTGCACTTCTTGGTACTACTGATTGTACATCTTATTAATTACATGAGCATTCAAATATTGATGTCACTGCAATGATGCAGTTGTCCGCCGAAATGACTTAACCAGCAACTAAAATTAAAGCACTTATCCATTGAAATAAAAAATACACTGGAAAGAAATTTAAAATAATTCGACACAGAAAGTACCTACTAAAAAGCATACAATCTAAAATAGCCTAAATTTCGAAAATAAATTCTGTATTTGACGTTTAAGAAACAAAACTTCGTCGAGTTGTACTTAAATCTAGTTAGCATCATAATATCTGTTCTTTAGGAAATAAGTATATAATACTCATGCACATCCACATCAAATTTCGCTGAACCACCTCACAACTCACAATCAATATTCTACCAGACTATGAAAAATATGTAAAAAATAAAAAAAACCTGTCCCAGCCGGAGAAGGGCTGGAACCGTTCGGAGCTGGTGCGGCCCAACATCGCGGAGCCGGTGAGCTCCCCCCCGCACGCGCAGACGCCGCCCGCCCCCCACTGCCGCTACCAGCAGCTCATCTCGCTGCTCAGGGACGTGGGGCTGCACAAGTATATTGGTAAGACAATCAAACACTAATAAATTAATTCTAGCTATTTCTTGTTCACTCGTATCCTGATGGAACTGGTTCAGTTCGAAATTTGATAACCCACCTTCGTACATCTAAGTTTTAATCTACTGTAATAAAAAAATCATAGCGTATTAGCCGGGGCTGTGGGATTGTTCTAGTGAGTTACCGCAGCCCCAAAAAGCAAAGAAGAGCGTAAATAAACATGGTTGGGTTAGTCATTTAGAGTCTGACGCCCATGACGCTCTGAGGAGTCTTTGGATGATATTCCATCCAAAAAATGATACTATCTGTTTCCTGTGATTTCACTCGTATCCTGAGGGAACTCCTACACGCATCCATATTTCAATCTACCTCCATCTTCTTACCGTGTAGACTGCTGTTTTACTAATCTAACAAGCCCTAGTGTCAAATCCTTTAATATGGAATAATCTAACTCCATAAAAAAAAACAAAATCGGGTGTACTGTTTTACCGTGAAAACGTTACATAATACAGGTGTAGATATAAATTAAGACCAGGGGGACAAGGATAGGATAGTTTATATCTCGCCCTGACGGCCCGCAACATCGCAGCGCTGCGAAGGCCGCAGCGAGCGATGGCCGTCAGGGTCATAAGGGGGTACCGTACGATCTCCTTCGAGGCGGCGAGCCTCCTGGCCGGCTCCCCGCCCTGGGACCTAGACGCAAAACTCCTCGCGTCACTATATCGGTGGCGCGCGGAAGCGTTGGGGCGGGGCGAGCGCCTGGTGCCTCGAGAGGTTGAGGCACGCAGGGCAGAGCTCCGCCAAGTCCTGGTGGCGGAGTGGGAGCAGCGACTTGCGCGACCCACGGCAGGGCACGCCGCAGTGGCGGCGGTAAGGCCCGTGATGAGGGAGTGGCTGGAGAGACACCACGGCGCCCTCAGCTTCCGGCTGACGCAGGTGCTTACCGGACATGGGTGTTTCGGGAAGTACCTGTGTCGCATAGGCCGGGAGCCGACGCCCCAATGTCACCACTGTGACAACTGCCGCGACGATACGGCGCGGCACACTTTGGAGGAGTGCCCAGCTTGGGCGGTGCAGGGCCGTGACTTGGTCGCGGCAGTCTTTGCTGCGGGCCATCTCTCGCTTCCGGCCGTGCTGACAACTGTGGTCGGGAGCGAGAGCGGGTGGGCTGCCGTCGCCTCCTTTTGCGAGGACGTCATGTCTGCAAAGGAGGCGGCGGAAAGAGAGAGAGAGAATGTCACCTCTCTCCCGGCCCGCAGCAGACGAACGGGGCGTCGCAGGGTGGCCGACGATCTCCGGCCACCGTAGGGCGCGGCCTGCGGGCGACAGAACAGGGGCATCTGTCGCCCGACCAGACACAGGCCTCGAGGCGGCGGCGTAGTGTTCCGCGCGCGCCTCACAGTCGGAGGATTCCTGCAGCCGCTGGGTGACGGGGCGCGCCTTTCCATCTGGCGGGCCAATACCTGCCGGGGGCGCGGAAGAATGCGCGAGCGATACCCGTACCCCCGGCACTGGGTACAAGTAAGGAACACCGTGGTGGTTTTAGCCGGTAAGAGTCCGGCAGAGACCGGCTGTTCCCGGCCGCCCTATTGGGCCGGGTTCGTCCATGAGGATTCCCCCACGTAAAAAAAAAAAAAAAAGATAGTTTATATGTACGCGCAGTAGATCCCTACAGAGGCGAGTGAAACTGCTCCGAACAGCTAGTCTTCAATATTATCGTTTGGCAACAAAGACCTTACTCAACTCAAACATTCCAGATTTGTTCAAAAAGCACGAGCTAGACATGTCGACGTTTACATCGCTGAACGAGGCGGACCTCGTAGAGATCGGCGTCACCGCCTTCGGAGCTCGCAGGAAGATGCTGCTATTGATAGCAGGTATGATCTGCTTATTGAGATTATTTAATCAGTCGGTATATTACTGCTTAGAGAGTTAATGTCAATAACGTGTTATGTCTAACAAAGACCCGATATCTCGCCACACGTATAGTCACACATCGGGCAATTTATTAAGTGACTTCGGAGACAAGTTAATATAATACAAAAGATCTTCCCTAGTCTCTATACAGTACCACCATAATCAGTGCGCTGTCTGCCTTCAAATGGCTGAGGCAGTGTTTACCCATATTTTGTCAAAAAGTAGGAAAATATTTTTACTCTATTTTGGCTTTATCCGGTTAGAATGGAAGCTGTCCCCAACATGGTTGGGAAAAGGCTAGGTAGATGATCAGACAGAGGGTAGGGACGAGAGGATGATCCAATTAAATCCAATGCAGCATATGTCTATATTTATTTATTTATTCACAGATCTCAAAGCCCACAAAGGCAACTACCAAAGCTCTTCGGGCGCTGGTGACCGCAAGATGGTAGGCTCGCCGTCTCAGTTCGCGGCCCTGACTCAGGACAAATGGTAGATTACCACAATTAAATTAAAAGCTACGCATAATAAGGTATAATTTTTAGAAGACAAAATTATAAGGCATATTTTAAAGAGCATGTATTATTTTAAAAGTTTTTAATGGATTAATCAGTTAGAAATAATGAGTAGAAACTTTTTTTTAATATTAAAAAAATATAGAATGATATTGGCTATTGCTGTCTGCTCAATGAATGGATTTATTTGTTATGAGATAAGTAAAACTTATTTTTTTAATGTTATATGCCTTAACCACAATTATGCGTAGCTTTGTAAGACTGAAGTTAGAACTTTTAAGACTGATTTCAGAACAGTACAAAATATTATGAAAGTACAATAATATTAATTAAGGATCTCAGTCGCTGTTACCTCATTAGAAGGCTGGAATTAATTGAGAATCTCAATGCAATTTACTAAAGGTAGACTTATATGTATTTAAGTAAGACTGATATGATATTAGAACTACCTTTGTTCTAGAATTGATTGCAATGAGCTCGTTTCTATATCTCGTTGATTTTTTTTTGAGATTTTTATGTGTAAGTTGTTTTTTTATAAAGTTTTTTTTACGATAGCTAAAAGCATTACGACTATTAGATCTCTACACAGACAATTGTTGAAGTAAACGGGCCGAGCGCCGTAGAATTTTAGTAATAAGTTACGTTTTTATAGAATTTTTAATCGTAGCTATAAGGAGAGCATGTTTTATTTTTTAACCCATCATTTACATAGATTTAAGTACAGTATATTCAGACTATTTTGATTATCATATTTGGCTTTTAACATTTGATTTATTAGTGTTTAGGAAAATGTGTTCGGAATCATGCGTGCGTTCCTTCTAACTGCATATTTTGTGAAATATGATTTTCAAGGACGCTGATAAGGTCAAAATTGAAAAATAGCACTTCTGATTTCCTTTTATTTTTCTTTATACTCCTTTAGAACGTAGCTAGTAACACTGGCCATAAGAAGTGTAGTTTTTCAGTTTAGATACAAAAAAATCTATTTTTAATCGATCATTTTCCGCACAATCGGCAAAAAACAATATGGACAGCTAAAATTGACTTGATTTTAAATACGACTAATTTGTAAACCATACAGCGATAACCAAGGTGACTATTTTAGTAGCTATTTGATATCAACGCGCGTCACCCAGCTGCATTTTAATCAGTTAACATTTTAATTTGTTTCACCCAATCATTATGTGTTTGTGATTATGAATTTAAGTTTTTTTTACTGCATTTTTGATTTTAACCATATTAACATGCTAATTTAATGTGAATGCTTTTGTTTTTGATTATATTTTACATAGAATAGTCACGTTCTGATACATAACCGCTGCGAACTTTAACAATTAATATTAAATTTCTAAAAATATCTATAAAATGTGTACCAAGGGGTTATGTAACATTTCGTTTACTCTATGATACTTTTAAGATCACAAAATGTACTCTATTGTTTTAATCATGAACTTGTGATTACTATCAATCGGTTTTAAAGTATGATTATGAGATGTTAGTAGACTTTTGTTTTTAGATTATGGAAAATTAATTAATTTGATATGTCGTGTATGTATTTAACTTTATAAGGTCTTTTGTAAAGTTTTATTTAGTTATCTCGGTGTCAGGTTGTTTATTTAGTTTTATTTTTTGTATTTCCGAAGCAGATAGATTTTTTTTGTAACATTATTTTAAGTTTTGCTTGTCTGATTAAAGTTTGAAGCTATACACTGTTTTATCATTATAAAAAGCAAGATCCGACTTCGCCTTAAATATACCTCAAACAAAATTATTGTATGAAGTTAGTAAGTGGGGCCTTAAAAGGGCCAAAGTCCAAAAACTATTGGATAAAGTGGTGTTGTGACATAGGTACCTGGACACATCATACCAAAACTATAAACTTATAAGATATGCATCCAACTTCTGTCTGCAGCCCTACAAACATCGTCATTCCATCTTGCTAGAGGTCTCTTTTACTACGTTGAACAACCCTTAAAATGTTTCTAACACTGTATTCGTAAACGCACATTATAATGCCGGAGAAACATTTTGACAGCAGATGTAGCGACCTTCAAATATTTTGACATCTGCTGTCATTGATCGAAGGTCGAACGTGCGGGATTGCAAGTTTAATTGCATCACATTTCTTTAATTAAATTATAATAAAATGGGTAATGCAAGTGCTAAAGCTGTGGATGTGAAGGTAGCGGAGCCGCCGGCACCGGAGAATGCTGAGAAGCCCAAGCTGAAGCCATGCTGTGCTTGCCCGGAAACTAAGCGGGCACGAGACGCATGGTAAGGTTATGAACAAAATTGTTTTTATTACGCAACACTGCTATTTCTAGAAAAATATCACATGAATTCGGTCGACTACAAGATATGCCTGATGTTAAGGTGTTTAACTTGCGCTAGATATTGGTTTGCAGTATAAATTTTATCAATTTGCAATGTTGTGATTATCAATTGTATATCATCTTAATTTAATATTAGTTTCCTGTGATGATAACTCATACGTACTTGTTAACCGTCTGAATAACACCTGAACTGCTGAAGTTAGTGATAAATAATAATCCTGATCATTATGAGTCATACACATTTTTATAGGCATGTATCCTTAATGAATACAACAAACTTTAATGGAAGACATTTTTTTTTAACATAACCTTTTAAATTAAAAGAAGTTAACTTATAAACATAAAATATTGCATAAGATACTTATTCAAAAAAATACTAATACATGAAGAAGAGTCAATTTGATTCTTATTTTAGTCATAATAATGCACTATGTAATCAAACTATATTGCTTGAACATGTTAAATGTAAGGTGTTGTCCCACTGTTGGGCAAATCATTTCCCTTCTACATTCTCTATTGGAATCTTGATGTGGCCAATCATTGAGGAATATTATATTTATTGAAACTAGGCTAAAAATCTGTACTTTGTGAATGTCATATTTACGAAAAACATTAAAAGTAAGTTAAGCCTTGCCCGGTGGCCCTAAATTAATTTAAGGCACTTCACAGGCAAGCCCAGTTAAGCAGTTGACAACCTTCTAGGTTGACCTGCGAGACACCATATGAAAAAAGTAATATTCACTAAAATAAGTGTCTTCTCAATTCCAGCATCATTGAAAATGGTGAGGAAAACTGCGGGCCCCTGATTGAAGAGCACAAAGCTTGCATGAGGAAGATGGGCTTCAATATCTAAACAATGAGACTGGACGGACTTGTACCTTATTAAGATTACCTTGCATAGTTCTAATTAAATTATTCACTTATCATCATGTGCTTAGGTAAATTATAAACAAGGAGAAATAGGACATGAATGTGTGTCCCAAGCTGTCATCTAGTTATTTCAACTGTCTTTATACTGAAATTTTAACAATCACTCCATATTCTTTATTCAAAATTGAGTTATGAAAGCAATATATAATTGTAAAACAGCTTAAATTACTGTAAAATATTTTTTCAATTTATATTTTCAATAGTAAAGTCTTCTACAGATACCCTATTATGTAATCATCATCATCAGCCTATTTATTTATGGTCCAATGTTGGACATAGGCCTTCCCAAATGTGTGCCATAATGTCCGGTATGTAATACATGTTAAAAATTAACTAAAAGGCATAAAAACGGGGGCCTTTTCTGTCATTCGCTACAATAACATCTATTTATAATGTTAATGTCTTAAAACACTAGTAGTCATTCCGAGGGATGTTATAAGACATTGACTATAAAAGAGAATAATTTACTTAGAATTTTGTAAGAATTCTAGAGTTTTTAAAATTAAGTCATTTGACATTAAACCTTCATAGTGAGAAATAAAAATGTAGACATTTTTGCTTTAACTTTGAAATATTGTAATGATTAAACAATCTTTAGTATTTGGTTAGATTGTAATATTGTATGAATGAGGATCATGAAGAATGCATTTTAATATTCATTAAGTTTTCAGTCACTGTACTTAACATTTCATGTGAAAATGTTTTTTGGACTCCAGGGGTCTCCTGCTGCTTAGTTAATTGATATTTAGTTTGATAATTATTTCCAAAGACACCTGTTTTTTGGACTCCAGGGGTCTCCTGCTGCTTAGTTAATTGATATTTAGTTTGATAATTATTTCCAAAGACACCTTTCCTTCTATGTCATGCAAATCATAAATTATCATCAGGAACTCTATAGTGAGTCTGACCTCTAATGCTAAAGCCATATTTTCTAAAAGCATGTCATCATAAATACCTGTTTTTTTTAAAAAAAAAAAAACAATGATAATAACATCAGTAAAGATCTGTGACTGCAATGATTTGTCTTCTATTTATTTTTAGTAGTAATATTGTAAATAAAAATTTATTATTTATTTTTATTGTTTTATTTTCCACTTAAATTTACTAATTTAGAATTCCAATCAATAAAGGAAGGCACCAACCTAAAGTTAGTATTTCAGTTCAAATCATCATCTGCCTAGCTATTTCCCAACTATACTAAGGTCGGGTTCCAGTCTTAACTGGATACAGTTGAGTACCAGTTCCTTGCTTGAAGCGACTGCCTATCTGACCTCAACAACCCAGTTACCGGGTAACACGATACCCCTCCTACTCCTCTACTATTATTTTCTGATTAAATTCGTTGCGGGTTCCAAGACAGTAAAAAAATAAAAACTGGGACTCGTCGAGCTTCACTGCCTCGACGTTATCTTGTGGTCGCCACTGTTGATTCTGGCTTTCAGGTGTTGCAGTGGTTGGGAATGTGTGGCGGGCTTGTCCCATATAAAAAAAATAACACGATACCCCTAGGGTACGTAAGTAGGGTAAGACAGGTTGTCAGACTTTCTGGTTGTTCAAGATTTCCAAATGAACCCATTGAGTTTCTCGCTGGTTCTTCTCCATAGGACCCACTTTTTGGAACCGTGCACCTAGCATCTTTTCTTGATGTTTTATAGGTCCCTGAAATTAGTCTACATGAAATAAAAACTTTGACATTTAATGATAGGCGGGACTTCAACGGTTGAACAATACCTAATTCCACATAAAACAACATAATATGCTTCATAATGTGAAAAAGCACTTTACAGTCACTAGTAGGTCCTGCTGGGGCTGCGGGACGTTCGAAAGAGTTACCGCGCCCCCGGAACATAAAGGGCTGAGGAAGGAACATGGATGGGTTTTAGTCAGTAACTGTCTTACTTTTAATGTCCGATTAATTTTTAATCTTCAGCTTAGCAATGGATTAGCAAAAATCTCACAAAAAATGCTGTTTAGCATTAATCCGACGATTTTGACGACCTGAGTGGTTTAGTGGTCCCGGGTTCGATTCCCGGCCGGGCAGAAATTGAAATGATGAATTTTAATTTCTGTAACGGGTCTGGGTGTTACTATGTATAATATGTATGTATTTATAAAAATATATAAGTAGTATATCCGTTAAGCTAGCACCCATAACACAAGCATGCTTGCATTGCTTACTTTGGGGCTAGATGGCGCTGTGTGAAATTGTCCAAAGAAAGATATTTATTTATATTTAGATATTTAATCCGACCTTAAGTTAGTAGCTTAATCCTGGATTACGATGTTAAGTAAGGATTAGGTGAGAAATGGTTACACTTCAGATTACAGATTTTTTATAAGTAAGACTGTAACAGCCTGACACTCCCTCCCGCCCCACCCACGGCGGGAGGGGTCATTTGATGATTTCCCATCCGAAAAAAAGTCACATGTACCTAGGTGGTACGCAAGTGGTGTCATGGCATTACGCATTCACACGTATTTTTTTTAATCTGTTTAGGTCAACAAGTTTATCAGTTCCAACTTAATAATCATAGTGTAGGTAATGTAAAATTGTTTTCATTGACAATTAATTTGCAAACTTCAGATTAGCTGTCTCCATGAGGTTATTAACACCGTTTTAATTAATTAAGAGGTCGGCAACAGGAATTCGTTACTGACGATTCGGAGATTTTTTGGAAGGTATATCCTTGCTACTTAAAATATTTTGCCATTTCTTTAAGTTTTAGTACCTACGTTCTATTATAATTTAGTTACTTTCATAAAAGATTGAATGTTAACTCTGACATTATAAAGGTGAAAGTTTATCACGCTTTCACGGTAAAACGGCTGAAGGGATTTGGATGAAATTTGGTACAGAGATAGAGACCCTGGAGACAGTTAGAGCTATATTTAAATATTTCATTTAAGGTTAGCTGTACCTGGTTCATGGTTTCAAGTACCTTCCTATATAAACGTGATATTCCTATATGATACGTAAAAAGGTACCTAGGTACCTATACTTATTGTTCGATATAGAATCTGGAAGTTACCTACGTTTTTTTTAAACATTGCCCCACATGATGAGTTATTTCTGTATCGTGGGTACGTTAGCAAACATTCATTACACATACATAAACACCTAAATGCTGAAAAAATTGTTGTCCCGTGCGGGAATCGAACCTACGACACGCAGCGCAGCAGCCGATGCTCAGGGGTGTTAGACAAGTGGCAAAAACGCTAGTAGAATAGAAAACAAATTGTATGGGAATGACAGATCGACAGATAGTCGTAAACGAATGTCATTCCCATACATTTTGTTTTCTATTCTACTAGCGTTTTTGCCACTTGTCTAACCTCCCAGTTGCCACTACGCCAAACGTAACGTTATTAGTATGCAATTACCCTCCTTTAAATAAAATAGCTTTGCATGTAAGTATCTACCTACCAATTGACTACCCACGTAATCATCAATTGCATTATAAGATGCAGGCTTAAACACCCATAAATAGTAAAAGCAACGCTGTTATCAGTGTCTAGCCATTACAATCAGCTGTAACCGAGTTTACAATAAACAGTGAAAATTACTTCACAAATAATTGTTATCAATCGCGGTGCGAACACAGGGCTGAACGCCTGCGTCTTTATCTTAAACGTTAAAATTATAAAAAAAAAACTTAAAAATAAAAAGTTATTAAAAAAAAAAATTGTGATGCGGTTCGTCGAAAAAATTGCAAAGAAGGCAAGGGAGCCTGACTCGGCAGCCAGTTCAGTCAGATCTGTTGACAGTTACGAGTAAGTAGAAACTTTTATTTTATTTTTAATTAGTTGTCTGGGCCATCAAAATTAGTGTAGTAATTCATTATTTGGTTGATGGGTCATCTTATTACTTTTAACCCACTCCTAAGATGACCCACCGATGGTATATTTTTACATTTGAACTCTGAAAAATAAACCTTATTGTGCCAAATCTAATATTCCTTAGAGCGTGCATTACAGCAATACTCAACTATGCTTTGATCTCTATTTGCATAAATTAAATAACGCACCTAGTACGTAGTTACACTTAACTCTGTAATTAATAATTAATTAAACACAATAAAACATAACTTACTTAAACATCTTATAATGGCAACCGTTTCGCTTTTTTTAATCGGACTGGTATTTAAAAGATAAGCGCGTTCGAAACATTGAACTCGTAAGCTTTTGATTAGTTCATGACTTACCACCGATTTTAATTTGTTTTTTTATTTTCTTTATGTATTTAATTCAATTATAGTCTGTACCTACCAATTGATTTTAAGAAAAATGTAAACAATTTCATTGATATGAGAAGAAAAATTAAAACAAAATAGAATAGAATATGTATATAATATATGTATGTACATAATATAATGTTTTTCTTCTCATATCAATGAAACGGCATTAAACGACGAATGTTGATGTTTAGAGCATAATTTCTATGGCAGAACTAGAATAAAATAGGTTACGACTTTGTTTACATTTTTCTTAAAAACAATTGGAACAGATTATACTACTACCCACTAATTGGCATTGGTGAAGGGCGGGCGTTTTGGGGGCTGTCTTTTGTAAATTTGACGTTCAAAAAGTGCTGATTTTCAGCCTAATTTGAATAAATGACTTTTGAATTTTGACAAGTTTTTCTCAGATAAAGTACCCAACCTACTCATTCTCCATTATTTTACGGAATTTTACCTTTTCTTAAAACTCTTCGGTCAATAAGGATGTGTATGTTAATGTTTGCATTATAAAATTAGATCACTTATCAAAATAAATACATAGTTACCTTATGATGCAAGAGGTTAGATTGTTGCATCGTATTAATAAACTTACATACCTACATACATATTATATTTTTTAAATGTATATCTCACATTCCCATTATACTAGCTGTTTCCCTCGGTCTCACTCGTACCCATAGGGAACTACTTATGTACTTACTCGAAAAGACAAAAATATCTTTAGTCCAGTCCTTAACCAGGTTTAAAACCTATCTCCTTACCTTTCTTCGAAATCTTCAGCGGCTTAACAATGAAAGCCTAACAAAATGGTACATTAGCGTAATGGAGATTTTTGCATTTTTATAACTCCTGATACAGAACTATCTATCTGTATCGCCCAGGGGACTTACTATGACGTGCCAAAACAAGATTATTTTAGTTACGAAAAAGAGAGGGAGCTATACGACGTTAGTAGCTGTGTCACGCTCTCAAACTTGAATAGTGATTGCAAAAACACGTGGTGGTACAGCTCCAGGGGACTTACCATGACGTGCCAAAACAAGATTATTTTAGTTACGAAAAAGAGAGGGAGCTATACGACGTTAGTAGCTGTGTCACGCTCTCAAACTTGAATAGTGATTGCAAAAACACGTGGTGGTACAGCTCCAGGGGACTTACCATGACGTGCCAAAACAAGATTATTTTCGTTATGAAATAGAGACGGAGCTATACGACGTTAGTAGCTGTGTCACGCTCTCAAACTTGAATAGTGATTGCAAAAACACGTGGTGATACAGTCCCAGAGCTCCTGCTGAACCAATTTTGAGAAAATATTCAATACTTATTGATTTACCTAAGAGCTATCACACTGACACACATTTACAAATCATTGACAAACTTCCTCTATAGTATCTATCTTATATCAATATAATGTAGTATTACTATAAATATTTACTATTGTAAAATATAAATAAGTGAGATGACGAAACTAAGATAATTGTTTCGTCAGCCGCGACCCCGGGCAACTTGTTACATATTATTATTTACAATCAATAAATAAAGATGAAAGCACTATCATACTAAACGTCACTAAATAGGTTTGCCCACATTTACTGACAATTTCCATTTGCTCATAGGTCCTGCATCATATTTACTTATTTATTATGATAGGTAACAATCAGATAACAATCATCCGGTTTATGAATTGACAATTAACGCTACGTAAATACGCATTCTGAATTGAGAATTTACGCTAAGGTAATTATTTAGCACTCTGTAAAGTACAAATAATATTATGAATATTTTTAAAAGAAAATCGTAAAAATTAAAATCAAAATGTTCATGTATGAATTCAATGTTACTTCTCAATTCAGAAACCGGCTGATAGTACAACAACTATAAAACCAATCGATAATATAATCGTCAAATCAGTCCAATGATGATCACGAATTGACAATAAACGTCAAATGCCATATACTTACGGTATATTTTTTTTAACAAAAACAGCTCATGATAGATTTTTTTTTTATCTAAGAATAAGAATAAATTTATTAAAAGAAAATAAGGGTTATATATGACTAATTAGTGTAAATTCTAAAATCTGCAACTGAAAGCTAAAATATTTCCGCGCCACTTCAAATTCAGTGATGATAGAAAATTTGGGCATACGTTTTCTAATCTACATTGCGTTTCGCATCTTGCACTTCTTCTTCCCAGCAAAAACACATAGGAAGTGGTGAAGGGAGTGGCTGTCTTTTGTTGACGTTTAAAAAGCTGCTGATTTTCAGCCTAATTTGAATGTATGACTTTTGAATTAGCCTCATTAGTTTCTTCCTACGAACTACTCAATTCCAAAGTCTGACACAAGTTCATTTAATACCTCAATTGATCCTTAAGTATTTTAATCAACATCCTTTGTACTGTGACGACACTCAAATGCGGTTCAAGTGAGTTCAAAAAGTAATACATACACAATACACATATCAATTTATCAATCCGGAGCGGTTGACGGGATCAAGGTAGATTGTACAGTCACGTTAAAAAAGAAGATTTTCGTTTTTTTTTTTTTTTTTTTAATGTTAAGTATTTTTCATTCTGCCAGGCTAGAATTACGCGTTTTCATAACCATCCCTGGAGATCTCACTTCGTCAATTTCGTGTACCATATCTTGATAAACACGGGGTTACTTAGAGTTAGTTCCTTTTCGTCAATCATTTGTTAATTGATGACACCCACAGTTATAAATATTTAGTTTATTGATTCAATATTTATTTTAATTGAATATTTTTAAATTGAATATTGTCCCCGAATATAAAATTATATGTAATTTGTAGGTACATTCAATGCTACGCTAAAAGACACTTTTTACAAGTGACTGTACTTGCCTTGGTGTTTTCTCTGATAAGACATGAAGTTTGTAGTAAGATCAAGCCATTTATACAAACACAAATAAACATACACTTTTATCATTGTTTATTGATTATAGAATGCTAGGGACATGTAAGTAAGCAAAGGGATATTTTTCTTTAAAAATAAAGAGGAATTTTCTTTTTGTTCTTAATAAAATTTCTTTTACAAAAATTAAATATTAATGCATAGTTTCTTTACGAATCGTCGTATTACTTGGTTCTTTATCAGAGTACCTAGACTTAGATTAATTATCAGGTTAGGATGTTCATTTTTAAGGCATGTATGGAGCACAGAAATTTTAGGAAGTTGTATTGATTATATAAGAAATATTTTACAATAATTATAACATGGCAAGAACGATGTAAGTAAGTAACTTTTACCAGGATAAAAATGTTACTAAATATAACAGTAAATAAGTCTCATTGCCAGTAGATTATCACCAGTACCACCGTGGAGCGAAAGTACAATCATTGTAATATTATTTACTACCAAGTTTAAATAAATGGTACCTAATGCTGGTGAACTAGATTTTTTCGTAAATCAGAAACACTATCTAATCAATACATACTTTAACATCGATACACATTATTTTATAAGATGGCTTAAATAACGAAACAGTGCAGAGTTCAGATTTATTGTTTTAAGTATATATAGGTATTTTTATTATTTCTATACATATAATAAGTCAAGACGAGCTATTGCTTGAGTAACAGAAATTCATGTGTATGTACCATACCGTAACCATTGAACCGTTTTCAAGTAACTTGCCATTTCTCGATGTGATAACAGCGAACAATTAATTTAACAGTCCGACTAATTACGATGGGTATAAGGAAAATAAACATATTCTAGTAGATATCTGCGTATTTTCATTTTATTTCTTAGCAATACATTATACTTATTATCTTTTATATTCTGTCAGCAATAACCCTATGACGTAAAAAAGATGTCCAGATAAAAACTGCGAAGCGAGCCCGCAATAATAATGAACTGTCAGTTAATATTGATAATCATTTGTGTACAACATATCGACTAGCACAGTTATTTCTCCCGTTTATCATTCAATTAACCACAACTTTAAGCAAAAGGGACATTTTATCTTGGTGATTATTTATTCATCTATTTTAAAGTGGTGTTTTTTATTTTCGAGTTATTGTTATTTATGCAATATGCTTATAGGGTTTTTTTTAATGTGTAGATTGTTTTTAACATTAAATTTTTGTTATCTTTTTGTGTTTTAGAATATTCGGGAGTGCGTGTTCAGACATCACAGATTGTGAATATTGTGAGGATCGAAGAAAACGTTATAAGAAACATAATAATAAGTAAGTTGTATGTTTTTAATGTTTTTTTAATTAAATTTTACGTTACCCTCAATAAATTACGTTTATTTACGCCATATCCATTGATATATCTATTGATTAAGTCTATGGCCATATCTCTATTACTACTAGACTTACTGTTTACCGAGCTTTCAATCAGATTATTGAACGCATCCGGAATAAATGTCTTTCCCCAGGGTTCTATCTAGCTATCTCCACACAAAACTTTATCCAAATTGGTTCAGCCGTTTTGTCGTGAAAATGTAACAGATAAAGTAACTTTAGCATTTATAACATTCCTGAATATTAGAATATTCAAACAAATATTTAAGGTTACTTATATTTAAAAAAATGTTATAGCAAGCTCTAATTTTAAACAGAAAGCAACAGATAGAAGATTTAGACAAACATCGACATAAAATGCTTAAAAGTTATCCTTAAATATTTTTGAGGTTTACAAAAAAACATTTAAGTACTTAATAACCAACTTAATTTTGTCACGCCTACACAAGATGCTGATAAATTTTTAATCACCTGTGACGCGCAACTGACGCGCATTTGCGCACATAAAATATTGTAACTTGTATGTTTAATTTCATTATTCATCTTTAAGTTATCTCACTAACTGCCTATAAGAACCGCCTCATTGGTTAAGTGGCCACAATACCCTACTGCCTAGTTTGTGGTCCTAGGTTCAATTCCCAGATCCAGTAAATCGTTAGAGGTTAAAATGTGCAGCATCTCGGTAGACCATCACCCGGGGATTTAAGTGCGATAAAATGTATGCGTAAAAGTAGGCAGATTTTTACCAACCTTTTTGAAACAAACAGACGTTATGTTATGTTTTTACAGGTATTCCTCGCCCAGCAACACAAGCTACAGTTACTACAGCGCCATGAGTCGGGCGGAGGCCGAGCCGCTGCTGCAGGGAGCTGTCACGCCTACTTACAGGGCTGTCAGCTCCGAGAGCATCGACTCTTTGGTGAGTCTCATCTACCAGTTCCTAATATCTATAAGGTTTGGCAGGGATTGGTGGACGTGAGCTGAAGATCCAGCTCAGTCATGTACAATGGGAGAGACCTATGTCCAAGTGGAATGACACGGGCTGATGATTAATATCTATCAAGTAGATCTACGGTTTGGCAGGGATTGGAGGAGAAGAGGTAAAGTCCAAGCTCAGTGGTGTGCCATAGGAGTGGCCTATGTCTAGCAGTGGACAGACACGGACTGATGATGAGAATGATCTACACTTCTACAGTTTCGACGTTATCTAACGTTTCAGAACATGTGTGAAAAAATCTAAAGTATACAAAGGATTTGTGATCCTATTCCTATCAGCTGTCAGAGCATGTCAGTATTTAGCCCTTTTTCCAGATAATCGGTTCCTTATTTACTACTCTTTCGCTAGTATTATGACTAATTTTCCTGTCCTTTGCATCCCATCCCTACTTGGCTGCGGGACGTTCGAAAGAGCTACCGCGCCCCCGGAATACAAAGGGAAGGAATATGCATTTTAGTCAGTAAGAGTCAGACACTACGGCGTGATCATTCTTCATTTGATGATTCCCCATCCGAAAAAAAATGCCTACTACTTTTTGGGACCACCTTCAAATTTTTTTATATGTTTATTCTTTTCTTGGTTGTTACTAGCAAGGTAGGATGGTTCAGCTTTTTGTGAGTCAAAGCAAAGTCATGACATGTGATTGACAAATCTAAGCATCCATCTTGTTTTACTTATCAACTACCCTACCAACTGCGCCAAATTTGTTGCTAAACCAAAATACGATTTAAGACGAAAGCATGCTCGGCCTCGTGCGTAACTAATATAAACAATAAAAGATGATTATACCTAATATATATTATCAGCAATACTATGAACTTGTTTTTACGATTACATATCCAAGTATATAATTTAAGTTTGTCTGTTCGATAAAACTCAAACGTCATATTATAACTTTATGTAGGTAAGTACTTCAGCCGGTTTCTGAATTAAGAATTAACGCTAAATAACAACTAAACCTTAATTCTGTCTATGTTTTTTAAAACACAAAACGGTTTCTGTTTAAATCGAACTAATATCAAAATCAGTAGGTATGATTTATTTAGCGTTAATTGTTAATTCAGAAACCGGGCGCATTTAAAATTGAGAGAAGTTCCGTATTTAGTCATTTTTAATTCGATTTTGATTTTGTTGTTTCATTCACGATAAATATTACATACTAAAATAGCTATACTTCTGGGCAATAAAATATCTTAATTTTATGATGAATCAATCAAAAGCCAATCATTCCCGCGAATAGTTAATACCTAATAATAGTGATAGATAGCATAGTCGTTAATTTAGCGAATAAACTTATTTATGCTCGGTTTCTTAAAGCTGATAGTGCGCACGTTCCCAAACCAGTCGCTTCCGGATCAAACATTTAAATCAAACTTATCTATGCTTAAATTGACACTAACGAGTATCGTAAAACCGTCGCGAGTTATCGTAATATTAACAAAATGGACCATCTATATTTAGTCAAGGATACTATGCACTGATAAGTAAAACGATATTCGAATACCGTGACGCCAGTGTTGTGACTATTTGCAACAACTTTGTACTTAGATAACTTAAATCATTTATAACACTGATGTCATACTGTTCTGCAGTGCCGGTTTTACCCCCATTAGCGCCCTGGGCGAGATTTTTGCGGCGCCCCCTAACCCGCAATTTAAACCCATACGGAAAAAAACTGGCCAAGTGCGAGTCAGACTAGCGCACCGAGGGTTCCAACATTTGGAAAGAATCGGCGTCGGCGTGATCAATACTGGAAAAGTTTTTAACCAGTGCGCATTTTTTTTGGTGGTTCGGTATCAGTAATTGAACAGATTTCTATGTTTAGTAAGTAAGTAAGTAAAACATGGGCATAATCTTTTCGTAATAGCATTACACTACTGCCTAAGCATGCAAGAGCGAGCTCACAAGTACAATACGACTCAGCTGATATCTACACACAAGCCGACCGGCGAGTTTTAAACAAATTAAGTTCTTAAATGAATATTTTGCGCAAACGATAACTTTTTTTAAGTACTAAGACCTAATAAACTGAAAAATACGTGTTTGTTAAAAAGTGTTGAAGTTTATTTTTTAGACAAAATTTGCGCACTGGTTAAAAAAATCTTGTATACATATCCATACCAAATTTCAGCTTTCTTGTACTAAAGAACGCTTAGCTATACCGTGGACAGACAGATAGACAGGAGGTCATGGCGAAACTATAAGCGGAGTGTCCATTATAAATACTAAAAATAGTTCCCTGACTTTTCCCTGACCATTCTACCACATTTCCCTGATCCAATATTGTCGTCTTATGGAAAATATTATATTATTTCGTTTTTAACCAGAGTGTATACTTTGGACTATTTATGTTAAAAAATTAGACCATGTGCATAGGTAGGAAAAGATATATTATCTGTTTTTGGAGTTATAAACCATAAACAGTAAGCTAAGAGAACATCAGAGCAATATGAGTAAGAGCGCGAGCGAAGCGAGCGCGAATTTTTTTTTAGGAATATGAGCATCAATATTCTTAGGCATCATATTTGTATTTCATGACTCTTACATTTCCCTGAAAATCCGTGACCACCTATTGCTTCCCTGATTTTCCAAATAGTGGACACCCCGATTTTTAAAAGTTTTTCTAGTCGCCTACGGAACCCTAAAAATTATAAATAATAAGGTGTGAAAAAATCAGAGGAATAAGAGTTAGAGCGCGAGCGAAGCGAGCGCGAAATTTTTTAAGTAATAGGTATGAGCAACATAATAATCCTTACTAATATTATAAATGCGAAAGTAACTATGTCTGCCTGTTTGTCGCGTTTTCACGCCAAAACTACTTAACCGGTTTAAATGAAATTTGGTACACAGATAGTCTAGAGCCTGAGAAAGGACATAGGCTACTTTTTAACCGGGTGCGCGAAGGAGTTCACTCGGGATGTGGGTAAAACAGCTAGTAACAATATTATAATAATTGAATGCTTCGTTTTTGGGGGGCCCCGTGACAATGGCGCCCCGAGTGCCCTTATGATAAAGACGATACTGGAGGGGCACCAACACGCCCATTCTCATTTGCCGGAAAATTGACGACAGCTTTTTTCTTGTCAACTTTTGCATTCTAATGTCAATAACGCAGAAAAACCCGAAATTGATAGACATTTGATGACAAATTCAAGAAAACTTTTGCTAAGCAAACTATATGTATGAGGGTAAGTAGGCCTCAAAGAGTGAGAGGATATAAAAAGGGCGCCTGCGGCGCCCCTTTAGATCCGGCGCCCTGGGCGGTCGCCCCACCTCGCCCTACCCTAACGCCGCTACTGCTGTTCTGCCGTCGTAAGGAGAAAGGCCGGACGTAACTCACATATTTTTTTGTATTGAGTTAATATTACATAATGTATTGAAATTAGGAAAAGATTCTAATTAATTAAACAACAAGAGGTATATTTTGCCGTTAGGGGTTGAAACTCTAGGGTCGTCGGGTCCGAGTGTTAAACTTATTTTTAAGGATTTAACGAAGCGGCTTTTTGACACTTCCCGTGACCCAAAGGCTGGCTTTTACTTTGGCCAAAGGCTAAGCATTGCCATCCAAGGTGGCAAGTTTATTTTTAAAAATTTCCTCCTTTAACTAATGTAAATACTTTAAAGAATAAAAATCGTAATATGATTAAAAAAAAATCGAAAAAAAAAAGGGATAGGTACAGTCTTTGTTTGTAAGACGGCAGTATTTTACTCCATATATACGATGGTTTCCCGCGTTTTTACTCGCGTCTTTGGAACTCAGATAATCACTATCCTATAAAGTACCTACTCAAAGTTCAAAGCTAAAGCGCTAATGGAAGTCTTTCAGCCAACTGTCCATAAAAGGTTCTGACGAACGTTTCACGAAACCATGAAATAAATCCATAGTTACGTTCTATGTATAAATACCGTCAAAATTAAGTTTCAAACAGGATAATATTCCACATCTTTTTTATAGGTATGTGAATGATATGCTCATCAAAGTCTTTAATCAAGTATATTTATAAAAGGGTTTTGAACTTTACCTTGAACCGTACTTGCGGAGTAACTTATCATCTCAGCCTGGATTGTCCCTGGATGTCAAAAGACTCCTATCTTTTTAAACAGCTCGGCCCTTAGAGATTCATAAAGTTTTATTCATTCAAGAAATGAGTATGGAGCCACCCTTTTTTTTGTGTATGGCATCTCGCAGGTCAACCTAGAAGGTTGTCGACTGCTTAACCGGGCTTGATATGGAGCCACCCATAGCCTCCTTGGACTTCTTTTAGTGTTACAATAATACTTATTCATCTTTCTAACGAATATCCAGTCCATGAAATGATTTCGGTGGTAACACCTTCCTTTTATTAGGCCTTTATACATAACTAATCCTAGCCTTTCATACAGCATCCATCGAATAAGATAATAGTGAGTCTTTGACTATTACTAACAGACTAATAATAGAAACTACGCTATAGTAACAAGTTATTTAGTATTATTGAACATGTGATCATTTATCTCTTAAATTGTGCGTATTAAATGGTCAAAGGCCTTTGTTGTAAAAATTATCAGCTGTAAGCAACAGCCACTGGGGATTTCAGTATCACAATATTGTAGTTGTACTAATTAAAACTGACCGGTGATTAAATTCACGTGGGTCAAGATTCGTGTAGGTGAGGTTTGAGTCAAACAAGAATATGCAAGATAACGTTAGGGTTTTTATGGGACAAGCCCGCCACACTATTCCCAACCACTGCAACTCCTGAAAGCCAGAATCAATAGTGGTGACCACAAGAAAACGTCGAGGCAATGAAGCTCGACGAGTCCCAGAATATTTTTTTACTGTCTTCGAACCCCCAACGAATTTAATCAGAAAACAATAGTGAAGGAGTAGGAATAATCATAGTTTCCGCTTCGTCAACGTTAGGGTTTAGGTAATCCTACAGCCCATCACAAACGTATTCTCAGTAGGTAGATGTACGGGGGCTGCGGGATGTTGGAAAGAGATACCGCGCCCCCGGAATAAAAAGGGCTGAGGAAGGAACATGGATGGATTTTAGTCAGTAAAAGTCTGACACTCCCGCCCGCCACACCCACGGCGCGAGTCCTTTGATGATTTCCCATCCGAAAAAAAAGTAGGTAGCTGTGCCTGTTAGTAAACTCCATACCTCCGTTTGCTAGTTACCTATAGCTATACCTACGTCTGTTTCATTTCCATGTAATAACGAGCCTTGGAAATTCCTAACTCTCAACTTTGTTCAGCTTGAGAATCCAATCCCCTTCTCTTTTCCACCCGATAAAATAACGATTTAAACTTTATACGAAATTTTTGTCTCCAGGGCCCTGCCGAACTGTCGTCAGATGCCATCCTGTCCACATTTAACAAGACATTTGAGAAGACCTTCAAGCCAGACACGAAGAAACAGAGTTCTCTAGTTACTATGTAAGTTGTATTCTAACAAAAGCAACTGCGAATGAAAGGGTTTCTACACAATTTTAGGATTTAATCCGAGGACGCCATATTTATTGAAATCGAGTTTGTGGTTAAAGAATGCAAGGATAAATACTGATGAGTGAAGCACTATAAATGCATCTGGTTTTTGAATTAAGAATAAGTACATACTGTTTGTTTTTTAACATAAATGTCATGTGAACAAACACACACACAGAATTAACTGAGCGTTAATTCTCAATTCAGAAACCGGACGATAATTTTAACCATTTCAAAAACTGAATGTCTAAGTATTTTTAATTCGCGTTAATTCATAATTCAGAAACCGGCTTTAAGTAGGTACCTACTTAAATAATTTATAGATGTTCGTTGGTTGTTTTCTTACAGCTAACTTTATTGTTGGTCAGTTTTTCAGTATGGAACACGATCATGGGGTCTTCGTTGCTGACGATGGCGTGGGGGGTGGAGCGAGCAGGGCTGCCGGCCGCTCTGGTACTGGTGGCGTTCATGGCAGCATTGTGTTTATATACTGCGTATGTGCTGCTCAGAGTTAATAAGCATCATGGTGAGTATCTTTCTTAGGCCTAACTATAATATCACCTGCCTAGCCTTTTCCCAACTATGTTGAGTTCGGTTTCCAGTCTAAACCGGATGCAGCTGAGTACCAGTGTTTTACATGGAGTGACTGCCTATCTGACCTCCACAACACATTCACCGGGTAACACAGTACCCCTTGATAAGACTGGTTGTCAGACTTTCTGGCTCCTGAATACCCGTAACGACTGTCAAAGATCTATAAATGACAACAGGGACCAACAACTTAACGTGCTTTCCGAGGCACGGAGGAGTCTCGCTATGACATAGATGGTCACCCATCCACGGACCGACCGCGCCAAGCGCAGATAACCCTTTGATTGGTCGAACCGAGCGGCTGTTACTTAGCCACGACCTCCTCTCCCTTCCCTTAGTATATATAGGTAATATAAGGATATAAAACAGTTGATCAGTAAACCGGACTAACATCCCGCTTTAACGTTACCTTAATAACAAAGTTTAATATACAAAAAAAACTGATAGAGGAGGGAAAGAAACAGCCTGACAAATAGAGAGAGATAAAACGTATTAATTTTCATCACCAATCTTGCATTTCCTCAGGTAGTGACAGCTGTGAGGTGCCGGCACTATGTCGCACTCTGCTTGGCCAGTGGGCAGAGGTGGTGGCGCATATCTTCAGTCTGCTAGTGCTGCTCGGCGCCAACATCGTGTACTGGATCCTCATCACCAACTTTCTATACTTTACTGTTAATTACTTTGTTGGTAAGTCGTAGAGGATATGTCGTAAGGAGCTTTTACAATTTATTGTCGAAGAAAACTCGTAATTCTTTCCTAACTTAAGCGTAACGTTAGCTGTTTATTGTAAGTGAGGATTTTTAAACAAAAGTAGACAAAACCTTTATAATTTCTATCTTTTGCTCTTTCCAGACCTCAACAACAGTTCCAACACGACGGAATACAACACAGCTCTCCTGTGTCCGCGCCACGTGAACGAGTCACTTCTCATAGCGCAGCCCGAGGCCGACTCCGCGTACTGGGGGCTCCACACCACCGTGCCTATATATGTGGCGCTCATCGTCTTCCCACTCCTTAATTTCAAAGATGTCTCCTTCTTTACCAAGTTCAATTCGCTAGGTAAGTTATAACTTACGCAGTTTGAGAAAAGAAAGTTGATCAGAGTCATTCAAAAAGTCAGCATGAAATATGTTCTGATTTTGGAGTAATCTTCGTAAGTGTAATAGTAAAGTTCTTTGCATTTGCTAGTGTTAGGGACTAAAGTGGACTACTACTCTGCTGTCTTAAGAAAAAAGGCCGTAACTGCATTTTTTTTCGATATTGACTTAAGTACATAATTGGAATCAGGAAAAAAAACTGATCTTAGTTACGCCTTTTTTCTAATGACGACAGTACTTTCACCACATAAAAATTATGCTTACTTACCTAAAATGGGAAGAAAAATCATGGATGAACAGCTGCCCTATTAGACTAAGTACTATATCTACTGTATGTAGCACCCTCTACCCTCTACAATATAAGACCAATGTTTCGTTAACCACAAACTAAAAGGGAGCCAAATTTTAGCATTTCTGATAATAAATGCAGAACTTAAGTTTTTGTCTCTCCCATGTTTCGTAACATACTTAGCTGTGGTACAGCTGCAACCTTGTCTCTCTTTAAAAACAGGCTTAATATTATATCTCTATGTATGGTTCCAGGTACATTGTCCGTAGCATACCTGCTGATCTTCGTGCTGGTGAAGGGCTACGCGTGGGGCATCAACGTCAGCGAGCTGTTCAGTGAGACGCACGCCATCAGGAACGCGGCCGTGCTGAGCGGCATGCTGGCGCTCTCCTTCTATATACACAACATTATCATCACTATCATGAGCAATAACGCCAGGCAGGATAAGAATGTAAGATTTTTTACGCAATTTTAGTTTTAGTTTTGAACATTTCTTAACGTAAATTAGACACCCATCTGTTTTTTTTTCTACATGACCTCTTGCAGGGTGCTTCTAACAGCATTCGACCTGCTTAACCGGACAATACACCCATCTGATGGCAAAGAATCATCTCAGTCCATTAAAATACGCGTTTGGAGTTATTTTTGAGTCCTGTGGTTTATAGAGTGAAAATCAATGCTAAGTAAATATGTAAAACTTAGTAAAAACTGAAGTATTCTGCTATTAGATGACAGCTGTTATCTTAATATTGGACATTAGCGTATTAACTTAGCCTCTGATTAGTTACTAGTTACTATTAGCTAGATAATATCTTTACCACAAAACACACGAGCGACAACGCAATATATTGTACAAAATATACATTCTTATGGTTATTTACGATATATACATTCTTAACAATAAAAATAAAAAAAATACTATGTAATTCATACATTTGAAAATTCATTTAACACTTGTCGCTTATGTTTTTATTCAGTGTTATTTATTTTCAATTCAAAAACCGGCTGACAGACTTAAATGTACTGATGAATTAAAGTTTAATTGCGTTTCAGAATTAGTACTTATGAAAATGATAAAATATATTTTTTTTCCAGGGCCGAGACTTGACGATAGCATTCTTGCTGGTCACAGTTACTTATACGCTGGTGGGAGCCGTGTTTTACATCTGTTTCCCCCTCGCTAAGTCGTGTATTGAAGATGTAAGTATGAAATACAGTATTACTGAATTATATCTAAGAGCAATATAATTTAAAAAATAAGAACTAATATATAGAAACTTTATTATTAGAATTTATGATTCGTTTTCATACATTTATATTGGCACTATTTATGTACCATTTTATTCCTTTTTATATTGTAAATCGGCATAATTATCTACATATAAATATTTATTTATATTATATTGCTTTTCTACCCACAGCTACCTATTCTCTGATCAATGTTTTGTTTCATAAAATTTACAGTGTGTATCTTCTTTTCCTTCTCAGAATTTGTTAAACAACTTCGAAATGCATGACGTCATGACTGCAGTAGCTAGAATGTTGCTGCTGTTTCAAGTGAGTACCTACTTTTTTGCAAAAGTATTATTTACAAGCTGTTTCCCGCTTTTTTACTCGCATACTGAAGAAATATGCACCCGGATGAAATCGAATGTCCTTGCCTAGGTTTCAATTTATTTTTATACTAATTTTCAACTAAATGGGTTCAGCCTACCGTAAAAGCGTAACAAACAAACAGAGTGACTTTTGCTTTTCTACTATACTTAGGTACTGCCATCATAAGAGAAAAGGCTGTGACTTTTTTTTTCTATATTGACTTAAATACATATTCGTGATCAGAATTTTTGTTGATTCTAATTATATAGAATAAAAAAAACAACGTTTATTGCTCAGAGATTATTGACTTCCTGATAGGGACCACTGTCAATTAAACTAGGTTAACCTGTGCTTTAATATGTACTTAACTCAATATAAAAAAATATATATTTACGGCATTTTTTCTTATGACGGCAGTATAAGTAAGGAGTTGAAGTTATTGAAGCCTTGCCTTTTTATTTCGCAGGTGGTGACCGTATACCCGCTGGTCGCGTTCATGTTACGTTCGGAAGCGATCCTGCTGCTGCCGTTCAAGGAGACGCGGGCGCTGACCATCGCTATCAACGTGTCCATCATGACAATGTGTATACTGGTCGCCTGCTTCTGTCCAAGCATAGGGACTATTATAAGGTGAGCGATATTTTTCATTAAATAAAAAAAAATGATTTTATAACAACGCACGCGAACAACAAATGTTTTTACGCTTTAAATTCTCAATTAAAAACTTATTCATAACCTTTCTTAATTCAAACACAAGTTTAAGTATTTACTTAGCGCTCATTCTCATTACGAAAACCGGCCAAGTGCGTGTCGGGCCACGCGCAGTACGGTTCCGTAGTAGGTCTCAGTTAGTCGACTATAACTCTGTAATTGGTTAAACCTACTTAGCCGTGATAGTTTTGTTTTGTATGCCGCGGACAGACAGACAGACGGACATGGCGAAACTATAAGGGTTCCTTGTATGTCGGACTACTGAACGCTAAAAACCGATAGCTAAGTACTTTACCTACTTTAAATGAATTAAAAAACTGGCCAACATGTAAGCCCAGGGGTTTTTCTAATCGGGGCTGCGGGATGTTCGAAAGAGTTACCGCGCCAAAATACAAAGGGCTGAGGAAGGAACATGGATGGGTTTTAGTCAGTACGAGACTGACATTGACGGCGGAAAGGGTCATTTGATGATTTCCCATCCGAAAAAAAATGGGGCATTTCCATAAACTAAATTGTTAGCAAATAAAGAAACATCATCGTCTTCCATTTAATATTTCATCATCCTCCTGCCTTTGTCTTTTCCTTCCGTCTAACGTATATTTAACGCTCCTATTGGTCTTAGCGTGATGATATATAGCCTATAGCCTTTCTCAATAAATGGGCTATCCAACACTGAAAGAATTTTTCAAATCGGACCAGCGGTTCCTGAGATTAGCGCGTTCAAACAAACAAACTCTTCAGCTTTAGAATATTAGTATAGATTTCCATAATCCTCCTTCCAGATACACGGGCGCAGTGAGCGGTCTCGTCCACATCTTCGCGCTGCCCTCGCTGCTCCAGATCCGCTCCCTCCAGCTGCGTGGCCAGCTGACCTGGTGGAAGACGCTGTTCTACTGCTGCATCATGCTGTTCGGAGCCGTCAACTTGCTCATGCAGTTCTTTATTGACGAGTAGAAATTGGAAGTGACCTTGGAATTGAATTAACCTTGAAATTGAAGTGACATTGTCATTGAATTAACCTTGAAATTGAAGTGACCTTGAAAATAAGTGTAGTGTTTTAGCGTTGTGTTATCACTATTTTTTAACCCCCGACGCAAAGAGGGGTGTTATAAGTTTGACGTCGATGTCTGTCTGTCCTTTCATGTTTCTATGACATCGCTTAAACGATCAGCGAAAACCACTAAGCGCCAAGTTCACTGACAAAGGTTATATAATCGGCCCGTTAAACGAAAACGATTTTTAACCACGAAGCGGGAATTTTCGTGTTGTCAACTTATTGTTCAAGCCCGGCTTGGTAATCGACCGTTTTAGTATTAAAAAACCCAAATGTTAGGTTATCCATCGTGTGGTAGAAGTTTGAATTTATGCTAGAGCTGTTTTTAGTTGATCGGATCGTTATCCTTGTCGGTAAACTTGGGCATTAAAGTTGTAATAGTGTGTACAATTTTGCCAGATTGTATGAGAACAGAAATATCGCTAACATAATATTATTGACGTGTTTTGAAAAGAACCGATCCAAAACATTCCTTGTGTGTGTCATGTTTAATTACAATAATGACAAGCAATTTTAAGTGCGATTGCTCACTAAATACTATTATGAAAATATTACATTTAAAACATTATTTAGTCTGTTGTTGTTGAAAAAGAAAAAAAAATGTTTTTAAATATATTTTCCAAATCGTTTTTAGTATGTAGCAGTGTATGCCAGTCTAAGTTAATATTAAGGTGCGTACATATTATACAACATAACATGTTATGAAATGTTGTTATATATAACATGTTTCAGTAATGAGGAGACTGTATTTTATGTTGCATAACATTTGTAAATATTAACACAACTTGTTATATAGCACAAGTTGCATAAAATGTTACTTAATATATACGCACCTTTAGGTAAGTCACATTGTATCAAATAAAACTTCTTACCGAGTACCAAAGTTAAAAAAATATCTAGTCATAGTTATTGATTTAAGTGAAACTAGGTTATGTTAATTTAAACAACATTTATTTTATAAATAGGTTCGTAATTTATATTAATTTATAAACATACAAATATATTTTTTAGAAAAAAAAACAAACAATTATTTTTTACAACAAATAGTAGAAAAATGTAAAGTTTAAGACAAATTTATAAAATTTTACAAACAAAAATAGAAAAAAATCTCAATAATAACAGATATTGTATATATGTATAAATATAAATTTTATTGTGATTAAATTCGTACAAAATAAATTTGTTTTTACTTATATTACTTGAAAAAAATGTCGTCCACCATTGAGAAAAATCCTATTGACAAAATTAATGTCTCAAGATTTTTACCTTTTGTAAATTCGCGTCAATAGAGCAACGAGTAGAAATCGAACTACACCTCTTTTAAAACTATTTAATCGCAGAACTTATAGAGGAGACATGCATCATCCTACTAATATTAAAATACGCGAAGGTTTGTAAAAGAATATGTTTGTTAGTCTTTCACGCAAAAACGACTGAACGGTTTTGGATAAAATTTGGTACGCACATAGTTTATATCTTGGATTAACATATAGGATACTTTTTACCCGGGTATGCGAAATAATTCCCTCGGGTGAAAACGCGGGGAACAGCTAGTGTAATAAATTTCCTCTATAAGTTCAGAGTTCCGTGAGTTGAGTCTCCGAGGGTAACAGGCATCATCATGATTGAAGATTTCAAAGGAGGGGATTTTTTATACATTATTCTTATTATACATTAAAAAATATACGTTATAATGGCTTTTATAGCTTATGGCATAGAGCACACTATTGAAATATCTATGTATACTAAGGCCAGCTTGTACAATTACGTAATTGTCTCTGTCGATACTTTGAAGATAAATGAGAAAGAATTTATGTTTATTTTTAAATTTAGTAATGGTGTAAGCTAGCCTTAATAACAAAGGTATCCCAACAGTCTGAGCTAAAGCTTACAATTTACTCAAACTAAATAACAGAGAGATATATACGTAATTATTTCTTATAATTAAAATATTATGTATTGCAACACTCCGTAGAAGGAACTTAGATTAATAATTAACTTTACTATACTCCATTTATAATAAGAATAGACATGTAAACGCATTCAATTTACCGTTTGTTCAAACGATTTAAAGCTCTATTACTGCGGTGACAAGACAAAAACAGATGCAGAATATATTTGTTATTGTAAACATTATTTTGCTTTCAACACCATCCTTATCAGTACGGAATAGAACTCAAAATCGGTTGAATAAGCTGCAAAAGAGTTTGGAAGTTTTTCTGATCTTATTGTAATTGAAGTATAGTTATCAACTTGCATTTTTTTGGCAAAATAAAAACATACTTTTTAAATTTTTCTAATAAATAATTTCATTTTTGGGTTTTTTTTCGAAACTTATGTAATATTTTAATTTGGCATGTAAAATGTATATCTTATTTATTTACTCTTGTAATAACGTGTATATAATCTTGGTACATGCTTTACACAAAACCGTTTTTTTCAGCATTAAAATATACCAATATTTACTGTCATCAGAACAAGATTAAATAAATGAGGTACAATAATGATTTACACATTAATTGCTCAGTAATTCAGATGTTTGTTTGTAATTCATATAGTGTCTTAAATATTTTTGGTATATAATGCGAACTCTGTATACGTTTATGTGATGACAGTGGGCGCGTCACGTCCCGTGTACTTCGGAAGCTCGGACACTTGTAGGGCGACGTCGATCAAGGGTTTAAGCATCACTTGAGCGTCTCCCAGCACGTTCTTAGCCTCGTACGAGTCTATGTACAATCTGGAATAAAAAAAAAGTTAATTGCGATGGATGGTTAAGTCAAATTACATTATCGCATTAGATTAGTCTGTAAAGATAGTGGCTAGAGTTGAAAAATAAATATATTTATAATAAAAAGCCTACTAATATGTGTGGATGTATATTTGTTATTCTGTCACGCAAAAACTACTGAACGGATTTCGATAAAATTTGGAACACAGATAGTTTATAACCTGGATTAACATATAGGATACTTTTTACCCGGGTGCGCGAAGTAGTTCCCTCGGGATGCGGGTAAAACCGAGGGAAACAGCTAGTTACGCATCATTTATTAACTCACAAACTATCGCATTTATAATATTAGTAGAATTTAACTGTAGCAAACGATTATGACGGACGGACGGTTAAACGGTTTCATGATATGCCGGGGAATTAATTGATCTGGCCAATTATTATCGATCGGACGACATCTTTATAATGTACCTACATGTTGTGTGCATGCAAAGGTTGCCTGGATATGTGAGTATATGTGAGCAGTGGCGGATTTGCCCTAAGGCCCCAGTAGGCCCGGGCCTAGGGAGGCCAAATATTAGGGGCGGCCAAACGTGTCAAAAAAATCACAGATGATACCAAGAAATATCTCAAAGTAACTAATGTTCTAAAGGCTCGCGTACATTATTGTGGGCCGCAATAAATAAAAATCATTATGTAGTCTATCAGCCGGTTGCATCAAACTTTTTATCATTTATACTTTTAAGAAAATCACAAA
Source organism: Pyrrhia umbra (assembly GCA_963891755.1). Lineage (NCBI taxonomy): Eukaryota > Metazoa > Arthropoda > Insecta > Lepidoptera > Noctuidae > Pyrrhia > Pyrrhia umbra. Next base: position 1,841,245 of record OY982934.1, on the reverse strand, counting down.
ACATGATATCAGTTATAAGAACACTTTTAATATGTTCTATGTCATTAATACATAGCTATAGCCATCAATATTTAGCCGGAAAACCCTAAAATAATAGCAAAATTATTCAATTTTATCCGCCATTTTGACAGATCTTGAATGACAGTTCTTCCATTTCACGTATAAGTGTCCTGATTTTTTGATACAACTTGCTGTAAATGAGGGAGAAAGGGGCGGCTGGTACTTGCAACATGGCCTGGGGCTTATTGCGGCCAAGACTGCAAATCTGTCCCTATATGTGAGTACATCTAGACATATACCTGACGGTCGCCCCCGAGCTGCCGGTGCCGCTGAGTCGCAGCACTATGCGGGAGCCGTCCTCGAAGATAATACGCAGACCCTGCAAATAAAATAACCCTCATCATTTGATTGTCACTTTTGTTTATTAACAACTCCAGCAGCTCCCTAATTACGGTAAAAACGAATATCCAATTGACAAATACCAATCAAAGGAGCTTAATATACATTGCTGCACATGTTAGGATGTTTTATCTCATTGATGATTATAACAAAGCAATGTATATCATTGAAATGTCAAAAGAAGGAAAGAAAATGAAAGGGAAGTGCCTATTTTAACAGAAATTTAAAGATATTGGCTCACATAATTCGGGGGGTCTTGGTTTACTCATAATGTTAGTCATTGGCCGCGATTCTCTTAACACCATCTAAATTAAATTTAGTCTATAATTCTCTCTTTCCATCAACAAATATAAGAAAGGGATAGCAAACTTTTAACACCTGTCAAATTGGAAAAAAATAGTTTTCCATACAAATTAAACATCACGACGTAACATCTCGACTAAATTAACAAACCTGTACGAACAAAATGTCATCTGTCATTTAATTTGACAGCACTGAATTACTTGCTATCCTCTTCTTGTATTTCGCAATAGAAAAAGAGCATGATATTTTAAAATTAGTTTAGTCGTGTGTAAGTCAGAATCGGCACCAATGGCGTCCAATTGCTCCACACTACGAATTGATTTGAATGCTCGTGTATTCGCTTGGGAAGACTTTTTTGCCCAGCAGTGGGCCAATAAACAGGCTGATGATCCTCACCTGTTTCATGGCGACGCTCTGGTCTATTGGGTCCATATAGGAGAAGTTGTCGGCCAGCTTGACGACGTAGGTCTTCCCGCCGCTGGAGTGCGAGGAGCCCACGAACCCTGGCGACGTGATCTTCTTCTCCAACACCTGCATCATCTCGTTGCACGGGTCGCTGGCGCATTCCTCGTAGTCGTACCTGTACGAATAATTATAGTATTGCTAGGTATAATTATGTTACACTAATTAGGTTGCACATGATATCAATAATTAGCATATTTTTATGTTATCAATACATAATATTTTTGTGTTATATAAACAATATCGTAAAACATAAAATAATAGCAAAATTATTAAATTTCATCAATCTTGAATGACAGTTCTTTAGTTTCGCGTATAAATAACCTGATCATTTTGGTGCAACTTGTTGTAACTGTTTCCCTTGTTTTTGTATCGTGTACTTGGATTAAAAGTGTCCAATTTACTAGGATGCTGTTTGTCCTAGCTCCTTCAAGCACGGGTATATAAAATATCGGCTTTCATGGCTAAGCTTAACCGTTATTGGTGACATTTGGAGACAATCTACAATACCTGGAGATAATTATAGGCTTTGAACTCGCGTGCAATATAAACTACGAGCTGTTTCACGCGTTTTCACGCGCGTCCCAAAGGAACTGCTTATCGCACCCGGATAAGAAGTAGCCTATAACCGACCTGCCGGGGCTGCGGGACGTTCGAAAGAGATACGGCTCCCCCGGAATACAAAGAGCCGAGGAAGGAACATGGATGGGTTTTAGTCAGTAAGAGTCTGACACTCCCACCGGCCCCACCCACTGCGGGAGGGGTCATTTGATGATTTCCCATCCGGAAAAAAAATGCCTATAACCGTCTCCCACCCATCCATGGACCAGCCCGCCTAACGCAGCTTAACCTTTAATCAATCGACCCGTGCGGCTGTTAGCCCCGAGCTCCACCAGCATGTAACAGTTACCTGGTAAAATAATTCCTGCCGAACTGCGCCCAGTGTGCCTTCAGGAGATCCTCAACCGAGAGGCCGGTGGCGGCGAGGACCGACAGCCAGGCCAGCGCGGCCCACAGCCCGTCCTTCTCGCGCACGTGGTCCGACCCGGTGCCGAAGCTCTCCTCGCCGCAGAGGGAGAGGCGACCAGCGTCCATTAGGTTGCCGAAGTATTTCCAACCTGAGATTTTTTTATTACTTTTCAATTTTACTGACGGATTAAACTTACGGATAAAAACTGGACTAAAACCTTGGCTAGGGTTCAAGCTATTTGCATTATTAATTTGATTTGAATAAGTTCAGCCGTCTTGCTGTGAAAGCGTAATAGATAGCAATTCGCATTTATATTGTAAGTTTAAATCTCAACCCTTTTGTGGGTTGAGTTTCGAATAAACCTCAAACATGTATTCGTAATTATTTCCAACTATGAGCCCACATATTTAATTTCATGATATCTTATAATGACCAACTTCCCTCAATAACTTATACCCATCTAGGGGTCGAATTTACAAAACCCTCAAATATGTAATCAATCATAATTATTTCTAACTAGGAGCCCACCACTTTATTAAATGAATCGTACAATGAAATTTTTAACTTCAACCAAATTTACCCCTATTTCACCCCTTTTAGAGGTTAAATTTCCAAAAACGCTAAAACACAGTTAATATCAACCTTATGGTACCTAATAATTGGGTTTACTTTGATATTTCTTCATTTGTCAATATAACTTCAAAAAAATAATGTTGCGGGATGTCCCTGTCAAAAAAAAACGACTTCCCCCCCTTAAATCCCCTACCTACGTCCCCCCACTCACCAGTAGGCACTTCGAACATCTCGTGTCCCGTGGCCGCCGCCACGCGGTCCACAGCGGCCGCGGTGGGCATGGAGCGAGCGTAGCCGCGCACGCCGCTGCGGGAGAAGTAGGGGATGTGCTGCAGGTGGTTGGCCAGCACCGCCAGCGAGTCCGACGGCGTCACGAAGAACGCGCCGCGACCGATTATCATGTTACGGTCGCCTGGGGAAAGAAATTAACAGTTAATGTTATTATGAAACATCTAAAAGTTATACAAGAAAAAAAATGACACCCCACACTGCACTTTAAGATTTCAACCCCCTCCCCTATTTTTCTGTCAAATTATCACAATTTTTCAAGTTATTTTATTTGCTATACGTATCGGAGAATCATTTTTTTAAACTGTTCCAAATTTCAAGTCGATAGCATAAGTAGTTCCTAGCTATGACAGACAGAGAGACCAAGTGAAACCATAATCCTTTTTTAACCGACTTCAAAAAAAGGAGGAGGTTCTCAATTCGATCGGTATTTTTTTTTTTTTTCTATGTATGTACACCGATTACGCTGAGATTTATGATCCGATTTACGTGATTCTTTTTTAGTTTGATGCGGAATAGATGCCATTTGGTCCCATAAAAATTTCACATGGTTTGGCCCAGTAGTTTTCATTTTGTGAACATTTTTTACATTTTTGTTTACATCGATGACGTAATTGTTTCGGAGTCGATTTATATTTTCCGTTCCCGTTTCTTGATCTATATTGTTTAAAGCTGCACCTTTCGTAGGCCTACCCATAGCTACTTAAAAAAAAACTATTTAACATATAATTATGACAATAAAAACAACGAAATGTTATAGCCTTCCTTATGTAATCTATAAAAATCCTGTAAAAAATACTGCACCGACTTTAAACCTGTCAATAGGTAGCACATACAAATAATGGTGTTTTATTAATATTAAAGGTATTAGGTTTGTGTTAAATCTTCATTAAGTTATTTTATACTTTTTTAATACTTTTTAGTTTTTTATTTGAAGTCGGTTTTTTTAAACGTAGTTTTTTTAAATTTATTTTTACCATTTTGGTTCAGAACCATAAAAGTCTTTTTAAAGAATTGGTTCAAAGGCATTGTTCTGCGACTGCTACCATGATAGCAGTCGTTGTTACGGCTGTCACGGTAAAACGGTTTAACCGAATTGGATAAAATTTGATAAGGAGATAAACGGGAACCTGAAGACTGTTATAAGTTTGACGTTGATGTCTGTATATCTGTGTGTGTGTATCTGTATGTGGCATCATAGCTCTCAAACGGATGGACCGATTTCGATTTGTTTTTTTTTCATTTGAAAGCCAGTTTCCTTGTGGTGGTTCTTAACTTTGTTTGGTTAATATAAGTCCAGCAGTGTAAGAGTATCAGCTCTTTTCCAAAAATGATGTAAGGCATTTTTGCGTAGGGGGTTTTTAAAATTTTAATCTTTGCTTGAATCTGGGTGCGTTGAGTAATTCCCTTAGAACAGGGTTGAAACCACGTGAAACACCAAATTATTTTATAAACTCACCATCTCCATCAAAAGCAGCGCCCAAGTCGTAGTCCCCACCCTTCACAGCGTTCACCAGGTCGGCGGCATACGTGAGGTTGGGGTCCGGGTGGGCGCCCCCGAAGTCCTCCAGCGGCACGATGCGGCGCACGTTGCCTTCTGTCGCTCCGAGCTCGTCGATGAATATACGTTTTACGTAGGGACCCGTTACTGATGAATAGAAATAAACAAGTTTTTTGAAAGAAGAAAGTATTCTGAAAACTGCTAGTATTGATTTATGTAGGTAAGGTTGTTTGGAAGATATCGGTTTAAGCGATAAGACCACCGTTGTATCCATATTTTAGTTTTAAATTGTATCTGTCCTAATTTCTTTTGGTGTACAATAAAGCATAATTATTTTCTATTATATTCTATGTAGTTATTTTAAATAGGATATGTGTTGACACTCGTGTTTTTTCAAATCCGCGTTTTTAGAATCAGTTTTCTCAAATCCGCCTGACGGCCTGACATGGAATTGTAACGACTACAAAAAAATTATACTCTTTCTTTTAATATTAGTTTATGTATAGATATTCTTAAAAGTGATTTCTGTAGGATTTTTGGCTATTGGTGAAAGTTGTATCGAAAACTTAAAAACAACAATTTAATACCTATTGTTAAAAAGTCGCAAGTTTTTCTTTTGGCAATATTCTTATCTTATCTTTGTATTTTCTGTTATCGAAAAACCACACTTTCGACATCGACAAGCACTATTTTTTCGATTCCCAAAAAAAATTTAGGTCAAAAAACCGCGAATTTCCTTAACATACAAAACGATAACCACACGTGATATCTCATGCGATATATCTGTGGTGGACTAGTGATACTGCTTAGTAAAGTGGTTGATATACCTATTCTGCTGACCCTAGGTCACGATAATGTCTACGAGTATAATTGTAATATGCAAAAAAAATAAGTCAATAGTAAATTATTTGCTCTAAAGTGGTATTAAAATTTTTGAAACAACTAAGTATGTCTAAAACAAACTTTGCAGGTATGTCTTTGGTTGGTTTAATCTTTCCTTTTGAAGAGCTGGGGCTGTACCACCACGTGTTTTTGCAATCACTATTCAAGTTTGAGAGCGTGACACAGCTACTAACGTCGTATAGCTCCGTCTCTTTATCATAACGAAAATAATCTTGTTTTGGCACGTCATTGTAAGGCCCCTGAACCTGAATCTGGGGACCTTTTTTTTAGTTTTTTTGTTTTCGGGGAGAAATCCTCATGGACGAACTCGGCCTGGGGAGGCCGGGAACACTGCCGGACTCTTACCGGCCCGCACTGGTGCCGGCCCGTCCTGCCGGGCCTCGTCTCCTGCACGGGGTAGTGAGGTGTCCTACCCCGTGCATCGCCTCGGGGGGCGCATGGACTAAGACGCGCGCCGCCGGCGCGGGTCCGATCATGGGGGGCGGGGACTTGAATCTGGGGACCTACTCTAACTCTCCGAAACTTCGGAAAGACCGAGAATAGACGATAACTTTTTAACAACCGAAACAAATGAAAATAACACCTCTATTTTCGTTTAGTTTCCCGGTGCGCTGTAAGAGAGCAACGTTTGTCAGGTCTGCTAGAGTAATTTCTAATGTAACGCTCCCTAAAAATTACAAAACTAAATTACACGGTAGTCATCGGTAGAATTTCGAAAAATCCTTTCTTATCGGATGCCCACGTCATACAAAGAACACACCCTCCAAGTTTCAGGTCTCTACGATCAGCGGTTTAGGCTGTGCGTCGATCCGTCAGTCATTCATGACAAAGCATTTTATATATATTGATAGATGATAGAAGATAGATAACGGTATTGTTATAAGCGAGGATTTGTCGTTAGAACCACTTACCTCCATTCATAGAGTCAATGAGCACGTTAAACGGCTTCCGTTTGTCAGTGCCCTGTATCAGAGCCTTGATCTTGGCGAAGTCGAAGATCTCCTTCATGTACGCCACGTAGTCGTTCACACAGTCTATCACCTCCACTGTGAACTTTTTGCCGTCGACCTTGGATGAAAGAGACAGTATCATCGCGTTTGTTCTTTCCCAAAGGTTTTTTTAAAGGAGAGCTTTTTGTAAAGGAGTCATGCATTTGCCGCCAGGCAGCAGTGCCGTGCCGATGACGTGTACTTTTATGGGGAGGGGGGGTCTATCCCCTGTGACAGCCCCGCCACCGGACCCCCACTGAGAATGGCAAAGCTTCTGACAACTAACCATCAGCTAAGCCAGTCTTTTTGTTGGTGTTTTATTACACATTCATACATACATTTTGTAAGTTTTGTCATGAAGTTCCATGTAATATATGTATAGGGGGCTAACAAGTAACAATAACTTAAGGCTAATACTGAGGCGATATGAAAAAAACCAATTTCGCTTTACACGGCCCTAGAATCGAACACAGGATCTCTGTGCAAAAGATACTCACATCATAATTGGAGACCCCGATCTTGTTAATATCGCAGACCAAATCTGGAACGATTTTGTACTGCTTAATGGCGGTCGTGAGTGCGTAGATCTGATTGGTCGTGCCGTCGGGGGCGGGGCCGCCGTTGGCGCAGTTGAACTTGATGCCGAAGTCATTGTCGATGCCGCCCGGGTTGTGGGACGCGGTCAAGACGATGCCACCTGAGAAAAAAAAATATCATCATCATCTGCCTAGCCATTTTCCAACTATATTGGGGACGGCTTCCAGTTACTCCTTGGTAAGACTGGTTGTCAGACTTTCTGGTTTCTGACTACCCGACGGCTGACAAAGATCTACAAATGACAGCCGGAACCTACGGCTTAACGTGCTTTCCGAGGCACGGTGGAGTCTCTATATCTACGGACCGACCGCAACAAGCGTAGCTTAACCTTTGATCGATTGACCCGTGCGGCATTTACTATGCCACGAGCTCCTCGTCTGACAAAAAAATTATAAATAAGACAATAAGTTGAGAACATCACGCTTACGAAATAATAATTTGACTGAACTGGGATAAAACTTGGACCTATTCTCCGTAGTAGCAGGCGACCACTACACCGTTTAGGTAGTTGTGACTAGGGATGTAACAGGTTTAGGACCATTTTCAAAAACCTATCTAAGATAAGATTGTTTTACTAGAGACTAGCTTTCTGCCAGCGGCTTCGCCCGCGTGGGCTACACGAATTCAAATTAAAAACGTCAGAGTTTCATAGAAACTATCCCTCCTTTTTCACCCCTTTAGGGGGAGAATTTCGGAAAATCCTTTCTTATCGGATGCCTGCGTAATACAAATAACACACCCTTCAAGTTTCAGGTCTCTACGATCAGCGGTTTAGTCTATGGGTTGATCCATCAGTCATTAAGGACAAAGCATTTTATATTTATAGATAGAATTTTAAGGTGTATACATAAGGTCCATACAACTAATGACAAAAACCTATCTTTAGTAAGCAAATCTAAGTATAGATAAGTTCTGAAAAAACTTTTTACAAAAAAATAAAACCGACTTCCAAAAAAAAACTGAAAAGTAAAAAAAAAAAATTATTTAAACGCTTTACGACCAAACCATCGCATTCGAAGTCGGTGGCGAAATACTTACTAACTAATAGTAACTTACAAGAGCGTTTAAATAAAAAATATTTTTTACTTTTCAGTTTTTTTTTGGAAGTCGGTTTTATTTTTTTGTAAAAAGTTTTTTTTATTTTTTCGCTTTTCAGTGTCTCGGTCTTGCTAACTTAACATAATAAACACACCACTTTTTTAGGTTGTAATAAGCGTAAATAACCAAATCATCTAAGTATTTGGCATATCAGCAAGTAGAGATAAATCGTTATTTTTGATATATTTATAAAACGGCTGAACCGGTAGTGATAAAATTTATATGTGACCACACGGGAAGCACCAGCTTTCAAATAAAAAAAGAATCATGAAAATTGGTTCACCCAGTCGCAAGTTATGAGGTAACAAACATAAAAAAAAAAATACAGTCGAATTGATAACCTCCTCCTTTTTTTGAAGTCGGTTAAAAATGCCCATAGAAAAACACAATATTTATTGTTGAAATGTTAAGGCTATTTGGGTTTGTATAAATAACTTTACCGTCGTAGAAGCATGTAGCATGGAATCATATCAGACCTTATCTTTGACTAAGAAATGAAATATGAATTGAAAAGTCATCCCGTCCATCAACATCAGTTGCTGAGTGTGTACCACTATCTACGTAATAAGCCGATTAGCTTCGATAGATTATTATCGATAGCTAATATTATACTGACGACCTGAGTGGTTTAGTGGTCAACATGCCAGGCAAGAGGTCCCGGGTTCGATTCCCGGCCGGGCAGAAATTGAAATGATGAATTTTAATTTCTGTAACGGGTCTGGGTGTTACTATGTATAATATGTATGTATTTATAAAAAGTATATAAGTAGTATATCCGTTAAGCTAGCACCCATAACACAAGCATGCTTGCTTGCATTGCTTACTTTGGGGCTAGATGGCGCTGTGTGAAATTGTCCAAAGATATTTATTTATTTAAAGATATTTATACCTAAATACGAAAGTTTGTGAGGATGTATGTATGTGTGTTACACTTCAAAGCTAAACTACTGAATGGATTTGGATGAAATTTGGTACACACATAGTTTATAACCTGGATTAACACATAGGATACCTTTTATCAGGTTGTAAGTAATTGCTTCAGCTGAAAAACTAGAAAGAGAAAACTACATAAACAGCATCAGTTCAAAATTTCTTTTAAATCGGTCAAGAAGTTTTCCCGCGAAAGCGTAACAAATAGACGGACAGAGTATTTTAGCACTTATAATTCTAGTAAGGATACATGACGAGCCTCCGCAAATATAGCTACGTCATTGATTCTGCAATGCCATATCTTTTATTAATATTTTGCAGCGTCATGATGAAGCGATAGAACAGTATTTTGATTAATGATTCACGTCTAAAAATATCGCAGAAGTGTGTTCAGTGTTTAAGTAGTTCCTAAGGTAATAGATAAGCCAAGATATTGAACGTTCTCAACAAATCAATACAATTGAAGTAAGTTGTTTGAGTGTTATGTCAAAACAACGAAAAACGCGGGATAAACGAGTTAGTATTTAATATATTTTTTACCATGGAAGGGTTAAAATGGAATAACAAGTGTGAAAAAGGCTGTGTGAGTGTGAGTTCACCGACAAATGGTTATATAATCGGCCGATTAAACGAAAACGTTTTTAAACTACGAAGCGGGAATGTTCGTGTTGTCAACTTCTTCAACACCGGTTTGGTAATCGACCGTTTTAGGAATAAAAACCAAATGTTAGGTTATCCATCGTATGGTAGAAGTTTGAATTTATGCTAAACAGCTGTTTTCAGTTGATCGGACCGTTATCTTGTTGGTGAACTTGGGCCGTAGTGCCCGTAGTTGAAGATGACTTGACAAAAATGTTGGGTTTCTTGCAATATAATGTTGTAGATTCGTAAGACGTATTCTTTGTCTCGAAATAATTATAGAAAAACATAAAAAGATGTATTTTATGTTAAGGAAAAACGTAACGATTTTAAATTAATCAGCTGTAATCTTAAAATTATGTTCCAAAAATATAAAGATTTTTCTGTGGTTCAATTTTTAACCGACGAAAAAAAACGGAGGAGTTTCATTTTTTTATGACCACGCATAACATTTTGAATTGCCCTATCGTTAAGCTGGCGTCGAATTTAAACTATGCTTACCAAGAGCCTTGTATTTCCTGATGATGCAGGAGACGGCAGGAGTTGACAGGATACCATTCTGACCGACCAGCAGTCTTCCCACCTAAAGTATGAGAAGACTTAATATTACTATGGCTAAGCTAAGCTCTTTGAGCGATATAATTTGATGCTTGACAGGTAATATTGTAACATAATAATTCATTACTAGCCCTTACTTTGTTTCTAAATTACTAGGCTTTCAACAGTCATAAAATGACTTCTAACTTGAAAAATGACAAGGAAATTGATATATTTTCAAACAAACTCTTCAGCTTTATCTATATGTATTGCATAAATATTAAATTACATTACAAAATTACATTTATAAAAAAATACTGAGAGAATTAGGATGAAATTTTGCATGCACATAGATTATAACCTGGATTAACACATGGAATACTTTTCATCTATACTCCATTTACAATAAGATTAGACATTTAAACGCACCCCATTTACCGTTCGTTCAAACGATTTTAAGCTCTATTGCTTAGGTGACTAAACAAAAAACAGATGCAAAATACATTTGGTATTGTAAACATTATTTTGCTTCAACACCATCCTTATCTATACGGAATAGAACTCAAAATCGTTTGAACCAAAGGCAAATGGGGTGCGTTTTAATGTCTAATTTTATTGTAAATGGAGTATAGGTATCTTCTAATAAATCTACCCAATTATGAGTCCATGCAAAGATGCCATGACGGGGCTGTGGGACATTCGAAAGAGTTACCGCGCCCCCGGAACTTAAAGGGTGAAGGAAGAAACATGGACAGGTTTTAGTCAGTAAGAGTCTGTCACTCCCTTCCGCCCCACATAAATATGGCGGGAGAAGTCATTTGATGATTCCCCATCCGAAAAAAAAATGCAGACAAAGACACTGGCAGAATATAGTAGTAAGCCAAGATAATGTACTCAACATACATACAAGTCGAATAAAATATATATAACACAAACATCTACGCTCTATGTCAATTAACTGATAAGACCAGCAAACAATATGGTTTGATAGTCCTGCAAGAAATACAATAATAATAATAATACTGGTTTTACGCTATTATCACTGCTATGCTTCTATGCAGTTTGCAAAAGAAAAACTAATAATATTTATGGCCCATGTCTTTGTAGGCAAACCAAACTGTTTCCTTTGCCTCTGCCTACAACTTTGTCATCCTAAACTGGGATTGGGTGATTGACATCTGGATACAAAAGTGTCCTGTATCTTAATCCAGGTTTTAAACTACCGAATTTCATCCAAATGTATGTAAGAGTTTTTGCATGAGAGTGTAACAAACTTTTGCATTTATAATATTGGTAGGATCTAAAATATATTCTTCTTTTGGAATCTCAGATAAATATTAGATTCAAAGTGTTTTGAAATTGTCATAAATAAAAAACTATTTTCAGAATTTTATTTGGGAAATAATAAGATTCTAATTTAATTCCAATGGCTTATGTTTTAGGATGGATTAAAAAAAACATAATAATTTTACAAATCAACCAACAATTCATTTTAATCACAAATTTTAAGATTATATTATGTTGAAATATTCTATGTTATCAATAACTGTGTCAAATTCATTATTATCTGAATATCACTATGATATCTGAAGTTTGAACTGTTCATTAAACTGTTTGAATATTGAAGAATATACACATTTCACCTACTTCTGTTAGTCTTTACTCACCTAAGGGTGGTTTCAACACAATATTTTGCATTAAAACCAATGGATTTTAAACAGATACATGCAATTTAATGACTTTATGAAGGGCCATTGTATTATTTTATTTAATATTTAGGTAAGTAAGTAAATAAGTTTTGTTTTAAGTCTAATTTGTTTGTCGTCATTTTCAGAGGTGTTATTAATGAGAGTTTGTTTAAACGAGTTTATCAGATAACTAAGTTATCTTTATTTTATTTAAGTTAGAAGTACTTACTCCATTGGCAGCAGAGATCTTGATAATTTTATCCACCACCTCTTTCACGAGATATCGGCCATCTCCACCGACTACCAGCGTGCATCCCGCCAAGGAGTCTTTATTCGCATCCAAGATACTCTGCACAAAATTCTCCGTATAATGTTCTTGTACGAAAACTTTAACTTTTTTACGCAAACCACTTGTACCCGGCTTCTGGCCCTCGAAAGGGTTAGTGCCCACAGTTACAACACTTGGCATTTTTATGAATGAAGTAATGTTCTAGCGGACAATACGAGCTACCTCGACGCTTCGTTCTAATTAAATAACATTTATTATCGGAGTTTTTAAGGTCAGAAAGATCGCGCAAAGTTATTTCAAAACTATTGTCAGAAGTGTCAAATCAATGTCAAAACAAGGTCATATTATGGATGCGTTCCAGTTGTGGAAAGAAGTTTGTTTACCTACTGTAAACGGAATTTTATGAGTAAACAATTGCTCCGAGATATTATCAATATCAACAATAATAATTTTAATAAAGTGTGTTAGTTTTTAAAGATATTACTTTCTTCTGACCAATAATATGAGCCTTGAGAATATCATCGAACACGATAGTTTAATGAACGCTTCCGTAAACATTCGAAGTAATCTTGCATGTATGGTGCACCGTGCATGTCATGTGCATTCTACGTAGTATTGTATTCTCTTTAATGTGCATGTGCGCTCCGGTGCTTTTGCAGTAGTGGTTAATTATTTTTTTTGGATTAATAATAGTAAATAATTGAAACAAAACATAATAAAACTAAAATGTTTAATTAATAAAAGTAAGTACAAAATTTTAAAAATAACCGTCACACATTCTTCCTTACATACAAGAATTAAATAACACTAACAAAAATATTCAATCAATCTATTGTTTATATCTGCAAGCTTTGACGGAGCCTCCGAACTCCTTGCTGAGGTACTTGGCGACGGTGAGGCAGAGTGCGTCGTTGTATGGTGCTGCTACCACCTGGATGCCCAGGGGCAGACCTTGGGCGTTCACACCGAGAGGTACCTGGAAAATAGCGAAGATATTTAAAACGTTACGCTACTGTTCAAATTAAAAAGGGAATACCCAAATTAGGAAGAAAAGTTAAACCTATATTTTTTAACCATTTCCAAAAAGGGTTCCCACTTCACCGGAATCTTAATTTTATGTATGTTTCCCTGGTTACTTGAAGAAAGAGTGCCCGATTGTGCGACTCCGGGACTCACTTCCCAGAGTCCGCTGAGTAACACGTGGATGGATGCGTAACCCTATGTCAACCCAACTATCCATAGTTAGGGAAATTTCTGGGCAATAATAAAATTTTGAAGCCCTCTCAAACCTGAGTGGCAGGACACTTGAGAGCGTTGACGATGGCCCAGTAGCTGAAGTTGTAGGGCCTCAAGAAGCAGGAGCAGTGGTACGGCGCCGGCTGCGGGGCGCTCGGCATCAGCAGCACGCCGTTGTCACCTAGCTTAGACTGGAACATAGAAGGTAGGTAACAACTAAAAAGTTGATCATCTATATGAAAATTCCTTTCTTTTGTTTTGTAATGTAATCTCAACTGCATTGCAAGTGCATGAGTTGGACTGTAAAAATACGTTGTTTATAGACCCTAGCAGCTTTTTAATCAACTTCGAAATGCAAAAACTTACAAATAAGTCTTCCTTCAGCTCTTTGGTGATCTTCTCGGCCCACTCAGGGTCGACCTTCGGCAAGTACTGCTCCTCTATCAGACGCACGACGGTGAACAGGCAGTGCCGGCTCAAACCAATCGTCTGAAAGAAAAAATAAACAGGTAGGTATATGAGACAAATACAAAAATGTAAGAGTTCTTCCAAAAGATCAGGGTTTGCAGGCCATTATTTTCTTTCATTCCAAATAAAGGATCCAACTTCTAACCTTTTTGATAAGTTCAATAATTCCATTAGCATTTCCCTTGTTGTTAGTGCAGAGACTGGGCAAGTGTTCAGGCTCCTTCGTCATCCAGTGCTTCCAGATGCTGTACATGTGGTTGAACCCTTTGTGGTAGTAAGGTTCCGGTGCATTTTCGGTTGTCTTGGCCTCTTGACTGATCCTTGTTATTACCCTGGGTAAATTGTGGATAAGGGATGAATGAAAGTTATGATCAATTCGGAGTACCGGTTTTTTGAATTCATTTTCTTGCTCAACACGATAGGTCATCCTTACCTCTTCATGGCTCCTCTTAGATCTGCTCTAATGGTGCTAACGGTTAAGTCTTTGCTGGTCTCCATGTAATAAAACTTAATGTCCTGTAACATCAAAAAATATATCGAGTATTTTTGACAATCAGTTCTATCAAGATATGGTATTACCCTGTAACTGATTTGCGTTTGTCAGGTAGGTAGTTGTTCCATGTAAAGTACTGCTATTATTTAGCTGAGAAAGGCCAGGGAATTACAGGAAAAAGACAATTCAATTCCTGAAATACGCAAATGATAGAGGCTTTAGAGGCAACAAAGACAGCACGTACCTTGAAGTCAATTTCTCTGTCCAATTTGAGCAGCGGTGCCTTGTCTCCGGCCACTATCTTGGTGAGAGGCGCCAGATCCTCGACATGATTAGAGATAAACCCTAGCGCCAACATTGATCCCTGGTCCTCACTGCTTCGGAAGAGCACACCTGGAAATGGAGAGATTTCTCTTTATAGCACAAACTGGTTGATGTTTCTCAGACGCGCTTGTTTTTGAAGTATACCTCTTAAGTCTGTGGTTCCAGCAGTAGGGTGGTGTCCAAACATGCCGCAGTAGAACGCGGGCATACGAGTAGACCCGCCGAGATCGGAACCTGAAATATAACGCATTTAACTGAAAAAACTTTGTTGGGAAATCGATCGTTGTGTACATTTCTTTAGGCTCCTGCATCTGTCCATAAGTTAACTAGACAGCTCTCTATGAACCTTCAATCACATGTTGTGTGTGAATCTTAGCGAAAATTTAACTTCTACGCCGACCCCCGTAAATTTCAAACGTTAACGCAAAAACAACTAAATGAATTTGTGTGAATCTTGATCATGTTTTGGATCAACACACATGATACTTTTTACTTCGAAAATCCACGAGGGAAGAATTCTAAAACCGTGGTGAAACAAAATATTGTATCGGTAAAAAGACTGAATGATCTTTATAAAAAAAAAATGAAAATGAATTAAAACGTGGTTAAGGCTCTACGATAGTTTTTATTCGGGTACGTAAAGTAGTTCCTCAGGGTGTGGAAGAACCACGGGTAGTGGCGGATTTGCAGTCTTGGCCGCCCTAGGCCCCAGGCCATAAGTACCAGCCTCCCCTTTTTCCCCTATATAGAATCCACGATAAATTAACTTTATAGTGGCTCACCATAATGTACGCGAGCCTTTAGATTATTTAGGGCATCTGAGTTATTTCTCGTTATCATTAGTGATTTCTTTGTCACGATTAGCTGCCTCTAATATCTGACCGCCCTAGGCTCGGGCCTACTGGGCCTAAGGGCAAATCCGCCACTGACCACGGGGAACAGTTATGTAGTTTCTACAACTTACACAAGCTGACGACAGTGGCACAGGAGGCTGTTAACGCTGCCTCAGCTCCGCTGGAGCCGCCGGCAGTTCTGCCCGTGTGGTGCGGGTTGTTCGTCATGCCGTAAACTGGGTTGCGAGTCTCTTGCCTGCAAACAACAGCTAATTTTAATTCTTAAAAATGTCATATTAATATTATAAATAAGAAGTTTTGGAGTAGGTTTAATTTAATTAATTTTCGTGACTACAAAAAGGCGAGGCGGGTGGTAGTGTCAGCCTCTTATTGATTAAATGTTCCTTCCTCAGCCCTTTGTATTTCGGGGGCGCGGTTCTTTCGAACGCCCCGCAGCCCCGGCAATAAGATCTATGCTTGAAAATCGTTCCATAATACCGGCTTTAAAGCAAAGAGCATACCAAACTAGCAGTTCAGGCAGATTACTGCAAGCTACGACGATGGCTCCAGCATCCTTCAGCCTCTTGACCGCCTCGCTGTCTTCAGTCGCCACCTCATGGCGCCGACTCTTCAACCCCAAGGTGAAAGGCATACCCTTTACCGCTTGACTCTCCTTTGTTGTGAATGGGATACCTGTGAAAATGAGGGTAGTTATATAACCTCTTCTATTAATCCCAATATCTTATCGTCTGTTCTTAACTTTTCATCCTGTCTTTCCGTAGTTCAAATTTTATCTTAGTAGGAGCTAAATGCTGAGAGCATTTTGACAAATAGATGCTTCGATCAAGACTCAAGAGGGTCTGGGTTCACCTTCAGCCTATGAAATGTCAGTCCATAGCTGGACATAGGCCTACGCTTATGTGTGATATTGCCCAGTCTTCAGCTCCACACGACGCACCTAATATTTGCCGAAGTAACTATGTAGTAGGATGTCTTGAATAACTATTATTCGGGTATTCGGGTTCAACTGAAATCCGGTTAGGCCAGACGGACGGACGTAACTTTAGTTGCCATTCAACGTTTGTACGAGGAGTTTGCGTCGGGAAATGAAACTATTATTATTAATTAAAATCTACGCTCGGCAGCCTTTAGCAATATAATTAAATTAAATTACTCGAGCTTGACTTTATTAACTTCAACGAACTGTGATACGATCATACAGACCTATTTTTAAATTTAATTGACATGTTTACCGTATTTGGTGCCTACTCTACTCAAAGATGGTTCACCAATGTCATGATACACTTGCGCTGTACTTTATTATTTTGATCTTTTGCCTTTTACGTACCCAATAGTGGTTTCTTGTCGAACTCAGCATCGGACAAGCCGTTGGCGATGAGGGCGTCCACTTCTTTAGCCTCGGCCAGCGCCGCATCGTACCGGCCAGCCGCTATCGCATTTATCACTGGGTTTACCTGTAGACATTCACCTTATAATAAATAATTACATTCTGCAAATATCCAACTTCCTGTTAATATTATGAATGCGGAATATAAACGAGGAAATGTGTGAGGATGGATGGTTGTTTTTTTACTCATTGCCAAGACCCTATTACCAGAAAATTGATATTAGGGATTCGGGAGACGGAAAACCGCTGCACTGTACCATAAGAAAGTGCATATTCATTGGAGATTTTGGGGGTGGGAAATTGCTATATAGGTACCTACTACAATGTCTCAGAATTGATAAAATTATGCTACTACATAACCAGAAAATACTTACTATTTTACCTTTTAAATTGGGTACTCTACTCTACAACTCACCTCTTTAATCCTCTCAACGACAGCTCTGACCAAGTCTTCTGACTTCAATTCCTTCTGTCTTATCTTCTTGGCCAGCGAGGTAGCGCTCTCAGTAAGCACAGCATGCTTCTTCAAGTCAAGAGGCGGCACAGTTTTGTTGCGGCGATTCCAGAAGAGAGAGAAGACACCATCGACTGCCAAGTCGAAGATCAGGCGCATGTATAGGAGTATTGCTTTCCAGGTCTTTCCCATGGTGATGTGTTGTGGGTTTTCTATTGGATTAAAGAATAATTATTATTTTGTTTTTCGGTAAGGCCTTCTGGCCGTGGGTTTCTCAATTTCCCCTAAAACAGGCCTCGTTCGTAGTACGTTCCAGGGTCGCCCCGGTATCCCGAGGGAATAAGCAATTTCCTCAGCACATACTCGAATAAAAGTATTCTATGTTCTTCCCCAGGTTTCAATCTATCTCCACACCAATTTTTAGGGTTCCGTAGTCCGACAAGGAACCCTTATAGTTTCGCTCTGTCCGTCTGTCTGTCTGTCTGTCTGTCTGTCTGTCCGCGGCATAGCTCCGTGGTTTTTGTTATTAGAAAGCTGAAATTTGGTATGAATATGTATATTGATCACGCCGAGAAAGTGGTAAAATAAAATTTTGAAAAATATTTTTTTTTAGGGTAGCTCCCAAACATGTAAAGTAGGGATGAATATTTTTTTTCTCGCGTACCCCTTCGTGTGGGGTATCGTTAGATAGGTCTTTCAAAAATATTATGGGTGTGTGAAGACCATTTTTCAGTTAAGCGAGCCATTTGCGAAATATCTAGATTTTAAGTGAAATTTTTTGTTCGATACGAGTTACCCCCCCCTCTAACTTTTGAATGGCTGTACCTAGAAATGTGAAAAAAATCACAGACGTAGTACGTGTAATGAAATTATAAGGAAAACTATCACGGCTAAGTAGGCTTAACCGGTTACAGAGCTATAGTCGACTAACTAACTCCTACTACGGAACCCTACTGCGCGTGGCCCGACACGCACTTGGCCGGTTTTATTTAAATGGTTCAGCCGTTTTCCGTAAACATTACAGACAGAGTTACTTTCACATTTATAATCCTAGGAGCGATTCCCGGGGCTGCGGGACGTTCGAAAGAGACACCGCGCAAAGGGCTGAGGAAGGAACATGGATGGGTTTTAGTCAGTAAAAGTCTGACACTCCCTTCCGCCCCACCCACGGCGGGATGGGTCATTTGATGATTTCCCATCCGAAAAAAAAAAGGAGTCCAATCCCTCATTCACAAAGCATTTATTTTTGGTAAAATAAAAGAATAAATGGTCACCAGACTGTGTCATCTTAGAGGAATATTCCGATAAGTAAATTGATCAGATATACTTCAATATTATGTAATTACAACACGACACTAATATATTCAGTACAAACCATTGGCACCAACCGATAAGCGTATTCAAATAATTCAAATCACGGTACTTAGATACCGGCAAAGATTACTCAACAACACTTGGCTGTCGACCTCGACATTGACCTTTGTCCTTGTAGTCTAACTTGTAGTTCTAGAACTATTGGTGATAATAAACAATTTGTGCTAGCACCTAGCTATTATTTCATTAATTATGAGAATAGATAAGTATCAATGCCGATTAGGTATAAATGCAATGGCTTATTCAGCGGCTTGCGCTGCGATACTTGACGCATTTTCAATTTAGTAGGCTCAGCACGGAGGGTTCTCAAAGGCGTTTTGTTCAGCATATTTTAACTTTAACAGTTACTTAAACCCTTTTATTTTAACCCTTTATTAGCTTACTTACTTGCTTTAATATAATTTTTAAGCTCAAATGACGATCTTTCATTATTTTACAAGATCTATTTTGTCTCCTTGACTACTATTTTTTTTATATCGCTCACCTGTTAAAAGGATACTTCTATGTATACTTGGATGGATCTAGACTCTAGACATATCTAATTGTCTGTCAGTTAAATAGTTCCAAAAACTTTCTAAGAGATAATATATTCTTTATTTTTTATTTTTTGGTAAAGCATAACTTTCTTTAAGCCTTACGTTCAAATGTGCCACCATGCATGACAGTATGTTTGCGCAAGAGAGGTACGCGGTTCGACGACCGACTTAGGTAATTGAGCTCATTTGGAAAGTTCCCAGCTTGCATAAGGCTATTTTGTAGCCATTCAACAAAAAAACGAGGTGTTTTTGTCGCGAAACTGCGAGAAAAATATTATTATGAATGATAATTTTTGTTTGTAAGTTTATTCACCTTGGCAGATAATGGTCACTTGGTCATCTAGTGTATTGATAATACCGTTATGGAGGCAAAAAGTTGCATTTGTAGCAAACTGACGTAGGAAGAACTGGCACTATTGAAGCTATGTATTTTATATATAATAACATAGGTATTGTCGAGATGTGTCGATGTGTATCCCTTAGATGAATAATTACGAAGAATTAACAAGGATATTACAAGAAAAGGAATTTTCTGTGGACTTTAGATTGTTTGCCGCGTGTTCTTCTTCTTCATTTTATCGAGTGAACTGCAGGTTTTACCAACCTAACAAGCCCTAGTGTCAGAGTTTTCTCGAACCCGCCTGACGGCTTTTGACATGGAATTGCTGCATGGTGATTGATGACGATTGTTGATTGATGCACTTTTTCGACAGTGTGTCGGAAAAAAGTGCAGTCCATGCAGAAAAAAAACCTATTACCATAAGATATACAGAGTAATTTTACAATTGCAGTGGTGACGACATTAGGTGATAGTACATGAAATGCACTTTCCTCGCATAATATATTTATTTACAAGTCGGACCATGGACATGGACGAAGGTACACCCGTACTGAGGCTAACAAACATACAAACACACTTTCAAATTTATAATATTAGTTAGGATTCAAATTCCTGGGCAAGATAATAAGATTTATGGTCGCTGCAA
The DNA here is from genome assembly GCA_963891755.1 of Pyrrhia umbra. Lineage (NCBI taxonomy): Eukaryota > Metazoa > Arthropoda > Insecta > Lepidoptera > Noctuidae > Pyrrhia > Pyrrhia umbra. The sequence continues at coordinate 1,820,967 of OY982934.1, read as the reverse complement.
TGTATACCGTGTGCCTTCAAGAAATGGTCTCCAAGTGATTCTCTGTCAAATATCACTTGGCGAAAACTCAAAGAAAGAAGGAAACAACAATAATATTATATTATGGATAAAAATACTGAAATGATAATTAAAAAGGATTTAATGCTTACTTTACGGAAAATTATTTAAATTGCAAATATTTGACCGGCTTTCCTGCCGATGCCGTAGCGACTCGATACTTGAAAGGTGAATGAAAATAAATATTACCAATTAAACGTGCTATAAAAATGATATACCTACGACGAAATTGTTTTTTTTTTTCATAAAAAAGTAAGATATTATTTTCTTACGCGCCTAGCCATCAACCGCTTCTGCGCTAGATTCTGTATAATATACCTATTCTAGGTAAAGTCTGCGTATCGACTTATAATATAAGCAGTAGGTACTTAGTACTTAAGTAGCTACCTATAAACCTAAGCCATGAACATTACGCAGTATGGTTGCAAACAACAAAAATACAGGTTTTGCATCAATTATTTTATTACTGTCCAATGCGTACCAACGTTGTTGTTTAGTATTATGTCATCGTGAATCAAATTAGCTGATGCTATAATAAACAAATCGATTATTAAAATCGTCAAAAGTTTCCGACATTACACAACTAGTTTACTAAAGCAAAAAAAAGTGAATACTTAACAAAAATATACAAACGCACATGATGTCTCAAGATCCGGTTCCCGCGTAAACGCAGATAAAACTCAAAAAATAATAACACTTTTTTTATAAATCACAGACGCTGGCACACGTGCATACTGCCGCGAGTTTCGAATGGAACTAAATAAAATTATGTGAGGTGCCGCCTTGATTATTAGGCATTATCATTTTTATGTACGTAGACCATTGTATTCATTGTAGTCTTGCAGACCTTTGGACGAATCGTCGCGTCATAATCACATTTTGAGTCTTACCGGTTCAGTCTGGCCGGTGTTCCGGTTTTGAGGCCAGGCAGTTTTACTTTTATCAGTAATAATTACAATCAAGCCCACGTTATGGGCAGACAATTAGACAGATATCTTTATCTGATATAAACTCTGAGAGTTCTTATCATCAGAGCGATAGAAAATTCATTGTCTATCTGTAATTTTTAGCGGACGTAGGAATCGGTAGGAATGACCATCACATCAGGCAGATTTTTTTTTGGCTATTTATTACAATCGTCCCGGTTTTGGTTTGACTAAGCTGATAGTGGTGCTGATAAGCATTTGCTTAATTTTTTTAACTTTATGATGCTTTAGGATTCGTCTGGATTTATTTTAGTTCAAGGCTATATACCTTTCATTTACCAGTTTTTTTGTGGCATATCTTAAATGAAATTTATAAATATTTGCAATGCTTTAATGACGTTGATGAACATTGATGTAGAGCGACTTTTTTGATATTTAGGAAATAAAAAATGCTTTGAGCAAGCCTCGTGTCTGGTCTGAATGAGAAAATCCTATGTCCAGTATCGGGACGATTGGGTCAGTAAATAAGTTGATCATGACTACAAAAATAAACGAATAATCTCTGTAAAACCTACTTTTTATTTATTCTCATATTATTATGAATTTTGACACTACAGACATGACCCATCTCAATTTGTACCTAAAAAAAATTAAAGCATAGTCGGGCAAGTCGTAAACGTAAAATAGTAGGTCGGTACTTACATAGAATAGGTACCAGTTCTGTAGGAATTTCTCCTGCAGTGAAAGGTATAGTAAGGTGCCTTAAGTGCACTTCAACAAGGCACTAGTGTAAGTACCTATCTGAATAGAACACACAGGGCTACTTAGGGCCAAGTTCACCGACAGCGTAATCGGCCTGTTAAACAAAAACGTCTTTTAACCACCAAGTGACAATTTTCGAGTTACTCACTTCTGGGGGGTTAGACAAGTGGCAAAAACGCTATAGAAGCGCTAAAGAATAGAAAACAAAATGTATGGGAATGACATATAGCTAGTCGTAAACGAATGTCATTCCCATACATTTTGTTTTCTATTCTATAGCGTTTTTGCCACTCGTCTAGCCCCCCTGGTGTTAACTCGGGTTAGTAATCAATTGCTCAAAATTAAATGATAGTGTTACCCTTCGAAACTAGGAAGTTTGATGTATGGTAAACAGCTGTTTTAGTTGATCGGACTGTGATCTTGTTGGTGAACTTGGACCTTAATCTATTTGTGGAAAGGGTGGTCATTGGACTCGTTGGGCAGCTGAGTCAGAGGCTTGATAGTGAAAGTAATATTTTTTTGGTTTAACAGAGGCACTGAACTCACAGGTCTGTCAGCCGAAATGCATCCTAATATAGCCAAAAAATACCTACGCACTTTGTGTGTCATTTTAGTATCCTCTCCCTTCTTTCACTACAAACATCCGTCTTGTAATTATTGTTTACTAGCTAGTTTCCCGCGGTTTCACCCGCGTCCCGAGGAAATTTCTAAAATCTTCTCCAGGGTCCCCTCTATCTTCGTACCTTATATAGATTAATTGCTGTATTCTTGTTACCTACTTTCATTATAGGCGTCTTACGAAGTATTTTTCTTACAGATTTTCCTTATAACCAGGAAAGTGTTAAGATCATGAAACATTATTATTTTATGTTTCATAAAGACAGCGGACGGTAAGCGAATGCATCCGCGCTTTATATTAGAAAGTCAAATGTAGCATAGGTAGATGACCGCATAAAAAGCATTGGCTCTAGTGCGGAACCATATTCAGCGCAGATGACGGATAAGAGAAACAATTTGCGGCATAAAACTGATTATTTTTAATTTATTATACTTTCAGAATGACTAATAGAGATTTTATTAGTAGTTAGTGTTAGTGACTAATGCTTCCTTCTATCTAAAGGTGTCGTTTGTACCTTTTGCAATTTTTTACAGGAACAATCTGCTAAGATTTACCTTTAAAAATCGAAATATTCATAAGGTATTTATGTTGAGATGAATATTGGAAATCTGGTAGCAACAAACAATTTTTAACGCAATGCTGCTGTGGTCAACCGACCAAAATCATCAGTAAAGAGACCTTGCTGAGGAAGTTGCGGTGAGGCGATCATGTGTTGCGAAGATCAGACGATGACATCTTAAAGAGATAAAGAGGCTGCATCAACTAGTGACAGTTGGCTGTGATGACTACTTTCTGTCTTGTGACTGCCCATTGAGATTCTTTCTGAAGGCTCAATGGCCCTGATAAAATATAAGAGGAAACCATAAACATTCACTCAGAAACCTTCAAGATAATTATGTATATAACATTTTCATTTACGTAGCTGGAAATATGCTCTGCCGTATACGTATGTTCAAACCATGGTTAAAACAAAACAACTAGGTACCTATATTAAAATTTTGACCGATGTATTGTATATCCAACAAAGTTCATTCCATTGGATGTTCCTATATAAATACACCTAAATAAATTCATGTGAATAAAATAAATTAATGACAGAATAAGCAGTGACCCAAGCAAGGTCATGGTCTCTTTTCATGAAGACAGAAGAACTACTTAGCGTTAATAATCTGTGAGAAGGACCGTCGAGTTTTAGACATTGACAGATTAACAAAAAGTGACAGACCAAATCAAACATCAAATCAATTTTTTTAGTATGAAATTGTTTTGGAAAAGTGTTTCGAAATTTGAATTTGAGACATAAAAAAACAATTAATTTACCCAGTATTCACATTTACTTAGTGGTAGGTATTGTTTTCAGAAATATACCGTTCAGGAAGTTTGAATGAGAGAACACGATCGCAAAATCTAAGTAAACAAGAAATATCTACTAAAAAGTTTAGCGTTTTATTAGAAAGTTTCTGCATCTAATATATGCCCCTTTCACATCATTCCGCGCCGCGTACATACACGGCAGCGAATTTGAAATTAGAACTGAATCTTTTCATGCATCAAAGTTTCCAAAAATAAACGTAAAACGCGGTGTGTTAAGTTAATTAACATATTTATCAGTGTTAAGTGAGCAATGAGTATATCGAACAGCGAGAAAGCAAAAAATATCCAGGTAACATTAATTAATAAGTACATACTTACATTAAGAAATTACTGAGCAAATATTTATGCTGATGTGCTCAGTAAATACCGATGTGCAATGACCAATCACATGCATGCAAGAAAGCAAACCTAGCTTTTATCCTTGCACATACATAGGGCAATGATCTTTACTCTTACAACCAGTTCCAGTGCTAAGGTTGCATAGCTTGCAGTAACCTCCATGGTTTTATTACTAAAACTTTATTTTGTTTGGGGACAATGGATGGGTAGCGTTTAGTTCTATTCAATACAAGGCAATACTTAATTTAATTATTATGTACTGAATGTGTGTTTTATTCATTATTATCTGTGGTATATTGATCAGTATTGTTTCTGTAGTGAACAGAGAGTGGTGTGTTTTTTTTTTAATTACAATTATTGTTCAAGGTAGGTAGTAAAGAAAATGTATAAATTGTGAAAAACCTTACAGTGTAATGTTAAGTGTTATCTCACAGTTTTCTCTGCAAAATTGAAACATATATATCAAGCAGTCTATTAAAGTTACAAATATTGAACACAAGTTTAAAATTAAAAATTTTACATTATTGAAATTGCAAATTTTGTACTTACAGACTTTGTATTTTACTTAGATGATGACTTATTATAAGAACTTTAGTAATTTTTAACCAACATAAAATGGAGGTTCTGTATTGAACCTGTATTGTTTGTATGTCCGCAATTTTCTCAAAAACTACTGATCCGGTTTGGATGGGGCCTTCACTATTTAAATGCATATTTTATCTGTTTACTTTTTAATACTTGAGGATTATATCTCAAGTATTTGGAGTGAATTATTTATGAAGTACATTTAAAATAGTTTTCTTTCTTTACACATAATAATGTCATTTAAAGTTTACGTTCTTGTTTAAAGTAAAGTATAATAGTCAATTTTTTTCATAGTTTATGTTGTGTCAAAGTTGGTGTGGAAAGTTTTTTTGACAAATGTTATGTTCTTGTCTTCGCCTTTTTTTTGTCCATGCACTAACACATGATTTTGTTGTACTTTAGTAAAGTACCCATTATAGCCACTTAGTATTTTTTTATTGGAATATGCAAATACAAAAATCATTATGTAGTTTCATTTGCATATTGAATAAACAAAACTGGCTTTTAATTCCATCTGAATAAAGTTTATTTTGCCTTTTCTGTAAGCTTTACTTGACAATGGATATAGATTTGGCAATTTTTTTTTAAATATTTAAATAAATGGGCAAATAAAGGGAATAATTTGAAAAAGAACAATCAAAACTCATGATTTAGGCAGCAATAAAACACATACAATTTTTTTAAAAGATCATGTCTAAAAATGCCTTAATTATCATAAAAAAAATAATCAATCTTATCTAATCACTGTCCTTTGCAATTTGTTAACACAACGTAACAAGATTAATTTGAGATATCAATCATTCTATTTTAACAGCATCATAAAAACAAACCAACCAAGATACTCTTCGGCATGGCATCCAATATGCTCAAGCACGCGTTTCTCATCTTCCGAACCTACCTGGACCTGTTCATCGACCTGGTCTACGGTTACTTCTGGGAGGGCAAGAGGAAAGCTATACCGGACTTGGAGAAGAAACATGCTTTTCTTGCCGAGAGTGCTGTTGCGTTGGCTGCGAAGATCAGGAATAAAGAGCTGAAGTCTGAAGAGCTGGTCAAGGCTTGCATTGAGAGGATCCAGCAAGTAAGTGCTTGATTCATATTTTCCACTTTTTTTCTGACGGGAAATCATTAAATGACTCCTCCCACCGTGGGTGGGGTGTCAAGCTCTTACAGACTTAAACCATGTATGTTCTTTCCTCAGCCCTTTGTGTTCCAGGGGCGTGGTAACTCTTTCGAACATCCCACAGCCCCGGCAGGCTATGGCCCTCTGGGAGAACCCCTTTTTTTGACCACTACGACATAGTTAATACTTGCCACAGTTGTAAAATTGAGTGTCATTAATACTAAATATTATGGTGCCTAAGTATAATTTATAGCAGGCAATACATCTGAAACATTTTGTTGCAGGTGAATCCAATAATAAACGCGGTGACCGACGAGAGATTTGAGGATGCCCTGAAGGAAGCGCGAGAGGTGGACAAGCAGATTGAAGCTGGACTTACTGAGGAATACTTCCAGAAGAAACCATTCTTGGGTAGGTAATTGCTTCTTTTTATTTTAGTACCTACATATTTGTAGCTGTAAGGAGGTTATGGCCAGTTGCGGTCCGAGGTGACCCGGGGGGGAGGGGGGGTCACAGGGACATGACCCCCCAATACCAATACAACCCTCAGCGATGAGGGTTGATCAAGGTTCGGTTACGCTTGGCGCGGTCGGTCCGTGGATGGGTCACCACTGGTTATACCATGCCGAGACTCCTCCATACCTCGGAATGCACGCTAAGCCGTTGGTCCCGGCTGTCATTTATAGAAGTCGTTACGGATAGTCAGAAACCAGAAAGTCTGAGAATTATAGGGGGAGAGGAAAGGAAGTACACATTCTATAGAGTTATTTTTGAACGTATACTAAAATTTTCAGAGATCTTAAAAGAAGTAGTGAGATCACTCGACTTAATGTGCACTCGTTCTGCAATGAATACGTTTTATAAATCCGGAACCTCATATTGTTTTATGCAACCGGTTCTATGAAAAGTTAATGCAAGTCCTTAACAAATAAATATGTGCTATAAGTGTATACTAAAGAGTCAACTCCTTTGTTATTCCGCAAAACACCACAAGGCTGTCTCGACATTTAGTCGCTAAAAACATGTAAGGGTTGTCACAAAAACATTTTTTTAATAAATCTAATAAATTTAATAATAAAAAAAATATTTAATAATTTAATAAAAAATTTAATAAATATTTATTAAATTATTTAATAAATAATTTAATTAATTTAATAAATTATCATAACTTTATATATTTTAACTGTTTTCAACGAAATAATAATATTTGTTTCATTCGGGTCCTGAGGAAACTATTTCAAGCACCTGGTTTAAAACTATTCTATGTCCTTACCCAGGTTTCAACCTTATATCACATTTTATCTAAATCGCTTCACCATGAAATCCTAACAAAAAAAAGTCCCATTCGCTTAATTATTAAAGTTTCGTACTTTAATAATTAAGCGAATGGGACTTTTTTAAAAGTAAAGTACTACTTCATTTAATTACTAAAGCTGGTACCCGCGTTCTGAGGTTTGGAGACATGATACTGGAAAGATAGTGTGCATAGTTACGCAATCTCTATAGCAAATTTCATTTAAATCGATTCAGCAATTTTCCCGTGCAAGCGTAGCAGACAGATATACTTTCTTTCACTTTCGGATTTATAAATCAGTTAATATGTAAGGATACAAAGATATTAGTCGCCTTATTCGTCGTGATGGCAAGAAAGGCTTGTGCAGGTAGGTACCTACCTAATTTTACCTATTTAGCAGTATCTCAGGTGTTTCACTTAAAATATTGGAAAGGGGAATGAACAAAATGAATAAAACAGTTCAACGAAAATGAACAATATTATACATTAGTTCTGTGTATACAACGTACAGATGTGCAACAGTACTTTATTGGGTTTTAAATTGTGTTTTGTTGAATTTAATGTTACAATTAATTCTCATCCTTACATTATAATTTTTTTTTTTTTAAAAAAACGTTGCCCCACACTAGTGCGTTTACAAACATACATTACACATGCACAAACACCCAGACCCGGAACAATTTTAGTTGTCCCGTGCGGGAATCGAACCCGCGACACGCAGCGCAGCAGCTAATTGCTCAGCCACTACGCCAAACGTGCCGTCATTTCAATTCAATTAAAAAACACGATGGAGAGCAATCACATGGTTGAATGAATTAAATTTTACTTAAGGTGTCATCAAATGTTTACGCAGTATTTTTACCGGCGATCGAAATAAAAGATTCTATGAAAATTAAAAATAAATCGTCAGTTTTATTAATACAGTTTTTCTCTTAGATAGAAATTTGTCAAAATCGGTTCAGTTTTGTACGTAGAAGCATATTTTTATTTTATCATCACCGGGCGTATTTTATGTACACACCTTTTCATTACATAGCCCTAAACGCATTGAAATGCATTTTTCACTAGCAAATCATAGCATGGCGGTTAAAGCTTTCGTTGTTGCTTTTTAAGGCAGTTTTTTCTCTTCATTTTGTTCATAGACTGTATGTTTTTTTACAAAGCTATAATATTTTGACAATATTCTGTCCAAATTTTCTGAGCAGTTTCCCCCGTGAGATAGTTGCATTAAGTGGCAAAAATAACTTTTGCGAAAAGCCCTTGTAAATTTTCGGCATGTGGGCTGACGGCGTTTGCCACTTGCTTGGCGAAGCAGCCTTAAAAAGTTCGGTAAACAATCATTGTTTAATCGTCTTGTAAATAAACGTAAGTGGCCATCATTCTGCATATCAACGGCCAAATGACGAATCGAATTAATACTAATAATCAATGTATTTGTAAATTTTATCGTATTGGTCACGGCTTTACCAGTTTCTTTGTTTTGAATTTTTAAGTTGTTGAAAATATATTGAGCTTGGTCCAACAGTTTTAACTCAGAGCTGTCACCTCGAAACGGGCAACCGTACGGTTTGTCAGAGTGAACGTTGCTAGAATTTAGCAAGTCAAATAAATTATCAACTGTTTTAATAAACTCAACTGTTCCATTAGCTGGTGTTATTTGTCCTGAAGCAGCATATGTCTCTAGTGCAGCAGCCACTGAACTGCTGAATACTTGAGTCGCGAATCTGACTCTTTGCCTTTGAAAGTTATTGGGAAATATATGAGCATCTGTTAGCTTTGGTACAGACCGCATGTCTTTGTTTATATCCAAATTATACAACGTTTGTATATCGTCCCAAGATACGGTCTTTCCATTATATTCAAAATTGTTTTTTATCAAATTATTCCGTATACATTTTACTATATGTGGTACATCAAATATGTAATAGATCTTCTTTTCATCGATGTTGAAGTACGACTGTTCTTTCGAGATACCTATGGATTTTGCAAATTGTAAATAATCCGATCCTTGATTTGAAACTAAGGCCCTAATTCGAAATCCTACCGTGGAAAGGCTTTTAATGATATTCCGAATCCAATTAGCCAGTTGTTCATCAATTTGACTCGATGAAATAAATGCGAACCCAATAGGCTGTTTCCACTGTGATGTTAAACCTCGAAGCATGATCGTGAAGGCAAATTTAGCAGCGTGGGCCTTTTGCTGTCCGTCTACTTCATGCCATCCAATGATTCTGTCCAGCTTGTGGTCATAAGTGAGAGAATTTTTCAGGCTCATTTTATCTATACACATAACACATTCTTTTTGTGATACCGACATAAGTTTTGCTGTAGCTGATAGCGCGTCAATCATGTGTTTGTTAATATGAGTTGTCATAGGAATGTACATAGAGCATAGAGCGTTTTTGCTAGGCAAACACAGAGTTTTAGCCAAGAATCTGTAACATTGTGGACTCGTGTAATACATGTTTAAAGCGAACAATTTAAATTCTTTACTGTATCTCTTCCCCTTGCCATGTAGTTTAAGGTTAATCTGCGTTTTTACTAAATTGCTCAAATTCCTATTTAAATATATATCACAGCTTCGTTCGAACTGCTTTTTCGATATTCTTTTGTTTTTGGACACAGATTTTAAAGGTTTTGCTTTTGTTTTTTGGCTAAGATTGGTTTGTTTGGGTGTATTGTCGGGAAATTGTTCATTGTAATCAGGTGTTTGTGATCCAAAATCCTCCTGATGTTTTTCACTAAAGTATGTTTGGGTAGATTGTTCAGCTGTGTCTACGTGATTAGTTACATCTTCCGATGCGATAACATCTGAAGGTGCTGGTTGTGTGCAAGTAGATTCACTATTCATAGGCAAATTCAAAGTGGGTACAGCCTTACATTTTAAAAGAATTTTTGCGTACATTTTTTTATCGAAGTGAAGGCTACATATATTCATATGTCTTAGTGCTTCAAGGTTTTTGTCAAATAAATCAGCTCTCCCGCAAGCTTTAATCCATGCTTGGCATCTGAAAAGAAAAATGACATTAGCACTTAGTAGGTATAGGATTTTCTTCAGATTTAAGATGAATGAATGCGATAAAGTAAGAAGAAAGAAGACCTACCTACCTACTTAGTGACATGTTTTATAACGTGCAGTGTATTATTAATTAGCAGTTATTTCAATAGATCTAACCGTGATGAATGTCGCAGGTAGAAAAGAAAATAAAGGCGTCATTATTTTATAAATATATAACTACTCAATCTAAATAAAAGAAGACTGACTGGTTGACTGATCGATCGACGTATAGCTGAAACCGCTGGTTCTAAAACTATGACATTTTGCGCACTAAGGGCGCCTTCAAATTAGCCGCCAAGTGTCGCGCGGAGGCAGGGCGTCTGCAGCGCTGCGGTCGCGCTGCCGTTACTAGGTTTGAGAATGGTAGTGTTGTATTTTAGTTTTACGATGGACTCAGACAAAGAAAGACTGCTCTTAGTGTTACTATTAAAAAGAAAAAGTATTTTGAATAAAAAACAAAAAAAGAAGCCTAAGACAACGTTGCCATTATTTTGTATAACTCATGAAACTGAATTTTATAAAGTGAAAGATTACAGTGACCAAAAATTTCGAATATTGTATTGTACAAAAAATACATGGGCACCATCACTAGTCGACCGATGAACTGAGGCGCGGCCACGGCGCGGGTGTAGCGCTGCAATCGCGCGTTTTTTATTTGTATGGATTTACAAAGCAGCGCGACCGCAGCGCTGCAGACGCGCTGCCTCCGCGCGACACTTGGCGGCTAATTTGAAGGCGCCCTAAGAAAGGATTTTTCTAAATTCATCTCTTAAAGGGTTGGAATGAAAAACTCATTTAATTCGTATAGCCCACGATGGCGAAGCCGTGGGCGGAAAGCTATTAATAAACATAATATTCGTAATACCTATAATAGCTTTATAAACACCCTTTAATTAGCAGCTCGTGAGCGGTCGCGAACATGTCGGTTAACCCTAGCAGAGCCCGCGCGCCCGCCGCGCTTTGTGACATCATTCAGCATACCTTTCCTTAGAAATGTACTATCGCGGACACTTCCGCCTGACCACCACTAAGTTCATTTTTGCTTGCACTCAAAAATAGAAGCGCTCTCTAGCCCCGCCCTTTTGACCTTGAATAGACGAATGAAAGACAAGATCGGCCGGCGGCCGGTCGAGCACACTGCAAAGATATTGAAACAAATAGTGCGTGTGAGAAAGAGACAATGTAAGGGGGCGTGGCTTGGCGCCGCCGCAGGATTTAGGCGACAAAATTTTTAAGTGATCAGGCGGCAATGACCGCGATAGTACCTAAATCGCTGCTGGTTAAAACCGCTATTATTCTAATGCTGGTATTACACTTGGCTTATTTGTCCAAATATTTGGGTTATTTTATAAATATTATATGAACTCTATTACAAGTTTCATAATGTTCACCTTGCAATACGGAAATGGCGTTAATATTTGGACAAATAAGCCAAATATAGTACCAGCATTAAATAAAAAAAATTGGTTGTCAAATTTTGCGCAGGTAAACGTTCGTAATTTGAAATTACATAAATATAAAGGAATATAACTATATAAAAACAACTGAACTTCCTTCTATTATATACAGCTGCGATGTTTACATAATATTATAGGTTTTATTCCACATTCAGGCGGACAGAATGTAAAATAATACAAGTCTGTAAACATTATACAGGAAAATTTTTTAACCAGTTCGCAAATTTTGTCACAATAAACTTCAATACTTTAAAAAAAACACGTATTTTTCAGTTCGTTACGTCTTAGTACTAATAAAAAGTTATCGTTTACGAAACATATTCACTTAAGAACTTAATTTATCTATTATTCGCCGGTCGACGCGTGGTGTAGCTATCACAGTGCCGGATTTATATTTTTTATGAGTATAGGCCACTTTATTTCCGCCGCCCATGTATCTTCCTAAAATAATAATTTTACATTTGTAGTAAGGAAAACACTTAAGTTAAATAAAATAAACCGGCCAAGTGCGAGTCGGGATCTTGTTTTTTTTCGACCGCATAATTAAGTTTGTTGAGGAAAATTGCTGATTACTTAAAAACTGCAATACGATACGAATCATAGTTTTATTTTGCCTGTAATATTTAGGCTAATGTCTATCAGCCCTAATTATTTCAGATTTTTCTGTTCCCAATCTTTGGAGATACGGAGATAAGAACGATTTTTTTTATGCGGACTCTATTATAATTCCAAAATTAAAAGACATACCAGAAAACTTAAAATTATATTCGAATGTGTAAATAATTTAAGACCTCATATGATGCCTAAATACATTTTAAACCCCCACTAACTCCCACTTTTTCTATAAAAGATGTTTTTTCAACTTTTTTCATTTACGATACGCATGCACAATCGTTCTTCATAACTGTTGCAAGCATGAGTAGTTCCTGAAATAATCAGCTGTGACAGATAGACAGACAGACGAAGTGAAAAATAAGGCGCAGGCAGCTGAGTGCGGGCGGGAAGCCTTTTAGGGGCACCATATCAACTTTTGCTCGGGGCCCTTGTAACAGACTGGGGCGAAGTCCAAATGGAGGGTAGACTTTTCACAAAAGAAACAAAACCTTTTGCATTTTAATAAAATAAATAAACACTATGGTTTACTTTTTTAACATGATAATATTGAATCATATTTTTCCAAAAAACAGTAATAAAAACAGAGTTTGAAAAGTAATTCATACGTAATCGATAGCGCGAGCGAAGCGAGCAAAATTTTTGTTGTACCTTGTTAATTATAGGGAATATTTTTTTTAAATAAATGGTAACAAAAACAGAGCTTGTAAAGAAATACAAATAGCTATGTTAGTAATAAAAACAGAGATTGAAAAGTAATTCATACGTAATCGGTAGCGCGAGCGAAGCGAGCGCGAATTTTTTTAGCATGTTAATTATAGGGAATAAAATTTTTCAATAAATTGTATCAACAACAGAATCTAAAAATAAATAATATACGTAATCAGAAGCGCGAGCGCTAACTTTTTTTTTAACAGGATAATTATATTTTTCAATAAATTGTAACGAAAACAGAATCTGAAAAGAAATAAGAATATGTAATTGAAAACGCGAGCGAAGCGAGCGCGAATTTCTTTTTTAGCAAGTAAATTATGGGGAATAATATTTTTTTCATGGGTTGCAATGATTGTTGATGTTGCGACCTATTTTATTTAGTTTCCGAAGATGGGAGAATTTTTCGCTAGTTCTATAAGGTTAAGTTCAGTAAGGTTGGCTAATCATGTTTTGGGAGCCCCGGTGCACTGCCCCGCCTACCCCCTGGGTAGCTAAGCCTCTGCTCACGCTTTTATGTAAGTGATAACTGTAACAAATTAAAGCGTATGTTGCTTTTCCACGAAAACAATGAAAAATGCTACTGCCACCCGACCCCCGCTCTCATCCAACACTCACGCAGTAATATAGATAAAATAGGTACAATAACATAACAGTAGGTACCTAGGATTAATAATTTTCGATAGGAATGAGTTTCTATAGGGATTAAACGTATTAGTATAAAAAACCATGAGAAAACCAGTGAGCGTCCTGAAATCTGAATCTGAAATCTGCCGCCCCTAGGACGCTGCCGCCCCTAGGCCGCGGCCTATACGGCCTATTGACAAATCCAGGACTGAGCTATCAGCTGAGTCGTATTGTACCTGTGAGCTTGCTCTCACATGCCTACGCGGTGCAGTTCTATTACGAATAGGTTATGCCCATATTTTACATTTTTCAAAAGAGAACACGGGAGAACAAAAAAAAGAAAATTTAACAAAACATTGAAATGTATTCTATTAATGATACTGAATCACCAAAAAGAATTTGCGCACTGGATAAAAAAAATCCTGTATGCTTTACTTATGGCCACATTTACACCCAGCTGCTTAAAAAATTATCAGGTTACCTACATAAACCTTAAACGGAAGAATTGTCATTCAAAATTGACAAAATGGAGGTTAAAACTGAAGAATTTTGCTATTATTTTATGTTATTCATCTTAATATTTATGATAGGTACATGTTTACTTAATGATATTCGTAAAAGTTGATTTCAAAGATTGACAAACATTTAGTCATTTATACTTAATATCTATGATATTTGTAAAGGTATAAAGTACCTACCTATACCTACCTATAAATGACTAAAAGTTTGTCAATCTTTTAAATCAACTTTTAAACAACAATTACTAGGAAATGTTTACCTGCGCAAAATTTAACAATGACCAAGTGTCCCGGGTATAGGGTTGCCATACGTCCGGAATTTTCTGGACATGTCCGGTAATATAGGTATTTGTCCAGAATGCGGAGGGAATCCTAAACCGTCCGGAATTTCTACAATTTAATCAAAGAAAAAAAAATATAACTCAAATATTATTATTTCAAATTAAGGTAACAATCAACATTATATGTATTTTTATATATTCATTTTAATAGTTTTACTGATATTTAGTGCTAGAATTTGCTTCGTTCATTCACATACAATATGCATAATATCATTAATATTATATTTACAAGAAAGTCAGGAATTTTCATCAAATGTCCGGAGATTAGATTTTTTTTCTGGCAACCCTACCCCGCGTACCTACCAAGTACCTACATTGCCGTACCGCCAAATAGTCTTCTATTCTATCCTATTACCTGTGTATCGCGGACACTTTCGCGTCACAAGGCACTAAAAAGTAGCCCGTAACCATCTCCAGGATTCAATCTATCGCCGTACCAAATTTCATCCAAATCGGTTCAGCCGTTTTACAGTAAAAGCGGTAACAAACGAGTAAACAAACAAACTCACTTTCGTATCTATAAAATTAGTTTTGATTGCTAGACACATAAGTTCCATCCATTTATTTAGGTACCGGCTGTACCGAGATATAGCCCCCGTTTATTCCCGAAGTAAGGTAACTATAGGCTAAGCAGGTAATTAAATGAAAGTCCTTACTAATAATAATAAATGTGAAAGTGAGTTTGTTTATTTGTCCGTTACTGCTATTCTAAATATACTTTACTAGCTGTTTCCCGCGGTTTCACCCGCATCCCGAGGTAACTACTTAGCGCACCCGGGTAAAAAGCCTATGTTGTTCCTCAGGGTCTATTCTATCTCTGTACCAAATTTCATTTATATCGGTCCAGTAGTTTTGGCGTGAAAGCGTAACAGACAGACAGACAGAGTTACTTTCGCTATTTATAATATTAGTAAGGATTGTGATAACCTATATCGATCACTGTGGTTATTATTGTTACCTACGTACATATTCATATTATGTTTTTACCCGACTGCCGAAAGAGGGTAATGTTATTAAAAGGTATGTATGTATGTCTAACTCTTTCACATGTTCTACAGTTTTAACATATAAGAGGCCGTCCATTAATCACGTGATGTTTTGTTATGGCATTTTTTAACCGCCCCTCCCCCTTTGTGATACATGGTGAGATTTAAGACAACAGCCCCCCCCCCGCCCCCTCACGTGTATTTTTTAGTACCTACAAAGAAACATATTTCTTTTAAAGATTTATAAAATACAGGCATAGTAAAATACAAGTATCATTTTATTTTCGGCGTTTGTCGAAAAAATAAATACACGTGCTAAATTACTACACTCCCCCTCCCCCTCGTGATATTTCATGTTTTGTATGGTCAGTACAGTAGGTACTTAAACTCGCGAAAGTTCTAGAAGGCAAATTATATAAGTATGTATGACAAACGTACCTCAACTGATCTTTTGGAAACTGATGGAAACGCAATTCTTGCGTATTCTTATACGACGTCGATCTACAACCGTACACAGCACACGCGGTTCGCATATTGAAAGATAATATGTAATGAAATGATTCGAGTAGTTTCGTGAACGTGGCGCGCTTGATCGGTGAAGTACCGGCGCCCAAGCGATGTCGACCGGTACTAACGTTGACGTCACGTAGCGGGCAGGGGCAGGCGGCGGGGACCCCGCTCCCCTTCATACCGCTCCGCATTGTTGCTAGACGCCGAGTTGACTCACCAGTGTTATTATTATAAACTAGCTGTTTCCCGCGGTTTCACCCGCATCCCGAGGGAACTACTTAGCGCACCCGGGTAAAAAGTAGCCTATGTTGTTCCTCAGGGTCTATTCTATCTCTGTACCAAATTTCATTTATATCGGTACAGTAGTTTTGGCGTGAAAGCGTAACAGACAGACAGACAGACAGACAGACAGAGTTACTTTCGCATTTATAATATTAGTAAGGAAGTAAGGATTGACAAGCTCACGCGGCGAACTTTATACGGCCATTTTTTCTGTTGGTTTTTTATTTAATTTTCTTTTAAATATAAAGCTTATCCGGACATTGACGAACACAAAATTATCCATTTTGGTGCAGCCATTCGGAAGTTATGCGCGTACACATACATTTACGGCGATTTTTTTATTTATCTACTAAGTTATATAAAAATGAAGCCCTATTTGCCTTGGTCATCGCATCACGCGTGAACGGCTAGATCAATTAGGCTGAAATTTAGTACGGGGATAGGAGGGACTTAGGCTACTTTTTATCCGGGTGGACGCGGGAACCAGCTAGTTTATATTTATAATATAAATAAATTTAAAAAAATAGTAATATGTACTAATCTTGCGGTTTAACCCTCATCCGGGAACTACTTTCACGCACCGAATAAACTACCCTACATCCTCCCCAGGCTAGATCGACTTTATGCCAAATTTCGGCAAAATCAGTTCAGCCGTTTTATCGTGAAAGCGTAACAGACAGACAGACTACTTTCGCATTTATAATATTAATAAATATTAGCTTCCTATAGAAACTACATATTTCACGTAATCACATAAATCGTTCCCCAGGTTTCAATCTATATCTGTACAAAATTTCACCTAACTCGGCTCAGCCGTTTTGAATCATAGCGTAATAGATAGATATATTTGCTTTCTCATTTGTAATATTATTTAAGTAAGGATTTACTTTCAATCTCGTAACAAACGTTCGGTACATAAGTACCGTTATATGAATGTTTTCATCTAGCTCGACGAGCCAGCCCGCGAGCTGAGCTAATAGTTTTAAAATTCCCGATTATAATAATCATATATATATTTATTTATTTGTTAAAACGATGCCTCACACTAGGAATTACTCCTGTATTGTGGGTGCGTTTACAAATATACATTACACATGCACAAACACCCAGACCCGGAACAATTTTAGTTGTCTCGTGCGGGAATCAAACCCGCGACACGCAGCGCAGCAGCCAACTCCAACGCCAACAACCAATTGCTCAGCCACTACGCCAAACGTGCCGTCAAGATCCTAATATATATTATAAATATCCTAATATAAATATTCTGATCCAGCCTGTACCTTGCTGTCCTCCCCCAGCGACGACCTAAGCCGAGGCCCGTACCCCACTAGGGGGTGCCCTTAGCGTGTAGTGCTTAGTTTTGTAAGTTAAGCCCTGGCTGGAGTCCCTAAATTAATTTAAGGCACTTCACAGGCAAGCCCGGTTAAGCAGTCGACAACCTTCTAGGTCGACCTGCGAGATGCCATACAAAAAAATAAAATAAAAAATGAATGTTTTCATATGAAAGTGACGCTGGCCGCGATAGCAAACTGCTGTGATGTAGAAAGTTAACAATTATATCATTCATTATACATATCTCTAATTAGTGCTTTATTTCACTAATTAGTGCAATTACAATTATGATTGTGTGTACCTAATTTTATTATTTTGTGTTACTAAGGGCCAAGTTTACCGACATAATGGTTATATAATCGGCCTGTTAAACGAAAACATTTTTTAACTACGAAGCGGGAATTTTCGTGTTGTCAACTTATTGTTCAACCCCGGCTTGGTAATCGACTGTTATAGGAATAAAAAACCCAAATGATAGGTTATCCATCGTATGGTTGAAGTTTGGATTTATGGTAAACAGCTGTTTTAGTTGATCGGGCCGTTATCTTGTCGGTGAACTCGGGCCTTAGGCCCAATTTCACCGACAAGATAACAGTCCGTTCAACTAAAACAGCTGTTTACAGTAAATTCAAATTTTAAAGTTTCGAAGAGTAGCAGTATCATTTGAGCTTTTTATTTCTAAAACGGTCGATTACCAACCCGAGTTTAAACAAGAAGTGGGTAAAACGAAAACGAAGCGAGATAAAATTCTCGCTGTGTGACCCACTTCTTATTAAAACTCGGGTTGGTAATCAGCTTTTTTAGGAATAAAAAGCTCAAATAGTAGTGTTACCCTTCGAAACTTGGATGTCTGAATTATGGTAAACAGCTGTTTTAGTTGATCGTCCGGTTGGATCGGTTGTTAACTTGTCGGTGAACTTAGGCCTTACTTATATCATAATTAGCATCTTAAATTCTTTGATGTAATGTTATTCTTGCTAATATTATGTATCTCACTAATATTATAAATGCGAAAATTTGTGAAGTTGTACGTATGTATGTTAGTTGCACTTAGCAACACATTCAGCGAATCATTTTTATATTATAGACTAGCTTCTGTTCGCGACTTCATCCGCGTGGAATAGTGGTGCTCCGCTCCTATTGGTCTTAGCGTGATAATATATAGCCTATAGCCTTCCTCGATAAATGGGCTATACAACACTGAAAGAATTTTTCAAATCGGACCAGCGGAGAGATTGAGATTAGCGCGTTCAAACAAACAAACTCTTCAGCTTTATAATATTAGTACATATATAGATTAAAGATTAATCGAACCACGCACGCCACGTTGCAGCCAATTGCTCAGCCACTACGCCAAACATACCCTCAGATTAAATTTACATATCTCTTTAGGCATCCCATTCACGACTAAGGACAGCCATGCAGTGTCAGGCTTGCTGCACACGCTAGGCCTGGTGTCGCGCAAGCACGTGCGCGCGCACGAGGACGCGGAGTGCGTGCGCCTGCTGCGAGAGGCCGGGGCCATCCCCGTGGCCGTCACCAACGTGCCGGAGGTGAATAAGTGGTGAGTGAAAAGTGAAAAAAATGTGACACCAACATCAGATTTTTTTTTTATAATGTAGGTACTGGGGGCCTACTCTAACTCAACGAAAACGAAGATTCGAGTGAATATTCGTACGTTTTATTATGGGATTAAAGCCCAAGTTCACAGACTAGATAATGGTTCGACTTAAAACAGATGTTAACCATAAAATCAAACTTCCAACTTTCGATTGGTAACGTATTATTAGAGATTTTGATTCTTGAAATGGTCGATTACCAAACCAGGGTTGAACTAGAAGTGGGTAACACGAAAATTATAGATGGGAAATCA
This sequence comes from Pyrrhia umbra, assembly GCA_963891755.1. Taxonomy (NCBI): domain Eukaryota; kingdom Metazoa; phylum Arthropoda; class Insecta; order Lepidoptera; family Noctuidae; genus Pyrrhia; species Pyrrhia umbra. Next base: position 1,801,581 of record OY982934.1, on the reverse strand, counting down.
TCAAATCCCGCCGTGGGTGGGGCGGAAGGGAGTGTCAGACTCTTACTGACACATCCATGTTCCTTTCTCAGCCCTTTATGTTCCGCGGTGACTCTGTCATGTCTGTCTCTGTCGTCTGAACATCCCGCAGTTTACACATAAGCTTGGGGTTTAAATTCTATGGTAACTTTAAGCTTCCATATTAAGTGACTGGTTGTGGTTCCGTGCAGGATGGAGAGCCGGAACTACGTGTTTGGTCAGACGTGCAACCCGCACCACACGGGCCGCACGCCCGGCGGCTCCAGCGGCGGCGAAGCAGCCCTGCACGCCGCGCGGGCCGTGCCCATCTCGCTCTGTACGTCACATGTTACCACCACTAATCACTAATTACCCCCTACTCATCATCCCTATGCTATTAATTAGCCCCTAATCTACACAATCATATAATACCATTTAAACGGTTAATTTTTATATTGTTTAATGTAAATAAATAAAGGTGGGGGGGGGGGGTAATCAGCTGTTTGAACCTGACGCCAAAACTACTGAAAAGATATTATTCTTGAAATTTACCAAAAAGTCTTGTAACTCTATGTATGAAATCAGCCTTACTAGGCCATAATCAACATATAATCTGATTGATTAATTGATATTCCATATTCATAAACCGTTATTATTATGAATAAGTGAGGTACTTTTTGTACGGTGATTTATGATAGACTAGCTTCTGCCCGCGACTTCGTCCGCGTGGAATAGTGGTGCTCCGCTCCTATTGGTTTTAGCGTGATGAAATATAGCCTATAGCCTTCTTCAATAAATGGGCTATCTAACACTGAAAGAATTTTCAAATCGGACCAGTAGTTCCTGAGATTAGTAGCGTACGCAAAAAAAGTTGATTGATGAATTGAAAAGATGTGTTGATTTCTTATACCTTGTGTCCGAAAAACCCAAATATCTTACGGAATCCTATTTTTTTCCAAAATAAAATTTAGCCTATGTTACTCGTGGATAATGTAGCTTTCGAATGGTGAAAGAATTTTCTGTCCAGTAGTTTTTGAGCCTATTCATTACAAACAAACAAAGTTTTCCTCTTTATAATATTAGTGTAGATTATAATATTAGTGTAGATAAACTACCGACAAAGTACTGCAGAAATCTAGCAGATAGTTTAGGGTTTTTCCTAGTTAATAATAATGTGTTTTCAGGCTCAGACATCGGTGGCTCGACCCGCATGCCCGCGTTCTTCTGCGGACTGTACGCTCTTAACCCCACTTCAGGATATACCAGCCTTAAAGGTATGTATACTACACTTCGACTACTATGCGGCCATTGAAGATACATATTAATATTTTTTTCATCATCATCATTCCACTTATTGTCCCACTGCTGAGCTAATACCTGTTCTCTTACTGAGAAGGCATAAGCATTGATCAACATGATTGCTCAAGGTGGATTGGTGATTTCGGACTTTTTAAGTCCAGGTTTTCTTACGATGTTTACCTTCACCGTTAATCAGTGGGGTCCAAGATACAGAACTTTCTTTCTTGCCAGTTTCTTTTTCTTGCCAGGTTTCGAACCCGCACACTCGTACTTGAGATGCAGGCGCCTCAAGCTTTATTCCCCGGTTTCATCAAACTTCATTAAATTTTATACTTTTATCTATGTTACAAAGTTGATATATTTTTTATTATGAAGCCATCCTACCTAATATTATAAATGCGAAAGTGAGTTTGTTCGTTACCGTTGCACGGAAAAACATCTAAACCGATTTGGATAAAAGCCCTGTCGAGCCCTAAGAGAAATGTTTAACGCACCCTTATAAAAGCTACTAACCTTTAACCGTCATCAGAGTCACATCTATCTCCATTCCAAATTTCATATAAATCGGTCCAACAGTTTTACCGTGAAAGCGTAACAAACAAACAAACTCACTTTCGCATTTACATTATAATATTAGTAAGGATTTTGTCAGATTTTTAATGACAGTTTCTTCATTTCACGTACTTATACCTACATAAATTTAATCTCATATTTTTGGTGCAACTTTGATACATATACATATTATGTGAACATAATCTGTCGTGACCTCCCAGGGTCGGCCCTCCGCACTGGTAAGGAGAAGTCGATGGCTTCCATCGGGTTCGTGAGCTGCCACTGCTCCGACCTCATCCCGCTCACCAAGGTCATCACCGCCGACAAGGCTAAGGACTTGGATCTCGATAGAGTGGTCGATGTTAAGGTATGTCATTCCCACTCATATCTATACATATAAAATGCTTTGTCCTTAATTGACTGACGGATCAACGCACAGCCTAAACCGCTGATCGTAGAGACCTGAAACTTGGAGGGTGTGTTCTTTGTATGACGTATAGGTATCGGATAAGAAAAGATTTTCCGAAGCTCTACCCTTAAGGGAGTGAAAACGGGGGTAAAGTTTGTATTAACTATTGAACTGTTTTGTCCGAACTTCATTTTAACTTGACAGATAAGGGCAAAACTGTTACGGCGTTATACGAGCCCGTAACGTAATTTGTTTCAGTGGTTATGGCTGATTATGTCCATCATTTGTACATTTCAGAAAGTGCGGTACTACTACGTGGAGACGGCCCAGGACCTGCGCGTGAGTCCCATCTCGGCCGAACTGCGCGCCGCCATGAACAGGTATCATATAATATGAACTAGCTTCCCGCCAGCGGCTTCGCCCGCGTCATTTAAATAATTACCGAGTTTCATACAAAATTTGCCCCCCCTTTTCACCCCCTTAGGGGTAGAATTTATCAAAATCCTTTCTTAGCGGATGCCTACGTCATAACATCTACCTGCATGCCATTTTTTTTTGGTATGGACTACCAAAGAACATTGAGATTAACATTATTATATCAATGCCATTGAACCTTTCTATTCATAGAATATTTATTCATTAAAATAAAAATATTAATATTAATAATAAGTAAACCCAGACAACTTAAATGTCGTGTTTATACGGTACCGTGACAGCTTATGATAAAATTAATAATGCCTATCAAGATATACATAGTTTTTGGGAAATTAGTGAATTAAATTACCATGTATAAACAATATCCCAGGGCCATAACGAAGCTGACGGAAGACGCGGCGTCGACCGGGCAGGCCCCCGCGCCGTACTACCACGCCGGCTTCAACCACATGTTCGCTCTGTGGCGCTACTGGATGACGCACGAGCAGGACTGCTTCGCCAAGCTGCTCGCCAACAACCAGGGCACCGCCAGCTTCTACAAGGAGTTCCCTAAGAAGGTCACTACCAAATATCTATCCTTACTAATATTATAAATGCGAAAGTAACTCTGTCTGTCTGTCTGTTACGCTTTCACGCCAAAACTACTGGACCGATATAAATGAAATTTGGTACAGAGATAGAATAGACCCTGAGGAACAACATAGGCTACTTTATCCCGGGTGCGCTAAGTAGTTCCCTCGGGATGCGGGTGAAACCGCGGGAAACAGCTAGTATTTATATTATAAAGCTGAAGAGTTTGTTTGAACGCGCTAATCTCAGGAACTACTGGTACGATCTGAAAAATTCTTTCAGTGTTAGATAGCCCATTTATTGAGGAAGGCTACATATCATCATGCTAAAACCAATAGGAGCGGAGCACCACTATTCCACGTGGACGAAGTCGCGGGCAGAAGCTAGTATTATCATATTCCTCTATGTAGAACTATTTGGAGTCAACGCAGTAATTTTTTTAATTTTATACATGTCTATCAGTCGTCATCTAGAGGAACTCGTGGCTAAGTAACAGCCGCACGGTTCGACCGATCGAAGGTTAAGCTGCGCATGGCGCGGCCGGTCCGTGGATGGATGACCATCTTTGTCATGGCGAGACTCCTCCGTGCCTCTCAAAGCACGTTAATACTAAACATAAAAGTAAAAAACAATCAGGGGTTTTTAAAATCAAATATTATCGCTAAATAAATTTGTGTTTCCTCATTCCAGCTGGTGGGTATGTCGCAGTACACTCTGCCGGCGATCCTGAAGCTTCTGGATGACCAGGTTCTGCCGCCTGTCAACAAGGAATGGGCGGAGAACCTCACCCAGGAACTCAAAGATGACTTGATTGTGAGTATTATTTATTATCTCAACTATTGCTACACTTAACTACGTACGATATGGGTTTTTTTTTATATTCTTGAAAGTATAAAGTATAGCTGTACCCCACGTCTCGAGGGAACTACTTCAAGCACCCAGATAAAAAGTACCCTAACCTGTAACCTTATCCTGGGTTCCCCTCGATCTGTGTACCAAATTTTAGCTTAATCAGTTCAGTAGATCCAGAGATTACCCCTTATAAAGTCACAAACTTTACCTCTTTATAATATTGGGTAAAGATAATTAAACAGTTTGGTGCAACCGGCTGTGTATCTAAATATGAATAACTCATCATCTGCCTAGCCTTTTCCCAACTATGTTGGGGTCGGCTTCCAGTCTAAACCGGATGCAGCTGAGTACCAGTGTTTTACATGGAGCGACTGCCTATCTGACCTCCACAACCCAGTTACCGGGTAACACGGTACCCCTTGGTAAGACTGGTTGTCAGACTTTCTGGCTTCTGAATACCCGTAACGACTGTCAAAGATCTACAAATGACAGCCGGGACGTGCTTTCCTAGGCACGGAGGAGTCTCGCTATGACAATAGTGGTCACCCATCCACGGACCGACAGCGCAAAGCGCAGCTTAACCTGTGATATTGGTCGAACCGTGCATGATATGAATGAATAATTATTAACAGAAATTGCTGGGAGACGACGGTGTGCTCCTGTTCCCGAGCAGCCCCCTGGTGGCGCCGTACCATTACTCGCCCATCGTGCGGCCCTTCAACTTCGCTTACTGGGCCATCATCAACGCCCTGCACTTCCCCGCTGCACAGGTAATATCTTTATATGTATTGAATCCTTCTGTACGTGTGTTTGTCACCTAACTCTTCCTTAATGGCTTAACCGATTCGGATGTTTTTTTTTTGCTGTACATTTGAGCGGGTTTCTGAATGATTTGAAAATACAATTGGACCCGGTAGATGTCGTAGTTTCCATAAAAACGCCAAAGTTTTAAAAAATATATCCAAATTTTATCTCAATCTGTAATAGGTTGATAGAGGAGCTCTCGAAGAGAAGAGAAACTCAACGTGGAGTGTTCAATATGTGTATATTTAAGCAGTCTCCATAGCAAAAGCCGAGAAAAACACATTACACTGTCTTTTATATTATTAGCTAATGACCCCAATTCGTACGTCAATATGCTACGGTAATTACTTTAAATGTAGCAGTGCAACAGTGAATTATGACATATAGCTGTTTCCCGCGGTTTCACCCGCATCCCGAGGGAACTACTTAGCGCACCCGGGTAAAAAGTAGCCTATGTTGTTCCTCAGGGTCTATTCTATCTCTGTACCAAATTTCAATTATATCGGTTCAGTAGTTTTGGCGTGAAAGTGTAACAGACAGACAGACAGAGTTACTTTCGCATTTATGATATTAGTAAGGATACTACACTGTGTTACAGAGAGAATACATTACAGACAGGCTGGAGTTGCTGTCGCATTTATAATATTAGTATGTCATGTCCCCCAGGTCCCGCTAGGTTTGAACAGCGACAGGATCCCGCTGGGCATCCAGGTGGTGGCGGCGCCGCGGCACGACGCGCTGTGTGCCGCCGTCGCACAGCACCTGGGGCAGGCGCTGGGCGGGGCCGCGCCGCCCTGCCGCCTACTGCAGTAGCACTACGTACTGTACGCTTGCGGGCAGGGGCTGGGCTTATGTAGGCCATACATGTTAGGTTTTGCATGATGGTTTTAGCCGTACATGCACAACCGACAGGCAAACCCTAGCGTGTATGTGATAAAACTGTACAGTTATGTGCAATATGAAACTCGGTTATGCCTGTCGGTTATGCATGTAAGGCTAGAACCATCATGCAAACCCTAACGTGTATGGCCTCCATTACAGCTCTTTACTAAGGCATTATTGTTAACTACAGTAAAAATCTAATTTGATGTCTGTGTCTAGTCTAATTACCGAAATGGCTGAATCTATTTTAACGAGACATTAACGTTTGATTTTATAAAGAATATTTGAAGCTTGATTATTAAAAAAAATAGGCAACCCCGCAAAAAAAAATCTAACGTAAAATTTTAAATAATTAAAATTAAAAAAAAAGCTAGTTCTTTCAAATTCTCAAGTACAGTTTCAGACTATTCAAAGTAAAAGTTATATGAAAAGTAAAAAAACCTTTGTCGAAAAATATTGACCTAACAACTGTCTGAACACAGCTGACTGGCTCCCCTGAACCATAAACAACTGCATTTTTTTATATAAACATGTCCTAATATCAATAGGTTTTGTCAAATAAGTATTATTTGCTTACACGATTATATAATGCATTTCCATATATAAGACTTAAAAGGCAAAGATCGTAATTCGTAAAATATGTCTTGAATTAATTAAGTATGAAACAAAATAGCATTTTAATATTCGCATTCAAAGTTAGCATTTATAATTATATCAGTATAATGTGATAGGTACTTTCTAGTTTATTATAAAACTCCTACATATGTTATTATAGTATTGTTCTTCAAAATGTAACCCTTTTGTATATATAATGCGTCACTCTATAGTTGCTGCCTATCTATGAGCAAGGCGCGAGTTTTATGTATGTATGTCTGTCTCACTTAAGTTAGAAAGGTTGTGGAAATATTCGTATGGTGCTGGTGAAATTTATTTAAAAGTATTTGGTATAAAGATTTACTATGTGTAGTGGAGAGACGAAAGTTACTATAAATTATATATTTTTTTGATTAATAACGTGATGTCTGTTTCTGTGATGTCTTTGATGGTTAAAAGTATGTATTATATTTAAGTATTTAATTTAATTAGTATAGAAATTGGTTATTGTGTACAAGGTATAATATCATTGTCTTTTTAATTTTTATAAAAGAAGACCGGCGCTAACTGGATATTAGAGTAATATGGTACCCGGTTACTATCAATTATATTGTATGCCTTGTTATATTACTGAAATAATATTAAGTCATTTTGAGACTGATGTGTCAATTATTTATCTAAAACGGTGGAGGCTAAGCAGTTCAACTGTGTGTAATCAATAAATATATTCTTATAAACAAAATTTATTTTATTCATAACATATGACTTCTTAATGAAACTTTCTAGAGTTAAAATAGGACTCCACCACAGTATCCAATTCACTGCGATTCCTGAAAGCTAGGATCAACAGTGGCGATCAGAAAAGCGTCGGGGCAAGTTAAAGACAGAAAGTTGGTTGGTTTGTTTGTAAATAAAACTCGAATGGGTAAGTCGAAATCTTTTTTATTTGATTTGTTAAATCTCAGAGTGGGCGTGCACGCCCCGCGTGTATCTCGCGGCTTGTCGCCCCGCCGCGCAGTCGCAGTCGCACAGTCGCACGTGTCGCAGTCGCAGCCGCACGTGTCGCACGCGGCCGCCGCCGCAGAGCGTCGCCTACTCGCGTCACACACACCGCTAATCACCAGCGCTATGGTAACTCGGCAAGGATCGAATGCACACAGAACCATACTCGGGACAGCGTACAGCGTAGACACTAAGGTAACGTATATAGTATGATAATATCACTTAATGGAATGGAACAGTCAGTCTGTCTCAGGCGGGCGGCGCGGTCTCGCAGCACAGCAGGCGCGCCGCGCGGGCCAGCAGCGCGCGGGCCCCGGCCGGGCCGGCGGGGGGCCCGGGCGGGCCGGCGGGGGCCCCGGGCGGGCCGGGCGCGGGGCCCAGCAGCTCGGCCAGCAGGCGGCGCGGCGGCGCGGGGGGCGGGCGGGGCGCGCGGGGCGGCCGGGCGGCGCCTCAGCTCGGGAACTTGCAGTACAGCGCGTACTGCAGCTCGTAGCCCGAGAAGCGGCAGTGCTGCGACTCCAGCGGCGAGTACGCGCCCAGCGCCGGGAACTTCTTCAGCTGCCGGGCCGCCGACGCTCCCGGGGAGTCCTGGCGATACAATAACACTCTTTAGAACACAACATCTCAATAGGAACATCTTATAGATATCTCTTACAAAAAGGTGGACACTTCGATAAGCTCCGCTTAGTCGGCAAAGGTATTGAGTGATAAAGAATGTAGTTTTGAAGCCTAAAAGAAACTCACCGGTGTAGCGAAGACGGTGAGCACGAACTTGGCGGGTCGGAAGGCCTGCAGCACGCGGGCGATGACCTCGTCGTAGCTGGACACGGGCACGTTGGACTCGAACGACACGTACGAGCACGACCGCTCCGGGGTTATGTGGATCGTCATGTAGCAGCCCTGGGAAAACAATCGAGAACATTAATATTATTGGTTATTTTTTTAGTATCTTTTGCTATATTACAGAACCTGTCTCAATACTCAAGCATTACTTAAATTTAAAATCAACCAATTAAATGGCTCCAAATCTAATAATATCTTGAAGACAAAATATATATTTTTTTGTATTTTTTATCAAATGACTCCTCCCGTGGGGCAGAGCGGGAGGGAGTGTCAGACTCTTACTGACTAAACCCTACCATGTTCTTTCCTTCGCCTTTTGCGTTCCAGCAACTATTTCGAACGTCCTGCCGCCAAGATCTATGCTTGAGTATCGATCTAACTAAGGTTTTTCGTATTTATGTTTCAAAGCACATTTCTTGTTACGAAAAGGATATTTAGACAAAATATTGTCTCATGACACTTATATATAAATTATATAATACATAGTTGTGATGCAGACAACTTACGGATGGTAAATCCTTATCTCCCTTTAGCAGCGTAAACAAATATTATCTCATTATAAACAGTGGTTTATTTTAATGAATACTAGGGCCCAAGTCCACCGACAAAATTGTTCGATTAACTTAAAACAGCTGTTTACCATAAATTCAACTTCCAACTTTTGTTGGGTAACGTATTATTTAAGATTTTTATTCCTGAAACGGTAGATTACTAAACCAGGGTTGAACTAGAAGTGGGTAACACGAAAATTCCAGCTTCCTGGTTAAAAAAACTGGTTTTTGTTTAACGGATCGATTACGAAACCATAAGTCGATGAACTTGGCCCCAGGTAGCGTAAAAAGTAGAATAAGAAATGCATAGGTTTATACATGTTATTTTAGACGAATAGTCGATAACTGGTTACTGGATGAATCTAGGCTTACAGCAACTAAATATTTAGATTCTTCCTGTGTTTGCTAGATAGATCTGGATTCTTATCGCATAAAACTAGAACATTTTATTATCTTGTTAAGATATGAGTTCAATTGAGATAAAATCTAGCCTAGGCAATTGAATAATGACTAGATAGGCTTTGGTTACTGTAGGATAACACAAATCTTCTTTGTGTTTTTTTATCAGATGATCTGAACTTTTAAATCATATTTTACAACTAAAAGATAGCTAAAACTTATTTTGTATAAAATTTAAAAATCGTTAGTTAAACTAGGCTGAAAATCAACATTTTTTGAACGTCAAATTTAAAAAATACCCCCCAAAATAGCTCCCTTCAACACTTCCTTTGTGTTTGCTGGGAAGAAGAAGTGACGCAACAAATCCCCAGCAATATTAGCAATCTTAGAATCATAAAGCTATCTTAAAATCATAATCTAAATAGTCCCTTTGACATCAGTGTATCAAATTCAGATATAGAGTAATTTAGAAGTTCGAAGAAATCAATGAAAACTTACATCTTTAGCGACTCCGTTCATTGAGTAGCCGCATGGATCGAACAGGAAATCGTCTATGACCATCCCTGGTATTATCTTGTCTATGCCAGACTCCTGGGAACAATAAACAACACATTGTATCACGAATAATATTAATATTGAATGGACACCATACATCATTATTCAATTTCATCATAATTTGAATATCAGATGAGTAAATTTTCACTGACTCTTTGGTCTAGTCGTATAGCTAGTAATGCTGGCTTCCCACGGTGCCTGATATTATCGACGGACGCTGACCAGCCCACACCGACCCACCATGGGAAGAATTTCGTCAACAGCAACGCAGACACGTTCGTCGTGGTTGGAAGTCTTGCGTGCTGTGGTTGACTATCGGTGGTCGTCGGCTGTGCGGGATAATACACAGAATCACGCACCGTAGGAAACCAGCTGTAGCCTCCTGATGCTTTGTCCAGGATTCGATGAGTGTTTTGGTCAAAATTTTATATCAAAGAGTATTTCTGAGTATTAAGCCTACAGGCGTGAAAGTTTTTCTATGTTAGCCATAATCAAATTAGTATAAAATAGGAACTAAGTTATCCTTACCCTTGTAGCGGCAGCTGCATCAGCGGAGTACTGCCTGGTGAAGATGTCCATGACAGCTGGGTCCAGGTCTGACATCAGTATCTCGATGGTCTGGTCGGGCTCCGACAGGCCGCAGCCCTCGCTGGCGTCACTGTGCTCCTTCTCAAGGGCGTCTACTGTACCTGGTGATGAAACACGTATTTTAAGTTATTAAAATATACATTTTGAGCCAATAAATAATATTCTGATATTTTTTAGAAAAAAAAGGGACTCCTTAAACTTATCTGTCAGATAATGTTCCAATTATGGATTAATCTGGTGCATACTTGCTATCTAAGGAACTGGCCTTTAAGAGTTTTTATAATTCACAAACTTCACAGAGGTGCTTATTTTTATGTTTGTTTGTTTGTAAATGTGGTGATGTTATATAACAAATGAAAAGACTGTTAACTGGACTCCGTCAATAGTCTGAAGGCGACGACCAGGCGACAGGTTGTTGCAAATATAATTGCGTTCATTCTTTAAAATTAGTAAGTAGTAAAAGTGATTTACAGAGGCCCAATAAGTAGAAACCCTGTCTGCAATTCCTCTTCATTGACTGTGCCATTTCGTGCTGAATGTAATATTTATTTCTAAATAGACTAAGTTAGTAAATAGGCCGACTTTAATCCTAACATACTTTATCATCATCTGCCTAGCCTTTTCTCGTCTATGTTGGGGTCGGCTTCCAGTCTAAACCTAACATACTTGAAGTCAAAAAATAAATGGTTAGTCACAAAGCACCCTCTATCCTATCTGAACCTCTTTTGAAACTATATAAAGATTATAAAAGCTAAGAGCTGACATAAACAATAAACATAGATTAAGCCAACAGGTACATACGGTACAGTAATGTCAAGGAGTACCAATACCAATGAGGCGGAGATCACCTGAAGATGATATGATGACAAATTAATGAAGTGCTAATAACATTAAAATTCTAAGCTATGTTCAAAAAACGTGGTAGACTTATAAGGCATGCTCGGATCTCAAAAGATGAATCTTTAATATTTTCCAACTTCAAAATACACAAACAAAAATTAAACCCCTTACGCAAAAATGCCTTACATCATTCTTGGAAAAGAGCTGATACACTGCTGGATCGATATTAACCAAACATAGCTAAGAACCACCGCAAGGAGGCTTTCAAATGAAAAAAAAAACCACATCGAAATCGTTCCATTCGTTTGAGAGCTACGATGCCACAGACAGACATCGTCGTCAAACTTAGAACACCCCTCTTTTTGCGACGGGGGTTAAAAAAGGTAAAGGCCAAAACTCGACATCAATAAATATGGTTTACCTTCCAGCGGCAGTAGTGTGTACAGGTACCAGCAATCTTTTTCAGGGCCCATGATGTAAGCGCGCCCATCGCCGAAGAATGAATCCAGAAGTTTCACCTGGAACAATGAAAAAAAAAATATAAGCTAAGATTAAAGGAAGTGAGTAAAAGATTACTAACTACATGTGGAAGGACGAAAACGGATTCCTAGAGATACTGATTAAAGAAATGGTAGGTTAGGCTAGATTCCGTGAAAATTTTATAATATCAAGACGAATGGAATATATGATAAGAGTGACAGCTGACAGATAAAAAACTTTACCCTCGGTTCATTACTCAGCGGTTGGGTAAAAAGGAACACAATCGCACCAAAGGAAAATAAAACTAGGGCCGGATGAAGACGAATGCTGTCGTAATTTACTAGTAATGATAACAATTTATCTGACAATCAAAAAAGATTGGCTCTTACTACTTTCTCTGACATGTTTCCTGATGACAGACTTTTTTGACGATACTTGACTTATTTAAATATCTCGTGATATTTTACACATTCTAAGGGCCAAGACCACCGACAGATGGCGTTAAACGAAAACGTTTTCTAACCTCGAAGCGAGAATTTTCATGTTGTCAACTTCTTGTTCAACCCGGCTTGGTAATCGACCGTTTTAGGAATAAAAAACCCAAATGATAGGTTATCCATAGTATGGTAGAAGTTGAATTTATGATAAAGAGGTGTTTTCAGTTGATCGGAGCGTTATCTTGTCGGTGAACTTGGGCCTAAGCCACACAAATATCGCTCGAATAGAAGTTTAGCTTCATAACAGTTACAATAGTCTACGCTGGTACAATAAATGGATCAGCTGCAACTCGAGACGGATGCTACCGCCACGTAACGCGAGCCTGCCCAACTGTTACCGCTTCCTGCTAGCGGCCAAACACAATGACAATACCACTGCACGGACCAACGAGACACGATCCCGAACGAAGCTCTGATGATGGAGCATACGAAAACTAATAGGTGTATGTGTAATGTGGGGATTGAAAGAAACATTGATTAAAAAAAAACTTTCTAATGTTCTTTTTTAAGATCTTGTAAATAATATTTAAAATAGGAGAGAACTACTTCACGCACCCGGATAAAGAAATAGTCTTCTCCAGGATCCCCCCAATTTCCATACCAAATTTTATCTAAATCGGTTTAGTAGATCCAGATTACTCCTACAACCTCACAAACTACCTCTTTGTAATATTATTAAAGATATGTATTCATATATACATAATTTTGGGAAGTCCTTCTCTAAAGAGTATCAAAATAGGTCAGTACCTACATGCAGTGGTCACATTTGGATGAGAGCGAGTCTACAGGCTTCATACTCGTGTTTTGAATGGGAAAAAAGTTAATCAATTTGTTAAATTTCGTAAAAATAATAATTCAATACACCTACCATCAACTATAGATTTATTTTGGTGTGGAAGTCACTAAATGCAGTTAAACGCTAGCAATAATTAAAATAGCATGTTTATTTTTAATAAAAATAAAATATAATCCTAAATGACAATTCTGATACATCTTATGTTTTACTTTTCAACCCACGATGACTGCTTGGCACGCTACCAGTCTACCAAGGGTGCATTAAATGCTTTCTCAAAGAAGATTATTTTATACTAGCTTCTGCCAGCGACTTCGTCCGCGTGGAATAGTGGTGCTCCGCTCCTATTGGTCTTAGCGTGATGATATATAGCCTACAGCCTTCCTCGATAAACGGACTATCTAACACTGAAAGAATTATTTAAATCGGACCAGCGGTTCCTGAGATTAGCGCGTTTAAACAAAATGACAACATATCCCTTCACTGCTCTGCTCCTATTGATTATATCGTGATGAAAAGTATACTATAACCAGCTCAGGAGTATGACAAATAATTGTACAAAGTTTCGTTAAAATCCGTCGAGTAGTTTTTGTTTCTATAGAGTTTATACAGACAGACAAAAAATTTACTGATTGCATTTTTGGCATCAGTATCGATCCCTAATCACCCCCTGATAGTTATTTTGGAAATATATTCCATGTACAGAATTGACCTCTCTACAGATTTATTATAAGTATAGATAGATTTAATATTCACCCTACAGAGCCACATTACCTACCTAACCACCCGACTAATATACATAGTAATATTTTTCTTCGGCTTAAGCTATACTCATGTAGTTTAAGAAAATCATAACCCCTTTGGGTTAACCGTAGTCGGTAAAAAAAACTCCTCCATCCTTAACAATGGTGACGCATTTGGTTTGGCCTTTACTAACAGTTCAATCACAATCTATTAAATGTAAAGATTGTATTATCAGCACATTTCAGTGTATGAATCAGGGGTCAAAAATGCAGATAATCTTTAAAAAATATCGTTTGTTCTAGAAGTTTTTATTTACCGACCGTTAACACCTTCACTGCGTTAAGGGGCCCTTTCAGCCCCGTGCACGACTCTCCCCCAGTGCGGGACTAGAAATAGTGTTTATTCACTCTGGTGCGGGAGGTGTATCTCTGGTGTTTACAACAGTGTGAATGAGATAACTATATTTTTGTGTTGTTCTTTAAATATGGAGCTCATTGATATTATAAAAATATATGGGATCTAATGAACCCCGAAACGACCGGGAAGTAGAAATTATCTATTATTGCGATACGGGGCTGAAAAACCCCGTACGAATTTATCGTGCGTCCGTACGGGGTTGTGGGCTTATTTGCTTTAGTGCAGTCAATAGTGACAGACGTGACGTCAAATATTCGATACTAAATGAATGGTCACAATTTAAACCACTGAACGTTTTCGCCGTAGAAAAAAAAATAGTTGCAGAAAATTTGTTGCTTACACATTTAGTAATTTTCATATTAAAAGTCGTTGATTTTTATTAGTTCTTTAGAAAAGTATATTGAATACTGATTTTGCAATTATATTTTATCTATATCTTAAGCAAGTTCGTAGGTTCAAATCCTATTTTTTTTAATTGTTTGTTGTAGTTTAAGACTAGTTGATGTATTGTGTCGTTTTTAATAAAAGTTATCGATTTTAATTCTCACATCACTATAAGTTTCATCGATAAAAAATATTTCTGTTCGCTACGGGGCACAACATACTCGTATTTTATAACGAATAGTGCGATACGGGGTTCAATGTGTCCCGATTTTTTTTTGGTTTATAATTTATTTATTATATGTCGTATCTACTGACGAAACCAGATAAGCATAGCCTATTTAATAATTTATCAAACAAAAAAATAAATAATTAAAAATAGTAAAATTTCATAATATTACAGGTGTTTAAAACATCGTGGGTGTTCGGGGCACTTTAATACCCGTAACGCACATTGAAGTAGTACATTAAAAGGGCGCACTACGCCCCGTAACGCAACAGTTTTAAGACTTTAGTTTTGAGCTCCCGCAGTGAACGTGTTAACAATGTTCGCGTGAGCAACTCGATTTAATTGTGGTACATAGAATTTACAGTTTTTGTTTACATTTTCCTTTTGGCCTATTGAATAGATTGCATGACACATAGGAGCGTAAACTAAAAAACCCTAACAAACAAGACTTCCTCTTAAAATTATGAAACTAATTTACTATAGACCTGACTTCCTTTTAATTATTTTTTCAAATATGAAACTAGCTAATTTATTATCTATAGAACATCATAATTATTAGTATCTAGATCAAATTAAAATTACCTATTCAGACCCATTATTTTTTTTTATCCGGACCGTACCTTATATTGGGCATTTTTTCAAGTTTAAATACAGACAGGTACAAAAGCAATATAGCCTTTAGTGTACCTGTTATATACAAACTGCTTACAGTACCAAAAATTCCCATCACTCTTCACAAACAACCGCATTCACAGGAAACCACGTCACAACAACTAAACACGTCCAGTACACGTTCATAATAACTGGAACTGTCTGAAGTAAGGCTTTGCGAACTTCCCCACAGTAAAAATTACCTTTGTAGGTATATCTTAAGACACCACTGACTAACGGTGAAGGAAAACATCGTGAGGAAACCTGGACTGGAAAACATCGTGAGGAAACCTGGAAATAAAAAGTCTGAAATCGCCAATCCGCTTTGAGCAAGTGTGGTGATCAATGCTTATGCCTTCTCTGTATGAGAAGAAGCCTGTGCCCAGTAGTAGGACAATATATAGGCTGATGATGAAAAATTACCGAGAAAATTGTTATTTAGAAAAAATATTTATCAGATTGAGAATTTAAATGAAAAGAAACAGAAAACACTAATATTATTAATACAAAAGTAACTGTCTGTCTGTGACAATTTCACGATAAAACGTCGAAAAGGTATAGAGTTAGCTTAAACTACCCCATGTACTATCCTAGGGTGGAAAGACATAAAGATCTATCCTGGTTCGTTAAGTAATTCTCTCAGACTACGGGTGACACCAGGAAACAGTCGTATACAACGTGTAAAAAAAATAAGCAATAAAATTTAAGCGGTCTACACTTTCGGTGATAACAAATCTTTTACGCCGTATTAGGAACTGGAAATCTTATGGGATCTTATAGTTTAGAACAAAAAGAAGTAACAGTTTTTGTTAAAAAAAAATAGGTTACAGCCCTAAAAATGGGTTAATAAACTCAAATTTGAAGATCAATAATGACGAGTTCGCAAATAAGTTACCCCTTATTTTCTAACTATTCGTCAACTAGCCTAATAAGCCTAATAAAATTTAGTGAAAAAAATAATTATGAACAAAAAAACGTTAACAGATTTAATAATAAGATTTTGTCAGTAGCATCTATACTTGATATATGTACATACCCTTAAATATTATTGCTTATTTTTTTTACACATTGTATAACCATACGATAACACGTAGAGAGGTAATTCACTTTCATGAACCGATGACCAATGCACGCCTGATAGCCAATTTATAATGACATCTGTCTTACTATGCTGATAAGAAGGGATGATTCAATAAGTTCACGTAATCTGTGACCTGGGTGTGACGTCAGAGACACGGGTAGACTTTTAACTGTAGTACCTTAAGAATTTATCTCGGTTACATTTCCAGGGTTTCAATGTGGGGTTATTACAACAATTTAATCTGATAAGACGTAGGTATATATTACAACTAGCTTCCCGCCAGCGGCTTCGCCTGCGTGAGTTAAAAAATGTCCGAGTTTCATACAAAATTTGCTCCCCTTTTTCACCCCCTTGGGGATAGAATTTATAAAAATCCTTTCTTCGCGGATGCCTACGTCATAACATCTACCTGCATGCCAAATTTTAACCCGATCCCTCCAGTGGTTTGGGCTGTGCGTTGATAGATCGCTATGTCAGTCAGTCAGTCACCTTTGAGTTTTTTATATTAGATTAGATTTAGACTCATTCTTAACGTACTCCTTCGCGCACGTGGATAAAAAATCCTATGTGTTAAGTTAATCCAGGTTTTAAACTATGTGTGTACCAAATTTCATTCAATTCCATTCAGAAGTTTTTGCGTTAAAGAGTAACAAACAAACATACATCATAATTCATACATCACCTCACAAACTTACGCGTTTATAAATTAATACTAGTATCATTGACTTTTTGATCAAAATGTTTTCATACGTAACAAAGTGTTCATTAATATTATTAGGTATGTTTAAATTAAATCATTTAAAAACAAAGTAATAATCTTTTCATGCATATGGTATTACTAGGTACAATTTATCAGTACGGAGAAAAAGTACATTGTAATTTTATTAACATCACTACTAGGAAAAGCAACACGGCCTGGCGGGCTGTGTCGATGAGTTCATTGATATTGGCGTTTAATTTCATAATATTTGTCATTTTATATTAGTGTATCCGTATCTGAATTGTAAGCGAAATTGCAACATATTAAAATTATCTTTATCAGAGCTTTGAGAAATGGAGCTCGTGGCTAAGTAACAGCCGCACGGGTCGATCGATCAAAGGAAGCTACGCTTGCGCGGTCGGCCCGTGGATGGGTGACCATTTATAATTTATAACATAACGAAACTCCTCCGGGCCTGGGAAATCACGTTAAGCTGTTGGTCCCGGTTTTCATTTGTAGATCTTTGACAGTCGTTACGGGTAGTCAGAAGCCCGAAAGTCTGACAACCAGTCTTACCAAGGGGTATCGTGTTACCCGGTAAAACTGGGTTGTGGAGGTCAGATTGGCAGTCACTTCATATAAAACACTGGTACTCAGCTGCATTCGGTTTGACTGAAAGCCGACCACAACATAGCTGGGAAAAGGGTAGGCAGAAGATGAGAGCTTTGGGAAATACCCTAGCAAAAGAAAAGTACGTTTAATTTCAAACCAAATAAAGATACCTTACACTGTATGTCGTGGTAAATTAGCCAGTTTGCAAGCGGAGGTGGGGTATGCAACTTGTGTATTTAAATATCGTAATTCTTGGAGGACATTTTATTTTTATTTCGTACAAAACAATGACTGCCTATCATTGTTTTGCTTTTATAAACAATTGGTTTTCAGGAATACTAATAATAAAGCAGCTTTACACCTAATGAGGCTCTCGTTAGGCAGCTGGATCAAGGGCTTGATACAGAAAGCAGTACTCCTAGACACTGCGCGTATCGTCAGGAGGTTCCTTTCTCTAGAGCCCTGATAGCTTGGACCCTGTCCCATTACCGGTGGGATACTATGTTTTATATTTTTAAATGATTTTTTTATATATTGTTTGTAAAAATATTTAAAAATGTAATTAATATGTTTAAAAAATAAAAATGCAGCTTTTAATAATGTTAAATGATTTAAACGTTACCCGACTGTACCAAAGAAGGTAATATATTACGAGGGATACCTACGTAACGATAGAACGTATATCTATATTTCTTTACATGCCTAAACGGCTAGATGGATATTTGAATTTTACACCATCTAAAACATATTAAATTAAGGCTCTGTTTCATGTGAAAATGAAGGCTAGACTATTTTATTATATTTTAAACCGTGATCATTTGCTTGATTAGTTTTCAAAGGCGAACTTGAATATTTTAGAGGCAGACGGTCCCATGTTGCTAAGTTTACCGTCGGCTAATTGATCAGTTGTTCGCTCCACTAGAGCGGTAACGCTCGTAGCTGTTCAAGTTAAGTAGGCTTGTGTAGTCATGTGAGCGTCACACACAAGTGGTAATTGCCAATTTAAGGAGTACTAAATAATAAGACTAAAAACTCAACAGTTTTTTTTCAATTAATCTGATGACAAAGCGGTTTTTTCATACTGATACTGGTCGTTCCCCGCGGTTTCACCCGCGTCCCGAAGGAATTACTTCACGCAACCGGATAAAAGCCTAAAACCTTCTTCAGGGTCCCTTCTATATCCGTACCAAATTTCAGCCAAATTGATCCAGCCGTTCACGCGTGATGCGATGACCAAGGGAAAGAGGGATTCATTTTTATATCTATACTAATATAATAAATAAAATATGTTTGGACAATTCCACACAGCGCCATCTAGCCCCAAAGTAAGCAACTAATATGCTTGTGTTATGGGTGCTAGCTTAACGGATATACTACTTATATACTTTTTAAATACATAATTATACATCATCATTATTCATCATCATAATTATATATCATCATTTCAATTTCTGCCCGGCCGGGAATCGAACCCGGGACCTCTTGCGTGGTATGTTGACCACTGAACCACTCAGGTCGTAAAATAATAAAGCTGATGAGTTTGTTTGTTTGAACGCGCTAATCTCAGGAACTACTGGACCGATTAAAAAAAATATTTCAGTGATAGATAGCCCATCACGCTTAAATCAATAGAAGCGGAGCATCAATGAAGAATGTTTCAAAATCGGGGGTTAAAATTAGCGATAGCCCAAAGTTACTATTCCACGCGGACGAAGTCGCGGGCAGAAGCTAGTATAAGATAAGAAGATATGTACCCATGGAAGAGAGAACGCAATTTAGCAAACAAAAGGCTTGCTTCTATCTTCCACATCTCCTGCTGATATACTTAGTATATTACAGGGACAGGTGCAAGAGTTTGACGATGCTGACGAGTGTCACTCTAAATGCAGCCGATTGCAAGCGCTAAATATCTATCAACTGCCAAAAATGGTAATTGATATAATAGTTTATCCAAGACACGTTACTTGGCTGGAGGCCTTAATTTAATTAGGACCTCGCCATATTGTCCGGTTAAGCAGGTCGAATGCTGTTAGAAGCACCCTGCAAGACGTCATGTAAAAAAAAACCAAGTCACGTTAGGGGGTCTTCCTCTCTTCCTTATAGACATCAATCAGACTCCTTAGCAAGCACCGAGCAAACCTCCACAACTCATTTTTAGAGTACATAATTTATTGTTCAAAATCGCTACTTACTTCTGAATCAAAGTTGTCGTGCGGCTGCAGCTGTGCGGCCGGGCGCGCGAACTCCCTGCGCGAATAGAACACGTTGTGCACGCGCGCGTGGCCAGCCACGTCGCGCGCTAGCCCGAGCACGGCACGCACGCAGCGGAGAGGGGTCGTCGTGCCACAGGTCTTCAAGATCCAACGACGGCGGGAGACGAACATGCTGCTCTCGCTGGAGAAAAGAGAACGGACATGTTAGTTTGACAGAGAATGTCAAAATATGATGCTGTTCATTTTTAAAACGTTGGCATCAACTATAAGCTTCAAATTCTAGGTATTATTAAATGAGAAAAGATATTGTAGTAGATAACACAAGACGTTGAAGTATGTAGCGTTTCCCCGGTGACGTGCCCCTCCTTATAAAACTTTAGTTCTATCCCACATATAAATCTAGAACATGGTCTGTCAGTGTCTACTTCCATCCACACGTGTTAGTAGTTTTTGAGATATAGACTTCAATAAAGGGGGGTTTTAAGACCGGGCTCTATGGCACACAATGGTGGAGGCCTCTGTCCAGCAGTGGACCAGTGATAGACTGATGATGATGAGACTTAAATAATAATAGCTTAAAGGTATTTGTAGACTGGTCCGCGTAGGAGAGAACGCACGCAACTTATACATTGTAATTGCGTGTAGAATGCGTGTACGCATAGTGTACAATAATCGTACTATTCTAAGATACAAAGTAAATAAATATCACTGCATGCGTTAACCGCTGCCGGCTAATCGACGCACGCAAACATAGACGCGTCTAAAACTGATAAGGTCTATAGTAATTAGCTATTAGTCCGTCACATATCACACGAGTTAATTATTATTATACTATTGTCTATTTAGGATTTAGAACAGCAGACAATTAACACAAAAATTAATCAGTGAACCTGGTGCGATTCGGTTTAGGGTTGGCACTTTTATTATGTCAATAAACTTTGACATGTTCCACAGACAATGACCACTATAGCGATGTTATGGAGTCATGGAGACAGGTCTTTGAAAAACCGACAGTGTAGAAGTAGTTTTTAGAAGTATTTGTTTAAATAATTTATCTTGAATCGCTGATTCACATTTTCACGAGCCTATTTCACTAATTTATGATATACTAGCTGTTTCCCGCGGTTTCACCCGCATCCCGAGGGAACTACTTAGCGCACCCGGGTAAAAACTAGCCTATGTTGTTCCTCAGGGTCTATTCTATCTCTGTACCAAATTTCATTTATATCGGTCCAGTAGTTTTGGCGTGAAAGCGTAACAGACAGACAGACAGAGTTACTTTCGCATTTATAATATTAGTAAGGATTTTCAAGCATAATCGTCAGTCGCAATGATGTTTCATGATGCATTCGCATGCATACAACTTCGCAATTGCTTGCTTTAAGGCAACAGGTCATTGGATTCTCAGCAGCTCATTTTTTCCTTCCCGATTTCAAAACCCGTTTTTTTATTTCAAATTGACAAGTGACAACCCTGTTTAGTGGTAGTATTTAAGATAATATGATGTTAGTTCTGTCTATTATTACATCAGCCTAAATATTAGATAAATAAACGCTTATTAGTTTAGGTTAATAATTACCTATAATTAACAGTTTTTGTGTCAATTGGTTTACGATAGGTTAATGATAGGTAAAATTAGGACGTTTATTATTAAGTTTTATAATTAGTACATACAAAATACAAAAGAACAGAGTTTGTTTAAGATAATACTAATAATAATTAAATATAACAAATAGTGCAATCAACTAAAACTTGAATGAATTTAAATTAGAACCATTTGTACCTACAAAGTTTTTTATATCACAAAAAACATATATTATTATTACTTAAAAATAAAATACTTAAAAAATATATAATTAAAAACTTTTAAGAATTAAAAAAATCTAAGATGTATTTTTCCTTTATCTCCTCTCAAAAAAATACAAGGCCCAGGTCATTTTGATAGTTGATATTATAAATAGTAACAGATTGACACTATCCTTACTATCCTTACTAATATTATAAATGCGAAAGTAACTCTGTCTGTCTGTCTGTCTGTCTGTTACGCTTTCACGCCAAAACTACTGGACCGATATAAATGAAATTTGGTACAGAGATAGAATAGACCCTGAGGAACAACATAGGCTACTTTTTACCCGGGTGCGCTAAGTAGTTCCCTCGGGATGCGGGTGAAACCGCGGGAAACAGCTAGTCATTTATAAAAGTCAACATTGACATGTTAATTGAGTTACGATATCGTATTGTTACTACCCAGTTTAAAGGCATCAATGTTAATTTTATTTAAAAATAATATTTCCTCGTTCACGATAAGGTATAATGAGATACCGTATTATTTCTTAGAACTCTTGTACTACAGATGTAGACGGGCGATCGGGTTAACATTCATTCTTGACCTAAATGTCATGTGATTCTTATAATTGCTTTTGATAACATCTGTAATCATGTGTCGAATTATTAGATATTTTTTTCATTCAGTTTTGTTCTAGTACAATTTTATCGGAACACCCTTATTATTTTTATTCGATTTGCGCACATACCATTTTATCCTAGCGTAGTTTCTGGTCAATACGTCATTAAATACAATTATTTTTGTACTATCTTATAAAAAAAATACATTTTTATTTTTAGCCCTCATTAATCAAAACAAGGTTAAAGTCTAATCACATTCTATTACTATTGACTTCATGCATATCAAGAAACACTCTTTTGTAATTTTTTACGGTAAAATGATGATTGAGTGGTGAGCACGTACTACATTATTCTACAAGCTGTCGCTACGTGCAAGTGTTTAAGCCTACAGATGCAATAAGCCGATAGAGAATATAATTGTAATATTCCAGTGGTCATTTCTCAACATGACTCAAGTCAGTTAATGATATACAAGCCTAGAAGGCAAAATGTTAAATAGAGCGTTCTATAGGCAATAATCTGCAGTGTAATAAATCAACTCAATGCATCGGTCATTCTTACGGTCAAGCACTTAGCCACGAGCGCGTACATTGTAATCCAGTAACACTACTAACTACGTCGATAACATAGCACTGAGACGGGTCACAGTCAAGCAACAAATGTAATAACAGAAGATGCATTCTTGCAATGTATAAAATTAGTGGCGTGTTCTTGCAATTATAGAAGGAAGCAATCCGTCACGACTTGGTTCAGTTTTTTCTCAACGTAACGGTATACGTTTTATGTTGCTAAGGCAGTTGGCGCCTGAAGAACTGGCTTTTTCTCTTAACATGTGTGCGAAACAGTCTTTCTGACATGTACAATACCTGACCTGTTCTTGCCATTTTTGCATTTGCTACCTGAAATTTACACTGAGTATGTATGATGAATTGGCCCTACTGTTTAAATTTATTGTATGCATAATCAATGCCAGCGTAGTAGCTCGATAACCATTATGTAATATAGTAAACACGATTAGTACTAACACGTTCCCGGCGTATGCTCGAGTAAACAATTAATTGCGTTCATTTTGTAACCGTATCAAATAGCTATTTTTAGTTATGAGACTTTGACATTTTTATTTATTATTATTGTTCTTTGTTCAATTTCCAATATCTTATTAGCGATATGGTAAGAGAGATCCAGGAAAAACTAACGACCACGCCAATTGCATACAGTTACCTGCAACTAAAGTGTCTTATTACCTGGAACTAGTATGTCATATAAGCACCATATTATTACAATGCACGTAACAAGCCAGCTTTCGCATTATGGCATTGTTATTATGATGCACGCCATATTTGTAGCGATGGAGTCAAAGTTGTACACTATGGTTTGATATGCAAACAACGACAAGTTTGTAAACACGAGTCAGTACTGTTTTACTACCTGTAGTCCAAATTAGGTGAGCGATGTAATCAATTATTATCTTAGTAGGTATGAAACTTGTGTATGTACATAAACACCTATTTACAAATAAATTGTCAGTCAAACATAGATAAGCATCTATGACTTTATATTGTAATTCAATATTCTGGAAGCCTACATATGCGCATGGATCGCTATTGAGTTATTATACGTTGTATGTGTACACAGGTAGAATACAGGTAACCGGTCAATACCTATGTGATGGAGAGCGCGGGGATGGCAGTTACCAACCGTTCGTCACTATGACGACGAGACGGAATCGAATCGATGCGTTGCACTGTTGCATCTAACGAGAGTCGTAAATCATATTTTTATCACGGTGCGCGCTCTAAACATCTCTTTCCAGATCATTCTAACGAGATGTTTCAGCGAATTCATAATTAAGTGAAATAAGTTACCAATTTTGCCACAATATCTTAACTTTTAACAACTATTACAACTAAGATTTAGTTTTTTGTTATTTATGGTAGAAATAGCGTACGTCCGGCCATTTTGAAAAGGACAAGATTAAACATTCTATCTATACCTAATCCACCCAAACCACAGAGTTAATATAACAAGATGGAAAATACTCGAGTCAATTGATTTAACGCTCCTATCCGATGATTACAGAGTCAACTCGATTGATCAATCATGCTCAATAAGAAAAGTGCGCTGCATAAGCACGTGTTATGCTAACAGGCCGTTTATCTTGTTAAGTTCGTTACAAATAGAGTATGCCAGTGGCGAGCTATTTTTATAGCACCAATTGATATTAGCTGGAGGGTGAAACATTGCCAATATACGAAAACGATTTTTCTCTTGCAAGTACAACAGAATTCCGATTCGTTAATTAAGGACAAAACATTTTTAAAATTCATCAAACCACGCATTGTTTTTTGTTTAAACAAGTATCAAGATTACTAGGTCGATCTTAATCTTTAGGATATAAAAATCAGATCATGCAAATATTATTTATGCAATTTAGTAGATTGTAGGTTCTGAAGTTATAATATAGACTCCTAAAAGTCAGTTAACTGTTCTTCAAAATCCAGTTTCGATCCGAACACAGTTCTCAAACCTGTAAAATTGTGAAGTTTTTACGCTTGTACATTTATGTATTCGTTCGTTCGACCATTTAGTATACCATATACGTACGGGTCGGTAAATGGAAATTTTATTTCGACTTTAATGGATCGAAAATTATTTATTACTCGTGTAAAACTTGTTTTCTAGTGATTAATATATTGAAGAAATTTTGAAAAAAAATATGAAGCTAGATTTTATTTAATAAAAATAAAACTATGCAAAAGAACTGAGTGAAACGAATTTGCTGTACTGTATTGAAATCGTGTTTTGCAATTCTATACACAATTTAACTTTGTAATAGGGTAATATTTTTGCAATAAAAAACATATTTATTTTTTACGATGCGTGTTATAAATTGATTCAAATATAATTTCTGCATAAAATATAAGATTTACATTTAAAGTTAACCTGAAATATACAATATTTCTACTTGTTTATGATGCACATTTTTAATCTTATTAAAAAGCATCTGGTAATGGATAAGCAACATACCTACTCAGTTACAATTAATTAGGTTTTATGTAAATCAATTTTAATAATAAACCTTTTTGGTTAGAGCCTACGTTATGTACAGAATATAAAGTAAAAAAATAATAACAATTTAAAAACTGAATAAAAAGATTTGGTGTTAGTCCTAAAACCCTGGATTCTTGTTAAGATATTTCCGTCATAACTGCACTAAAAAACCATAGGTACCTCTATTGAACTTGGTCTTATTTCGCAAGCATATAATAGAAGTAATCATACCTTACATAGTTATACTAAGATAAGTAAGCATTGACGTCGAACCGTGACGTCTAGGTATAATCATTTGCATGTGTTTCGCATATACTTGACACCTACATACTGTATTATGTATGTCAACATTGCACATAATAAATCTTGAGGAAAACTGAGATCATAGTTCAAAAGTCTAGACTACTACATTACAAATGTATGTATTTTAAAAATGAACACCGATATTTAAAAAAAAAACATCGTGAGGAAAAGTCTGAAATCGCCAATCTGCCTTGAGCAAGCGTGGTGATCAATGCTCATGCCTTCTCGGTATGAGAACGGGCCTATGCCCAGCAGTGGGACAATATACAGGGTGATGATGATGAGAGAAAAGATACAAAAGAAATCCAGTTGTAACTACTTATGGCCGTAAAGAAATTAATGATATATACATCTGAATGTGAAAACTTATTGCAATTTTTCCGCGAAACGTCACCAATCCTTATATAACGACGGAATTATATAAAAGAAAATTACAAGGTACGTAATATCTACATACATTTAAATACTGTTATTTACTTACTAGTACAGAATAATCATACAAGATCATGTCAGAATCATATGGATTCTGGCATTGGTATCAAATGGAGCAAAAAAAATCATTCAAATAGAATAAGGAACCTTAGATCCAGACGCAAAAATTGCATAGAACATCCACCAGCTAGATGGATCGACCAATGAGTAACGGCTTTTCAATGACCTATCTATCCGAAGATTTTCTTCTGGAATGGGTTTTTGACATTAGTCGTATGGATCTTGTGTCAAAATTCTATCTTTACTAAGAATATCTCTAGAAAAGTTATTGAAAAAGGGCATAATTGAAGAACTAGAGTGGAATTCAGAGAGCGTGCAGAAGTCTGCTAGACTGAAATATTTGGATGAACAGCTTAACGACCGTCAAAAAGGAACCCTAACAAGAGAGCAGTAGACACGAACTAACTACGCTATTACAACAACAACTTGTATTTCCCTAGTCAAACAAACTAATCATGATAATGAAAACTAATGACATACTGAGTACCAAAGAGTCCAGTGCTTTAAAAGCAAAGCTAGTGCTAAAGGGCTCAAGGGACTAATGTCAACGCAATATGGCTGACCCAAAAACTAAACGCCGCGTCGTCGCTTATCGTCCGGAGCAAACATGCTCGCTTAGCTAAAAGTGTTGGTCACGCTTATCCTCTACCCACTAAATATGGAGTTTATTTAACACAAATCATTATTAATTTTAAATCGTATGTAAAGGTCTGGAAGGACTGAGAAGGAAACGTTTTTTAAAAAAAATGGGCGGTTTTTAATTGCCCTTTTATGTGTGGGCGGAACGGGAGGAAGTGTCAAGACTCTTACTGACTAAACACTAAACCTTCTTTAACCTTCTTCATACTTGTTCCTTCCTTCATCCTTTGCATTCCGGTAGCCCATCGCCGAGCCACCTTGAGCAAGTGTGGTAATCAATACTTGTATGAGATGAGGCTTCCTATCATCAGGACATCAAATAGGCTGATGACGCTGAGAAATACTCTCTAGCCAATGTATGACTTCTACCTCAGAATGTATAGCTGTTTGTCAACCGACCGTACTTTGATGTTTTTTCTATCAGTAATTTTATTAATGCAAAAGTAACTTCTCTTGGCGTTTGAACTTGGCACAGTGACAGAGCTGTAAACACGACTCGGAGAAATGAGGATACTGTTTGTCTGGGAGCACGAAATACTTCCCCCAAAAGGCGAATAAATTTGCGATCAAATACGAGTATGTAAAAAGTATTAGTACTAACTTATGATTAACTTATTGTTTATTATGATATAGTTGACAAAATAATAAAAATACATAGTGTAAAACAGTTATTGTCATTTCCATCTATAGCTTAATTTCCATAAGGAATGCAAGCAATACAAATGATTATTTTGTACTCTAGTGGTTACGCTTTATATAATTAATGTTATTCAAGAATAAATCAATGAGAAGCCATTTTGCTGTGAATAAACGTTACAACGTTATGTAACATATCATTATTAACTCATAAAACTAACGTAAATAATGGCGGCGACGTTTAGCGGGCTGCATTAGTCACTAGCTGCACGACCTTGACAAAACTTGGTCCGATTTGCCGAAATGTGACCAATTTGTATACAATTGGTTATTTGACTGTATTTTTTTTATTAGAAATACATAACTAATTAACAAAAAGATTAACAACAGTGAAAATACGAATGTATTATCTTAAAAAACGGCCTAGTTATAAGCGTTTAAAAAGTCATTGCTAGAAAAAGAGAGCACGATGCAAATATGACGTCATTATGTCAAAACGCTGTATAACTCGACATTTCCTAGAACAAATTATGTTTCGCGTGACAAGGATAGAGAATTCCTCTTCCAAAAACTTTTAAAGCATGAATGTTATTTATTTTAACACTGATTTAATTTATTTTTAAACATTTCGTTTTGTTTCTATGGAATCTTCTTAATAAAATAGCATTTTGGTACATTTTAGTTGGTAGTCAAATACCTAATTACCTATCTAGTATTTATTTATAATCTTATACAACATGCCCTGTTGAATAATATGAATAATAAAGTTTCTTTGCACCAAAAACAGTTGGTTAATATAAATTTTCAATATTTAAAATTCGGTTTCGGCCGTTAAATTAAACATCCTCTTACAGCGTGATTTCACGAGTATCTTTGAGCACACGTCTCTATTGGCGCAGTTTATGAATGATAACTCTTATATCACAAGTAGGTCAAAAGTTCGCGAGAAGACAATATATTACGTGTTATTGAACCCGACGAATTGACTCTAAAATCATCTAAGCGATAAGTGTTGATATAGTAGAAACTATAAAACAGTTTAATTTGCTAAAAGCAGCGAGAGAAATCAGTTTTTGTAAAACTCCCCCAATTGACTTTAGGAAAGCTTTCGATCGACTTAATCACAATTTATTATTAAAGGCAAAAGTGAATTCGTAGATTTAAACAGATGCAGATAGCATATTCTGTTATTGTCATAGGGTCCTAAGCACCCAATTAGTCAAAACCGAACGATCAACTCCTCAGCTCGAACGTGCCAAGTTAGTATACCTAAATAAACACTAACAGATGGCTGGGCTGTAACTGCGTCACAGCCTGTTGCTTGCAGTCGGGAGCGCGCAGGCCCCGATCGATACCTGGACCGGCGGGAACACCACTACATCAATTATATGCACCGCGATTTCTAGAAACATGTTCGAGATTGAAATACTGCGCAGTTACCTGAGCCAGGGGGTTGGGGAGTGGGGGTTACATCAAGTGAAAAAAATGAAATTAGGTCACATTCAGAGGAGACGGAGCATGAAATATCGCTAAACACATCCCGCCAAGGGAAAGCAGACATTTTATATACATGAAAAAAAAACAAAATAGATCATTTATCATAAAACCATAATAAAGGACTAGTCCCGCCAAAAATTAATAGAATTTGTCAGGTTGTTGCAACTTGAGTATGTGTGTGAATTCTAGGTCATACTGCGCACTTGTATCGGTAAATTGGGGTGACACAACCCCTTCTCGAATGAGCGACATGTTAGTTCAGAAATCATAAAAACCTAATCAATATTAAAACCTAACAAAGTTTCTGAAACATGATAAAGAGACATTTAATTTATATTTCAAATTCATTAAAGGCTTTGATATCAACTTTAAAGCATCATCGCTAATAGTAGTAGTCTTTCCAGTCATATTTTTCATATTCTTCGTTAAATTTCTATTACCTAAACTATGGAAGTTGTCATATTATTTCTTCATTTCGATAGTATTCTAAAAACTTGTACGAGATGAATACTGCTGCGCAGTAACCCGGGAGGGTTGGGGGGTGACTACTACATCAAGGAATACAGGTTGACAATGTTATGAGTTGAGATGGCTCTATTGATTTTGGTCCCGATTGATGTCTACATCTCACAAGCGATTTAAGCTTTGTTATTAATGATTTGTTACCAATTACATTTATGTATTCAGTTAAACTCAGTACAAATAGATCACATATAAGCGAAAAGCGATAAAACCTGGTAAGCTTGATAGTTTTATCTTTTATAATGCCAATAAAGCACAGGCTCACAAGTAAATGTAAACTGGAAAGGTATCCAAAGCTATGGTAATGAATGAAAAAAAAAATAGTTCAGATACAGATTTAGATCTTGCATCCATTTAGTTTTTAATTTCTATTGCAGAAACCAACAGTTAAATTAGTATAAACAAATAATAATATAACATTATAAAGCACAAAACCCGACAGACACATTAGGAAAAGATGATGTCATTAAAATAAATCAAACACTACATTGAAACATTTGACATAATCATGAAATGGAAAAAGATCACTAACAATTTAATTTGAAATGTTCTGTAAACAATGAAAATGAATTAGCTGGTACACGAGCATAACAAACGTGCTAGGTTGAATGATTTGCCCAAAATTATAAATAGAAACTGCTAACATAACAGACGAACTGCAACACGTGTTCATGACAAACCCGATAAGAAAGTCCCATTGCAAGGACGAATCAAATGTAATAAAAACGGAATAAATATTAAATTTTAATTTTTGAATAGCCGATCCATGGTATACAAGAAATAACATTATTTTACTGCAGCATAAAAAAAAATCATTACTTCTTGCTCTCATCATGCGAAGACAATGATTAGTTAAACATGATGGCAATCGGCTAGGTGACCACAAAGCACCTCTCTCATTTGTCCGAGTAGCGATTTTCTGCCAAAATCTACCTACGCATCACGTCTGTTATAATTTGGTAAAAAATGCCAAAAATACTTCCAAGGATTACGGAGCTTTGACACACCGGTAAATTGACCAGAATCTGGCAACCACTCTATTTGTGTTGGTGACGTCAGGTAATGCTGGACAAACTAATATTAGCTTAAATATCAATACAATTACGTGGATATAGGTAAGATAGGAGGATGCCTGCCAGAATCTTGGAGACAAGTAGATCGAGTGTGGATTAGTCGCAATAGGTTAAAAGTGACAATTTGTATCTATTCATAAGGTAATCTTAAATAGGAAAACCATGGCATACTTGAGAGAAAAGAAATAAACAGTTGTTAATTGTTTAGACGTTTTTGACGAAACATCTAGGAAATATAATATTTTTTACTAAAGATTTCAACTTTGCAGATTTCAGCCACATGCTTTTCAACGAACATTCTGAAGCTGCTCAAATGGTAATTGACACCATAATAAACATATTTTAACACATAATTAATCATTCCATGATACTATGGTACCTTGACTTATCAATATTCGCAAAATTTGGCCCTGAAACGTGAGGCAAAACGATTGTAATCACGCGGTAGTTACATGTTCGCGTCTCACGGCTGCAGGTGTCGCAACACACTACGATGGAAACATTGTTGAAAATAATTCACCATTGCAGAAGTCTTAGAGTTTAGTTACTATTGTTGAATATAATTTTCAAGTTAACAATGTAAGGTTTATTAAAGAAAATTCTTTAGACTTACGTATTTCGTAAGATGAAAATGAAAACATGGTGAACAAAGAATTGCCAAAAGTTAAAAAT
The DNA here is from genome assembly GCA_963891755.1 of Pyrrhia umbra. Classification (NCBI taxonomy): domain Eukaryota; kingdom Metazoa; phylum Arthropoda; class Insecta; order Lepidoptera; family Noctuidae; genus Pyrrhia; species Pyrrhia umbra. The sequence goes on along the minus strand of OY982934.1, from coordinate 1,770,317 downwards.
AAAATGTAAAACTGCTAGAGCCAAAATCTAAATGACATAACTGAACATAATTCAGATGACAGCGACACCGACCTTGAGGATCGTTTGAAACTGGCCCCTACCGGAACCAAGACTGACGTTTTTAGTTATTCCTCTCAGCATTCAATCAAGACATTTTTTACCAACAGTAGCATGTTTTTGCCACCCATATTTGGCCGATGAACCGTGGCCGTGATATCATCCATGAACATTGAGATAATTTTTGTAATGTAGGTCGCAGCAGTGAAGACAGTCATGATTTTGCAGTTGCTTCGAGATTTGCTATTACAGTTCTTTTAAGATTACAAACTATGCTTGTTAATATTCTCGCTTGAATAAAAATACCATGACCAAACTAAAAAAATGCTCTCGATGCAACTTTAGAATTTCCTCTTTCATAAGAGGCACTTCAGCTTAAAGTTTCGATGATAGAGCATTATTCAAGAGGGCCCGAATGCGCGGTGCATGCTTACATAGTGCTGCATCAGCATCTTGAAGTGCGGAGCGCACGCGCGAAGGCAACTACCTTGACCTTACCCTAGCCCAACCCCTCGACACACCCCCACCCTCTGAAGCAGCAGTGTTGGTAAGTGGAGGGTACTAAGCTATAGGGCAGTGACACATACCAAGTCGATAACAAAACTCTTTGTTCTAGTTCCGAGGAATTTTCCTCAGAAAAAAATCTTGGAATCTTTATAGATACATGAGCAAATCATTTACTAAGTAGAAAACTTCGTATAAACGATATTACGAGATCATAAAAACAATGAAACATTTATAAAAACGATGAAGTACATGACATGCATAAATAATTGCATGATAAAAATAAAACATAACGGACTATCCCTAAAGATACTAGACGACGTCTTAAAATAACTGACATACCGCCTACCCGAGTCGATGTTACGTTTTTACCGGCGAGGTAAACAAATCGATGGGTAAGGGGCATTCACAAGGACGTTCGACGAGATGATGGCGGGCTTGCGAACTCATAAATATCAGCTAGTTTTCATCGAAAGTTATTGAAAGCCTTGGGAATTCTGACATAAATTGTTCATAACATGTCTAAAGTAGGGCAAAAACTCCCAAACAAGTTGGAAGCGATTCCTACATTACAAAGTCTAGAATTGCTTGAACTTCAGGCAGGAATTTGTTTATGAGTAAGACACATGTCGAATTTTGAGCTGTAGAAATCAAACAGTCTAGGCGGTGTGATTTCATATTGAAATGCGTCGTTAGCCTGACCCAGATTTAGCCATACCTAGCTTATGGCTTTATATTTAGTTCAGTTATAGTCACACGGGGTTTTATACTTCTTCTTTGCACGTTACATGTTAGGCCAAAATAGTAATAGGAACAAAAGGCTTCGACTAAGTTTTACTAAATAAGAGAAGTTGACATCGAATCGTGCATTGAACTTGCACCTTGATCTTTTGCATGCGCTAAATATAATATTGAAAACCCATTCACTTTATAGACAATAAAACTGTGGAACAATATACACACATTTTGTAAAAGGAAAAAAATAATAATTGTACATCTCCTTAGCGTGTAAGACTTTATCGATCTATTCTTGTATTATTTACTACAATTGCGGCAGCAATAAACATTGTGGCTAGCTTTGTAGGTGCAAATACTGAAATCATGATTTTGTTTTCATCTGCTAATAGACCAAGGCCATTTATTTCATTACTGTAATAAATAGCTGCTCTTATTTCACAAATAAATTATTTCTGTATAAACGACAGAAATCTTGTTGGGAAAGATTTATTGAATGACAACAATTTAATGTCAAAAATATTGAGTACGGTTATGTTTTGGTTAACGAACCCGATCTAAAAATATTCTGATAGGATGCCAACAGAACTATTGGATACAAAACAAGCGCACTGCAGTTAATTTAGAAACAAACCAGAGAAAGTTCCGGACCGAGCAATTAATGCATTGATCAAGTAAACGAAAACTGTAAACACGACGATTTTAGTTTCAAATTCTGGATTTAATTTTAAATGGTTTTAGAAGGTTTTATACAACAAACACAATGTGGTTAAATTTACTGGAAAAACATCCGATCCTGAGGGTGAGAAAATATCACAACAAAACAAAAGTCATCCATCAGGGACCTACGATACATCATTTCGAGTTTTGATGGCACTTATAAGTTTGTTCGCTGTATCAACCTAATTCTCGTTTCGCCTGGAAACGAGAAACTTCGTTAAACGATGACTGATAACATGTGAATGCACTCAATCCATCGATCACTAACACGATGTGATAAGCGACACGTTCAAGGACATTCAGCATTGATTCTTGAATTCTCTCGAAACAAAAAAATACATTAGTAACAAAAATTGAAGGAATATTTGAAGTAAACGATGACGCGGTTGTGACTAATTCAGCTGGATCCAAGGTTGGACGTGAGATAGCCAACGTTGGTCCACATATTACGTCTCAGTCAGAGCAAGGATTGCCCCATCAATTGTGGTGTTTACATACACCCATGGAACTTTCCGACTGTTCGTAAACAAGCTACAGTGAGTTTTCCATCTCAGGCACACTCCTTTGGCTGCTAGTGTTGTCTACAGATTATTTCAATGTTAAAGACGTAAGCAGGAAAGCTTTGGAATAACTCTTGAATTCGGGAGTCGCATCCGTTATTTAGAAGTACACTTTAAAAATTTATTCTTAGGGAATATGCTAGATTTGTCCGCTTATAAATTATAGTATTAGTAGAAAATGTTGCTGTTTTCTAATTACTATACTGTGTTAGATATTTCAAGTTATTATGAATTAAATATTTTGCTACCTAAAATGTCCAAATACGTAAGTTCAATTTGAGTGGCATGTTTTCGCAGAAATTAATAACTAACGAACATGACATTATTTATGGTTAATTAGGTAATATTTTGGGCATCGCGAGATCACGTCTGTTTACTCGACAGTATGACGCCAAATCTAATATGACTCCCGATATTATACGTCAAACGCTTTTTCTGTAGTGTTTACACCAAAATAACATCGGTAGCAGGAGTTACCAACCTAGGTCTCGCGATTTTCTGGCACAATTACTATTGAAACATGGATGAGATTCTCTAACATTACATCGATGAATTTCGAATTAAAGCCAAATTTATTGTAATTCGTCGAGCTGCGTGAGTAAAGAGCACTTAATTTTTGGGGACGTAATATTATTTCTTTTTAATTCTTCATTCGTTTCTATTTCATTCGTTATGAGTTTCCGGAAAATTACGAAAATCAATTCTATAGTCAAATATTGCTTTAATTGTTTTATTACGTTAGTTCCTCTTTCCGTTTTTCCTAATGACAATAACTTTACATAAATTCTTAATGGAATTTACAGACCTAGTAGGTCCCAACTCCCAAGTTATGGTTCTTTTAAGCTTTTAACTGAAACTTCCACACGTAGCCTGTTTACACATTAAATAAAATTAAGTGTGTACAATTTAATAAAGTGCACAGTCGACTGTCTATTATCTTTTCCTTCCCAACTCTTGTGAATCTTTATTGTACACATTTATAAAGAAGAGTACTTCCTTGTAAGGCAATAAAAGAATAATTGCAAGAGTGTCTTATACTCAATCCTCTGCAATATGCCAGCTATAACACATTCTGTGATTAACAATCCGACTGCCAAACGCGGTATTGGCAAGATATATTGCTAACTCCCAACTCGTTTGATGTAGGACGTATGTTGAAGAGAACATTTCCGTACTCATATGATGAAGTGCTGTAACGATGCTGGATAGCATATAACTAATCATGAAACATAGCTAGAGAAGAGACACTTCTAACAAACAATTGGTCTGAGTTCCAAGAGTCAAAGATTCAACTATGAAGATTCTGCTGGTGAATAAACTGCAAATTTCAGACATGAATTTGATGAAGGAGTTGAAATGCATCCTGAATTATATTTAAGATAATATTAATTTATGAGAAAACATCAAAAGGACTTACTTATATAAGTAGTTACGAACCCTATAACATAATGGTATGTTTTAATACAGCACGCTAGCTAATCTAAATATACGACACACACACGTGCTACAAGTGGGAACGATTAACAATTAGCATTGTTTACTATCAAACACATAGTGTACTGAATATGGTACTATTGTCATAATAAAATATGGTATGTATTACTCCGATGTTGTTGTTGTAATCGACTAATGGTCTCTTTGTGTCGATGTTAGTTTACTATTCAGTTCTTCTAATATTGATTTGATTTTAGATTTTACGTCAATAGCTTTGCGGAATCACATCTAGCCTCTTTATAATGCACATAAGTTTTTTTCAGTAGGTTGATCGTCCAAGTAAACGATGGATAGTTTTTAAAATATGGGTAATTTCAGCAGATGAATATTGAAGTAACTTATAAGATTAATTAAAATGCAAGGAAGATAAACCTATATGCTTCAAATAATTCGGTTTAATCCAGGAGGAGCATAGAGCGATTGGCATTTGATAAAAACCACGATAAAAATCTACTAAAGAATCAATCATTTAGCACAGAAGCAAGGCTCTGCAAAACTGTGTCCTAAGTTTTATGGATGTTTCGTCCTCTCTGTCTGATCCATAACCGCATAGATGCAAGGATATAGTTGACGTAGGTCACGTACATCATCACAATAGTCTTTGTGATCAGTCTAAACAATAGTTAATTGGAAGCCATTGGTGGAGTTCCAGTGTCAAATATTGATTGCTTGTTAGGGATTTGCCTACCGAATGCATGGCATTTTGGTGTAGATGTTATAAATACCTATACGTGAGTAACGCTTCACATAAATTTGATTACTTGTTTTTCAGGGTAAATTTTCATTACCTTTTGTAAATTTTGATTTTTTTGCAGTTACTAATAGTTTTTTTTCGAGCAAATTTTTTTATACTTTCTTTTTTATCCACGATTCATGATTTTCCACTTAAGCTATGAAGCCATTAACCAGCCAGGTATTTATTAAAAAAAATATCAACAGAACACCAAGTGACATAACAGAAACACCCCAAGAAGATGCTCTAGGAAACATTAAACAATCTTAAAACCCGGAACGTAATTCACGTCACTATCATGTCACATCCAGACGACATTATACATGCACGAGCCGTTGCTTTCACTCTCGGATAGTTGGCTATTCGCCTAGCTACGTCACACGCATCACACCACTACGTAGATCCACGTAACTGTGCTAAAATGGTGCACAGATGTTTTATCTGTAATATTTATGTTGTTGTGTAGTGTAGCGATGGTTTCTTATGAAAGAATTTTACCATTGTTTAATTAAAAAAAAGGTTCATCCTTAATTATTATTACTATAATATAAGCGAAAGTTACTCTGTCTCTCTGTCACGATTTTAGGACCAAACTGATTTGGGATAAAATTGGTGTGGAGATAGATTTAATCCGATGCATGAAGTACCTCAGGATATGCGCGAAATCGCAGGGTATGTCGTTAAATAATTACTGCAACCTTTAGTTGGGCCAATGAAAACTAATATCAACAATGACACTTCGTGGATCTGGGGGCCTATACTAACTCAACGAAAACGAAGATTCGATTGATGTTTTGTACGTTTCTTAAGGGTTTTTGGGAGGTAAGGTGCACACCATTGATTTATGTGTATATACAGAGCATCAGATCGCACCTTACAGCACAACAAAAAAAAGTTATCGTCTATTGTCGGTCTTTCGGAGTTCCCTATCGGTGAAGTAAGAGTAGTCCCCCAGGTCTTTGATAAACAGTATGTAAAATCGAATTTGAAACCTTCTCAATTATGTAATACAGCAGTAGATGAACTTTAACAGCTCGACAATTATTACAAAGTGGCATCAAGTAATGTCGACGCGTCCTATGACAGTCAATTGATATGTCAAGTGTTCGTCAAACGGGGAACGCTTAACAACACTTAACGGTTCAATAGATTTCAATGAGCACAAACTGTCAATAAGTGCAACAAATCAATCATGTGCAACAACCTTGGACTGCAACAAAACTGCATACTTCATTTGTTAGATGTTGTCTAAAAGACTACACAAGCGATTCGAAAATATTCAAATTTAAACGAAAGAATATCGTTACGAATGCGCGTACGCATCTTCATGCTAATTATAAAGTGTGATAGGTCCCTTGTTCTTATATTTAACGCTACATTTTTATAAATCTTAGATCTTAGATCACTTCTAATAATATGACTCGTGATGTGGTTTTTGAAAAAATATAAATTTTCAAGAAAACATCAAGTGAAGTAACGTCACGTCTGTCGAGTTTTTATTCGACTTCTATTTATTATTATTTCGATTGCACATCATTTTTGGCAATCGAAAACGCTGCAGTTACCTAGGCTAATACCTATGTATAAAGTGTATTATTATTCATACGATTTAATATTAGAAAATGATCATGCTTTATACGTCAGTACATGACATGTCACTAGAATATTCGAAAATTCAGACGAAGTACAGAATAATCACTGAAAAATTAACAACTGGTCATTGCTATCAAGGCCTCACTTACAATTAAAAATCATTATCATTTGAACTAACCGATAACCATATGACCCTACCAAAACTGCGCTGATAGCCTGACCCGGGAATGATATGAGTGACGTAGGGTTAAAAGTACAACACTAAAATGTTCAACATGATAGGCGCGTGCCATGTTTCGTCACTATGGCGACAGACATCGTCACAGATAACGAAATTACATAACATGACCAGGATACTGAGAATTTTGAAGAAGCTTGCAGTATTTCGATGCTAATGAACTCTAGTACTAATGAGATGAACGTTGACCAAATGTAGAATTTTTAAACTACTACGATAAAGAGATACTATTGAAGTCAATGGACTATGTGTGTCAGAGTGAAATGGTTGAGATAAGTAGCTAAATAAAGACACAATTGGCAGACGCGATTAATTATGTCGTCGATAAGGTAAAGAAGATGAAACAACGGAATTTGTTTCAGTGTGTCAATTTTTTTTGCCAGATGTTGGCTAATTCCACAATTTTTATATCTCAAAATCTTTCAAGAAGATTTTAAGTCTTCTGTGATGATAAAAATATAGGCCATAAGATCACATATTATGTACTAAAGAATGTGTGTTATGTGTATGCTTTCTGTTTTACAAAAAATATCAGGTCAATGACTAAAAAAACTGACAAGAGCCAACCCTACGCGCAATGAGAATCAAATCAATGCAGCTGTTTTCACTACGACTGATAGATGTTTTATTAGTACTAAATAAATGACTTTTATCTACAATATTAAAGAGCAATTTTATAACAAAACATGTAATTAAAACGGAACATTCAAAACTCAACATCTGTCATTATTAACCTCTTCTATTCACAGAAAAACACCATTAATTTTTGCAATGACATACTCGTCGTACACGAAGTAGGCTTATCCGCGCTTAGATATTGTCCATGTAACAAGATATTATTTTGTAATTAAACCACTTAAGAACACAGTCAATCAGTTCAATTAAAATTGACATACCGTCTCACAAGAACGCAACATAAAGCAAAATGGCTATAACCCTCAAATGGCCGAAGGTCATGCAGGTGTCGTGTGGGTCAGTTAGACCATAAATCATTTAAATGATGAACGGATACACCGACAATGAAGCGAATTATTTGTTCGCACTTTGTACGTCATTTAGTGGCAGTTAACGTTTAGGTGATGCCAGGGGCTTCGTTTCGTTGACTTGAGTTTGGTAAAAATGAAAATTAAACATGAATGATAGGAAAATAGGAATATGAACCGACATGACTTTTATTAAATGAAAAAAATTATGAAATAGACGAAATTATATTTAAAAAAAAAAACATGAAATTGCATTACAGCATCAGAATGGTTAAATTCATTTATTATTGATAAAACATAATCACAGAAATAGTAAAATTGGGTCAGTAAACGTAAAACGACACCTAATTAAACAGCGGGACTGTATCAAATTCCCTGACTAATTCCCGATAATATCGATTTTCCACAAAATTCAACGCTTGCTTAAATTTTGCATGACACATTGTTTTGATAAGACTATTTACAATACATACATGAATGTATGATCATTGATCACCGCACATTAATCATAATGTCTTGAAAAAAAAAACCTATTGTTAAAACAAAAGTCTGTCTGCATTTCTAAACAAGTAGAATTTTGACGCAATCCGGAGACAAACGAAAATATCAAATAGTTCCCATAGGATGCTAGATTGCTAGATCAACCGTGCATCATATTGTCTTTAATAAAACCATTATTATTGAAGCTAAAAAATATTAATTTTATTATAACGTATTCTAAAGATCCTTCGAATATCATGTGTGAGCTTCCCGCTCAAATTGTTAGCCGACGATGCGAATAAAATCGATAAAACCTAGGGTCTAGTTTGAAAGCTAAAAATATCTCACTGGAAGAAGCAATAACGCTTCAAGGCTTCGAAAGAGCACGCATATTTCAATTTTCATATAAACGGTTCGAAATTACAAATTACTAATATGGATCTTGTGTAGTCTTAGGTGATTCTACTCTCCTACCCTTTCATGTGCAAACTGCAATGTCAGATTTTTTATCGTAGGGTAATTTTATTGGTGAGTCATTGCCAGACTTGTACATAAAATCACATAGATATCATACATATAAAATTCAAATTCTTTGTCCTGAATGACTGACGGATCAACGCACAGTCTAAACCGCTGATCGTAGAGACCTGAAATTTGGAGGGTGTGTTCTTTGTATGACCGTAGGCAACCGATAAGAAAGGATTTTCCGAAATTCTACTTCTAAGGGGGTGAAAAAGGGGGGCAAGGTTTGTATGAAACAGTGTCATTTTTATTTGAATTCGTATAGGCCATACGGGTGAAGCCGCTGGCAGAGAGCTAGTCTATATATTCTTATTCTATATATATAAAAATGAAACCCGTTTTCCGTTGTCACGGCATCACGCGTGAACGGCTGGACCGATTTGGATGATATTTAGTTCGGAGATAGAAGGGACCCTGGAGAAGGTTTTAGGCTACTTTTTATCTAGATGCGTGTAGTAGTTCCGTCGGTATGCGGGTGAAACCGCGGGCAACAGCTAGCTAGCCTGGTTTGCGATCTAGGAGGGTTGCTGGACGCTCGGAGTTAGGTAGGAGTTGGGTAGAGGTTGTATACCACGCGAACGACGTCGCGCGGGGCAGCTAGTTATAAATAAACTTTCAAGCTAGCATTTTTCCCTCGCGGAGTAAGCCACTTCAAGCCTCCGATCAATATCAACAGTCGTTAATTCCATCCAGAGCCACGTGTAACAGTGCAAACTATGTATAAAATTATTCATATAATAATAAATAAACATATAAAAGACACATTCAAGCTCGTTATTGACAGCTTGAATACGTGTGTATGTATTTGCAAGACTTTAGATACATTTTATTCATTCAGTCTGCACAACAAAGAAGAGAAATGATTCTATTATACTAAATTGGGAGATAGGAAAAATATGATGTGACTTAGGTAGGTATATGACATGTGTAAGTCTTTAAAATGAATGAATAATCGTTTTATTTTTGCGATTATTTTATATTGCTATACGACGAATACGTTTAAGTACCTTAATATATCTACGACTTCATAATATATATAATATAAGTATAAATTATGTGAATTTTGTTACAACTGGCCATAATGGTGTTATGTAACAAAAGTAAATAAACAACAGAAAATTGAGTCAATCTATAACAAAAACATCTTAAAAACGATGCTGGACCGAACGAATTAGATTTATTACCACATCGAAAAATGGTCCGCTGCTTGCAGAATAAACCGGTACGGTCAAGGACAGACGTAACAAAAAGTGCGGCAGCGGCGACAGGGTTTGTTGCTAAGTATGCTACTCTTGTCTAAATATGGCGAAGTAGTCATACATGGGTTGACAAGAAAATGGGTAATTTTAGAGCTGAGCTCATAAATCTAACTTACCTATAAATAATCCTACTAATATTATGAATACATCCATTTGTTTGTTACTCTTTCACGCAAAAACTACTGAACGGCTTTGTATGAAATTTGATGCACACATAGTTTATAACCTGGATTAACATTTACGATATTTTTTATCCGGGTGCGCGAAGTATTTCGCTCGGGATGCGGGTGAAACCGCGGGAAACGGCTAATATTGTAAACGCGAAAGTTTATGAGGATGTATGTGAGGACCTATGTTTATTTAATTTTTATGCAAAAACGACTGAATGGATACGGACGAATTTTGATAGACACATCATTTTTAACCTGGATTACCACTTAGGATACTTTTCATCCAGGTGTGCGAAGTAGTTCATACACAATGCGGGTGAAACCGCGGGAATTAGCTAGAATTCTTTATAAAAAAGAGGTAGGTAGTGTTCGTTTGCAAGCGTTAATGTCCCAGAACTAATAATACCGTTATAAACATTCGCTGTACATTATTCCTGATTGGTATAGCCTACTTTTTGCCCCAAATATATGTAGGTACGGTCTATAAGGAAACGTGAGAGAAAAGCTAGTAAGAATAATCAAACACAAGAAAATGCTTGTTAGTTGTAATAAACCACTATTCTGTTTATTTTTTAAAATTTTGTCCCGATTCTGAATGACTGATTAATCAACGCAGAGCTTAAAACGCTGGGGCTACAGACTTGATATTTTAGTAACGAATGGCTTATGACGTAAGGATCCACTAGGAAAGGATTTTAAGGTGCGTGATATATTATATTACCGTGTATGAAACATTCTTTATGAAAGAATTTCGACGAGTTACGGCTAATGGTGTTGCCCAACCCTTAAAAAGATTCTACCTACTAGATGATTTCATAATAGCAATCAGTGGCGGATCCCGGGGGGGGGGGGCTAGGGGGGCTCAACCCCCCCCCCCCCAAAGCTAAGCAAGGAGACTTATTATGCGTTAAAGCAAAATAAAATGTTCTGTGCTTTTTTAGTGTTTCGCTTGATAAAACCTACCCTCACCAGAATAAAGCCCAAACCAAAATCCTGGATCCGCCACTGATAGCAATGTCAATGTGTATGAAATTATCTGGCATAATTATACAAGTTTATCCAGTACTTAACCATGCTAAACCACGTGCTAAACTAGCCATAAATATTGTACATATTACTCTTATTATACGGAAAAATACTTAACTAACTTTTAGTGTTATCTTTAACTGACATGAGTACGAAATACGGTAACTATTATGTAATTATGATGGATTGCGATAACTTATCGGTGACAGTGACCCTACGACTCGGTTGTAAGCCTGTGCTTATGTACTAGATATACATACATAAGTAATTACCAGCACTTTGATGTACGACAAAGCCGTAAACCCTGACCATCTCCAGGGTAAAAAAATAATCTTAGCAACTTCTCAGAAGTCCTATTTAATAAATACAGCCCGTACGGCGTACAGCCATTATGTAGAATATCCCAAAAAATATTTCTTTTTCGAATGGGGAAATCATCAAATGACCTCTCCCGCCATGGGTGGGGTGGAAGGGAGTGTCAGACTCTTACTGACTAAAACCCATCCATGTTCCTACCCTTTATGTTTCGGGGGCCCGTTAACTCTTTCGAACACCCCGAAGCCCCGGCAGGACTGCACCAGACCTAGGGCGGGAATACATATTCCATAGACAAATGGTAGAGAAACCCGTTTCCTCAGCCTTTTGTCTATGGATTTTTTATTGAACGACCACCTTTCATCCCCCATGGAAGGTGGATAAAACAACGTTTGTCCACCCCCTCGCTAGACCTGCAGGTCGATTTATTGGTTTACAATACAATGTACCATAACAGAAAATAATTAGCATAGATAGATATAGGTATACATTTGTTGATTTTATTTACCACAAGTTGACGACGTGTTGTGTGGTTACGATTTAGAAGTAGGTAGGTACTTACCTACTCAAACATACCTTATTATTTTGATTGCAATTTACCCAACAAAATTTTATTTTTAGCATAGATTTAGGTACCTACCTACCTACTACAGTTTTGTAATGTTAACTTTTATCATAGGACAGCTAGTGTTCTGTACCTACTTACAATAAACCTCAATATTTTTTGTTTTTAATTAAAATTTTATTGTGTATTTTTTTAATAATGTTTTATGATCTATCATATTATTTTTTGTGTTATTATTGCATTGATGAAATAAGACCTAAATAGAATTTTTCTTAAACTTTTAAATCCAGTAATCTTTTGTGTTTTAGAATGTTTTTTTTTTATTAAGTTTTAGCATTATGCTAATATCTGTAACCCCTATCAAGGGAATAGGTGAGAAAGAACCTCTACCTTGGTCTGTCTTGACATCTTTAGGCCGGTCTAGATGTGACCAGTCGTTACCCTATTTTAGCATGTATACTTAATTAAAAGTGGGTATGTCAGTCTTACCTTAGTACATAGGCGTCGACTTGCTCGCTCTGGGTGAAAGAGATGATCTCACAACGCACTATCTTCAGCACATTCTCCCATTGTTGACTGAAACAAGACATTGCATTGTAGATGTTATACTGAAAGAAACATTTTTGCTATTTTTATTAAAGTTCATTAATTTAATAAACTGTATAAGTGCCTATTGTATAATATATTATTTATAATATTGTACAAACTAACATCCTCAAATTGTGTATAAAAAGTAATTTTGTACATTTCAGATTTTCAATGATTCTAAAATCTCAATTTTGATGAGGGTAGGCAAGAAATGAGTGAGACTATTTAATCATTGAGACTAAATTATTACAGGTTGATTTTAAATTATTTCCAATAAGAATAAGTTATATTGATTTGAGTAAGTATAACAATTATTTCAAATCACGCGCGCCCTGGCTGGCCCGGCCCTAACATCGGCCTCAAGCCAACCACGGCAGCCGGACAGACCCCCCGGCACCCAATAGACGATTCAAATATTGAAACAGCTGATTCCAGAACGTTCCATAACAAGAAACTACACAACATACACAAATCTTTGAAAAAAAACAGTCAAGAAACTATAAACTTCGGGTTTCATAACAGAAAATGGTCTGCATTTATATTGTTAAATCTAGAGTTGATATGTTAAGGTTGTGAAAATAATAGATTCTGCCGGTAACCTCAATACAAATATACTAATTACGTAATTAAAAGCCACTAATGTGCAGGTAGGAGATGAACTTATGACAATAATATAATACTCACCGAGTGATTTTTCTCAAATCCGCATTTTTCGCCGGTGTAAACCAAATTTCGATGAGCTTCTCAACACCTTCGAAAAATTGCTCATTCTTTTCACTATTAGATATTATTTCAGTTTCAGCCATGGCTACTTATTGTTATTTTTCCGTTTTAAAAGAGTAAAAGTATTTTATTGAATTTAATCTCACTGAAAACTCGGCGCACAAGCGTTTAGAACAGACGTCGGAACTTGACTGAATCTGAATGAAACGAAATTATTGGCAAAATGCGGGTGAAAGAAGAGATGGATGTATCAACATCTCTTTCTTTCAGAGCGAGCGAGCCGGCGCGTGTTTGCGTTCGGAAGCACTGAACAAGAATAATGTCATTATCGGGAACCACTCTAATTTATATTTTATCGGTAACTATGTATTGCCATGCCAATATGATAAAACATTTTTAATTATTTATTGCGGGGACAATCCCGTTAAATGCAATTATAATCCTTTGGGGTAAGTTTCTAGAAGGAATGTGAGCGGATTCCCCGTATGTTATGTGAACTAATGTAGCCAATTAAGTGCCTGAAATCTTGAAAATTTATAAATAAAATATGAGTTGAAACGAGCTGATATTGCAATTTTGAAATCACAATTGAATAATCCAAATTTTAACGAAAAGTGATGTCTTGCTCTTCAAATTCTTTGGATACACGTTATTTTTATATTTCCTTTGTTATCTTAGGCAAAACACTGTAGTATATTGAAAAGTATAATTATCGTTCTACTGGCAACATTATTTAAGTATAATATTAAAATCCCAACAATTATTTTTTCATTTTAACTCTATTGTCTAGTCTCTTTTGTGAATGCTGACTCAAGATCTAAGCATTACTTAAAACTAAATTTATCTGATCAAATGACTTCAAGTATTCAAGACTACATTTGCGTACAATTAGAATAGAATATTCTTTATTATGTACACCAAAGAAAACATAATTTATGCCTTAAGAGTTACGTCAGCCAGCTGGCAGTCTTACCATTCTGTAATATGGATAAAAACTATATTTCCATGATCCAGTTCTCTAAATCATGATGAGAAAAATCTTAATTAATTAATAAAATGGTTTTTAATATGACGAAAATATTATAGTCAAAAATGTACAATAATAAACTACATAACAAATTGAAAATAATTTAAAAATAAAATATTGTCATAAATCTTCGAATGCTGCGACTAATTTGTGTAAGCGGCCATCATCAACTTTCTTAACTGGCTTAAACTTGGGTTTAAATACTGGAATACTAGGTGGAGTATCTATTTCCTTCTCATCTTCATAGAAGTCTTCAATGTTAGGTTCCAGATCTTTTTTTAAAGATATATTACTTGATGGTCTTCTATCCTTTTTACTTTTTAAATTCTCTACACTTGCGTTTAACTCAATGAGGTCCTTGTATATCCTGTCGTTGAATTGGAAGTTTAGTTTTTTTGTCATCTGCAACAATACCCGAAAATTAAATATTGACCTACCTCTAGTTATCTTACGAAGATGTTTTTACAGTAACCAGGCTGCAGAAACATGCATGCTTGCTAAATAGTTATTAAAATAACTTTGTTACAGTTAAGATGCTAAACCATTTTTGATGAAATTTGGTAAGTATGAAGCTATCTTAGGCTTAAGGGAAGGTCTTAGGATACTTTTGGGAGTTAAGAGAGTTATTTACACGTATAACAGACAGGTAGTAATTTTAAAATATTACCACATACTTTAGCGCACAGCTGTCCTTTGCCAACATTCAAATCTTCGGACGAAAGAGGTGGCGCGCTTATTTTCTTTAAGTCAGATAAATAATTAGCTATTGCTCCACTAGAACATAAAGTTGGTTGACTCAATTCATTCTCTTTTTGCGAGGAACTTGAAGATTTTTGAGTAATCGTGTTTGAAGACGAGCCCGCATCGTGAACAACTTGTCTTCGCGTCGAAGGTTTCACTTTGACTTCATAATTTCTAAGCAGCGTCTTCTTAATTTTTGAATCAGAAGCGGCTTTGTTCATGGCTAAATATAAATTGTGTTGCTAAACAGCTCAAATAATTGAATTTGTTTACTTAAAATTCAAAACTACGCGACGACGTTATCTCATTTATTTGACATTTCGAGTTTGCTTGCCATTTAAACAAAATAAAAATGGGGCTGCCATGCCATAACATAAATCGACGAATCGTTAAATAAACATTACAAGAAAAGTAGATGAAAAGTGAATTACCTAAAATAACAAAATTTAATTTTATTAAATTAATAGTTCATATATATTGATTTAATAATTTATTTTCTTTTAGCGATTTTTCTGAACGACATACAAACTTTCAAGCCATTGTCAGCTGCCAAAAACAACAAAAGTCAAAAAGTGGACTCGTCGACGATTTCAATTTTACGAGATACGATCCTATTTAAATTATTTTTATAAACTTTTGGACGACACTTTGGCTGAATATATTGTTTGAGGCAATTATTTCATCTCGCAGTACCTTTACGGAAAAGATATGTCTAACAAATGTGT
Source organism: Pyrrhia umbra (assembly GCA_963891755.1). NCBI lineage: Eukaryota > Metazoa > Arthropoda > Insecta > Lepidoptera > Noctuidae > Pyrrhia > Pyrrhia umbra. The sequence continues at coordinate 1,754,559 of OY982934.1, read as the reverse complement.
TGAATTTTCCGTAAGTATTTTCATTATTGTACTTGCGCGAAGTGAGACGAGCATTCCTTATTTATAAATTAAAATGTTTTTTCAGAACCCTGACAATTTACCGGTTGAAAGTTTAACACTATCGGTGACAAATGCCGGCGTTGTACAGCAAATCAAAGCGCTGGTGAGTGCATCGTTCAATTTGAAACAATATTGTGAAATAGCAGCTATTTGGTTAGTTGGGGAACTCCCTGTTTTAAGGCTTAATGCTGATAGTGCCGATATCTTTGTCATGTAGATTCCCTTATTGTCTTTGCAATAGAGGGGCACTCCCTACTTTTGTGTAGATATACCATGGTTTAATAGATGTGGCCTTGGTTAGACTATACATATATTATGGTTATATTAAAACATACATAGTACCTACTGTAACTCTTATATACTGAGTATCTCTTATTCTATTCAAATGGATGATTGTATATCAGGAAGCAAGATACTGTTATTGTTAGGGTGTCCACTATCTGAAAAATCAGGGAAAGACGGGGTTTGTCAGGGAAAATCATCTATCAACAATATTGGGTCAGGGAAATGTAGTAGTGATCAGGGAATATCAGAGAAAAGTCAGGGATTTTTTTTGGCATTTGGAGTGGACACCCTAATTATCCCTATGAAGAAAATTACCATTTTGCTGTTTCTTTCATCAAGCATCATATTTTTTACAAAACACCAGAAACAGTCCAGAATAATTAATTTAATTATTTTTACCCAAACCCTGCTCCTGATATTGGGGGATCCTTAGGTTTTTAAATATTTGTTTAATAATTAATATTCAAAAAAATATGAAAATTTAATTAATACTTGGACTTTCATGGTTGTTACAGGACCCATATTGGGTGGAGAAGCGTGAGATGACAATATATGAGCGACCTCCATCGGGCAGCACTATTGTGCTGGGTGCAGTCGACACATGGAAAGTCAGAATGGAAGGTTTCCTGGAAGATGTCAAGTGGCTGTTAAGTTTAGAACATTATAGGTGAGAAAATTCCTATTAATATTTTTAAGGCATAAATATATTGTTGTGGTGGAGCTTGTGGCTAAGTAACAGCCGCACGGTTCGACCGATCAAAGGTTAAGCTGCGCTTGGCGCGGTCGGTCCGTGGATGGGTGACCATCTTTGTCATAGCGAGACTCCTCCGTGCCTCGGAAAGCACGTTAAGCTGTTGGTCCCGGTTGTCATTTGTACATCTTTGACAGTCGTTACGGGTAGTTAGAAGCCAGAAAGTCCGACAACCAGTCTTACCAAGGGGTACCGTGTTACCCGGTAACTGGTTTGTGGAGGTCAGATAGGCAGTCGCTCCATATAAAACACTGGTTTCTCAGCTGCATCCGGTTAAGACAAGAATCCGGTTAAGAAATATATTATTGTGTTGTTTCCTCATGTAGCATTGAAGATTTTTGTATCAAAAGTTTTTTTTTTTTTAGAAGGTCTCTATTATTTTTCTGATATTATGTAGGTAATTTTAAATCAAATAAAAAGATTTATTGAGAGCTTTTTATTAAATTATACTACTTATGACTTAGCAGCCTTTTAAAAGCATTGTAATATCAGGGCATCATATTAATGTCCATTTAGAGTATGTCTATAGCTTTCATGAAAATTTAATTTTTATTTTTTTATTTTGTCCATAATGTTGTTTTAACCACATGTTGGGTAGCTAGTAAGAAGATAATGTTATTTTTTTATGGTGAAGAGATTAGGGTTATCAATATTTGCCCAAGAGATAGTGTAGTAATTATAGGCTTCACTTAATTGCAACTATAAATATCATACATGACAAGCCTGATAAAATGAGCACTTAATAAATGTGAATACATTACTGTTACCTATATGCAATCTGTTTGAAACTACAGTTAGCTCATATGGGGATTCAAACAATCTTAGATTCACGCTGGCTATCCTTTGGCAAAAAAAAAGAGATGAAAAGATGTTTTAAATACATTTAGCTGTAATTGTAATAATAATCTGCAACAGTTGTGTTGGCCTAGTGGTTAAGGCACCTGCCTCTTGTGTACGCGTTTGCAGGTTCGTAACCTGGCAAGTACCAATGTGACTTTTCTAAAGTCATATGTACTTTCTAAGTATATCTTAAACATCACTGACTAATGGTGAAGGAATACATCGTGAGGAAACCTGGACTTAAAAAGTCTGAAATCGCAAATCCGCCTTGAGCAAGCGTGGTGATTAATGCTCATGCCTTCTCTGTATGAGAAGAGGCCTGTGTCCAGCAGTGGGACAATACATAGGCTGATGATGATGATATAATAATAATAATCTCCAGATCGAATTTTTCTTTACATATATGTATATATCTCCTCAGGTTTTGGAGCACAATACTGTACCACCCGCAGTGCATGGACTCCTTAGTATCGTTCCTCCAAGAGGCTGTTCCTCCGTACATCCCGCCACATGAGATCAGAGACGTTCAGAAACTGTATGAGGATATACGGAGGGCTGTGCTGATCGTCTTCAGTAGACTGGTTACTAATAAAGAGAGTAAGGTATGGATTTCTCTCATACATGATTGGTACTGTGGCTGAGCGATTGTTTACTGTGTTTTTGTTTCCATGTTTCGATTCCCGCTTGAAAAAAATCTTTACTATCATTGAAATGCGTAACTCACTCTGTTTGTCTGTCTGTCTTGACGGTAAAACGGTTGAACTGATTTAGAGAAAATTTGGTGAGGAGATTGAAACCTGGAGAAAACTATGGATAAAATTTTATCCGGTTGCGTGAGGTAGTTCCTTTAGGATGCGAGTGACAGCGCAGGAAACAACTGGTTTACTTACTATTATTATTATAACTAGCTTCTGCCCGTGACTTCGTCCGCGTGGAAAAGTGGTGCCCTGCTCCTATTGGTCTTAGCGTAATGATATATTCTCTATACATAGTCTATAACCTACCTCGATAAGTGGGCTATCAAACATTATAAGATTTTTTAAAATTAGATCAGTAGTTTCTAAGATTAGCTTGTTCAAGCAAGCAAACAAACAAACTCTTCAGCTTTATATATTTATATAGATGAGGTCAATACGTTCAGAAATAAGGGTTCATTCACATTATCCTTTTTGTCCTCATAACGCGATATAATAGTACATTACAAATAACGCCGGTTATACCCCGAAAGCTGAGTTAGAAGTGTACTTATAGTGGGTACTTCCACAAGTCAGGGGGCGAGCATATTACCATTAACTGGGCATAAAATAAGGTGGCTACCTACAAAATTGTGAAGGATATATCGTAGTTGTAGGGTGAGCAGAATGCGAAATGCGTCAGTAAATAAAAATCAGTTTGTAATGCTTGATACAACCCAACCAGTAAACATGTGAGAATCGAACCCGGGATCGAGAGAAGACTGAGTAATTAATTAATTAATCATACTAATAATATACTATAGTGCCAAAGTTTGTGAGGATGTATGAAAGTTTGTCACTCTTTCACGCAAAACTACTGAATGGATTTCGATGAAATTTGGTACACAGATAATTTATAATCTGTATTAGTATATAGGATAATTTTAATCCGGGTGCGGGAAGTAGTTCCCTCAAGATGCGGGTGAAACCGCGGGAAAAAAATGCTGGCTAAACTGTACTAGCTGATAGTACAGTTTAACCAGCATTTTTTTTTTATAACTTTTCATTTAACTCTTAAAATTCATTACCTCAAACAATCGTATCACAATTACTACCCGACCAAATGACAATAAAATTTTACCACACAAAGGCAACAATTAACTAAAACATCTGTTCCATTGTTTCAGACACAATGGATGACCAGGGAGTTCATGGCGGACTTGATGTACAATAAGTTTATATTCACCATACCGATTATATGGGACTTGTGTCTGACCTATGGGGTTGATAATGGAAGGCACGTGGGGAGGGTGCTGGACTGCGTGTTTGGCTTGCAGCCGCGGTATGAAGGGGACGCGATGGCTGCTGTTGCTTTTGTTAAAGAGGTGAGAATGAGTTTTTCATAAATCAGTGGAAACTATGATTATTCCTACTCATCCACTATTCTTTTCTGATTAAATTCGTCGCGGGTAAAAATACATTTCTCTGGGACCAGTCGAGCTTCACTGCCTCGGCGTTTAAAAAAAAGAGATTTTAATGTTACGAGTCATGTCTTATGCCTAGCCTTTTCCCAATTATGTTGGGGTCGGCTTCCAGTCTAACCGGATGCAGCTGAGTACCAGTGTTTTACATGGAGCGACTGTTTTTCATGTTATAAACTCACCTCTGAAGAAGCTAAAATATTTTAAACCTAGTACTAGACTAGAGCCTATACGTCATTTTCTGATTGTTTGTCATAAATATTTTTGTTTGTAACTATATCCTACGTTGCTACGCGAATCTTTCAACTTCCTGAGTTTTTTTTTTAAATATCAAACTATGCCAGGTTTTTTTATTGCGCTGTTTCCTTTTGCCTATCAAATAATTTCACCCACATTCTACTTCCAGGCCTTCAAATACATAATCCTACAAGTAAACAAAGACTACGACAGCGAGGAGCCCCCGAACCTTCCGGAAACCTTCAAGGGTTTCAGTGAGATCCGACGTCCGTCCAACTCGAAGGTTCCTGACAAACTGACCTTCGATATACTCCGGGACCTGGTGATCCACCTGTTAGATACGAGTATGACGATGAGGATATTTTTAGAAGTGTATCCTAAAAGTGTTCCTATCTTTAGGAAAACGAATTTTGTTATTATGTGAGTGCGAATATAATATACATCATTTTCTACTAAATGTCATATTTACCAGACAAAGGGATGATGTTTTTGGTTCCTTGCTAGTGGCTATACTCATGTAGTCTTATTGGAAGGTGTTTATTTTTTCGAAAATATTCGAATATAGATTTTAATAGTATAAAACTATTATCAATTCCCAGCTATACATTCTTTACATCAAAAGAGATTTTTTATTACTAGACAAGTCCTGAGAACCATACCTAATAATTTTATTGATAACCAAAAAAAATTTATATCCTCAAACGAAAGTTTTGTAACGTAAAATATATTTCTGACGTTACGAAAAATTTCAAAATTACGTCATACACACATGTAACAACCAATGCATTTTCTGTCTGTATAAATTATTATTGAAATAACAAGCCAACCTCATGTCTTACCAATACAGTTTTGTTTCAGTATAGTCCAACTCTACGAATACGGCATCCCTCTCTTATATGAGAAGTTAGAGGAGACGGGGAATCAGACCAGTGTGACGTACACAGAGCTGGAGGGGTACATAGACATGGCTAGAGCCGAGCTTATAGATATATTTAGAGAAATACTTGCGGCCTACAAGAGCGCTATCTTCAGTGGAGAGTGAGTATAGAAAACTACATTCGCACGCTCATTAATAGACTCACCTAACATTAAAAACCACGATTTTGGGAAATAAGGCCAACTGTTTTTAGTGACATCCTTGTCAAAACTTATACAAGTGAAAGAGCAACAATCCAATCTAGAAAAACAATATCTTCATCAAGGGGCTTCGAAAAAAAATAATTGTCATGTAAAAATGATTTTTAAACGTCCTTGCTAATATTATACATGCGAAAGTAGGTCTGTTTGTCTGTCTTTTACGCTCTAGCACGGCAAAACTGTTTCACCAATTTGGGTGAAATTTGGCTTGAATCCTGAAGAAAAGCAGGAGATTTTATCAGGATGCGTGAAATAGGTCCCTCAGGATGAGAGAGAAACCGCGGAAAATAAGAAGTTTAACATAACTGACAAGCTTTTCTCCCCAAAAGAAATAAGGCACTAATCAATGACATCAGTATAGTTACCGGCACTTAACTTGGCCAGATTTTAACGTAGTTGGAACAGGTTTGCGCATGTGCACCTAGTGCAATCCAAAAGTAACACTTTCAATGCTTGTCATTACACTATCGTCTATTGTATTAATTTACTTTTAAACATTTATATGTAGAAAATAGAGAAAAGAGAAAAACTACTTACAATTCTGGCCAAGTTACGTGCCGACTACTATATCTAGGTGTAGTTATGCTATAAATATGTATATATTTTGTTTCAGAGGCAATATAGCTAGCCACATAGAAGACTACCTGGCTGTGATGATGGACGGCCTCTCGGAGAAGCTGCTCATCAAAGACTACCACTGCTGCTACCCAGTTCACGATGATCTGGAGATGCTAAAGCAGGCCTATCCCGACATGTATCCTTTAATAAAAACCCATCTTCTTGTCAATAAAATCTTCTTTGGCATTCAAATTTTATGGTAGTTTTGCGTTTAAAAAGTAACTGTGTTGCAGTTAAAAATTATGCGCAGTTAGCGCACAACGTTGCGCAAAAAAGTTAAAATATTTGTGCATCAATGTTGTTGCTATTAATTCTTGTACTCCTTAACTCACACTGGTATTTAAGTAATCTATGAAGGGATTTATAACTAATGTTGTTCTATACATTGTAATGTTGTCCATAAATGTCAGTAGTCGGTTCTGATTATCGTGTTACAATATTTCAAAAAATCACGGAAAAAATGCGGACAATATGTTGACTACTAAAAATTATTTCGAATTCTATATTAATATAACCTGAACACACTCCAGAGACACAGTAAAGACTGATTTTATACTCCAAGCTATCTATTCCAATCTCGACGAGCCTGTGCCAGATATACATACACCCCCCACCGAAGTGCTGACCAATGGCCACGTAGACCCCACCCCCACTCCCACCGACACGGAAATACCCGACAACGTTCGGGAAGAGTCGTTGATCAGTGAAGTGAAGGATATTTTGCCTCATTTGGGAGATGGATTCATTTTGAAATGCTTGCAACACTATGGGTTTAATGCCGAGAGGGTTATTAATAGTATTTTAGAAGACAATTTAGCTCAGCCTTTGAGAGGTAAGTGTGACTTTATTATTTGTAGTTCCCACAATTTAATTTGATTTTGGAATTTTAAATTCTGAATTTATTATTTAGGCAACACCAAGTCTATTTTTTTTTATATTAGTATTGTCTAAAAATTGGCAATTGGCAAAAAATTTAAAAAAAAAATCGTATTGAATATGAATGTAGATGACGAAAGGGGAGGGAAAGACCAAGGAGTTGGATTGATTGCGTGAAAGAGGATATGAATGAAAAGGGAGTGAATGATAGTATGACGGCTAACAGAGAAGAATGGAAGCGAAAAACATATTGCGCCGACCCCAAATAGATTGGGAACAGGGCAAGAAGAAGAAGAAGATTAGTATTGTCTAAAAATAAATTTTAAAGGAAAAAATAATTTTAGCCTCAAAATTGGGTAGATTCGCGGAAAATGAAACAATATTTTTTATTGTAACCTTTTTCACAAGTAAGACTAATAAGACTATCGGGTCATATCATGTTTCTAAACCAGTCTACTTCAATATCCTTTCAGCTCTAGACCAATCCCTCCCCATCATCCCCGAAGATCCCCTCGACGCCAAGTTCTTGGAGACTGGCATCGCTCGCCTGAACGTGTTCGACGGAGACCAGTTCGACATCATGACGCGCGATGACGTCGACGTGTCCAAGATCCACGTGGGCAAGAAGCGCTCCAAGTACAAGGATCTGAAGGACATGCTCGATGATAAGTCTGAAGTTAAGCAGAGAGTGGATATTTATAGCAAGTATAAGTGAGTGTTGGTTTTTGTTTAATTTTCATGACTTTTTTGATGAGCTCGTTCTTAGCCGTAACAGCCGCATGGGTCCATTCAATAATGGTTAAGCTGCGCTTGCCGCGGTCGGTATGTGGGTGGGTGACCATCTTTGTCAATCAGAAGCCAGAAAGTCTGACAACCAGTCTTATCAAAAGCCACCGTGTTACCCGGTAACTGGGTTGTGGCGGCCCGATAGCCAGTCGCTCCCCTGGAAGCCGACCCCATACATTTAGGAAAAAGCCAGGCAGATGATGAATAAAGAAATTCAATTCATTGCATACAAAAAGCTAAATTTGGTATTATGTTCTTCCAGCCTGGTGTGCGACGAGGTGGACATGTACTCGGACGAGTACGACGACACGTACGACTCTGACGGCGTCACGCCGGCCGCTGACGCGACTGACGACGCGCGGAGACCCTTCGTCACGCCGCGAGCGCTCCGGCAGCTCGACAAGCCGGATGTGGATGTGAGATACGAACTTAAAACTTTTTTTATGTTATTACTAGCTGCTAATATTATAATTGCGGAAGTTTTTATCCTGTATGTATGTATGTTTGTTACTCTTTCATGCAAAAACTACTAAATGGGTTTGGATAAAATTTGGTACACACATCTATTCTATACTTATAATAAATCTGTAGAGAGGTCAATTCTGTACATGAAATATATTTCCAAAATAACTATCTGGGGGTGATTAGGGATCGATATTGATGCCAAAAATGCAATCAGTAAAATTTTTGTCTGTCTGTCTGTCTGTATAAACTCTATAGAAACAAAAACTACTCGACGGATTTTAACGAAACTTAGTACAATTATTTGTCATACTCCTGAGATGGTTATAGTATACTTTTCATCACGCTACAATCAATAGGAGCAGAGCAGTGAAGGGAAATGTTGTCATTTTGTTTAAACGCGCTAATCTCAGGAATCGCTGGTCCGATTTGAAAAATTCTTCCAGTGTTAGATAGTCCATTTATCGAGGAAGGCTATAGGCTATATATCATCACGCTAAGACCAATAGGAGCGGAGCACCACTATTCCACGCGGACGAAGTCGCTGGCAGAAGCTAGTTGACATATAAAAGTGCATTTTATTATTAACCTATTATTAGGTGTGTCCTTTATTTAACTTTTACACGTATTTATTTTTTAATTTTAATAAATTGATTATAGAAAATATAAAAAAAAAAACATTTAAAAATATGAAAACGTTATGTTATTAACCTATATTATTGTGTTTAAAAAAAAAATTCAGGAGGAATCGGACGAAGAACCAGAAACTCACGAAGAAGAGAAGCCGAGCAGCAGCAGAACTAGGATGGACTTCTGCATGAACCCTGAGGAGCTGCGAGCCCGTAGGGAGGCCAGCTACCAGGCCAGGCGGGGGAGGGGGGGGGCCGCACATCGACCTGCGCCTGTGCCTAGGTAGGATACGAGATCTTATAAGCTACATGGTATTTTTAAGACGACTTTTGATAATAAAATAAGCTCGTGGCTACCTAGCACGGGTCGATAGATCAAAGGTCAAGGACAGCTGAGTCCTTGCTGCGGTCAAGCTGTGGATGGGTGACCATCTGTCATACCGAGACTACGCCATGCTTTGGTAAACGTGGTTTACGTTTTGTCATGTTTAGATATTTGAAAGGCGTAACTGGTAGTCAAAAGCCAGAAGGTCTGACAATCAGTGTTATTCAACATGTGATAAAAATATAATTATTTTATAATTTAATTAATAAAACTTAATATGTACAATAATTTTATATTGATAATGTATAACGCTGGTTCTTAAAACCTAATAGACAGATATATGTTGCTGGATAGTTTGTTGCGCCACTTCTGCTGATTTTCGGCCTAGTTTAAATAAATAATTTTTAATTCTATAAAGGGTTGCTCAGCTACATCCGATTAGAGTGGTAACCAACCCCGACATAGAAAAAAATCTAGGCAGATAATGATGTATGAGGATTAAAAATTATTTGGCCCGTTTCCAGAAATACGGACGTAACAGGCAAGCCTCGTGGACAAGGGCAGGAGAAGGAGGTACTCCACAACAGGGACAAGAAGGAGAAGCACAAGTCCTCCCGGGCAAACCACAACCGACGGTCTGGTGCCCAGTGGAAGAGGAGCCAGGGCATGATGCCGTCCTAATGTTCAACACCCTGTATAATGACCGTCTATTGAACACCTTGTATAATCACATAGTTTTAAAACTCTGATACAGAACTGTTACTGATATACTCTCCAAATCGTTGATACACATTCTATGTAATGAGCGTCTTATCAATTTAGTCACCAAGTTTTATGCTATTCCTGTATAATGACCATCTTACTGGTATACTCCAAAAAAACTTTAATACCCAGATATAGTGATCGTCTCGATGATATACTCCCAAATACTTGACACGCTGTATAATGACCGTCTCAGTGACATTCTCCCCGAAAATTTGATATAAAATTCCTTATAAGAACAATCTCAGTGATGCCCTCCCAAAAACTTCGATACATACACCTTGTATAATGGTCGTCTCATTGATGTTTTCTTTAAAAACTTAGTGCACATTTTGTAAAATGACCCTTTTAAGTAATATACTTCCCGAAAACTTTGATACACACTCTGTATAAAGACCGCAATACTTATATTGTCCCAAAAAACTTCGACACACCCTATATAATGATCGTCTCAATGATATACTCCCAAAAAACTTAGATACACATATTACACATTCTGTATAATGACCGTTTCAATGACATACTCCCCAAAAAACCTAGATACAGACTCTTTATAATATCCCAGTGATATAGTCCCCAAAAACTCATAAACACTGTCCGACCCAGTGATATATTCCCAAAAAACTTTGGTATTAGAATAATCCAACGACTCAGAACTAAATTAGTACTTCATAAACACGATTATCTTTTGAATAGTACCTAGTAAAATTCTTATTATTACTGTAAAAGCGATAGGTACTCTGTCTGTTTGTCACGGTTAAACGGCTAATCCGATTTACATTAAATTGGTATGGAGATAGCTTGGAGCCTGAGGAAGGACATATATGAAGTAGTTGTCTTAGGATTCGGGTTAATTAAGGGCCAAGTTCACCAACAGATGGTTACATAATCGGCCCGTTAAACGAAAACGTTTTTTAACCACGAAACGGGAATTTTCGTGTTGGCAACTTCTTGTTCAACCCCAGCTTGGTAATCGACAGTTTTAGGAATGAAAAAACCCAAATGGTAGGTTATCTATCGTATGCTAGCAGTTTGAATTTATGCTTAAGCTGTTTTTAGTTGATCGGACCGTTATCTTGTCGGTGAACTTGAGCCTTAATTGCCTAAACTCCTGTTTCCATGACTAAACGGCTATGCGAAAAGTTATGTTTAAGGTAAATTAATATTTATGTACTTATATATACACTGCGTAATTGAATTCACTGTTTTCTCGCAAGAAATGTACTTAGTTAATGATAGCTTTCTTTTCATAGAGCATTTATTCATCGAAATAAAAACATTAATATCTATAATTAGCAAACCCCGATAACTCCTTATATGTCGTGTTTATACGGTACCGCGACAAGTTTTAGTAAATTAAATGAATAATGCCTATTTTTTAAATATTTTTTGGTACTTAGGCCCAAGTTTACCGACAAGATAACAGTCCGATTAACTTAAAACAGCTGTTTACCATAAATTTAAACTTTCAATTTGCGAAGGGTAACATAATATTTCAATTTGTCGATTACCAAACCAATTCTTGCTTTCTAGTTTAAAAAAACCTTTTCGTTTAACGGGCCGATTACGATACCACCAGTCAGTGAATTTGGCCCTAATTCGTTAACTGAGTACGTACTTTTCGGGAAAATTGAATTAAAATACACATTTATATAAGATGAAATTGATTACAAGTTGAGTTTTAGTTATTACCATTTTGAATTGTCACATAAATCACACACTCATTAATATACTGACTACGACAAACTTTTTAAGTCAGTTTTGATATAAATTCATTTATCTGTCTCTTTCACTCGCGCAAATTTAGACAAGGATGGCACTAGAAAACGTGACGTTGCTAGCCATTTCCTACAAAAATAATTTTCAAATTAGGTCAGTGTATTATGGAGCGTTCGAAATATAGCTTTATAAATCGCATTAAATACTGCCACACCGAGTTTCTGATTTTAATAGGTAATTAGTATATTAAAAATAATTTAGAAATGCATAAAAATAAGTGCCTATATAAAATACATGTAGTTTATCGTCTTAACAAACGTTTTGGAATCAGCCGAAATTTTCGACCAATCACAAAGCGTTTTACAAGTCACGTGTCATGGCACGTGACGTTACAAGCTATAAATACGTTATGGAGTATGTTATAAATACAAGTTTAGCGTTATACAAGCTTTTTTATTAGTGAAATAATTAACGAAAATCAATAGTATAAATATCGAATTAAAATACATTATCTATCTATACATATAAAATGCTTTGTCCTGAATGACTGACGGATCAACGCATAGCCTAAACCACTGATCTGGAAGGTGTGTTCTTTGTATGACGTAGGCATTCGATAAAGAAAGGATTTACGAAATTCTACCACTAAAGGGATGAAAAAGTGGGGCAAAGTTTGTATGAAGCTGTTAATTTTAATTTGAATTCGTAATAAATTATGCTGTATTTATAATCAAACAAAAACAGATATTTAATCATTAATATCAACATCAATTTAGACAAACGATGTGACAGACATAAGGTACCACAAATGTTATCTAATTATACATATGAATAGCCGTATGGATTTTGATAGTTATAATTTAAATAACACACCATGTACCGTAATATTAAATTGTCATGTGTTCATAATACGTATTCAATAGCAATAGTAATATTATATTGCACTAAATAAACATTATAATATTATCATACATAAAAAAATAATTAAAAAAATGTAAAAAAGAGGTTTAGCCAGCAAAACCTAAACTTATTGTCAGAAATTTTGCGGTTTCTAGATTAAGCGCAAATAATTTCATCATAATTTGACAGATTAAGCGCAAAAACAACGCAATATCAGCCTTAATTTTATCAAGGCAAAGTCAATTCAAACATTAAGTAAACTACCAAATTTCGGCGTCAATCATGTACTAAGCGTAATCTTAGCAAATATTTTGAATGAAAAAAAAGTCCAAACCTTATTTATTTACATACGTTATGTAATTTAAATTTTTACTTGCTATATTTTGCTGCCGCTGTGCTGCCGCGGTCAGGCCATGGATGGGTGACCGATTCCTAAACATGTCTGAGAGAGCGCGTAAAACTGCGCCTGATCTCCCTGGTTACATTGGACTTATAAAATTGAGGGAATATTTCATTTCATTTATTCATTTAAAATAGAGACTGCACCTGCGTCTGCGCATACACTTGTGCACTATCAATAATATCTCCGCGCAGATAGTCTCCTAGATGGCTATCGTGAAACGAAATTCGGTTAGGAGTTTAGTATCATTTGTATGTACTTATTTTTTTACATTATACAGAGTTATGTTTAACCAAATCGTAAAGGTTTTTATTTTCGAAGGTTGAAATTCGGTACCTTAATAATCCGTTAAAGATACCTATTGACCGAATCAATTATATTATGTGTATATATATATATGTACGGCATTATCGAAAACAGCGTGATACAACCATGTGATTAGTAATAACTAATGTATATTGTGTAACATAGTGTAACTCATACTATAAATAGTGGTTTTGTTATTTATATTCTGAATGAAGTTGTATTTATTAATGGTGTTGTTTTATTTCAAACTCAATCTTGCAATTTCATACATTCGGTATAACGGCGCCACCCCTTGATTTCGGATGAGAAATCACGAAAGGCTCCGATGTGTGTGGGGCGGGAGAGTGTCAGACTCTTACTGACTAAAACCCATCCATGTTCCTTCCTCAGCCCTTTGTATTCCGGGGGCGTGGTAACTCTTTCGAACATCCCGCAGCCCCGGTAGGAACAGCTCCAGCCCTAGGGTATAGAGGAAGGAGCGGTCGCTCTATGCCTCTATGTGCTACTCTAGAGTAGGGGTGCCAAAAGTAATAAAATATTTCAAGCGCAAAATCAAATTATGATGGCGCTCTTTGCGCGTGAGCAGTGTTACAAGATCAGATTTTTTTGACGCTGAAAATTCTATAGATTATTTCTAGATAAATCCATAGGTCTACAGAGTAATTTTTTTGACTAAAGGGCGCTGAAAGATAATCTCGCTCTACCCTAATCAAGGCCTAGACCCTGTTACAAAGCAATAGAATACAGTAAAACTTTACTATAGTTGTAATTTAAATGCGAAATCAATTCACGTTTCCTTCGTAGTACTGGTACTACTAGGAAGAGATATAGATTGGGTGAAGAGATATAGATTGACTATTTAAGGATAAGCCCGGCACAATATTCCCAACCTCTGCAACTTCTGAAAGCCAGAATCAACAGTGGCGACCACCAGAAAAGCGCTGCGCAATGAAGTCCCAGAGAAACGATTTTTTTACTGCCTTGGAATTGGAACCCGCAACGAATGTATGATAGACGATGATCAGCGAAGATATGGTATGACTGACAGATAAGAATGGAAACTATTCACTATTGCGTCGCTTCTAAAAATCGGCCAAGTGCGTGTCGGGCCACGCGCAGTAGGGTTCCGTAGTAGGAGTTAGTTAGTAACCTATAACTCTGTAACCGGTTAAGCCTACTTAGCCGTGATAGTTTTCCTTGTAATTTCATTACATGTACCACGTCTGTGATTTTTTTCACATTTCTAGGTACAGCCATTCAAAAGTTAGAGGGGGGGGTAACTCGTATCGAACAAAAAAATTCACTTAAAATCTAGATATTTCGCAAATGGCTCGGTTAACTGAAAAATGATCTTCACACACCCATAATATTTTTGAAAGACCTATCTAACGATACCCCACACGAAGGGGTACGCGAGAAAAAAAATATTCATCCCTACTTTACATGTTTGGGAGCTACCCTAAAAAAAAATATTTTTCTCAATTTTATTTTACCACTTTCTCGGCGTGATCAATATACATATTCATACCAAATTTCAGCTTTCTAATAACAAAAACCACGGAGCTATGCCGCGGACAGACAGACAGACAGACAGACAGACAGACAGACAGACAGACAGACGGACAGAGCGAAACTATAAGGGTTCCTTGTCGGACTACGGAACCCTAAAAAGGAAAGAAGTTTAATGGGGAGCTACCATGAAAAATCGCAGAATTATCACGTTAGGTAAATGACTATGAAATAGAACAGACTTTGGTATGTGTGAGTTAATATCATAAGATTAAACTTTAAGTTAAGTAAATACTCATAGTTATAGAAGCATATCAGCCTATATATATCGTGTTTCGTGGTTAGCCTACAAGAAAATGATGAATCAAAAGCTTCTTCTCATCGTTTGGGCTGCAGGTTTTTGCCAACCTAACAAGCCCTGTTGTCTAGAGTTTTCTAAATCCACCTGACGGCCTCTGACATGGAATAACAACCTAACAGCATGAAAGATCAATTGAGTCGTAGCAAAAATGAAACATGAATTTTTACACACACGCATCTTATCGCCAGAAAAGGCAATCAACATTATTTTATAACAATAAAGTTCTATATGTAGACCCTTTGTAATGGCATTGTAAATAAAATTCATGAAAGGAGAGACGATTGTAACTGTCGGCGGTGAATAGTGGAGGCTGAATCGCGCGCGTGTTCGGAATAGCAATATCTCATCTTTGTGATACGCTTGCGGCGGCCAGGCGGAGATGTGTTGACGAGCGGAGCTATGCGCGGAGCGATTTGATTATTATGTATCTAGCTTCAGCTACAGTATCTTTCTGATAAACCGAGAGCTCCTTGTAACGAAACATTTCCATAGAAATCCTGTTATATCGCTGAAGTTGAGGAAGTGTTGAGGAGCTCGTGGCTAAGTAACAGCCGCACGGTTCGACCGATCTAAGGTTAATCTGCGCTTGGAGAGATCCGTTCGTAGATCTTTGTCATAGCGAGACTCCTCCGTGCCTCGGAAAGCACGTTAAGCTGTTGGTCCCGGTTGTCATTTGTAGATCTTTGATAGGCGTTACGAGTAGTCAGAAGCCAGAAAGTCTGACAACCAGTCTTATCATGGGGTATCGGCGTGTTACCCGTTAACTGGGTTGTGGAGGTCAGATAGGCAGTCGCTCGATGTAAAACACTGATACTCAGCTGCATCCGGTTTAGACTGGAAGCCGACCCCAACTTAGTTGGGAAAAGGCTAGGCAGATGATGACAGTCAAATGTTAAAAAAACACGGCAGTAAATAGAGGTAAATTAGGCATTTCACCTGTCTTGGCACAGACCAAATAATACTACGGTCGTGTAAAAGGATGGTAACGCATCTCTAATTGGCTCCATTGTCGAGTTCCGTACGTAGGTATGTGGCGATAGCGACTAAAGGATAGGTACGTTGTCTGTAGCCTATCATGTCGGAGGTCGTTAATAGACATCTGCTATGAACATGTGTCACATAAGTTAGGCGTATCAGAAAGTCCGACGACTACCTACTACTTATTTTATTGAAAAATACTTATCTACATAATTATCCAAGTAATAAAAATAACACAAAATAAAACCCACATCTCGCACTAAGCTCTAACCTTTACCACAAAGCGGCGCCGCGATCATAAAGGCGTCGTAACCATAGTCCTAACTCTGCAACGATGTCTTCATGCAGCCACATAAAATTCGATGCGCCTGCGCCGACCCTCGCCAAGACATATCGGCACCGTGTACCGTAGCCAATATCGGGCTTACTAAGTTTATGTAGGCAGTAATAGGTATTTGAAAGGAATAACTTTCTGTCGGTCAAGTAGAAACATTAATTTTCGTTATCAATGACAGCTTTGAAAGTTTATGAAAAAGCATTTACTTAACACTTACTTTATAACTGCAAATGGAAGTTAGTTTGTTACGCTTTCACGGTAACGGCTGAGCCGATTTAGATGAAACTAGCTGCTTCTCGCGGTTCAATTCGCGTCCTCAGTGAACTACTGCACGAACCCGAACAAAAAGTATATCTGTTAATCCAGGTTGTAAGCTATGTGTGTACCAAATTTCATCCAAATCTGTTAAGTAGTTTTACCATTACATTCATCCTTATAAATAAAATTTGTAGGATTTGGTATGATATAGATAGGATTCAAGAGACGGCTATAAGCTACTTATTATCCGTGTGAAATAGATCGTAAAGCGAGTGAAACCGCAAGAAAAAGCTGGCTAAAAAATATATAAATTAATCAGTTTTTGAATTAACGAATGGAATTGTTCAACCGGGGTTAAATTTCGACCTTTGCAGTCCGTTACTTAAGTAGGTACTGCTATGCTTAGTTAAGCTCAAATTGTTTTACAGAAACAATCATTTAAAGCTTCTAATGTCTTCCTTATAGTGTTAAACCGCTACTTACAATTTAACGATAGTGTGGGATACTGCTGTCTATAATAAATGGTCATTACGGCGCTTTTCATGAAGGCAGTCAGCAATGTCGGCAATGGATGCTAATTGGTGTTAGGTCTCCAGCAATTCTGAAGTTTTTTTGGTGATTTAGAAGATGGTAAATTAATCGTATCTTTGCCTAAGTTCATAGGCCGTACCACGACGTGCTTCATTGTAGAGGAGTGAGTGTGGGACAGAGCTAGAAGAAGCGTATAGTAACATCCCTTTTTAACCGACTTCTTTTGTAACAGAAATATTAGTCACTGCTTTGATACGCCCCGTAGCTGTAGCTCCTTGTCAGCACAGATATACAAATTAGTATATAAGTTAATATTGTTTAAGGAATGGTACATTTTTAAATGACTCCTCTCGCTGTGGGAGGGAGTTTCAGAGTCTTATTGACTAAAAACTCATCTATGTTCCTTCCTTCGCTCCCTTGCGGCACAGTAACTCTTTCGAACAATCCCAAGACACTAATAACTTTACTACGTTAAATACTTTACTAAGGTACACATCCACATGATTCTTGCATAGAAATAACACATTCTCTACACCATTATTTTAATCAGTTTTCATAAACTGAAACCGCAGGAAAAGTTATTCTACTAATATTATAAACGCGAAAGTTTGTAAGAAAGTATGGATGTATGTTTGTTACTCTTTCACGCAAAAACTACTGAACGGATTTGGGTGAAATTTGGTACACACATAGTTTATAACCTGGATTAACATATAGATTACTTTTTACCCGGGTGCGGGAAGTAGTTCCCTCGGGATGCGGGTGAAACCGCGGGAAAAAGTTAGTAGATTATAATTATAAGCCTGTACAACTACATTAAAATGCATTATTCATCCCACATCAAACATATGTGTAATAAAATAAATAAAATACATTAATGTCACTATAATGACAAGGCTCGGGATCCAATGTGGCCGTTTTATTATATTACCTGTAATAGGGGGCATTAGGGAGGGGCGGAAGGATTTAATAAGTGAGCGGCGCGCGCACGGCGAAATTGCGCTGTTCGATGCGTACGCGCACCGCTCCGGGCGGTTGTAAGGATGTGAAAGGTTTTTTATCGATAGTTTTTAAGAAAGTTTTATTTTTAAGTTTGGATCTGGATTTTGGTAAATAAGTGAAAGAGGATAGAAGCAATTATATTCGTAAAGCAGCGGCTGAAGATCGAGCTTAGTGGCGTGGCATGGGAGAGGCCTATGTCCATCAGTGGATGTGATACCAGCTGATGATAAAAGTGAAAGAGGAATGCTTAGCCATTTACCCAAGTGCTCCTTAAATGAACAAAAGTTAATTCAGTTAGTTAGTTGTAGTTCAAAATTTATTGACATAATGTCATTTTCTGGCCGATGAATGCTATGTTACTATAAGATGATACCTATAACTGGCCTCATGTTCATCAAGTTATTAAGTTGCTCACATCACCTCGCTTATAATAAAGAGATCACTGTCACTAAGAACGTGTAGAGTAGCGAGAGAGCAAAACTAAGTTTTAAGTATAACTTAAGTCAAGTGGCTTTTTGAATATTCAGGTATTGTTAGTTAAAAGTTTCATAGTATAATTACAATATCGTTATATCGATATTATTTTTTGGCCGACAGCTTCACATCCCTACTGGCGTCGTGTGTAATTTATTTCCCATTCAGTGTACTTGCGTCGATTATTATTATTGTTCCACGAACTGCGCCGGCGCACGATACTACAACAATGTAGCAATATGTCGCTCTCCGCAAAGTTATTGTTTCATACAAATTGTTGATGGGCACTTGTTTGAGTTTTGTGAGTTTTTGGCATGATTACTATCGATATTGTATGGTTTTGGATAATTATTCCACATTATTGGCATAATTTGTACGGTTCAACTTTTTTTTAATTCTCTCTAGGCTTGTGAACTTAAAAAATGTTGTTGCTTGCGACTTTGTTCGTGTAAGGTATTTTTATTACATAAACAGAAACCCTAGATATAAATTCCCTAGACATGCATTAACAGCCAGACCCGGAGCATTTTTAATTGTCCCGTACGAGAATCGAACCCGCGACACGCAGCGCGGCAGGCAGTTGCTCATGCACCGACTACCACATATTAAATAATAGTACAAACCAGCCACTACGCCAACCGTACTGTTAAATACAGTCTGTATTACATACAGTTCAATAAAATACATTACAATAAATGTTTCTTTCTGAAGCTTCAAGTCAACTAGCAAATATAAAAACACAAGCTTCCCGCCAGCGGCTTCGCCCGCGATATTTTCGCTAATGGATACAAAACTTGACAAATTATATACGAAAACCTTCCTCATTAATCACTCGTATCTATTAAAAAAACCGCATCAAAATCCGTTGCGTAGTTTTAAAGATTTAAGCATACATAGGGATCTAGGGACAGAGAAAGCGACTTTGTTTTATACTATGTAGTGATGTATGCACATATAAAAGTATTGCAAAGAATGTAGAAAACGGAACTACACCAGAATAAATACCAAAATTGAAACATTACTTTTTTTTTTTACTTCAGGCAACACTAAAACGGAATCCGTCCAATCATTGCGCCTAATCTTGTGTGGCCGCACTTCTATTTCACGGGATATTTAACTGAGAGGGACAGAAATATCTTCTTGGACGTGTGAGAAAGAGATGTGGGAAAGTTATCTTCGCAGGGCAGGAAATGAGACATCAAAGCGGTCGCCAGTGACCGCGCCAATTAGATAGGCCTCGAGATGTGCAGGATGTCGGCACACTTCTTGGAACTACACAAAAGATAATTTGATGATGTAATTGTTGTGGAGCACGTCATTGAGGTCTGTGTATAAAATTGGGATTTGCAACGGAAAGTTGAATGTTTTTGAGATGTATAAAAGCTCGTAGGTATTTGTAACTCGGAGTTTTAAATTCTGACTTTAGGAGGAAAGGTTAAAAAAAATCTATCATCTATCAGATTAAAGGAGGCCTATTTCTTACTAATTAGGTGATCCATACATAACAAAAGAATGCAATTTGTGTTTTGATAGAGCTAAAGCGAAATTGCTTCTTTCAAGGCACGAGCTCCCGTGTTCACAATGGTGAAAACATCACCATGGAGTGGGCCTATGCTAATGAATATCAAGTATCAGCGATCGTAAAAGTAAGGCATAAGTAAGGCACACTGTTTTTATCCGACTATTATATAAGTTGTCTTCCGATCGTGAAATTCTTCGGCATATCATGAAAGGCCGTCATTTCATGATTTGGACAGTTATATCACGTCCTGGCTGTTCGAAAAGGCTGTTTTCAGATTCTTTTAAAGAAGAAAGCTGAAGTAGAAAAATAAGATTTAACTTTTGTTCCTTTTGCTAAGTCTAAGCATTTGATAAGACACAACATTTTATTTGATAAAACCTTGGAGACCCTACAAAATATGTATGCCTAAAAGTCGCTTAGCCAAATCATGAAATGTCGGCGTTTCATTATATGCGGAGGAATTTCATGATCTGGCCAATTATACCTATTGAACTGCAATACTTTTGAAGTGGCAATTGTCTAAGCTAACATTCCCACGTCCCAAAAACCTTCTCCCACAGCAATTCGCTCTCAATAGCTTCTCAGGTTCTCACCCAATTGAGCTGCCGATGGTAATCCTACCCTGCATCATAACCCTAGGTCCAATGTTAATTGTCGTCTGGGTCGCCGTCTGGCCGAGAGGCCGGTCTATAATTACGCAATCAAGAGTAATAGCGCTCTGCCCAATAGATAAGACCAAACAATTCTATTCTGTATTATGTCAAGCATAAATCAATTAATAAAAAGTGACACTTGCGAGAATTTTGCTGGAGAGAGATAATATGCTGTGTCTTTGGAGTTTGTCTTGATGCATTTGTTTATAAAACTATGGCTGTGGACGTCGAAATACAGTATACAGAGTAAAATGGCGTCGTGCAAATTGTCCATACTTTGCAAAGTTCAAAGGTAATAAAAAACAATTCACGCTCACTTAACGCAATGTTACTCATTGTTGCACGGGTGCATTTCCAGTCAGAATATTTTAATTTTAGATGGTCAGAAACAAGTCGACTATTTAATAGTAAGTTACAATAGCTGTTTATTGAAATATATAAATCCAGTCTTCCTAGATGAGTTTCCTAGATGCTGATGTGCCTGTTACGATGCCAGCACATAGCTTTTAAACCGACACACAGCAACGCCGGTTTGTGGCGGAAAAACGTAGGTACCCAGTGGTGGAGAAAGCAAGGTCATTAATACTCCTGAAGCTTTTCAGTAAAAGCTTGTAGAAGTAGAATATCTATACTAATATTATAAAGAGGAAAGATTTGTTTGTTTGTTTGTAGGGTCTTAACTCAAAAACTACTGGACCGATTTTAAAAATTCTTTCAGCGTAAGAAAGCTACATCTTAACAAAGTGTATAGGCTATATTTATTTCCAGAAATAATTAGGGATCCCTACTAAAACTTGAATAATGTAACCCAAGGTGTAAAAAAAATGTCCACGCGGGCGGAAAGCTTGTTTATTAATATGTTAATCGGAAGTGTATTATAATCTCCATTCACACATTAGGGTGCTATCAAAAACTTCCCAGGGAAGATGCGTTGACCCCCGGCCGGGCTATCGACCAGCAGTCTGGCACGTAACACTACACGTACAGTACCAGTCAGCCGGGCTAGCCAATAATTTAGGATGATTATCCTAACTGTTGGGGATAGGGCTGCCAGGTTTTATAAAATGGATACTGTAAATACTGCAATAAAGATTTTATTAACAGAGGAATTTTCTATGTAAAATTAAACTTTATAGATTACTAGCTGTTTCCCGCGGTTTCACCCGCATCCCGAGGGAACTACTTAGCGCACCCGGGTAAAAAGTAGCCTATGTTGTTCCTCAGGGTCTATTCTATCTCTGTACCAAATTTCATTTATATCGGTCCAGTAGTTTTGGCGTGAAAGCGTAACAGACAGACAGAGTTACTTTCGCATTTATAATATTAGTAAGGATACTTCTTTGCTATCTCTGATAAACTTTGAATGAAGAATTTTGAAGAAAGTAAAATCATCATCATCTGTCTAGCCTTTTTCCTAAGTATAATTACTATGCAAGACCTACACTCTCACCTAATGACGTAGGCGCTATGTTAAATGGTGGCGGGACGGATAATTTGAAATACCTATAATACTAAAGACACAGAAATTGCGACATAAATATCAGAATATTTACTGTTAATATTTACTGTGTCAGTGTAGACAGACACACGTTGTATACACTGAGTGAGCTTTCGAATTTCGATACTCAAAACGTCTTTCAACAATAATCTCGAACGTGTTCAGCCCTAAGCGGGCTGCCAAACAGATCGCAGGAGATTCGCACCGGCCGCACTTGACCGCCACTGCAGACGCATTAGTGTAATTACCAGCACAGGGGAACAATATCTCACTGGATCACCGTTATGTCTGTTTAGTGTTCGTCTTACGTTTATATGAGCGGTTCAGTTTATCCATGATGGATGGGAGATTTTGGAGTTTAATGGGTAACATTTGCTCAGCGCCCGCACAGGGGCTGTACCACCACGTGTTTTTGCAATCACTATTCAAGTTTGAGAGCGTGACACAGCTACTAACGTCGTATAGCTCCGTCTATTTTTCATAACGAAAATAATCTTGTTATGGTACGTCATGGTAGTAATAGTTTAGTTGTGGATAGGAGACGGTCCCATACGACGTTAGTAGTTGTGTCTCGCTCTCACGCCTGAATAGTGATTGCAATATGATGTGGTGGTAAGGCCCCAGGTATAAGTTGCAAATGTCACGTGTCTCGCCCATGTTGTATGCTCATAAAACATAGTCTTTATCATCAAGGCTGATGCGGCATTCTATTAGTGAAAGGATTTCTAGAATTGCTCAAGCACCTAGTTCCAGAGATTTTCTTTAGCATCGTTCTCAACTGGTAGTGAGCTGAAGAAATTACCAAAATGGAAAATACGAAATTGGTTCTTCTTTGATAAAAGTTAAAGTACAAGAATATATTTTATCATTGAGTTGGGTTACAATATCTCTCTTTGTTTCTCGACTTTAAAGAGACCATGGCCCTGAGTTTGTTTTGGCATTTCTTCTCAGGGGGTAGTCAGCTAGTCAATGCGCCAGCGTTTTCTTAAATAAAATGTTGACGTGTCAGTTATTTTGAATATCCTAGTTGCCAAAATAAATAATCACACTTAATTTCATACCTTTATTTTAAAAAATATTAGAAAAAAATATTTAAGCGGTATAATAATGATAACTTTGTGCATTTAAGCATTTATCTGATCTAATATTGTATTTGCAAACGCTCCAATACCTACATAAAACTATCATGTAATCGAGTTAACCGATTAATATTCCTGTACCTAATTGCATCGATACACGCCTTTTAAATACCTTGGTCTAGACAATTTGCCAGTTACCTTTCATCCAACAACTAGTTTATACATTTCCTTTGCCTATTCCATCTTTTGCGGTAGCTAGCATCTTTTGAGTTTTCGAATTCAATCTCCCTTGTTATAGTTAGAACTTCAATCATGTGGGTCGTATCTACAGTGACTTCTAGCTAAAACTAGCTGTTTCCTACGGTTTCTTCTGCGTCCTAAGAGAACTTCGTCATGAATATCCGTATCATTAACCTTTCATAGATTTAATATGTCTCCATACAAAATTTCATCTTTCTCGGTAAAGCTGTTATATCGTGATAGCGTAACAGACAGTCAGATAGAGTTACTTTCGCATTTATAATAAGATTAGTAAGGGTTATTAATATCTATTCTTCCCATACTCAAATGTCACTTATAAGTAGCAGAGTCCATCACTTTAATGTTTAATGTCAGAAAGCCTTGAGAAGCTTTTGACTATTCCCGTGAAATACAACATCATTTGACCGTCTGAACAATCAATTGATTACTTAGTAACAAAACTGGTGCTAATAGCTACACCATATAAGACGATTTTAGTAAAAGTCTTCAAGCCAGACTTATTACAGCTTCAACTTTAGCTATTTTATTACGAAACACCGATCGAATACGGTATGTAATTACTTTGCTGCGGGCAATACCGCCATAGTATTGCCAGCTCAATAAATTGCACTCGACATGGGGTCCTGTGTACTGTACGAAGAAACAGTTTTGTTTCATTTATTATTTATCTTTTATTGCTTGAAAAATGTTTGGATTCTTTGGTGGTCCGCTTATAAAAGATTAAAAGAAACAATATCTTCAGTATCCTATGTCTTATTGAGGCGGTTTAACGACTTTTTTGATGTTTATTTCCTAAGAAAACGTCGTCTAAGTAAACAATAATTTTATGGTATTTTCCCGCTGGTGTTCGCGAACTGTTTTATGGAATTGCGTGTGAAAGGGATTAAGTGAAAGTGTGTTTTGTTGAAAGCTTTTTTCTTTGATTGCCTTTATAGTGGAATGAATCTGCATATTCTATTTTGCAAAAAACCTATTGGGTTTTCGACTGAAAGTGACTAGCAATTAATGTTACTTTCAAATTATCTTAGATATTTCTGATCCAATGAGCCATAGAGACATAATATCGCTTACTTGACCTGATTTGCCTTGTCTCCTTGTATATGACGAAGAATTAGTTAACATTCTTAAAAACAAAGAAAAGTCAACATATTTCAAAGCCCCACAGTTATGTATAGACAAAACTTTTTCGGAAAGGTGTCAAAAAATAATATCTTCTCTATCGAATTCGGCGCAAAATTTTTGGCCAAGTTCGGAAGTCAAATCGTCTAAACATTGAGTTTGGTTTGCGAGATGAGAACAAATAGTAGACGAACATAAGGATGTACCGACTCGTGTTAGTAATTGTTTAAGGTCACGAATTCACGAGGAGATAGTCACGAGTCCCTGACACTTCCTCGAGGATGCTCCAGGGAATTAGCTGTAGGGCTAATTAATCTTCGTGAATCCGGCTGTCACTAGATAACGTATTCCGATTTTTATTAAATAACCTACTAAGGTTGAAGTCGTGGCTTCGTGGTTAAGGCACCTGCCTCTCGTGTACGAGTGTGCGGGTTTAAACCTGGCAAGTACTAATGTGACTTTTCCAAAGTCATATGTACTTTCTAGGTGTATCTTAAGGAAAACATCGTGAGGAAACCTGGACTCAAAAAGTCTGAAATCGTCAATCTGCCTTGAGCAAGCGTGGTGACCAATGCTTATGCCTTCTTTGTATGAGAAGCCTGTGCCCAGCAGTGGGACAATATGTAAGCTGATGAAGATGAACCTACTAAGGTTCTTTAATCTAGATCTTAAAATGTGACGTTTTACGCCAGCGTTGCTCTTTAAATGGTAGAATAATAGTATAAAATTAAAATGACATGTAAATTTGAATAAAAACTACTTTTTTTTATATCGCACCTACAGAACACATAAATCTTATATATATATATATATATAATTCTTCTGGACCTACGTGTGTGTGTCACGTAAACAGCTTGACCGATGTGGATGAAATTTTTGGTGTATATTTGAGTGGGTCCTCAAAAATACAATTGTCAAAACGGTAGATGACGTCGTTGCACAGGTCAAAATTTAGTTTTCCAAAAGCAAATATACAAGTATTTTTTACGTTTTTCATACGTTGGGATGCTAAGAAAAATGTATTCCCCGGTAGCTTCACGTCATCGAAACTAGCTCAAATTCGGTGAGTCGCATTTATTCAATAAATACTGAGGTCGAATTGAATGATTAAATGTCCACAATACTATAAATGTATCTTTCATACCCATAGTACATAAATATGGCATCAAAGTAAATACCGCGGCGGACGTGGGTCGCGTTCGATCGTCGGCCGCTCGGCTGCGCAGGAGTCCGGACGCCGATAAATTGCCGCGCTACGCTCTGACATTTATCGCAATTTAATTATGCGCCGACGCAGCGCTGCAGTGCATGACGCGGATTTTCTTGTGTTTTTTTGCTTTTTGCCGACTTTACCGACCTTTTTGAATATTGTTATTCGTAATTGATAACTTTTTATAGGTATTGCTATCAGCATTAAATTAAGCGAAAAGTTGTGTATGAAGTAACAAAAAATATTTTTTTACTGAATAACTGGATGCCTCTTTTTGAAAACCTTTTAAAAAGTCCTTTCTTAGTAGATGCTCACAACATAAAAGGCATCGACTACCAAAATTTGAAGCAAGTTTTTGAGCCCCAGCGGAATAGGTTATGCGTTGGTGAATCAGTCAATTATTATTCAAGAAAAGGTGCCATGGGCATGCTCCTGGAAAAAATCACTAAAGCGCACAGAAGTAACCCTTAAAAACAAAAAGAAGTTTATCATTTAAGTCTCAAAACGCCAAATGATTAAATACTACGCCGAATGAAAAATCCGCGTAGCTATGTTTTCTAAAACGTCAGCCTACATTTTCCCATGCTATATTTACTTAAAACCGACCACACATACAAAGATGCCTGTGTACATATTTATTTAGCTTACAATTTGCATTTCCCTTCGTGACGCTAGATCGCTATCGGCCGTCGGCAAGCTTTTGACGCGACACACCTGCACGTTTGGCGATTACAACCACTATGTTACTATGTATTATAGTAGAGCTATCGTGAGTTAAATATTAATTATATGTACTATTTGCTCTGTCATTAGGTAACATGATTTAAGATTTAAACTTTGGCCATTGTAAATTGAAAAGAGAAACGTTGTCTTTAGCCAGGCAGCAAGTTGAAATCTGGTAATTAAAACCGACTTCCAAAAAAAAAAACTGAAAAGTAAAATTTAAACGCTTTACGACCAAAACATCGCTCTAGAAGTCGGTGTCTTGTAAGTTACTATTGTTAGTATTCGCCAAAAGTATTTTGTAAAAAGCTTTTTTATTTTTTCGCTTTTCAGTGTCTCGGTCTTGCTATCTTAACAAAATAAACACACCACTTTTAGGGTTCCGTAGTCCGACAAGGAACCCTTATAGTTTCGCTCTGTCCGTCTGTCTGTCTGTCTGTCTGTCTGTCTGTCTGTCTGTCCGCGGCATAGCTCCGAGGTTCTTGATACTAGAAAGCTGAAATTTGGTATGGATATGTATATTGATCACGCCGAGAGAGTGGTAAAATAAAATTTTGAAAAATATTTTTTTTTAGGGTAGCTCCCAAACACGTAAAGTGGGGATGAATATTTTTTTTCTCGCGTACCCCTCCGTGTGGGGTATCGTTAGATAAGTCTTTCAAAAATATTATGGGTATGTGAAGACCATTTTTTGGTTAAGCGAGCCATTTGCGAAATATCTAGCTCTTCAGTGCAAATTTTTGTTCGATACGAGTTACCCCCCCCTCTAACTTTTGAATGGCTGTAACCTAGTAATGTGAAAAAAATCACAGACGTAGTACATGTAATGAACTTACAAGGAAAACTATCACGGCTAAGTAGGCTTAACCGGTTACAGAGTTATAGTCGACTAACTAACTCCTACTACGGAACCCTATTGCGCGTGGCCCGACACGCACTTGGCCGGTTTTTTTTAGGTTGTAATAAGCGTAAATAACCAAATCATCTAAGTATTTGGCATATCAGCAAGTAGAGATAAATCGTTATTTTTGATATATTTATAAAACGGCTGAACGAGTAGTGATAAAATTTAAACGGGACCACACGGGAAGCACCAGCTTTCAAATAAAAAAAGAATCATGAAAATCGGTTCACCCAGTCGCAAGTTATGAGGTAACAAACATAAAAAAAATAAAAAAAATACAGTCGAATTGATAACCTCCTCCTTTTTTTTAAGTCGGTTAAAAAGCAGCATTAGTTAATATAAATATAGATAGGTACTCTTAAGCTGCTTAATATAATAGCATATAGTATACACATAGCTCTTAGCACAACAATATCGCGCACCATACATTGTTATGGACACGTTCACACTGTACTGTACTTATATTATTGGCTATGTATGATGCGCGATATTGTTGTGCTATGAGCTATATACTATATGCTATATATTATAGCGTAGTCTAAAAGCAGCTTTATGTTTTTCTAACTAATCTCTTCTGTAGTTTAAGCGTGAAATACTAACAAACATACTCCTTCAAGTTCAGCTATCGCATTTAGTTTTAGTAGGAACCAAAATAGTTGCATTAACCTTTCAAACTACATATTGAATCAAGCAATTCACTATTCACATGGGAAAAAATATATAAATACCAGCTAATGATGAATGAATAGAAACGAACTACCATTTAGTAGGTACCTATACATTTCCCAACCCATGTCAAGTTGTCCCACGTCGAGGTACAACAAAAGCCAATTCTACTCGATGACGTATCCAGCTATGGTTGCCATGGTTACAGTAACTCAAGTATAGGAAGTGCATCAGGGCTGTCAGGGTATTTTTTTTTGTTCCTATTCAGTTTCAAAATGTCACATCGATTGTCATGGAAGATTGAGTGTGTTTAGGGTTGTCTCTTTTACAATATTGTGTATAATAAAAAACTATCATAAAATATCCTTGTCCAGCACCTAATTACGTAAAAAATGGATATCCAATTGACATGCCCTTCAAAAACAGTTTTACATACATTGCTGCATATTTTTGGGCGTTTATCTCATCGATACTTTCAATGAAGTAATGTATGTCATTGAACTGTCAAATTGAAAGGTATTGCAACTGAAATTGAAAGATATTGGCTTACGTAATTAGGGGGCAGGGTTCAATTTACCTCCAGACCAAAAACGAACATTAGCCGAAGCTCATATTTATATTAAAACATCTGCTTCACTCATTTATAACAAAGTTTACCAAAAGAATAAACAGTAATACATATTTACAATCAAAATTACTAATAAACCTCAACATAAGCCAAGCAGTCATAAAACCACCGAATAAAATCACAAATTTATGCATCGAAAATAATTAATTTCATTGGAACAACGTTAAAACAGTAATATACTAACTTAATGAGCAATTAAAAAAATATTTACGTCATTAAAAGTTAACGGGACGTATAAAAGTGTGCATAAAATTATTGGAGTCGAGATAATTAAGTTGTAATAAAAGTATGTACGTATATCGATAAATTTATCGTTTGGAGCAGCCCTAGTGAACTGTCACGTCACTACAAAGGGCGCCGCCTGCGCATGGGCAAGTCCAGACAGAGCAATGTCTTCATGACTCGAGAGTTGCAAAGTTTAATTTAATTTATTATAGTTTAATATCATTTTATTGGTAATGGTTTGCATCTGAACGAAATAGATTGTGGAGATAAAAGTCTTCGGCGTGTTCCTTTTTTGAACAACATGCGAGAGTCTCAAAGCTTGTAGATGCATTAAAATGCATTTTAATAACGAAATAATTATCGCGGTTTTCACCGAGAGGTAGGTAGAGATCCATCTACCATGTATATGAACATTTATGTGTTATTCAATTAAAAAGCTTTCATTTTCACGAATTTATATAATGGGCTGCCGGTGATAACTTCTACATGTAACTGCAAACTGCACCTAACAACACTTCGCCGGACTTGAAGCGAACCAGGACTTTATACTCGACTCACGAAGTCACGAGTCACAACCACTGGACTATTAAAGCAGTCGATGTCAACGAAATCAATTTACTTATTTAATCATGGACTAGATTATTACTTTACTGCAAATACCAGAAAAATCCAACCTCATGAAATAAAGAGACTATAAAATAAGTAATACAGAGATGTTATACCTTTTTGGAATCCTTGTTATGAGCCCTTTAGTTTGAATCCATATTGTAGAAAAAAAGAAGATTAAAAAAGCCATGAAATCTAGCAGCCCCCATACATATTTTTTTATGTCACCTATCTAAGAGCACTTGGACTAATGAGACGAATCGAACGATACCTTAATTAAAGAAATCCATCGATTTGTTTGGAAAATATGAGGGAATAATGAATATTACAAACAAAGATAGGCGCGAAAAATATAACCCTTTCCTTGCAGTCGCGTAAAAATACGGATCAACTTTTAAGCAGCTTTCTTTTTTGAGCCTTTACAGATGGTATCGCGCTCTATATCCCGAGTTGACAGGAGATAGTGTGCTATACAGATATAGCATTTACTCCATAACGGCTTAGTTGCGCTTGGATGCAATAAAAACAGGTCGCACGACTTGACGATGAGCGATGTTTTAAAACTAACTTGTGCGAATTTGAGTTGCTTCTGTTTGATAGAAGATAACGCTAGGTACGGCGATCAGTTCGGTTTTGACATTTGAGAATTTCATTCTGACAGGTCAGCAGTCTGTACTTAGGCCCAAGTTCACCGACAAATTAACAGTCCTATCAACTAAAACAGCTGTTTACCATACATTCAAACATAAAATTTTCGAAGGGTAATACTTTTATTTGAGCTTTTTATTCCTAAAGCAGTCGATTACTAGCTCGAGTTTTAATAAGAAATGGGTAACCAGAAAATTCTCGCTTCGTGGTTAAAAAATGTTTTTGTTCAAAGGGCTGATTACGAAACTAGCTGTCGGTGAACATGGCCTTTAGTGTGCCTGTTGGTCGAATAGACGCTTTGCCCAAACAAATAAAGATCTGTAGGGAATATGACACTTAGCCTCATTAGTTGAGAGACGCCCTGTTGATGGCAAAAGGTTCTTAAACATATCTGGCGAAATATGGGTGAATTGTAGATATATACATTTCGGTTTAAGACTTTCGTGGAACAGAAAGTAACTTCAAATAAAATCAGAATCTAACGAGCATCAGTCAAAATACCTGTAAGATTTGCCTAACTTTTTGTAAGTGTGGCCGAACATAGCTCAGTGCCCGCAGGTCCAATTTCAAAATATTCAACCCATCATTAAAGGTTCTCAAAAATGTCATCTATCTATAAAAACGGTGCGTTTATCTATTTAGTTGGAAATCCGGCAAGAATGACAATGTTCACGTCACAAAAAACTTGCGTCCGCCGACCAAATTACACCTTTAATCAAAGCTTGTTTTTGCGTCACGTAACGACTACGATACGGAACTAATGATATTGCTAGAATTTATTTAGTTCATCGTAGAAGCTTTTAGAGAAAATAAATTAGAATGGAATTAAATGAGAATTAGAATGGAATATTTATCAATTTTATTACTTGCGCTCTATGTAAGTGATGAAGTTTATTTACTCACCAGGGGCAGATTTTTCTTATGCTTGCAAAAGAAACAAATGTGAAGAATACTGTTACCTAACTATTGATTGCGAATAATTATGTTTATTTGTTTTATCTGTATACTGTAGCTACATAGGAATCTACGCTTTGGAACGGGCAAATAGCTTCAAATTTTTTTTGATTATCGGACTAACTCGTAATTATTTGACAATTCATAAGTGCCTGTAAAGAGTCTAATTGAAATAAATGTTTGTAATTTTGAATTTGAATTTAAGAAGTCGTGTCGTAATCGTCTCGCAATATATAAAATACCCTGTTGTCGACGAGCCCTCGACACGAAGCTAATTATTTTTTTTAGTGATGCCAAACTTTAGCTTATTTTGATGACACATAATAACAATAAAAGTATCTCGGCATCGCGTGGGATATTTTTGTATGGAATTACATAGTTTTTTGTACAACTATGGGCGCTTGTGTTTTTGTACTGAAACGTTTTCATGGCAATTATTGGCTTGTTAAAATGTCAAAGGGACATAGCGCTAACTTATTAAACCTGTACAATTAAAATAATTCCTGATAAAAGATTGCTTGAATTGTAAAGAACGCCTCGGTTTTTCACGGAAATGTTGTGAATTATCTTCGGATTCATCTTTATGCTAAATGAACTTAAGATTTTAGGTACAGGTACAAGATATTGAATAATTATTATTTTCTTAGTAATTTTGTAGCATGGTTATTGCTATGCTCGAAAATTTGAGACTAGCTTTTCGCCAGCGGCTTCGCCTGCGTGGGCAATAAGAAATTCAAACTAAAAATAACGTTTCATACAAACTATGCCCCCCTTTTTCTTCTCCTTAGGGGTAGAATTTTGGAATATCCTTTCTTATCAGATGCTTACGTCATACAAAGAACACACCCTCCAAGTTTCAGGTCTCTACGATCAGCGGTTTAGGCTGTGCGTTGATCCGTCAGTCATTCAGGACAAAGCATTTTTAATGTGTAGATGTAGGTAAATTTTACACTTGGATCTGATATTGCAAATGGCGCCTTTAAAATTTACGTCTGCTCAAGCTTTACTAAGTTTAATTTACGTCAAAATTACAATTTTTTTATCGAAATTGTGTATCGTAATTATTACAGAATTATTCAAGAGCAAAAAGACAAGTTAAAAGGGCAGTTTCTTATAAAACTCACATGAAACAAAAAAGGTTTAGAAAAACGTCCCTATTGAAGTGTAAAGTTTTTAACAGTTATTACTTAGCTACTAGAATATAACCCACTCGGCAGACATCTTTTTTATTCTGTCAAACAATCAAACACACACAAGGATGCCAATGCGGGGATATTAAAAGGCAATATCTCGTTGGTCGTAATGGTCGATGGTCGGGAGCGGGCCCACCTCTAATGACTCGTAATTACGACCAACGTAATGGACCCGTAATGGCGGCCCGCCACAAAGCGATGCCTCCATTTTGTATTTTATTTCTTTTTTTTCTGAGATGATGTCTCGCCCGATGCGTTTCGATTCAGCCAGTTTTTGATTTTATAAAATGTTATGTGTGAAGGTTTTTTGTGAGTTATTCATTTTTGATGTTGTGTTAGTTATTATTGCAGTTTTGTAATAAAAGATGGTTATAGAATATGGTTTTTGGTTACTATCCATATAGCAGAGGCGGACTAGCTGTTTCCCGTGGATCTATCCACATCCTGAAGGAATTGCTTCCCGCGTCCAATCCAATCCCGTTCCCCAGATTTCAATCTATCTCCATACCGAATTTCATAAAATCGGTTTAGTTTTTTAACCGTGAAAGTGCTACAGGCAGACAGATAATGTTACTATCGCACTATAATATTAGTATGGATTATAGTGTTTGCTTTGTTTTAGTTCGCAGATTTGTGAAACATGCATTTTCTTTTGGGCAGCTGTTTTTGTGCAATAATGCATTGCACCATATCTTGGGTGCTTGAGCATTGATGCTCAAACGGAAACATACTTTCATTTTTCACAAATGCCATTTGATATTCAAATACCTATTGAGAAATAAATACAATTTTCTTTTCTCTTTCGAGTGGGATTTCATTCAGAAATTTCATAATATTTACTCATAAAGTCATAATCTTTAACATCAATTTCGCGAAACCTAATCCCAGTTAATCTTCACAAAGGCCACAATGTATGCGTCATTAAATAAATCAGATTACCAGAACATGCAAAATAAAAAAAGTCAATTAGAAAGTTTTGATTGCACGATCCAACAAAAACTGTAAATTAACTTAACGCCTATCACGAAAGGAATAAGAATTTATTTCTATATTTTTTTACAGATCACCTCCTAGTTCCGAGAAGTCGGTTGGAACGGCACGCACCCCGCCCGGCACTAGGGTAACCATGTAATATTATAAAATTCCAAAATTTAAAATCCTAAAATCACTGGTAACTTAACTATTTAAAAAGTGAGTTGTAAAGTGGGGATGAATTTTTTTTTCTCGCGTACCCCTTTGTGTGGGACATCGTTAGATAGATCTTTCAAAAATATTATGGGTGTGTGAAGAACATTTTTCGGTTAAGCGAGCCATTTGCTAAATATCTAGCTTTTAAGTGCAAATTTTTGTTTGTAAGTGAAAATTTGAAAAAAATCACAGACGTAGCACATGTAATAAACTTACAAGGAAAACTATTACGGCTAAGTAGGCTTAACCGGTTACAGAGTTATAGTCGACTAACTAACTCCTACTACGGAACCCTACTGCGCGTAGCCCGACACGTACTTGGCCGGTTTTTTTTATTAATTTTACAAGTCATATTATTAATTCGGACGAGCACTACAATTGTAATATGTAGCAACGAACAAAACAGAACTAGAACGAGACGTAGAATGAACTTCAAAAACGTTTGTCCGGGAACTTTAGTACCTAAGCCATGGTCACCTCATGGCCCGCCTCCCCGCACCTCATCAGTGATGATTTGGATGTTTTTTGTGAGTTATTTGATTACGGAGTGCGGCTGAAGCGCGGGTTACGATATTAGCTGCGGCTGAACTTGTTCACGCTTCACTTGGCTCGTGTTAGCTCCTGTTGATAATGCATTTTTGTTGCTAAAAATCTAGACTCGACTGGACTTTTGAATCGATAAGGTGTTGGTTGATGGACGCTTTGGAAATAGGTGGCGTTCGCGCGGAGTTGATTGAGAGACAAAACAAAATATTATTCATATATCTCATAGATGTCTTCCGTGCCTCGGAAAGCACATCAAACTGTTAGTCCCGGATTTTATTTGTACGTTACGGGTAGTCGGAGGTCAGGTAGTCTAACACTAAGTCTTACCAAGGGGCTATTGTGGTACCCAGTAACTGGGTTGTGGAGGCAATCACTCCATATAAAATGCTGGTACTCAGATGGAAAAAGGTGTCGTGAAAAAGGCTAGGCAAATGAGATATGACCTATAGCTGTTTCTTTATATATGTAATTTACCGCCACGATTTTATTTAGTCAACATTTACTTGTCTCCCCGCTAGTGGAAACTTGTAGGTGAAATAATTATAAACTTGAAGTTATATTTATCGATACTTGCTTTCTTTAAAGTCATATGTACTTTCTAAGTATATCTTAAACGTCACTGACTAACGGTGAAGGAAAACATCTTGAGGATATCTGGACTTAAAAAGTCTGAAATCGGCAATCCGCCTTGAGCAAGCGTGGTGATCAATGGTCATGCCTTCTCTGTATGAGAAGAGGCCTGTGCCCAGCAGTGGAACAATATATAGGCTGATGATGATGATGCTTTATTTTTCTTGATTATTGAATTATTATTTAATTTAATTACCATTTATTATTTATATTTATATATTATTTTTTAATTACCATTTTTTGTTCGAAAGCAATCGATTTCAGCATCATTGAATTCATTAGAACCAATCTCTGTGCAAATCTAACTAAAATAGGTTGATAAAAAATGTTTCTTCATCGCCGTTAACTGGGGGTGTACCGAGAAGATGGCAGCATTGCCACGTTGCATAAAGAACTTAATATAAAACAAAGTCCTTTGAAAAAATACGCTATTAATTTTATTTTAACACCGTCACACAGGTATACACAGGTTAGTAAATAGGTATACCTGAGTACAATATCTTCTCTTTACAGAGTTTTTACTGACCATCCTAACAATAACCTCATTCTTTGTCTAAAACATCGATTAGGTTCTCAGCCATGCACAGCAAAAACGGCTTTCGAAGCACAAATTATTTTAACCCGATATCGATATTAAACCCACCGATCGATGTTTTTTATCGATAAGAAAAAATATGCCGACGTCACTCTGTCTTGACCACGAACTTATTGGATTGCGTTAAGACTGGATAAGAAGTTTATTATATTACCGAAATTGAATACCTATATTTTTTTAGTTTATGATGTCATTGTAAACTTATAAAGAGGACAGCAAAATCAAAAGTAAAACTATTTTTATTGACATGAATACACTATAGAAAATATTTTTTTGCTTATCTATTTATTTTACAGTACACCAGATTTTTTTTCTACATTATCGAGGATACGTCCCTAAAATTCCTATCCCAAACAATTTAAAGCACTTATTGGTAAGTTTGTCCAAAGCAAACAGTTAAAAATGTTTGTTATATCATAGTGCCGGTAATAATGTTTACTTATAGTTGATAATAAGATCAATTAACTGATTAGTTTTCAATTATTAGTTACATTTCAATACATTCAATTCGATAAGCTTATCGCTATTTATAATCTCAACACTGCAGAAACACATCTGTGTTATCTATCGCAATATAAACACCGATAACTTAAAAACTGGGTTAAGTAAAAGTCAATTAGAGCTAAAAGGTTTATTGTGTTATTAATTCATAAATTGATTTAAGTACTAACGGGTAAAATTATATCAAAAGCCTTTAAAAACATGATAATGATTTCAAATACCAGTGCAATTTTGTTAACTATTTAAAAACGAATAATGTCTGGGGTATTTGAGTCAATTTACTGAATAGCTTCCTGTACACACGTTTGTTTATATCAAATCTTAACGCAACAATTAAGAATATCAAAAATTACAGAACTCTAAGCGAAAACACTGTGAAGTTTAAAAATGGAACCAAATGTCAAATGGTCGTTTCAAATTTTGATTTTAAAAATTAAAAAAAATTGACACAATCACAGCACTTTTCTTATCCAATATTTCTTAATCCTAAAATTATCAAACAAAATAAAAAGATCCGGCCGTATTCATTAGACATCATTGAAAGCCTACTCGGATGCTTTTAATACATTCGACATAGCATAGTTTTGTTTTAAAAATCACCTAATTACTCCTCTCCTTTTATGAACACCTCTATCCAAGATGGCCGCCTTTTGTGAGCCGTGATGATGGTATTTAATTAACTCTATTAAAGATAGATGAAGCATTGTGATGGACAATAGTTGAAGATGATTATTAGTAGGTAATATTCAGTAAATTATATTGGAAGTACTTACAATAGGATAAGTACCTAATTTTTTTTTTTCGACATCGATACTTTTTTTTGTCTATGGTTGAATATTAAAATATTAGCTCTGTCTTTCATTTACTGTTTAAATAACAAGCATAATTAATGATGGCTCCAGAATTCCAGAAAATTAACATATATGATTCGCAAAACTAGGTACGCGAACTTATCAAGGTTTGATGTCACTTTACCTAATTCTAGCATAGATTATAGAGGCGTACTTAGATATTAATTACTCTTTGGTTGAATATTGAATTTGAATCTGAGGGTTGAAAAAACTTTAGTATTTCTATCACTACCCACTATTTTAATTTGTTGAAGAAATATTTTTAGTAATACAAAATAATAATGGTAATTGAAATAAATAAGAATAGTACCTACCCTTCATAAAATCTCTATCGCTGTAAGGTTTGCCGTAAGAGAACCCGATTCTAGATTAAGCTCGTCTTTGCATATATATTTTCAGTGTCAAATGTGTTTGTGTGCAATAAAGAATAATAATAGAATACGTCTTACCTTGCCTATGGAGCAAATCTACTGCTTCAATACAAAAATCCCATAAGTACGGATTCCATGTCATATAACATCACAAACACAGCCATCACTTTAACTCACACCTCCGATATCCGATCGAGTTTTTTTTTCCAAATAACTTATTAAGATTACGTCTAAACCACAATTTATGTATAATTTGATACATTATGAAACCCGTTCTGTCGTATAGTAGAACATTTAAGTCCATAACTTAAAGTTATGGCAGCACGAAGCCCGCGGCCCGACACTTTGAATTAATCAACTCGAAATAAATCAAACTTCGATCTATTTTATTTTTACTTTTTTTTTCTAATCACAGTAATTCAATTAGGAATTATAATTAAAACTGGTTTTTCTACTTGAATATAATTATGTTAATTGTGTTTAGTTGTAAGTACATTATTACCAATCTAAAAATACTTTCCCGTCCGCCATTCTGATGGTAATCAAAATAAAATCATAATCGTAAACTTTTAAATGTTCCACAGAGAGTAATAAAAACGAAATTTTTACATACAATTTATCTCCTATAGGTACCAATTAAATCGAGATTAAATTACTTTTGTCTGTTCACTTGATGTGACTTATGAAATGCGGTCGGCGTTTTTAATTAACGTTAAATACTGACCCAGAAAAAAGGTTTGATTGCTCATTTAAAAGCGTTTATGATGCTAAAAGTTTGCATCGCGCCATAATATTTTAACATGTCTGTGGCTAATCCAATGGGAATCGATTTAGTCGAGATAAAATAGTGCTGGACGGTAAGATGCCTTTTAGTCGATTTTATTGTTTTTTTTTTTCTGGTCGCCTTGAACTTTTGATTTAAGAACACGATTTCTGTATATCAGACCGTATTGAGCTTTACCGCGGTACATTTAGGTGCATTGTTGATCGGTTCTGTGACTTGAGACCATAAATTTCTCTTTGAAGTAAAGGCTACTGTCGCTTTTAGTATTGCGATTAACGATTTAAATAATTTTGATAACGTCAACTTTAGAGATGTGAAATCTGTTGATGTTGCTAAATTTGTACAATGACCCTGACTGTACAAAAAGTTACCTAGAAGTTAACATTAATAGTTATCTTTTCACAGATCCTAGAATAATAACATATCTGTAGTTATTATAGCTCGCCTTTACAATAATTTGACATACCTTGAAAATAAATCTTGTTATTACCGCATCTGCCGTTAAACTAAACAGCTCCACAGCAGCATAATAGTCAGCGGCCGGGAATCAAACCCGCACCGCGAAGTTGTAACCGAATCGATTGGACACACCTCACCGCGGACCGAAAGCAAATCGCTTGCGGCCATCGACGGAAAAAAAAAGAAAAAAAAAGTTCCATGAATAAAGCTATGTGGAGAACGTTGATTATACTGGAACGTTTGACGTATGAATTATTTGAAAAAGGAATATGGATCTGTCAATGAGGATCCGTAACGTTTTTAGTTGACAATGCAGATTTGTAGAGCTAAGTAATCCTTAACATACAGTGCAAAAATTTTTGATCTACGATAAAAATTGACGAAGTTATGACCAAATTACTAGCGAAGTTCACCGAGCGGTCGCCGCGATAGCTGTGACGTCACTCCAACGGTTAGCCGTTGGCAGCAGTATGGCGCGCAGTGTTTTGTTTGATTAATTGTGACTTTCAAACAAATTAAGTGTCCGATTTGTGTCTAATTCACCTTTTCAAACATGTATTAATATTGTATAGTGCCAAAATGTACAAATACTTCTATTATTACCTTAGAAAAATTATTTTTAACGTGCCGAAAAACGCAAAACTTCTTCAAAATGGTATCCTGTTGTAAAGAGATGATTGATGATGATTTTTTCAAGCCATCCTAAGTAGGTACATACTGAATGAATTATTTGTAACAATGAACGAGGTGGCAAAAAATAGCCATTGAAAACCAATATTAAGGTTTCCGTTATAGATCGACAAGTATATAGGGAACTATGAACTAAATAAAGCGCAAGTTGGTTAAATAGCCATCCGCGAAATGATCCGCATAGGAATGAACGAAAACAACATTTGTTTATCAAGATTTCTGTACCAATACATTATATTCATTATTTTTTACACCTACCTACTGCTGCCTCCACACAATCACCGATGATCGCGGTGATTTGCTATACATTGCTGCGTTGGATGAAAAACTCTCAAGAGTTTTTGAGAGTTCACAGCAATGTACAGCGATTCACCGCGATAATAGCCGATTGTGTGGAGGCCTAAAGATTTTAAATCAATATCTTAAGATTACTAATAAGTAACGTAGATTAACTTAGAACTAGATTACTGAGATAATCAAATGTCATGAAAGAATCCACCTTTGGAAGATTATCTGACTGAGCTCGCACAAAACCAGCCTCTACTTTATTAGTACTCATATTTTAGGACGTTTTATACTCAAATATCACAAAACACACTCTAACAACACTTTACGTAAAATAAATTGCCAAATATACTGACCAACCGCGTCGCAGCTCCGCCGAATAGTGAAATATGAATGCAGACTGCGCTCGGTTCCGTTGGAGTGACGTCACACGCTCCCGCGGACATTAATTTTTAGCGGCCGGAACGGCAAATGTTTATTACTTAATATCTTCATAAGTAATGGTCCGATTTCGATAATTCAAAAAGATATATCATTCTTATGTCATAAAGAATAACATAGATACTAGTTTTATTGAATTTGCTATTACATTACTGATCCTCATTGTCTGTGCTTTTAACGGTCTTATTCTCATCCTACTAAAATTATAAAAGCGAAAGTTTGTGAGAATGATTGTATGCATGTTTACTACTCTTTCACGCAAAAACTACTGAACGGATTTGGATGAAATTTGGTACACACATAGTTTAATACCTGGATTAACAAATAGGATACTCTTTTTCCGGGTGTTTTTGGGAATATTGTAATGATATTAGTAAAAAATCACACGCCTCCCTCGTAGTTCCACTCATAAATTTGAATAAAATATAACCTAAAGCACAATAGTCGGTATTCCATCCCACATAATCATAATTAACTCAAAAAACACCCAGACGCTGGTAATTACATCAAAAAGTGTATAGAAAAAGAGAATGATAGCAACTTGCGTATTAATAACCACTAGAGACAGATGTATGCAATAATAAATATACAGAAGGCTTACTTTTATCATCTTTTAAGAGAGAAAAGAATTTAGACACCATTCAAATATATAGTTTTTATCAGACCAAAGTCTCGACTATACTTTGCAATTCTCTTCTACACTGTGCTACGTTACTCTGTGCTACGCTTTGCAACGAGCTACGCGTCTACGCTACGCAACGCTCTACGCTGCATGCTACGCTACGCAACGCTCTACGCTGCATGCTACGCTACGTAACGCTCTACGCTGCATGCTACGCGCAGTTAAGATTTAATGAAATCGGCCATTATCGATTTTCGTTATTTGCGATAGAATTACACAAACGATATGAAAACAAACAGTATTATTGATGGATATTTTAGTGAATTAACATAGGAAACAAACTTATGACGTTGATTTCTATACTTAAACAATATACCGGACCTTCTCCCATCTTCTATTTCATTGTCTAGCCGGTACAATCACGAGAGTATTATAATAATAAAAAGTAATTTGTGTGGCGCATGCGCGGCGCCGGGGGGCGTGCGGCGGGGGCGCGCGGGGGGCGGGGCGCGGCGCTAATGCACACGATTGTGCGCCTGATGATGGGTTGCGCTGCGTGCGCGCAGGATAAAGAACGCTTAGATAAAATGATACGTGATATGACAAGAAATCATCGGAATGGAGGAAGAAAGAGATGGTAGCAGCTGATTTGTAAGGACAGCAGTGGAAGTAACAAAAACACGGAAATTACCTATAATAAGGGAAAATGTAGTATTATTTTAATTGAACAACAGCGACATATTGGGATATTGCAGCTTTCTATTCGAAAATCATTTTCTTCGGTTCAATACTTCTAAAGATAGATCATAATGCACTCACACAAATAACAAAACTTTACCTCTGTCAATTATTTTGAATTAGAAATTAAACATAATTTTAAATTAGGTGCATCCTTACTGCAATCAACAACAATTCCATAAGCGGTGCTAACAAACTCATCGTATTTTTTTAAACGATACTTCATAACATAACATGACCTTACCCAAGTAAATTTACGTCACTAAAACATAAAAATAGACTATGTCCCACATAAAACCAAAGTATAATAAAGAAAATACGCAGAAAATAAAACGCAACAAACCTTCGAACACAAATTCGCAATTTAAATAAACATTAAAAATATTTATATCAGCATAAATTAATTAATTGCAATACATCAGCGGTCGGCAACCTTTTGGCAAGCAAGGGCCACAAGGTAGCAAAATAAACCTGGCGGGCCGCACTTGTGATATTACCCTAGATTCTACCTGATATACCTACGTATAATTTCCCATAGAAAAACGGGCCAAGTGCGAGTCGGGTCACGCGCACTAGGGTTCCGTAGTAGGTCTTATTTAG
Source organism: Pyrrhia umbra (assembly GCA_963891755.1). Taxonomy (NCBI): domain Eukaryota; kingdom Metazoa; phylum Arthropoda; class Insecta; order Lepidoptera; family Noctuidae; genus Pyrrhia; species Pyrrhia umbra. The sequence continues at coordinate 1,712,671 of OY982934.1, read as the reverse complement.
ATGAGTATAACTCTGTAACCGGTTACCAGAGGCGTATTTAAAGATTTAGCGCCCCGGGCCAGTAAGCTTTGCCGCCCCATTAACAAAAATGAAAAAAAAATGGAAGAACCTAACTAATGGATCGTTCTTGAAGTTGGTGGCGAAAAAACACAAAACAATAACAATTGGAGACACCGAATTTTAGAACGATGTATTAGTTATTTTTCAATTTGTAGTGTATTTTTAAGTCGGTTTAATTTTTGCAAAACAGTTTTTTTTCACTTTTGAGTTGTTTTTAGGGTTCCGTAGCCAAATGGCAAAAACGGAACCCTTATAGATTCGTCATGTCTGTCTGTCTGTCCGTCCGTATGTCACAGCCATTTTTTTCAGAAACTATAAGAACTATACTGTTGAAATTTGGTAAGTAGATGTATTCTGTGAACCGCTTTAAGATTTTGACACAAAAATAGAAAAAAAGCAATAAATTTTGGGGGTCCCCATACTTAGAACTGAAACTCAAAAATTTTTTTTTCATCAAACCCATACGTGTGGGGTATCTATGGATAGGTCTTCCAAAATGATATTGAGGTTTCTAATATCATTTTTTTCTAAACTGAATAGTTTGCGCGAGAGGCACTTTCAAAGTGGTAAAATGTGTGTCCCCCCTGTAACTTCTAAAATAAGAGAATGATAAAACTAAAAAAAATAGATGATATAGATTACCATGCAAACTTCCATTGAAAATTGGTTTGAACGAGATCTAGCTGGTAGTTTTTAAGTAATCAGCAATTTTCCTCTACAAACAAACTTAATTATGCGGTCGGAAAAAAACAAGATAATAGCGACTTTATTGCGTATTTTTTCTTTCCAATGGTCGGAACCCTCGGTGCGCGAGTCCGACTCGCACTTGGCCGGTTTTTGTTTGTTGCATGATAACGTTTTGAGTAAAGACCTATAAATTGTAGTAAAACAAACTGTCAAAAGAAAACGCGAGCGCGTATTTTTTGGGTTACAATAAAATAATGATAATTTTTACTTTTGAGTTGTTTTTGTTTGTTGCATGATGATATTTGAAGTAAAGAACTCTTAAATTGTAGCAAAAAGTAAATGTGGAAAGAAAAAATAACAGTTTAAAGCGCGAGCGAAGCGATCGCGATTTTTTTGTACGATGTAAACTTTTGTGTTGTTTTTTTTTGTTGCATGGTAATGTTTGGAGTTAAAAACTCAAAATTGTGGCAAAAACTAAATTTTAATAAAGTTTGTTGCACTATAATAGTTGGAGTAAAGAACTGTAAATAGTAGCAAAAATAAAATAAAAGAGGGGCAGTTTACGGCGCGAGCGAAGCGAGCGCGAATTTTTTTAATCTTTTTTCAACTAAGCCGTGATAATTTTCCTTGTTAGTGGATTACATGTGCTACGTTTGTGAATTTTTTCACATTTCTAGCCATTCAAAAGTTAGAGGGATGGGGGGTGCTCGTAACGAACAAAAATTATCATGTAATAACTAGATATTTCGCAAATGGCCCACTTAACCGAAAAATGGTCCTGACACACCCATTATATTTTCGAAAGACCAATCCAATGATAAAATATACGACGGGATACGCGAAAAAAAATAAATCATTCCTACTTTACGTGTTTGGGAGCTTAAAAAAATATTTGCCGTGCCCGACACGCACTTGGCCGGTTTTTTTTTACCTTGAAGACATACATCCAGCGTATTTCATTAATTCATGACTCGGTGGCAAAATACTAACAACAGTAGCTTAGAGACACTGACTAACGTTTAAATGAAACTAATTTTACTCTTATTAGTATTTTTGGAAGTCGGTTGTATTTTTGATTTTGGTAAAAACTTTTTTACCAAACATTCGCGGGCCGCAAGTAAGACGTTCGCGGGCCGCATGCGGCCCGCGGGCCGCGGGTTGCCGACCGCTGCAATACATTAATCTTATCGGCCACAAAGTGAATGAAAATCGGAATTTGTTACAAAAACGTACAAAATGTCAATAAGCATTAAGCCTCGATATCTCGAAGCTCGAATTTAAGTTTTATTGCTTTTTCGGCCGTAAAAGATCGGTCCGAGTGTTTGTAGTCTGAGAGCCAGTGACGAAAATTCATCGTGCATCTTCTTTTGTTTGAGTATGGCAGGTTTTTTGTATTTAGAATACCTATTAGCTTTTAGATTTAATGGTTTGTTTGCTGTACGTGTTGTATTTAATGAGCTCACATTAAATAAATTAAATTAGTTATTGAGAGGAAAGTCCATTGATGCATACATAATATGCTATATTTTAAAATCATAAAAATAGCTTAACTTTTTGATATTTCTTTATTTAAGCAAATATCTCATAAAGGTATTCTAATACCAAGCAAATGCTATATTCGGTAATATGATTACACATACATTCCTAGGATGTAATTAAATTAATTAATATTCATATCACATATTGACATTTCTGTCGATGGTAAACAAAAAAGTCAGTAAAAACTGAAGATATCGCGCCATAACCATATCATAATGTGGTAAATAATTGGCCAATTATATATGTAGTATGTAATTCTCATTAAATGTCTCGATTATGAAGTTTAAGGCTAATTACTAATAAAGTGTAACAAAAATGTTATTATGTATTTTTTTTAGTAAATTTAACCACTATATAATTTTTTGAACAAATAATATACTTAGTCGATTCGTTTTTAATGCCGCGAAACAGTTTAAAATGACATTATAACAGCTCAATTATTATGAGTGACACAAAAGTGTCAACTACATACAAAAAGTTTTTTATCCCATCTGTTGTTTATTAATGACACTTTAATCCATCAATTTATTACCATTTTGCGTTTTAAAACGTTTCATTGCACCTTCATAATACCGACAGGATATTTGCTTATCCTTTAAGGAGAAACTTCAGTAAAGAAACGCACGTTCAATAATAAAAAACATCCCTTATTACGTTCAATTACTAAAATAAAAAGATATAACTAAATGTTTCGTCGTTTCAGTCTAATTATCCGGTTCTAATTACATCAATTAAGTATCGTGAGCTCATTGTCGCGTCTTAAGGGCCAGTAATTACTTTGATGCGGTTCTTAGGAAACAATTAAATGTATTAAAGTTTTTGTTTTCACATAGCTGAGTACTCGCCAGTTGCCACGTTCTGTATGCATTTTTGTGGATTATGCCGTTGGTAATTACGATCAGTGCCTACTTCATGTTATTGTATACTTACTAAGTAGAGTTTTAAACCTAAAAGTTCGTAATACATACTTTCATTTTACTTATTGAATCAAATAAACTCTGAATATAATAATTTTACTTATTGAATCAAATAACCTCTGAATATAATAATTTTACTTATTGAATCAAATAAACTCTGAATATAATAATTAACTATAATATTTTTTTGCGACTCATCGACCGAAATTTTTCGTTAATTTTTTTAAGTTATTTTTTATAAAATAAAACACAATTAGTTCATTTAGTATACTTGATTATGATTGATGATTATATTACCCATTGAAAATATTGAAGAAAAAATATATTATAAATATTAAAAAAAGTTATTTCTAGTCCTGCCACCGTCTCCCGGCCTACACGGTCGGTACAAAGGGGCCGGATATAATAAAATTGATTCGTTAATTACTTGGTTTATCTGCGGCCACCATTAGCGGCCGGCCCACGCCGCATACTTAATACACTATTGATATCGGTACCACAACATAGCAGACGCGGTCGCCATTATAACGAGACTGACAAACGTATTTTCTTCATACCTATATTATACCAGATTAGACCTTGATAAACTTCGCAGATGTCTCCATTTTGTTGCAAAAGTTTTAATTTATTCGGATAAAGTTTAAATTGCTTAAAGAAAATACAGATCAAAGTGTAGCTCCTTGACTACCAAAAAACCCTTTGCATCAAAAATATGATGGTAGGTACAAATTCTTATAAGCACTCCCATTAAAAAAAACATTCATTTTTTATACAAAATGATTTATTAGGAAATGTTAATTAATTTACATGCTTGAAACTACTTAAGGCTAAAAAGGAAGAAAAAAACCTCTAGGTTAAGCGTCAAAATATTCCTTCACATGGCTACCATCAGGTAATGTGCCCAGAAGACTAGGCGAATAACTAACTTTAACTTAACTTTTATTGAATTACATTATTTACAACTAGCTTCTGCCCGCGACTTCGTTCGCGTGGAATAGTCGTGCTCCGCTCCTATTGGTTTTAGCGTGATGATATATAGCCTATAGCCTTCCCCAATAAATGGGCTATCTAACTGTTCCGGCTTCGACGTCACAGCCGGCCCCGGGTACCAACATCGGCTTCGTCACCGAGCGAGAGCGCATGCGTGTGAGGGAGACGCGCCGACGCCGGCGCGCCCCGCTACAACCGACAAGCCTCGGCCACTTCGCCGTGCGCTCCGACCGGGACCACAGATTACTATATACTAGTCAGAGACAGATAGGACAGTTCAATTTGACGATTAGTTCCAAAAAATGCGTCGTGGCGCTAGTGTCTTAATGTCGCCTAGGGATGATCTACAGGCTGCTGTAAATATCGATGGCTATTCGGTATAAAATATCGATAGCATAGTGATGACCACGGCATACCTACCTATTCTTGCAGGATTAATTTTATTTCAAGATTCTTTGTTATTGTCGTTGGAAACTAGGAAGAAAGATAGGAAAATAAAAAGACTTTTTAATTTTACGTTTTATATTTATTCCCTCTTAATCTATGGGCTTCAAACTTTTCATAAGCAATGTGTTGAGGTGTAAATTCAAATGTTTTTATTTCAAATAGGTCTTTGCAGGCACTTATGAAACGTCAAGCTAGTTGCACGGTTCCAAGGAGTGGGTCTTATGGAGAAGAACCGGCAAGAAACTCCATCATCTTACACATACACATCTGTTTCACCACGTTTTCTTGTATGCCACCTTTTAAAACTTTATTTCAGAACACAATAATAGCTTCGACACGATTCACGAATAAACATACGTAGTATTGTATTCTCCAGTATTCTCTTTGAACAAAACAATGAACCAAGATCACAAATTCACAACTGACAATTTGACAACAAGTCAACAACACGTCAACGACTGAAAATGGCGACCATCAACATGGCTACCGACCGACCGTGGCGCCGCGGCGCATTTTTTGGGAACCCAGCTGTCGCAGGCCTGACCGGGACCGCACGCGCGCACGGACTACGACACTACGACCACCGTGTCCACCGTACAGATTTAGACAGACCCTTACTTTTGTACATTATCAACATTAAAATATTGTAAAGTCTACGAGTCTCATTAATCTCCAACTCCAACAACATACAATCACGCACCCAGCTCAGCCAGTGGTCCTTCTCCGAGAAAACGAACCAGAAAATGGCGACGCCACGTGCACGACGAGATCAGAAGTCAGAACACTGCAGAAAAGAGTGAGTTCGTTCCAATTTCCTTCCTTATTTCCAATTCCATTAGAACAGCGCTACACGTGCACGGCGTGGGTTGGGCGTGGCATATTCTCATGTGTGATTGCATCATTTTTTACTCGCATTCTTAAAATACTTGCACGAACTTGCCGCGTGGCTAATTGATTGTTTTGCAGCCGATTGCCACCCGCATTTTTAATCTAGTTTCATCAAAACCTTTGTTCGCCCTCTGCTCACGCTTGCATTTTTCTTGCCGCTAGATACTCGCACAGGCTCGCTACCTATTTGCATTCAAAATGAGTGAAACGCGGCTTAAAGAACTAATTAAAACACGCGCTAGCGTTAAAGCTAAATTAACACATTTCAATAACTTTTTTAAATCGTTACCATGTAGCGAATCACTAACAGAAACACAAATCGCAGAATTACAATGCCGTTTTTCCAAAATGGATTCCTTAGCGTCGCAATTTGACACCATACAGACCGAGATCGAGGCGCTGGCTGACTCCGACGATGAAGGCATTTACGACGAGCGCATGCAGTTCGATGACAAACTGTTCGCGCTGCTAGCGCAGGCCACCACGCTGCTCAACGCGGCCGCGAGGCGCCGTGGCGTGATCAAGGCGGCGCGACGCGACTCCAACGCCTCCGACAGCGAGGCCGAAGGCGCACACCAGGGTTTCGTGAGACTGCCTAAAATCAACCTGCCTTCCTTCGACGGCAACTTTCAGCACTGGCTCGGATTTAGAGATATGTATATTTCCTTAATACACAATAACAAAACTATTAGTCAAATCAACAAATTTCACTACCTGCGTGCCTCTGTAAAAGGCAGCGCAGCTTTAATTATTCAGAGTCTAGAGTTTAAAGCAGACAACTATGACATAGCTTGGAATTTATTATTAAACAGATTTGATAACGAAAGACTTCTAATAAATAATCATGTAAATGCAATTTTTAGCTTGGAACAATCTCACAAAGAATCTAGTACATTCTTAAGAAACATTGTAGATGTTACTAACAAAAACTTGTGTGCACTCTCAAGTTTAGGGCAACCTACCGCCCACTGGGACACACTCATAATTTACATAATGTCTAAGAAATTAGATATGAAATCCTTCCGAGAGTGGGAAGAGCACCGTAACACCATAGATACTTATCCTACACTCAAACAATTCTTAACATTTTTAACCAACAGAGCAGACTTGTTAGACACAATTCAACAAGAAACGTCACACAAAAACTATTTTCAGAACAAACAGACAGATTCAGACTACAGAACAAAACAGACAGATTCAGACTACAGAACAAAACACACAGATTCAGACTACAGAACAAAATACACAGATTCAGATTACAGATCAAAAAACACAGATTTAAATAAAACTAAAGACTCGTCACACTTCAAGACAGATGTCACAGCTTCTAAAATTTTTACTTTGTGCCCTATGTGTAACAAGAATCATTCATTATTTAGTTGCCAGGAATTCAGAGATTTAGATGTCCATGTTCGGAATGAAAAAATTAAAAAATTCAAAGTTTGCACAAATTGTTTAGGTTCAGATCATTCAGATAAAAACTGTAGATCATCACACTGCAAATACTGCAAGAAGCGACATAACACACTTTTACACATACATGAAGAAACAGAAAAACACATTCCAGTTGCTTTATCAGCATCAACAGACACTCAAACTAATACAAAGTGTGTACTGCTTTCCACAGCGCTGGTGAAAGTGATGGACTCCACCGGAGAACTCCACACAGCTCGTGTCCTGCTTGACAACGGCAGCACCTCTCATCTCATCACGCAGCAGCTCCGTGAGAAACTAGGTCTAGTCACACGTAACTCTAACTCCATAATAACAGGTATTAATAATCAAAATTCTAATAGTGCAGAGTCTTGTGATGTAACCCTACAGTCATTCTCAGGCGACTACACAGTCAAGTTAAATTGTTATGTATTACCCACAATAACAAGGTCCCTGCCATCATCATACATAGACATCAGAAATTTAAACATACCATCAGACATAACACTAGCAGATCCCTCTTTTAATATTCCCTCAACTATTGACCTACTAGTTGGGGCTGACATATTTTGGGACATTTTAACTTCCAACATCATTGATTCAGGTAAGCAACTTCCAAAGTTGCAATACACTAAATTAGGTTGGTTAGTATCAGGTTCAGTCAATATTAACCATAACATGAACGGAAAAAATATACAGAAACACAATGGTATAGAACAAATTAATTGTTATTTTACACAGAACATACACAGAAAAAACATACAGAAACAGAACAGTACAGAACAAATTCATTGCAATTTAACACAGAATGATGACACACAACTTACTCGGTTCTGGGAGTTAGAATCAGTATCTTCAGTGCATCAGTTATCCAAGGAGGAACGAGCTTGTGAGCAGAGCTTTACTGAGAATACGCGACGCAATGATGAAGGTAAGTACATAGTAACAATACCATTGAAAGCCTCACCTGAAGTTCTCGGCGACTCGTATGCGATGGCCAAGCAACGCTTCCTCTCCTTGGAGCGCAGACTACAACGTGACCCACTTCTAAAGGAGGAGTACTTACGTTTTATGGCAGAATATCAGGCACTAGGTCACATGACTGAAAATGAGCAGAACACCAAACAAAAATTTAATTACTACTTACCTCACCACGGGGTTGTTCGTGAGTCAAGCACAACCACTAAACTGCGGGTCGTGTTTGACGCTTCAGCTGCAACATCTACAGGTAAATCTTTCAATAACATACAGATGGTTGGACCAGGGGTTCAAGAAGACTTGCTGTCCATACTACTCAGATTCAGACAACACAAATATGTTATCACAGGAGACATAGAAAAAATGTACAGAGCCATACTAGTAGAACCCGCACAGCGTTCACTACAACAAATTCTATTTCGATTTAATCCAAATGAACCCATTAAATCATACACTCTAAACACTGTAACGTATGGCACTGCATCAGCGCCCTACCTTGCCACTAAATGCTTAGTATCACTCGCAGAACACTGTACCAATGCTGATGCTAAACAGGCCATCCTTAGAGACTTCTACGTCGATGATTTTTTAAGTGGAGGAAACACAATTCCATCAGTGATAGAACTAGGTAAAGATGTTACCAAAACTTTACAAACTGCCAGCTTTAACTTAAGAAAATGGCAATCTAACAATTCACAAATTTTACAGCATATATCTCACAACACAGACTCACAATCAGAAAAGAAAACATTAGACTTAAATGAATCATTACCTAATAAGACTCTAGGATTACACTGGGACTCTAAAGCTGATAACTTACTTTTTTCTATAAACATTGATTCTAACAGAAAGAAAGTTACTAAACGAGTAATTTTATCACTAATTAGCCAAGTTTTCGACCCATTAGGACTAATTGGGCCATGTACAGTTGAGGCTAAAATACTTATGCAGAAATTATGGTTGGATAAATGCAGTTGGGACAGTGAGGTATCACATGACATTAAAGAAAAATTTCTATCCTTTATCAAATCACTTTCAGCTTTAAATCATATTCGCATACCACGTTGGGTTTGCTGTGACTTGGCTGTCATAACCCAAATACATGTATTTACAGACGCTTCAGAACGTGCTTACGGAGCATGTGTTTACATCAGAACTGTCAACAGACAAGGCAAAGTATGTGTCAGGTTACTAGCTTCTAAAAATAAAGTAGCGCCTTTAAAACCTGTGACAATCCCTAGGCTAGAGTTATGCGGAGCGTTGCTAGGCACAAGACTTTGCACTAAAATTTTACAATCACTCACAATAGAGTTTAATGAGTGTTATTACTGGACCGATTCAATGATTGTCCTAGGCTGGCTTAACACCACGCCAAGTCGCTTAAAAACGTTTGTACGTCATAGAGTAGGTGAAATTCAAGATTCTACTTCTAATAACAGATGGAGTTACGTGCCGTCAAAAGACAACCCGGCAGACCTGGTTTCTCGCGGGGTGAGGGCTGACCACATCACTGAGTCAGCGCTGTGGTGGCACGGACCGAAATTCCTTCATCAGACAGACATTAACTTCCCAAAAACACCAGAAACAAACATACAGACACCACTTCCAGAAATATCAGTACATACAGTCACTACAGAAAACACTAACGACAACAGTATATCAAACCTTATTCACAAAACAAGTTCTTACAATAAACTACTCAGAATAGTAGCATACATTAACAGATTTATACAGAACAGTAAAAATCCACAACACAAAGGCACAGGTATTATATCTTTACCAGACATTCAGAATGCAGAAAACATTGTGCTACAAATCGCACAGCGTGAAATGTTTCCTGCTGAATATAACACTATTAAATCAGGCCAACCCTTACACAAAAAACACGCATTCAATGCACTATCAGTTTTCATAGATCATAACAATATACTGCGTGTTGGAGGGCGCCTTAACAACTCAAATTATTGTTACAATGTAAAACACCCTATTTTGTTAAATTGTAAACACCACATTACACACATCATCTTTCACAAACAACATTTAGAATTACTACATGCAGGCCCACAACTACTACTATCACACATCAGACAAACATACTGGCCACTAGGAGGGAGGAACCTCGCAAGGCGAACTGTCCACAGCTGCGTACGATGTTTACGTTTTAAACCTAAGCCTATCCAGCCCATAATGGGTAACTTACCGCTTGACAGAACGCACTTGGAGTTTCCTTTTCTACACACAGGAATTGACTATGCCGGGCCAGTGTTGATTGCAGATCGAAAGGGCAGAGGTAGCAAGCTCATGAAATCTTATGTGTGTGTCTTTGTATGTTTTGCAGTAAAGGCAGTTCACCTTGATCTCGTCACGGACCTTACCAAGGAGGCATTCCTTGCTGCTCTTCATCGTTTCATGAGTCGCCGTGGCAGGCCACAGACCATCTCATCAGACAATGCCACTACCTTTGTTGGGGCAAGCAACGATCTTCATTCATTCTTTCAAACATATTCAGGTGACATCCAAACACAAATGTCTAATCAGGGCATAGACTTCAAATTCATACCACCCTATACTCCACACTTTGGTGGGCTATGGGAATCGGCTGTAAAATCGGTTAAACATCACTTAAAACGCATTCTAGGGTTAACGCATCTCACATATGAGGAAATGTCAACCTGCCTAGCACAAATAGAGGCTGTTCTTAACTCCCGCCCCCTTCATCCTCTATCTACAGACCCTACAGACCTGTCCTGCCTCACACCTTCCCACTTCCTTATTGGACGAACTCTCTTGTCAGTTCCGCATCCACCACTTACTGATGCCAACATGGGGAGACTACAACGTCATGAAAGAATCGAGAAGCTGAAGCAGCACTTTTGGCAAAGATTCTCACAAGATTATATAACATTACTTCAACAGAAATCCAAGTGGCGGACCAGTGCCGGGGCTGACAACGGCCTCGAGGTGGGAGCCCTGGTGCTGGTCAAGGACCGGAACCAACCTCCGCTCCTCTGGCTGCTGGGTCGAGTGGTCAAGCTGCACCCAGGGCCGGACCACATCAGCAGGGTGGCTGACGTCCTGACAAGGAAGGGCACTATTCAGAGGGCCTACAACAACTTGTGCCCTCTTCCTGTCGACTCTACCTGTTGACTCATCAACCCCCGGGAGCATGTTCCGGCTTCGACGTCACAGCCGGCCCCGGGTACCAACATCGGCTTCGTCACCGAGCGAGAGCGCATGCGTGTGAGGGAGACGCGCCGACGCCGGCGCGCCCCGCTACAACCGACAAGCCTCGGCCACTTCGCCGTGCGCTCCGACCGGGACCGCACGCGCGCACGGACTACGACACTACGACCACCGTGTCCACCGTACAGATTTAGACAGACCCTTACTTTTGTACATTATCAACATTAAAATATTGTAAAGTCTACGAGTCTCATTAATCTCCAACTCCAACAACATACAATCACGCACCCAGCTCAGCCACTAACACTGAAAGAATTTTTCAAATCGTACCAGTAGTTCCTGAGATTAACGCGTTCAAACAAACAAACAAACAAACTCTTCAGCTTTATTATATTAGTATAGATTATATTAGTATAGATATCAAAAAAAATACATAAAAAATACAGTAAAAGCAAAAAAACAGAAGTTAGGCATCGAAATAATTGTGAGCTGTCAGGGGGAATAGTGCACAAAAAGCTGGCTGCATGGCGTTTAGTCGACTTCACGCGTGACCCGAAAGCTGCCCTATATCTAGGCCAAAGAATCAGCATTGCCATCCAATGCAAATTGTGGCAATGCAGCCAGCCTTTTGGGCACGATTCCCGCTGACAGCGATGCGGACGATTATTTAAACTTAACCGAAAACTCTCTATTGAAACAAATTTGGCATTTTATGTCCTGAAAAGAAGATCACCTATACAAACAGAACCTGCCAACTTTTGACCCAAAAAGATTCTAATAAAATAAGTATACTCACAGTTCCTCGCTCACAAACGGCCCACGGCCTTACCCAACGAATATGATTCGAAACACCATATTAGTTTTAATTCAACATTATCATATCGAAATGGAACGATTTCCTTTGAGAACTTTATAATTTATACGCGTTTATAGAAGATATGAAAATGAGATGTGACTAATTGTTAGATCAGTGTAATCGACATTTCGGTTTAAGAAGAAAGCTTTCGATTCGAGCGGGAATTCAATTAGATAAGTAAATTATAATAAAGTAGTTTCCTACATTTTCACCCGCATCCTGACGGAGCTAATTCGCGTGCCTCTATAAAAACTACCCCATGTCCTTCTTTAGGGTTCAGTCTATCTACATATCAAATTTCATCTCAATCTCCGTTCATCCGTTTTCTTGTGAAAGCGTGAGAGACAGATAGAACTGCTTTCGGATTTTTAAACTTTGTAATAATGGTAGTTACTTGTCAGCTTTCAACCCTGCATACTCTTCCTTGATAATCTGGGAACATACATAAAAAAAGATTCCGAAGAATTGAAAAACTCCTCCTTTTTAAAGCGAACTCCCCACATCTCTCACCAATTTCTTTAACCAATTTACAATGCATAATAATATTCCTACTTTTTCAAAATATATCTAGTTTTCGTTCAACATCACAATCAGACCACATGGACGTCGATATCTCAGTGATTAATGACATTAATTGTCAAGCTCTTGCCATCGCTACAAAAACGCTGGTCCATTCATTAAGAGCACTTTGAACATAATTGAAAACAAAACAAAAACGGTTTTCAGTTCCTTTGGCTTGCTAACATTCTCTTTCGTGTAGCATTGACCATTTTATATAGAACTATATGGTAGCATACCCAACTGCAGTTAACCGATTTGTAGGATCCAACCAAGCTATTAAAATTCGGCTGTAGTATGTATATATTTCGTAATGTATATTAAACTCCTTTTGATGGGTATGTCAATTGGGTGCCCGTTTTTACGTAATTAGGGTGCTCCCTGAAGATCACGCAAACGAAGCTGCGCGGAACTACGCTAGTATTATATAAGTTCTGAGTTATATTTCGTAGAACTGTAATAGCTCTAAATACACTGGTGATGAAGCACCACCGGATCACAATTACGCGCAATTAAGCTATCGTTAAGCGCTGTTTTTCTCAGCCGTGCGGGCTCTGCAATTTGTCACGCACGATTCTGATACCCAACGAGACGATAGAAGACCCATTCGTAACAGTTCTGTTAATATCCTCACTAATATAACAGGCTGAAGGTCCGTCTGTCTGTATGTTCATTAGTTACGCTTTCAGGGTTAACCCACTATAGATATTTTGATAAGATTTGGATTTAGAAGAGAATATTAAACAGGCCAGAAAAGAGAAGATTTTCAATGTTTTTTAGGATGATGTTTGTTACTCTTTTATGCAAAAACTACTGAACAGATTTGTATGAAATTTGGCATACGCATATTTTATAACCTGGATTAACAAATAGGGTATTTTTTATTCGAATACGCGAGGTAGTTCCTTCAGGATGAGGGTAAAACCGCAGAAAAGAGCTAGTTTAAATGTAAATGTGTCTTCTGCGCTTACGTGTGTTACGATCTAGCTCCTGCGCACTCAACAGTGAAGGGGAAAGAGGAGGGGGATTAATTGTGAAGAGCTTTAGACAGCCATTAACCGCTTTGAGAAGCCGCTTCGCACAGGAATGTCTATAAAATTACCCGCGATGGATTGCAAATATGTTTCGTTAGTTATCTATACAAATTAGATGGACGTGTGAGTATGGTGGTAAGCTTTGCACCCTAAGCTTACATGCCATGGGGTTATTAGAGTTGTAAAAACTATCTAAGATATGCCTGAGCTGCCCCATAAACCGTTTTACTCAACAATGTTTGTATATTTCAGTTACATTGAATTGGCAGCCGACTGCCGACTTAGTTTAAGACTTAACTTGAATAATAAAATAGGATAAGACTAGGACGGGAATTCATCAAATGATTCCTATCGCCGTAGATGGGGCAAGAGGGAGTGTCAGACTCTTACTGACTTAAAGTCATTCATATTCCTTCTTTCCCTTTGCGTTTCGGGAAAATTCTGAAAGAAAACATAGTCTGTTAGTACCTTTTCATAAATATTTGTATCCTGCACCAAATCTAATATTTGACAAAACTTTTAATTTTAGTTCTTTTATCTAAGCGACACATTTTTATCGCTATTACAAGTCAAACGGAAAAAAATATTTTCCGTGAGAACGCTTTCGCGATAAAACGGCGGAAAATATTTTTTTCCGTTTGACTTGTACTTTACCCACCCTAATAATTTCATTTATTGTTTAGTTTCAAACCTTTTTCGCAGCAAATTTTGAGTTGCGTAGTTCATTCATACATTCAACAACACACAGATGAAGCTCCTTTTCATCCCCCCTTATTGAATACCCTTTGCTTAGACCCATTGATTCGCAAAACACCTCGTAATGAGTCGGTATACGGAAACTAATTTGCAACAATTGTTTTTGAACAATAAAGATATTTTTCAATGGCAACCATGCAATTTGTAAATGGAGTGTGTAAACACCATAGCATAGCAAAATAAAACAATGGTAGTAATAATACGCGGTAAATATTTTTACAATAGACTTAATTGTTTCTGTTAAAAGCCATTGAAGTTTTGTGAAGTGCGGCTTCGAAAATAATTGTTTATTGTTTTAGTTGAAACGTTATTTCATTTGTTTCTAATTCCCAGTAAAAATACATGGGAAGTGGTGAAGGGCTTTTTGGGAGATTGCTGATTTTGGTTTAGTTTGAATTTAATTGTTTTGAATAAATTATTAATTTGTGATTTGTATAACTTAAATGGATTATCTTATTTTTTAAGTAGGTATTTGTTTTTCCTAACAAAATGCACCTTAAAATTGATTGATAAAAATCACTAGGTATAGTACCTACCTAATACAACCTACAACTTTTCTGAGCCATACGAAAAAGAAAAACTCACAATATTACTCGGCTTGCAGTCATTACAATAAATCTATACTTGTTTATAATAAATCTGTAGAGAGGTCAATTCTGTACATGAAATATATTTCCAAAGTAACTATCAGGGGGTGATAAGGGATCGATACTGATGCCAAAAATGCAATCAGTAAAATTTTTGTCTGTCTGTATAAACGTTATAGAAACAAAAACTACTCGACGGATTTTAACGAAACTTGGTACAATTATTTTTCATACTCCTGAGCTGGTTATAGTATACTTTTCATCAAGCTACAATCAATAGAAGCAGAACAGTGAAGGGAAATGTTGGGAAAACGGGAGAAGTTACTCCATTTTGTTTAAACGCGTTAAAATCTAACGCGAAAAATTATTTCAGTGTTAGATAGTCCATTTATCGAGGAAGGCTATAGACTACACATCATCACGCTAAGACCAATAGGAGCGAAGCACCACTATTCCACGCGGACGAAGTCGCTGGCAGAAGCTAGTAATATTATAGATGCGAAAGTGAGTTCGTTTGTTTTCGTGTTCGCTTTTACGGTAAAACGGCTGATCCGATTTCGATAGATGTCCCCCTAAGACAATTATAGGATACTTTTTATCCGGGTGCGTGAAGTACTTCCTTCAGGACGCGAGTGAAACCGTAGGAAAGAGTAAGTTTCTAATAAAAGGGTTTCAAGAATGACGAAAAAAAATGCATTAAAAAACTGTATAATTACTCATTAAACCTATATGTTATCATAACCTTAACATACCAAATGGTAAAGGAAGTTTTAAATCAACTGAGGCGCAAACCGAGCCACAATGAACCGCTATAATTGAATAATAAGCCATACTTTAATTCACCCTCCAACATTACCATACGTTTGTATAATTCAACGCCATAATATTCATTGTTAATTCATTAATTAGTCATTAACGCCCTGATAACGTATCAGACATGGGTAGTCATATTTCTTATGGCTCTGGCTAGCCCCTAGCGATGCGAGGTGAACATAGATAGTCACTTTAGCGATAAATGTAATTAAAATGCACTTTATCTACAAAGAACTGGATAATGGATACGGTCAGCGCACATGAATATCTAATATTAACGATATCTGCTAATGTGTGGGTTTATGGTAATGGTTTAAAAAAAAACTAAATGTAACCGACTGCAAAAACACTTAAAAGAGCAAAATAAAATTTAGTTTTTATTGTAACATCGCTCTAGAAGTCGGTGGCAAAGAATCACAAAATAGAAACTTTGTGTTCGACACTTAATACCTAGGCACCGACTTCTAGAGAACGATTTTTCCTCCTGATTGTACCTCAATGCGAGTGACTGTTTGATTTCATGCTTTCGCGATAAAACGGCTGAACCGATTTGAATAAAATTTAGAACGGAAATAGACGGGACCTTGGAGACGGTCATAGGCTACTTTATATCCGGATGCGTTAATTAATTCCCTCAGGATGTGGGTAAAACAGCTAGCAATCTAATAAATTAAACATTTTCGAAGCCAATGCGCTTTAATTCTATGCTGTTTAAAGTTATTATTGCAGCTTAATTTGACAGTGAGCATTGAAATTTAAATAATCTTGAAACTTTTTCACCTGGAACCAATAAAAGATGTGAATAGCAGTGGGAGCGTAATGGCCCGATGGCCACCGTGGCACAATGGTGGGTTTTCACGGCTGGCCGCGTGCGCCCGCGCAGCCCGCCCGGCAGGAAGCTGTAATAGCGCGCCAAAACAAAGACGTGACGAACAAACGTATTAACTGTTCCACTGGAGTTAGTGAGGGTTTATAAAGCCTCTTTTAAAACTCAAACATTTTTATTTCAATTAGGTCTTTGCATGCACTTATGAAACGTCAAGCTAGTTGCACGGTTCCAAGGAGTGGGTCTTATGGAGAAGAACCGGCAAGAAACTCCAAAGACACCCTTTTCAAAAGTTAGTCTTAGTTTTTTTACATTTAGGCTATATTATCTCAACTAATTGAACTATTATGAAATTTTTAGTAAGAAGTCAACACTAAATAGCTTTTCATGGTTACAGTTGCGTCACCGTGTGACTGTATGAAAGACTGAAAAAATCAGAGGTTGTAGTTTAATACAAGATATAAAGAGAGGTAGAATAGTAAATCTCATCATCGCAGAAATGACAAAATTATTGTATCATGTTTGCCCAACCAGATTACAGACTTAGGAGCTTTTGCTTAGCCTGTCAGGATAAGACATAGTAGATCATTTATAGAGCCAAGATTAAGCTAAGATTGTATTCTTCAAAACTGACATACAAACAATACAAGACAGTGATAACCGGGCATAAACTCAGTCAATAGGTGTACTTCCTTCTAAAATAATTCCGTAATCAGTTATATTTTCCCTAAACACCTTTTTATTAGCACAAAACAATAGAAATGAAACTAAACGTAAATTTAACAATAGGTACCTACCGGGGAACACCGTGTTGCATAGAACCTAACAAAGATATCTTCAACAATAAGTTTATTACGTTCAAAGGGTGCACAATAGTCAGTTGTACAAGTTACAAGCCCGCCGGGGTGTGGCCACTAGCCCGCTGTAAAATTAACCGGCCCAACGCCAGCATCAAAGGCGCCGCCGCCCTTTGTGCTCGCCGCTCCATTGTCTCACACATGTTGTTTTAATACTCTTAATTTCGTGTTGTCATGTTAAAAGTTTATTACACGTTACTTCTGAAGTTTTGTTACGTGAATTTAACCCTTATGTCATTGAAAATAAACGATTATTTTGTTTAGGTGTCGAAATTATCACTTTAATATTTTTGTTGCTGGATATGTCAAGCGGATTGCTACCTTCTTTAATAGTGATAGAGTTGGTTTTTCGTTGATGTTTTGACATTGTTTTTTGTCACTCTTTTTCAGTGTTTATAGCAGTTTTTAATAGCGGAAGTGTTAAAAGGGTTCTTTAATACAGATTGAAAGGCGAGAGGGTGTCTTTTTGATGAGTCGTCTATTAATATGTGTGTGGTAGATGGCAGTTAGTGGAGACGTGTTAGATTTTAAGCGGAAATATTATGTTCAGTATATTTATTATTCTATATGTTCAATATTATATACGTCATCGTATAGTAGGAAGTTGCAAAGCTCAAATGCTGAGTCTGTGTTCCTGGGGTCAATAGTAAATAGTAGGTAAATAAAACAAATTATTATTAATGGGTCCAGGATAAAAAGTATTCTGTGATTTGCATCCAGGTTATAAACTATGAGCGTACCAAATTTCATCCTTATCTGTTCAGCTGTTTTTGAGATTAGCGCGCACAAACACAACTGCTCTACACATTTGTATGCATGATGATTTTGCCGAATTTAGCCTGTTGTAGTTAAAAGATTGATGAGTTATCATGTGGAATAGGCGTAAGTGGATACAATGTGGGTGTTTTTAGCATAGATAGGTATATATGTTAAGTAACTAGATCTGCAATCACCGAACACAATGCGAGCCATAAAGGTTGAGCCCACAGACATAAGTCATGCCATTTTTTATGTGCTACGCCACACCGTATTTTTCCTGGGAGTACTTTTGCCACCCTTATCATGCTGATGTCATGACATTATGTTTCGGCTAGTGTGGGAGAGATATAATTTTACATCAAAATGATTACTGGTTTCAAAGCTACGTCTGCATTCTAAAAAATGGTTACGTTTATGTTACCGCGTAATGTTCGGGATTGCATCTCTATTGATATATTTCGATGGTTTTCAGTTACATCCCGGGCTAGTCTTTTGGCGAATGCATGCGTGAGGGTGCGTTTTCACCCGTTTTCCATTTCCATCCATCCATTCCACCAGCTTCAGCCTACGGCGTCACTCGGGCTGTGCCAACATCGTAAACAAATAAACTCACTTTCGCATTTATAGAATTAGTTAGTAGGACTCCTTTGTTTGTCGTTTTCCTCGTCTACTAATTAGTGATATTTTTCTCACAGCACCTGTGAGAAATGATGTATTTCTACCACACATTCTTATGTCGAAACATTTCAAAAACCTTAACGAATGTCACACTGAACCTGTTGTCTGCCGCAAACAATCTTTGTTGTACAGATGTGGTGTTTAACATCACAATAACTTAAAACCTGAAGGTGATACATGTATTTGACTGTGAACTTTATGCTGAAGATTTAAGATACAATTTTGAATGTGTTTTTGCTATAAAATGGGTAGAAATCTGTGTATATTTTATAATTATATCTTGCATTATTTCGTTAGTAATTTGTTACTTTTTGCAATGTCAACTGTTCCTATGTGTCAATGTGAATACGCTTTGGTATTGTAATCTCTCCAGACGGATTTTCGGTCACGGCGGCAAATCTAAATGAAGACTAGCCAGGTACGCAGGAGATATTATATTGCACAAGCTCTTGCGCAGACATTGGTGCACTCCCTATTGCCTCGCACTCACAGCCCGGTGGGTCGGCAATCCGACACGACCAGGGAGAGATCAGACGCAGGACCGACAGCTTGACGTGCTCTCCGAGTCACGGGATATCGCAATATTAAGAAAACGGTCATCCATCCATGGATTGACCGCAACTAGCGCAGCTTAAACTTGCTAATCTTTCAATCCCCATGGATATTACTTAGCTTCATACCGACATACAACCATAATGAGTACATGGTCAATCTGGGGCCTCACCATGACGTGCCAAAACAAGATTATTTTCGTTATGAAATAGAGACGGAGCTATACGACGTTAGTAGCTGTGTCACGCTCTCAAACTTGAAGAGTGATTGCAAAAACACGTGGTGGTACAGCCCTTGAAACCCTAAATACAAATAAGTGTCAAATGAAGTTGTAAACGCATGAATGTTCATTCTACTTCACGAAATCATAACGTGACAAACAGGCTCTCAGGTGGAGCCTGCCGTCATGCATTATGCAGTGTGACGCTTTGTCATATTGTCAGTGGCGCCACCACGCTAACCCACCAAGACCGATATAACTCGAAACAGAGCTAGGCTAGGTGATTATTTTAATAATATGAGTCTACCTCGTTGGTCCTTTATTCTGATGGGTTGATCAAGTGGTGGCATAACAAGACTGCTGTAAATGGGGTCTCGAGGCTGTTTCCCGGGTCGGGTCGAAAATCGCTTTGTGGATTTTGGAAAATTTAGTATTTACTATGAGTTTGGTTCTAGTTTTTCCAAAACTCATATATTGAGTAAGATATGGGATCGCAGAAAGGGGACATACAGATCTCTCCCTTAACAGAAATTTCAAACCCCCAAATTATCTAAACGACCAACCGATAATGTTTAAAAATGTTGTTACGACACCTCCACAGGCGAAATGCATAAGGAAGAGACAAGATTACCATAACACAGTACGGGTGGCATACTCCCCCGCCCCCCCTCCTACCCGCGGCGGCCATGACACCATTAGAATTACAAAACAACATGGGAACGGGAGCAGGAATACTGATAAGACGTTTGACGGGTCCAAGTCAAGGTCCCCGACAGGTTTGTGGCGATGGAATGATTGATCTGTGGTAACTTTTGGAAGATGATATAATCTCTGGCTAAATTATGCACTTTATTGGAGTCACGAAAACTGCCACTGAACCCTAAAAAAAATTAAACTGTAGAATTCATAAATATAATAATTCCACTTTTCCATCTTTTGAACTTGAGCCTTTTGGAACAACTTTGACAGTGACAAAGTTTTAATCCCTACAAAAATGCTTGTCCTCGTTATTTTGACGACAAAAACCAACGAAATAAATTAAAAGAAACAGTTAATTACAGCGCCAACTCATGTTGCCACAACAAACATAAAAATACATTCAAAACGCGACAAAAACTTGTAATTACACATTCATCGCCACAAAAAAACCAAAAACCCTTTCAATACAACTCAGAAACGGCATCAACACGCATTGTCTAGCGATAAATAAAGCGCGGTCGACTCCTGCGCAGCGGGGGGTGGAGTTAACACCTACTCGCGCCCCATGACGTCGCCCGTGCAGTCATAAAGTGGAAAGAAACGCCGGGTGACCGAGATAGTTTATGAAATCTCTTATCATTGCACAGATGTGCTTGATAACCGCCAATAACTGCGGGGATTTGCGGTGAGATTAATCTTTTAAGTAGATAGACCTTTTTGATACTGTAAATGTCAAGAGCATACATATAAACATAATAAATATCTATATTTCTCTAGGCAGGGGTAGCTCACTAGTTATGTTTTTTCATGTAATATTGAGTGTTCCAGATCAGCACTCATTGCCTGAATGAGCACACAGAATGCCTGTGGGGCTCAGATTGGGTGACAGATATGTTAACAATCTGAGCTACGCTGATGACATGGTTCTGCTCAGCCCTTCGATTAAAGGTTTAAGAAGGTTGCTATCTATATGCGAACGGTATGCTAAAGATCACGATTTGGTTTATAATGCAAAAAAACGGAAATGATGATATTCAGGTCGGGGAAGGGGCCTGAAAATGTTCCACCAGTGTGGGTCGGTGGACAGATTGTAAAGGTGGTAGAGAAATTCAAGTACCTAGGTCACATACTGACATCTAAAATGAAAGATGATGCCGATATAGACCGCCAGCGCCGGGCATTGTCGGTGGTGGGGAACATGATCGCCAGAAGATTTTTTAATGCCAGCGTGCCGACCAAAATACACCTATTTAGGACGTACTGTCAGAGTTTCTACACGTGTCAGCTGTGGACCGAATACACGAAGAAGTCTCTGGATGTTATACGTGTTCAATATAACAACATATACAGGCACCTCATGGGTTTGGAACGACACTGTAGTGCCTCTGGGATGTTTGCAGAGGCACGGTTGAACACGTTCAATGCCATCCAAAGAAACCGTATCGCGTCATTCATGACCAGAGTTGGTACGTGTAGTAACATTATTGTTAAAGAGCTGGCTGGCAGAATGCATACCACTCGAATGTACAAGCAGTGGCTTGAAATAGCTGCTTGATGAAAACTTTTTATTTTTTGTCTACATTATTTTTATTTTTGATTAATAACTTTGTAACTTTTTTTTTTTTCTTTTCTTATAATATGTTTTTTTTGTATTTTTTTCTGTTTTGTGCTTATAATATGGATCTTGAGTCTGCAATAAAGAGTTATTATTATTTTGGGAAAACATTTTTGTTTCTTAGCACATTGGCTAGTTTTGACTACATTTACGGGCCAAAGCCAAGTAAATGTAGTGTGTAATGTGTAGTGATTGTTTATGTAGTGTGGGGGGCTATTTCATTTTCTTCCAATTGCATGAACTTTCTTACTATACGGCAGGTATTTAATATTGCGGCTTTTTGGAGTTGAATGTAAGTTGAGTCTTGTAGGTCTATTAATTTGAGGCTGTGGTGGAGATGGTTGGGTATGACACCCGTGGTGGAGACAACTATGGGTACTATGTAGACTTTATCTTGTCTCCAAATTCTGGTAACTTCTTCTTTAAGCTCTGCATACTTGCTTATCTTCTCGCCTATTGTTTTTTGTAAATTATGCGTGTTGGGTACTGCAATATCAATGAGGTAGGTAATTTTATTTAATTTATCCTGAAGTGTTATGTCTGGTCTATTATAATGAACAGTCCTGTCGGTAAGTATAGCACGATCGTAGTAGAGTTTGTGTGTAGGGGTTTCTAAAACAGTTTGTGGTGTGTATTTGTAGTAGGGTGTGTTTGTGTCTTGAATGAGTTTATGTTTGAGTGCTAGTTTTTGATGAATGATGTTTGCTACTTGGTTGTGTCTGTGCGTATAGTCGGTCTGTGTGAGAGTTGTGCATGCCCCTGTTATATGTTGTATGGTTTCTGGTTGTATGTGGCACTTGCGGCATTTGTCATTTGTTATTGTGGGGTCTTTGATGATGTATTTCCTGTAGTTCTTAGTGTTGATTATCTGGTCTTGTATTGCTATGATAAACCCTTCAGTTTCCGGGAATAAGTTACCTATTTTAAGCCACTTATTTGATGCTACTGCGTCTATATGCGGTTGTTCTAGGTCATGTGGGTGTCGTCCGTGCAGAACTTTCTTTTTCCAGTCCTCAATCTTTTGGTTTTGTGGGTCATTAGTGTTATTGTGTAGTGGGTCTGTTTCTTCGTTTAGGTTGAGTGGGGTGTAGTTGTGATCATTAAGAGCTACTGCTTTGTGAATGTTACTAGTGCGAGATTTTGTGTGAAAGAATGTTTTGAGCCTACTTATTTGTTTTTGCCAAAGATAGTGAATATCTATAAGGCCTCTCCCTCCATTTTGTCTTTTGATTGTGAGTCTTTCTATGGCGGATTTAGGGTGTAGATTATTGTGTTTGGTGAGTGTGGTGCGTGTGATTCGTTCTATCTGTTGTATGTCAGTTTTGGACCATTTAATAACTCCAAAGGAGTAGGTTAATATTGGGATCGCGTAGGTATTTAATGCTTTGATAAGATGCTTTCCAGCGAGTTGTGTTTTACATACTGCGGTCACTCTCCGCTTGTATTCTGCGTTTAATGTGTGTTTGATAGCTGTGTGATCGAGTCCTTTGAGTTGCTTGTATCCTAGATATTTGTATAAATCTGTTGGTTCCATTGCTGTAATTGTGTCATTAGTGTTAATTGTGTAGTCACCTGGTTTAATTTTGCCTCTTATTATGTGTACTGTTTTGCATTTATCTAGTCCAAAATGCATGTTGATATCTTTGCTAAATTCTGTTGTAGTGTCTATTAAAACTTTCATTTCTTTTTCTGTTTTTGTGTAAAGTTTAATGTCATCCATATAAATGAGGTGTGAGAGTGTGATTTCTTCTGTTGTGGTGTGTTTTAGGTTATACCCGGCTTGGCAGTTGTGTAGTAGGTTAGACAGAGGGTTCAGTGCAAGGCAGAACCATAGAGGACTCAGGGAGTCACCCTGATAGATACCCTTTCTAATAAATATTTGTCGAGTTTTAATAATGTTGTTGTGGTAATTTAATTGAAGTGTAGTTTTCCAACGAGCCATGATGTGATGTAAAAAATTTATTAATTGTGGATTTATTTTATAGATGCGTAATATTTGTATTAACCATGAGTGTGGGATACTATCGAAGGCTTTTTTATAGTCTATATAGGTACAGTGTAGGTTTCTATTTTTTGTAGCGGCGTGTTTGTGGACTATTGAATCTATAACTAACTGTTCTTTGCATCCCATGTGGCCTCGTCTGCATCCTTTTTGTTCTTCTGCTATAATGTTGTGGTGTTCAATGTGTTTGTTGATTTTACTTGTGATTGCTGTATTATTATTATTATTATTAAGACTCTGAGAAGGAATCTGGAACTAAGTAAATGACCGAAGAAAGCCTGAGCCGCACCATCACGTGTCTGTGCTATCGCTGTTCAGGAGTGAGAGTGAGACGGAGCTAGAAACGGCGTATAGTAACGTCCCTTTTTCGCAACGGAATTATTACTACTTTGATCAGTTGTGGTACGGCCCCAGGACCCTTCGCTTAGCAGTCTTATATGTCAACTAGTCAGACTATTCAATGGTTCCGACCTGCTGCACGTCAGATAAAGCATTCTCCTTCATAGAGAACTTTTCATGAAACAGTATCATGTGGCGAAGACGCAGGCTAAGAATTTGAACGTGTTCAATGAAAAAATAAAGTCTTCACATTAGGAGAGATTTTCTCGAACCGAAAGGGCCGTCGACTGGTGCATTGAGGGACCACGAAAGAGATGGGCCGATGACATACAGTAGTGATGGTCCGTTAGAAGTGAAACATCTGTCGGGCTAGCACGGGGGTAGACAAACGCGGTTACCTCACCTTTTGTCTCCTTGTTCATTAAAAAACCCATGGACGAAGGTGGAAAAAACGGCTTGGTCTACCCCTGTGCTAGACCTACTGGAACTTTAACTTAACCAAGTAGGAAAACAGAATCCCTTACAAAACAATAAATTAAACAACACTTCGCGTTTACGAGCAGAAGAATGGATGGATATCCAATTGTCTACAGATATCGTTTAATAACAGGAAATAGCTTCATTTTGCCCTTTTATATTACATAGTGTGCGACGCAGCCAACGCCTGTATCCGACAAACTATTGTCATTGTCACCGCAAGTAATTGTGCAAAAAAACTTGCGTTGTTGACAGATTTTAACGACAGGGTTCCGTACGATTCAGTTAAATAATGATCTTTGTTTGGTAACAAGTATAGTAAGGTAAGTAATTAGATTTTTATTCGTGAAAGAAGATGTAGCAATTAGTTTAAAAGTTTCAGTGCGTTCAACTGTGTATTTAAATGAGAAAATTATGAAATATACCTTTGTCATATAACTTACCATAACAATCATCATCTGCCTAGTCTTTTCCCAATTATGTTGGGGTCGGCTTCCAGTCTAAACCGGATGCAGCTGAGTACCAGTGCTTTACATGGAGCGACTGCCTATCTGGCCCCCACAACCCAGTTACCGGGTAACACGGTACCCTTTGGTAAGACTGGTTGTCACACTTTCTGGCTTCTGACTACCCGTAACGACAGTCAAAGATCTACAAATGACAACCGGGACCAACAGCTTAACGTACTTTCCGCGACACGGAGAAGTCTCGCTATGACAAAGATGGTCACGCATCCCAGAACCGACCGCACCAAGCGCAGTTAACCTTTGATCGGTGGAACCGTGCGGTTGTTACTTAGCCACGAGCTCCTCAACTGACTGACATGACAAAACTGTTACAAAATTAATAAGAATTGTTGTAATTAAAAACGACAATGTCAACGATAAGTTGTCAACTGACTTTTTTGCGACATAAATGCACATAATTTTATTTAAAAAAAAGAAAAACTAGCCTTAAAAGGGTTCCTTGTAAAATATTACACCTTTACCATATCTTTTTGTGTTATTAACTGAACCTAATAGATACTAGTTTCAAAACGTTATTTTTTGTTACATTAAGTGCTACATAAGTAATTAGTTTGTGCCCCCTCTGGGCATACAACGCAGCGTAAGACCTGCCTAGACGCGCCTGTCGAAAGTGAAAGTTCAACCATTGAATGACTAACAAAAAAAAAAATACTTACAAGTTTTTTTTTGTCTTTTTATCAACAAGTTTCACTGTCTCACTATTATTCATTTATTCTTTCTTAATATAAATTAACCGTTCTTTTTGACCGGATACCACTTTTAATATAAAAGAAACAAGTGAATGTAATTACATCGTATGTGGTGCCTCGCACTGGGAAAGGGTAAAAACAATGGCGAATTTCACGTTCATGTAAACAGGCCTTTACAAACCTAATGCGAAAAGATTCAAAAAACATTCGTCATATTATAAAGTGCAGGACACACTGTCTCGAATTTTCAGCTCGTAATGTACAGTGCACAGTTAAGTTTTTCTGTGACAGGCCCACTCCAGCGTGCGTTCGTCATAGTTTTTACCTCAGCACTCCGCCGCCGGCATTCCGCTGAAATTATACCGACCGTGTGCACTAACCATAAGCTGGGAAGATTCGGGACTTTTAATACGTATATACGATAACAGTTCGCCGGTGTCTTTTGTTTAAAATACTGGTACTCAACTTAATCCGGTTTAAACTGGAAATCGATCACAATATAGTTGGGAAAAGGCTAGGCAGATGATGATTTAGATTTTATTTAAAAATAAATATGACAATTATTTTTCCTGCCCCATCCTATCTATCAAATCATATATTAATACTCAAGTAATTATGTATAGAAATAGTTTAATGATTAATTTAAGTTAATCGGAGCTTTCTACATGCAGATATCGATAGTCGATGGCTGTAATTATTATTGTTAAGTAGGTACATTTTGTTAATCATGTGGCAATTTTATATAACGCAGCTGTTACATACCAGCTGCCACTTTGAAAGCGTTAGGTAGATTAAATAGTTAAAATAAATCCAGTATTAAAACAAGATCGATAAAATCTCTTGATTTGGCATAAGTTGTGAAATTACGTTACGATTCTGAGACGTCATACGAACTTATATTTGATTTCTTTCTATTTCTGGGGAGTTTGTTGCCCCACTTCTTCTTCCCAGCAAAAACACATAGGAAGTAGTGAAAGGCGGGCGTTTTGGGTGCTGTCTTTTGTAAATTTGACGTTCAAAAAGATGATTGTTATGCTGATTTTCAGCCTAATTTGAATAAATGCCTTTTAAATTTTGAATTTGACAATGAAGGCTTCTTTTGCTTGCTTTTTGTGTTTAATCTGTATATTTTCTTTGCAGAATTCTGGCATCAAATAGAGATATATTTTCTCAAAGATTGACACTAATGACAACTACATAATTACATTAAATAAAGGTGTAATGTCTTTACTCATATCAATGAATGAAAAAGTTACCCCATTACATAGTCAAAACTTCAAAAATCTCAATATTCCGCATCCCATGGTCACCCTCCCGCGCAGGTCCGTCCTCAGTTTTTGCTGTCCCTGGCAAATTCACTTAATTGTGTCTGCGACCCCGCGACACGCCAGACTCGCGGTAATTGCGCTGGCGCAGCCTTCGCAAATAGCCTTTTTGGCCTCTCCCCGGCTAATGGGGGCGGATAGCGGGCTCGGGATGTTTGACAATCGAACTTTTTGTAGTAACGTGTTTAATTGTGGGTAATTACGGGGGAGTTATTAGTTCTAGTTTTATTTTTGGATGTAAATCATGATATGAACAAGGTCTTTTTTTCGTTTAAATTTATGTAGTTTAGTCAAATTGAGATGGATTGTTTTTCGGATGGGAAATCATCAAAACTCCTACCGCGGTTGCTGGAGTGGGAGAGTGTCAGACTTTTACTGACTAAACCCATACATGTTCCTCCTTCAGCCGTATGTACCTACGCGCATAACTTTCGAACGGCTGCTCCAAATTGGATAGTATTTTTATTCGTAATTGCCAGTACAATGTTTGTATAAAAGAAAATTTAAAAGAACGAAAAAAGCTTCAGCTAATAAAATATAAATTAATGGTAATTGAAAATTAACGTTTTATCAGCTCACGACATTACAGCCAGCTGCAAGTCGTTGATATATAGCGTGTGACGACATAAGTAGTTTGTTTTTGTCATTGCGTTACTATAACTACGACAATGACTGCCATTAGCAGGCGTAACTGACTGGAACGAGTGACAGTGGTGAGGGGTTGCTTTTATGCAGTTTGCGTTGTGAAGTCAACTCTTGGGAACCACTTATTTATTCTATAGTAAATCATATTGGGGAAATTTAAAAGTATCGTGAGGACACTTGGACTAAAAAGTCTGAAAACGCCAATTCGCCTTGAACTAGCATGATGATCAACTCTCATGCCTTATCTGTATGAGAAGAGACCTCTACTCAACATTGGGATAGAAAATAGGCCGATGATGATTGGGAGCGAAACTAAGAAAGAAAAGTGTATTCATATAAACTAATGTTTTGCTTATTACAAAAAAAAACACTAGTACCTACTCAGCTGCATCCAGTTAGACTGAAAGCGGACCTCAATGAAGTTGGGAAAGGGCTAGGAGATGATGGCAGATGATGAGTGTTAGAAGCAAAAACTCGAAATAATGTGACTTCCAACAACGACGGTCTAAATGGAGGACATAATCCAATCCTCCCAAAGATCCCAATTCGTATGTTGTCATATTGAAGATACTCCTATGACATGATATCATCTTCACAGATACATCATCATCAGCCTACTCAATGTTCGTCCACTATTGGACATAGGCCTCTCCCAAACGAGTGCCATATCGGTGTTCAGCCTGACGCGTCGCGCATCACAAAGGCCTTTTTTTCGGATGGGAAATCGTCAAATGTCCCCCCTCCCGCCTTGGGTGGGGCGGAGGGAGTGTCAGACTCTTACTGACTAAAAGCCATCCATGTTCCTTCCTCAGCCCTTTAAGTTCCGGGGGCGCGGTAACTCTTTCGAACATCCCACAGCCCCGGTAGGCTATGGCCCTGGGGGGGGCGTCATTTATGCTGACAGCTCTTGCATCACAGAGGCCTGGTACCAAGATATTCAAGGTCACCCCCATCAAAGGAAAATCTAACACATCCATAATATGATGGCTAACTATTAACTAATCAATACACAGCACGTTCCCATTGTCCTATACTTCACACCTCCTTATAAGTCCTCAAAGTCGGCGAAGACCGAACCGGTCGCTGATCATCAAAGTGACATTAATATTCGTTTAGTATGTGTCTTCCTGTAGAACAATTGGGCGATATTTGCATTTGGCGTGAATCGCGGCCCGATGCGCGGGCGCACCGCCGCCATATCTGACGTTTTAATTACGATTCTGTAGTGTATGCGGGCTGAGTGGGGTGCTAGTGACCGCGAGTCTGGTAATTGTTACATTTTCACTGGTCTTTTACAGAGACAGTGCTGAAATTTTCTAATTATCTTGTAACATATACGTAATAGTTTTATGTTCTATAGTTGCTACCAAGTTATCACCCTATAATCTTTAGGATCCTTTAATATTTCCCATTCGATTGATTGTTTATTAAATCCGATTGGCCTCACATTCCCTTATTCCTTGCAAGACGGTTGTCCTAAAACACTTCATGAAATATGTCGGTAACTTTTACGGCTGCCGTAATATAGTTAAAAAAAAAGGCTTTTCAACACTACCTGATATCAGTTATGCTCAGCTGTTGCTTTAACCGGTCCGGATTTTTTGACAAGAGCAAACTGTCAATTAGTAGAATGAGAAGTTTCTGTGTTCTCCTTAAGGTTCCTCGGTGATGAACCAGCTTGTCACTGTCAATGAAGCCCCACGCCTCACCCCACAGTCCACGCATGCGTCCTTAATTAGGCATTCCCGCGGCGTCCGGCCGGCGTACGCGCACCGTGCAGGCGGCGCCTTTGACACCGCCTCGCGCCGTCCCTCTCACACAATGCAACTATTCATGCCGACCCGCCAACCTAACTAGAACCGCTGAACTCTTTCAATATCAAACAGTTTCTCTAACATACAGAGATCAAGATATGCCAGACAAGATAGCTGAGGAAGATACTGGTGTTGTTTAAGAATTCTTATTCTTATATCTTCGAGTTAGGGTTTGAAGTGGATTGTGCGTTTTGGAAGTATCAAAGGTGTTATTGGAGTGATGTAATGAAGGGACCTAATTGTGTATTCTACTTGGGACGCCGCTGTACTGAAAGATAAAGGCACGAGCAAGGATAGCGCTGTCTCTTTCACTCGCCACTTCAGTATCTTGTGACATGAAATTGTGAAACGGAAATTTTATTTAATTAACGATATCCATAAAAAAGTCTTACAAAACTGTTATACAATTAACAAGTCAATCAACGAACGCAATTAAGCGTAACCGATATTTCTTAATTGATTTTTAATCACAAAACAACATAAGCAATAGTCTTAAAAATCGAAATCTTACAAAATATAAGTAATTAAATCCGATATCGTAATCACAACTGGTTATTTCTCAAATTAACAACTGATTTGTAACTACATATGTACTTGAATTGAAAACAATAATAAAAAGAGGTTTTACATTTCTCTACGAGCAACCCTTTTCATAAAACATGAGATGAAACCATTACTCAATTTCACAGCAGTCGCGAATTAAATTCAATAGTCATATAGGACGTTGACAAGGTCCCAGTAGGTGGCATCTAATGAGCTGTTCTTGGTGAATAAATTACTGTAATAAACGTCTATAACACTAAAGAAGACAATTTTTCATTACTTGTAGCTATTAAAGCGCTCGAGATTATATTTTTCGCAAATACCATAGTGTTTAGGATCTCCAAAATTCGCATTGATAGTGTCCTGTCTTGCTGAGACAAGTAGCTAAAATTTCTAAATTTCCCAAAATTTTGGGACATCTTTTCACAAGTAAAAGCTTTTTAAAACCTAAGTTTGTCCGGCCATGAACTGCTGGAATCTACAGTCTGTGAAAGATCAGAAACAATATTGTATGCAGCTTACATCAACGAACCTACAACGTAGAAACATCGAAGCTTTGTAATAAAATTTTAGAACCTCTCAATTACCAACACTTTTATTGCAGCAATTTCGTAAAATAAAATCCAACCTCATGGGCAGATACACTTAATTTTATACGTTCTTCATTGTTCCTTCTATCCCGCTCCCTCCCGATATAAAGACAGAGACGGTTAAAATTACTCCCACTGATTGCAGTGAGCCGTACACGAATTAGGCCCTTTTCGTTTTTTTCTTTTCATCTTAATGCCCTGTTCATGCGTTCAGACCTTTTATCGGAACATATGCATGTTTCTGAACGCACCGGCCGACCGGTTTCGTTCCTTTGCCTTTGAATTGAAACACCGCGCCGCGTTCGAAATTTGAATCAGTCTGCGCCAAGCTAGAGACGAGAGAGGACGCGCGCTTATTTTTAAACAAAATAAAATATGTTTACGATTGATCAGTGTTTACCAACAGTGATTTTGTGACTGAGTTGATTGAATATGACATAATATAATAGTGCTATTTATTATTTGTGAATTATATACTATGGCTCGGATTTTTTGTTTTCTTCTGCTTGTGTGGCTGGTGTCTGCTGACCAAGAAGAGGTCGAAGGTGGCAAGTGCGAGAGGATCAAGCTGCCACTATGTCAGGATTTGGGATACAATTGGACTGCCATGCCCAACCTGATGGGACACAAGGATCAGAAGGAGGCTGAGGAAGCGGTAAGAGATGTTTTTTACTCACAAGATCTTAATTGCATACTTTAAAAACTAATAGCTCTGTTTCTAACAGAGCTAAAAATAATACTTAAAGTAATTCCAGCGAATTTTTATGATGAATAAAAAACGTTAATACATTTCCTAAAGTAAAATGTCATAAATATGAAAAAGCAGCGGTCTTATTAAGCTTTAATGATAAGCATAAAGTTAAAAGAGGCAATAATCGTAATGCAATTTCCTGCGAACTCTTCTTTGAAATCATTAAATTTTACAATTGCCAATGGAACAAAAAGATAATTACGACCGCGAAGGAAACATAGGTTGAAAGAATTAACGTTCTTGTCATACAAAGTAGAGGGTTGGGCCATGTATCAAGTTTTATGGTGCCCTGTATCATATGTTAGGGCCACCCCATTGTTATCAGTTGATTTACGATGGATAGCAGAATAGCTTTTATGGTTTGTCAAACTGATATTGGACGTGTAATGTGCGATGTTTCCGAGGGTCGTATTGTTGACTTTCGTCATGACATTGTCTACTGAATGAAGGGTGACTTTCCACTCTTGCCATTTTCACTCTTGTTTCACACGACACTTCATGTTTGTTATTCAAAAGCTTTTTAGATTCTCATTTGAAATTCTGTTTAGCAGTTGTTTACCATTTTCAAACCTGCCTTATCACATTAACATCAACAGCGGCTACCTCAATTGTTTCCTCTTTTGGCGTTATGACATCGCACAAAAATCTCAAGTTGTAAAATTATAAATGGCCTTTGATAATCTAATTCTTGTCCCATATAAAGTCTTCGGCATTGTTTACGCGATAAATAATAAAGTGTGGGCGTCAAACGACAGACGTGAGCGATAAGGGGCAGCAAATAGCGGTCTCTTATCACGCGGCACATCAAAGGCTCGATCTTATATCGCCGCCATGCTAGTCGCGCTAACCGGCTTCGTTCGTACAACCACAGCACACCTGTTCATACTCCGTAAATAAGCATTGTAAAAAGTTCTACGATCAAAGAAAAAAAATATTTAGGCTGCATTATGAATTGAGAATGTAATACATACATCAATAATCCCGCTTTGAAGTTGTATTTGCGATATTCCAAATTACACAGGATTAATGTCGTTAGTATGGCCGCATTAAATCAATAAACACCCTACCGGCACTTTCATACGCGTACTATCGCTGATAGTTGATATCTTTACAACAGCATAACGCAAGAGCAACCATTTATTTTTATTTATATCCCTTATCGAATCGCTGCTATCTTTGCCTTAAGTGCCGATGTGTATCGGTTAATGCCACCTTATCGGCGGCATCGCTTTTAAACCCAATATATCTGATATCTTTTAGTTATATATGAAATTTGCTAAGCTGATAGTATAAGACGATTGCTGATGTTGTTGTGTCATCATTCATACTATTAGTATTTCTGACCACTCAATCCATATACTCATGTTGGAGGTATTTGTGTCTGTTTAAATACCTTTTAACTCACCGCTTTTAAATAGTGCGGTAATTAAGTGCTCTATTAGAATTATAATTGGCTACGATTATCTCCGATTCAAAGTCGATCGATCGACTCATATGAATAATCATGCGATCCAAGTCGTTATCACTCGAGCAATATTTAGGAGTCTCTACCGACCATTATCTTAATTAAAAATTCTTTAATCTTTAGAATGGCTGGCTTTTGCGTTCCAATTATTTCACTCTGCTCTTTTCATGTCATCATTTTGAGACGATCACGTTTTGTTGGAGTTTCTTATTCCATTTTCTCTTAAATTCCACGACCCGCAACATTCACAATCGCGCTCAGAATCTCCCTCCCACGTGGTTTTTTATCTTTGACAAAATGATCTCAGTCTTGTTGTTCTTTAGGTTCAGAATGACGTCCTCGTTCGACATTAAAAAGTGTAACGTCTTTCCAGAATTCGGTGACTATAACATAACTTCATCTATATCTCTGCTAGAATCTTGGACCAGTTGTAGTGGGCCGGCCCATTCACGAGGAAGCTCCATCTGATGTGGCCGTACGGCGCCGGCCAATCACCTTTAGATTGGGCAATTAAAGTCACATTTCTGGACCGATGATTTGTTACTTATACTTCTTGGCAACATAATTTTACAACACCATTTGTTTGAAAATCTAAATCACTTCGATGCACAGATAAAACATCCTCAACTAAATGGGTTCCGCAAACAATTTCAAGTTTCATGTCGACAAATACAATTTCCTTTTACATTTTTTGTGGCACATATTCTAAATCCCGTGCAAACAGTCGTCCAAGGCCAACAAAGACCGGCTTTTAGCTGTGGAAGGTGGTAATGAGCCAATTTTCAGGCACCCACACCTTAACCTCTGGCTATTAACACATGTGTTAATCTAACAAACCGCTCCGACTGTAAATACGAGCGTAACATGTAGAGTTTATGATGTACTGTAGCGATTAATCCTCTTAATTAAGAAGCAGGCTGAGGTTACCAGAAAACTAGCTAAAAACGTGAAATTGTTTAATAAACAATGTAGTTAATTTTAGTCGGAGTCTTTGAACGCAATACCCACAAGGTTACGCTAATACAAATCTTGAAAACAAAATGATTCCTTTGAAAAATATTCATAAACCTTTCTTTTATTAAACAATACTGTTAAAAAATGCAATATCTCATTCATAATAAAACAATAAAATGCTTCGAAGTACGATAAATGAGTTGCGTACACCTTGATAACCTATTTCCCTATATTTTTCGGCGCCTTTGAGTGGTGCGTTTAAAATTACCCGTGTTTTTACCGGCGATGCGGCGGCTACGCCAGGTACAGCTGTTAAGGTGTTATTGAGAAGTCCCCAGCGTTATTCTTTGAACCGGCACCCTATCATTAGCGCAGGTATGCGAGTATAATGTAGGATCATAAAAGGCCCGGTGTCTCACGGATGAAAGAAAGTTTTTGATGCTGTTAAATCCTCTTTTGTTACTGTTAAGTTCGTTATTTTCGTCCGCCGCTTCCTCGGGATCAATTTTGTTGTATATCTTAGCTGTTTTATTATATATTTTTAATTAATAGTATTTTTGTGTCACATATAATGTTTTGTTTACTATTTATTGCGAGTTATCTGCCACATAAACGTCTTTTAACAAAGTCTTTGTGAGTTATAGTTAATGAATTCTGGCAAAAACTTGATTGACTTTATCTCGGTAATGTTATTTATTAAACGCGAGGTTAAAACTTAATTTATACATCTGATGGAGCTCGAAATCATATTTATTGCTGCGCCGGACCTGTTTTTGAATAACTTAGCACTTTTTATAGTAAAAAAACGCATCACTTTGTGCGGCCGCCTACCTGAGGTAATTAGGGGCGGCAATTTGTGAGTTCTCCGGTTCGTTTTTGCCGTTTTAACTGCGCAAGCGCCGCGGGGCTTGTCTTCGGCAGTCGCGGCCATTCTCAGCCTTGGACTCAAACTATCACATAGTGAAACAGAACTATAATTATAGTCTCTAAGTGTGATGCAAAAACTTATGAACTTATGATGGATGGCTGCCGTACTCTAGGTTTTCATGTCTGTGCAAGTGTAAAATAAAAGTACTAGGTTTTAAACGCTGTTGTTAAATAATTGTCCGACTACTTTTCTTAATAATTTTGTCATCTGTCTAGTTGTTGCATTTATTTACTTGCCTTAGAGGTAATGAGTTCCATATTTTCAAGAAAATATTGTATAATATAGTATCATTTTCTCGATATAAAAACTTGGTCTCGTATATTAAAATAGTTAATCAAAGCAATCTCCGTAGCTGCCGCGAATTCGTCACGCATACCAAATTCCAATCAAAGGGCGGCAGTTTCCCATATTAATTACGTAGTACTGGCAATTGGAGGCTTTTAATTGTGCTTTAATTACACCGTTAACAATCACAAATTACTTGTAATAAAGTCGTAGTTAAGTGCGTCGCGGGGCGCACGGTGCGGGGGCGGGCTGTCGGCGAGATCAAAGGCGCGCGATTACCGCACGATGCGCGAGCGCATTCGTTTCGTTTTATTGCGTCGCTCGGTGCGTCGACCCGATGCGATCTGGATGCATTCGATTTTATACCTACTCGATGGAGGATCGATGTCTTCGTTTTAATTGTAGATCGTTTTTGTTTTGTTATCTGTTAATTGATGGCATGTTGAAAATTGCAAAAAGTTTTTTTTTTAACTTTGACAGAGGAATGTGCCTCAAACATTAATTTTCTAGACTAACAATTTAAATAGCCTAACAGTCACATAGGCAGGTAAAATATCTTCTCATCAATAAGATATCCATATGTGCAAAATATCAAAGAGCTTTTTTTGATCGGGATACGATCCCGAAACGGCGAAGTCATCCTCAGAACGGACGGCGGAGGGAGTCGAGAGGAATGCTGCCCAATTAGATAGATTCCGAGTCCCATCCGACACGACCCGAGCCGCAGTCATTATTATATTGCCATGGATTATACAACACACTAGAGTATGATTTAGACAAGGTATTGGAGCTTCCTTATCTGTTTTGATAGTGTGTTTTAATGCGATTTCTTTGTAACAAAACAGATGAAATCTGATCCATATTTGTATTAAAATACAATACTGATACTAAAATAATATTATTTCTAACCTTTAGCTTACATTTTTAACACGCTTTTATTAGCTCGGGTTGTATGTATGTATGTATGTAACGGAATCTTTGAACCTAATTTTCACTGGTTTCTAGACGTCTGATCAACTTGGAACTTTGCACACGTGTTAAGGGCTGATGACAATGCAATAATCCGAAAAAAAAAAACTAAAAAAACACGCTTTTATTGCTGACCGAACTAAAAAATGGAAAATAAATAATAGTTTAAAAAAAACTAAAAAAACACGCTTTTATTGCTGACCGAACTAAAAAGTAGAAAATAATTCAATTCAGAGTAAAAAGCGTGGGGTGCTTGATATCTTAATTATTACACCTATTCTATTGGCAACCATTTATGAGAGGAGAGTCATGAAAAATAGGAAAATGCACCCCACGCTTTTTACTCTGAATTGAATTATTTTCTACTTTTTATTACTTTTCTTGTCAGTCTTCAATTTAATTTAATTATTATTTACACCTAGAGCAGTATTGCAATGACGTAAATTGCTAGTGATAAATGAATTAATAAGACCGCGGGGCGCTCATGCCTTGTCTTATTAATACTCAATAGTCTTCAGTATCTATGTAACGTTTAGTTAATGATCTACAGATATTGACGGCGGTGATTGATAAATTTTATCGTAGATGGCTCCGACTGCTATCAGATATGATATGCATTCTGTGAAAATTGTTTGATAGCATGTAGGGTGGATACCAGGACAGTCGTATTTTTAGATATCCAGTCTTAAGAATTGCCGAAATTACTTATGTATAAAAAAAAAACTATCTTTCCGCCAGCAGCTTTGCCCGCGTAGGCCATATGAATTCAAATTAAAAATGTCAGTTTCATACAAACTTTCCCCTCCTTATTCACCCACTTCAGGGTAAAATTTGGAAAATCCTTTCTTAACACACTTAAGAACACACTCTCCAAGTTATAGGTCTCTACGATCAGTGGTTTAGGCTGTGCGTTGATCCATCAGTCAGACATTCAGGACAAAGCATTTTATATGTATAAATTAAGACTTCAACTCATGATGTGAAGTCTTGATAGAAGAACTCGATAAAAATTAAAATAATAAATGGTGGCAAAATCTTCGTCTCCGATTCCTTAGCTACTGTATTAATTGGTATTTAAATGTTAAGTATATTGTTCTCATTTATCTTTTTTATTGAGTTTCTAAACGATAATTTACTCGTCCAGAATCAATAAGTGGTGATTATGCTAATATTATTACGCGGTGCTTTTAATATGACAATCAATTTGATGATTATCTTTCATAGTGACATTCTGTATCATAATTTAGCATCGATTCGCCCACGTATACAGCTTCTAGATATAAAACTGAAACTAGTATCGGAATGCTTAAACTTTATAATCTATACATATAAAATGCTTTGTCCTGAATGACTGATGGATCAACGCACAGCCTTCCCACTGATCGTAGAGACCTGAAACTTGGAGGGTGTGTTCTTTGTATGACGTAGGCATCCAATAAGAAAGGATTTTCCAAAATTCCACTCCTAAGGAGATGAAATAGGGGATGAAAGTTTGTATCAAACTCTATCATCATTTTTAATTTGAATTCGTTTCGCCCACGCGGGCGAAGCACCTGGCGGAAAGCTAGTCGAATTGATATATCGATACTATTGTATACGTAAACGCATGGCAATCGAATCACGGAACACTAAACGCGGGTCAGTGCACGCTGCCTTACAATGTAATCGATAAAAACAGTTAAAAAGGTCGGCGGTATTGGCGAGTATTTAATTCAACCCGTGCCTTTTAGAGGATGGTCGTCGGGCCCGGCGCGCGCGCATAAATAACCATTAAAAACTGTTTATCTCTGCTCACGACAACGCCGGCTCGTTCTCTTGTCAATTACACTTCCACAAGGGACGCATACGTTAACTGCCATACCAGTTGAATGGCTAAAACCTTTTTGTTTGGCGGCATCGGGTCTTACATGTGTTTAAAAATAAATTAACTATCAAATGAACACTAGAAATGCGACGACACGTACGCTGGGTTTAATTTATTCGCTTCAGTTGTCAATTAACGAGTACTTTGTATCGTGAATTAAGGTGTATATCTTTTGATATAAGTATCGCGTCCTAAAGTAGACAACTTTTGAGTTCATTTTTTCAATAAAGTTAGTAAATTTATTTATTAAAGTAAATGGTTTGAAAGTAGACATATTACAGTAAGATAAAATGTTTTTAGAGAAAAAAATGAATTTTC
Organism: Pyrrhia umbra; assembly: GCA_963891755.1. Lineage (NCBI taxonomy): Eukaryota > Metazoa > Arthropoda > Insecta > Lepidoptera > Noctuidae > Pyrrhia > Pyrrhia umbra. The sequence goes on along the minus strand of OY982934.1, from coordinate 1,674,253 downwards.
AAAAACAACTTTTATGTACTTACCACCAATTTCCCGAGGCTTCACCCGCGCCGCGTCCCGAAGAAACTAATTAACGCACCCGGATAAAATAGCCTATAGCCGTTTTCAGGGTCCCATCTATCTCCGTACCAAATTTCATCCAAATCGTTTCAGCCATTTTTCTGTGAAAGCATAATAAACAAACTCACTTTCGCATTTATATTACGTAATAAGGATTAGTAAGGATAAGGCCACTGAAAATTTTGTGACATCCATATTTTACCAAAAGAAAAGATATTAATACTTACAGTCCAATTATTATATTATGTAGTTGTGAATTCGTAAAAAATAATACATGGATGCACATCGTTTTAAAACTTCAGGTCATTACTAAAGTTAGTTTCCTTAACAATGAATTGTCTGTGCCGGTTGAATGCGATATGCCAGTGACCGCTAGCTATGAAATAATGAGTGGAAAGCAATAGAAAGTCATTAGAGCAACTGTAATGGCCGCCGGTAATGGCGGCAAAACGCAATAAATACAGATTATTATCTCACTTCACGTATTTATAAGATCGTGAGATTTTTTTATCATGACGATTGAAATTATCTGTGAACATTTCAAGTTATTATTCTGACTTTTTGTAAGCTTTAATGTATCTGCATAAAAATTGCGCGATTATGCAAAAATATTTTTTAATAAAGACGTTACCGATTCGTTAATGACGTGCCGCTCATAAATGCTTTTTTTTACTCTTCGGCCAGTGTTGGAATAAATAGGTAGGTAACTCTAGTACTTCCTTTGTTTTTATCAACAGCTGGTGGGCAATAAATTATATTTTGATAACAATAGACGCGGTAAGCCGAATCACTTTAGTTTTATTGTCAGTCATTTCCTTATTGTTCTAATTAATCGGCCATTACTGCGTCCGCCAGATGAAGTAAAGCGTATAAACGTCAAATTCGTGACAGCTAGCTGCCATCTTGGAAAATATTTTTTTATTTTTTATTACGAAGTTTTTTGTACGCATGCAAGTATTATTGGCAAAGGAATTTGGCAAGCTTTCCTAGACGTTGTTTGAAAACAAATAAAGGATGTCTGTACGCGCTGTGTGTTGACATAGACGATTTTATTTGAGGTCATAACATAACTGTGCGGTATTTTTGCGCAAACGATTCTGTAAAAACATTTTATTTTCCGTTTTGACGGCAATATGTCATTGTTACAATTTCTTTGGAAAATGAAAAAGGTCAGTAATGTTAATTGTTGCATGAAATTGAAAACAAAATACCACAGTAGCTCAATCTACGTAAGCTAAATATACAGACAGGAGCAGTCAAGAGTTTTGGGTAGGTCCCATCCGCCCCGGTGGTCCCGGCCCGGTAACGGGACGGTTGGGAAAAATTGTTGCATCGACCCCGGTAGTGCCGGCCCCGTCATTTAACGGGGTGGATGGCACAGATGAAGTATCATCTGCCCCGGTGTGTTTTTCTAACGGGACGGATAGCACAAATTGAGTAGCATACATCCCGGTAGTGTTAAAAGTGGGGAGAATATAGTATTATTTTATATACAAAACATATGAACTCAAAAATAAAAAAGGGTTTGTATGTAACAATCATTTTTATTATTGGTAAGTATAAAAATATACATTAACAATTATATCAATCATATTTTTTCATCCATAAATTCTAAAGTTCATCACGGATGAAGTCGTCCCGATGTAAACACTTCAGCAAACGATTACACTGTGTTGATTCCAATAGATTTGAACTGTACCAACCAACAAATTATTAAATATATGATTGATATAATTGTTAATATGTATTTTTATACCAATAAACCTGATTGTTACATACAAACTCTTTTTTTAATTTTTCAGTTCATGTGTTTTGTTTATATAATAATACTATATTCTCCCCGGTTTTAACACTACCGGGATGTATGCTACTCAATCTGTGCTATCCGTCCCGTTAGAAAAACACACCGGGGCAGATAATACTTCATTTGTGCCATCCACCCCGTTAAACGACGGGGCCGGCACTACCGGGGTCGATGCAACAATTTTTCCCAACCGTCCCGTTACCGGGCCGGGACCACCGGGGCGGATGGGACCTACCCAGAGTTTTATTATAAACTATTTAAATATGCCCAACGATAAGCAAGTCTCACACCACAATTACTCATATACGTACCTACTTTAAATTATTTACTTGAAAAGAGGCAAGAATTTAAGAAGTGCCACAGTATCTCTAAAGCTTTGTAGACGTCCGTCTGGCCTAATTAAACGTTATCAACTGATAATTGTTGGCGCCATCCGCTTGTACCATTCACTATACGACTTTTATCCGATAGCTATTAAATAAATTGTTTAGTACAGCTGCCGATTAGTCGCTGTTTCCTTACTAATTGCAGTAATCCAACACCTTGAACGAATAAATGTAATCACATTTTTATTGAGAACTAGCTTCTGCCAGCGACTTCGTCCGCGTGGAATAGTGGTGCTCCGCTCCTATTGGTCTTAGCGTGATTTCTGTGTAGCTTTAACCAAGGTTGCACACGCGACGGAAGCTTAAAAAAATTAAGTAATTTCTCCCGTTTTCGCAACATTTCCCTTCACTGCTCTGCTCCTATTGATTGTAGCGTGATGAAAAGTATACTATAACCAGCTCAGGAGTATGAAAATAATTGTACCAAGTTTCGTTAAAATCCATTGAGCAGTTTTTGTTTCTATAACGTTTATACAGACAGACAGAGACAAATTTCACTGATTGCATTTTTGGCATCAGTATCGATCCCTAATCACCCCCTGATAGTTATTTTGGAAATATATTTCATGTACAGAATTGATCTCTCTACAGATTTATTATAAGTATAGATAGATAGATTTTCGTGATACTGATGAGAAAATGCTTAAGTATTTATTATCTAGCTGTTTCCCGCGGCTTCAGCCAATCCTCCCGAGGGAATTACTTAACGCCCTTGGGCAAAAAGTAGTCTATAACAGTCTGCAGGGTCCCCTCTATCTACGTATCAAAATTTCATTTTAATCAGTTGGGCCGTTATACCGTGAAAGCGTAACAAAGAAACAAGCAAACTCACTTTCGCGTTTGTTTTATTTTTAAGAAAATTATAGGTACTTTGAGAAGTTAATTTTTGTTTAATAAATTTTGTTCTTGTTCAAAATAACACACATATGAATTGATGCATGTTGTATCATTAAACCTGTAGTTACTAATCAAAGACCAACTATTGCGACAGATTTAAAAAATGTTGCTCCAAATTAATGTCTTTTCCCGCTTGCGTTTAATCGTATCAGAGAATCGCGCCGTGCATGGCAATCTTTACTCGTATAGATACGCTAATTATCTCCGTGGGGCCGTAAAAAGCTGGTATAAAATGCTGGGTCATGTACTGCACTTAAATGCTGATTGTATTCATTAAGAAACTTTTATTGTGTTGTAAAAGCAGCCATATTTGAGCGTATTAGTCAGTTTTGGTGGTAGGGCCAGATTGCAAGCTCTGGAGTTTGATTCTGAGGTTTGGGTCTAGAAACCAATGTGATTGTCCCTTAATTTTAATTGCGTTTTGACAGCTGCGTTATTTATCTACATAATATAAATTATACCATGAAAGATTCAGCTAGATTTTAATAAATTGATGTAAGAAATAGCTAGATTCTTCTGACCAATGGAAATGTTCAGGTCCAAACATTTCTGAATAAAATAATAGTAGCTAAGTTGAAACTAACACGTTTGTAGGAACAGCTGCGTACCTAGCCGGCTAGCTCAAAGATTTATCGCATCTTCCCCACAACCATTAACATCGATCGTTCACAGCACTCCGTAATTCATCAAAGGAGTTTGTCTATGTCTAACATAGACCATTATAGAAGCAGTGATGTCAAGGCGGAAAGCATACATTCGTCACTTCCTCGATATTGGCAACGGTTCTGAAAGTACTGAGGCGCGTTTACGAGGTGCCTAACGGCCTATGCGTTTACAAAGCGCGAACGATATATATTTATTTATATTTTCTACGAGTACATGTGCAATACTCGTTCGTCTAGTCACATACGTGACTTAACGTGACTGCTGAGGACGAGGCTCTGGTTTCGGTTCTTGCGTTGATTAAAGTTCTATTGGTTTTTGTCTTGTGGAGTTTCTTTGTGTCAGGTCGGAGTTTAGAATTAGTATGCCTGCAAAATAGGTTAATTCCTTATTACCTATAAGACTTAAATATTATTGTCGAAATGGGGCAGTAGCCCTTCTGGCCAATTCTTCGGGAGAAAAAATAGAGATACATTGAAATTTGGGGAAGGCTAATAATATTAAGATTTTTTTAAGTTTTTATCCGGGTGATCATTGATCAAAGGAGTTCCCTAACGATGCGGGAGAACCCGCGGGGAAGAGCTTACAGGGAATTAGTAAAAATATGTGAGAATATCTGCATTATATTCAGTTGAATTATGGATTGTGATTGATATTCGAAGGTCGTTTCGAGTAAATATTATGAAGTCTGTGTGTAAAAGCCAACAGATTTGTTGATTTATTTTGTTGATCAGCCAAAACTCAGAATCGATAAATATTGTGACATACATTAATTTCTGTGGACTCGTGTAGGGTTGGCAGTTTACACACACACACTTAATTACTTTAATAAGATTTTAAATGCGAGATATCTTCATCTCTGTACGTCTCTTACGTTTGTAGAACGTCTGAACCGAAATATATGAAATTTGTAATCTTTCTTAGATTGAATCCTAGGGAAGAAGTCTACCTACGTTGTTATCCATAAAAAATACAATACTTAGCTATAAAAATACTTAAACCTCAAAACGTCAAGGCTAAAAAGCACTACAAAAATTTCAGAAAATATACTAGAGTTAGCTGTAGTATTTTTTCTTCATCGCGAAGACACTGTTTTACACAGAATTGAGCTATAAAAAACGTAATTCACACTACATAATCTTTTACATTTACATATATTCATACTTAAGATGTCAACACGATACCTAAACATATTTTTAACCATTATAAAAACTGCGCTTCACCGCGTACGTGACTTCTGCCTGATTTAAAAAAAAGTTTCAACTGGCACTTTGTATAATGTTCTAGCCGACAATATAATCTGTGATCTGTCGCAAAAAAAATGTTATAAAAACATGTGAAATATATGTCATTTAATGGGTTTGTCGTGAAATCTACGTGGGTTTTTGAATCTAGACTAGAATTTAGGGTTGTGTGTGTAGAGTTAAAAACACTTTGACGTTTGGGACGGATATCGTAGTTAGCATTGATCAATGTCTAAGTACCTTGTACGTGTATCAAAATGTTATGATGTACTTTTACGTTTCACGCATATTTTATATTTTGTTTATTTTAAATACTAACTAGATATTTCCCGTGGTCCATTGTGATCTTAAAGGAACTATTTCATGTAATTACAATTTTAAGTTACTCAATTTTATTTTCTCACCCTTGAGCTTTCCACGATTTCAATTATCTCCACCGTAGTACAGTATACCTCAATGATCTCCACACCAAATTCCATTCCATCGGTGCTTCGGTTATACTGTCAAAGCGTAGCAGAACACATTTAGACTTTCGCATTTATAATATTAAGTAAAGAGTTGCTACAATCTTTACCCATAATTAAAATTTAGTTGTTCATTTAATTAACTAAATTAGGACCTCGCCACATTGTCCGGTTATGCAGGTCGAATGCCGTTAAAAGCACCCAGGTCGTGTAGAAAAAATATACCTATGATTGGCAACCCTACACTTTTAGAGGGTGTTGACAAACTAATTCTCACAGCGGTCATGACGTGCTAAGTGCGCACACAGGTACAATGACACTCACACACGCACGCTTATTGCTGCTTTTAAATATTTTAGCACACTACGTAAATACTTTGAAAGGTGACATATTCTATGTACACAGTGTCGTATTTACATAGTTCAAATGGAGCAAATATTATGTGGGAAGCGGCGCCTTTGATATATAATACAAAGCAAACAGTTTGACGTGAAAAGTTTGTCGCTCGCAAAAGGAAAACTGTGTAGAAATTCGATGAGGTTTAAGTGTGATGGGAAGATAAATTTAGTTTGAATAGATGGAACTGAATACAACCAATGCGTGTTAAACAAAATATATAATGTATATCCTGAGCGTTTTTCTTAACTTCTTAAATAGCGATAAACACTAAAACCTAAAAAAACATAATTAAAAAACGTTTCTATTTTTCAACCCTCCGCTTTGGGCTAGCGTAATAAACCCCACTTCCTCTCACTTTCTTTTAAACATTTAGAATTCTAACACCTTTTTATCAATGGTTTGGTAGCTTATAATTGCATTGTAATTCTATGCAATAAAGTCTAAAGATAACATCTCAAAAATTGCGATTAACCAATTTTATTTTAATGCGAATTTTGTGATTGCAAAAGATACGTCGAGTTACTAGAATAAAAATCTAACTAACATGTGCGATACTTGAAAAGGATTAAGTGGTTGGAATCTTAATACTAAGCATTACTTACGTCATACGTGTATCGAACTTAAAGATCACAGCTACTAACTCAAGTTACTTACCAAGAAACTTGTTTCCTTCGGTGAATCGATTTAACTTACGTCTTCAAATCAAAACGACATAAAAACTGTAAATACAGCTTGATTGAACAATTAATATCGAGTGGGAAATAATCGATTATGATGTATCGATTATATCTCGATCCATATCTTCTGTGGTAGTTATTAAAGTCTATTGAACTCATTTATGGTGGATCGGTGGTTTATGGGACGTGGGTTAAAGACTTATGAGAAATAATTGATCAAATAAAAAATCACAACCCTCCCTTTTGTTTCGCCATAGTCGGGTAAGAAACAAGACTGTGAGCAAGAGTGATTAGTTTGTAATCTAGCAATACTGGTTATTTTTGTCCTAAGTATACCAACAGTAAATATGTCGGTACAATAATATCAAATGTAGAAGCATACTAAAATAATACATATATATGATTCTCTAAATCCATTGTCTCCATATAGGTACTAAATACCCCAAGCTTTCCAATAATAAAAGTACCAAAAGCCATTTTCCACTAATAAGCCTTTGAAGTTTCTTAGACTGTCTTTGTCTGTCGGCTTCCAGCATCGTGTAATCTCGCACGTCATATAAATGTTACTACCGCCACGATGCGATGGGGTCATCACTCCACACAGAATTCCCTTTAATATCTCCATGAATTAACACGCATCAGAAAGCAGCCGCAATCACGGTACGATTGTCTTCTCTGGAGAAGCCGCCGCGACGAATCTGACCATCTACAACATCACTGCACCTTAGACATGCTATTTCCACCTTTAAGCTTTTAAAGATAAAGTCCACTGCGACTGCAATAAAACTTGATCGGCAGCAATTTTGTGATGAGCTGTAGCAAGCAATTTTGAGCTTTATAGCGTTGGGGTAAGGTGTGTATGAGGTGTTTTAGGCCATGGTTAATGGATACCATCAGAGATAGTCACGACCGGTGTACGATTATTATGAATTAGCTACGCTTCAGTGGGGAACCGAACACCGGCCGGCGCGGCTGCGGTGTGCACTTGGCTTTTTGAAAACAACACGAGTAGTAATACTGGTATTGGCATCGTGGGCTAGGACTACTTGAAACGTATTTTTGACCGATTTTTGACTTTGGAAAAGAGGGTTCTGTATTCGACCCGTATGTACGCTCGTATGTGTGCTTTGAACAGTCAACTTTAGAATAGGTATTGTTACTCATCTAATTACTACTTACTTAACAAATTTTGCAATAAGGTAGTTGCGTTTGCGTTTCTAAAAAAAAGATCTAGAAAGGAACCATGGCCCCTTTCTGCACCTCTGTACTTGTTCAGCCAAATGCCTTTGGACTATGAACAAAATCAACATTAACGCCTAATAAACTCAAAAATAAAAATGTCTATTTCATGAGGCTATACCATGATATCTTTTATAGACTTAAAACGCCAAACGGGTGTCACTTACCATGGTAAATGTTTCTCGCTTGATCCGTCGACATTCCACTAATGGTTCCTGTTCAGTCCACCAGGTGGCGCGACCGTCGCATCTCGCCATTTGTAGGACATTTTCTACTATGTGACAGTATCTTTTGATGCTATCTTTTATATAAAGCATGGTCGTTAGCGATCTTAGAGCTTGTGCTTACTAATTACGACACATACTTGTATCAACAACTGCTTCTTTATTGTCTGTCGCTAGGCTGGCCAATGAGGTCTTCTCTCTGGATGTAAGTGCATATTGACGTTATATTATGAGCACTAATTTACTGAAAAAATAGTTTGCGTATGTGGATTCCGGCACCTGGTTTATACAAGAATAAGTACATGCTGAAGTTTCACCAAAATAATTGCAGCAATTTAACCATAACTTACCAGACAAACAACAGTGACATTTGGCAATAAAAACTAGAATTTAGCTTTATAAATATCGTGTTTTCGTACTAGAACAGTCTTTAAAGATCATTAAAAAAGTTTAATTATAATCTTCCAGACTTTTTGAAAATAGATCTTTGTTAATAGTTTTTACTCTTCTCGCTAATAATGTAACACACGAGTAATTTGTACCAACGTATTTAAAATTAAAAACAAAACTCTTGAAAATAAATCACAATTTCTAACGTATATCCCCCGAGTATTCCCGAGGCACTGCCCTCTCCATACATCAGACAAAACTCTGATTAACCAAAACAATAGTTTATCAACCGTTCTTGGCTTGATTAGTTGAAAACCGAAACAATAAAAAGAACGCACGTCGCTCGTAAATCGGCGCGGGCGCACGCCTCCCTCGACCGACTTCACACCACGAAAATTAAGTGCAGAAAATCCATTTTACATAGCGCACGAAAAATAATATGGAATTTAATATTGATATTTCAGATTTTAATATTTTTTTAAACATAGCAGGACTTCTGTTTTTCGCCCGAAGGGTTTGACAGAGGTTTATCTAAATCATACTCATTATATCCAAAGTTATTTTAAAGTTCCATTTAAATGTTGTATCAGCCATTTTTTAAAATAAAATTATCACCTTATTACGCTGATCTAAGATATTTTTTATTTTATCATAATTACAATGTAAAGATTAAACTCTGATTTACTAATCAAGTTATCATACTCATTCTAAGAATCATGACTTGTTTATAAACAAAAATTATGTTTTTGTTATAATTATTATCGTTTTTACACATAACTGCTGAAGGCTGAACATTTTTACTATCGATTAAATACAATGTCATAAAATTATACTTTATTTTATTTAAAAAAAAATATTCTGAATTCACTCAATTTCCTACAATTGGCTCTAAAAAGTCAAAACATGGTAACTCGGCATTTCCAATTCATAAAATTTAACATGTGTAAAATCTAGCCTTCTGGATGTACCTGTTCCACGGTTCGGCCGTAAACCGCCAATTAATCCATGATGGGGAACAGTGGGCGCTTTCACATGATTCAATCCCATAGCTTTATGGTGTCTGTGCCTCGAATATATCAGCCGGCAGCCGGAAGTGAGGCATGAAGTAACTCAGCTGTGGAAAGTGGAACACCGGGATCATAGAATAACATAGTTGTACGAGATGGCGGAGATTGGGTATATGCGTTTACACGATGGGTACAGCTTGTGGTTACGTTAAATGTATGTATACTATTTGATATTGCCTGTATCCTTGATTGAGGGTGGCCGTAAAGAAAATAGTGACAAGAAAGGCTCTTTTAATAAGTATCAGACCTCATTACTTTGTTATTTTTTAGGCATTATTTTTTTACTTTGTTAGTAGTTGCCTAATGCTGCAGTTTTTTTTTCCATCTTTGCTGTAGTAACCTACCCAATGAAGATGGATTATCTACACTAATATTATAAAGAGGAAAACTTTGTTTGTTTGTAATGAATAGGCTCAAAAACTACTGGACCGATTTTAAAAATTCTTTCACTATTCGAAAGCTACATTATCCACGAGTAACATAGGCTAAATTTTATTTTGGAAAAAATAGGGTTCCGTAAAATATTTGGGTTTTTCGGACACAAGGTGTAAGAAATCAATCAGAAAAGTTATTTTTGCGTACGCTACTAATCTCAGGAACTACTGGTCCGAATTGAAAATTCTTTCAGTGTTAGATAGCCCATTTATTGAAGAAGGCTATGGGCTATATTTCATCACGCTAAAACCAATAGGAGCGGAGCACCACTATTCCACGCGGACGAAGTCGCGGGCAGAAGCTAGTTATGTATAAAGACATCTTTACAAAAACATCTTTTGAAACGAAAGAAATTAAGTAGGTACTTAAATTCCGCAATCATGTATATACCCTGTTTTGATTATAACCACTGCGAAGCCCATACAAAATGACAGCCGTCCGTGGGAAACTAATCAGTCCTCCATTCCGTTACATCTCTTAAATCAGCGTGGAATCATCATTAATTGGCTGTATTTTTTTACTAATTGAGCGCAAAGATAGAGCTTTAATTGCCACATAAATACTCATTAATCAACCGTCTATACACTCAAGCTACCGGTCTATAAAAACTGACATTACGTACTGAAGAAATCAATTAAAACGAATCCAGTAAACCAATTAGGGTCATTAAGAGGCAATAACCTCAATGATCCGGGTGAAGATATTCCTATCCAACCAATGTGCATGGTAGGGAGACCATATCCTTATACTAGCTTTATGTATGCAAAAACGGTATGATCAAATGGCACGGTATGGTCGTGGTGGCCTAGTGGTTAAGGCACCTGCATCTCGTGTACGAGTTCGAAACCTGGCAAGTACCAAAGTGACTTGTAAAGCCATTACTGTACTTCTAATCTAATCTTAGGCTTCTCTTCTATATTTTTTAAGGATAGGAAATCATGAAATGGCTTCCCCCGCTGTGGGTGGAGTGGGACGAAGTGTCAAACTCTTACTGACTAAAACCCATCCACGTTCTTTCCCCCGCCCTTAGCGTTCTGGGGCCGCGGTAACTCTTCCGAAATCCCGCAGAACCAAGCTTGGAATATAAATTTATGGTTATCGTAACCTACCAAACCCACTACAAATACCTTACTTCGGCATAAAAGCGATTGATTACAAAGGCTGGTTGTATTCGCGCGGTGCGTGCGCGCATGGTGGCGTACAATCAAAATAAACGTTAGTAGCGTTGTTTTTATGACGCCGCGTCACTCGCCGGCTCGTGTGTTTACGCGTCGGTAAACGCTTTGATGTTTGCCACGCAGGGCTGTTGCTTGATGAAAGGGCGTTTTGTTATTTATTGAAATATATAAATTTGAAAATACTTCTAGGTTATAAAACCGAAATAGGAAGGTACCACCCAACCTTCAGCTGTTTAATTAAAAATCTAAATGAAATACTAGAATTTGCTAAATTAATAAATCAAAAGGAGTAACTTGATTGATAGAAAGTCTTATGTTTTTTTTTCGGATTAAAAACTGTCTAATATGAATACTGAGATATTATAATAAACTAAACCATTACTTACATAACATTATTCCACCTGTTCATCCAAAAAAGAGTGTTTTTGTTAGGACTAAACGATAGAATTGAAAACTAAATTTATGATTTTCTCATTAAATCTCAGCTAGAGCCCGTTCAGCGCACCGATATGATTGTAACGATCGTTTCGTTCACAGTTCAGAAAAAGTCTAAAGTGCGTCTAAAAAGTTTTCGGAGAAAAAAGTCTCTCAAAAAACACGTGTCTTGCCAACCCTGCGAAGGGTTATCCACGCACAGCTAGATCAAAGGGCCGGCAAAGCTAATGAAGTGATAAATAGCAGTGGAGCGATCATCCTTTATAAATAGATAAATAACTGCTGTACGGAGCACCCCGGTGCCGGTAGCGTGCACTCAATCATTTACATCGTCCCAACAATTGCTGAACACTGATAAGTCGTGTTGAATGGACATGTTCTGTAGTTTGGTGATAGCTATTATCAATTATGTTTTATGTGTTATCATTATCATATTTTGTGATAGTTGGAAATGAGTGAAAGATGTGTGGGGTTGAGTTTGTGACAAGTAAAAAAATACGTTTCGTTTTTGTGATCATTTTCGAAGATAAAGTGTGTATCACGTTTTTGTAATTACAAAAGCGTATCTCCTAAAATGTTTCGCAGCTTAGTATGTTTTTGCTGGGTAGAACAGTTTTTATAAGTTAGTACCTACTACAAATTTGTTTATTGGTATTTAAAACACAGGAAAACTCCAGTTATTTTCAACGAGTTACTTTTACACCTAATAGTTTCGAATAGTTTGCCGTCACATCACTGTAAACCGATCGATAGAACAATATACTTATATTATTTTTAACTGAAGCGAAATATTTTGAACTGGGAGTTTATTTTACAGAGTTTAAAATTTAAAATAATAACGGCTATCATCCCGTTGTTACGTGAACGCTCCCTAATCTTCAGTCTGACACGTCTGTCAAAACATTGTCAACGATATTGTGTATTATCGGTATTATATCATTGTTGTCTTGTCTACACAGTCAACAGGATACTTATTTTAATGTAAATAATATATCTAAACTGTATATGTCAGCTGATAAATGCTGCTAAATGACAATTTTGATATTTTTGTTGACAATTAGGTACTTACTATCTTTAAAGACATAAATATATGAATCTTTTCAGGATCTCATTTCTATTTTCACGCCTCGTTTAAGAACATAAAAAAACATTAAAATCCAAATTTTACCTCTTCAAAAAGTTAAGCTGTTGGACCCGGCTGTTATTTGTAGATCTTTGACAGTCGTTACGGGTAGACAGAAGCCAGAAAGTCTGACCACCAATGTTACCAAGGGGTATCGTGTTACCCGGTAAACTGGGTTGTAGAGGTCAGTTAGGCAGTTGCTTCATGTAAAACACTCACCTGCATCCGGTTAAAAAGACTGAAAGCCAACCGCAATATACATAGTTGGGAAAAGGCTAGGCAGATGATGAGTAGGTAAAAACAAAAAGTACCTACATGTTAACCGACCTATCTATACTGCAACGTGCATATTCAATGTAAATGGATCACCGTGTCCACAAACTCTTTGATCGTAGCAAGGAAGACATGCCATGCGCCGGCGCGCTTTGATGCGCCGCATTGAGTTGTGTACAGAACAAATAGTTCTAGATTATAAATACGTGGAAAAATGTGTTTATTCTAATATATTAATGCTTGCCTTTGAAGACTCTGATATCTAGTTTATTTGGTGGGGTTTATTATATTTGCACGCTATTTAAACTTAAAACGTTTAGCTAAATTATCACTTGCAGTTTAATTTTAATTTTAAAGATATCATGCAGAATAAGTTATTGATGAATAGTACCACCCGTCCACGGTTTTAATACGATCAGAAAGTAATACTATACAACAAATTGTTACAAATATTATTTAAGAAAGTTTAGTGAAAAATGTTTATATTTTATTTACGTGTTGGAAAGCCGCGTTTTATATCAACAAAACTTACGCCCCTCACTGAAGTTCAAGGCAATCAGGACACGCGACCAACAAAGAAACATTCATCTTTATTAATCCTTACTAATTAAATATGAAACCCTCATGTAAATCTCTATGTCTGTCTGGTAATTTCACAGTTAAACCGCTGAACCATTTTTTTGTATGGTATCTCGCAGTTCAACCTAGAAGGTTGTCGACTGCTTAACCGGGCTTGCCTGTGAAGTGCCTTAAATGAATTTAGGGCCTCCAGCCAGGGCTTAACTGAACCAATTCAGATGACATTTGTTTGTTAGGAAGATACAATGAAGCTTGAGAAAGGACATAAGATATATTTTATCCAGGTGCATGAAATATCCTTCAGAGTGCGAAAGCTACGCTTGTAAAAGATAAAAGTAGTTATAAATTCCTGAAACTCTGTGTTCCAGCAAGTGTAAATGTAGTTTCATTATTATCTAAGAATCCTGCCACGGGCCATCAAACTCGCTCGGTAGCCGTGCAACTGTCCCGTGAAGACATCAAAGCGTGCGCCTGCGCACTCGGCTATTTTCGGAGCATGTCGGTAATTAATTTTTTGTCGAGCCCTGTCCTTTGTTGGTTGGTGGACAAAATTCAGGTTTAAAATAATTGGTTGGTAACTTACGTATTTATGCTTTGGGAGTTTACGATATACCTACTTAGACGAAAATAAATACCCTTGTTTGTGTATCTGTGTACTTTTAAAAAACTTTAAAAAAGGTTTCCTCCTTTTCTCAATTGGACTGATTTTTTTCACCCTTTTGCAGAAGATAAACATTTTCTGCTTGAATAAGATCTTACATCTTAAACGCCTCAAGCGATCAAAATACTCGTAGATACTCGTATAAAGAGAAACCTTCATTGAAACATACTCTTTACCAATACGGCTAAATACTCCACCCATTGTTGGGTACTATAAGTACACCTTTCATGACGTCATCAATCAATCCGCCGCCACTATCGTATGTTTACCCAAGCAAATAAATAATACGACTCCAAGAACTAAATAACTCAATGGATCAGCTAAAGTAAACAATTGGTATCTAAAAATTGTGCAGAATTCGACCTTATTGCCGTGCAGTAAAGTTGCTTATAGAATGGGTGGAGTTGGTATAATAATCTTGGTATTTATATCAATGGAAACCGTTGTATGTGATCCAAAAACATCCGAAGCCACTCATGTGGGCAAATGTTTGTTAAGGAGACGTTTCACTTCTTCAGATTATTCCATTAATCCTTGGGTTTTTTCGTCTTACGACCCATACGGATGATAATAAAAAATCATAATTTATGGAACTTAATTATCATACCGAGATAATGAGCATGCATTTGCAATATAAAGGGCGCGCTTTTAATTTGCAATCAGAAATGGACCAGTTTTATTTAAATAGCTAGACAGTAATGCGAAGTAAAAACAGAATTAATTCAACAATTTCATATTTAAAATTGTAATCGCAAGTTTTTGTGATTAAACCACTACTTTATTGTTTTAGAATCGGTATACATATAAATGTCTTCTTACATATTTATGAAGTAAATACTCAATGTATTACGGTCTGTTTATGGCTCAAAAACTCGTAGAGCAATCTCAAAATGTTCACCTATCCGTGACAAACTTAAAACGACAAAATAATAAAATATAACGTTAAGTCAACATGGCCTTAACTGAAATATCTTAAGTGGTGCCGCCTTAAACCTTTTCCGAACGCAAACAAGTATGTTTGCTCACAATTGTTAGCTTAAAACGAACGTTTGTCCGAACAGAAAAAAACACTAAAATACACTCCATTTTGAGTGCGATCTACCGTTCTAATAGGATATGCGCAGGCGCAGGTAACGAATACTGTTTGGTTCTTTAAAATAATCCGTGACGGATTTCGGGGGAAAAAGTTCAAGTGTAGCAAAAAATGTTTTTTACTCATTTTATAGATACTTTTAAAGTACATGTTTATGCGGATTATAGAGATAAATGTCAGTGCATGTTTTCTTATGCAGTCTACCATTTGCACTTAACACATCTTTTGACCAATGTTTTGGAAGATGCAACAATGTATTGATAAGTATATATTTCAAGAAGTTCATAATAGTATATTTTTATAGCATTTCGAGCACTTTTTACCTGAAATTGACTATTTTACAAATAGCTAAGTATTTAAAGCTTGAGCGTTTAAAATTGCTGAACCGTATTTAATGAATGAGGAATGGTTGTGAGTTAAAAGATGTCCACGAAAAAGATAAAAGATACTTGACTCATAATTTCCTTCCCCTTTCAGTATAAAACCTTGCAAAATCTATAGGTACTATATTATATCATTTTCACGCAATTCAGTTCAAGGTAGTTGGGATAACTGATGTGTGAGCAAATTAATTAATAAGCGCCATGTTATGGCACACGTTATCAGGGATTATGCGTTGAGGTGCGATGACATTTGTGTCATTACATTAGTTTCACATTTGTTTATAAATCAGCCATTATCTTCAAGTGCTTCACAATATAAATGGCAGGTTTATCGTATTCAAAATGAGGCTTAGTTATAGATAATAGCTGTTTCCCGCGGTTTCACCCGCATCCCGAGGGAACTACTTAGCGCACCCGGGTAAAAAGTAGCCTATGTTGTTCCTCAGGGTCTATTCTATCTCTGTACCAAAATTCATTTATATCGGTCCAGTAGTTTTGGCGTGAAAGCGTAACAGACAGACAGACAGAGTTACTTTCGCTTTTATAATATTAATATAGTAAAATATAGTAATATAGTAAGGAGTAAGGATGTTAGGACTTTTGTACATCAACGAACTTATATACGTATCAATCATCCATCCTCTCAAACCGCATTAAATATATTAGTAGGACTAGTTTTCCGCCAGCAGCTTCGTCCGCGTGGGCTATACGAATTCAACTTAAAAATGACAGAGTTTCATACAAACCCCCTTTTTTTCACCCTCTTAGGGGTAGATTTTCAGAAAATCCTTTCTTATCGAATGCCTACGTCATACAAAGAGCACACCCTCCAAGTTTTAGATGTCTACGATCATCGATTTAGGCTGTGCTTTGATCCGTCAGTAGTTCAAGACAAAGCATTTTATTTGTATAGATTTACATCAGCCCAGTGACAAGCTAATAGATGGACCTACTAAGAACTGTTCGAGTCAAATTGTGGTCAAATCATCAAAATGTCCTAACGGCATCGATTCCGATTACCGACTCCGTCATTACTCGATAGCCGGAATCGATGAAAATTGGCATTCAACTCGATTGTAAACGACCACTTAGGTTTCCTTAGTAATGACTAAAGGGTACTTTTATGTCGCCGTCTTAGCAATAAAGGTGTTAGGGAATGAGTTACCTAACATTTTAATCGTTTTCACTAGCATGTGAAGCTGTAGTAATGTTAGCGAAGATTTAATTGCCCATAACCGTCTACAGTAAGATTCTGAAGCCTGTCTATTTGATGATTAACTCATATTCCAAATTATTGTCCTGTAAGAATGATGAATATTAGGGACTAACAAGTAATCACCTTGAAAGGGACATTACATGTTAAGGTAGGTACATAATTGTATAAGCCTTGGTAAAATCTAGTCTAGTTTGGCCATTTAACCATTAGGGTTTATAAAGCCAAACAACCAAGCCAAGTTTAAAAAAACAAAATGTTCACTACAAATCCATAGAAATGCACATTACGTACTGTGACTTTCATTGACAATATCGTGCGCGGTTGAAACTATAAATGTTTCTCAATGTTCTTAACTATTTTTTATAACCTACATCAAGCTCACTGTCAGCCTTATTGCCACTTCTTTTATCAGATAAAATGATACTGCCGGCTAGGATATCATTTTAGCTCGGCCCTATTCTTGCTAATAACACTACACAAAAAGCAAACTTCCTGTATGCTCTCATCTCAATAATTTAACCTCATCATAGCACATTAAACAACAATCAAAACCGCCTTTACCAAAAAACGAAAATTCAAATCATTCGAAACGAAATTAGTGTCGGAGGCCCGTGTAATCCGTTCCAAGGCCGGTTGTTTGTGAACTAAAGTTTTTTGCGCTGTGCAGCCCACCAAGGCAATTATCCTACAACAATGCGACAGTTCTCCATTGAAAAAAGCCTTTGGAAATACGCAACCGAGCGAGAATGAACTGCTTTGAGAATTTCGGGAGCTTTAGTTTTAGGATTTGTTGTTGGTTAACTGTTATTTAGAAGCTTATTATTGGAAATGTTTGTTCAGAGTATTGATATGTGGAAACATGAGGTTTGACATGTTAGAAACTGTGGTCAGAAACGTCCCATACTTTGCCTAATTTTGGTACAATATATCTATTTAACCTATTCAAAAAAGTGTTATCTTTAAGCATGAGTAGAGAAAGTTGTAGAACTTGTGGAGCTTAGAATTAAGGACCCTAATGATGTCGAGTATTAAAACTACGAGTATTCTCATTACCATATTACATTGTGTACCTAATATAACAGGAACTATGAAACTTGACCTAAGAAGAAATAGACACTTCGTATCCGTTACGGGGAATTCAATAGATTGCTTAGCTATAACCAGTAACCAGGGAGAAACGCAGGCAATATTAAGTTACTTGAACCATAATAAATTTGACCTGTGAAGTCTCGTATTTACTTTTATGTAAATTCTTTTTGCTTGGACATCTGAAAATACGTCGCGGAGTAAAATTGCAACCTTATTATTAGGTAGGTAATTGGCAGTGAAATCGTATTAATATTTTCGTGCTCAACTTAATTTTCGCCGTCGAACGAACCCTTCTAAGCCTCCTTTCGGCCTTTTGATTTGATTGCGTGACATCCGTTCGGGTTTCAACAAAAACGAGTCTCATCAACGACCTTGCCATTGTCTCCCAACCTGTCATTTGCTGCCTTTTTGCTCCACAACCCGTGAGTGCAGGCTTGGGAATACAGTCCTTTGTGAACCTTTTACTACAACGAAATAAAATAATACTTGAAGCTTTCGAAAGATTTTATGAACGACAAATTGTTTTGGTGTGTTATTGTAATGTAGTGTTTTTAGGATTACCCTGAATGGTGTATACTTTTGAATAAATTTTAAATTGAATATTTTTATTGTTTCAGATGGTGTCGTTCACTGGAATCCTGTCGAGCGGTTGTTCAGTCCACGCCCGGTTCCTCCTGTGCTCTGCGTTCGCTCCGCTCTGCTCCGAGGAGGTGTCCGGCTCAGTGAGCGCCTGCAGAGCGCTCTGCGAGACAGTCGTCGATGACTGCAAGGAGCAACTGAAACAAATGCTGCCCACAATCGTGCTCGACTGCTCCGCCTTCCCGCTCCGAGCTGATCGTCGGCTGTGCATGCGACCACCCAACGCCAGCGAGTCCGAACCCGAGCCACCTCCAGCGTCTCGCTGGCCGTTCCACGACCACGATATAAGAGAGCATGGCTGCCCACCGGCACACACCAGAGCACCGACCGGCGAGTGCTGGCCCGCATGCGGACAACACGCCAGGTACAGCCAGGGTGACAAGAGAAAAGCAGAAATCTGGATGAACACACTAGCTTGGTTCTCCCTGCTATCCACATCATTTGCGCTGCTCACTTTCTGCGCGGAACCGTCGCGGTACAGATACCCTGAGCGGCCTGTAGTATGGATGGCAGCATGTCACGCTATCGTCGCGTTAGCGCACGTTACTCGAGGCTGGTTGGGAGCCAAACTAGTATCCTGCTCCGGCACTACGTTAGCCGTGGATGGCTTGGCGTCGCCGACATGCGTCGCCTTCTTCTCTCTCACTTACTACTTCACGCTGGCCGCGGACGCCTGGTTCGCGAACGCTTGTGTTGCGTGGTACCTGACTGCAGCCAGTGAGTGGTCCACTGAAGCCTTAGAAAGGGCTGCGGCGTACCTACACGCAGTATCGTGGGGCTGGGCAGGCGCGTGGACAGCAGCCGCCTTGGCACTGAGAAGAGTAACAGCTGACGAGTTGACAGGAACGTGTGGAATATCTGATGCTGCTGCCGCGGCGTTGGTCGGGGTGCCTAGAGGCGCTCTGCTTGTTACATCAGTGGCTCTCGCTATCGGGGCCTGTCCCGGCATCATGCGGGTACGACGTGCCTTAGACTCGCGTGGAGCGAAGAGAGTTGGAAGATTGGCGGCTCGCGCAGCGGCGGCTGGTCTGTTATACTTCATACTGGCTGCTTTGGGTACCGGAGCAAGAGTTTTAGAAGCTCGAATGCGGGAGAGTCGTAGTGGCCTAGCCTTACTAGTGGCGTTAGACGCCGGGAAAGTTGAAGAAGGTGCTGGGTCGAGCGGGTTGTCAGTGTGTATGGGTCTGTCGTGCGGGATCGCGGCGGGGGCCTGGGCGTGGTCGCGGAAGTCTGCAGCGGTGTGGCGGCGAGCGCTCTGCCCCCCTCGTAAAGCGCCGTGCTGTGCCCCCCCTCTGCTGCGCTCGCACCACCCCTACTATAAGAGACCGTTGCACGTGTCGCGAGTCTGATGTGTTAGTGTGTACAGACTGTATTTAATTCGTGTAGTGTGTAAAGTGCCTGATTATGCCTTCTGTGAAGGCGCTCTCGATAAGTTTTGTACAAATATGTAAATAACATAAATTTTATTATAATATACTGTTGTTTTTTATATAAAAACTTTGTTTTATTTAAATTTTCAATGGGGATGAAAGCTGAAAATAAAGTTGTTGTGCTTTAGTAATCCTGTCCATTCTAAATGGGACACAACACCATTTTCGCATACAGCAGTTCAGGTTCAATTAATGAAACGGAAAGTACTTCAACATGCACCAACCTGGGGCATCAACCATATGGGAACACTGTTAATGGAGCAATTTTAAGGTTAGCACAAATTTTATTTGGAGGGTAATCCTATCAGCCGGGGTGTTACTATGTATAATATGTATGTATTTAAAAAAGTATAACACCCACACCACAAGCATATTAGTTGTTTACTTTGGGCCTAGATGGCGCTGTGTGAAATTGTCCAAAGAAAAAAAAATATTCCAACTAGGTAGCTACGTACGTGTGGATAGGAACTGCGATCATCTGCCATCATCCATTGTAAGTGCCAGTGTAACAGGTAACGTACAGCGCAGTGCGGTTTTCCCTGCCAAAGAAAAATCAACTTTGTTGACGTTGTACAAAAGTCAACAATAAACACAACATTGATGTAATCAAAATCAGCTGATCAGATTTGCGATTTTGTTTTACATAATCTGAATAATGTTTTTAAAGGAAAGAGAAAAATAAGTTCGCCGAAATACTTAGGGTGCTATTTTCTATGGGATTATTGTGTCAGGCCTTAGAAATTTGAAACTTGCTAAGCAAAGCTAGGTTTACACTACGACATCATACACGTACACTCAGTGTAAACTGCGAGTGTGTCTAAATTGATGTGGGCCATTAATTGTGACACGAGAAGTGTCGCGACGGTGGCATCACAAAGAAACTATTGACATGCGAACAGAATAGAATGATCATCTGATATTTGTGTCGCAAATTCTATCGGAGTGGAAATGATACTTAAAAGAATAAATAAAAACATTCAATTATGTTAAACACGTTTTTATTAATAAATTGTTAAACATTATATTACACTGATACAATAGTTAGTATATATGACTCTCTATACAAAACGAAATGTAGATAATTACACAATTTACAGTACATGTTCCCTCTTGTCCGAAACTATCCACCTTGAAGCGTCTTGATTTCATCTACATATTTATTTAGAACTACATAATAAACGCTACTGATGAAGGAACAGAATACTTAAGAAATATCAACTTAGCATATGAGCTGAGTGTTCAATTGCCTTCGTTAGTAAAAAGGGAGTAAGTGATCTTCATTCAAAATGTAGTTATGCCCTTTTGACATCAGACGGTAGAATAGGCGCCAGAAAGTTGGCCGACATAAATTAATAATTACTAAGGATGTTTTTAAAAGAAGCTATTCATTAATCCCAGTGTGTGAATTTATAAATAACCAGCTGTTTTGAACCAGGATACAAATTTGGTAGTTAGGTGATCCGTGTTTTAAACTGTGTACCAAATAATATTCAGAACTATTCAGTAGTTTTCGACTGAAATAGTAACATACGTACATCCTCGCAAAATTCCGCGTGTATAATATTATTAGGATGGGTGACCACCGAAATAG
This sequence comes from Pyrrhia umbra, assembly GCA_963891755.1. Taxonomy (NCBI): domain Eukaryota; kingdom Metazoa; phylum Arthropoda; class Insecta; order Lepidoptera; family Noctuidae; genus Pyrrhia; species Pyrrhia umbra. The sequence goes on along the minus strand of OY982934.1, from coordinate 1,652,614 downwards.
TACAGTCAACCAATTTGAATCATGACCCACCATAAGGCCATATTCTTACATACATTCAAATACAATTAGGTCGACATTCGCGTAAACATACGTTTCCATGGTAACACGATATAAATTTATAAACTTTTTATGAGTGACTTTTTGACGCTGTCATTTTATTATAGAAAAAATTCGTTTGAACATGGTTTTGAAAAAGAACAATTTTTTGTCCCAAAGAGTTTGGATTCAAAATATTTTTATTAATGCTTTATAGAAAATATTATCTATTGTAGTGATAACAAAGGTTAAAATTGCATAGATCTCCAACCCGTATTGACATAGCTTGCCTAATATTTAAAACGTCCTAAGTGCGGCATGCACTAAAAAGGATGGAAATCTTTGTTATTTTGACGGTTTCGAACAGTTTATCGTTAAAGTGGGTCATGATTAAAATTTGTCGATTGTACATAAAGCAATTGCTTCTTCAATATTCTTCTATAATAGCAATCGTCCAACTTCCAGTCGCCTATACTCCATTTACTATGAGATTAGACATTTAAACGCACCCTATTTACCATTTGTTCAAACGATTTCGAGCTCTATTGCTAATTTGACATGACCAAAAACAGAATATATTTGTTATTGTAAACAATATTTTGCTTTCAACACCATCCTTATCAGTACGGAATAAAACTCAAAATCGTTTGCACAAACGGTAAATAGGGTGCGTTTAAATGTCTAATCTCATAGTAAATGAAGTATAGTGAACACACAGCTTTAAATAAATATAAAAATATATTGGCCTGGAATGTGATACACAAAACAATAATTCTAAAATAAATAATGAAACCCCGTCGGTGATAATTAGGCCGTTATTAATATTATTATCACTTGCAATCACCATTTTAAATTCGATTTAAATAAACACTTAAAAATCAAACGAATACATATATAGATAAAGAATGTGGCAGCCCTAATAGTGAAAATGGACTTTATAATAAGGTGATACAGCTCATAATTCCGTGACAGTGAAGATATAATTATATAAAAAAATGGATTTTTAACAAAGATAAATATATTTTTTTCTAACTGGAATGAATAATTAGACCAGAAACTTTTAAATACAATTTTTACCTAACAAATTGACGATTTTACCTAATCAAAACCAAAAGATATATTATAATTTTATAGATGAGCCATAATTTTGGTCTATTCAATCCTCAATAAAACCCTAAAATAATATGAAATTTATTGAATTAACCTACCTAGATTATTTCCAATTCCAACGTAGGATACAGTACTCTTAAACGGTGTCATACATCATTAAATTCAACTGTAATTTCTGGTCCAATTACCCACTGGTAATTTAGCCTATAACCAAGTTCCCATATCACGGTCATGTAGCTATCCTTCGTGGGTCGACATCAACGAGTCGAAAACCTCAGACCCTGGCCCCACGCCCTCGCTCACAGACCCAAAGTAACTAGAAAAGTTGAAAATCCCCGATTCCTGCCTCACATTGTCACTTGAGCCAAATTGAGCCTTATTTGTACTATGCATAGGAGTGGCATTTGCACTGTAAGATTTTTTATCGAGGACGGAGATCAAAGGGTTCTGTAGTTCATCTTTTATTGTTCTTTGATTCTCTGGATCGTATATTCTGGCTTCTTTTGTTATATCTTTAATTTCTGTGTACGGGTTTGTGAGGTAATCCGCGTATAATTCGCTATGTTCCACTCTAGTTTCTGGTATTATTTTCTCATTATAATTTAAGTTAATTATATTTTGGGCCTCAGATCTAGTTATGTCTGGTTGGGTAGGGTCTAGACCTAAGTATGTGGTGGGGTCTGGTCGTGGTGGGATCGGATTTGGTTGGGTTATGTCTGGTCGGTTTTCCATGCGGATTAGGTCCGGCCTGGTCAGCGGTGTGGTGTACTCAACGTTCTGCGGGTACAGCATCGGCATTTGTGATTGCATCGACATGCCAATGGGGGTTGATATCATCTGGAAGGAAAATATTTTATAATATTTTTTTGCACGTATAACAGTAAAATTTACAAGTATAATTATTGTCAAGTAATTTGTTTTTTGAAACGTCTAATATAACTCAAAGTGTAAGTATTCGTTTCAATAAGAATTTAGATAACTTTTTCTCGATTAGACTGAAGTCAACTGAATGCTTGTATAATTTAGACTACACCTACCTCATTCAAAGGCTGCAGAAGAACAGATGACGTCAACCCAGCCTGATCATATAAAGGATTCCTAATCGGCACCATTCCATTTATTGGCGTGGGAGCTACCAACGTTGGCGCATTGGCCACCAACGGCGGGGTCTGCGCTAAGTTGACAGGCGAATGCGCCAAGTTTGGCGACAATGTTGGTGAATGTATTTGTTGGGTTTGTGTGGGGGAGTGTTGGGCGGGCGGAGAGGGGACGGGTACTAAGGTGGGCGTACTGGCGGGGCCTACGGGAAGTAGGGTGGGCAGGGCTGTAGGTAGCGGTGGCTGCATGTGGCTCGGCACCTGGGTGGGGGGCTTCGCGTTGTCTTTCACTGGAACAAATAAAATTTTCAATTAATCATCTACAACAGTTTATTTCATAGTAGTTTGCTGCTGAACATATACCTCCAATAAATAAATATATATTATTGAGGACTTACGAATCATCATCTGCCTAGCCTTTTCCCAACTATGTTGGAGTCGGCTTCCAGTCTAAACCGGATGCAGCTGAGTACCAGTGTTTTACATGGAGCGACTGCCTATCTGACCTCTACAACCCAGTTACAGGGTAACACGATACCCCTTGGTAAGACTGGTTGTCAGACTTTCTGGCTTCTGACTAACCGTAACGATTGTCAAAGATCTACAAATGACAACCGGGACCAACAGCTTAACGTGCTTTCCGAGGCACGCAGGAGTCGTTATGACATAGATGGTCACCCATCCACGGACCGACCGCGCTAAGTGCAGCTTAACCTTTGATCGGTCGACCCGTGCGGCTGTTACTTAGCCACGAGCTCATATATTATATCCTATTGAGGACTTACGAATAATTATTATGTATTATAAGCACGTAAAGGGGGAGAACTATGCGCAGCAGTAGCTTACATAGACTTTTCAATGCATTATATTTGTTTGAATGAATATCGTTTTTTTTATAAAAACAACAGATAATAGACGCGGTGTTCTCAATCTAAACTACTATAAAGATACTTACCTTGAGGGAATAATTCCTCTTTCAAGTTGGGTAGGAACTCATTGATCTTGTCCCAAGTGAGGTACCACAGGTCATTGTACCCGTCGCCGTTGCTGAATATCTGTAATTAAAATATTAATTATCAACACATCGTTCCCGACAACTTTCAATTTAAAAACCAAGCATATTTTTAGGAAATAGTCTAGGAGAGTGCTGCCACCTCCCACCAAATCTTTTTATTACTAGCTGTTTCCCGCGATTGCACTCGTTTCCCGAGGGAACCTTCTTCACGCACCTGGATAAAAAGCCTAGAACCTTCTTAAGGTTTGTTCTATCTCCGTACCAAATTTTATCCAAATCGGTTAAGTTGTTCTCAAGGCATGACGTTGAGTGTTATCTTACTAGTGTTCAAAGTCAAGACAAAAACAGGTTTTTATTTCATGTAGACCAATTACAGGTTCTTGTAAAACGCCAAGAAAATAAGCTAGGTGCACGGTTCAAAAAGTGGGTCCTATCGAGAAGAACTGGCAAGAAACTCCATGGGTATTACCATATAATATGTATCGTAGATGGACACACTGACATCGTTAGAGTCCAAGCACTAATGGTACTAATGTATGGGAGGTGAATGCTGTATTTGACAGTAGTATGAGAGTTCGATTATCGTCGCTTCAAAATGAGGACGACCTCATTCAACTAACATATTTATTAAGCTAACGATAGCTAAATGTCTCTAATTCCAGCGATCTAATTTTAGGTAAGTAACACTTATATTTGTCATGCAAAGTAGTCTGAAAATGGAGTAACATTTTCACTTCATGATCTGCCTAGCCTTTCCCCAACTATGTTGGGGTCGGCTTCCAGTCTAAACCGGATGCAGCTGAGTAGCAGTGTTTTACATGGAGCGGCTGCCTATCTAACCTCCATAACCCAGTTACCGGGTAACACAATACCCCATGGTAAGACTGGTTGTCAGACTTTCTGGCTTATGACTACCCGTAACGACTGTCAAAGATCTACAAATAACAACCGGGACCAATAGCTTAACGTGCTTTCCGAGGCACGGAGGAGTCTCGCTATGACATAGATGGTCACCCATCTACGGACCGACCGCGCCAAGCGCAGCTTAACCTTTGATCGGTCGACCCGTGCGGCTGTTACTTAGCCACGAGATCCTAGTAACATATACAGCCGGTCGCATCAAACTTTCTATCATTTATAACACTTTTAATATGTTTTATGTTATCAATACATAGATATATTAATTAAGTAAACATATATTATAGATAGACGAAAATAATAGCAAAATTATTCAATTTAATCCTCCATTTTGTCAGATTTTGAATGACAGTTCTTCCGTTTCACGTATAAGTAACCTGATATTTTTTTATGGCACCGGCTGTTTGACTTGTAGTACAAAATAGTAGACGCGACTGACCCTGACGGAGTCCATGACCAGTATCATGTTCTTGAGCGACTCGAGCGCGGCCTCGGTGAGCGGGTCGTCGGGCGGCGCCGCCACCAGCGCCCGCGCGCGCTCCACCACGCGGCCCCACAGCGCCGCGAACGTGGGCCGGCCCGACAGCGCCGACAGGTGCTGCAGGAACACCTGGGGATAGCCACCGACCAGTTTCAACATTTATTTTTTATAAATACTACGCTGCCATGATAAGAAAAGAAGTAACTTTTTTTTTCGATATTGTGTTAAATACATAATTGTAATCAGAATCTTTTCCTGATTCCAAATATGTACTTAACTCAATATCGAAAAAAAATTGTTACACCCTTTTTTCTTATGATGGCAGTATGGCACATTGTATAATTACTATATTAGGTTTCAAAAAAGGACATCACAGACTCCATAGTTTTTTTTTTTCAAATGTAAAAATGAAAAATTGACTTTCTAACTCAAATAAAATCATGTATCCTAAAGGTTTAAATCATGTACTTAGACAGGACAGTTCACATTTCGATAAAAGACACCACTAGGTTCGATCAAAATGTGAAAAATCTTTGTCGTTTGGACTAAAATGAGTGATGTCCTTTTCTAACAATGTATTTTGAACGACGCACAAGTCTTGATATAATACGTACGTACATGTATACATTTCATATATTAATTCAAGTATTTGAATAAACGAAATAACAAGTATTTAACGTTAAAATTCTTATGTATCTTTTTAACATTCGTTCACTGTATTTAGAAAACAATCAGATAATTCATAATCATCAACATAAAGATATCGACCACATATTTATTGTCAGGATTACAAAGCCTACCTGAACAAAAATTACATAAAATGATATAAAAAATACAAATGATAATCAATAACACTCTTATTCATAATGACACTTTTTGTCTTAAAAGCATCTTTCAGCTATCGAACTGTTTTGTCCCTTTCTGTCAATCTTCATTTTAACTTGACAGATAAGGACAAAGCAGTTTGATGCTGTCAAAAAATCATAAACAACATCCATAGTGTCACCGACTTGTCACCAATATCTTCCCAAATCCAACATGGCGCCGACCGCTGCACGACCGAAGTTAAACATAGATCAAGGCTTGTCAGTTTCTGGATTATTTATTGTAAAGACAACCTAGAAACTGATAGGACTCAACGTATGTATTAATGAAGTACGTGTGAGAAGAGAGGGAGACTCGCGCCATCTTCTGTCATCTTCTATCATCTTCTGTGGTCCGGCGGGAGATCGAAATAGGTGTTCAGACCGTCACCCCTCGCAAGACGCGGCTGATATACACAGTTACATCTTGCGAGGGATGGCGGTCGAACATCTATGCTCTTCATTCTTCATTTTAAAGCTTATGTATTTGACTTAAGGTCTAAATTTAATCTAAGTAATTGTAACGCGATATTTTTTTATTATTGAAAAACAACTTATTATACCACACGTCCAGAGTTTGTTAAATTCATCGTTTTTAAGTAATAAGCTATGAAAATAATCTTGTATTTAATTAAAAAAATATATGCCGAACAATTATCGTGAAAAAAATACAACATAGCAACACCAATAAACATGTCAGTTGCAAAAGTGTCAAAATTGTTTACAATAAAGAACAAATGAAATGGACTTTCGTTGGTAGTGGTGAAGGTTATACACGTGCTTTTGTCTGTTTACGAATTATTTCGATTTTAGTGAATTTATACGTAAGTGATCTTCATCGATTTAATTCAGTTTGTTTGTTATTATCCTTAAGGTTAGTTGTTTTGTTTTGTGATTGTTTAAAAGGAAAAATTTGTCCTCGGAATCACGATGGACACAAAAAAGCCTCCTGATCCCCCTGATGCCTTTGAATATTCCCCGATTTTGACCGTTTCTCTCCCTACCCATGATGAATTTGAACGTTCGGAAAATAACATGGACACAGATATTCCAAAAAGAAAAAGACCCGCTGTCTCTCCGCCGGCTAATACAGTTACCAACCCCCCTAAATTTGCGAAAAGTGTTATCGGTAGGCAATCTTATACTTTGAGGGATAACCCCCCCTATATTGTCCATGTTTCCCTTAAGAATGCTCAGACTCCAGGTACGTCTCTGCACCCAATGAAGTTTGGTATGTTTTTGATGAAAAATAATTTCAATAATATACTCGCCGGTGGCGTCAAACGTGTAGGCAGAAACAGACTATCAATTGAGTTCAAGTCGCATCAGGATGCTAACAGTTTCTTGGTTAGTAACATACTGATCCAAAACGATTATGTTGCTACTATTCCGCAATTTAACGTAACACGTTTGGGCATGGTAAGAGATGTCCCAGTCGAATGGACAGAGGAAGAAATCATACAGAACATTAAAGTTCCTCCTGAATGTGGTCCTGTAATAAAGGCAAGGAGAATGAACCGCAGGGTATCTTCACTTGGAGTTACTGAGTGGAGACCTACTCAAACTGTGGTCCTCACATTTGACGGCCAAGTCCTACCTAAGAGGGTATACTGTTTTTATTCAGCTCTTGCAGTCGAGAGATACATGTATCCCACGATACAATGTTATAACTGTTGTAGATATGGGCATACACGATCAACTTGTCGGTCTAAACCCCGATGCTATAGATGTGGTCAAGACCACCCAGGAGATGGCTGTTCAGTTTCTGAAGATTATGCATTTTGTGTTTCCTGTTCTGGAAACCATTATGCCAATGACAATTCTTGCCCAGAACTTGGTCGACAGAAGGGTATTAAAGCTCTAATGGCTGAAAAAGCAGTTTCGTATGCTGAAGCTAGTCAAGTCTTCCCTCCCGTTTCAAGGTCGTATGCTGAAGTGTCAAAAGCTCCCCACAGCTCCAAAACAAAGCCATTTCTATCCCAACCCCGCAGCCCCACTCCCCCAAAATCGTACCGTAAAACGGTTTTCCTTAAACAAAAATCCCACGCCCCACTTTCGCCTAGCTATGATAAGCAGGCTCATCAGGCCCTTACTCAAAATTACTCCTTCTCCCCATCACATAATGGTTGCGCTCTCTCTAAGGAAGGTGGAACCAACTCTGACAATTCGTCAAATATTTTAAATATAATAACAAATATGTTAATGGCTGTATTATCTAATCCTTCCTCTTACTCCGTACCTGACCACGTTGCCAAAAAATTGACATCTATAGTCCAATACATTAACAATGTCCCATCCCCTGACATTCCTTCAATGGAACGTGAGGAGTATTACTCCCAGGAAACCTGACCTACTCTTTTTAATTAATAAATTTAAACCATCGATCTGCGGCATTGCTGAGACATGGCTTCGTCCTGAAAGTAATTTCAGGATCCCGTGTTTCAGTTGTGTTCGCCAAGATAGATCTGATGGATATGGCGGATGTGCTTTGTTCATTAATAACAAAGTACCATTTTCCCCAATCCCTCTACCCTTCGTTGGCGATAACATAAATGTTGTTGCTGTTAAGGTTGAGGGCATAAATGTTTTCTCTTTTTATATTGCTCACCCACATGTTGATGATATTGTTCAAATTAAAAATGTTTTATGTAGTGTAAATGGTCCTCTTCTTGTCATGGGCGATTTCAATTGTCATCATTATCGGTGGGGTTCAGAATCGTGCGATAGTACAGGTTATGGCCTAGTTGATATATTGGATGACCTTAACCTATGCATAATTAATGATGGCAGTACTACACGTAGGGCGTCATTAGGACAGAGCAATAGTTGTGTCGACCTGACATTCTGCTCATCCAGCATAGCCAGCTTGTTAATTTGGAGTCGTTTAAATTTAACCTATGGTAGTGACCACTTTCCCATTATGGTAAAATCTCCCTTTAAAAACCTTCCTAATAAAACATCCCCTCCGTTACTGAAATACCAGCTAAACTCAGTGGATTGGGATCTGTACTCTAAAATCTTAGACATTCGTATCTCTTCCCTTCCAACCGTCAACACTGAGAATGCTGAGAATTGTTTTACGTCTTTTTCTGACTCCTTATCTGGTACAGCAAATGATTGCTTTCCTTTAAAGAAAACTCCTTCATCCAAAAACCCTTCTCCGCCTTGGTGGGATAGGGAATGCACCGCCATGGTCAAAGCTAGGAATGAGGCTGAAGAAGTTTGTAACCTCAATATGAACCTGGATAACTTAATTGCCTTCAAGCAGATATTGGCTAAGTCCAGAAAGTTATTCAGAAAAAAGGGAAGGCTGGGTGTCGTTCTGTAGTTCTTTGAAGCCATCTACACCAACGTCGGTCGTGTGGCAAAAAATGAGAAACTTCAGAAGTTGCTTCAACCCTAAATCGGCAAACATGATACCTGAAGATCTAGGGTATCAGTTTTTCACTAAACTTGCCCCGGCCTATGTTCCTAATGCCGATGAATCCTACTGTGTAAATTCAGTTAATATAGCACCTAACGATCCATTGGAATCTCCATTCTGTTTAGAGGAACTCGAAACTGTCCTTTCATACGTCAGGGACTCTGCCCCGGGGGTGGATGGTTTCCCTTATTCTTTCATAGCCAAAGCTGGTACAAAATGCCATCGTTACTATTTGGACTTGGTCAATTTCTGCTTTTCCTCTGGATATATTCCTCCAGCCTGGAAGGTTCAAATGGTTATTCCTTTGCTAAAACCTGGCAAAGACCCTAGTGATCATTGTTCATACAGACCAATTGCTTTATCGTCAATTCTTATTAAACTTTTAGAACATTTGGTTAAAAATCGCCTTGAATGGTTTGTAGAGAATAGAAGACTGCTTCCGACGACTCAGTTCGGTTTTAGAAAAGGTCTGGGTACTACTGATAGTGTGGGTATCCTCACTTCAGGTATCCGGCTGGCTCTGAGCAGGAATGAGTCGGTGGTGGCCGCTTTTCTTGATATATCAGCCGCCTACGATTCTGTCCTCCTCCCAGTTCTCAGGCAGAAACTGCTCAAGCTGAGAATACCGGCTAGGATCTGTCAGATCGTCTGCAACATTCTCTCCGACCGCACCCTCCAACTGAGGATTCCTGGGGGGAACTCCGAGCGGAGAGTCGCTTGGAGAGGTTTACCCCAGGGTTCAGTGATAAGTCCTCTTTTATATAACTTGTATACTTGTGATCTTCCTTCTTGTTTAAATTATAACTGCAAAATTTTACAGTATGCTGACGATATCGCATTATTGGTCTGTAGCAATTCCATTCAGGATGCTGCTCAATCATTGAATGTTTCTTTGGCCTCATTAAACCAATGGCTTCTTGATCATGGGTTGTCTTTAAGCGCTCCGAAAAGTACTGCTGTTATTTTCACTCGTAGACGTTTTATCCCTCCTATTAATATTTATATTGATGATCAAGCTGTTCCGATAAAAGAAAAGGTCAGGTTTTTGGGGGTTATTTTAGACTCAAAACTGTCGGGAGTTTATCATATAGATAATATCGTCAAAAAATGTGAACGCTCAGTATCAGTTCTAAGAGCATTGGCTGGTGTTTGGTGGGGCGCTCATCCATTCACATTGAAGTTGCTATACAATGCTTTGGTGAGAAGCGTCATGGATTACGGTAGCTTCTTAATAGAGCCTTGTAACAAAGGAGCGCTACACAAATTGGATTCTATTCAATCAAAGTGTCTCCGAATTATCATTGGTGCAATGAAATCCTCCCCCATAAATGCTCTTCAAGTAGAATGTGGAGAACCACCCCTTAACCTTCGACGACAATATCTAGCTGACCGCTTCCTCTCAAAAGTTTTCTCTCTATCTTCCCATCCCTTACTTCCCATCTTGGAACAGACCCACCTCTCCATCGCAACATCCACCTATTGGAAAAATAAATACATCCCCCCTTTGCTGAATAGATACAGAGAACTGCGGAACCTGTCCGCGCCTGTTAGCCAATACCCCCTCCTTCCAGCTTTTTCTACGGCATACGAGGTGGTCCACTTTAAACCTAAAGCCGTTTTGGGTCTGGGTCTTTCTAAAAGTTCCCAGGACGTAAAAGGTGACTTTGATCGGGTCATTGCGAGGTACTGGAATGGTTGGAATTTCTTTTTTACGGATGCGTCCAAGTTGTCCCCGACGGGTAACACAGGTGTTGCAGTTTACTTTCAAAACTCCAGAATAGCGTTGATGTATCAATGCCCGTCGGAGGTATCTGTGTTTACTGGAGAATGCATTGGCATTTTGGAAGCCATTAATTTTATTTTATCTCATAATATTTCAAATTCAGTTATCTTTTCCGATTCTCGTAGTAGCATTCAGGCAATTGTTCAGAACCCATTAAAGTCCAAAATCCATAGTAAAATTATAATTGAAATTAAAAATTTACTTTTTGTCTGCTCGAGCCAGGGCCTTAATATAGAAATGGCCTGGATTCCTGGTCATTCAGGAATTGTTGGTAATGAGTGTGCTGATTCTCTGGCAAAATTCGCTACATCCAACTTGGTTGACCGCAAACACTATATTGTCCACAGTTCAGACCTATGGGCTGACACAAAAATTAAGCTTTATAATGCGTGGTCAGCGGTGTGGCAGGTTAGTTCAAAGTTGAAAGGCTCTTACTACGCTAACATTCAACCAGACATCACGCGGAAGCCTTGGTATTTTAAATGTTCGAAATTATCTAAAAGAACTGTTTCATCCTTATGTAGACTGAGACTCGGTCACTGTTGCACTCCTGTGTTTCTCAATAAGATTCGCATCCGTGACAGTTCTCTGTGCGAGTGCGGACTGGATGAGGGCAATCTTGATCATATCTTCTTTTCATGTCCCAATAATTCCAACTCATTTGACTTGTATCATGAACTTCCTAAAATTAAAGTACCTCTTCCTATTAACTTCCATTCCCTTTTAACAAATTTTTCCCCTCAACTAATTCAACTCCTAACAAAATTTTTAAATGACAATATTATCAAACTCTAGATGTGTGTAACAATGCATTTTATTTTTGCTTAAGTTTTATATTTTATTTTGTATGTATTATAGAACAGTAAAAATTTGTTTAAAAAAAAAAAAATGTATTTTTTGTCTAATACAAAATGTGTTGTCCCTTTAGCTACTAACACTGGATAGTCTACCACAAAGTCTGGCTGTCAACACCTCCAAGTTAGATCGTCACTACTTGACACTGGCAGCCTAGTATTGAGAGCAAACAGAGATAAGATTTTTAAACTGCAATGTATTCTTTACTCAAAAAATTTTATACATTGAATTTGGACCACAGAAACGCAGAGCAGCAATCTTTGTGACAATCGTACCTTTTAACACCCCTTAGTACTCAACGCAGCAGCCAAAGCGCCAATTGAGTTGTCAAATTAAAAAGATTTATTCAAATTAGACCCATGAATTAAAATATACAAGTGGAGTGGTCACCTATCATACCGATCTGATAAACTTGAGCACTTTTATCTCTCACTGTCACTTTGTGGTCAATCTTTCTCTTTCTCTTTCTAGCTTATCTAGGCTGTCCGTACTAGAACGAGAAAGGCTGAATTCAAGAGACAAAAGTGCTCAAGGTCGGCATCAGTTTGGTAGGTGACCACTCCACCTTTACCTCTTAGAAGATCAATTATATTGCGCAGTATTACGTTAATTGTTACAGATTAGGCTAAATATTGAAGTCCGTGCAAATGTTCTGAACAAAAGTTTGAGTTTTGAGCGAGTTTAATATTTATTGTACCATATTTTTCCATTGTATCGTGTAGGGTCAGTATTGCGCAAATTTTTTAGTCCGTGTTTCATCTTGACGTGGAGTAGAGGCGCGTGCGCGCTCGCGAAAAAATGGCGGGAACACGAAAACATTGAGCACTATATTTACACGTATTTTTGTGCAATAATTGATAATTTGGATGCAAAGCACCTTTCAATCTTATTGTACACTAAAATGTATTGCACAATGTTGAACAGTCTGTCTACATCTCTTATTCTAACTCTCCTATCGCAGGTCTACTGGAAGAGATTTCGTAAGAAATAAGTAGTGCCTTTGTACGATTTCGTATTCCTTCTTCTATTCTGTGTACACAAATTGTTAAAATAACATTAAATTAAATTAAATAATTGTTATTGTAGGTCCGCATTACAGGCATTTTTGAATGAACCTGTCAGCCTAAGTTGGTGCTTGCAGCACGCCGTATACCTTGCACATGATGGTGTTGGCGCGGGCGGTGGCGTCGGCCCGGCGCGGCAGCTGCTCCAGCAGCGGGAACAGCACGCAGTGGAAGCACGCCTCCCAGCCGCCGCCGCCCATGGCCGACAGCCCCGGCACCAGCAGCGCCCTCTGCAGGTACGCTATAGCGCTGTTCGCTACCTGCACGTCACAGATACTTGTCATGCACAATATAATACAGTCTATCTTTCTTTCTGTTCTATCCTATCTTTCTATGTATTGACTAAACGTCGTGAGGAAACCTGGACTTAAAATCTTTAATCACCAATCCACCTTGAATAATCATGGCGAGTAAGAATGGTGGTCAATGTTCATGACATCTCTGTATGAGAAGAAGCCTGTACCCAGCACTGTTTAAAAGTTATGTTAGCTTCCAGGTTCAACGTGGTAGAAATGTCAATTTTTATGATAAACTACCATCTAAACTCCTCAATCCTAGGTAGCACAGTTTTGAGTAACACGTGTGCCCAAAAGTTAGGCTAATTAGTAATTAATTACTACCAGTAATTAGTCTTAAAATTTTATGTGATTAATGAATTTCATGATCAATTCATGTGATGTTTGAGCTACTTTTTAACGTAATAAAAAATAAAATGGTTAAAATTTATGAACAGATTAAAAAAGACATTGACAGAAAAAAAAAATGAAGTCCATTTCAAACTGACCTGTTTCCGTCTATCCGTGCAGAATTGTGCGATACCTTGAAGCAGCGGTTTCCACGCCACTTCCCATAAGTCGTATTCCTCGGCGTCTGAGAACATTTAAACACACATATATGCAAAAACCAACTGTATTTATTGCTAGCTAGAACTCTTTATTGATCTGAATATTGAGTACTCACTCTGTCCCTGGTCGGCCTCGTCTCGCCACCACTTGAATATCTGTGCGGTGCGGCTGTGCAGAGTGTGCATCAGGTCCAGTAGCTGTGGACAACCACATTATTTTATCGATCACTCGAGCCTCTAGGGAACTACCTAATGCACCTGGATAAAAAGTAGACTATAAGTTCCCATCTATATCTATAACAAATTTCACCCAAATCAGTGCAGTAGTTTTACCGTTAAAGCGTAACAAACTCACTTACGCGTTTATAATATTAGATAGGATTTGGTTAGGCTTCGGAAGACTATGACTAGCAATTCGAATAGCTTTTTAAATGAAGAAAATTTTCTGGTCCTGTCTTAAAGGTTGAGTGCCTCACCTGTATGCTGACCATATGGTACTGGTCGAGGGTATCCACCTCCTCGTCGCTGGAGTCGTCGTAGCGTCTCCTGCCGGAGCTCGGCCGGGATTTGCGGCCTGATCGCGACTTGCTAGATTTCTTGCCTAAATAAAAATTTCGATCATGTTAAAAATAATTTGAAAGGCTAGATTTTTATTCTGCAATATCTTAATTTTGGTTTGGGTTTATATCAGCATGTTCTAATGAAGATTAATTATTGTTCTTCGAAAATAGGTTTAACACGGCGCTTTGCGGTTTTGCCCTGATCGTTTTTTTTTAAATTTTCCGCAATTCAACACATAATTTGTATTATCATTTTATCAATTAACTACTTTAATTTACAACATGATATTATAATTTATATTTTTTAAACTCGAGAATTTGCTTTTTGATTATTCACGTAATTTTTCATAGTTAATCAACGAAATTATAATGAATTAAGATATGCAGTTGTCTAGTATTTAACTTTAGGAAGATTGTTCTTGAACACTTATAGTAGGCCCATACCGTCATGCAGCGTGGCCCTAGCGAAGAGCCTGACGGCGCGGACGGCGGCGCGGCAGTTGTAGGGCGTGACGTGGGCCACGTCCCGCACCACCAGCGCCAGCGCCTCGCAGCAGCGCGCCAGCGCGGCCGCGCGGTGTGCCCGCAGCGCCGGCCACGCCGCCGCCGCGCCCGCCTCCGCACACTCCGCCGAGCTCTTCACCTACGTACGTACGTACGGACAGACTTTTTAGATGATGCCGAATTGAGTAGATGACACCATCAATAAATTATCATACATTTTTAAAGCTGTCAAAACGCATTTCTCCCGTAGACTTTGTATGGTAATAGCAATCTTTGACGTCACTCATTTTCGAACTCAATTCATTGACTATTTATTAATTCCAAAGGCACTATAATCAAATTTTCTATCGTTGCTTTTAAACGTCCTTTTAACCACCAATTTATTATTTCTAAGATTTTTACTGTATTTTACCTTTTTAATTTTGGAATAAATGATTTGATTTGAAATTACCCCATTGCCAACAATAAAAAAAGAAACAATATAACGTTAACAAACTGCAGAGTAGCAACACTAAAATCAATTACCTAACATGCAACATCCACTATTAAATAAAAAAATCTCTAGAACTTACACTTTGAAAAGAAATCGCACTAACGATAAAAAAACATGTGTTTTAAACACAGACATACCAGTATCCATCCTTGTGTTTGCGGAGAGTGTGACAGCTCGCTCTCCGAGGAGGCGCTGGTCGGGCGACGCTCGCTCTCGTCCTCTGAGCCCTCGGACCGACTCGACGCCGCAGGACCTGTACGAACAATGCGTAGTATAATACCTAAGGATATATATTACAAAACCTCATAAAAACCTACTTCTAGATCATATATTGGTACAAAATTATTTCACTCGACAAAAAAGTTATTTTTCATTTTGTCGGGTATTTGAAGATTTTCTGTAAAGGAAATATTGCGTTACGTTTTGTAGAAGATAAGTGGTTCTAAAATTAATCGTTAGCACAAATTTGTGTAATCGTGAACAAAAAAAATATACAAGGTAGGGGTAAAAATTAAGATGTAATTTTCATGAATGTATGTGTTCATTTTGATTCGAGATCATTATCAAAAAAATATATAATAATTTTACGCAATTAGGTGTTTTGATCTAAATATGTTAGGAATATACTGACTGGTGGCCCGCGCGTCCCCGGGCCAGGCGCCGGCGCCGGCGGCACACAGCAGCGCGAACACGATGTCCCACTCCTGCGCGCTGTGCACGTTCTGCGCTGACGTCTTCACGATCTCGTACATGCCGCACGAGATCTGCAACACACCAAGTAATACTTGATGCAGGCTAGTTGTGGCCAGACAGGGGACAGACAGGGAAGTTTCAACGATAAAGGTTTGGTATGGATTGTGTGAGGGTCTGAAGTGATAAACATGATGCCGGTGCGCAGCAGCGCGGTGACGCAGTGTATGTACTTACTACATCAGCCTGCTGGTAGAACAGCTTGTAGGGCAGCTGGAACAGCAGCGTGAGGTGCTGCAGCACGTGCGGCGCGGCGGCGTCGCAGCGCATGAGGCGGGCGCCGGTGCGCAGCAGCGCGGTGACGCAGTGTATGTACTTACTACATCAGCCTGCTGGTAGAACAGCTTGTAGGGCAGCTGGAACAGCAGCGTGAGGTGCTGCAGCACGTGCGGCGCGGCGGCGTCGCAGCGCATGAGGCGGGCGCCGGTGCGCAGCAGCGCGGTGACGCAGTGTATGTACTTACTACATCAGCCTGCTGGTAGAACAGCTTGTAGGGCAGCTGGAACAGCAGCGTGAGGTGCTGCAGCACGTGCGGCGCGGCGGCGTCGCAGCGCATGAGGCGGGCGCCGGTGCGCAGCAGCGCGGTGACGCAGTGTATGTACTTACTACATCAGCCTGCTGGTAGAACAGCTTGTAGGGCAGCTGGAACAGCAGCGTGAGGTGCTGCAGCACGTGCGGCGCGGCGGCGTCGCAGCGCATGAGGCGGGCGCCGGTGCGCAGCAGCGCGGTGACGCAGTGTATGTACTTACTACATCAGCCTGCTGGTAGAACAGCTTGTAGGGCAGCTGGAACAGCAGCGTGAGGTGCTGCAGCACGTGCGGCGCGGCGGCGTCGCAGCGCATGAGGCGGGCGCCGGTGCGCAGCAGCGCGGTGACGCAGTGTATGTACTTACTACATCAGCCTGCTGGTAGAACAGCTTGTAGGGCAGCTGGAACAGCAGCGTGAGGTGCTGCAGCACGTGCGGCGCGGCGGCGTCGCAGCGCATGAGGCGGGCGCCGGTGCGCAGCAGCGCGGTGACGCAGTGTATGTACTTACTACATCAGCCTGCTGGTAGAACAGCTTGTAGGGCAGCTGGAACAGCAGCGTGAGGTGCTGCAGCACGTGCGGCGCGGCGGCGTCGCAGCGCATGAGGCGGGCGCCGGTGCGCAGCAGCGCGGTGACGCAGTGTATGTACTTACTACATCAGCCTGCTGGTAGAACAGCTTGTAGGGCAGCTGGAACAGCAGCGTGAGGTGCTGCAGCACGTGCGGCGCGGCGGCGTCGCAGCGCATGAGGCGGGCGCCGGTGCGCAGCAGCGCGGTGACGCAGCGCCGCAGCGCGGCCGGGCCCCGCGCCTGCGCCCACAGCACCGTGCGGGCCACGTGCGGCGCTGCCTCGTCCCACACCGACAGCAGCCGGTCTCTAGAGTAGCAGGCGAATGATCAATCTAAAAACTCAGTACTCAAACAAACGTCTGAACCAGGGGTCTCCAAACTACGGCCCTCGGGCCAAATCCGGCCCGCCACTGCCATCAATCCGGCCCGCGACAGCTTATGACTAGTGTCATCAATCTGGCCCACGACAGCCAATGTTTTACTGTTGTTACTATTGCTGTGATAAGTTGAATGGAAGAGAATGAAAACACAGAATGATATATGTAGCTGAAATAGATAGTAGAACAGTACATAGTATCACTACTCGACACTAGGTGTCGTTACGTGTCACAATACACAATCAATAGTAATTGATAGAATAAAAGCCTATGTTTGCTTAGGTGGGCAGAAAAATTAAAATTGTTATGGCCCTTGCAATATACCGAAAAAAATATTATGGCCCCAAGGCTTCAAAGTTTAGAGACCCCTGGTCTAAACTATAACTATGCGTTCCCTTCCAACACGCAACTTCCCGGCTCGCTCAATCCGATCCGATCTCACAAGCTCGCTGCGCGCGTGCTGTTAGAGTAAATGGTTGGTACGCATCTTTGGCGCAACCGAGTTCGTGTTCACATCGGCTGTCTGACGTTTGCGCAGCTTAAGAAGTTGAAGCAAGTTAGGATACATCTGGCAAATGTGCCTGTTTGCGAAAGGTTCACGAACTGTAGACGTGCATCACGTAAAAGGATCTGCTCGCTCTCTGCTCCCGCGTCGCACGCGCTTTAGTTACGGTGGTTATACACAGCCCGCGAGGAACTTTGCTTTAGCTTTGCTTTATAGTCACGCCGCCGGTAATGCCACCGGGCTGTGTGTCCACCATTGGGATCCGAGAGCTGCGCTAGCACGCGACGACATCGAAACCAGCCTACTATGACATGTTTTTGCCATCGCTATCCAGGAGTGGCACGCAGTTAAAAGCGACGTTCAATACCATTCTTTTTTCCAACACCCTACTCCTAAATCTTCTAACCGAACCTACCTACAATCAAAAAATGCTTTTACGTACCTGTTCTGTATAAGAGTCTGTCCAAGCAGTTCCAAGAAGAACACGGTGATGTCTTCCAGCTGAGGGTTGAGCTGCAAGCTGTCGCTGTCGGGCGGCGTGCCCACTATCACCATCGCGCGCACCAACTCCTGCGCATATCGTAGTTGGTTTAAAGTTAAATCTAAATTAATTCTAATTTTGTCTTCGAAATAAGAATTTTTATGATGTAACGTCCGCACGTTTATGCACGTATACAAAAAGCAGTAAAATAAAAATAAACTTCTTTGCATCAGAATTTTATTTGCTGTGAAGCGATTTGGAATCAACATAAAAGAGAAAAGAGGGAGAAGAGGAAAAAAGAGCAAGAGAAAACAAGAAGAAAACACGAGGAAAAACAAGAAAAGAAAGTACCGCAAATATTAATACTGTTTCATATTAAATATCAGATTCAAATATAATCAAAATAACATGCTAATTGGTTGACACTTCACTTAAAAACGGCTAAGGAAACCCGATCACACACAGACGCAGTAAAATCAATTTTAAGTCCCTAACAACCGGTTTACAGATCTGCTTAGGCCCAAGATAACGTCCCGATCAACTGAAAACAGCTGTTTACCATAAATTCGAACTTCCAACTTTCGATGGGTAACGTATAATTCGAGATTTTTATTCCTGGAACGGTCGATTACCAAACCAGGGTTGAACTTGAAGTGGGTAACACGAAAATTCCAGCTTCCTGGTTAAAAAACGTTTTTGTTTGACGGACTGATTAGGTAACCATCTGTCGTTGAACCTGGCTCTAAGAAGCTAGACATGATCAGAAAGAGTAAATAGTAAGTACCTGCAAACTATCGATCTGTAGGAACTTAGTTTCAGTGATGAGCAGCCCGGGCAGGTTGCACTTGGCCACGCAGTCCATTGCCGCGTCGATCAGTGTCTTCTCATGTGGTGTGGGGGCGCGCATGCCTGCTCAATCATAATAAATACTATGTATTTAGTACTGTAGATCTACATTAACCCTTTGCTTGCCATGTCAGGAACAGGTGCCTGACGCTAGCGTAGGTTAGGCCTTCAAATTATTTAGGATGGCAGTGTATGTGTTAAAAACGGCTTGCCACATAAAGATCCATTCCCTGTCAATATTTTTAAAAAGAATAAGAGAAAGTGAGTAATAAGATTGAAGTTGATTGAAGTATTGGCTAAAAGCTATGTGTAGTTAATATGCGCACTTTTGTCTCTCGATATTTTGTATTCGAGTGTACGAGTCGGTCACTGGGAGATGGAAAATATTTTTCCGTTCAATACCATCTTTATCAGAGGAGCTCGTGGCTAAGTGTGGCACGGGTCAATCGATCAAGTTTAAGTCGCAGGCCACGCTGGCGCGACGCGTCTTGCGTCTGCGATGAGCGGGAAAAACAATAATACGGGTTGAACGGGGGGTGCCATGTTGGCGCGACTAGCGTGCGCGTCCGGCGACCGCGACCAGCGGAGGGAATAGTACGAGTTCGCGCGTCCTGCGTACTATTAAATTGTTTTGAATTATCCGCGATGCAAAACATAAATACGGAGGAGTTTATTAGTGAAATAATGTCTCGGCCAGCAATCTGGTGCAGAAAGGATGATCAATATAAGAATAAATATGTAAAAAAATTAAACCGGCCAAGTGCGAGTCGGACTCCGAGGGTTCCGACCATTGGAAAGAACATTAGACGCAATAAAGTCGCAATTATCTTGTTTTTTACCGACAGCATAATAAGTTTGTTTGTAGAGGAAAATTGCTGATTACTTAAAAACTACTAACTAGATCTCGTTCAAACCAATTTTCGGGGGAAGTTTGCATGGAAATGTACATCATAAAAATATTATATTTTTTAGTTTTATATTATTTTTATTTTAGAAGTTACAGGGGGGGGGGACACATTTTACCCCTTTGGAAGTGTCTCTCGCGCAAAATATTCAGTTAAAAACCACGCGTCACGCGGCCGCTTCAACGTGGCACACTACAGCGGCAAGACGCAGCGTCTTGACTCGTCCCGCACCCGCAGGTCGCCGCCGCTCACCGCAGTCGCTCTAGCGTGGCCTGCGACTAAGGTGCGCTTGCCGCGGTCCGTCCGTGCATACGGATGCCAGTCAGTACGACATACTTAAACATCGATTTTTTAGGTAGACTGATGATGACGAGAGTTCTCTTGTGGGCGGAGCCGGAGGTACTGTCACTCTTACTGACTAAAACCCATTCGTGTTTCTTCCTTCCTGTCCCCTTACGATTCAGGACCGCGGTAGCTATTTCGAGCAATCCCGCAGCCCCGGCAGGAACCTTGACCAATCGACCCGTGCCGCTGTTACTTAGCCACGAGCTCCACAATACACAAATCCAATATTTCTTCTTCGTCTTCTGTCCTGGTTGTACCAACTTACTGTTCAGTCCGGCTGAGAGCGACGCGAGTAGACATTCAAATTATCACCCCTCGCAAGACGCGGCTGACTTAGACACAGTTACATCATGCGAGGGATGGCAACTTGATATCTATCAGCTGCTCCAGGTTTTCCTTTTCTTCCATTATTATTTATAGAGATTAATTAATACCTAAAAACACTCAGCTGTGAAAAAAAAAATAATCCCGGGGCAACTTTGGATCAAAAAAGTTATAATAAAAACACTCTTATAAAATGCAACATTGTGTAAAATCCTGCGAATCAAACGACTACTTGTTACGAGTTTTTCGGACACTAACATACGGTATCTGATATGTTATATGTAAGGAATTAGATTTTTCACAATAGCTGTAAATAAACGTAGTGTTCAAAACAGTAATTCCAAAAAAAATACAATACGACATGTTTTGAGGATCGATTTGTTGTGAAAATTTTGATCAGTGAATTATTCTACTTAAAACTGGTATGATCAGTTAGCTACCTGTCTCCCCGAGCGCGATGTATGAATACAGACTGGACAGAAGCCCAGCCTCGGAGCCCCTGGCCGCTTCTCTGATGAGAGACACCGTGCCGTTAGGAGCTAAGTAGTCTTCCGCTTCTATGAGGCACTGTGAATATGATGCTAGTATTAAGATAGTGAGCGAGCGAAGTACCACAAACCAGTTGTAAATACCATATCAGTGTTGAAATTGAAGATTGTTTCGAAGTTTAAAAATGTTTCGTCTTTCATTCATAGCCTCTGCAAGCGGAACGAAGGACGCTTACATCAAAACGCACGAAAAAAACTAAAATCTTGACGAACATCGAACACTTTGTTCGCATGTACCATTTACGAATATTCAACACTGTTCGTGAAATTTTTTTTGGTGATTCAGTTTCCTTGTTATAGAGTGGACGAAGTATTTTGATTCAAATTGTTCGATTATCGACTCGGTCGGTCGACACAAGTTGAACTGTGTTCGTACCGTGTTTGGGTTCGCTTGAACCAAATGTTTCTTGTTTACCAAGTTTTGATCGTTTTGCGTACACGCCTTAGATATTCAATGACGTAAATTTGAACATACGTCCCAGAATTTACGAACGCTAAATCGGGGCATTGGTTCTATTTGAACAAAGTAGCTGACCAACATATTATCTTCTTACCTTAGGCAGCAGTCGTCCTATGTAAAGCGTCTTGACGATCTCCAGCAGGTGTCGCCAGGCGTCGCGCACGCAGTCGGCGTGCCGCGCCGCCACCGCGCATGCGCGCCGCAGCGCCAGCGCAGCCTTGCTCGACTGGCCCAGCGACACGCCTGCATGGACAGGCAGACGTTTCAGATTAGAGAATGAGAACTTTCTTCTCTTCAAAATAATCGTGATAGTCATTATAGGTAGAGAAAGAAAGCGATATTAAAAAAGATCTATGACTCAAGGTCTGCAGTGTTATGTAGACCAGTAGACAAAAACACGTAATTTAAAAGTAACACAGTTATGTTAGATGTAAAAAATATAATAATTTATACTAACATAGATCTTAAGAAGCTTTCTACTACATTTAGATATAAAGATAACCACTGTAATGTGTGATGAAGGATGATCTCTGCCTAACGCCTTAGTAATAACAGGCAGCCATTCAAGTACGACTTACCTATAGCAATATAGTTGGCATGCTGCGGCGCCAGCAGGCCAGTGAACTTGCACAGCGTCAGCAGCAACGTGTCCAGCGTGATGCTGTCGGGCGGCAGTCTCGCGATAAGAGCTGCGCAGCGCTCTAGGCCGTTCAGCGCTAGCAGCGCGCCGCTGTCGCGGATCCTGTTGCTTTCCATCTCTTCAACTGTCGGGGGAGTTGAGCGCTCGAAAGCTGCTGAAAGAGCTGTCACCTAGGAATGGAAACAGATTTTATTTAGGTCTAGACAGAAACGAAGAGGCTGGTTGTATGAAATACAATTTTAATTGTACACAGAAGAAAAAAACTTTAGTTTGTTGTTAAAATTTGATTATGTAAGTATTGAACCAATTTAATCCGCCCTTGCGCTTTGCTGCTGTTATCACATCCTTGCGCCTGATGGAGGCGGGTGTGGTGCTGGTGCGAGGCGGGCACGGCGCGGTACAGGGCGGCGGCCCCGGCGCCGCGCCGCTGCAGCCCCCGCCACAGTACGCGAGACAACTTACCGTGGGCGGGCAGGCGACGGTGAAGAGGCGGGTGTGGTGCTGGTGCGAGGCGGGCACGGCGCGGTACAGGGCGGCGGCCCCGGCGCCGCGCCGCTGCAGCCCCCGCCACAGTACGCGAGACAACTTACCGTGGGCGGGCAGGCGACGGTGAAGAGGCGGGTGTGGTGCTGGTGCGAGGCGGGCACGGCGCGGTACAGGGCGGCGGCCCCGGCGCCGCGCCGCTGCAGCCCCCGCCACAGTACGCGAGACAACTTACCGTGGGCGGGCAGGCGACGGTGAAGAGGCGGGTGTGGTGCTGGTGCGAGGCGGGCACGGCGCGGTACAGGGCGGCGGCCCCGGCGCCGCGCCGCTGCAGCCCCCGCCACAGTACGCGAGACAACTTACCGTGGGCGGGCAGGCGACGGTGAAGAGGCGGGTGTGGTGCTGGTGCGAGGCGGGCACGGCGCGGTACAGGGCGGCGGCCCCGGCGCCGCGCCGCTGCAGCCCCCGCCACAGTACGCGAGACAACTTACCGTGGGCGGGCAGGCGACGGTGAAGAGGCGGGTGTGGTGCTGGTGCGAGGCGGGCACGGCGCGGTACAGGGCGGCGGCCCCGGCGCCGCGCCGCTGCAGCCCCCGCCACAGTACGCGAGACAACTTACCGTGGGCGGGCAGGCGACGGTGAAGAGGCGGGTGTGGTGCTGGTGCGAGGCGGGCACGGCGCGGTACAGGGCGGCGGCCCCGGCGCCGCGCCGCTGCAGCCCCCGCCACAGTACGCGAGACAACTTACCGTGGGCGGGCAGGCGACGGTGAAGAGGCGGGTGTGGTGCTGGTGCGAGGCGGGCACGGCGCGGTACAGGGCGGCGGCCCCGGCGCCGCGCCGCTGCAGCCCCCGCCACAGTACGCGAGACAACTTACCGTGGGCGGGCAGGCGACGGTGAAGAGGCGGGTGTGGTGCTGGTGCGAGGCGGGCACGGCGCGGTACAGGGCGGCGGCCCCGGCGCCGCGCCGCTGCAGCCCCCGCCACAGTACGCGAGACAACTTACCGTGGGCGGGCAGGCGACGGTGAAGAGGCGGGTGTGGTGCTGGTGCGAGGCGGGCACGGCGCGGTACAGGGCGGCGGCCCCGGCGCCGCGCCGCTGCAGCCCCCGCCACAGTACGCGAGACAACTTACCGTGGGCGGGCAGGCGACGGTGAAGAGGCGGGTGTGGTGCTGGTGCGAGGCGGGCACGGCGCGGTACAGGGCGGCGGCCCCGGCGCCGCGCCGCTGCAGCCCCCGCCACAGTACGCGAGACAACTTACCGTGGGCGGGCAGGCGACGGTGAAGAGGCGGGTGTGGTGCTGGTGCGAGGCGGGCACGGCGCGGTACAGGGCGGCGGCCCCGGCGCCGCGCCGCTGCAGCACGCGCCACAGGTAGGCGTCCCGCACGGCGCCCGTGCGCTCCGCCGGCATCACCATCTCCTCGCTCCTACAGGCAGGACCAGTCAGTACAGACTCAATACGGCCACGCTTGCGTCACAAGTAACATCCATTTATCAGAACATTTACATGCCAGAAATAACGCTAAAGTTGAGGATAACCATCCAGGCAGACGAGATCGCATGCAACTAAAAGTAAGTACGTATATTGACATACTCTTCTTATCTAAAGAAGAGAGAAGAGAGATAGCAGTACAGGACCATTTATGCACAGCCATACAATAAACATCCAAGACCACTTTTCGCAAAATCAGAGAACATTCAATTCAATACGTATTAACATTCAAGGCTGGTTGTCCACAACAACATCAAGTAACAAATCAATTTATTTGAATTAGACCATATACATGCATTTTCGGATTGCTGAGTCTGTCAGTTGGTCAAAAATTTTCTCATTTCTAAGCGTAGACTCGAGTGGAGAAGAACGGGCAAGACACTTAGATGCACATAGAACATTTTCAAAGAAGTTTGGGTTGCGTAGTGTCAGATACACGTGCAAACTCACAGGTTTAATTTGACCTCCTCATGTGCCACTATGCTGATTAGCACCTGACGGCAAGCTCCGATGTTGCCGATGAGGAATCAATATCTGGCTGTCATCGTCGGCAACATCGGCACTTGCCATCAGATGAGAGCTGCGGACACGCTTTGGCAGTACTCTATCATCATATCAGCTGAAAGACAATGATGGACAGCCTAACCAGCGCTTTCTACATACAACAGGTTCCCTCAACCTGAAGTAGACCGTTAGTCCATCCACTAAGGATCATTTTTATAGTCATCATCATTTTCACAACAACAGCCTTAAAACAGATTAGCGACTGACAGATTTTTTAAACGACTACCGAAAAAGAAGGGATTCACAATTCCGCTTTTTTTTAATTATTCCAAGTTTCATTACAATATTTTCCTTCACCGTTAGTCAATGGCTTCAACTAAAGCTTAGAAAGTGTGCCTATATAACTTTGCTAAAATTCGGGAAACAGATTTCGAGTCACGAAGTCACCAAAATTAAATACAAAACATATTAAATGTACTTACTTGATAGAATGAAAAACAGCCTCCAACATAGGTTGATCGAAGTCCCCGGAGCCGTTGCATCCCCTCAAGTTCTTGACGAAATCCTCCACAGTCATGGGGACGTTCAGTTTCTTGGCGGTGTGGTTGTGCTGGTCCATGTTCAGCATTATCACCGCGTACGCTAAGCGGAAGGCCGCGTCCGTGTTCGCGAAAGGCTCCCCATTTGTACTCTGTATGAATTTGAACGCTATTGCTTAGAAGACAAAGGTGATATTTAAGAAAGAAAGAAGAAAGAAACGTAATAGGCTGTTCTAGTAGAAATCTGTTTGGATATTATAATAAGGTTGATGAAAAAAAAAACAGGTATCAAACGAGGTTATTCTTGTCGTTCTCCTGCAGAAGATAAGAATATCTTACGCAGTCAAGGTTCTAGGGTTCGAACACCCTTTCACAGAGATAATTATCTAGTAGGAGTAACGGGTAACCTAATCAGTTTTTAGAAATAACAAGGGCGTATCAATAAACATTAGATAAATTAGTCTTATTTTTTATGTATACATTTAATATTGTTTATTTGATGTATGTATGCATATTCGTTGTTGCCCGTGGCATCACTTATGGGTCTCCTATCGGAAGATCAGCGTTGTGGCATTTACTCAGGTAAATGCTGCAGCATTATGCTGAGATAGGAGCCTTTTCTGGCCTCGTACAGGTATAATGTAATGATTTTAATTTAATTTTGTTTTTATTTTTTATTTCTCTTCTATTTTGTTTTTTTTTTATTTTTTTTATTTGTAATTGTCTTCATCCTGTGCCTGTCCAGAAATAAATGCTTTTTCTTTCTTTCTTTTTCTTTCTATCTTCAGCGTTGATCAATAATCATTACGACCTTTTTGCTTGTGATGGCAGTAATGAAGTCCAACAATATACTTACATGCCATCGCTCCGCAAATCGTTCCATAACCAGGAAGATGAGAGGAGCTTCTCCAGGCAGTCTGAAAGTCTCCAAATACAGTCTAAGAGCCTGGTCGATCCTCAATCCTGCGTAGTCGAAGCTGTCGGCGAAAGCCCCGAGGACTGACGGGCCTCCGTCTTCATCTTCACCACGGGATGAACGCTTGCAGATGAATTCACCTGGCAAAGTTTATTTCAGATGAAATCGGTCGCAGATATTACGATTATCGTGGATATTTTTACTAGATTATGTGACTTATTTTAAGACCCTTTCACCGAAAGAAGTTTGCTTTCTCCTCCTATGTTTATTATCTCCTAATTGTAACAGACTAGTGCGTCAAAATATTCTATCAATATTGATTGATTCAAATGTGCGACTATGTGGTTCAGTCAGCATTTTTTGAGGATTGCGACCTTTAATTAAATGGTAATAATTGGGTATTTATTAAAACGAAGAACTTACATCCAGTGTAAAGATGAGGCGTTAAAAAAACTTTATACTATACTTTCATCATCATCTATAAAAAAAAAACTGGTGTATTTGAAGCAACTAGGAGCTAGATCATTTACTACGCCAAACTTACCAATCATTTTCTTATCTAAATCCGGGTTTTCTCTCAAGAACATGGCGACTTCGTGCGGATCCAAGGGTGTGGCAAACACGCCATGTTCCTGCAGGAACTCTATGCCTCGCTCTGGCTTCTGGTTGAACAGTTCTGTGCCTTGAGTAACCCACTGAAATGAGGCAAAGATATGAAGGCAAACTCTTGGTTTATTTTTTACGTTTACCTGCGTAAGAGTCGATTTCGACTTGCTAAAGGAGGATGCGATTTTGGTAATACATCATTGGATAGGTATTTTTTAGCTGAAAAGTTACTATGGCGCCAAGTCCCAAATGTTAGTCCGTTTCGTTGCGCTTTATCGATTGATCTACCTATCGATCGATTAATGGCGGGTGGGACCAGAGTTATATACAAATCCTGGCATCATCCTTTACGGGTGCTTTAAAATTTCATATAGGAGTGACTTCAACCAAAAAATATTTAATTTTGTAATTTTTATTATTATTGTACCTATGTATTTTTTGGCTTATTGTGGGAAATAAATGTTATTTAATTTATTTTTACGTAAAGAATCTATTAAGTATGTTAGGCATACCCTGAATATTCACCGGCTAACATTGTTAACACGATAGTCTAGATATAGTAGGTCTTCCAAGGCAGCACACTGTCATAAAACACCTATCCTTATTTATTTCTGCAAAATTTTATTTAGCAACATAATATCAAACTGATATCTTAGTTAGAGCTCACAACAACTCACCTTTTTCATATTCTTGATATTATCTAACTCTGCTTCCGTCGGCAGATCCAACGACGGCTTATGTCTGCCTGTTCTCCCGCAAGTAAAGTACTGACTAATATCGTGGGTCACGTGGTCACTCACCACAGACACATCATCCAACCCCCCAAGCTCTAGAGACACGTGCCCACCCCTCCCATCTCTCTCTTTCTCCTCCTCCCCATTAGATATCTCTATCTCTGTTTTAATCTCTTTATTTTGATTGCAGCCCATCTCTATAGCTTCTACTATGGTCATAAGTGCTTCTAAAGACAGCGAATGAATGTTATACGCTGTCGAAGAGACCACATTTTTGGACAACAATTTAGTGAGTTCTTCGAATACATTCATGCAATAAATATCGCAGTCATAATTTAAATATATCTCTGCACATAGTCCGGGTATTCTGAACATTTGGGAGAGGCTCTCTAGAGCTAAGTGGTGAATTTCTTTTAGCTCGTAAATGGCTTTCGTCGTATCAGCTGATATTATTTGTATGATTTTCTTGTAGAATGCTTCCATTTGGAATTTGAGGTGTGTGCGTAGAGCTTCGAATAGGAGGAAAGATACTTGTAAGTCGAGGGCGAATATTGATATCCTTTCTGTACTCAGCAACTGTGAACAAAAATATAGACAGTTTTTTGGTTATTCTTGAGTTTATTAAAACCATTATTTCTATCACAGGAGGAACTGTGATAAAATTGTGATGTCTTTCCTCGACAAAAACAATGATGTGAGGAGGAGGTACAAGGAAATAGTATTTTTATAGTCTTGCCATACCTCATAATCGACATCGATTTATTGCAGCAGGACTATAAAAATGCTCTTTTAAAAAAAAAACAACACATTTTAATAGCTCTTGATATAAAATACAGTTTTTATTCATCATACATTTATTTCTGTAAAATCCCCAGATTTACTGATACTGAAACTAAAACTTTACTAAACTAAACCTTTACTGAAACTAAAGGGAGATATGCCAAGAGGGCGTGGCGCGTGGGTACGATAATGACGAAAACAGAAACAAACGCGGGCGCCGTTGATAAGTTGTGAACGCAGTTCTATGTAGTTGTGTGTCTCTACGGTGCGATCTGCTGCTACGCGATTGGCTCGCGTTGAGTGTGGTGACTGTTATAGTGTGAGTGAGCGCCTGTTTGTATTGTAGTGCATATGTAGTTGTAGGCGACAGCCATTGGACAGCCACACCATATCTCCCTTTAGTTTATAAATCTGTGGTAAAATCTATTCACAAAAAAATATTATTATTCAAAAATCAGCTTCCAGGTAGGTAGTCCATCGCTGTGACGTGTGCAAGCAAGTGTGCAGATGTGCATCGCTCACATGGCGTGGCTGACTTTATACACAGTTACATCATGTGAGGGATGGCCACCTGACACCAGTACTTCTACCATACAGTTGTCTCTGAAAATAATCCTGTTATGGATGCTAACCTTATATTACATTACTAGCTGTTTCTCGCGGTTTCGCGCGCGTTCCGAGGGATATATTTAACGTACCCGGATAAAAACTACCCTAAGTCCTTTCCCACGGTCCAAGCTATCCCCATACCAAATTTGATCTAAATCGGTTCAGCGGTTTAAGCGTGAAGCGTTAACAGACAGACACACTTTCACATTTATAATACAGGTAGTGTGGAGCCAGAAAGTCTGACAACCAGTCCTAGCAAGGCGTGTCGTGTTGTCCAGTAACTGGGTTGTGGAGGTCAGATAGGCAGTCGCTCCATGTAAAACTGGTTTTCAACTGCATTCACTTACATTGGAAGCCGAGCTAAATATAGACACGTGCATCCAATGCTCTTTTCAACAGCATCCGGCTACCATACTGCTGTTTAAAATATTGCTAAAATTCGAATAATGGACAAACAGTAGTAATAAATACTTACACTTAACAAATTCCTGCAGAGTGGGTCTTTGACCAGGTACAGTAAGGATGGGTACTGAGCTAGCTGGTCTGCTGACACCTCTAGTGCTGTCCCTACTAAAGACAAGCCCAGGTGGACCATGCCGGAGGTGTTCTGACTGTCCAGGGGGTTGCACAGCGAGATTAGAAACCTGAGGACAAGGGGCTGATGTTGTGAATTAATGTTTTACGAACAAAGTATTTAGATCAAAAAAACTTTGTATTCATTCCACACAAATCGACAAGCTTTTTTAACGTGTCCATTTGTTTAGTTGTATAATTAAGAGTGCTTATTTTTTAATTAATAAAAAATATCAAAAAGTCGGGCCCTCTTGCATAATGGTATTTTGCTTCAATATTTTAAATATCAGTCGGTTTTTTTTTCAGATGGGAAACATCAAATGACCCCTCCCGCCGTGGGTGAGGCGGGTGGGAGTGTCAGACTCTTACTGACTAAAACCCATCCATGTTCCTTCCTCAGCCTTTTGTATTCCGGGGGAGCGGTATCTCTTTCAAACGTCCCGCAGCCCCGGAGTCGGATAGATATTTGTTTTTGCCCACTTGTGGTATAGAATAAAAATAAAAGTTCTTGCCTGAACAACTCCCTAACGCACACCAGCCCGTAAGGCTGTAGGTTTGCGTCTTCTTGAGGAGTGAACCTGATGCCTCGATGGTTCACGTACTCCGCTGGCTTCTCCCCGCTGTCCTCGACTGGCGCTTCAGGAGTCACAGGCTCTATAGGCTCGACGCCGTCTGGCTCTGGGACTGTTTCTTCTGTGAGAAGAAGTGTGAAATAGATGACTTTTTGTGGTCCTAGACCGCCCAAGTCAAACATAGCCACTATTCTACTACACCCCTTGTCAATGATCAACGTGTGCTAAATTATGGTGATATATAAATATGAATTATGCTGTTTCGCGCAGTGTCAGTAACAGTATCCAGGGTCCCCTGTGTATCCAAACTAAATTTCATCCAAATCGGTTCACCCGTTTGGTCGTAAAAGCGTAACAAACAAACAATCTCAATCCCGGGGATTTGAGAACCTCCTCCTTTTTGAAGTCGGTTAAAAAGCCAGCAACACTGCAAATTTTGGGAGTCGAACCCAAGATAAGCTTGCGACTACAAACTACAAATCAAACGTTTAAAATGCACAAAGATGCATGTTTTTTATGATAACAAACATGATCATTAAAAAAAACCTCCTTCGTAAATAAAACTACGTAACCAACCTTCCTTTCCTTCATTCTCCGTTTCCACGTCCTCAGTCTTCTCCTCACCAGGTTCCACCTTCTCATCACCGGCATCAGCACTGACGCATTTCTCCAGCAGCTGCGTAATGGAGGTGTTGCCATTGGCAGCTAAGTCCATGGAAGAGTGGCGGCCATGTTTCTTTATCGGGCTCTTCACGGAGTCTACAGGCTCAATCGTAATTTCAGCTTCGTTGATCAAGTGTTTGTCTTGACTGCGAAATAATTTAGGTAGGTAAGGAAAAATACGTTATTCCAAGTTTTTTTTTGAATAATAAATCTTATTCACCGGTCCAAGAACTGGATATAAAACTACTTAATTTGCCAAAAGAAGACAAAATAATTAATCACACAAGAAAAAAGTAAATTAACAATTTAAAAAACCCCTTGCGCAAAAATGCCTTACATCATTTTGGGAAAGAGCTGATACTCTTACTCTGCTGGACCGATATTAACCAATCAACCACCGCAAGGAAACTGGCTTTCAAATGCAAAAAACAGCATCGAAATCGGTTTATCCTTTTGAGAGCTACGATGCCACAGACAGACATCGACGTCAAACTTATAACACCCCTCTTTTTGCGTAGGGGTTAAAAATAAACGCGCTTCACAAAGTATATAAAAAAACCTTATTTGCTTAAGAACTGAATATAAAACTACTTGATATTGACAAAAGAAGACAAAAAAACTAGAAAACTAATAAAATTCTATTGAAGAAAATGATGATGAGATTTAATTATTATTTACTTATGTCTGATGTCAGTTTTACTAGCATCGCTCTCCGATTCGAGCTCTGTGGTAGTTGTGCTCGGCTGCTCGCTTATAGACGACTTTCTTTCCAAAGAATTCGAACCTGAAACAAAAAGTATAATCATAAAATTTTATAAAACTAAAAGACTGCAGAAATATAGATTTACCTAATATTTTTTTAATTGACCTATGTTTAAATAAAATAAGATTAAAAAAAAACACCTTAAACAATAAAATCTAGCATCTAGCCCCCATTTTTTTATATATATCTAAGAACACTTGGTCTAATGAGACGAATCTAACAATACCTTAATTAAAGAAATCCATCAAGTGGTTTGGGAGATATGAGGGAGAAAAAAACAAAGATAGGCGCGAAAATCATAACCCTTTCTTGAGGTCGGGTAAAAGAATTATACCTTCATAAGTCCTAACAAATAAAAAAATAAATATTTAATATTTTTTTTTTTTATATTTATGAATTAAAACATTATGAAAAAAAAAACAAAAAACTATCTCTAATACACAAAAGTTTACACCTCAGCTCGATAGATGGCGTTGTTAGATCGTTCTGAATCGCGCTATGGTTTCGTTCCACGCCGGCCTACAAGTGCCGGCCGCAAGTGTGCGAGGGCAAAAAGGGTGTTTGCCGCTTAGATGGCACACGCGCCGCGAGGTGCGTGGGGTATGGTTATCAAGACATACCCAACACGTTATTTTTGTATCGGAGAGGCAGTTGGCTACCCTTTAGTACCGGCGCCTCCTCTGCAGAATACCAAACGATATTGTTTGTTCCAAGAACTTCTCTTGGCAATTTTTAGGAAAGCTAGTCCGGGACTATATTTATATAAGTCAGTGAGCTGCAGTTTGTTTATGATTTTCTCTATATAAAGGTGATGAGTATGAGTTTGTTTGTCACGCTTTCATGGTAAAAAAAGCTGGTATTGAGATAGATGGGATTCTGGAGAGTGTTATAAACTACTTTTTACTTATGACACGGGTAAAATCACAGGGAAACCGTCAGTTATTATTTTGATAAAAAAATTAACGCTATTCGGTAAGAATGGTTGAACCAACCCAGCTCATTTAAAAAAATAATAGTTATTAGCATAGACAAAGAAAATTCCCACTTGTTTTCTATCTTACTAGATATTTCAACTTATGCGAGTACATACTTTACTTGATGTATTGTCTATGTACAAAAATATTATTATTATTAAATTCACAAGTACTATTTATCTCTGAGTGTAACATGGAAGTCGGTTAAGGCCATAAGATACTTATCACCTGCATAATTATAACTAGAAATATACGTTGAATTGAAATTCCAATATGAATCATATTTTTGATTTGAAGACTTTAGATTTTTTTTGAATGAAAACTTTTTTTATGAATTGCCAAGATTCTCTTCACTTTAAAACATTACCTATAAAAACCATCGCTAATTGATGCATCCGTGCATGCAACGAACCATCAAATTGCAAGTGGCAAGTTCATTGACCGCCATTACAGGCAATTGTGCATCCACTGCGCATATTGAAATCGCATTCACAATAATTGGTTTGATCGATCTGTCTTCGTAGAAATATTGTTGGTATATAGCATCGTTCCATCTCAACTATGGGCGTGCCCCAGCGCAAAGGGGAGGGGGTGAATTCAACAGCCCGGTTCTCCCCGCGCATCCCTCCTCCCCCACCAAAATTCAAAATGGCTGCCTTCCGAATTTCATATTCTGGCTACGCCCATATATTACCTAGACAGGCACCTACCTACATGATAATTCAAGTGCTTTAAATTAAAACCCTTGCAAAAATTCAATGTAATAAAAGAAAATGTCTCTGACTAATTAAGTCCTTCGTTCGCATCGCGCGCAACGCTCATACGTATCGTGTTTATTTTACATTAAAAAATATATTTAAAAATGTACGCCTCGCTCAGCAAAACATTCTGAGAACAAAATTAACCCAGTAATCGAAACTAGGATGCTACAATCGATAGCAAGTAAAACGAAAGAAGTCTGATGACGCAATCAAAAATCTTTGCGAATCTCGAACAAAGGAAAGTCAATACTTCAAACGGCGGAAAATGTTTGAGAGAAATATTTCCTTTCGTCACATGTTATTCAGAAAGCTTTACGCAAGAACGTTCTAAATAAAACCACACGTTTCCTTTTGTTACCCGTCCTTTGTTACAAAAGGTGTAGGAAGTCGGCCGCCATTTTCTCGGCGAGCTGAAACCCGGCAGCCATTTTGTTGCGAAGTCAACCGCTTTTGTCTTGAAAGGTGGAAGAAAAAAAATCCAGCGCATTTTGTGGCAAATCCGGGCTACATTCTCGCAGCGGGAGTCGAACCCAATCATTAACACATAGGTGTGCAAAAATCCTGAAAATTTAATATGAAAGTACTTACTGTTAACACTGGTCAAACTCTTCTTCTTACTAGTCTTCTCTCTCTTCTTAAGTGACAGGCCAACGGTGGAAAAACTGGCCGAAGCAGTATCTTCTGGCGGGAATTGGGGGAGCCGCATGAAGATCAACTGCGTCATATCCCGTAGACATTGTTCCGCGTTCCGGCGTAGCAATTCTAAAATGGAGAGAATTCTTTGTTCAAAAATTGAAGAGACCACCAGAGGACGTCTGCTCCAACCAACGCGGCGATCGGTTCTGAGGTCCCGCCGCTGGGAAATATCGATGTAGGAATTTAATAATAGATGCGCACGAATCTGCGCGGCGGGGAAGATTGTCGGAAGCCGTAGATTGGATCGATTCATCTGCGCGGTGCCTACCGAGCTACCCCACCAACTCCCCCGTTGCCAGCCTAAAAATATACGCAGTTTTCATTTTCCGTTACAAGTACCTACCGTTTCGGGGGGCTTGGGGCGGTGTTCTAGAAAAATCTCAAGCTTAGATCATGACTTCAGGATAGATTTGGAGCCTGCTCGAATCCAACTTTAAGTATTACTCGATTTTTAAGTCAGAAAGTCAATTACGCAACATTTCTGTCAAAAGACCGAAGCATTCGCAGTCCAACCGTTAATTGTTTAGAGAAACCTATCTACCTATCTGTTTATGCCTCTTTCCTTTGTACAAAAAATTTAATACCAATTTTGATTATTCTACTAAAATCATTAAATAACTGAGCGGACTAATATGTTCTGAAAAGTCTTGCTTTAAAACTTTGTATCAACCTAGTACCGATCATTACAATCGGACAATAAAAACGATGTCTAATTAAAAGAATCTTCGGATTAGAAATCGCGCAAATAAAAAAATAAAACAGCTACGAAAGCATTAATCATTTAACTTCAAACAATCGGAAAGTTAAAGGAGATATTATTTTCTAATAACTCACCAGATTATAAACTCAATGATAATGCAATTCTCGATTTAACTGTACAAAATCAATCACTTTGTCTTTGTCACTGGACGCGACAGTACGAGAGTACTCCCGGCGAAAGCTCTCGGTACACTAAAGTACTGAGCAATACAACCCCCGCCCTGTATTACAGGTCATTGACCGTCTGGACCCACCCTGTATCAAATGTACTTAGTATTTATACCTGTGAGCCTAGATAGGTGCAGTGAGATATTGATTTATGAGCGGTAACAAGCCGGATGCATTGTTGATAGATAGAGAACGCAACAGGCGTTGGTACAGGCGCTGACAGCGGCGCTTTCGATGTTCGAGAACTTTCCATCTGGGATCGTGTAACTTCGGCGATGCATTTCCCGGGCTGTCTGCGTTCGGAAAATGCAGTTTCTCTGTCTATCTTAGTTCAGCCTCTCTTTTACTCCTTCCATTTAATATTAAATCATGTTTCTAATAGTTTATCGTTCTCTTGGTATTGTATTTTTATGCACATTACCAAGATATTATTATTATCAGTAGAAATCGTGATAGATCAATTGACGGCAATAAATAAACGATATGACAAAAAAATAAGGAAAATCTACTCAAATTACCATCTTCGAAATTAGTAAACATGATCAGACGTCATTTGAGAAATTATTAAACATTCACATAGCAGTCAGTCCCAGCAATCTATTCGTTTTAACAAAAAGATAGGCGCGAAAAACATAACCCTTTTCTTGCAGATCGTAAAATAGCGACATGTTTACGATCTCAAATATATTTGAAAACGTATACCGTACATAACATGTTGGTGAAATAACTTGACTAATACGAAAAAAAAAACATATTTTTTATACTTTTCATTGCTGCCACCTTCAATGTTTAAGAGACATGCTAAAACAATCAAATTACATTGAGACTAGAAACAAGTTGATTAAACACACAACTTACCTATTCTAACTAATGTAATATCAATGCGAAAGTAAGTTTGTCTGTGTATTATGTTTTCACGATAAAAAGTCTGAACCGATTTAGATGAAATTTGGTGCGAAGATAGATTAGTTTATTGAGATAGTTATAGGCTAGACTTTTTACCCGGGTGCGTTAAGAAATACCCTCAGCCACAAGAAACAGCAAGTATTTTATATTTCTTACTAGCTGTTACCCGTGGTTTCACCTGCGTCCTGAGAGAACTACTTAACCCATCCGGATAAAAAGTACCTAACCTAGAGCCGTCTCCAGGGTCCCCTCTATCTTCGTACCAAATTTTATCCAAATTGGTCTTACCGTTCACGCGTGATGCGATGACCAAGGGAAATAGGGATTCATTTTTATATAATAGATTTTAGTACCCACTTCACACAACATACCTGTGAGTCTAGTTTCAAAACATATACGGAAGCAGCTGAGCATAATCTCACAGACGCTCTCGTCTGTCAGCATTGCACCTTCAGGGCTGAGCATCAATGTGCGGAGGACCTGGAACAAATGCAGTATTAACAGGATTCAAGGCCTGTAGTACCTACCTAACCTTTTTTTTTGACAGGGGGAAATCCTCATGGACGAACCCGGCCTGGGGAGGCCGGGAACAGTGCCGGACTCTTACCGGCTAAAACCACACCGGTCACTTCTCGCACGTGCGCGCGGGGCCGCGGGAATCCAGATTCTTCTGCAGCCCCGCGGCCTCAAGGCTCAAGCACTACTTTTCTTTTTTTTTTTCGGATAGGATATCATAAAATGACCCCTCCCGCCGCTAGTGTCTTACTGACTAAAACCCATCCAAGTTCCTTCGTCAGCCCTTTGTATTCCGGCGGCGCGGTATCTCTTTCGAACGTCCCGCAGCCCCGGAACGTCCTGCAGCCCCGGGCTCAAGGTCTACTTAAATTTGGAATAAACGAAAGTCAGTTTTGTCCGGCTGTGCGAAGTAGGTTTATAAGGATGTGGGTGAAACCGCGACAAACTTACTTTCCATATTTTTTACTTAAAGATAATATTTAGGCACTATCAGCAAGCTTAGATCGACGATCTAAAATTGATCTTAAGATATGTTTTCATAGAGATTCTGAATTGTAATTAGGTAGGTGTGTTAGTTATGTCGTGGTGGCCTAGTGGTTAAGCCTCTCATGTACGAGTGTGCGGGTTCGAAACCTGGCAAGTAACAATGTGACTTTTCTAAAGTCATATGTACTTTCTAAGTATATCCAGGCCTGTCCCACTCCCCGTGTAGGTATCAAAAATGTACCTACGCACAGCGGCCTATCCGAGACGGCTAGTCACTGGGGCCTCACGCGCGAGCCGTGAATAACGTCATTCCGGTGACCGTGTGATACGATTTGAAACGTCTTTTGTTGACAAAGGTATTAATAGTAAGGCGGCGTAATTCAACATTATTTGAGTAATATAAGGCCTGTGTCTCTTTTCGTGAAGGTATCGAAAACGTAAGTAGGTATGTATGCACAAATGTATTAGAATTAAAGTACTGTTAACACCTACCTTACGTTTTTATTTTGAAAGTCATTTGTTCTCTAGAGTACAACAAAAATGGTAATTCAGTATTTAGATTCATTTATTTTTTAAAAGGAGACAACCCTGTTTTCGTCAGAAAAGGTAAGAGTTACGCGCTAGAAAGAGACGCAACTTCTAGGTAACTATAAGCATAGGTAATTATGCGCTGCGCGATCTGAATTGAACTTAATCGTATCGTAGCTAAAATCTATATTTCTTAAGATGACTTTTCAAAGTGGGTCTTCTGTACTTGTACTATTATGTATTCTGTGGTATATCTTAGACACCACTGACTAACGGTGAAGGAAAACATTGTGAGGAAACCTGTAATTCAATGTCTGAAATCGCCAATCCGCCTTGAGCAAGCGTGGTGATAAATGCCTTCTCTGTATGAGAAGAGGCCCGTGCCCAGCAATGGGACAATATAGGCTGATGATGAATTAGGTAGGTACTTTTATCCTTCTAATATTATAAACGCGAAAGCTTGTGAGGATGTTTATGACTCTTTAACATAAAAACTGCTGAATGGATTTGGATGAAGTTTGGTATACACATAGTTTATAATCTGGATTAACACATAACTGGATACTTTTATCCGGGTGCTCGAAGTAGTTAACTCAGAATGCTGGTGAAACTACGGGTAACAGCTTATAAACATATGTTTTTAGTTACGCAAGCTAATCGTGTTACTTTTGGCGCCCAACAGGGACTTGTACGTCCCAAAGAAATTCTTACTCGTTTTCTTCTGATTTTGTAAGAGTACCTTAAGTTTTTTCTAGAACGTTTTAGCAGCAATACAATATAAATGTCTGTGTCTGTCCTTTGACACGGTGCAATCATGAAACAAATAGGTGAGGGGAGATGGGCCGATTATCGAATCGCAAACACTTGTAAGAATCAAGGAGATATAATAGGTGCAGTGAATGCGTCACAATAGTGATTGCACACTGCGGTGCACCGTGGGACAGCTTATTGAATTGAAGAGGTCCTTTATAAAGACTGAAGAGACCAATTTATAAATTGCGTATGATATGTATGGATGGAAAATTCCATGAAACGGTAGGTAAATCCATAAATCTTCAGCATTTTCCCATATTGGGGTCGACTTCCAGTCTACCCGGATGCAGCTCAGTTACACTGTTTATAATGGAGCGACTGCCCATCTGACCTCCACAGCCCAGGTAACATGATACGTCTTGGTAAGACTGATTGTCAGACTTTCTGCCTTCTGACTACTCGTAACGACTGTCAAGGATCTAGAAAAATGACAGTTAAGACCAACAGCTTACCGTGCTAAACGAGGCACGGAGGAGTATCGGTTTCGCATAGTTTGTCACCCATCCACGGACCGACCGCGCCAACCGTAGCTTAACCTTTGATCGATCAACCCGTGTATCGACCTTGCCGCCGAGGTCCGTCGCGACGACCTTGTCCATGCCCTCCCGACCCTAGCTCGACGAGCCAGCCCGCGAGCTAAGCCAATAGCTTTAAAATTCCCGATTATAATAATAATAATATTCTGATCGAGCCTGTCCCGTGCTGTCCACCCCCAGCGACGCCCTAAGCCGAGGCTCGTACCCCACTAAAGGGTGCCCTTAGCGTGTAGTCGCTTAGTTTTGTAAGTTACGACCTGGCTGGAGGCCTTGCATTCATTTAAGGCACTTCACAGGCAAGCCCGGTTAAGCAGTCGAGAACCTTCTAGGTTGACCTGCGAGATGCCATACATTAAAAAACTACTACTGTTTTTTTTCCTATGAAGACTACGGCAATTACTCATTGTGTATTTTGATTGCGACCACAAGCTCTTTAAACCGTAGCTAACAGCTAGCAATTAATAAAACAAATTCGATACATACTTGTAAAATCTTCATGAGCACAACGCCATCTGATGAGTGGTCAGTTCCAACGAAACGTGCGTGAGTGACAGCATCAGCTATGTCTTCTACTGTTGCTGGCACGCTCGGGTGAGTTGGATCTGTAATAGACAAATAGAATGCAACTCTGTCCTACTTTAAAGAGCCTTATCATTGTGGATTGAACTCCAGCTTGGATGAAGGAATAATTTCAGAGTTAAGTTCTTAATTTAGATGAATTTGGATATATAGAAATAATAGTTTTCCGTCAACGGCTTCGGCAACGCCAACGGCCCGCGTGGGCTATACGAATTCAAATAAAAAATTACAGAGTTTCATAAAAACTTTTATCCCCTATTTCTCGCCTTTAGGGGGTGAATTTAGAAAAATCCTTTCTTAGTTATGTTGTTTAAGGAACATTTGTGTAAATTTTCATACCTCTAGAACCAGCGGTTTCAGCTGATCTTTTACTCCTTCGATCTTTTTTTGACCTTGATCGATTAGTCAGTCAGCGAATTAGTTTCTTCTTTTATAAGATATAATATTAGTATAGATGGGACCCGGTTCAGACTAAGAGTTGGTTGGTGTCAATTTTTAAAAAAAACATAAATTAAAAAAAAACAAAAAACCCGACTGCGTAAAAATACTATTATTATAAACTTAAAACAATAAAACAAGTCTGGTTATTATAATAGTATTTTTACGCAGTCGGGTTTTTTGATTTTTTTAATTTATGTTTTTATTTTGAACTTTTTAGTTAAGGATAAATGAGGTCTTGAATGTCGGATTTTATTGGTGACGGATTTTTTGAACTGGTCTTTTTACCAGCTTTCATTTGATACCCATATTGCTAAACAATACAACAATACAAGCAAAATAATACAAGACCGTTTTCACGAAAAACGGTCCTCTTTGCAGATGGTTTCATCGTGTGACTAGTTCAGTTCAAGTTCATGAATACTGGTTTACCCGACGAAGACTATTTTTGTTCCCGCTTTTACTTTGCTTTATGGCAAACGTGAGATGTTTACTTGTGAGGAGAACGACATACGAATGAAACCAGTCATTTATTTATACTTGAAATTTATATATTATCTTATGTTCATAGCAGTAAAGACAATTGTTCTATGCCCTAATCGTCGCGAATTAAGATTGATTTTGTAAGATATTGCATTGTTGACTCTATTCATTTAGCTCTAAAGTACAAATTCCTATATCACATTCAAAGATTAGTTTGCACAACGAGAATTACATGTGAACGAATGAAACTAGTCATATGTGTTATGTTTGAAATTTATACTTTATGTTCATTGTGATAAAGGATATTTTTCTATGCTGTAGTTGTGTCACAGACAAAGACTGATTTCGCAATATGTGGCATTCACAACATTATTACTTTGGTGGTTAAGTATAAATTCATATGGCATATTTTACAACTAGTTTGTTAACCGATAACTGATGAAGACAGGTTCTTCATTGCAAGAGAAAATGGTCTTCTAAAATGGGTGGTATCGGGTCTAAAAAATTTATCTTTAGAACACACTGTACACCACGGACTACCCTTAGCTATATATTTTATCTTTCCTGTCCATCCAAAGGTTGACTGGAAGATATCGCTTTTAGCAATAAGACCGCCGTTGTTCCCATATTTTTAGTTTTAAATTGTATCTGTTTTAATTTCTTTTGGTGTACAATAAAGTATTATTCTATTCTATTCTATTCTCATTCCTAGTCCAGAGCCTGACTCGTAGGAAATGAAGAGTGGATGATGAAATAATTTATAATTAAATACCTACATTAATTATGAAAATCATAATTATTTTAAATACTTTATCATTTTCAGATAATTATGATTGCAGCTATCACAAGAATTGTTATTTATTTGTTACTAGCTATTTCTCATGGTTTCACTCACATGCTGAGGGTAGTTCCCTCCTATCCCGCATCCATAGCTGCGGAAAAAAACTAGACTTTTTGTGAAACCAAGAACGCGTAACAAACTAACTCATATTGACATTTATAATACTAGATGGAATTTAAGCAATTTTTTTAGTAATGTTAATTCATGACAACTTATTTTGCTTGACAGTAAGTTGTAAAATATTACATACTAGCTTTCCGTCCGCGGCTTCACCCGCGTGGACATTTTTTTTACACTTTGGGTTACTTTATTCAAGTTTTAGTAGGGATCCCTAGTTATTTCTAGAAATAAATATAGCCTATGTTACTCGTGGATAATGTAGCTTTCGAATGGTGAAAGAATTTTTTAAATCTGTCCAGTAGTTTTTGAGCCTATTCATTACAAACAAAC
The DNA here is from genome assembly GCA_963891755.1 of Pyrrhia umbra. Lineage (NCBI taxonomy): Eukaryota > Metazoa > Arthropoda > Insecta > Lepidoptera > Noctuidae > Pyrrhia > Pyrrhia umbra. The sequence continues at coordinate 1,611,126 of OY982934.1, read as the reverse complement.
AAGCAAACAAAGTTTCCTCTTTATAATATTAGTGTAGATAGATATTTGTTTATTGTCCTACTATATTATTATTTAAATGATTATTTATGTAATAATATTATTATGTTCTTTGCTCATAGCCACTGTCCTTTTTTATTGGAAAAGGATCTAATTTATCCCATCATCGTAGATATCTGTTTAGTTGTTTTGTGTTAAATCAGCTACATGGTGTGCCCCTATTATAAGCCAGCCACAACCATGTCCATTTGTCTTTTTTTAGAATCAATATTATTTATTCATGACAACATCCATTACTTACCAATCAGTCCATAAGATAGAAACTTGTGTATGGCAGATAGAGCTAGACTAGTGACAGGACCAGTGGTCTCCTTGCTTCTTATCACTTCTAGGAAGGGGCTCAGGTACGTAGCTGGGTCTAGGAGCCTCAAATCATCCACTTGGTTCAAGATAGTCTTGAGATCTTGGAAGGTTCGCATCAGTACATCATACTCTTCGTTAGGGAACGAGTGTGAGCCCCAACGCGTACTCCGTCGCATGGCAGTGACGAGCATTGCCATCTCGCCCTGCACCACGAAGATCCCATTCCCAGGTAGTGACATTTTGCTATTTTTTAATACTAAAATTGATCACCATCAACAACTTCTTTCACTTTATGTTATTTGAGCAATTACTAATGAACCACATATTCCTATCACATAGCACGCAATGTCACACTTCAAAATAACAAATTTTATTTCAATATTCGTAAATTCCGACGTAAATTTAACAAAATCAATGAAAATTCACAATTTGATTAGCAGATTCCATCACGATCATGTTGACGTTTCAGAATTTTAGTTTTTCTACTTGTCACTAGATGGCGGCGCACTATACCCAGACACTAGAGGAGAGATTCAAATTTTCTTACTATCTCCTAGACAGCTGTAAGCTCAAATGCGATTAGTCGATTACAACAAGTTTTTTTTATCAATGAATCACTAACTATACATTTCGTGGAAAGGGGTTTCTTTTTACTTTTTTATATTTTTTTGTTAAATTGGTAACATTGTTTAAGAAAGATGGTTGACGGTGGTACACTTTTCTGACAAAAATTTGGAAAACTAATCTTTTTGTTATTCCAGACGTTCTAAACATAGTTTTTCGCTGTCGTATGTAACTGTAAGTAGGCGATAATTTTATTAATAGTCCTTTGGCATGTTTGCACGTTTCCTGAGGGCCATACGCGATGAATGTGCGTTGTCACGCGTGCAATGGCTATCGACACAGATTTGACATTTTATTCTTTTTGTGTTAGTGCGGTTATTCTTACCACATGTATCTTGTTACGTATTGCAGGCGGTTACACTAGGACGTGACAATGGTTAAGAAAAAGAGACAGAGCGATCCTGGTGAAAATGGCGATGAATCTACGGAGTCGTGCGACGAAAACGTCAAGTCCGCATGTCCTCATGTAGCCAAAGCCGTAGACCTAACTCAGCTGAAGAAGGCACTCAAAACGGGGGGCTTCCAGAAGGAATGCTCCGAGTGCAAGAAATCGTCCAAGAACGAGGTCTCTGACCCCGATTACGAAGAAGACCTGTCGTTATGGATGTGCTTGCGTTGCGGATCGCAGCTCTGTGGCCGAACGCGGAACAAGCATGCCCTGAACCACTTCAAGACCCCGCGCTCCGACTGCCATGCACTCACGGCCAACACAACCACTTGGGATGTATACTGCTACAACTGTAATAATGAAGTTACCGCTTCCAGTGCAAAGAAGCTCCATGAATGCGTAGAATATCTTAAGAAGCAAGCAGTAGGTGGCGGGAATGCCAAATCACTCCCTCCAATTGAACTGCCTTATAATCAAGACTCAAAAATTGACATACCAACCGTAGAAACTATTATTAAAATTGACCCGTTATCTAAAGGAAAGGACAAAGCTATGTATAGTCTCCCGAGAGTTAGAGGGCTAACAAATCTAGGAAATACTTGCTTTTTCAATTCAGTCATGCAGTGTCTGGTGCAGACACCCTATTTGTTGCAAGTTCTTCAGGAGATGTCTAATCCTGGTGAAAGGTTTACGTTGCCTGGTGGAAAGTTGAAGCTGAAGCCGGATGGTGATGATGCGAAAGAGGTGGATCTGCCTCCGATAACGGGACAGCTGGCTGAGTGGGGTACATTGACCCGCACATTGTCAGAAACATTGAGTGAATTGCAAGCAGGTATGTACTTGTAAACCCTTTTTAACCTTGACACAATTAATGGAATGCAACAATCCTTGTTGATATTGCCATAACTCATTATTCTTTATAGAATAAGAATGCAGTTTTCATAAAAGAACTTGGTATAATAGAAAGTTTATGAATAAAACATAATAACCACATTGGCATATTGCTTCCACAAACCTTATTTAGATACTTAAACTACATTTTTTATAGCGATTCTTACTCACAATAACATTTAACTACATAACAAAATGCTTTACAAATATCATATTTAATATAGCACAGAAATAATTTAATATTTTTGTAAATTTAATTTAATCATATAAATAAACATTTACACTATTTTCTGCATTATATTTGCATAACTGGGTTAATTTGAACAGTTATTATGAAAACAAAAATGTGTTGTTTTTTATGTAATCAAAATTCAAGGTTGCTTGTATTGATGTAAGAAACTGCAGTTATTTTACCTGCAATCTGCCAAAAGTTCATTATTCCTTTGTGTGTATACAAGTGCATCTTGATTTTTTTTTAAACTAGTATTTTGAGATAAAATCTAGCACAATTTATTTTATTACTGAACATCTAATTAGAAAATCCGTTTTAATTATAATTTGTTGCAATTTTACGATTATTTCCTTTGTCCTTATAAGACCTTTATGTGTCATACTTTGTTATAAACAAAAGCTTTGTTTGATTATTGCGTTACAATAATATTCTGTACTAGATAGAAGACTGCAACTTCCAATTCTTTGTCTACTGCTGAACATAACAGATAAAATAATAACATTTATTATTTACTAGCTGTTTCCCGCGGTTTCACCCGCATCCCGAGGGAACTACTTAGCGCACCCGGGTAAAAAGTAGCCTATGTTGTTCCTCAGGGTCTATTCTATCTCTGTACCAAATTTCATTTATATCGGTCCAGTAGTTTTGGCGTGAAAGCGTAACAGACAGACAGACAGAGTTACTTTCGCATTTATAATATTAGTAAGGATTGCTGAGAGCTATCATTTATATAAAAAAATATTTATAATGAAAAATAATTCACTATCAGGTTTTTCAAATGTTTTATTTCTTAAATTTTTGACATATGACCTCTTCATTCTTGTATGAATCTTATATGGTGAATAATTTAAAAAAAACAGATGCTACTCCATAGCCCAAATACATTTTAAAAATTAACAATAATAGCAAGTAATTTCTGAATAATCAGCTGTGACAAACAGACAAAGTCAAGGGTTCTTTTTTACCATATTAGTTAGGGACCCTAAAAAATATTACTAGCTATTTAAAACATTGTAGAGTGTAACATGACTATATAACGTACGAACATTTCTCTCTGTAATATGGACCACATGATAGGTTACCTATATTTAGAGTGACCTGATTTCACGCTTCCACTGTCTGACAGTCTGGAGCTGTTTTAAAAAATGTTTTGGAACCATTTAATACATGTTTAGTTCAATATATAGAGCTTGTTACAAGAATATGTGTATTTTTCATAACATAATATAACATATTTTTTTCGAACTAGAACACATTGCGCCTTTATTAAATTAACTAGCTGTTGGCCGCGGTATCACTCGCGTACCGAGGTAACTACTTAACGCACCTGGATAAAAAGTAGCCTATGACCGTCCCCAGGGTCCCCTCTATCAGCATACCAAATTTCTTCCAAATCGGTTCAGCCGTTTTTCCTTGAAAGTGTAACAAACAAACTCACTAAGGATAAATTGTCATGATACATGAATATTTAAAAGTCAATTCTTTAGGTAAAAAAACAAATGTTATAAGTAAAAGTTTTGAAAAGATTTCACTAGGTAGCTCTTAAAAGGGTGTTAGTGAACAACCAGCACTAAAAACTTTAAATTTTTGTATGAAGATAGCTTGAACTCTGTAGTGCTTTAGTCTTGCTGGGGAGTTTGTTGCGCCACTTCTTCCCAGCAATAACACATAGGAAGTGGTGAAGGCGGGCGTTTTGGGCTGTCTTTTGTAAATTCGACGTTCGAAAAGTGCTGATTTTCAGCTGAGTTTGAATATACATATTTTTTTTTTAATTTGAATAAAGGACATAGGGTAGTATTTATCAGGGTACACGAAGTAGATCTCTCAGGTTGCATACGAAACTGCAGAAAACATTTAGTTAACATTTAGTTCTAATGCATCCTAAATAAAGTTGCATAATTATTAAAATAAATTACTAAAGTCAATTTCGTTATCCTAATCATTTACATTCTGATATTGAATAGATAACATACAAATATAAGTACGCATACATTATCTCTGACTTTGGATCAATAACCTTAAACTCATTAGTAATGCAATTAAGTAATCTGTGAACTGGTTATTGCTACAATGATGACGTCACGATTATCTGATTACGTCGCGTCAGCTTCGGTTCCTATCAACAGTTATATTTGGAAAAACTAATATTATAAAGAGGTAGAATTTGTTTGTTTGTTAGGGAGTAATCTCCGGAAATACTGGACTAATTCCATAAACTCTCTCACTGATAAACAAGAGAAGAAAGAAAAATAGTTTATTGGCACAAAATATAAATAAATAGAAAGATGTAACAAAGATACATAAAAAAATTGTTAAATTAAGATAGAAAAATAATATAATATTGCTAATTATTGTGCCACCGAGGCCACAGTTCAGCATAATGTCAAGATGACTAGTAATGCTGGCCACCCTACGCTGGTTTTAAGCTGCAACCCACGAGTGCCATACGCTCAAAACTTATTTAAAACAATATGTTATAAAATACTTAAATAAATACATACGCATACATAAATACTTGCGTTTGTGTTGCAATCACACACGTACCCACGATAGAAAGTTGCATTATCCCTGAGTGCTACAAGCTATGTTTTGTTTACGTGCAACACAGGCGTCGCCGGGCGCAAGCTAGTGAATACAACAAAAATAAAACTCTTCCCAAAGAATATTCCGCTCCGAATCCCCTTATTTATGATTCTATCTATAGCTGCCCACTGATACGAATGTAAATTTGTCACGGCCAACATACATTATTATGTACATTTGATATAAATAACAAATACACATTGTCGTCGTACTTTTCCCTTTAGACGTTATGTTTTATGCGCTTTAAGTTCGTTGAGAATGGTTTTTTTAAGAGATGGGAATATTCAAATGATTTCTCTCGCTGTAGGCTGAACGGGAAGTCTCAGATTCTTACTGGCTAAAATCCAACCATGTTCCTTTCTTCTCCATTCGCGTTCCAGAACTGCGATAGCTCTTTAGAACGAAACTACATCAAGAATTGATCCTCCTTTAGTCTTGAGATAGTTTGATTGTTTTATCGACTTCAAAGGAGTCTAATTTATAAAAAAATCGTAATCACCCCGTCCTTACTACTGTAGCTTCTTATTCTGCCGTCAAGTCGTACGAAAAATGGCCGTAACTAACATTATTTAACTCAATCACGAAAAAAAATATTTACGGCCTATTTTGTTAAGACGGCTGTATTGTTCTCCAAGTCCAGAGAAAGGAACCTGAATTTATCATTGAGTGATTGTTTTAAACCATAAATTTTGCATGGGATCGGACAACGTCAGATGCTAGCTTTTTTTTTTGTTTTGTATGGGTCACTGCTACCGTCTATTAATTAACCTTTAAGTATGGACGTGGAGTCTCACAGGCTACTCATTGTTTTCGTTTTCATAGTTTCACCTAATTCCCCTCACTCCTCGCGATTGAGCGGCTCAGTAGCTTTTGTTTTAGTTGTAAAACTACCAACGAGGGAGAAGGTTGCGACTTCCGATGAATATCTCGTAAGTAATGACCATCAAAAAATTGACCGTAGCCTGTCAGGCTACACGTCCGTTTTTGCCCTATGACATATTTTATAAGAGTGATTACGTTTGCTTCAGATTTTTTAGTACAAAATCTCAAAAAACAATAAAGCCGGGGATTCTAAATCAGAACGACCTTCTATAAGTTCTGTTCAGTTCCCTGCTAGAAAAACTGCTGATTGATTTCCAAAAGAGCTGAAGTTGACCCTAGCTCGAGTTTTAGGTAGTGATCTGGTTACAGAAGATGTCCAGGACCAAGCAATCAGTCAAGGAACCAGAAGAGCATGCAGAATCCGTCCCGCTACAAAACATAGGGTGACTGCACATGTTTGTGTTGAGTGCAACCAACCTGTGTGTCTCCAATGTTCTAGACCTTTGTGCATTGACTGCCAATAAATTTACGTTATTAGACTATTGTCAAAATTTTATACATTTGTTACCCAAAGTAGATGTTTTGTGTTTTTGGTTTCTTATATATTATATTTTGAGAAAAAAAGAATTATTTTGTTATAGGAATAAGGTTGGCTGTTTTTAATTCCTAAAAATGGAACCTAAGTAGATTTACGCTAAAATGTGTCATATTTTTTGATTTTTAAAATTTCTATAATTTTTGAAACGATCGTTGAATATATTAGCACGGTATTTTATTGCTAAAACCCATAACTTTAATATTCAATCACTTTTAAAGCGATCTTATATCAAATTCCCCAAAAAAAATGTGTGTGTAAATAGGAGCCTGTGAGGCTACACGTCCACAGTAGTGTTAAGAAAAAATGACGTCCATACTTAAAGGTTAAACACTGTTTTTGTTTGTCATCTGCCTGATACATTTTTTTAGAAAACACACTTAAAAAATATGCTGTAACCCCATACAGCTTTTTTTTGGTTGCTTGCGTACCTTTTCAAAGGTCGTCTGCATTGTAAACAAGACCTTCCTCAAACCGCATAAAACTTAATCCTATACTTTAAATTCTTGTCTGTAAATTGTTTACGAAGCAGTAACGTAACCCTGAGTTACGCGTTTTCCTTACCGATTGCATAAAAATGTTCATAATACCACGTTTGTAATTATGCCCTTGCCTTGATAAATTATATTACCAAGTATTGAAGTAAAAATGTTGCAGGTATTTTAAGTTTGGATTGTTAAGGTGATAGACAGGTTAATCTTACTCATCTGCCTAGCCTTTTCCCAAGTATGTTGGGGTCGGCTTCCAGTCTAAACCGCATACAGCTGAGTACCAGTGTTTTACATGGAGCGACTGCCTATCTGACCTCCACAACCCAGTTACCGGGTAACACGGTACCCCATGGTAAGACTGGTTGTCAGACTTTCAGGCTTCTGACTACCCGTAACGACTGTCAAAGATGTACAAATGACAAGCGGGACCAACAGCTTAACGTGCTTTCCGAGGCACGGAGGAGTCGTTATGACATAGATGGTCACCCATCCACAGTCAAGCGCAGCTTAACCTTTGATCGGTCGAACCGTGCGGCTGTTACTTCTTCATCTTACTAATATTATCAATGCGAAAGTTTGTGAGAATGGATGTATGTATGTTTGTTACTCTTTCACGTAAAAACTACTTAACAGATTTGTATGAAATTTGGTACACACATAGCTTACAACCTGGATTAACATATAGGTTTTTTATTCTGGTTCGTGTAGTAGTCTCCTTAGGACGCGGATGAAAACCCGGGAAACAGCTAGTATATAATATATACTTAGCTTTAATTTTTTAATACTATCTTTCCGACCGCGGCTTCGCCCGCGTGGACATTTTTTTTACACCTTGGGTTACTCAAGTTTATTCAAGTTTTAGTAGGGATCCCTAATTATTTCTGGAAATAAATATAGCCTATGACACTTCGTAAATATGTAGCTTTCTAACGGTGAAAGAATTTTGAGTTAAAACGCTACAAACAAACAAATCTTTCCTCTTTATAATATTAGTATAGATAGACCGTATACAAAAAAATTATAAGCAAAACGATTCAAAATAATAAAAGATTTTTTTAACAATATATGTTATCGTTTATTCCAGGTGAAGGCGGAGTGTACACTCCTCGGAAGCTGCTGTCGGCGCTGGTGAACAAGCTGCCGCAGTTCGGCGGCGGTGACCAGCATGACGCCCATGAGCTGCTCAGGCATTTGCTGGAAGCTGTCAGGTATTATACATGCTATCAGTATTATTATCTCACTGTAGACCTGGATTAACACATAGAATACTTTTAATCCAGGTATGGGAAGTGGTTCCCCCAGGATGCGGGTGAAATCGTGGGAAACGGCTAAGAGCTTAATAAAATCCAAAAGTCCTCTTCATACATCTACCAATGATGCTACTATTGTTTCATACCTCCCTTTATCGCGGGTAACTTGAACAATAGATATAGCCACTAACAAAGCCATTCTATCCCCAGGTCAGAGGACCTCCGGCGCTATCAGTCAGTGATACTCAGCAGCCTAGGTATGAGCTCCAAGGTCGACCCCGCCAAGGTCGACGGGGAGGTCAAACAGAAGGTCAAATTCTACGGACAACAGGCCTCAGATACAATGCTAAGACCTGAACAGGTAATTAAGGTATAAAATAGGTCCGGGAGTACATTTTTTATTGAAGAGGAATGGTGTTTTCAAATGGTTTTTCTTTTAACATTTTGTATGGTTGTTAGCGGTTGAGTTTTTGGGCCATAAGTCATTTTGTCAGTTAGTATGTGTATAAAATCAATGAAGTATTATAATAAAAACTCGTCCAGCGAATAAAGAATTTCAACTTGTAAATAAAAATGGGTAAAAAAAATATTAAAAATTCCAGAATGATACAGGCATTTTAAACGGTCGACATTTTGGCACGCTTGAAGTGACGTCAAAGTCTACACTACCATAATTACAATTAATAAAAGCAGTGAGCAAAATGTATCATTTTTGGTATCGAGATAGTAGAGTTTTAGGGCACATCTGTTCAAACTGATAGGGTCGCGATTCATCTACTTTGAATTTTGCACTTTTTAGTCATTTTTTTTTTATATTTAATAAGAAATTACACTTAAAAAGACGTAGGCATGATTCTGAATTAATAAATTAAAAAAGAAATATACTTAGTCCTTATTAGAATCACACGCATATTCCCTATTGCTATCGAACATACTAACATTGGAACTTCCATTGTGCCATTAAATTTTAATACAAGTTTAATTTCTCTTGCATGAGACGGGTTATGACAAATGATTTATGGTACTGAAGACTCGAGTTGATAACAACCATTTACTAGAGGCGTGTGTTTAGCTTGTCGTACTAAAATATGGTTTATGGGTTTGGTTCCCTTTATAGACACTGTAATAATAGTTTTTGTCCTACGGTTATCAATTTGTGGTTTAATTTTGCAGTTGTGACAAACAGACAGATAGCATTTATGATTCTAATTATGTATATAGAGACACACAAAAGAAAATGTTACCATCTAAATAGAATGCAGTGACCTTTTTTCTGATAATCAATTTTTAGATAATCGGTTTTCGGGTTAAGAGTGTTAATGCATGCTAGTTTTGATTTTAAAACCCTCAAAAAGAGGTTCAAAAGTCGTGTTACCCATATGCTAAATTGAGTGACTATAAATGCATGATTACACGAAGGTTTTTGACAAAAAAAAAAGCCTTGTAAACTGAACACATACTGATTATAAATTATATGTAAATTTAACCTTATTTGCCAGTAATAAAAGACTTAAAAAATGTAACATGCCATATGATGATGATGATGATGCGATCCTGTGGTTCCTCATCAGGGTAGACTCTAAGAAGAGATTTCCTTGGGCGGCGACTTCGAGGTCCTTCTAGCCGAGACCAGTTGATGCAGCCTCTGGCAGTTATTTTTACTCTTATATAACAGAGTATGCCTATTTAATCAACCAAAAACATCCAGACTTCATAGTAACAAAATCCAAGTGCGAGAAAAAGAAACAGAATTGAATGAGTTTCCATTTATTCCAGGTGTTCCGCGGCTTCCTGGTCTCCACTCTGGAATGTCAGGAGTGTCTCCACCAGTCTGACCGGGCGGAGTACTTCCTGGACCTGTCGCTCCCAGTAGCCGCCAGTCGCCCGCAGCCCCCAGCCGTGGTGCGAAGGAAAACACCCAACGGTATGTCTGACTGAAGATGTGCTTGTGTGTCAGTGTGGCTATGTGTTTTATTGTCTAGATAGATTTTTGGAAATACCTATCTAGTTTGATGTGACTTTTCTGTTCAAGAGGAACACATATTCGTTTTGTAAATTTTTCATACTTGTTACAATTATAGGACCTACTCTTATTGATAAATCGCTCCAGCGCCTAATTAACTGTCTCTTTTTCAAGCCTTCATTAAATTATTTGATATTTTTATAAAAATTGATCATTAATCCTAATTCAATTAAATTGATCATGAATCCTAATTCAATTTAATCGATCATTAATCCTAATTCAATTTAAATGATCATTAATTCTGATTCAATTAAATTGATCATCAACCTTAATTCAATTAAATTGATCATTAATCCTAATTCAATTTAATTTATCATTAATCCAAAAAAATTAAGCCAACAAAAAGTACCACGTTTTTAGTCATCAGAGTTTTTAGAGGTGTTCGTGTTCAGTATGACAGATAGAATCGGTGTGTGTTATCAAAGCTCGTTAGCTTTCAAACTTCCTCGTCTTCTTCTTTTCCCCATAATTTTATTGCTATAGCGATGTGACTTCGTGACGGCAATTTTTTTTAATGCAATCATTCATTATCCTTTTTATTTTCAAATCGAGAATGCATCAATGTTTCGAAATGCTTTCTAACTAAACATCTATGTCGTGACATTTCTCGCATGCTTTGCTTTAATTACACTTGTCATCGCAGTTTTGCACCGTTAACAATATATTTAAATCATTCTATTTCATTCACTCACATTCTCGGAGATATAATCAAAATTTTATTTGATGATGCAGCTGTGTGCTAGATCGTATTAAAAAAAATCTGTGATCATTTTAAAACTTGAGGTGATCAAATGAAATCTATATGCATAATCTAATAGAGTTTGATAATATATATCAATATGTATTATATTTTCTTAAATAAGCTTTCTCTACTTCTTCTCCTCTCCTCTCTATAACATTTAACTATGCAAAACTCGTACTCTTGTCATATCTTCATACTCTACTCTTCCGTGCGCATAATATTAAATAGAGATCTAAAGTTTTCACTTCAAGTATTGTGAAGAATTACTCGTATGTAACGGCTCATCTCTGGAACTGCTGAATCATTCCTAATATATACTTTCACTAATAGAAAGCTACATTATCCTTGAGTGCTGTAGGCTATTTCATGAATAAGTATTTCGCAGACACCATGGGAAAAATGGTATATAATACTTACATTTTCCCATTGATTAATGGGATGCTGATTCTTCGTACTTTCTTTTATTAATTAGCCTTTATTTAAAGATAAACATACCTATCTTTATATAGCCCTAACACAGTGGTGCAAAACTCAAATGACAATATGTATAACGCTACTCAATGTGTAGTAACTAAGGCATGTAATGACAAGAGAACATATTTTCAGAAGAGAATATTTACAATGCGCAAGAGGAGAAACCTTCGAAACATCAGTTGAAGAAGGAGCGGATAGCAGCTCGCAAAGCCGCCAGAAAAAACAAAGGTGGTACAATACGAACATTTTGACGTATCACCTTACCGCTGGCTGGCTGGCACTTACTCGATGACACTTCATGTTACCAAACGCAGGACTGCTATGTATCCCGCTTCCACATATTATGTACTGCTTTTATATAAGACGTTTGGAAATATTCTCGCGGCAATACATAGAATAAGCTGCTTCTGTTACTAATAGGCGCACTAATGTCTCATACATTTTATTGTGTGCACATCGTGCTCAAACCATTACTTGTCACGCCAGCAATTTTATATTAATTTACCATTATTGAAAACTATTGTAATTGCCGTCTGTTGATATACCAAAAGTTTATTTAAAATTCGTCTTTCCAGGTAACTCGACGTCCAAAGACGAGCCATCGGGCGACGCCAATGGAACGACCAAGACGGATGGTAAGTCATCCTCGGAACAGTCCGACGCCGACGTGGAGGACAACCTGGAGGACATGCCGCGCCAGCCCGACACCCACACCGTGTCCGTGGGCACCCAAGCCATCGCTCACACCGCCGCTAACTTCGCCGCCTACCACATGGAGTCGGGGTACAACTCCGAGAAAGTCATCAGCTCCGACTCCATCCGCACCAGCCCCGTCGACATGGACAAGGAGAAGACAGACAACACCCCAGAACATGCGGACAAGGATAAAGTCGAATTCGCTGACCATTCGACGTCGACCACTGCGATACCGCTCGAATATAAACCCCTCATATCTTTAGAGAACCTCTCTAACCCAGACTCGGGCGTCGCGAGTCCGGAGGCCACGAAACACAATTCGACGGAAACCGTAGACAATGTCGACTCTCCGACCAACGGCAAGGAGCTTGGCAGCCATAGTTCCCTCTCCAGTGAAATCAACCTGGACCTATCGAGTCCGCAACACAACAAACTGTCCCCCGTCAAGACGGAGTTCGAAAGGCCGGTGTCGCGGATATCTTTCGTCCCTGAGTACTCAAATGAGGTCGTCTCGAGAGGCATCAGCGTGCAAGGGTGTCGGAGTGTGCTGGAACACAGCGGAGAGAGCAGCTACGAGTCCCTACCAGAGAGCAAGACTCTTAACGACTTGAACAATCATTTGGACAAACTTAAGTTATATATGGATGATTCTAAGACCAAAAAACCTGCGTTACCTTCGCCAGTGGCCGTCGAGGCACCCGCCGATCCACCACCGCCGGCGCCGAAGCCTAAAGTGAACAATATAGATGCCGAGAAGAATCAAAGAGACTTCATGCCGTACTCGCGACAGAGTCCGCTGTCACCGCGCTATGTTTGCGACGAGGACGAGTGCAGCATCCAGTCCTGTCTCAGCCAGTTCACCGCGTTAGAACTGCTGACGGGGAACAACAAAGTGGGATGCGAGACGTGCACGGAACGGATCAACGGCAAAGACGGGAAGACAGTGTACACAAACGCCACCAAACGGTTCCTGGTGTCGAGTCCGCCGGCTATACTGATCCTGCACCTGAAGAGGTTCCAGATCGGGCCGCGCTGCATGTTCCGCAAGATGTCGAAGCACGTGGACTTCCCCACGGTGCTGGACCTGGCGCCGTTCTGCGCCATGGACAAGGTGCGCAAGCTGCCCACCGTGCCGCGCGGGCAGGCCGCGCTGCAGTACGCGCTGTACGGCGTGGTGGAGCACTCGGGCGGCATGCACGGCGGGCACTACGTGGCCTACGTGAAGGTGCGCGCCGGGCAGCCGCGCGGCCGCTTCCTGCCGCGCGGCGGGCCCCAGGCCGGCGGCGGGCCCCCGGCCGGCGGCGACGCCGACTCCGAGTCCGAGCTGTCGGGCTACGAGTCGGGCGAGGCGCCCGCGCCGCCCGCCGAGCCGCCCGCCGGCAAGTGGTACTACGTGTCCGACAGCATGGTCTCCGAGGTCAGCGAGGACAAGGTGCTGCGGGCGCAGGCCTACCTCCTCTTCTACGAGAGGATCTTATAAGCGACTCGTCCCGCGGTCGTCGGCCTAAACTTTGGATTGGCATTTAAGTGGAAGACTGGTAGGATCGGTTATGCGCAGGCGAGCTGCACGATGTTACGTTACTATACGCGCTGTAAATAGGTTCGGAAGTTTATTATTTACTGGCTTTTTCGTTTTAATTGTACTGTTCGTGCGCGGCCGACGCGCTCATGTGATTAGTTTATTTCTATTAATGAATTGTTTATGTATAATATTACGTCACTTGCACCGCTGGTTGCGAGTGTCAGCCGTGCCCGGGTACGAGCACGTTCGTTTAGTTTGTTACACTGATAATCTTGTTACCATAGGTGCTAAACTCGAACCGAAGATTATTAGCTGAATAGAGCATTGCTATATATTTGACAACCAGCGCTGCAGGGACTCATCCTAAGCTTGTTATACTGTTAGTTTTATATAACGAACTCGATGAATATAATTAGTCACATAATATTATACACAGCTTAATCTGTGCTCTATGTAAATTATGTTTGAACAGCTCTTATGACGAAACATCTTCTACGAGTCATTCTTCATGACTCCATATCTCGCACGTGGATTAACAATATAACCACTGTCGAAGAATAACGACGTAACGGCAATACTAAAGGAATTGACGGTGAACAAGAAGCGGGTGCACTTACGACGTTATTCACCGGAGTGGCGCGTAGTGTTTCTATAAGTCATTGTAATTGATAGTAACGTTACGTTGAAGCGAATATTTAAATTCATCTCATTAAGATTAAATGTTTCACCCTACGTACGTAATTGGTTGGTTAATTTTTCGTGTTGTATTTATTCTTATATTTATGTTTGTATTATGTAATCGTGTTTTTGCTGGGTTTTTGTTTGTCGGAGTCGCTGGGACTTGCCGCTGACCGCTGTCGGTTCGGACTCGTCACGATAGCTGGCGTCGCCCAGCGTTCAATGGCTCAGGTCTTCCATTGAGGTGTCAACAGAAATGTAACCTTACATTACAACCAATAAATTATGATTTTCCATCCGATAGCCGCTTTTAACGAGTAGATAAGTTATTTATTACAGTATGTGTTATCGGTTATGTCAATTTTTGGACTATGTCAGCCCCTAGTTTTAATTAAAGTGATTTCCTTTTTCAATTAAATTTCACCAATAAATGGATAATCTCGTAAGATGTATATTTTAAAGTTTTATCCTCATTATTTTGATGTTATCCAAGCAATCATTTTATTCGAAATAAAAGTATTGAATAGTGTTGCTCTTTGGTTGTTGACTGTATAGAGAAGTAATTGGTATGAATTATTGACAAAGTATTCAGATCATGTTAGTTACTTTACGACAATCGACACCCTAACAACCTTAAAAATGTACCGAATTTGTAAATAATGGGACACGAACTTAGATCTCCGAGTGATCTCGGGATTTTGGTATACTCTAACCTCTATTTATTACATTAACCTGTGCCATTTTGTATAAAATGGTTACGTCACACCCAACATGGACTTGCTCTTAAAATTGTTTGGAAAAACGTTAGTACGCTGCTATTTCACTTATTATTAAAGTGATAATTGAAATTTCAATAAATGAGTTGAATCATTTTATTAAATTTGGGAGTAAAACTTAATGTTATTTTATTCATATCATCCCGTCATACGTTGTAGGTTGTACATACACTTTTTATAAAATATTAGGCTACCCTCGCGGTAACGACCGAGTCGCACGACTAGTCGGTGCCCGTAGACAATATTTTTATTTTAATCGCATATTAAGTTTTAAACAAGCATTATGTAACATTGAG
The DNA here is from genome assembly GCA_963891755.1 of Pyrrhia umbra. Classification (NCBI taxonomy): domain Eukaryota; kingdom Metazoa; phylum Arthropoda; class Insecta; order Lepidoptera; family Noctuidae; genus Pyrrhia; species Pyrrhia umbra. The sequence continues at coordinate 1,595,683 of OY982934.1, read as the reverse complement.
TGCTCAATTTAGTTGTTGCTTTTACCGTGTGCAACTAATTATGTTTTAAGGACTTGTTACACTTTTCATTTGCATTTGAGATGAAAATACTAGTTTGATTATAATATTATTATGTATAAATCTGGTATAAATGGACTTTACAATTTTACTGATATTATAAATAAATGCAAAAAATGGTGAGGATGTATGTATGTATGTTTATTACTCTCTCACGCAAAAACTACTGAATGTATTTAGATGAAATTTGTTACACGCATAGTTTATAACATGGATTAAAACAGAGGATACTTTTTATACAATTGGGCGTAGTAGTTCCTTCAGGATGGGGTGAAAGCGCGGGATACAGTTAGTCTAAATTAAATACTCGAGCTATTTTTTCCTATAATTAAGTCCATTCAATCTAAAACATTCGTATTCAAATACAATTGTTTACTGGAACGTTTTATGCAGTCCTTAGTGGAGTTTTTTTGCAGAGATGAAATACAAACTGTATAGTCATCCTCTTCGATTTAAATTAGATGGATGAAATTCACTGCTCACTCACTCACTCAATCTTTGGACTCATGAATTGGAAAAACTGGGGCCTATTTTAGTGCTCAAACACTAAAATAGGCCCAGTCAACTCATTGACCAAATTCAATAATAGACCAGAATTTGTATGGAGGCATTCTACCAAGTATTTAATTGTATTTCAAAATGATGATACAGCACTCACAGTAAAATATCAAATAAAGTATTTTCATCTCAAATGTTAGCGTTGTAAGTAGTATTCAAGTTGTTATAGACGATTTTTATGATTGCATTTGACAACATTATGTTAGTCTTTTACCGTTAGATAGCTTGTGTTAATTATTTGATATTTTTTTGTATAATATTGAATTCACATAATTGAGTTACGAAAAGTGTATTAAAATATAGTTGTAAAATGTCAGCTTTGGTTTTTTTTATTGGTTTTTTGCATCCTATTTCATATCCTAAAATGAAAATCACTGGACACGTCATGTTTGTACTGCAGGTTTTATTAATCTAGCAAGTCTTACGACTCCAGAATTTTCGGCCTTCTGTCTTAATTCGACTGCTATCAAGAAAGCAGCCGGAGAAATTGGCTTAACATGTTATCTCAGGGTAAGGGGTGTAACACGGCTATTTAGCATGACTCTAGGGTGCTTTACTGGGTATTTCTAAAAACTCACAAAAAGGTATATCGGGGCCCAGCCCAGGCTTCGAACCATAACCCCTGTTTACAGCAGTTGCGATTGCGACCACACACGAGGCAGTCGGAGGATGATTGGAAAATAAAAAAGTAAATATAACAAAATAATAAATACATTTTATGCTATACATTCCACTTAACAATATATCTACAATCAGCTGATTAGAGCTCTTCTGTTTAGCTGATCAATGTGTGTCGCATCAAATGGTATGAGGGCTGTTATTTTTGGCACCTCTTGTATTGTCAGCTCTATTACACAATAAAGTACCTGTAGACTTTCCTTTGCTTTCAGCAATGCCTGAAAAAAGGAGAAAATGTTGTCGACTATATTCTATTATTGTGGAGAGGTGAATGTCACTTCTTTAGTTGATGCTATAGCCATCTTGTTTTCGTAGGTAATTGTCTAGAATTATAGTGATATTGTTGCTATGTTTTATGATAAGGCAGAATAATCTCCATGAAATTAAAATACTTCTAATAGCCGCTGTAAGTAGAAAAGGATGATAAAACCCCTTTTTTCGGATGAGAAATCATCAAATGACTCCTCCAGCCGCAATTTGTGTCAGACTTACACTAAAACCCATCCATGTTCTTTCTTTAGCCCTTTTGTTACAGGGGCGCGGTAACTTCTTCCGTTCAGGCTCAAATGTCCCTTCCTAAAATTAGCCATCTTCAAGTAATCTAATAAACAAAAATGACCTTTTGAGAATGGAGCGTTTTTACCCGACTGCGACAGAAGGAGGGTATGTTTTTCGAGTGTATGTATTTTGAAAGACATTCTGGGAAATGGACACTATGGGGGTGGGAACATTTCGGGAAGGGACTATTTGAAACCAAGGGGACATTTTGGAAAAAGGACATTCTGAGCCTGAACAACTCTTTCGAACACTGCACAGAATGATGAAACCCTACGAATTCTAAAACCCACTTACCGAAATAGCCTTCTCCTTCAACTCCGGCTTCGTCGCCATCTGCCGTTTGATCGCGTTCATCTCTTGAGGAGTATAACCGACCAATTTCGAGAGCACATCACTAGTAAACTCTACGTCCAGACTGTCTGTACCATCCACTATAGTACACTTCAAACTCCAGCCATCCTTACTGACAGAGAGCTTGGATAACAAACTCATTACCTGGCCCTTAATTTTGAATACTTTTCCAAATTTATCACTGGCCTTCATTTCTTTTATCTGTTTTAAATACACGAACGGTTCTGAAGACACGGTGTTGTGTACTGTGTTTTGTGGACCCATATTGTCCCCGTCTATTTCAGCTTCTATCTCTCTAAGATATTCTTCATCTTCAGCGAGAAATAGGTCATTATCGTCAGGGTATTCATCAGCTTGATTAACTGTTTCTGTTTTTAATTTCTTTTCCGGATTTGTATTCTCAGTGACGAGCGGTCTTTTGCCAGGGTTGTCGATTAATTGTTCTTCTAAGGCAGCGAGTTGGTCTACATCTATGTCGTCATCTGCGAAGTTGGTGTGTTGTTCCATATTGCTTGGGTGTTGGTCAACATTATTTGGATGTTGGTGTATTTGTTCAAATGTTTGTAAAGGTTGGGCGTAAGCTGGAGGCATTGTTGTGTGTGGTGTTGGTATGTTTGTATTTCTGGGGACACTAATTGTTGTGTTAGGGTCTGGTTCTGAAAAATATAATGACAATGTCTTAGTTTGAAGTTTTGACTTACCAGTATAGTTATTCAATCATTTGAAACCTGTATCTGTCCTGTGTATCTTCTTACAACTTAGCTTGGATATTTTCGTTCACATTTAAGACTTCAAAAACAGATCATTTTTGGCTGACTCTCCTAGATATTAATTTACCATCCTGCTATTTATTTTGTCCAGCAAAGTTGTGCCATGTTTCAGCAGAGACCCCGACTTTCGGAACTTTTTTATGGAAAGTTCTAGAATCTTACCTTGAGTCATGGGTAATCCTAACCTAGTAGACAGTTGTCCAGCAAGAGAGTTAGATATAGCAATCTCTTGTACTTCTCCTCCTAATAGTTCTATTGCACTTTCTGTCAGCAGCAGCTGTCCTCTTCTGCATTCTACTGGACCTGAGGAATAGAAGAATCAGCTAGCTGTTTCCCGCGGTTTCACCCTCATTCTGAGGGAGCTCTCTCTCTCTCCAGACCTCTTGTCTCCTCTTTCCTCAACTGGATAAAATAAATATCCTACGTATTACCAATGTGTATCAATTTCATCCAAATTCATTCAGTAGATTTTATAACATACAGACAGACAAAAATTATAATTTATTTTTGCTTCTTTTGTTCTAATAAACACCCCCCCCCCCCATATTAGTTTTTCTTCAATGCCTATAATGTTTAGACATTGGCCTGTTACAGTTTTATTATTTGTGAGTATATTTTATAAATGAGTTTTATAATTATTTTTCTTGAATTGAAATTGGTGTGTAGGTATCAAAAATGTACCTACGCACAGCGGCCTATCCGAGATGGCTAGTCACTGGGGCCTCACGCGCGAGCCGTGAGTGACGTACGCGCAAGATTTGTTCCTTGGATTATATACGTCTTTTGTTGACAAAGGTATTAATAGTAAGGCGGCGTAATTCAACATTATTTGAGTAATATAAGGCCTGTATCTCTTTTCGTGAAGGTATCGAAAACGTAAGTAGGTATGTATGCACAAATGTATTAGAATTAAAGTACTGTTAACACCTACCTTACGTTTTTATTTTGAAAGTAATTTGTTCTCTAGAGTACTACAAAAATGGTAATTCAGTATTTAGATTCATTTATTTTTTAAAAGCAGACAACCCTGTTTTCGTCAGAAAAGGTAAGAGTTACGCGCTAGAAAGAGACGCAACTTCTAGGTAACTACGCGCAGGTAATTACGCGCTGCGCGATCTGAATTGAACTTAATCGTATCGTAGCTAAAGTCTATATTTCTTTAGATGACTTTTCAAAGTGGGTCTTCTGTACTTGTACTATTATGTATTCTGTGCTTAGACTAAAATTGTACCTTTGATAAGCACTTTGCATCCCGGTGTGATACCACAGCTCAGATTCCTCATGGGTTTGTATTCCAATCCACAAATCTCTTGCACACCATCAGTTAAGTACAATTTAAGCATTCTGGAAAATATAATTGAAAGAATTATAATTATCAGAAGGGATAGAATATACTTCTTTACTTAACTATTAACTAGCTAATGATTTTTTTATTACTTTTAATATTATAATATTACTGTTTCCCGAGGTTTCACCCGCATCCCGAGGGAACTACTTAGCGCACCCGGGTAAAAAGTAGCCTATGTTGTTCCTCAGGGTCTATTGTATCTCTGTACCAAATTTCATTTATATCGGTCTAGTAGTTTTGGCGTGAAAGCGTAACAGACAGACAGAGTTACTTTCACATTTATAATATTAGTAAGGATAAATGCGTAAGTGAATTTGTTACGCTTTATTAACGTCTGAACCGATTGAGATGAAATTAGATACAAAAATAGATAGGACCCCTTTTCTCAGATGGTAAATCGACAAAAGACACCTTCCGCCATGGGTGGGGCGAGAGGGATTATCAAGACTTACTGACTCGCCCTTTTTATTACAGGGGTGCGGTAACTTTTTCAAGTATCCCACAGCCCCGAAATAGATGGGACCCTGAAGACAGTTATAGGATATTTAAATTTATAGTTCCATCTGGAAGCAGGTGAAACCGCGCGAAACAGTAAGTAACAAAAAAATAATAAATGCTGTTTTCAGCACCTGTGACTGGACACCTTGTCTTCATAGTTGGTTGTAGCTTCAACATTCTCCATGTTCACTCTCTGCAACTTCAAGTACTGCTGGTATGCTGGGGTGCCTGGATATAACAACACCAAGAAGTATCTTATTTCAGTAATAATTATATTAATTTTCTAATATAAAGTTGTTAATTTTTATCACTACATAGTATAAAACAAAGTCTCTTCCCGTTGTCTGTCCCTATGTATGCTTAGATCTTTAAAACTACGCGCCGGATTTTGATGTGGTTTTTTTTTTAATATATAGAGTGATTCAAGAGGCAGGTTTTAGTATATAATTTGTATCCATTGGCTATAATATCGCGGGCGAAGCCGCTGGCGGAAAGCTAGTTGTATGTATGATAAGCTTAAGAGATGATAAGTTTAGGTTCCAATATTTTAAAAGGACTTGCTATCAGGTTATTTTGAAAAAAAAAACTCATACAAACAATGACTGCAACTAGGTGTCATTCAAAGAATGATTAAAATTATAGTATACTATTAACTATTCATTGTAGGGTTAATAAAACATTTTTTTTTTTTAATTCTATAATTTTGTAACAAAGATGTGTACTGAATCTAAGCCCTTTTTTTATGTTACACTAGGAATTACACTTGTATTGTGGGTGCGTTTACAAACATACATTACACACCTTTATCCCTATATCGCAGTGGTTCCCAAACTTTATTTGTCACGGACTTCTTGAGTTCCTAATCTACTAATTAATTGTGCTTAACCTACTTTGGGGAACACTGCTATTTTGTGTATTACCTTACCTATATCTATAACAGCATTGATTTGTAAGACGAACTTCCCATTTAAAACAGTCTTCAACTGTCCCTTCAGGTTAGCGGGCAGGGAACCGGGACAAATCTCCTTCAAGTCATTGAGTAACCATTGCTCTTTAGCCAAGTTTTTTATTGCCGCTTCACTGTAGTTGTTCTCACTATCTTCTGATAGGTATTCCACACATCTGAAAATATACAAGTCCACAACAATATTTAATTATATCAACAATATTTAATTACATCCTTCAGACTAGAGGTTATGATCATGACTGAGAAGATATTGATGAAGAGATATTATAAAGGTTAAAATAAATTTGGCCAACTTATTTTTTTGGTTAAAATAGTAGACTGATTTTGATAAAATTCCTAAGACAGCTTCACAATGAACTCCAAAAGAAGACCTATAGCAAATTATTCAACTGTTTAAACTATATTGTTTTTTCATTTAAGCTAGTGAACTGACCGAGGAGTTATATATTAGAGAAAATATTTTTAAAGTCATTACAAGTAGTCAGAAGAAAAAAGTATGACAACTAGTTTTGTGTTATCTAGCAACTGGGTTGAGATGATCAGATAGGCAGTCACTTCATGTAAAACACTGGTACTAGGAAAACTAAAACCTGGTAGACTGGAAGGCGACCCCAACATGGTAGGGAAAAAGCTATGCAGATGACGATGAATTAGAGAGAACTACAGATATGTATGAGAAAACAATACATTATATGCTTACCCAGCCAGCCAATCTTCTACAGCATACATGTGATGCGACGCTAGATACTGCCGCACTGAATTCATGAGTGATGAAGACATACTGGTCTCGGTCTGTTATGCTCGACATATCAAAACTTGGTGTACAACTTCAGCTCCTGATATGAGGCTTTTTGAGAGAAACTACCACAAATTTGTCACTGACATGTTTAAGTGAAGATAAGATTATGTTATATGACACAATCTAAAACTTTTCAGAAGTTTTTTCAGTTTCCCACTATTTATAAACAAAAACGTCAAAAAAAAACTGTATTGTCTTCTGTCAAAAATTTTGACATTAATGTCTGTCAGCTGTCATTTTGACCACTGGGTGACAAAGTACAAAAATAACCAGCTAGAGGAGTCCCAGACTATTTACAAAAAAATATAAAATGCTTTTTACAAAAATGAAAAAATGATTATAAAAATCTTCATGCAAACAAAGAGTTGCATTTTTTATTAGAAATACTAGATGCCAATCTAGGAACAAAAAATTATACACTTAATCGTAAATGGTTATCACCTTCATATGTATCTCCTTCTAGTTTGATGTGATGTGTATACAATTTTGTTATTTCGTTTCACTAATTATGTTTTTACCAAGTTCTTCAGCATAATTGAATAGTACTGTATTATTTAATAGCAATTTCGTTTGAATACTTGAACTCCCATTTGTGGATGCAACAATGCTGGATGTAATTTTTATTTAAATTATGTTGACGTTACTATTGGATTGAAAGGTCGTGCGCAATTTATATTACAACTATATGTTATAGAACACTTTATTAACGTAAATATAATCAACAACCTATTTAACACTAATTTAATAATACTTCTAATTTGTTGCTGTTATTGGCAATTTTCTTAATTCTATTGTTTATTGTTTTTTATCAAGCGCTGGCAACATTTATTGTGTGAGTGAACGCAAAAAAAAGCTTGCCGATATTTCATCCATCTCCCTCGTAAATTTTGGACATAGGCTGATTGACAACAAAAGGCACTATTTTGAGGATCATTGTTGTTTTAAATGTTTCCTTGTAAATAAGTGTTGTGAAACGAGCGCCTGTATTCGTGATTTACACCGTGGATGAAAAAATATGAAGCGGCGAAATGCCGAAACTGGGAAGTTGCGGCGCCCCTTGAAGCGCACAAAAATCACCGAAGGAATGTACGGAAAGTGAGTGGATACTGTTTATGTTGATCGTTAAATATCAGGAAATCGTTGTCCACATCGTGCGGCATGTAATTCTGTGATAAAGTTACCAATAATATTCCAGAATATATCGTGTATGTGGGTAGAAAGTACCATCTGGCGATCAAACACCACCTTCAGTGTGGTGCGAAAACAAAAAGAAACCTAAATACACGTTTTTCGTCATGAAATGTGTTCGAATGTGCAACATGTGTAGACTGCATGTCACCACTGTTGTATTACTCATGTGGAACAAGTGGTCTGACAAAAAACTACGAAGATTCTATCTTTTAAAAATACACAAATCAAGCTTAGGTAAACATAGCTATAGAAACCCGTCCGCTTATTTATAACTTGTAGGACAACCAAACGAAGTTTAGTGACATTTAACACAAATAAACATGATATTATCATGAATATAAGCAATATTATTCTTCAAGCCAGTTTTTTTTAATAAATAATTTATTAGATTCCGAATTTTGTTACCATACAAATAACTGCATTAGAGACAAAAATATCAAGTGTTATTATAGCCTCATACATACTTAGAGAACCTTCATGCCTTACTTAATTATACACTGATGTTGACATCATAAAAATCAATAATAACTAAAACATTTCTAGATTAAAAATGTGTATTAAAATGACCCTGTAATCTACTTCCTTAATGATAGATCTATTGTAAGCTAACCTTCCATAAACAAATATTTATAATTTTATAATATTACATTCATAGGAATATAAATGTAAGAAATAAAGTTTATATTGTGCTAGAAAGTCAAATAAAAAGTCGAGTAAAAGAAAATTATAACATACATATAATTATGTTAATATAATAAGTAATTTTGCAATAACTGTGAGAAAGGAATGAAGGGAGAAGAACAGAGGTGTAGATGCATGTGAATGTGTAGATGTAATGTGTGTGTCAAAGATATGAAAGAACCCATGAGTTTGGCATAGTCACCCCCAGTGTACTGAAGCTGCTAAAAACATAGATAAGAAAGTTTGCAATACTATTATATTAATAATAATATCCCAAGAGGGAATTACCAGCTAAATTTAATTACCTATTTCATTCTTTTCCAATTAATTAGCCTTTACAAATAACATTCAAAATGATTAATGTCACATACTATTTAGATAACACACATTCATTATGGGTTCAATTTATTTTATTGACTAGTAAATTATATTGGTCTCAACCACTAGTCATAAAAATAAACCACCATTAATATTATTGGAAAATAATAAATAAAAATAAACTACTTTAGTGGGTAAATACCTATTATATTATAAAGGTATACTTACAATTAAACTTAATTTATTTAAGTAGACCACATCACACTTATAATATTAACTAAGTAATAAATACCATTACATTAATGACACACAAATAGTTAGGCTGGTATTTCAGAACAATAAATGTATTGGAGCCATTTGATTGGTTAAATCTAATTTTAAGTAGTGCTTGAATATTGAGTCAGCCGCTGTGAGGACTTTCAATGTTAATCTTTGCTTTTTTTCTCAATCCTAATCTTAAAACTAATTATTTGTAAGGTCCCCTCTACATTAATATATTCTTTGTCATTTTAGACACTATATGCCATTTCATTATTATAATAAACACAATTTTCTCTGCATCCAGTTAGACTGGGATTGTGGGAAAAGGCTAGGCAGATGATGATTCTCTGCAGACATTGGTTTCATTTACTGTCTGCTAACCATACATGGCAACCCTGCCAGGATTTTTATTTTGCTTGCAAGACCTTTAATAACCATTTTTGAATATTAAAATTATCCTTCAGAGGCCAGTTTAAAAATATTCCACAAAAATTATTTGTAATTTACTGGTACTCAGCTGCATCCGGTTTAGACTGGAAGCCGACCCCAACATAGTTGGGAAAAGGCTAAGCAGATGATGAATTATTGGAATTTGATCCACAATTTCACTAAAGTATTTTTTTAAATTTTCAGTTCAATGCTGTACCTGAAGTTTGTGATGATTTGGGCGACAGTTGTAATGGCCGACTACATGCTGGAGTTCAGGTTTGAGTTCCTCTGGCCCTTCTGGATGATGCTGAGATCAGTCTATGATTCATTCAAATATCAAGGACTTGTGAGTACTAGTTTTACTATACATTTTAAGTTTAAAAAGAAAAGATAGAGAAAGAAAAAGTATTTATTTCTGGACATGCACAGGAAGTAGACAATTACATAGTTGTTACAAAATTAAAAATAAAATAATAAAAAGAAAATTAAAGACATGACATTATACCTGCACGAGGCCAGAAAAGGCTCCTATCTCAGCATAAAGCTGCAACATTTACCTCAATAAATGCTGCATCTTCCGATAGGATACCTATTAGTCTACTAAAAACATGAAAGATTATGAGGTGTACTCTTTCATGCATAAATGCTTCAGCAGATTTGGGTGAAATTTGGATAGAGCACATTTTGGACAAATAATATCACTCTGACACCTTTTATTCTCAAAATATCTATTCTCCACATAGACTTTACAATATGCACAATCAATATAGCATTTCTATGCAAAACCAGTTTTGCAAGACAGCAACCTTTTGCTTGCTCACTGCAAATAAAAATTAGAAAAAAAAACAGCTAATGACAAGTTTGTTATAAGTTCCTTTTGATCTGTATTTCGATCTACTTCCACAAATTACTTGATTCTAACAATGAAATAGAAAGTCTCCATACATACAAAAGTGATAATAAGAACAGTTATATGAAAGAATATTGTTCTTGACTCATCTTAATTCTTTTAACACAACCATACCTATTCTTATAGAGAATGTGGTTCTCATGTCCTACTTGAAATAATGCTTCATTATTTTTACTGTATTTTTGTTTTTTTTTTTGTGGCACCAATAAGTAAATCATCATAAGAATCCTTACTTAATATTATAAATGCGAAAGTAACTCTGTCTGTCTGTCTGTCTGTTACGCTTTCACGCCAAAACTACTGGACCGATATAAATGAAATTTGGTACAGAGATAGAATAGACCCTGAGGAACAACATAGGCTACTTTTTACCCGGGTGCGCTAAGTAGTTCCCTCGGGATGCGGGTGAAACCGCGGGAAACAGCTAGTTGAATATAATAATAATAATCAAGCTTGGCTACAGCCTGCGTGGTTGGAGTTTTTCGACCCCTTTAAAGGGAGAAATAATAATAATAAATGTATTTATTGTTCAACTGATAATTCACATCTTGGTACAAAAATATGTTCAAACAATATCAGTTTTATCCTAGTAGTATATTAAAGCTTATTGGCTTGTATATCATTATAACTACATACTAGTTGTATCCCACGGTTCCGCCCGCGTCTGGAGATAACTATGTCACGCACCCGGAGTAGCCTCCTCCAGGCTCTATCTCCATACCAAATTTTATCTGAATAGGTTCTGTAGGTCTAGAGATTATCGTTATAATATTAGTAAAGATGCATGTACCAAATTTCATTTTTGCTTGAAAGAGTAACATACAATACATCCATCTTCACAAACTTGCTCATCCTTACTAATATTATAAATGCGAAAGTAACTCTGTCTGTCTGTTACGCTTTCACGCCAAAACTACTGGACCGATATAAATGAAATTTGGTACAGAGATAGAATAGACCCTGGGGAACAACATAGGCTACTTTTTACCCGGGTGCGCTAAGTAGTTCCCTCGGGATGCGGGTGAAACCGCGGGAAACAGCTAGTTTAAAATATAAGTAGCATTCATCTTTAATTTTTATCAGTTACGATAGTGAGCAGATAATTAATTAAGCTTTTAGGCCCTTTACATACCTGGGACTTTTCAAAAGAGCTATCGCGGCCCTGGAACGCAAAGAGCGAAGGAAGGAACAAGGATGGGTTTTAGTCAGTAAGAGTCAGACACCTACCCCCGCTCCACCCACAGCGGGAGGAGTCATTTAATGATTACCCACGGCGAGATCGCTACAAACGCGCGATTCATAACCGCGCGACTGTGTCTTGACAGCAGTGTATGTAAAAGTAGACGATTAGCGACTAAATCGCTGTTGCATCGAGGTTACATCGCGTTTGTATCGCTGCGAAAAGTCACTGCATATATACAGGGTCTGAGTACATATTCGGATTATTTATTACCAGCGGCTTGGCCCGCGTTGGCTACATGAATTGAAATTCAGAATGACAGTTTCATACAAACTTTTGCCCCCCTTTTTTCACCCCCCTTAGGGATAGAGTTTCGGAAAATCCTTTCTTATCGGATGCCTACGTCATACCAAAAACACAATCGTCTACGATCAGCCGTTTAGGCTGTGCGTTGATCCGTCAGTCATTCAGGAAAAAGCATTTTTTATGTATAGATGTTTATTTTTCGTATGCACATGCAAATATCCTTAAGGCATTACAATTACATAACTTATAAGGAGGAAAAATATTTATTTTTTAAATTGAATACTTAGAATGCATTGCAACCCTATAACATTTGGTAATAAGGTTGAAAATTGTAAACTTTATTGAGTGTTCTTAGAAACATAAGTTCATTATGGAACAAGACCAAAATAAGTTCATTAAGGTGGTGTCAATGAACTTGATAAGTTTAAGGATAAAGTAACATGAAAACTGCATTGTAGATTATTCTTTATGCTGTTGTTATTAAGGTTGTATTTTCTTTTGTCCACAGGCATTCTCAGTATTCTTTATCTGCATAGCGCTCACATCAGACATGATATGTTTCTTCTTCATACCTCTACAATACATATTCTTTGCTGCAAGTACCTATGTTTGGGTACAATATGTCTGGTATACATGTGAGTATATTGAAAATATTTTTGTGTCCTTAGTAATATCTTAAACTAGGCGTTACCCGCGGTTTCGCCTGAAATAGTTCCCTAGAGATGCGTGTGAAACCGAGGGAAATGTTAGTAAACTATATTATCTAGATTTATCTTATAAAGAGAGAAAAGGGTACTGTGTGGCAAAACCCGATACACAAAGCAAAGTGCTAGTCTTCCATCTATTGGTTTGACTTTGAACGTAACACATAAACGACTGGATCAATTATTATTAAACTTTTATGTTTAAAAGGTTATGATGTGTGCCTCGGAAAGCACGTTAAGCTGGTCCCGGTTGTCATTTGTACATCTTTGACAGTCGTTACGGGTAGTCAGAAGCCAGAAAGTCTGACAACCAGTCTTACCAAGGGGTACGGTGTAACCCGGTAACTGGGTTGTGGAGGTCAGATAGGCAGTCGCTCCATGTAAAACACTGGTACTCAGCTGCATCCGGTTTAGACTGGAAGCCGACCCCAACACAGTTGGGAAAAGGCTAGGCAGATGATGTTTAAAAGGTTATGATTTACACTTAAAATCGACCCCTTAACAAGTGTAGTCGCGGTTAAAATATAGTATTACGCTATATAGTGTTTACATTTCCATAAAAATATAGGAAATTCTTTATTAAGATTAATTTGACATGGCTGACATTGTTACAATCTTTCAAATGAACTATTGTGTACATAATGAACATTTTGTTTCGTCCGTTTGTTACCAAAAATAGTGATGTCACCAGTATTACCAACTAGTAGGTATATAGTACACTTGTAGTCGGAGTTAGTATTTTATGAGTGCACCAGAAATAGAGTTTGGCTGCTATACAAGTAACATAATATTTAATGTCACATAGTACCATTAAAAGTTATACTGCAATAATTAATTTGGACTCGGACTGGTGTTGATAGTCTGGTGGTTGCAAGTGTGACAGCAGAAGGGTCAAGGTATTTGTGTCCATTTGGTGTAGAAAATAGAAAATTCTATATTCGATCATTTTTAATTATTTTCTTATAAGTACTATAAAATATTTCTATGTAGGGAGTAATCTCCAGAACTACTGGACAAAATAACTTTCACTGATATAAAGCTAAATTATCCCTGAGCGCTGATTACTATGTTTTGTTTGTATATACCATGAGATCCCTAAACATTGTACTGGGATTCCTAAACGTATTTTTTTATGTACAGTCGCAGACAAAGGCGTATGCGTGCCAACAGTAGCGATATGCTGCCTGCTGGTGTACGTGGAGGGGCTGTGGCGCGGCTCCCGCGGCGGCAGCGAGCTGTGCCGGCCGCTGGCGGCGCACTGCGTGGGCTACCCGGTGGTGACGCTGGGCTTCGGGGCGAAGGCCCTCATCGCGCACCGGCTGCGCCAGCGCCGGCAGCGGCACGTGCGGGCCATGAACGAGTTCTACTTCCAGCTCATGCGGGATGCTCTGCCTGAGTCGGCGTTAGACCAGGTCAGAAATTTTATTTTAAACTATACGACGGAGTTTTTTTTTAATTTTCCAGGCAGGTATTCTAATTATTTTCCCAGTATTAAAAACCATCACTACAAATAATTGAATTGTAAAATAAGTATTGCTAATATAAAATTATGTGCTTACTAACAACTGCTCAAACTATTTCACTAGATACCTTTTTAGTGCCCATATTATATTACAAACACTATAGGCCACCATACCACTACAATTACTACTATACTACTATTACTACACTACTACTACACTACTACTACTACAATACAACACTACACTACTACTACTACTACACTACACTACTACTACACTACACTACACTACACTACTACTTCTACTACACTACTACTACTACTAGTACTACACTACACTACTGCTACACTATAGGTCTCAGCAGCCAGTTTTGATTGTCAGACACAGCCTCACCAGCAGGCGCCGGCGCAGTCGGTGGCCAGCAAGGAGGCCGGCACGGTCGGCAACGGCGCGGAGTGCGCGACGCAGACGCCGACGCCGCAGCCGGCCGAGCCGCGGTACATGAACGGCTCGCTGCGCCGCTGTCGCTTCAAGACGGCCGACCACAACGGACATTGTCCGCAGGAGCATGCACAGCTACAAGCTAAGGTAATGTTTATTCAGCCTGTCAGATTACAACCCTAGTCTTCTTCTTCTGTAGGCCGATAGGGGGAGAAGGAGTAAACAAACCGGTTTTCCGACTTCGTCCGTGTGGAATAGTGGTGCTCCGCTCCTATTGGTTTTAGCGTGATGATATAATAGTCTATAGGCTTCCTCAATAAGTGGGCTATCTAACACTGAAAGAATTTTTCAAATCGTACCAGTAGTTCCTGAGATTAGCGCGTTCAAACAAACAAACTCTTCAGCTTTATTATATTAGTATAGATTGTCTCCTTATTTAGATACGAATGCCATAGATAAAAGACAGATGAAACGCATTTTTCCACCACCATACTAGGTATCCTAGCGGCTCTCCACCGTTTAGGGTTAGCCGTCAGCTTGTGCCAAACGAAATAGGTCTTTAAAGCTGGCAATAACATGTCCACTCTCGGATGTTTCGCAGCCATGCTTTCGTAATGCATTAAAACTTAAACATAATACATTTTTTAATCTATTCACAGTTAGAAAAATTAGAAAAGCATTTAGCGCAGCAGACGACGAACCGTGACAAGTCGTCGACACAGGCGTCAAACGCGACGTCGCAGGCGGGCTCGGGTGGCTCGGGCGGGTCGGCCAGCTCGGCCAGCTCGGCCGGCTCGCACGCGCTCAGTAACGGCAACGCCTGCCACGCCGCCACTGAGGACGACGAGCGACACGACCACAGTAAAGGTAAACCGATCAGTATGAGCCACTAGCTACATGGGGCCTGTGTTGTTATGCAATTTTTTTGGGCTAGGAACCTTTGCACTGAAGAATCCACTCAAGTTTTATCACTAATGGTTTAGGAATGCATAGAGGACAAACACTTATTTTTATTTTTAAAGAAAATTGATGACCGAAATGTTTTTACGTGACAAAATAACATGACCACACGACTACGAAATAAACAAAGAAATATTTAAATTTTTAGGGTTTTAGGTATTAAAAATTTTTGGTGCGTACAGTACAAATTGAATAAAAGAATTTAACAAAATAATTATATACAGCACTCTTGATTTTTGTCCTGACAAAATACAGAGACCCGAATTTCTAGTTCCAATCTAAAGTACAGTGACTTAGGATCGTTCATTGTAATTAAACACTTGATTTCTTTACAAGGTGGTACAAAGTCTTCGAAGTCAGAAAAGAAAGAGGCTACTACGATAAAAGAAGAAAAGAGAAAGAATAAAAACAGAGATAAGGATAAGGACAGCGATAGTCATAAGAGTACAGAACATTGTGAGTATCTCTCATTCATATTTATATCACATATTCTAATTTTTGTATATAAATCAGTCTGCCTACCATACTGATAAAATTATTAAGCCATTTTTACCTAGTCATTTATTTTTAATATATTATTTTATTTCAGCAAAAGAACAAATAGTTAAAGATAAAGAAGTAGAGAGTACAAAAGATTGTGTAAAAATTAAGGAAAGCAGTAACAAAGAAATTAAGGAGAAAGAAAAGGAAAGAGAAAGGGAGAGGGAGCGAGAAAGAGAAACGAGAGAACGCGACAAGGAACGCGAACGGGAACGAGAGCGCGAACAGGTACCTTATTTTTAGTGATTAAATATTTATTATTATAATTTCAAAATTGATGGCAAGTGGTGATATACAGGGTGGTGATTTTGTTTACTGCGGAATTTTACTAGGTGAATCAGTCCATGATACTCTCTTGAACATTTTTTATTTTTAATCAAAGTGCAATGGGCTCAATCTAGGGTTGCGTTTTTTACTTTCCAAATTCTGATTAAGTTATAGGGTTATTTATTTATCAATTGCATAATAGGTTTCATATGTATTCTATAGCCAAAAGTCATTCCTGTTAAAGTCCTGGGGCCTTATCATGACGTGCCAAAACAAGATTATTTTCGTTATGAAAAAGAGACGGAGCTATACGACGTCAGTAGTTGTGTCACGTTCTCATACTTGAATAGTGATTGCAAAAACACGTGGTGGTACAGCCCTTGCAGTTGATTAAATTGCCACCCTGTATAGGTATATGTTTTGAGTTTAATGCGAGTGTCTGACGTCAGCGCGAAGCCCGCGAGTGCGCCGAAGAGCTGAAGAAGGTGCGCGCGGAGCTAGCGGCGGCCCGCGCCGCAGAGAGCGAGGCGCGCCGGGCCCTCGCCGCCGCCGCCGCCGCCGAGCGCCTGCGCCGCGCCGACCATCTGCAGCTCAAGCAGGCGCACGCCGCGCTGCAGCACAAGTACGTAGCGCAGCCCCACTGCCCTGCCGTGGGACCTTCCACAGATACCGCGCCCCCGGGCTGAGGAAGGAACATGGATGGGTTTTAGTCAGTAACCGTCTTACTTTTAATGTACGATTAATTTTTAATCTTCAGCTTAGTAACGGGTTAGCAAACATCTCACCCATATATGCTGTTTAGCGTTAATCCGAATTTAAGTTAGTAGCTTAATCCTGGATTACGACGTTAAGTAAGGATTAGGTGAGAAACGGTTAAAGTTCAGATTACAGGTTTTTTATAAGTAAGGTGGTAAGAGTCTGACACTCTCACCCGCCTCACCCACGGCGGGAGGAGTCATTTGATGATTTCCCATCCGAAAAAAAGAAAAAAAAATCCCCCACTGGCCGACCCTAGCCAAGAGCACATGTATGATGTATATACAGGAAAAGTTTTTAATCAGTGCGCAAATTTTTTTGGTGGTTCAGTATCAGTAATAGAACACATTTCAATGTTTTGTTATTTTTTTGTCACCCGTGTCCTGTTCTGAAATAAGTTAAGTATGGGCAGTATGGTAGGTATGCTAGAGTGAACTCACGAGTACAATACGACTCAGCTGATATCTACGCACGCGCTGACCGTCGAATAATAAATAAATTAAGTTTTTAATTGAATATGTTTCGTAAACTTTTTTAGTTAGCGTTAATTATTTTTATGAAAAATACGTGTTTGTTAAAAAATGTTTAAGTTAATTTTGACAAAATTTGCACACTGGTTAGAAAGTTGTCCTGTATAGAGTGTAGAGTTGTACAGGTCGTGTGTGTGCAGGGTGACGGCGTGGCGTACGGGCGAGCGCGCGGCGCTGGAGCGGCGCCTGGGCGAGGAGCGGCGCGCCCGCACGGCCGCCGAGTCGCTGCTGCTGCGCGCCCGCCACGCCGCCCGCCCGCCCAGGTACCGCCAGGCTGCTGTTACTGCTGCACCACGCACGCTGCCTTACATTAACCACATTCAGCGATTGGCGCGGATGAATTATAAGAAGCAACCTAAAGTGACTTAATATCAAATAGAAGTTTATAATAAAAAATATCGAGGTTTGAAAAGCGTTTAGTTACGTAATGTAATCGGGAATATGCGTGTAATTCTAATAAGATCCAAGCTTATTTTTAACAATATTTTATTATTTCAAAATCATGCCAGTATCAACATATTTTTAATGTATAATTTCTTTATAAAATTTTAGACAATAATTACTAAAATGTGCAAAAAATTGACGCGAATTTCAAAGTAGATTAAAAACGCTATCAATTCAAAAGAAAGTGACGAAAAAGACGACGAAATTAATGTCAAAAATTACACATTTACTCACTTCTATTGATTTATTGATCATCACTTTGACGTTACGCCAAGCATTGGCGTGCTTGGTGTAACGGTCGTGGTAAAATGTCGGCCGTTTAAAAAGCCTAGCTATTTGTATCATTTTTTTTTATTACAATTTTTTTTTTTTTGGAACTGTATTTATTTTTTACAGGCATATATCGATATATATAATTATATACATCTATATAAGCCTGTATATATATTGTGGCATTTACTAATGAGTACGTGATGTGCAGCGGCGAGTGCGAGAGCGAGTCGTGTCGCGCCCGGCGCGCGGGGGCGGAGGGCGAGGCGGCGGCGCTGCGGCGCGACCTGCAGCGCGCCCGCGACCACGCGCACCAGCTGCAGCAGGACCTCGCGCACGCCAGCGACCAGGTGCGGCACTGCCCGTACACTTACTATGGCAACCAGTTCCAGTTGGCTAATGACTCTCTCCCGTGACTCCCAGGTGCGGACCCTGGAGGCGCGGCAGGCGGGCGCGAAGCCGTTCGACAGCACGGCGTCGCGCCTGCAGCACCTCGAGCACTCGCTGTCGGCCGAGACCCGCGTCAAGCTCGACCTGCTGTCCGCGCTGGGCGAGGCCAAGCGCAGGCTGCACATACAGGACGGTAACTACTGCCACTGCTACTGCACCCGACTATACCTGCAGCACTCGCTGTCGGCCGAGACCCGCGTCAAGCTCGACCTGCTGTCCGCGCTGGGCGAGGCCAAGCGCAGGCTGCACATACAGGACGGTAACTACTGCCACTGCTACTGCACCCGACTATACCTGCAGCACTCGCTGTCGGCCGAGACCCGCGTCAAGCTCGACCTGCTGTCCGCGCTGGGCGAGGCCAAGCGCAGGCTGCACATACAGGACGGTAACTACTGCCACTGCTACTGCACCCGACTATACCTGCAGCACTCGCTGTCGGCCGAGACCCGCGTCAAGCTCGACCTGCTGTCCGCGCTGGGCGAGGCCAAGCGCAGGCTGCACATACAGGACGGTAACTACTGCCACTGCTACTGCACCCGACTATACCTGCAGCACTCGCTGTCGGCCGAGATCCACGTCAAGCTTGACCAAGAATCAACAATCCGTTGCCTTTTTTATTAAAAAAAAAAACCATTGCCTTTGGTTGCCATGAATATTTTCTTAACTTTTTTCTTCTCCTCCACAGACTTAATATCAAGACAAGACAAAGAAATAGAGGAACTTAAAGCTCAAATGCTGGCAGTGATGCCGACGGAGTTCGTAGCGCCGTCAAGCTCCGCGGTGTCCAAGCTCCGACTCTCGGACGGGTCACCGCTCGACCCGAACGCGTCCGTCTACACGCCCAAGCAGCTGGCACAGTGCTCCGACGCCTGAACACCACGGAACGAACGCGGTCACGCAAGTATTGTCTAACTTACTTCAGTTAAAATACCCGAGAAATTTCAGTGAAAATGTTCCGAAAATGATGTGACTGTGACATTCAACATGAACAATAAAAAAAGAGTGGCGATACCAATTAGATAAAAAATGTGGCATTCAGTGGTTTGTGAGATTTTTCAGAGGAATTTTCTACCAATCTACCATGTCACTGCTGTGTGAAGTGTTGCCAGATGCAAAATAACTGTCTGTGTTGGTAAAATTAGGGAACGCAATTCACGAAAATACAGTAATTTTGAGCTGGGATAATTTAGACAATGCTTAGATCTGATTATGAGAAATCTAGAAATATTTAAGACCTAACGCGTTCTTCCTTAGGTTCCATA
Organism: Pyrrhia umbra; assembly: GCA_963891755.1. NCBI lineage: Eukaryota > Metazoa > Arthropoda > Insecta > Lepidoptera > Noctuidae > Pyrrhia > Pyrrhia umbra. The sequence continues at coordinate 1,575,736 of OY982934.1, read as the reverse complement.
ACACCGAGCTTTGACCCCTACCCAAGCCGTGCTGGTCTTTGTATGGGCGTTTTCTGATCTCAATTTGTTTTTTTTTTGTTTTCTAATTGATAATGCAAGCTGACAAGATGTTTTCGTTAATTTATTGTGTTAGTTAAATTCTTAAAAGTGTTTTTTTTTTGTAAGTCGAAAGTGGGCGAGGTACTTGGCTTCTATTATTGTTAAGAGTGATTTTGGAAAATTTCCTGTGTATCAGACTGATAAATTACAGTGTATTTTTTTAGTGATTACTTTTTGGTAACAATTTTAGCAGTTTATGTTTATTTCTTGGGTTAAAAATCAGTCTTAACTTTAGTCAAGTGTGATCGCCCGCAAATGTCCATACAAATATCGGTAGAATAAAAATAAACTGGATATACTTAAAATAAATAAACAAGTGTGTTAGTTTTGTAACAGTGTACGTACATATGTCAAGACAGAGCGTTTATTTTTTCATATATTGAAATATTTGAATTTCGCACATTTGGTGTAACTTTATCTTGTCTGTGAAATTGCCCTGGTGTTTACAATTCTTGTGAATTTTCACTAACATGACTAGACGTTCGCTTTATTGTGCGCACAATTACGGCGTATTTTAGCCTGTAACCGCGTTCAAAACAGCGAATTTGACTTCACTTAAACTTTGTGACTGTGTATGGAGATTCATTGAATAATAGCTCTTAGCTCAGATGAAATAAAATGCATTTTCTCAATAGAATGACGGTCATTGCATTTTCCGGCATTTCTTCAAAAAACGAGGCCGCACATTGATCTCTTCAAGCATAATCTGTGTAGATACGACAGTCCTCTGTGTGATTCGCTGCTGCAGTGTAATAAAAGCGTGTTCTTTTTGAATTTTATGTGATAAATTGTACAAATTAAGATCTGAGATCGAGTCTTCTTCCTTGTATATTAAATTTGTAGTTTTATTCGACGTTTTTAGTCCAAATTTGTCTGTATTTACGTGTGGCGCCGCCTGGCGGTATGTTGGCGAACTATCGGCGTGGCGCTTACATTTTCTTGTTGAACATTTGAGAGCTGACGATTGCTTCACGAGTGACAGCATTTTGACAGATGGAACCATGACAGTTGTGACGTGACAGACGTTCCGATTCGATAGTACTGCTCCTGTGTTTTTGAATTTTAGGGATGTTTGTGGTTAGTATACAAAAATAAACGTACTTAATTAAATTTGTGCTAATCACCAAAAAAATATTAAAATTAACTACTAGTATTGAAGAAATAACAACAAACATCCATAAAATTACTTTTTATACAATAGTCTTTGTATGCATACGTAATCATCCTCAATATTGTAATACCTAAACTAATTTAAATTCGCACAATTGATCACAATTGGAAAACTACCAAAATATCTGTGGAACTCTGTGAAAGTTATTTTCATTTTTCATTTTCAAAGTTGGAAATTCCTACCTTATCAATGGGTGGCCTATAGATTACTTTAGAAATCCATAAAGTAAATTAACTGATATACTGTAAAAGAGTTTATTATTTGATGTCTTAGAAATATCAAGTTACTACAAATCTACGGAGAATAAAAAAAAAGTAAATTCAACAAACAATTAATATATTCTTCATACAATATTTAAGCAGCAACTTCTACAATATCAGCCTACAATGAAACTTAAAACACTTCACCCTGAATGAGGGAGTGGGGCGTTGTAGACAACGTGAGATCACTTTGAGTCAATAAATGTCTTTAAACTTCATTTTCGCCGTGATCTCCAAAAGTATGCTAAATTCTAAAAAAATACTTAAGTTATTCACAGAAAGCTTTATATAACAAGTGTTATGTATTTCTTTTGTAAAAAAGTTGCCATTGATGTAATTGACAGCCATAAGGCAGAGTCCACAGATATTTTTACTTTCAATCGGATGCGCTGAATATTTATTTCTTATCGATTATCTGTGTGAAGTACTGACGTTATTCTAAACAAAATATTTTGTTCATCATATCAGGTGCGGGCACCAAAACTGTTCAAATAATATTTTGAAAAAAAAAAATGGTTGGGACCCATATTTTTTTTAAAATTGCGTCTAGTAATTTGGTACATAGATGTCGTATGAAATAGTGCCTATATAATAGTTAAATTTTGGAGAGAAATAACTCATTGAACTAAATATTAGTGTTGTCCGATTTAAAATTTGTCTATGAAGTCTGTCAAATGAATATGGGCCATCAGGACCTCTGAATATTCTTCCTAGCCCTTCGCAAGATGGAACAGCACAGTACCGTATAACGTATCTTTTGATTGTTTAAAAGCTCATAAAGCCTTATAAATACTACATTATTTTGTATGTTGAAAAACAAGATAACATTAAAAAAAAAACAGATTTTATGACTCATTCAACTGATCCGTCTCGTTCAATGAGATATTACTCTTCAAAGTATTCATTCATATTTTAGCTTTATTCCATCCATAATTATGAAGAATGGCTTCTAAATCAGACACTGTTGCATTTATAAATAAATAGTACAATTAATTTTATATAAACAAGCCGCCAATAAAGTACTAAGCGACGGAATTGCAAGATAACATAGCAAATAAAGATGAATCGTATAGTGCATAGAATAAAGTTGGTTATTGTGGAATGCGGTTATTTTCAGACTTTTTAAATGTTAAATTGAAATCTTTGTGAGTGCCAATTAGTTATATTCTATTTAGCTCTGCCTTGTGTGTTTATTTGACAAAAAGTTAAAACATTTTTATTTATATCTATTTGATTGATAAAGCACCAAGCTTTTTCTGGAGATTAAAAAAAAAAGTTTTATTTTTGAGTATAATTAGAGGATAAAAGAATCGATAATTTAAATTAATTTGGACTTTATTCCTGTTCAAAATGTTAAGAAATTATTTAGTGATTTAATAATTACTCAATTGACCGACTTTGAGGCTAATATTCAAATTAAATAAAAAATGTTCCTCTCAAATAAATATACAAGGATCTTAAGGAGCGTTCACACATCACAGTGACAAGCGATATAACGCACATTGGATATAACAAAACGTTAAGTGAACATTTCCGTATTATTTTTGAGATTTTGTATCATTGATCGTTCTCTAGTCTTAAAGGTCGATTCAGCATAGTTCAGCAGACACTTACGTCACTAGTCAGTTGTATTTAATATCTGCAGTTAGCGCATACATTTACTTGTATCTGTAAGATGTGATATATTTTCTAAGGTTGTCATCACTTCATTTGTAAGTGACACTAATCAATTTGTTGTGTTCATGAGTGAGATTACAGTTCCGGACAGTCGCCGGACGTGTGTGAAGCGACCTTTAAATTTATTTGTAAACCTAAGTTTTAAGACGTTTAGTTTTTTTTTAATAACGGACTGCGCGCTGCCCACGAAGTTTGACTTCCTTTCTATAGTTTGGAACTACGTAAAATGTTTGTGAAAAGTACTTAATTTTAGATTTAGACTTGATGTGATTAATTTTTTTGGAATATGAGATCTGTATGCAGCACAGATACCGATGTATATTTTTTCATGAAACCGGATCAATACGAGAGCGTTATCGTAGGAACAAACGTACAATGGAACGATCTGAATTTTCACTAGTGAAATGTAAGTGATAATGTTTGTTTGTATTATAAACAGATGCTGTAACAGCAATAAAAAATCAGACTTGCAACTTTGTTTTTATTTTACCCTCGTTTCAAAATGTTCTGGCGATGTCTAGAAGAAAAAAAAACGCGCAGTGCCTTTAAAAATGAGATTTCATAGGTGTACAAGCTACCAATCGTTGTGTGTGCGTGTGTGAGTGCGACAAGTGAATCCCCCGGGACGCGGGTGAAAGCGCGGGAAAGAATGAGTTCTATATTATCTGGTGCAATGTGCACAAAACTATCAAGGAGGTATGTCCTATTGGGGCATTATTTACCATAGATATCCTCACCTGACCTTCCGGGCCCAGTTGCTGCAGACAGCCGCACTCAGTAAAATGCAGAGAAAAGTATTTTAAAGATAACTAGCTTTCCGCCAGCGGCTTCGCCCGCGTGGGCTATATGAATTCTCAGCCCGATCGGTTTAAAATTGACATTTCATACAAACTTTCATCCCCTATTTTATCCCCTAGGGGTAGAATTTATCAAAATCCTTTCTTAGCGGATGCCTACGTCATAACATCTAGCTGATGCCAAATTTCAGCCCGATCCCTCCAGTGGTTTGGTCAGTCAGTCAGTCACCTTTGAGTTTTATATATATTTAGATTTTATTTATTAAGATTATCATATAACTAGGTGTTTCCCGCGGTTTCACTCATTTCCCGAGGAAACTATTTACGTCTCCAGGGTCCCCTCAATCTCCATTCCAAATTTTCATCTAAATCAGTTCAGAAAACTCCTTCGCGTTTAAGTCAGGATAGTGAAACAAATATGATCCATATTGATTGTTTATTTTATCATGCATACGTTAATGTTATCCTTAATGGATGCACAGTAAAAACTCATTTACAAAGAGAAAATTTGTTTTAAATAAAATTAGATAAAGCTTTTACAGCTTGTTTTAGGAATAATCTCCCTTATTTTTTAAATAAACTTAAGCAACTTTGTGCTAAAATGAGATCAATTGGAACATGTTGCGAGTTGAAATCTTCTCACATTCAATTTAATAAATTAGACTTTTTAATAAATTAGATGCCAGAGCAAAAAAACAAATGCTGCTGTCGCCATCTCTCTTGTAGTAGAACTTTTTCACCTGGTCAGTTATCAGCTAGGTTTACACAAAAACACCTTAGACTGTACAATCAACATCTTATTCATAATCGCCATTCACTAAATTTTTTTTTTTTTTTTTTTGTTTTTGTGATTTTATCTGCAATCAGTCTTCTTTGACTATAATCAGATGAGTTGTATGAACATTGTTATGTGGAGTGCTGTTTCCAGTGAGACAGCTACTCTCCTATGTAGTATTGCTACAATCTAGACTGTAGCTTCATTATGTTGTGTCTCTTTAGTCGATTATTATAACTCTGAGACATTAGTTTGGCTGCCAATTCATTTGGGTGGTGTATTAATCGTTTTTGGTATTTCTCAGCTGCGATTCTGATTTCTTCCTTGACTGTATTCATTTGTAAGTGCTCGTGAATTTCATTGTTTCTGATAAACCAATGAGCGTTTGTGATTTTCCTTAAGATGATGTTTTGAAATCTTTGGATCATAGAGATGTTTGAATTACTTGCTGTACCCCACAGCTGTATGCCATATAACCAGATAGGCTTGAGGACAGATTTATATATCAACAGTTTGTTATCAGTAGACAGTTTACTGTTTCTTCCGAGTAGCCAGGATAGTAATCGATATCGGATGTTTATTTCTTCTCTTTTAGTTTTTATATGTTTTTCCCAGGTTAGACGACGATCTAGGTGCATGCCCAGATACTTCACACTGTTACTGTGTGGTAAGGTGGTGTTACCAAGTTGTACAGGTGGGCAATCACCTTTTCTCAAAGTAAATGTTACCTGCACGGATTTAGAAGGACTGGCTTTTACCTTCCATTTCTGGAGCCACTTATTAATCTCACATAGTCCCTGCTGCAGGACCTTAGATGCTGCATTCGGATCTTTATTACAGGCGAGAATGGCAGTGTCGTCAGCGTACGTTGCCGTAGTTAAGCCAGGTATTGTTGGCAGGTCTGCAGTGTATAGGAGGTATAAAATGGGTCCTAGTATAGATCCCTGAGGTACTCCAGCTTTAATCTCGTGAAAATTAGAAGTGGATCCAGCTTCTTTTACTTGGAATAGTCTTTCAGAGAGATAAGATTTTATTAGTAGGTGGTAGCTATGTGGGATACTGTTTCTAATTTTGTAGAGAAGCCCAGGGTGCCATACTTTGTCAAATGCCTGTTGAATGTCCAGAAATACTGATGAGCAGTATTCTTTTCCTTCCAAGGCATTTCTTATCGTTTCATAAACTCGATGAATTTGCTCTATTGTTGAATGCTGTTGCCGAAAACCAAATTGATGGTCAGGTATAATCTTGTTTTCTTTTAGGATCGGTTCAATTCTACGCAGGAGAACCTTTTCAAAAAGTTTGGATAAAATTGGTAGCAGGCTGATAGGTCGATATGATGTTACTTCGTGTGGAGGTTTTCCTATTTTATGGATCATTATTATTTGTGAGACCTTCCATATTTTAGGATAGTACTGGACTCTCAATATTGCGTTAAATAGGACTGTGATAAATACTAGAGCCTTTTTAGGTACTTCCTTTAAGACTTCTTTGGTGATCAGGTCGAAACCAGGAGCTTTTTTTTCTTTCAGTCCATTTATGGTTTTTGTTATCTCTCGTACAGATACTGGATTTGGAGGCAGCGACATCTGATAAGCCTGATTGAGGAATACGTGTACATTTTCCTCAGATTCATAATCGTTGGTCTCATTAGGAGTGAACACATCCGACAGGTGACAAGCAAATATGTCGGCCTTTTCCTGGGCAGTTCTTGTCCAGGTGGTGTTTAGGTAGTGATTTGTCCTAAGTGGTGGTTTAGCGACCTGCGGCCGATTGTATGATTTTGTGAATTTCCATAGGGAATAATTTGTAGCAGCAGTCGCTGACAGTGATTCCAACTTGGATTGCAGTGTGTTATCGTGCCAACTGCAAATAAGTTGTTTTAGCTCCACAATTGCTTTATTCAGCGCTGTTTTATCTACTCTATGTCTGCTTAGGTGCCAGATCCTACCAAGTCTCCGTTTATCCAGGATTTTTTGCTTAACATATCTTGGGTAATTTGTTGGATGGTAGACTGGTTCTATGTGCGGTGTATTATTCCAACAGCATTCTTGAATAAGAGTTGTTATATATTTTGTGTTATCTTCAATATCTTCTGCAGTCTTAAGTCTCACCTTCAGGTCGATTCTCTCATCGATCTGCTCTCTAAATGCTACCCAGTCCGTCCGCTTATTGTATAATACCTCCATTTTGTCAGAGTCAATCAGCAAAGGACTGAATGTCAGAAAGACTGGTGTATGGTCTGAGCTACTGTCCAGGCAAGATTCTGCTTTAAAGTAATGTTTGGAAAATCCTTTGATGATAAAGAAATCTATTAAGTCTGGTACCTTCTTTGGATCTGATGGCCAAAAGGTTGGCTCACATGTGGACATCACAATTAGGTTGTTGGTGTCGATACTCAATTTTAGTTGCCTGCCTTTTGTAGTAGTGAGTCTGGAGCCCCAGTAGGTGTGTTTGGAATTCCAATCGCCGCCAGCGATAAAACGGTTCCCCAAAGATCGGAAGTAGTCATTGTACATTGATTCATTAATTTTATGTTTTGGTGGACTGTATGTAGCGGAGACATTGAAACTTCCGTCCTTAGTTTCCAACCTCACCGTGGTTGCTTGCAGGTAGTCTTTTTTAAATTCCGGCATAAGGTCGTGCTTAATTGATTTGCGTATGATTATGGCTGTTCCGGCATGGCCAGTTCCATCAGGATGTTGGGTAACATAGGTATAGTAGCCGTCAAACTTAATGTTGGAATTGGCATCAGTGCAGTGAGCTTCCGATACAAGAATGATATCAAGTTGGTGTTCCTTGATTAGTATTTCCACATCGTATTTATGTGGGGCTAAACCATTTGTGTTGAGGGTTGCTAATTTGAAAGAGATCATTTGATCAGTTTGTCTATCAGAGATGTTATGAGGCTCATAAGCGTACTCATTTGTTGTAATATTAATTCAAATTTTTCAGATTGTTTAATTAAGAGAATTTCTATCTTATTATTAGATTCTTGTGTGTTTGACTTTTCGAGGACTTTTTTAATGTTGGTTTTTGCGGTCTCAGCGTAAGTTTTATATAGAGGTTGTACTAACAAGCTTGATTTTTGAGTTTTTGTTGGCTCCTCGTGACTAGACGGTGTAGCTGTGGCTGGCTGATGGCTATCAGTAACTCTCATTTCAGGAACATTCTTATCATAGATGTGTCTGGATCTGGTGATGTTTTGGGTTTTAGATTTCCTTACTAATATTTGTTGGTAGACTTCACAGCCTTTGAAGTTAGCTGGATGAGCTCCCTGACATAGGGCACATTGCGCAGGTGTATTGCGATCTCGTTTGGGACAGTCAGAGGTTTTATGGGGTTGTGCGCATTTAACGCAGCGGTATGGCCGCATACAATAATTTTTTGTGTGGCCATATTGTTGGCATCTTTGGCACTGTACAATTGCTTTTCTCCTCTTTGGATCTTCTATAACTACCGATTGGTGATAAATGTACTTCACGTCTTTTATAAGTTTGTTTTTAGGTCCCGCTACAAAATTTACAAAGAATGTTGATGTTGGTGTTTTATCAGTTCCATATTTGGCATTTATAATCTCGCCTTGTACAATATTACCCGTATTCACTAAATAAACCTATTTTAGAGAACTGCTTTTACTCTTTTTGTCAAGTCAGAAAGAGATAAAACAGTATGATAGTTAAAATAGGTTTATTTAAATGAATGGCTTTATCATGCATAAGATGGTCAGTGTTCAAAGAGAGTAACATTTATAGTGACACCAAAAATATGTCATAATGGCAACATCCACAAAAACTGTTGAAGTATGAACAGTATAAAAAATTGTTTAGCAATTTCTGTTGTAGTCTAAACTTGACTAAAACTTAGTGGTTTTTTGCTTGGCTTTGTATGTATTATACATACAAGGTAGATACTGTCATGCTTTTTCCAATGGTAAGTTTTTAGCTAGCCAACACAATTGTTCTTTTAGAAACATTTTGTCTATGTTATTCCTGGGATGACTAGTTTAAAGCCATTTTCTTCATAACTTTGTTAGAACCTAAATGAACATTGTACTTAATTTTTAATGTTTTCCATTCAACCCTGATAGTCTAGCCTCACTCACAAGGCTCTGTATCTCAAGCTGTACCCTCAAAGCCTTCTGCAAATCCATCTTCCTAAGCTGCGACGCAATATACTTTCCATAGATATCAAATTCATCCTCTTTTGTGGTATCCAAACTTGAGTCTATGCTTTCTAGAAAAGTTCTATCTGAGCAGTCTGTACTGGGCCTTCGGTGTTTTATTTTTTTCTTTTTATTCTGGTATCTGGATTTGTTCAAATGTGGAACATCCCGAGGTTCCGTTTTTAAAATGAGTGTGTATTCTTCATCTTCAGGAAATGGGTCCAGAGTCTCCTCTTCCATGTTATCTTCAGTTGACAGCCAAATTTTCTGATTTGCGTCATCTATTGAATCTTGATGCTGTGAACACAATATTAAACAGTATTGGTTTTATTGTTTTTTTTTATACACAAATCGGGAATGTCTGTCTGTAATGTGAGCATATGAGTGATAGAATTTTAATAAATCATAGTTGAAATCATGGTGAATTAAATTACCTAGTAGCAACTCCAAGCTTGAAGCTTAAGTTATATTCTTTATTTAAAAACGTATAAGAACACTTACGCTATCGAATGTGGAAGAATCTTCAGCAGTTTTCTTCATGCCTCCGAAGCGCTTGTGCCATTCGGCGAACCATTTCATATTCGGTTTGTACGACCATTCGGGACCTGATCGCTGTTTTATTTTCACAATTTCTTGCATGTACGTCGATCTGAGATTCTTTATTTTGATTTTTAGTTCCGTTTCATTCAGTAATATGCCCGTTGTTTCGTTCAGTTCGGCGATGATTTCTCTGTAAGCTTTAAGCCTCTTACTTTTTAACCTGTAGGCCGTATGCTCCGGGTTCCACAAAAGTTCATGACTTAAATATATTTTTACGAATTGATATGTCTCGTTCTCACTCCACCTCATTTCTGTTATTTGTCGATAGATTTTAAGTTACACAATCAAAACAACATGAAATCTATTTTGGTACAAAAAATATTCGATTCGACAACAGTCAACAAACGACTGTCACTGTCAATTTTTTTTTTCTGTTCGCTTCATCTGTCAAACAAAAGTCAAGACAACGTAATGCCTGTACCACACAGTGGATAATGCATTTACTGAGCAGTAAATGTTTACTTTACTTTCCCATTATCATATACTACAATATGTGTATATAATAACCATTATCCCCAATTACATCCTGCAGAACTGTTCACTTATGGATGGAACAACGTCAAAAATCAACATTATGAACATTACAAATGCGAGGTGACGTATCCAAATAAAACAGGCCCAAACGTTAAACCACTATTTTTTAATTTATTTTAATCTTTGGTTAATATTTTGCACATTGGAAGGTTTTAAAAATATAAAAAAATTGCAAAATTTATACATGATTAAATAATTAAATGAATTACAACAAAACTCTATCAATCTTACAACTACACAGCATTTGATTAAAAACTTATTTTAGCCCTATAAAATTAGATGACTATATATCACAACTTACAAGAATAATGAATAGCCTACATCAATAGACATTTTCATTATTGTTAATAGTCCACCAGGCTGTCACTTACTAACTTATCTTAATAGTTACTATAATGTTTAATCACTAGACACAATATCAGAGATCCTTGCCTCACTGACAAGGTTCTGTATCTCCAACTGTAGCCTCAATGCTTTGTGAAGGTCCATTTTCCTCAATTGGGTAGCAATATATTTACCATAAATGTCAAATTCATCCTCCTTTGTACATTGTTGAGTTGAATCACTTGAATATTTTCTTGTGGCAGCCCTGTGTTTAAGTTTTTTCTTTTTAATTTTTTTATAGTACACTGGGGAAGACCGTCTTTCAATCTTTACTTTTGATGGCTGTTCTTCAAGTTTTGTGGAGTCATATTCATCATCTGTTTGTGGGACTAATGGGTCAGGGTTTGGTTCATCCATGTTGGCGCTTTGTAATTCTTGGTCCACCCAAATTTGGCAAGATGAATCTACATCTGGAGGTTCTTGGGACTGAAAAAAGAAATGGAATAGGATATTTATATTGGTCAAAGGCTAATAAACGATAAATGACACCAGTCTTTTGGGGATACTCCTAGTTGACGGCGATTAGGATGAATTTTTGATGCAATATTATAGAGTATTTTTTATTTACATTTTTAAGAATGAATATACCGTAAACAGGATAACATTTATTTCTGAAAGAATGGCACATTATGATTGGCAGTACATTTTACCCCATAAAAGTTAAGCTTAATATTTGTCGACCATACTGTAGCTTATATACTTACGTGATTAAATGAGCTTGAATGTCGATTACTGGGCACATGCTTCAGACAGCGATCCATTTCATGGAACCAAACCAAAGAAGGTTCGTATATGGCGTCTGGACTCGATTTTTGTAATATTTTGTGCACTTGTTGTACATACGTCGTCCTAAGATTCTTTATCTTCATTTTAACTTCAGGAACAGTGAGAGATTTCATGGTAGCGCCCTTGAATTCTTCACTAATATCCAAATATGCTTGTTCCCTTTGATACCTCAGTTTGTATCCCGGATGTGAAGGATTCCAGAGGCACTCGTGCTTTAAATATATTTTAACGAATTCCAGTGTAACAGCTTCACTCCACCGCATCGTCACTAAGTAATAGTTCGTCGATTAATTAAAGAAAAACATTGGTTTTTCACAACAACTTCTGTCCACCCATTTTGACGCAAAGTAAATAAAACAGAAAGTTTGACTTTGACACTGACACTTTGCGCAGGTGTTGCCATTAGTTTAATTCGTAAAAAAAACTATTTTCAGTCTATTCACAGGTACTTGGTGAAAACTACCCATTTTTTTACGCGTTTTTCACCGAAAAAAGGAGGTTATCGATACGACCCGTAAAGTTGGAATTCCATAATATTCGTACATCCTAATCTATACTTATGGGTTCTGAGTTTGTCTTTGTTTGTCCGCGTATTTCTCAGGAACTATAGGTAAGTCAGATTGACCACTTTTTTGGCTTAAATTTATTTTAACTTAGAGAATGGTCATTCCAAGTTTCAATTAAGTGCATTCTGATTGTTAGAAAAACATGTCGTTTGCTTTGTTTGCAAAAACTTTTTACATTAAATACAGCAAACTTCCAAATGTTTTATTGTAATGTGATTAAATAGGTAGGCAATTTCATCTTGATACATGCAAAACTATTGTAATTAGGTGAATTAGTTTCAGCACACAGATCTAGCATGTATCATTTACACAAGAAAACTAATGAAAGAGTGTTAAAAAAATAACCATAAGGCCATCGTTGTTATTACACTGTTTCAAGTTTGGTAGTACGAAAATGGCCGTTGGCTGCTATGCAGGTTCATTTCCCTAATAGGACAACTGCATACATACAATTGTTCCAGGTGTGGAGATTGTGCACGATAGAGAAAAAAAATCTAGAAATTACAATAATGTAACAATTGTCTTTTTCATCATCATCATCATCAGCCCGAGTCAGTCCTCTACCGGACGTAGGGATCTCCAATAGCACCCCACTGACTCTCCTCCACCACAATCCCTACCGCTTGATTTATGAATATTATGGCACCACCTAGTTACAGGGCGCCAACAGGGCAACAGGAGCCCCCAGCGCCCAGACCTGAATGTACACTTCTCATCAAAAAAATCGAAACACTTTCGTTTTTATTGTTTTTGTCCTAATTTTTTACAAAAGAGAATTAATTCCATGAAAAAAAAAACATTATTGTGTAGCTGGCAGTTTGGTCATTACAGTAAGAAGAAAAAAATCAAAATTCGAAATTAGAATTTCATTTGTTTATCCTATAAATGAAATTAATCACTGTTTTGAGACAAATGTGTATTTAGGGTTGGAGTACGTTTCTCGTTTAAAAACTAAAAATTAGCGCTTGTCTTTAAACTTTTTGTTTCTTATTTCATTTACTGTGACTTTGGGACGTCTGAAAAAACTTTTTTTTCTAAAACATATGGATACTTCGCCCGCAGAAGCCGCCCAAGTGGTGGCATTGCTGGATTCTGGACTTAGTCAGCGTGTTGTGGCTGCAAGATTGCATCTAAGCTTATCATCTGTTCATAGAGTCTACAAACGCTATCGGGAGACTGGTTCGTTCACGCGCCGTTCAGGATCTGGCAGGAATCGGGTCACTTCTGAGCGAGATGATCGATTTATTGTAACAACTTCTTTACGAAATCGACGCCTTAACGCTTTTCAACTGCAGCAGCAGCTTCGCGTTGTACGAAGAGTAGCTGTAAGTGACTCTACAATAAGAAGAAGGTTGAAGGAACGCGGATTGGCACCGCATAAGCCAGCGAATGGGCCGAAATTAACTGCAGACCATCGAAGAGCGCGCCTTAACTTTGCACGCGAGCACCTAACTTGGTCATACCTTCAGTGGAGCAAAGTACTGTTTTCTGATGAGTGTAAAATTATGCTGTATGGTAACGACGGAAGGAACAAGGTCTACAGAAGAGATGGAGAACGCTTTGCACAATGCTGCATTGAAGAAAAGGTCAGCTATGGTGGCGGTTCGTGGACGGTTTGGGGAGGAATCAGCGCCGACGGTAAGACAGAACTTGCCTTTGTGTCTGGACCACGGCTGCCTGCACTAAACTCTCATCGGTACATCGAACAGTGTCTTGAACCTCATGTGATGCCCTATGCACATTTTATTGGCAACGACTTCATATTCATGCACGACAATGCTAGAGCTCACACCGCGGGCGTCGTACGAGATTATCTTACCGAAGTCGGTATCTCCATTATGGTATGGCCAGCAAGAAGCCCGGACATGAATCCCATTGAACATCTATGGGATGAATTAAAGAGACGAATTCGAGCAAGAGATCCAGCCCCAGAAACACTTAGCCAGCTGCAAAATGCAATCCAAGAGGAATGGGATAATATACCACAACATGTGATCGTGACTCTCATCCGATCGATGAAGAACCGTATGGAAGCAGTAATAAGAGCTCGCGGAGGGAATACAAGTTATTAAATAAACGTTTCTTAATTTTTTTTTTCATTTACGCGTGTTGTTTTACCCATTTCCTTCATATTCCATACAGGGTAAAAATTACTCATTATACAAAATACGAAATCTATGAAGACTTAATTTGAATTTAGAACAATAACATTAGGATTTAAAAACCTCATACTACTCACTATTAAATGACATTTTACATTTATTCCTAAATATACACATTTTTCTGATAATCCTTATCAAATCATAAACTGCGAGGTGTTTCGATTTTTTTGATGAGAAGTGTATTTACTTTGTGTTAATCCGCAATTAAAAAGAGTCCTAATCATTACTAATGACTAATGCCTAATTAACTAGTCTTCTAAATTAACTATGTTTACGATATGGGCGAAGCTTTTAGTACATCCCACATATTAATTAATTTTCAAAAATATTAACTAAAACAAGCATTAACCAGTTTAGAACGACCAACAGCAATATTTCACCCCAAATCCCTGAACTTTAATGCTACAGATTTAACCACTATTCCCGGACAATAGATTTACATTAACCGACAATTCAGTGAAATTGAGATAAGACCCGCTAAACGATGGGATTACACGGATATGAATGTTATATAATATATCTTATTTGTATCCGTGCTTAGTAGGGTGCATATCAATTGTGGTACAGAATGAATAACACGAATTATATTAAATTGTACTGTTATGATTTCTGGAAGCGGTTAATACGAATAATTTAGTATAATTGCTTTGAATCAGTACCACTCTCAACACTTAACTATATACATATCTACATATACAAATAAATAATTGGGTTATTAATGTGACTGCGAAAGGTTAAACGAAATGTATTGCTTTTTAGGGTTCCGTAGTCGACAACGAACCTTTATAGTTTCGCCATGTCCGTCTGTCTGTCTGCGGCATAGCTCAGAGGTTCTTGGTACTGAAATTTAATACAGACATGGATATTGTTCACGCCGAAAAAGTGGTAAAATAAAATTATGAAACATATTTTTTTAGGGTAGCTCCCAAACATGTAAAGTGGGGATGATTTTTTTTTTCACACGCACTTGGGCGCTTTTTTATTACACTTGATGGTAAGTGATGATGCAGTCAGTGATAAAGCATGCATGTCTTGCAGAAACTAAAAAAAACGTTAACCTTTTCTGGACTTTATCCTGACTGAACCTACTATTCATGGAACCCACTACATAACAGTGCCTTTACCTTTACATAAACCGACAAAGACACAAAATGTATTTTACACGCCATCGTCCCATCTCGGCGGTCGTTACGATCATAATAATGATATTTATTTTCCCATTTCCACTTAAACTTCCACTGGAAGTGAATGGATTTTATTTTAAGGAGTACGCTTGTTTTCTTTGAGAGGCAACCTAAGCATAGGTGTGATTTGCTGTCAGTATAATTGACGGAGCTCATTAGGGACAGTGCCAGCCAGGGCTGCAGGATTTTCCGAAAGAATTACTGAGGTCCTGATACGCGAAGGGCGATTGAAGGAACATGGATGGGTTTTAGTCAGTAAGAGTCTGACTCTCCCACCCACTCTGCCCACAGTTTTGCGTTTGATGATTTCCAATCCTAGAAAAAGACGTGGCTTGTTATTAGTTTACCAAAATATTGGCAGCTATGTCCAAGTCTCATTCAACTAGGACAGAATCTAGTGTAGATTCCGGACTGTTACTGAATAAAATCTCTATAAGTACCTACACTACATTTGCTAAACCACGCCTGGCTCTTCCATAAACTTGAGTTCTTTGTAAAAGATGTTATTCGCAGCTCTGTGATAACAATTTATCAACAGTCACCTTCACGTTGTAAATTAATAAAGGGTGTAATAAAACCTTATTTATTTGACACTAAAATTACTTTTTTTATATGTTTTTATTTAAAACTAGCTGCCCCGCGCGACTTCGTTCGCGTGGTATGCAACTCCTACCCAACTCCTACCCAACTCCTACCCAACTCCTACCCAACTCCTACCCAACTCCTACCCAACTCCTACCCAACTCCTACCCAACTCCTACCCAACTCCTACCCAACTCCTACCCAACTCCTACCCAACTCCTACCCAACTCCTACCCAACTCCTACCCAACTCCTACCCAACTCCTACCCAACTCCTACCCAACTCCTACCCAACTCCTACCCAACTCCTACCCAACTCCTACCCAACTCCTACCCAACTCCTACCCAACTCCTACCCAACTCCTACCCAACTCCTACCCAACTCCTACCCAACTCCTACCCAACTCCTACCCAACTCCTACCCTACTCCTACCCAACTCCTACCCAACTCCTACCCAACTCCTACCCAACTCCTACCCAACTCCTACCCAACTCCTACCCAACTCCTACCCAACTCCTACCCAACTCCTACCCAACTCCTACCCAACTCCTACCCAACTCCTACCCAACTCCTACCCAACTCCTACCCAACTCCTACCCAACTCCTACCCAACTCCTACCCAACTCCTACCCAACTCCTACCCAACTCCTACCCAACTCCTACCCAACTCCTACCCAACTCCTACCCAACTCCTACCCAACTCCTACCCAACTCCTACCCAACTCCTACCCAACTCCTACCCAACTCCTACCCAACTCCTACCCAACTCCTACCCAACTCCTACCCAACTCCTACCCAACTCCTACCCAACTCCTACCCAACTCCTACCCAACTCCTACCCAACTCCTACCCAACTCCTACCCAACTCCTACCCAACTCCTACCCAACTCCTACCCAACTCCTACCCAACTCCTACCCAACTCCTACCCAACTCCTACCCAACTCCTACCCAACTCCTACCCAACTCCTACCCAACTCCTACCCAACTCCTACCCAACTCCTACCCAACTCCTACCCAACTCCTACCCAACTCCTACCCAACTCCTACCCAACTCCTACCCAACTCCTACCCAACTCCTACCCAACTCCTACCCAACTCTTACCCAACTCCTACCTTTTTTTTTTTTTTTTTTTTTTTTATCCTATGTCCTTTTCCTGGTTCCAAGCTGCCTCCCCTCCAATTTTCAGCCAAATCGGTTCAGCCGATCTCGAGTTATAAGTGGTGTAACTAACACGACTTTCTTTTATATATATAGATTGCCAGATTTTGCGAAATAATAATTTTGGTGCTGTTAAGAAAACAAAGGAAGAAAAGTTTGGAGCTTTGCTTGTGTTTTTAGGGTTCCGTAGTCCGACAAGGAACCCTTATAGTATCGCCATGTCCGTCTGTCTGTCTGTCTGTCTGTCCGCGGCATAGCTCCGAGGTTCTTGTTACTAGGAAGCTGAAATTTAGTATGGATATGTATATTGATCACGCCGAGAAAGTTGTAAAATAAAATTTTGAAAAATATTTTTTTTTAGGGTAGCTCCCAAACACGTAAAGTGGGGATGAATATTTTTTTTCTCGCGTACCCCCTCCGTGTGAGGTATCGTAAGATAGGTCTTCTAAAAATATTATGGGTGTGCCAAGACCATTTTTCGGTTAAGCGAGCCATTTGCGAAATATCAAGATTTTAAGTGAAAATTTTTGTTCGATACGAGTTACCCCCGTCTAACTTTTGAATGGCTGTAACTAGAAATGTGAAAAAAATCACAGACGTAGCACATGTAATGAACTTACAAGGAAAACTATCACGGCTAAGTAGGCTTAACCGTTTACAGAGTTGAAGTCGACTAACTAAGACCTACTACGGATCCCTATTGCGCGTGGCCCGACACGCACTTGGCCGGTTTTTTTTAAATTGAAATCTACACATATAAAATGCTTTGTCTTGAATGATTGACTGATCAACGCACAGCTTAAACAGCTGATCGTAGACACCTGAAACTTGGAGGGTGTGTTTTTTGTATGGCGTAAGCATCCGATAAGAAAGGATTATCCGAAATTCTAGCCCTTAGGGGGTGTGAAAAACGGGGGCAAAGCTTGGATGAAACCACTTCATGTTTAATCTGAATTCGTATAGGCCACGCGGGCGAAGCCGCTGGCGGAAAGCTAGTCCGTAATAATATAATAATTACTCTGTCTGTCTGTCATTCTTTCAGTTTATTTGACATTTGGTATGGAAATAAATAAAAACCTGGACTAGGACATTGTTTTTATCCGGTTGGTGGTTTGCCCGACCTGGGAATCTAATTCAAGGCCTCCTGCAGTCATGCTAAGCAATACATGTACAAATCAGACAATTGTAGTGTTACCAGAACAATCTACCGGAAATTGAATAATTAAGTCATTCATGCAAATTAGAGACCGGAAATTATATGAAATATACCATTTGGAACTAATATTTTTTAGATAGTTATCATAATTATAAAGTCATGTATTTTTTCAGTCTCGGTTATGTTAGGACAAGTCAAAGTGAAGGCATCTGATCATCTTCACTGAAAGGGGACCTTGATTTAGGGTATTATAATGACCTTATAGTTACCTAAATCAGGGTCCCTGAGCCATAAATAATTAATGGAAGTGTAATAAGCGAAACACAGTTACACTATACTACTCAGGCCCAAGTCCACCGACAAGATCAACTCAAAACAGCTGTTTACCATAAATTCAAACTTCTGTTTTACAATGGATACCTATTCATTTGTTTTTTTTATTCCTAATACAGTCGATTACAAAGCCGGTATTGAACAAGAAGTTGACATCACGAGAATTCCCGCTTCGTGGTTAAAAAATGTTTTATTTAACGAGCCGATTAGGTAACCATCTGTCGATGAAGTTGGCCCTTACACTATCACACTATTACGGTGTTTCCAAGCTTGTAAGGGAGTCCTAAATTCAACCCTGATTCAGATAAAAATCCTTTCCTATGGCCTAATGGCTATATTAGGCCATAGGAAAGGGTTGTTAAGAAGAAGAAGCTTCCTAGCTTCCAGCCTAGAAGCTGGTGAATGGCTTAAAGACGCAAAGGATAATACTATTCACATTTATTTGAGAAATTATAATAAACTAACAAATCCTGAGAAAATTACTTGTCGCGGATGAAACTGAGGGAAACAGCTAGTTTTATCTAAATAGGTTCAGCTTTTTTACCTTCAAAGCGTGACAGACAGAGGCACTGTCATATTTGTAATATTAGTGAGAATTTACAATCCAACATCTCTTAAATATCTCTCTGATCCTCTATATTTTCCTTCATTCGACTCCTGCGCTGCCTTCAACGCATCCATTGACCGCAATTAACTTCGAAAT
This sequence comes from Pyrrhia umbra, assembly GCA_963891755.1. Taxonomy (NCBI): domain Eukaryota; kingdom Metazoa; phylum Arthropoda; class Insecta; order Lepidoptera; family Noctuidae; genus Pyrrhia; species Pyrrhia umbra. The sequence continues at coordinate 1,556,645 of OY982934.1, read as the reverse complement.
TACAAACAAATTAGATTGCTTACCAACCATAAAATGACTTTTCGATAAACTGTACAATCTGTATCTGTAGTAATATATAAAATGCATGATAGTATCTGCGTTAGATATTTTCTTTAACTGATCGGGGATAGCCAGACAAAATGGCAGTGCGATGTTTTTTGTTGTTTTTATTTTATGCATATTGTGTTTCGGAAAAGGTGAGTTATTGGTATCAGAAAGGTTTTTTTTTTACATTTTTAGAAATTTTCTCAGGAATACTTTGTCTGATTTATTGTGACTTAAAAAAAAACAATTGTAAGAACAGTTTCTTTTAGGCCAGTGCTTTTAGCCTCTAAAAACGGTAAAAAGTGAATTAAATAATAGTAGGATGAAACCCATTGGAAAAATAGGAGAATACAATAAAAATGATAGGAAAAATAAATTACGGGCGATCTGAGGTCAGGAAGTGGGGGGGAGGGGGGGTTAAAGTTAAAAAAACGGTTTATCTCAATTTCCGGCAAAACTACAAGTCCTATGAAAAAAAGTTAAATGGCAAAATTGTAGGTAATAAAAAGATCTACAACTTTTGGATTGACAGTTTTTTCACATAACCTTAAAATTTATGTGAAAAAATCAAAAAACCAAGTTTTTGGTTTTTTATTTTTATCTTTTACAATAATAATTTTTTTTCCACGAAATTTGGTGAAAACTTACTTTTCTATGTCCCAAATTCACTGTAATTTATTTGATTTAAAATAATTATTTTTTCACCCTTATTTTGACTTAATATCGAAAAAACACCCTAATTTTCAATCGAAAATTTTCGTGTCAAAATATCACTTTTTTAAAAAAAGACGGTAGTCTTTTTGTTCTTTGAAATCTCTACTTTCAGATGGTATAAAAAATATTTACATTGCTATGGTAAATGTTCTTAGAAAATATAAAGAAACGCTACGAAATAACAGGTAGTAAGGCCTAGACCGGCTTAATTTTTTTGCGTAGATGCCTATTTATTGCTATTTTAAGATAACTTATGTATCTGAGTGACCTACGGAACCTCGGGCCTCTCTATGAAATACCTTTTAGCTCATTAAAAGGTATTTCATAGAGAAGTGGGGAGTTGCTAGAAGGATCTAGGCCTTGCTAACTGTTATTTCGTAGCGTTTCTTTATATTTTCTGAGAACATTTACCATAGCAATGTAAATGTTTTTTTATACCATCTGAAAGTAGAGATTTCAAAGAACAAAAAGACTACCGTCTTTTTTAAAAAAAGTGATATTTTGACACGAAAATTTTCGATTGAAAATTAGGGTGTTTTTTCGATATTAAGTCAAAATAAGGGTGAAAAAATAATTATTTTAAATCAAATAAATTACAGTGAATTTGGGACATAGAAAAGTAAGTTTTCACCAAATTTCGTGGAAAAAAAATTATTATTGTAAAAGATAAAAATAAAAAACCAAAAACTTGGTTTTTTGATTTTTTCACATAAATTTTAAGGTTATGTGAAAAAAGTGTCAATCCAAAAGTTGTAGATCTTTTTATTACCTACAATTTTGCCATTTAACTTTTTTTCATAGGACTTGTAGTTTTGCCGGAAATTGAGATAAACCGTTTTTTTAACTTTAACCCCCCCTCCCCCACTTCCCGACCTCAGATCGCCCGTAATTTATTTTTCCTATCATTTTTATTATATTCTCCTCCTTTTATTGGAAAAGGAGGAGAATCACTACATAGTATAAAACAAAGTCTTTCTCTGTCCCTATATATGCTTAAATCTTTAAAACTACGCAACGGATTTTGATGCGGTTTGTTTTAATACATAGAGTGATTAATGAGGAAGGTTTTAGTATATAATTTGTCAAGTTTTTGTATCCGTTAGCTAAAATATCGCGGGCGAAGCCGCTGGCGGGAAGCTAGTACTTTCTAATTGTATTTTAGACACCACTAACTAGTGGTAAAGGAAAACATCATATTGTGGAGACCTGGAGCCTTACCATGACGTGCCAAAACAAGATTATTTTTGTTGTAATAAGGGACGGAGCTATACGACGTTAGTAGCTGTGTCGAGCTACACGACGGTAGTAGCTGTGTCACGCTCTCAAACTTGAATAGTGATTGCAAATCACGTGGAGGTATAGACCGTGGACTAAAAAGTCTGAAATCGCCAATGCATCTCGAGGAATCGTGTCTTCTCTGTATGAGAAGAGGCCTTTACCCAGCAGTGGGATAGTAAATAGGCCGTGATGATGATGAATACCGGTTCATAATTTCAAACTGTTATACAGGAAAAAAAATTAACCAGTGCGCAATTTTTTTTGGTGGTTCAGTATCAGTAATAGAATACATTTCAATGTTTTGTTCAATTTTTTTTTATTTTTTTTTCACCCGTGTCCTATTTTGAAAAATGAAAAATATGGACATAACCTATTCGTAATGGCACTGCACTGAGCTCACAGGTACAATACGACTCAGCTGATATCGCGCCGAGCGGCGAATAATAGACAAACGATAACTTTTTTTTAGTACTTAGACGTAACAAACTGAAAAATACGTGTTTTTTTAAAAGTGTTGAAGTTTATTATGACAGAATTTGCGCACTGGTTAAAAAAATATCCTGTATATTCAACTTGTTTCAGGTGACATACTTCAGCGTGGAGCACCCCCGAGTCACGTATTACAATCCTAAATTCCTATCATATGCAAACTTGACGGCAGTGCGATACAGCCGCACGAACCCCGTTTATTACGTCGCACTTAATTTGCATACAGTTAGACCCTTCGATAAAAGTATTTATGTGAGTTCCTTGCCTATTCATCATCTGCCTAGCCTTTTCCCAACTATGTTGGGGTAGGCTTCCAGTCTTAACCGGATGCAGCTGAGTACCAGTGTTTTACATGGAGCGACTGCTATCTGACCTCCACAACCCAGTTACCGGGTAACACGGTACCCCTTGGTAAGACTGGTTGTCAGACTTTCTGGCTTCTGACTAACCGTAACGACTGTCAAAGATCTACAAATGACCGACCGCGCCAAGCGCAGCTTAACCTTTGATCGGTCGAACCGTGCGGCTGTTGCTTAGCCACGAGCTCCTCATGAGTTCCTTGCCTATTATATTTGCTTTAAAAATCATTCGTTTTTCAAAATATACTACTCTAGCATCCGTAAGGAGGGCAGGAGCCTTGAGACGACTCCCGGCCACCGTAGGCGCAGGCCTGCGGACGGTGAGCAATGGGTGGCTCGCCGTCTTGTAAGCACCAGGCCCGTGTCGACGGCGTGTTTGTATTTCAAAAAGTCTGACAACCAGTCTCACTAAAGAACATCGTGTTCCCCAAGAACTGGGTTGTGAAGGTCAGATACGCAGTCGCTCCATGTAAAACACTAGTACTTAGCTGCATCCAGTTAGACTGGAAGCCGACCCCAATATAGTTGGGAAAAGTCTAGGCGGATAAGTATAGCACCTTTACTTCCAGATAGACATGTACTTCTACGAGCTCCTGACGAACCAGTACAAGCGCAGCTTTATAGAAATGCACTTCGACTGGTGCTACCTCGTGGAGAAGGACATGTTCTTCGGCGCCTCCATGAGGGCGGGAGGAATCAAAACACCCTGTCCGCACATGGTAAATATGTTTAGTATACACTAGCTCTCCACCCGTGGCATTGCCACATGGACATTTTTTTTTACACCTTGTGTTACATTATTCAAGTTTTAGTAGGGATCCCGAATTATTTCTGGAAATAAATATAGCCTATGACACTTCGTAAAGATAAAGCTTTCTAACGGTGAAAGAATTTTTAAAATCGGTCCAGTAGTTTTTGATTTAAAACCCTACAAACAAACAAACAAATCTTTCCTCTTTATAACATTAGTATAGAAGTATAGATTATTCTTACTAATCCTTACTATCTTCACTGATAGGTATTATAGATGCAAAAGTAGCTTTGTCTGTTTGTCTGTTACCCTTTCACGGTAAAACGTCTGATCCGATTTTATTGAAATTGGAGATGGAGATTGAAAAAAGAGGGACATAGGATAGTTTTCATCCGGCCAAAAAAAGTTACCCCTCTGACATTTTTTAGGACAACCTCATTTGGCTAGGTATTTGTGAAGCGTGGGTAAACCTATACATACATCAAATAAATGATTAGAAATCTAGCATACCGTTTGCTACTTTTCAGTTTTAAGTACCTACTTTCTAAGTTTATGCGGGAAGCCGCTAAGTGAAAATTCTGGTAATGTAAAAATCGCAAGGAAACACGAACAAGCATGTTGATCAATTGCCGTGCTTTCTCCAAGCGACGGGACCGTAAATAACCTGATAATGTTATTCCTTTGATTTTTCGGCCCCTAGCCAACGGCCATTTTTAATAGCCTATCTATCAAAAAAAAATATACTTACGATACATAGAATTTTGACATAAGATATTATATACTACTAATGTCAAAAACCTATCTCTAGTAAGCATCTAATAATAGATAAGTTATTGAAAATGCCCGATAAGAAATCAAAGAGTGTCGCACTACAGATTTTACGAAAAATGTAAACAATTTCATTACCTATTTTGTTCTAGTTTTCCCACATGACAAATTACATTAAATGATGATGTTTAGAGCATGAAATTGACATATTATAAAAGCGCCATCCTCACGCCATTTTGTTAATTTCTGTGGCAGAATTAGAACAAAATAGGTTACGACTTTGTTTACAATTTTTGTAAAATCAAATGGTTCAGACTAAACTAATACAATTAGGAAGTCGTGGTGGCCCAGTGGTTAAGACACCTGCATCTCGTGTAAGAGTGTGCGGGTTCGAAACCTGGCAAGTACCAATGTGACTTTTCTAAAGTCGTATGTACTTTCTAAGTGTATCTTAGATGCCACTGACTAACGGTGAAGGAAAACATCGTGAGGAAACCTGATCTAAAAATGTCTGAAATCGCCAATCCGCCTTGGGCAAGCGTGGTGATTAATGCTCATGCCTTCTCTATATGAGAAGAGGCCTGTGCCCAGCAGTGGGACAATATATAGGCTGATGATGATACTAATAAATTTAATTTTTAGGGCCCAATACGAATGTCGAATATGACAGTCAACCCAGCAGTGATCCCCAAAGGTTTCCCATTCACCAGAGGCAGAATATATGCGAACATAACTCATCCGAAGACCAAGGCTAGAGTGGGAGATGGATACATTGACATGAGACTAGCGACCATAGACACAAAAGATTCTAAAGCAGTGTTTATATAATTGAAAGTTTCGTTTAAAAAAAATAAGGTGAACTAACGCTAGCCACCATCTTGAAATGTCATTTTTAGTGATAATGATACCAATTAATGGAAATTTCCATTTTTTAAGTAAATCATGACATGATGAATAGCAATTTATTAATTCATCATTTTAGTTTTTATAAAAATCTTAAATTGGAAACAATAAAATGCAATATTTAAACATTTAACACACATTTGGATGTTAGTAGATGGCTCACAAGCCGAAACCCTCCTGATTATTAAGTAGTCACCGCGGCCGATGGATATCTACAACACCAGAGGCATCGCAGATCATCATTGCCCTTTCTAAACTATTTCAGCGCAAAATCTACTCTTATTGAATAGCGCTATATTTTTACTAATAGTTGGGTAAGAATTTTCCCTTGGCAGGTATCATCAAAATGACATTTCAAGATGGTGGCTAGCGTTAGTTCACTTATCAGCCACGTTCATAAATAGCCATGTCGTAATATAGCCATGTCGTACTGTATATATAGTACATGGCTATTTATGAATGTGGCTGATAGGTGAACTAACGCAAGCCACCATCTTGAAATGTCATTTTTAGTGATAATGATACCAGTTAATGGAAATTTCTATTTTAAATATATAAAAATTTCATTAAATTGAAATCGGCATAATAAATAAATAAATAATTTATGTTGTTTACTTAATTTTTGTATTTTTTGCTTAGAAAATGCCTAGCCGACTATTCATTGCAGCATTCTAAGTCAGTCTATTTTTTATTATTATCTTGTTATTATTGAAAAAAAGAAATGATTTTCTAATAATATTATGCTATTTTTCATCACCTTTAGAGTCTGTTTAAAAAAAATATATATCAACAGCGGTGAAGTTGCCATGTCAAATATAAAAGGTTTGTTGATTGAAACCCGATAAGTTTTTTTGTACATTTTTCTAGCAATTTTCACACCATCGACATCACGGTTGGCCGACACCAAACGAACGGAAAAAAATAAAAACCATTTTGCCCCCGAACTCTAAAAGTCCCCTTTTCGTTCGTGGGCAAAATGGATTTTATTTTATACACAGATTTTTTACTCCACTATGAGTGAGTATGTTGTATACGTGCTCTCCCAAAACACTACCCATATTTAATATTAATTAACATTTACACCTATGAAAATAACTCAGTACAGAAATATTGAATAGCTCATAGTATTAGTAAGCTGAAGTGGCAGTGGGCTGGTCATATTTGGCGAGGAAGCGACAACCATTGGGGTATTTATTTTTTTTTGTATGTCATCTCGCATGGCAACCTAGAAGATTGTCGACTGCTTAACCGGGCTTGCCATTTAGGGCATCAAGCTATTAGCTCAGCTCGCGGGTTGCCTCGTCGAGCTCGGGTCGGGAGACCATTGGGGTTCTTTAGTGTACGTCACGGAAAGATGGAGTGATAATCTGCGAAAGTCTGCAGAAGTTGGGGAGTCAAGGACCAAGCGATATGGCAAATGTTTGGTAAGGCCTATGCCCAGCAGCTGACTAAAAGTATGCTGATGATTTTAAAACAAATATGTAGGAGTTGGATAAGATTTGAGGATACTGCGTACCTATACCGGGGCTGCGGAATTGGTTGAAAGAGTTACCTACTGCGGCCTCGGAATGCAAAGGGCGAAGAAAGGAAGCAGGTTTTATTAAGAGTCTGACACTTCCACTCCGTCCACAGCGGGGACGGGGAGTCATTTGATAATATATTTTTTTCATCTCCACAAATTACATTCTTAGGAATACAGTTGACAATGAAAATAAAATTAGGCAAAATTTGGAGTCTGAACTAAGCTTAGGCCCGTATTTCAGAACTCCATTGATGATTTCCCATTCTTATAAAACAGAAAACTGCGTGCTTTCCACGCGCTGTGTAAGGTAAGTACAGACATTTTTACACCGTGGTTACTTAATATCAATTTTCCCTCATAATTTCAGCCCGCATAAAGTTCGGAAACCATAAAATATCAAACCATGGCTACTAAAATAGCCCTACACGGTGAGTTTAAGCATTATAACAGTGCTACAGGGTTACCCCCGGGGAAATTCGCCAGGAATGAAATAAAAATAAACAAACGCAGAAATATTTCGATACAGTTGCACAAATACAAATTCGTTTGTGCTCTACGTTGTTTTTAACCGACTACAAAAAATGGGTTTACCTAATGGCCGCAATGTTTTTCCGCGTATTTTCAATTTCTTTTTGGCTAGGTACCTATATGATATATTTTTTTTAATCTACTTCAAAGTAAGGCAAAGTACATGTGACAGACAGACAGATTGACGGACATGGCGAAACTATAACCATCTTACTAATAAAGTCAGATTAATTTTTAATCTCCTGCTTAGCAAAAATCTCACTCATAAATGCTGTTCAGCGTTAATCCGAACTTAAGTTAGTAGCTCAATCCTTGATTACGACTTTAAGTAAGGATTAGGTGAGAAATTTACACGTTTTTTTATAAGTAAGGCGGTAAGGGTTCCTTGTCGACTTCCGAACCCTAAAAAAGAGGTTCCCGGAATTCGTTGGTTTTTTTTATATTTATTTTTCATATAAGTTTGTTGAAACAATTATACACTACAGCTCAGTTAAATGGGTGACTACTAGACCAACAAAGCAATCGTTGAACAGAGTTGAACTAATATTAAACTTTCATTATTTGCTTTTTTTTCTTCATAAATCAAAGAACATATAGCTACAGGGAAAAATTACATCCCCGTTGCTATAAAAGGAAATTAAATAGCTTCGCCTTAGTCTCTTCATCTGATATCGTTAATAAAAATAACAATGCGCGAACGTTTGTAAGAGGAACGACAAGAAATTGAATTATTACAAGAGATTGGTTCCTTTTGAAAATTCTCCTATTTTGTGATGGTGATGTCGTTATGAGTTCGACAGATAAAAGAGATTGTGTTATGAGAGTATTATATTTATGTAATACTTCCCGCGGATTTGCTCGCGTACTGAGGGAAGTTTTTTATAAACTCTGATGAAAATAGCAATCCCATGTCCTTTCTCAGGTTTCAATCTATATCCATACCAAATTTCATCTAAATCGGTTCAGCTTTTGTAATGTGGAAGCGTAACGAATAAACTCACATTGGCTTGATGTCCGCGTCCATTCTGATCGAGCGACTGCCTGTCTAACCTCTACAACCCAGTTACCGAATAATACAATACGCCTTGATAAAACAAGTCTTTAGTAGCAGAAGCTAGAAAATTTGTCAAAAAAAGTTTTAAATATGTAAACTGTAACAGCAATAGTATTCTAACTTATTTATTCTTTCAAAGATCATTTTATTGCATCCACAATAAAAACTCATCTTACGAATCTCCTGCTCATTTTCATAAATCCACGTAAGGCTCCTCTTCAACTCGCGGCAATAAAAACGTAATCCCTTATTTCCTTAAACTGCACCTCAGTGTATGTAAGTAATGTTTTAACTGAAATATGGATGTAATTATCACTGCGTCAGAGTATTTCATGCAACTTACTTAGAATGGAAGAAAGAAGAATTAAAGAAAGAAAGAATCTTTTATTGACACAGCTCAAAGTATATAAATACAATATAATACAGGGTATAATAGAAGATAGAAGAAGACTAACACTTGCGTGTCAACTGATTGGATAGGTCTACTCAAATCTGTATGGCTCTTTCTCCATAAGGTAATTTCTGACATGAGCCTAGATATGTATAGTTACTTATATAAGTAGTTTTTCACGTTCCAATGCAACATATTTGTAGGAAGTAGCTTTCAAATAATAAAATAACAAATAATATCGTTACTAGCTTCTGACCGCGACTTCGTCCGCGTGGATTAGTGGTGCTCCGCTCCTATTGGTCTTAGCGTGATCATATATGGCCTATTGCCTTCCTCGATAAATGGGCTATCTAACACTGAAAGTTTTCAAAACGGGCAAGCAAACAAACAAACTCTTCAGCTTTATATATTAGTATAGATTATTATAGCAATAATCAGTTACATTTTAAAGGATAGATGAACAAACAGATTCAAGACGAAATTCAAAGGTTTCCTTTTTACATAAATCCTAAAAGCAGAAAACATCCAGTAATCTAGATCTATTTTCTAAAATAACATGAACCTGTTTTAACAGGTTAAATTATATACAGTTAAAACAACAATCAAGGGCATAACATCACTCTATAATCTCGCCTCCCATCTTGAGAGTGCAAAACAAACGAAAACTACTTATTAGTTGAGAAATTGGGCGTTCATTGTTGTTATAAGGTAAACAATGAGCCAGCTTACTGGGGATTTGGGCCGAACACGATTAGTTAGTTAGGGAACAAGAGCCTATAATTGCTAGATATGCCACGAGCCTAAAGCTGAGATAAATAGAAGTGTAGCTAAGTTGTCTTTGTCATTTACAGGGACCTTACCATTACATGCCAAGCAGGAATGGTTTGGTTGTGAAAAGAAATAGTGCTTTACTACCTTAGTAGCTGAGCCTCACTCTCACACCTGGGGGCTTACTCTAACTCAACGGAGACGAAGATTCGATTGAAATTCTGAACCATTCCTTGTGAATTTTAGGGCGGTAAGGTTCAAACAATTGTTATATATGGATTGTATAAGTACATACCTCTTTGTACAGAGCATCAGATCGCACCTTACCGCACCAGAAAAAATGTTATCGTCTATTCTCGGTCGTTCCGATGTTTCGTTTCGGTGAGTTAGACTAGGCCCCCTGAATAGTGATTGCAAAACTATGATGGTATGGCCTCAAAGAGGAAGTCAAGTCGAGTTTGACATCTTTTTAAAATTTTATAGAGCAGCCTGCAGGCAGTCAGTTGGTTGCTCGGTGTTACACCCCCTAACCGTGTCTAAGAGGGTATATTAGCGGCCAAGTTCACCGACAAAGATAACGGTCCGATCAACTGAAAACAGCTTTAGCATACATTAAAACTTCTACCATACGATGGATAACCTATCATTTGTGTTTTTTATTCCTAAAACGGTTGATTACCAAGCCAGGGTTGAACAAGAAGTTGCCAACACGAAAATTCCCGCTTCGTGGTTAAAAACGTTTTCGTTTAACGGGCCGATTATATAACCATCTGTCGGTGAACTTGGCTTTAAGCTGTCGTCCCCGACTGCTACCTTGGTAGCAGTCGTTGTTACAATTCTAAGTCAGAGGACGACAAGCATACTTGAGAAAACTGACACTGTTGAGAACGATATCATAATCTGCCTAGCCTTTTCCCAACAAAAACCCAGAAGAAAAAAGGCCTCCTTTAATGGAAACTTAGTCCATAGGTGAATACGGGAATGTCCGACAAAAACGCGGACGAAGTTGCAGGCTAGATTTTTAAAATGCGAATAGGTGGGTAGTTGCAACTTTTAAAAATTTTCAACTACCGCCATTTTTACGTATTCCTATCTCACCGCTCACTCAACGTCACCGCGACCTCAGTTCGACGACGCTGGTCATCCGCATTGTCCGCAAATTCAAGTGCGTGCGTGATCACCTTCTAGTGCATCGGTCTGCAACTCTGTTTGTGGATTCGCGACGTGGAATCGTGTTATGTACTCGTGTAGTTGTGTCTGTTGTGTGTTGTGTTGTGTGTATTGTGTGTACGTTCTCATACTCAAGAAAGAAGATTTCGAGATGAGATTGAAGAGGTTCCGTGGGCGGCCGCCACGTGTCTTAGCTGGAAGGAAAGTCCAAACCAAATCATCGCAGCTTATGAGGTGAGCTCCTATCAATATAATTACTTGTCATCCCTTCATTTATTTTTCTATATTGTTTCTTTATTCATCTGTAAATACAGTCTACTTATTTTGATAACCACGCCTAAGGTTTCTACTGCAAACAAGAATATTTTGGTATTAGGCGCCAACAGACATTATAGGGCTTATTAGGTTAGTAAAATCTATAGCCCTCACAATAAGAAGAAAAAATAGTTTGTTGTATAACTATCAAATTACAACAGACATTGTGATCTATGACCTAACCCACACAGAGCAGACTTAGCACGGGGGATGGACAAACCCTTTTTTCTTTTTTGGAAATTCTTTTTACCACACATTCACGTAACACATATTCTGGGGACAAAGATTGGAGAAAACGCATTTTAAATCATCTGATTGGTGGCAACTTAGATCTTCTTTTTACGTGAATAAGTCTTTAATGAGACAATTTAGATTAATGTTTAGTTTGTTGTTGCAACTATAAATCTATCATCTACATCCAAGTGTATCACACCACTTAATAGCTAAAATATTAAAGAACTGATTACTTGCAGTGAGGACTGCTTAATGAACTTGTATTTATGTAAAACACTCGGCCGTGTTCACGACTCACCCCGATGTTTTCTCTTTGGAAATGGGTACGACGTATAACGTTTAGTATCGTATCGGCATAAATTAAATAAGAATGTTATTTTGTTACCATGGTAAATAATTAATTAATTATTGTCGATACCAATAGATTTTATGCAAAATGCAAACAAAGTCGTAATCTATTTTGTTCAAATTCTGCCACAGAAATTATTCAAATGGTGTAAGGATGGCGCATGTCAATTTAATGCTCTAAACATCATCACTCATCATTTAATGCCATTTCATTTATCTATGTGGGAAAATTAAAACAAAATAGGTTATGATTTTGTTAATATTTTTGGTAAAATCAATCTGTACGGACTATAGTTAGCAAGGAGATAGTGTGGTTGACTACCCAGATGTACCTGCATTTAAGCTTGCTACGTTGTATTACAAATACACAATAGGTAATTGACAGCTGTAAATAATATATAGTTAGAACACTCTTTAATTTTGTCTATGGTTAAAGAATATAAAAAAGGCGGGAACCTAGCTGTCAATTAGAAGATTCTTGGGTAAGATGATGGTCGACGTAATTTGTAAGTGCAAATAATTTATTGTTTTAAGGATAAAATAGTAGCTGAACACTTCTAAGTTCACCGATTATTTATATTTAATAATAGTCCGCTTCTGGATGCTAAATATATTATGTTATCTTATGCCGTATCCAGAATGCTGCAGATCTCTGAGTAATGTCATTTGTTTAGGACGGGACAAGTTTTTGACTGCTCCCACATTATTAAAAGGTCGTTAAACACACTTTGTTTGTACACACCTGGCAACACCTGCTGCTGGAGCCTAGAGACCCGCACCGAATGAGTTTGTTCTACATGACAATATTGAGTGTAGGATCAATTAGCATTATTTACTAGCACATAACAACATAATACCAATTCATTTTACGAAAAATGAGCAGGTTTTTCCAAAGACATATTTACTTTCTAAGTGAATCTTAGATGCCAGTAACTAACAGCGAAGGAAAAAATCGTGAGAAAGCCTGCATTAAAAAGCCTGAAATCGTCAATCCGCTTTGAGCAACGGATGTGATTAAAGCTTGTATGTATGTATTTTTGATTGTTTTTCTTTCACACGAAAACTACTGAACGAATTTGGATGAATTTTGGTACACATATCTATACTAATATAATAAAGCTGAAGAGTTTGTTTGTTTGAACGCGCTGATCTCAGGAACTACTGGTACGATTTGAACAATTCTTTCAGTGTTAGGTTAGGTTAGGTTATAATTATCACGCTAAAACCAATAGGGGCGGAGCACCACCATTCCACGCGGATGAAGTCGCGGACAGAAGCTAATAGATTATAATCTGGTGTAACACATTGAATATATTTTGTACGGGTGTACGAAGTGGTTCCATTAGGATGCAGGTGAAACCGTGGGAATCAGTTAGTACACATATTATTATACCTATTTACAAGAATCTGGCACATATGAATGATTATTATTTGCCATATTATTTACATACAAAAAATAAGTATAAATATAATGAAATAAACATGGTAGCTATAAATAGAACTCTATGACGCACATCGACAATTTCTGTCTCACGTTTTCCTCTATATATCAACTTTCTACTAGGGGCACAATTGTGGGAGGAGGTCTAATTTCGGCAACAGTAGGGCAATTTGTTTCCATTGTAGCTCGCCACCGCCTGCGTGGTATGGTCTCCTGGTAGTTTATTTATGTTTCGTGGTGGAAATATTATGATTTTTACGGTAAATAAACACATACCTATTTTCTATGCGATAAAAATTATCATGTCATGTTTGTTACTCTTTCAAGCAAAAAGTACTGAACGGATTTGGATGAAATTTGGTACACACATAGTTTATAGCCTGGATTAACACATAGGATACTTTTTATCCGGGTGCGCGGAGTAGTTTCTCCAGGATACAGGTGAAACCGCCTCTTCTAAAATATTTGACACAATTTTCACGTTAACTGAAGCTATGATGTGCCATAAACGCAATAGTTGTACAATTTGTCCGTATTGTAGTTCCCCGGACAATACTCGTTGATGGTGCGGTCACCTCGTCCGATGTGACGAGCACCTATGTTTAATTTTACATACATCTGTTTAATTTTATATAGTAAAATATTATGGAAGAGCGTTTGTTATGTTGAACGGGTACCAATTCATAAAGATTATTTTCCAGTTTTTCTTAATAGGTTTTTTTGGATGTAGCAAGACTTTTTGTAAATATGTCTGTCTGTCTGATTTGATCCGCATCGTGAGAGAACTACTTGACGCAACCGGATAAAAATATCTTATGCCCTTCTCCAAGGTTTAAGCTATCTCCATACCGAATTTCATGGACATCGGTTCAGCCGTTTTACCGTGAAAGCTTAACAAACAATCACATTTATAATGTTAGCAATAATTATTTCCAAATAAACTATAACAATAACATAGAAAATAAACGCTATTTATTTTGTACTAAAGTCCTAAGTCTTTCTCAATGTTATCAAATATTTTTTTAAATACCGTATGAAATACTACAAAAGAAAAGAAAAGGGAACAGCTCGCCAACTTTTAAATGTACACAGAAAACTGTAGCGACCAAGCATTTTGTAAACACAGCTAACACCAGTCATATTTAATTTCGGAACCCAAAAGTTTTAAACCAGAACACGCATTACCAGCTAAACAAACTAACATACATTATTTTTATGTGTTATTCAAATGTCCAATTAAAATTCAAGCAATGCCGTTTACCCTTCACGTGGCCTCGTGTTTAAGTTTTTCATGATTATTGCTGTGAACAACCGGTCTGTAAGGCTGAAATTACTATTTTATTATCCTAATTCTACTTAAAACTTTTCTACTTATATATTAAATGCGAAAATAGAACCTAGAAGTTCTTCTCAACTATAACATACCTACAAACATACAAATTTTACTTTCAAAATTTTCCCAGAAGTTTTTTTATTTCCGGTATATTTTGAGACAGTAAATTAAAATCTACTAGCCATTTTTTTGTATAAATTTTTACTTTTTGTATACAGCAGTGATGAACAATGAAAACAATTAAAATATTATATAAGTACATATGTGGAGGAGCTCGTGGCTAAGTAACAGCCGCACGGTTCGACCGATCAAAGGTTAAGCTGCGCTTGACAGCGAGACTCCTCCGTGCCTCGGAAAGCACGTTAAGCTGTTGGACCCGGCTGTCATTTGTAGATCTTTGGCAGTCGTTACGGGTAGTCAGAAGTCAGAAAGTCTGACAACCAGTCTTACCATGGGGTATCGTGTTACCCGGTAAAAACTGGGTTGTGGAGGTCAGATAGGCAGTCGCTCCATGTAAAACACTGGTACTCAGCTGCATCCGGTTAGACTGGAAGCCGACCCCAACGTAGTTGGGAAAAGGCTAGGCAGATGATGATAAGTTCATATGTACTTTTTAATATCATACCGAAAATTTAAAAATTAAATAAAAAACAGTTACCTGGTTATGTTTCCAAAAGTCTCTATAATAATCAAAACGTAATAAAAGCGCGCATCCTGTAGTTAAACCAGGCAAGTTAGACATATAAACCGGAGATTAACTTGGTTTAACGAGGTTTAAACTATGATAATCGACGATTAAGACAAGACAGGATGCGAACAAAGTTCTAGTCTGAACATTATATTAGAAAAGTTTGTACGGAAAAGGTGAACTCTTAGATGTATAATTACTGGAAGCGATTTTATACAGAAAGTAAATATATTTTTAAACAATATTTATGGTCCTTATATGTATTATAAAAAAAATGTTTTAAAAACCAGTATAAAAAAAAACCAAAAAGCGTGAAACATGTTTTTTTTTGCCGTAATCGAAAACACTTTTAGGTTAACTTAAGAAAATTATGATGCTATGTGATTTTTTCTTAACTTTCTTTTGTTTCTTCTTTTATTTTTAAATTAAATCTAAAGAATTAAAAATACGAACTTAAAATATATAGTACAAATAAAAAAATAAAACAAATATACTTATATAAAAAAAGTCAAAGTGCTGAACCTCATCGCTGTCATCTGGTAACGTTTATACTACTTCGTTTACGTGGATTTCGATACCATATTGGCCCAGATAGTTTATTAAAAAGTATCCTACGTGTAAATACTAAGTCTGATCGGTTGTTTTGCGTGAAATATATGTCGTAACATATAAACCCATACATGAATACGTCCATCCTCAATGTGTTTGTAACGTCTTGTCTAGCCACATCCAGCGTCACATGTCACATAGACACGTTCTTCCTTTGAAGTCTGTTATTATGTTCTAAGATTAACTAATATCCACAAGTTTCAATCCGTTCCACGCTCGCCATAGTCTGTCAAGATTTTTAACGTTAGTAGATTTTTTATTCCATAATAGCAGCACGGGAAAACTTCGTACCACCGTCATGTTTTTTTTTCCTTCGTGAATTTTTCCAATGTTTTAATAGTGATTTTGCTAATAGGGACGGAGACAAATACAACAACTCAAAAAACATGAAAATCGGTCCAGCCGTTCCCTAGGTATAAAGTAAGTGTTCGGACAAACTCCACTTCGTTTTATATTTAAGATTTTTAAATAAGTACATAGTTGCAATTTTGAAAATGTGGAGATCTCCGCAGGAGCTCTTTCTTTGTTATGCCGCTGTCATGACAATTTTGTCATGTAAACACTGAGTGCACAGTAAACCTATCCGACTTGAGAATCAACCCTACAACTACATATTTTGCAGTAGCGCTTAAGACTACTGGACCAACAAAGGTCTCGTTTTAAACCTGACAAATATGAAAAATTAAAAGCGCTTTTGTTTGTTCGTCATGGTAAAACGGCTGAATCGATTTGAAAGAAATTTGGTGTGGAGATAGATGAGATCCCAGAGATGGGTATAGGCTATTTTTTATCTTGGTACGTAAAGTAATTCCCTGGGGACGCGAGTGAAACCGCAGGAAACAGCTTGTTGATCATAATTGACATTTAATTTGCACAAATGTAGTATGTAGTGTTAGCAAAGCCATTGAGGTTTGAAGAGGCCACAAGGAGTATTGCAGATAGCGTATAATTAGGTTAATTTTCCTATTACTGAATGTTAAGCTGATGCACTTGCTTATATTGCCTGCATTGGTTCAACGACGATCTAGTGGCAATTAGAAAATTAACTTGCAATTTGTATATTAAACGTTAATTTAGTTTATACTAGCTTCTGCCAGCGACTTCATCCGCGTGGAATAGTGGTGCTCCGCTCCTATTGGTCTTAGCGTGATGATATATAGCCTTCCTCGATAAATGGACTATCTAACACTGAAATAATTATTTAAATCGAACCAGCGGTTCCTGAGATTAGCGCGTTTAAACCAAATGACAACATTTCCCTTCACTGCTCTGCTCCTATTGATTGTAGCGTGATGAAAAGTATACTAT
Source organism: Pyrrhia umbra (assembly GCA_963891755.1). Lineage (NCBI taxonomy): Eukaryota > Metazoa > Arthropoda > Insecta > Lepidoptera > Noctuidae > Pyrrhia > Pyrrhia umbra. Next base: position 1,539,629 of record OY982934.1, on the reverse strand, counting down.
AACCAGCTCAGGAGTATGACAAATAATTGTACCAAGTTTCGTTAAAATCCGTCGAGTAGTTTTTGTTTCTATAGAGTTTATACAGACAGACAGACAGACAGACAGACAGACAGACAGACGGACAGACAGACAGACAGACAGACAGACAGACAGACAGACAGACAAAAATTTTACTGATTTCATTTTTGGCATCAGTATCGATCCCTAATCACCCCCTGATAGTTATTTTGGAAATATATTTCATGTACAGAATTGACCTCTCTACAGATTTATTATAAGTATAGATTAGCTTTCCGCCAGCGGCTTCACGACTTCAAATTAAAAATGACCGAGTTTCATACAAAATTTGCCACCCTATTTCACTCTCTTAGGGGTAGAATATCGGATGCCTACTTCATACAAAGTACACACCCTTCAAGTTTCAGGTCTCTACGATCAGCGGTTTCGGCTGTGCGTTGATCCGTCAGTCATTCAGGACAAAGCGTTTTATATGTATAGATTATATAAACGAAGGTTCTTCAGAACTAACAGATAGATGTCTTTTGCTGGAGAGATTGTTGCGCCACTGCTTCTTTCCAGCACATAGAAAGTGGTGAAGGGAGCGTTTTGCGTTTGTCACTTGTAAAAAAAATAAGGGAACTAAATGAAGACTGACTTACTTCAGACCCATCCACCCTCGAGTAGTCTAAGATAAGATCTTTTAATATATTAGTTGTTGACCTCAGAAGTGACCGACACATTGTGACGGACACCATAAACTTTTTTTGATATACCTACACTTGTGTGAATGTCCGACCAGGGCAACCCTTAGACGTTTTGTGATTGTGTGTATGGTGACCAGGAAGGTGCCAAGCCGAAGGTTTTTTTTTTTTATTATTGATAGGTTCGCGTTTGACCACTATCTCACCTGATGGTAAGCGACGATGTGGTCGACGATGAAGCACGCTTGGCGGTGACGGGCGTTCAGAACTTTCTGGAAAACCACTGGTTCCAGGATTCTACCCAACAGATCTATATTTCTCTAATACTCTTTGCATTCGTAACTTGCTAGTAAATTTCATCTTAAAGACACAATATTAGAAAAGAAAACATTAATCATACATTTTAATACACATCCAAAATTTAGAAAATGACTTCTAATCAAAGCTACGGAATCACATAAATTTTAACCACCATCATTTTTAACCACCCCAATATCAACTTGTCTAACAATGTCCAAGCAAACAAATGACTGCCACAAATCACAAGATATCCAGCAATTGTGACACCCCACCAAGTTGTCGCATCCATCAAACGTAAGACGACGTTAATTAGTTGAATTAACATTCCATCCAGTTATAATTAGCCACCCCCTTAGGGAGAAATTACCCCGCTGGGGTAGAGACCACCCCAAGATTACCCTTCGCAGTTTTATGGGCCAAGTTCTGACAAAATTGCAAATTAATGCTGATTTTCGTTAGCATTCAATTAGTTATTGAACCATCGATTCGGAAACATCTGGTTTTTCAGGTGAAAATGGATCAGTTATTTGGTATGGTTTTGAGGCGTCTTAAAGTTATGTGCCTATGAGGGAGCCCTTGAGATGTTTATTTTTAGAAAGTTTTTTGCGTCACAATGGAGTTGAGTAAAGGGGGACTTTAGCTGTTTCAAAAGTATAAAATGAACTTCTTTCGAAATCAGTAAGGTGATGAAATTATATTTATTTCTGCAAGTAGGTTATATAATAACACTTTTACACGTCAAACATATTTTTTTTTATAGCTAGGTGAGGCCGGTGTTTCCTATCTGACTACCTTGAGAAGAAACACCGAAACAAACTCAAGGGTCACAGTCTCTTTTAACGTCAAGACATTTAATAACCATTGCAATATGGTAGAACAATGTGCAGATACTTAGTTGAAGAAGAGTAACCATAGAGTTTCTTGACCGGTCTTCCTCATAAGATCTACGCTTTTGGACGGCGACTACCATCAATTTATTTCTATCTGGTTGATATATATATATATATCTTCTGCATTTCAAAAGTGCCTGTTCGCATTTAATTAATACATATGAATGTAATTACTTAAAGAGGTCTCCATCAGTCTTTATGACATAGATTTTTTATTGTTTCTTTGAAAGTGATTTTTCTATTACATCGTAGTCCCTACTAATATTATAAATAAGAAAGTTTGAATGGATTTGGATGAAAGACACAATTTATAACCTGGATTAACACAAAGGATACTTTTTATTTGGGTGCGAGCAGTGGCTTCAGAATGGGGTAGAACTAAATAAGTGCTATCTCTCATGAATGCTCTAATAGCACTTCTCACAAAACGAAAGCTGATAATAAACTTGTTCACTTTATAACTGAAAAGATTATACCCATCAATTAACCACCACAAAATCATGAACATTTTATTCCGAGAAAACTGTTAATTAAAATAATACAAGTCACCATAAAAGATGTTTAACACCTCTAAGTGATAATTTAACTTAATGTTGACACGTTGAAATTAACGAAACGCTCCTCTATCCCTATCTAACGTTTGCATAACTTGTATTTGCGTCTCGCTCACTTGTAAGGGGTTCTTGAGACGTTGTATTTTCCACGTAAGACAGGCGTCGGTAGGGTTGTCATTCATCAGGATTTCTTAGGACAAGTCTGACGTTTGTATTACTTAGGGGTTTATAAAAGGTCCTGTTATGTCAGCTAGTTGATAAGTTGACGGGTAGTGATTAAGCAGTCGGTTTCTCTTTTTATGGTGAGGAATAATGGGACCTATTTTGTATTTGTACTGTCATATACACCATCAAAAATGTCCTAGAGAGGGGTTACTAAACAATCTTTTAGTTTGATAAGCTTTTACGTATTGTCTTATTTACAAAAAAAACAACTCATTTTGAATACATAAAATCAGGTAAATCGGACAACTTTCAAAATTTCAACCATAATGGCACCAATAACAATTAATTCAAAGACAACACTTTCTTAAAAAGCACCTTATTTCAGCCATGATAAAACGACTAATTTTCAATTTATTATAAAATAAGATTTTTGTTCCTAAAGTCAATAAAAAGTTGGAAAATAAGTGACTTCACACCTTGGTAATCCCATACAGAACACAGAATACAACGGCTCATTAGAAGTATGTTAATTAAATGGTGGTGTCACTACTTCTTACAGCCGGTTGCGTCAAACTTTTTATCATTTATACTTTTACGAAAATTACAAAACATTATATCAGAAATAAGAACACTTTTAATAAGTTTTATGTTATCAATACATATCGTATATATATAATAAATAAGTAAATACATATCATAATTATTAAGACGAAAAACATGAAATAGTAGTGCTCGTAAGCAAATCTTACCTATACAATTCTATACAATTTCCAAGAATTTTGTGTTTTCTTAGATTCAGATAGAAACCAGGGTAAGACACATGTTGGAACCTCAACAGTATTAGTTGTTACTTGCTAGATTTTGAACCATCGTTTCAAACCTAATTGGTTTCCAAAAGACAAAAAAAAAGAGAGAAATACCGGTTTACCGGTACCGTTTTTTCGGATGTAGAAATCATCAAATGACCCCTCCCGCCGAATGTGGGGCGGAAGAGAGTGTCAGACTTACTGACTAAAACCCATCCATGTTCCTTCCTCAGCCCTTTGTATTCCGGGGGCGCGGTATCTCTTTCGAACGTCCCACAGCAAGAGACAAATACCTGTAAATAAAAAAAAAGCAGTCTTAATATGTATATTAAGTGCAAAACTTTTCCGGAACCACATTATTATTTAATGGTTGTACGTATAATGTTGTATTGAGTAGCGACAGCCCTGAGGGCGGAGGGTGGAGGGCGAATTTATGCAACTTTTAACGAGTTCACCCCTTTGTCCGCCCGGCAATTAGTTATTCTTTTCAAGGGTGCAATTAATGTTTAATATCTAAGTTGCAACTTACGATGTTTTTCAATAAGTTTGATTATAATTAATGCAGGTAATAGCATCGGAGTTTAATTTCTATTAGGTACTAATAGGTAATTTTTTTACAATCTTTATTAATTTTTCGGCTTTCGTTTGGCGTAGTGGCTGAGCTCCCAGCAGCCAATTGCTGCTGCGCTGCGTGTCGCGAGTTCGATTCTCGCACGGGATAATTTAATGTCATACAGGTCTGAGTGTTTGTGCATGTGTAATGTATATTTGTATATGCACTTATGATACAGGAGATGTTCATAGTGTGGGGACAATATTTTTAATTTAAAAAAAAAGGTCTAGTAATCCATCCGCCGACGAGCTCTAAAACCAATCAATATGTTAAGAAAAATATTTTGGGTAAATATATTTTTTTTTGGATAATAAACCAAAACATTTAAGAGAACTTATTTATTTAGATTAAAACTTTTGAGGTTAGAAACGTATCTATGCAAATCATTGAGCGTCGCGTACCTATCTTTTGAAATAAAACTGTGGTTTAAGTTTCAGTTATTTTATTTTACGTAAGTCACTCATAAAAAGAGCGAAGAATTCTACTATTATATTAATTATCCTACTATTAATATAAAATATGAAAGTTTGTGAGATGTACAAATGTTTGTTACACTTTCACGTAAAAATTAGGTACTGGATGATAGTTATCCCGTTTTGCAATATCATATTTTTGAAGCAACTGGCTTTACGACGAAACCAACAAAGGTAAAGAGTTAAAAGAAACATTTTAAATAGAAGTAGGTAGATATCTATATATCAACAGAAAATACAAGTTTGTTAACTTCGTAAATAATATTGTAAATAAAGACAAATAAATTGGGCTGCTGATACTAATATCTATCAATTAATTATAAGATACCACTTTTCTAAAAAATGCCTCATTTTTGACATCATAAAACGAGTAAATTAACAGCCAAATTGGATTTTTAGGTTGCTTTGAAATTAATAAATAGTTAATGAATTGAGTTGGAAAATAAGTGTCGTCACAGCTTACCACTCCCATACAAAATCATCTATGGGAGAGTCGCATTTTGACAGCTTATAAACATTAGGTCAATAGATATTATGTGGTGTCAACTACGAATTCTAAATGAAAGCCAATAAATTAAATAAATAATACAACTCTTAGATACGCGATGAAACAAGAATTTAATTTTACCTATTATAACAAAACGCAATAAAAAAAGCAATTTATAATGAACAAAATAAAAATAACCTATAATCATCCATTAGAAGTCAAAGAAAATAATTTAAAAAAGAACAAAACGTTCCGAAATACGCAGAAGTACCTGCTTCTGGCCGAAAACAAAAAAAAAGAAAATGTGTATTTTTTATTATTAGAAAATTGTTCATTTTCCTTTGCCCATTGTCCCCTTTAGAACTCTCAGTAGTAAATTAAAAAGACGCCGGACCATTTTGACTTTTAATTACATCCTTAATGAAACATTTTAAAAGGTAACAGACGTTTTTTCGTAATGATTTCGCCTGTGCTATTTACAGAATTGTATTTTATTTATTACAATTAATTAATTTGATTTTTTATTTTATTCTAACTTATTAAAATCAGATTTAGATTGATCCATAAGCTTATGGCATCTATCTATACATATAAAATGTTTTGTCCTGAATGTCTGACGGATCAACGCATAACCTAAACCGCCTGAGGAGAGTTCTTTTTATGGCATGCGATACGAGAGCATTTTCCGAAATTCTACCCCTAGGTGAAAAAGTTTATATGAAACTCTGTGATTTTTAATTTGAACTCGTATAGCCCATGCGGGCGAAGTCGGTGGCGGAAAACTAGTTCAGACTATGTTTAAACATAAGATTTTCCCAGAAATAACAATTTTAGGTGTTTTAGACTATTTCACTCAAAACTAGTATTATCTTCTATAGATGTGTGTATTTTTTGTAGAGTTATGCAAAAATAAAAAAAACTCATTTTTTATTTGAAATAGGCCTATCTATGGATGCCTTTATGAAACTTCAAGTATCTACGTTGCACGGCTCCAATGGTCTAAATATATTGTATTTTCTGATACCAACACTATCTCGATCTTCTAAACAGGCTTTTTTTTCTAAATTCGACAATTAAATAACGCAAAAGTTCTACAAAATAAAAAAAGAATAAAAGCTTTCTCGAATATTTTAATGAGTGCCTTCATAAAATCGTACCAATTTAATATAAGAAGGAGAAGACAATATTAACAGTGGAGACCCGACTTAATTTTGAAATTAGTTGACAATTATGAGACTGTGGAACGCGACGCGAACAGATAAGGCTTGTGACAGACCGGCGACTTATTGTGTAACTTTTTATGCATCAATTACTTATCTTTCAACAATGAATCTTTTTGAAATATTTCATTTTGTTACTGTTGTAAAATATTAAAACATTAGACATATGAAATTTTGTTACTGCTTATTTTTTAAATCATCCCTCTATATTTGATTTTGACTCCATATTAATCCTCCCTTCATATTTGATCAAAATGTACACGAAAAAATAATGGTATATTCGGATAGGACGAACTAAGACTAAAATAATTTCCCATGGTTTTATTTGAGTTTGAAAGTCTTTTTCATACTTATTCGATGATACAAAAAAATACCAAACAAAATAAATATCGAGCTACCGTATATTTTAGAAATGAAAAATGGTTTCATGTCCTTTTTTGTTACGGAAATAATTTATCAATGATTTTCTCATAAAATGGAAATACTACTACATTCTCAACGACTGATTTAAACAAAATAAAACTGAATCTGCAGCCAGGTCTTATGACCACTGGGAACTTTCTCATAAAATATAAATACTACTACATTTAAAAAGACTTTTTAAAATAAAAAAGTACTGAAGTTGTAGACTTACTACTACTTACTACAGAACTTCAAATTGTTGTATAGCAGTAATACTCAATATGCTCATATGTATGCACCCTTACAGTAAAGTCCTACATTTTGTTCAGTAACTGTTTCATTTAACTGTTGGAAAAGAAAACAACGTTTTGAACACAAAATATCGTTTTATTTTCCGCAACAAGCCACGCTGTTATTTCCCGTTTTGTTACTTTTAATAGACGGACATTGTACAGTCATAATGGCTGGTAATTACTTCTTATTAAAGGTTAACTTTGTCTACAAGTCTTACTGAAAATGAAAATATTATAAAAGTACAATTACAAAAAAAAAGTATTATAATAATACGAGCCTTTTTTATCACCTGCTTGCGGGCTTGTCTTCTTTACTCACCTGTATTAAAACCTGGGTTAAATCTATCCCTGTTCCAAATTCCATCTAATTCACTTCAGCAGTTTTTTTCGTGAAAGCGTGACAGATAAACATAGTTACTTTCGAGTTAATCATATTAATAAAGATTCTTTCCGCAAGTTTTCTTCCGAAAATTAGGAAAAATATTGGTCAAGCTATTCGCAACTGTTTTCTATTTGCATCTGTAATATATTATAAACTATTTCCAAATATTCAGCAATAAAATGTGATCATTATTACAATCAATACATATAAAATACTTTGTCATTAATGACTGACTGACTGACCGACTGATCAACGCACAGCTTAGACCGTTGATCGTAGAAACCTGAAACTTGGAGGGTGTGTTCTTTGTATGACGTAGGCATCCGATAAGAAAGGATTTTCCAAAATTCGACTCCTAAGGGGGTGAAAAAGGGGGGCAAAGTTTGTATGCAACTCGGTCATATTTAATTTGAATTCGTATAGCCCACGCAGGCGAAAAACTAGAAGTTCTATATTACTTAAACACTACATCAAAGTACATACACTTTATAAATGAAAGCGAGTCGTTGAGGCAGATCGCCTTTCGCAAACACCGGTCCGACACGGCGGTCCGGTGCGACGGTCCGGCCCACCCGGTGTCCGGTTTAATTAAACCGAAGTTGCGCATTAATTTGCTTTTGGAAACAATCACGGAATAATTATGTTATACCTAGGTGAACTTGTGTTTATGTTTTTGTATTATCAATTTGTTTATGGTAATTTTATTGTTGGTAATGAAAGTTTTATCTCACAATATTGATTAGAAGTGCCGTGGTGGCTTAGGGTTCGAAACTTAGACACCAGAATATCTTAGACACCACTAACTAACGGCGAAGAAAAACGTCGTGAGAAAACCTAGACTTCAAAGTCTGAAATCACCAATCCGCCTCGAGCAAGCGTGGTGATAAATGCTGATGCCTTCTCTGTATGAGAAGAGGCCTGTGCCCAGCAGTGGGACAATATATATGTTGATGATGATGATGAATTGATGAGAAACTTAACTGCCATTCTATATGTAAGTAGCCAGCCTTTATTATAAGTAACTATGAGAGACGACACTTGTCTGTGAGCGTAAATTTAAAACTCAATATATTTATTTGTGTACTGGTATAGCAGATCTTAAATATAACTTAGTGTGCAGCTTGGCACCTTTTTCAAGCGTTGCAAATTTGAGGGACTAGTGGGTACAATAAAATCTTAATTAAGTACAGATCAAGATGTAATTGATATTTGATTTGCAAATCTGTCTATATAAAAATGGTCGTCGAAATGTATATACTTACGCATAACTTTTGAACGACTGCATCAAATTGGATATTTTTTTTGTGATCCTTAATGTCAAGATAAATTTTGTATAAAAGAGAATTTTAAAAATGGAGGAAAAAAATGGCAGTACGAAGTTCGCCGTGTCAACTTGTAGGTTATAAAATAACTAGGTATTCTACTTATTGTACGATATTGAATTACCATTCAAGAAATAATACGAATTCCAAATTCAAAAGTTTAAATTAATTTTATTCAACTTAATATTTTATTTTTTAGAAAAGTTGTTCGAAATATAAAATGTGGTGACTATTCATAGTAAACATCCCTTTAGTGGACAAATACAACGCATTCTTTGAGAAAATTTCTTCTTCAACTAATAATTTTTAGTATTGATATAGTCGAGGTCCCAAAAATAACTCAAAATAATATAAACACCAGCTTTTTCAATTCAAAATGATCTTTTCTCATCTTCAGAGATTTACCCAACACCGCACCGAAAGACCCCGAGTATTGATATTGAAAATCTCTCAAAATCCTTCGTATTATTACATTGAACTTTGAATTCTGATTGGAAAAGCCCTCAAACGTCTCCTTGATTTCTTAGGGTGGAGCAAATTTCACGAGCATCGTCCAAGAGCCCGCATTTCGATGTAAATCGTATTCCTCGTCGGGTAGACGGGATTGGAACAACTGCTGCCAATAGAGACAGATTAGTTTTTTTTTTGTTCGAAATTTGACTTTACTTTCACTAAGGAGGTCAGGTTCTTTTTTTTTGTAATTTTTTTATGATAGATTGACGGACAGCGGTTTTGACAACTAGGAGATATAAAGGAATAACTGTTGAAATTAGTACCTTATGATGTTTTTTGATGTGTATTTTTATGGTTTTAGGACCTAAACCATGAAATATATTTAAACTTTATGTATTACTGTGTCAAATCCTTTTCTAATCCTACTAAAATTATAAATTTAGTCTATCTCTTACGCTTTCACGGGGAAACGGATTAACTGATTTAGATGAAATTTAATAGGGCGATAGCTTTAAATCTAGGCAAGGACATAAAATATTTTTTATCCGGGTACATCAATCAGCTCCCGGGATGCGAGTGAATTCGCGGGAAATAGCTAGTACTGATATACATTTCGAATATATTATTCAAAATTAAAAATAGAATGCTTTCATTCGAAAGGGAATCCGTTAGAATTTGAACAATAAAACATTTGCTATGCGTAGGCTGCAGGCGCGGCCTTTGTATTAAATAAAATCAATTTGCAGTTTGTACCGGTTGAAGTCCGCTAACGAATTCCGTTAAAATAAGTTAGGATTTAACTTTGACACTTTATACTCAAAGTTTATATACTTGTAAATGTTGATATTTTAGATAAGAATAAGAAAATATTTTTTTTTAACAAAAATAGTTATTTTAGCCAAAATAAGACAAGTTACGACTTTCATGGCTCTGAAATATGAAATCACAATTATTTCGTGGAAATAATTTTATGACTAATCTTATCACTTTCGAAGTAAAAATTTGCCAGATAATTCCAATCTATCTCAATAACTTTCATCTATCTATTGTTGTTGTGTATGTTACGGACAGACAGATATTTACTTTTATAGAAGTAAGAAAATATTATCTCAACTTAATAAAAAATCACCTAAAAAGTACCTGGACCATCAAATAAATATTTCCAATCGAAATAAAAAAAGAGATTTCTATCTTCGAAAAGAAAAGGCCAAAAAACAAACAATTGTAAGATTCAATAGGGGCGTGGAAAGGGCCCGGCAATAAGGCTGTATTTCAGTGGCGCCATTCCACAAGACGAGTGGGCAAGCGTCCTCGCGGTAAGATTGGATGTGTCCATCGCTTTATTTATGGGCCCGCGAACTGTTCTATTGAATTGCGTATTGTATGGCCAGCGATGGGAAAGATACACGGACGTTGGAAATATTACTGGATTAGACAAGATAATCTCAAAAATATCTAAAAAGTAGGTCTAAAAAGAAGATAGGTAAAAGTCTTGGCCTAGTGGTTAAGGCACCTGCCTCTCTTGTACGAGTGTGCGGGTTCTAAATCTGGCCAATACCAATGTGACTTTTCTAAAGTCTAATGTATTTTCTAAGTTTATCTTAGACACCACTGACTAACGGTGAAGGAAAACATCGTGAGGAAATCAGACTTAAAAAAAAGAAGTCTGCAATCGTAAATCTGCCTTGACCAAGCGTGGTGATCAATGTTCATGCCTTCTCTGTGTGAGAAGGGGCCTGTGCCCAGCATTGGGACAATATGATGCTGATGATGATGAAGACGAGATATCTTTTTAAAGAAATTATGGAGGTGCTCGTGACTAAGTAACAGCCGCTAGATTCGACCGACTAAAAGTTGGTTTGGTGCGGTCGGTCCGAGTAATACCTACACTCCTCCGTGCCTTGGAAAGTTAAGAAAGAAAGAAAAAATTTTTATTTTGCACAAACGCACAAACAAGATAGTTGCAGGAAGAATAACAAACAAAAACAGAAGGGGAAGAAAAAGATATACAAATAAAAAAACAGCAGAATAAAAATGAAGTCGGTTAACAAAAATATGACCCAAAACACCAGTATCCGAACTAAAATTTTTCTCTACGGTCCACAGAGTATCGCAAAATGCGCGTGCGCCATGCGCCTTATTCATTAAAGTAAGTTGAACTGTCGGTCCCAGCTGTCATTTGTAGATCTTTGACAGTCGTTAGGGGCAGTCAGAAAGCCAGTTTGATAACCAGTCGTAACAAGGGATATCGTGTTACCCGGTAACAGGGTTGTGGAGTTGAGATAGCTATAGGCAGTCGCCCCATATAAAAATGAAATTTGGTATGAAAAGAAAGAACTTTGGGTAAGGTTATAGTATTTTCAGTATTTCCTTCAGAACAACTAGCAGAAAAAAAAACTCTTTTTGCAGCTTGTTCAACCGATTTTTATTCCGTACAGATAAGGATGGTGTTGAAAGCAAAATAATGTTTACCATACCAAATATATTCTGCATCTGTTTTTGTTATGTCACCTTAGCAATATAGCTTAAAATCGTTTGAACGAACTGTAAATGGGGTGGGTTTCAATGTCTAATCTTATTGTAAACTAGCTTTCCGCCCTTGGCTTCGCCCGCGTGGACAATTTTTTTACACCTTGGGTTACATTATTCAAGTTTTAGTAGGGATCCCTAATTATTTCTGGAAATAAATATAGCCTATGACACTTCTTAAGGATGTAGCTTTTTAACGGTGAAAGAATTTTTAAAATCGGTCCAGTAGTTTTTGAGTTAAAACCCTACAAACAAACAAATCTTTCCTCTTTATAATATTAGTATAGATCGAGTATATATCTTATTTTAAATGAAGTATAGTTTAGTATATATTAGTTACAATTAACAACGCTGTTATAACGCTTCTAGTAAGAAAAATATTAGTGTTGAACGAAAGCGAGTCTGGTGAATAGATTGTGTTGATAGCGACCCATGACAATGGATGTAGAGGCTGCTGCTAGCTAATTAAACTACATCCATTACTTTCTTATCTATCTGTAATCGCTTGTCCGTCTATCAGTTGATGCTAGTCTTATTATAAAAGACTAGCTTCTGCCCGCGACTTCTTCCGCGTGGTGCTCCACTCCTACTGGTTTTAGCGTAATGATATATAGCCTATAGTCTTCCTCAATAAATGGGCTATCTAACACTAAAAGATTTTTTCAAATCGTACCAGTAGTTCCTGAGATTAACGCGTTCAAACAAACAAACAAACTCTTCAGCTTTATTATATTAGTATACATTAAATGTAATAGAGAATTATGCGGTGCTAACGTCTTTTTAGTCCAAGGCCCATAATACATCTTGAATCTTAAAAAATATATTATCGTAATTTATAATCTGCCTAACCTTTTCCCAAGTATGTTGCAGTCAGTTTCTGGTTTAACCACATGCAGCTGGCTGACTAGTGTTTTGCAAAAATATCGCTTTTTTTTCAAAAATTCTATTCCCAATAAACGTCTTTTAACTGTATAATTTTATATATTTTCCCGAATGATTCCACTAATGTTATAAATGCTTAATATAATAATTTATTTTATAACTAGCTTCTGCCAGCGACTTCGTCCGCGTGGAATAGTGGTGCTCCGCTCCTATTGGTCTTAGCATGATGATATATAACCTATAGCCTTCCTCGATAAATGGACTATCTAACACTGAAAGAATTATTTAAATCGGACCAGCGGTTCCTGAGATTAGCGCGTTTAAACAAAATGACAACATTTCCCTTCACTGCTCTGCTCCTATTGATTGTAGCGTGATGAAAAGTATACTATAACCATCTCAGGAGTATGACAAATAATTGTACCAAGTTTCGTTAAAATCCGTCGAGTAGTTTTTGTTTCTATAGAGTTTATACAGACAGACAGACAGACAGATAGACAGACAAAAATTTTACTGATTGCATTTTTGGCATCAGTATCGATCCCTAATCACCCCCTGATAGTTATTTTGGAAATATATTTCATGTACAGAATTGACCTCTCTACAGATTTATTATAAGTATAGATTAATTAATCAAATTTACATTAATTTGGTAAACACATAATTTATAAACTTGATTAACACATAGGATACTTTTAGTCCGGTCGTGCGAAGTAGTTACCTCCAAGGAGGCTTCCTAAAACAACAACATTTTACAAACAGCTATTGTTTAGCTATAAATTGACAATCACAAATAATTAACGGCATCCAAAATTATGACCCCTGGGGGGTTAGACCAGTGGCAAAAACGCTATTAGAATAGGAAACAAAGTGTATGGGAATGACATTCGTTTACGACTAGCTATCTGTCACTCCCATACATTTTGTTTTCTATTCTATTAATTAAAGATAACAATTCAATTCAATGTAAACCTAAATCAAATAAATTCTCTACCCAAATCTACCAATAAATACACATTAAGCAAATACGATTGGGAAAGTACATAAAACTCTAAATATTTCGTTCCAATCGGCAATACATAAGGATAAACTCAAGATAAACAATGGTTAAAGCATTCGTTTATATAATTACGTATATAAATACTTATATATAAAATAGAATAGAAGTTTGTTTGTTTGTTTAAACGGTTTACCCGAAACTATATATTTTTTTGCATTTGATATCTGCTATCTGCCTAGCCTTTTTCCAACTATGTAGGTAAGTGTCAGCTTCCAGTCTAATCGGATGCAGCTGAGTATCAATGTTTTACATGGAGCGACTGCATTTGTTAGCATAATTCATAAAGCCATTTTTAAAAAATAAAACATTACCGCAAACAATGTCGTCCACGCACTTTTTTATATATTTAATTTTATCTATAGGTTTCTAGTTCTATTATTACATAAATTACATTATCATGATCCCCTATTTAGAGCACAGTCATCATAAGTCTAAAACTTTAAAAGAATGTGAGCCAAAAATAATGTCCAAAAATAATGTGTTTTATAGGCGGGCAAACAAGAAAAAAATATTGACGAAGAAATCATCAACATTATCAGCTTATTGAACATTGGCCCACTATTGGACATAGTTTAGCCCCTAGCTTGGCAGGAAATACGACGCGGTTCGACGGGCGCAACCGCGAGGCGCGACTTGTTACGTATTTAAAGACCACGTGTTGGGATTTCGGTTAGTGCCCCATAAACAGGATTGGAACACTCTGCTTTTATTTTATTTATACACACTTTTTAGGGTTCCGTGGGAAATTGGACGATACTCTCAAAACCCCCAAAAATAAATTAAGAGACCCCGTCATCTTGGGTATAAGTTTTAGTAGTAATAGAATGTCATCTGAGGAATGTAATAAATGTGGTTTCATCGGCGTCCCAAGGAAACTATATGATGTACCCAGATAAAAAGTAGCCTGACCGTCTTCAAGGTTCCATCTATCTCCGTACCAAATTTAGCCTAGCTTTTTCCCAACTACATATGTTGGGGTCGGCTTCCAGTCTAAACCGAATGCAGCTGAATACCAGGGTTTTACAGGGAGTGACTGCCTATCTGACCTCTACAACCCAGTTACCGGGTAACATGATACCCCTTGGTAAGACTGGTTGTCAGACTTTCTGTCTTCTGACTACCCGTAACGACTGTCAAAGATCTACAAATGACAGCCGGGACCAACAGCTTAACATGCTTTCCGAGGCACGGAGGATCTCGCTATGGCATAGATGGTCACCTATCCACGGACCAACCGCACCAAGCGCAGCTTAACCTTTTGATCGGTCGACCCATGCGGCTGTTACTAAGCCACGAGCTGTTCCTTTTTTAAACTAATGAGGTTATATTAATTGTGCCGAACCCTTAGCTACTTGGACACACTAATCTTGCTCATTTCTTTCCGTCCGTCGTTTTTACTGGCGATTTTATTTAAATCCATAATTTAAATGCAGATGAGCGGTGGCCGGAGACGGTTTGGGTATTAGTATAATTTCTGCATATTATTATAATCGCTTTAGATGTTTTAATGCCAAGACGCTAGGAAAATAACGTGCGTTTTTAGGTGAAATTTATCTTTATAATTATACTATCGGACCCGAATAGCGTTGTACTGACCTAACTTTGGCGTTTTTATGAAAACGACGACGGCGGCCTTTTAGGTGTAGAATTTCGGAAAATCCTTTCTACCTGGATGCGTCATACAATTTGATTTTTATTGAAGTATTTGATAGTATCAAATTATTAACAACTAGCTTTCCGCCCGCGGCTTCGCCCGCGTGGACTTTTTTACACCTTGGGTTACATTATTCAAGTTTTACTAGGGATCCCTAATTATTTCTGGAAATAAATATAGCCTATGACACTTCGTAAAGATGTAGCTTTCTAACGGTGAAAGAAATTTTAAAATCGGTCCAGTAGTTTTAGAGTTAAAACCCTACAATCAAACAAACAAATCTTTCCTCTTTATAATATTAGTAAGTAATGTTCAATGGTACATGTAAAATGTACTGCTTAGATAATTATTGACTCACAATAGTTAAGAAACTGTAGCGAACCCATTATAAGTTACATAGAAGTTCATACTTACACGAATTATAAATGACATTGCTTTGAGTCGAGTATAGAGAACTGTGTTGTTAATGAGTGTGGTTCAGTTACCATGGTAACTAATAACAATAAGTCTGTCTGTCTGTTATGCTTTCGTGGCTAGACAGCTGAATCGATTTTGAATGAAATTTTTTTTTTTAATTCCTACGGAGATAGCTTGGAAGGGTAGAGGATACCCTTTATCTGGATACACGAAGTAGTTCAGAACTAAGTGAAGCTGGAGAACACAGTTAGTACTAAATATAATATGTTAGTTAAGTGACGTTATACACCATAATAAATTCATACTCCGAAAATGTGCTACGACGAAGCCTACGTGGTTCGCTACGAGAACATGTATGCTACGGCGTAGTCGCGCGTAGCATCGTACAAGTTATAAAGTGAGTGTCAGACTCTTACTGACTAAAACCCATCCATGTTCCTTCCTCAGCCTTTTGTATTCCGGGGGCGCGGTATCTCTTTCGAACGTCCCGCAGCCCCGGCAGGCTATGGCCCTGGGGGAGGGCCCCGTCAATGATGCTGACATCTCTTTGAGGCGCGCGTGGAACACGAACGCGCCGTCGACGCGGGTCTGGTCCTTGCCGGACGGCGAGCCACCCATAGCTCACCGTCCGCAGCCCCGCGCCTACGGTGGCCGGGAGTCGTCTCGCGGCTCCCGACGCCCGTGGCGTCTCCTGCGGCGGCTGGGGCGTGAGGCCTGTCGCTCCCTCACGCGTTCCGCCGCCTCCTTCCCCAGCATTACTGCTTCGCAGAAGGAGGCGACGGCGTCCCATTCCGTCTCGCTCCGGACCATGGCCTGAACCAGGGCCGGACGCGAGAGGTCGCCGCCGCCGATCGCCCCTACGAGGACACGGCGGTGTTCCGCCCAAGCAGGGCAAACCCCCACCGTATGCTCCACCGTGTCCTCCGGGCGATCTACACAATGGTGACACCCGGGCGTTTCCTCCCGCCCGATTCTGTGCAGGAACCTCCCGAAGCTTCCGTGCCCGGTGAGGACCTGCGTCAGGCGGTAGGTGAGGACGCCGCGGCGTCTCCCTAGCCACTCCTCAAAGAGGGGACTTACCGCCGCGATTGCGGCGTGCCCTGCGCTGGGTTGCAACAGCCGCTCTTTCCATTCCGCCATGAGATCACGCCGGAGCTCCGTCCGCCAAGCCGCGATTTGCCGCGGCGGCGGAGGTTCGCCCCAGCGTTGGGCCGTCGCGCGCCACTCGTACAGGCACGCGAGGACCCCCGCCTCCAGATCCCACGGCGGCAATCCGGCGAGGAGGCCCGCCGCCTCGCGGGAGATCGTGCGATACCCCCTAATGAGCCTTATGGCCATGGCCCTCTCGGGCGGGTTCAGATACCGGGTGCCTCGGCGCGCCACCGAACCCGCCCACACTGGAGCCCCATAAAGGGCCATGGATCGCACGACTCCCGCGTAGAGCCTCCGGCAGGAGGCGTTTGGACCCCCCAGATTGGGCAGGAGCCGCTTAAAGGCGGCACCGGCCCTCTCTAGTTTGGGAGCCAAACGTCGGAAATGCTCAACGAAGTTCCACCGGCTATCGAGGACGAGTCCCAGGTACTTCATCGTCGACTCGACGCCGATGTGAACCCCTCCCACCATAAGCTGGAATCCCACAGGTGGCTTATTCCGAGGGCCATGGAACCACATGGCCTCGGACTTGTGCAAAGCCACCTCGAGACCCAGCCGCCGGATCCTATCGACGACCGTTGCAACCCCGCGTGTCATCGCGTCGGCCGCCAATTGGTACGACCCCCCCTGCGCCAGGACAAGCGTGTCGTCAGCGTAACACACTACGCTGACGCCTCTGGGGAGGTCGGCTCGCAGCACCCAGTCGTAGCCGATGTTCCACAGGAGCGGCCCCAGAACCGATCCCTGCGGAACACCGCACGACATCTCTCGCCTGCTCCATTCCCCGTCGCGACCGGGGTAGATGACGTCTCTGTCCGTCAAGTAATCCCCGACCACGCGACGGAGGTAGGTCGGCACCCGGTGATACCGGAGTGCCTCCCCAATGCTACTCCAGGGCAGGGTGTTAAAGGCATTGGCGATGTCCAAAGACACCGCCAAGACGACCCTACCTCGGGACACCGCATCCTCCGTCGCGAGGGCTCCCACGCGCATGATGGCTTCCACCGTCGAGCGCCCCTTGCGGAAACCAAATTGGTTGTCCGCAAGATCCGGCCCAATTCCCACCAGGTGCCCGACGAGGCGGTCTGCAATCACTCTCTCGAAGAGCTTGCCCACCTCGTCGAGCAGCACAATGGGCCGGTATGCGGACGGAGAGTCCGCAGGGCGCCCCGGCTTCCGAATCAGGACCAGTTTCCCCGCCTTCCAACGAAGCGGGAACTGGCCCCTCTCCAAGCATGCGCTCAGGAAGCCCCTCAGTCGGGGCCCGAGAGCCTCTGAGGCCAGGACCCAGGCTTTCCCTGGTAAGCCGTCGGGCCCTGGGACGGTGTTTTTGGCCTTCAGCCTACCCACCGCCGCTCTCAGGTCCACCCCGGTCACCTCGGGGACGTCGTCGTCGTCGTCGTGGTCCGCTTCCGGCACCGCAAGCGGCGGAGCCATGCGCGGAGGAGTATGCTCCCCTCGCGAAGGGAACAGAGCGCTCACCACGCCCTCCAACAGCTGGGGCCGGAGACTCTGGGTTAGCGGGGGGCCCCTGGTGCGGAGTTTATCCCGCACCATCAAGTATGGACGCCCCCACGGATCTGCGTCCAGAGACTCCAGCATCTCCTTGCGGGCCAAATCTTTGGCCCGCAGGATCGCCTCCTGGAGGGCGGTCTTCGCTGCCCTGTATCCCTCGTACAGCTCCGCTTCGATGGCTTCCGCATCCGAGGGTCGGATGCGGAGCCTGCGATGTCTGGCGTACCGGCGGCGCGCGGCGACGCACGCTTCGCGCAGGGACTGCAGATCCCGCGACCACCAGTACACCTGACGCCGGGCGCTTCCCAGCCGGACTCGGGGCATTGCCATGTCGCATACCTCGGACATGGCCTCCCGGAACCACTCCGCCTCGTCATTAACGTCGGCAGGCCTGACCGGTGATGACACCCAGGCCTGCACGATCGAGGCTTCCAGGAGGAGCTCCCGGTCCAGCTGCTTCAGCGCCCACCGCGGACCACTCGGGGCCTGTCGGACCGGCGCGCTTGAGGTCTGGGCGGAGACGTCGAACCGGATATACCGGTGGTCGGAGTAGGTCTCCACCCCCTCCACAACGCGCCAGTCAATAACACGCGGCGACAGAGCGGGGCTGGCGAACGAAATGTCCACCACGGACTCGCCCCGCATCCGCACGCACGTGGGGACAGAACCCCGATTTAGGACGACCAGGCCTGTCTCTAGAGCCCAGTCCTCCACCATCCTGCCCCGCGCGTTCGTGCAGCGGGAACCCCAAGCCAGATTCCAGGCATTGAAGTCCCCGAGCACTAGCACGGGCAGGGAACGGTATCCGACGACGACGACACTCAACTCCCTGAGGGAATTGTGGAGCTCGGCGAGAGTTCGGCTCGGGGAGAAGTAGACCCCCACTACGACGATCTCCCCGAACCGTGCTGCGACGCACCCCTGTCCCTGCTTGACCCCCTCGAGGGAAGGGGTACCTGCGGCGGCAGACGCAATTATGGTCACCGAGCCGCTAAGGTCCTGCACCCAGTCATCCCGAGGCAGGACAAAGTAGGGCTCGGAGACCACGGCGACATTGATCGACCACTGCGCCATGCTCTGGAGCAACAGATCCTGAGCTCTGGCGCAGTGGTTGATATTCGCCTGGAGGAGGCGTCATGGGGCCGTTATTGGCACTCCATTTCAGCCCCCTCCTGAGCCCTCCGTGAGGGCCCCGCCGCTGCGGCTGGCAGCTGCGCAGCGGCGGGTATGACGGCATCGGCGACGATAGCGGCGGCGGCGGCGGCGGCGGTGGCGGTGGTGGCGGCGGTGGCGGAAGGCCTCCCCTTACTCCTGGTGGGTGGGGCGCAGGCCTTGCTCCCCGCCCGGTGGTCGGCCGGCTTACCAGCAGCCGCACATGCGATGCAGTGCGGCGCGGCGGAACACGAGCCGGCCTTGTGCCCGGGCTGACCGCAGCGGAAACACAATCCGCTACGGTCCACCTCCGAGGTGCACCGCACGCCCACGTGGTGACCCACGTGGCAACGGAAGCACCTCAGAGGCCTGGGCTCGAGCAGTTTGACCTGCGCCGACACCCAGCCCACCAAAAGCCTTCGACCCTCCATAATAGTTTTGGCCGCCGTCACGGGGCAGCTGACCGTGACGGTCCGCATGCCAGCGTAGTCGGGGCGCAAGGTGCTCGCCTTCACAGCCTCCGCCGAGCACCCCCCCGTCCTAGCGACGGCGGCCACAACCTCGACCTCCGTAACCGAGTCGTCCAGACCCAGTATGCGCATGTCTACGCATTTGGTGGGCCTGGACACTCGGGCCTCATCCGCATTGAGGGACGCCCTGAGCTTTTCGGCCAGGGCGTCTGCGGCCGGGCCGCTCGCCGCACCGGGAACCTCCAGCATGCGGGCCCCGGTTGCCGTCACCCTGAGGCGGAGGCCCCCGGTGATGCCGAGCTGACTCAGATCCACCGCCTCCCTTGCTTTGGCGAGCACGTCGCGGTACGAGACGCCCCTCTTTTCCGCGTCTGGCTGCAGTGTTACCACTACAGCCGCTGACTTCGGGGCGCGGAGCGCGGCCGCAACGCCTCGCTCTCTACGGCGCCGCCTCTGCGCCTTTTTTCTCACCGCCCTGGCCGCCTTGGCCTTTGCTTTCCTCTCCCCGGCCACTTGCCAATCGGCGTCGGTCGTGGGAGGTTTTGGAGGCGGCGGCGCAGGCGGCGGCGGCGGTCGCGCCGCCGGCGCCGGCGCCCTCGCAGTCTGTGCGGCCGCTTTGCCCTTCTGTGCCGGCTCAAGCTTCGTCGGCGCCGGCTTCGCCGGGGCCGGCTTTGCTGGGGTTGTCTTGGGCCGACCAGACGGCCCCGGTCCAGCGGCAGCCGCAGCGGCTGCGTAGGAGGCTGTCTTACCTCCCGCTAGTGGGGGGCGCAGGACGATGCCCTCCAGGACGGAGAACCGTGCCTGGAAGGCAGCCAGCTCCCGCCGGACCAGGTTTAAAACCTGGTTCTCCACAGGCAGGGGCTGACTTTGGGTGCGCTCTACCTGTGGAGCCTCCCGGGGGGCGGTCCGGAGCCCGGCCAGCTCGGCACGGAGCTCCCCATTCTCCTTTTGGAGCAGCTCCGTGGCAGCCGCCAGGCGGGCGACCTCCGCCCGCAAACCGACCATCTCCTCCTGCGAAGCCCCCGCAAAATGCGCCTGCGCCGCTGCAATTATGGCGGCCCCGGCCGCGCCCATGGCCCTCAGCTTAGAGGCCTTTTTTGTCTTTAGGGCCACCTCCCTAAGCGCGGCCGACACGGCCTCCTCAAATCCGGCCCTGCACCCCGTAGCGGCGCCGCCGGCAGCGTCTGGCTCGACGCCAGAAGATTCTGAGAGGACCGTGGTCCCCCCGGGGTGACGGCCCTCCTCAGCGAGCTTTTTCGCTCGCTGAGCGGCCTCTTTGGCGGTGAGCACCCGCCCCCCGCCTCTGGCCTGGCCCTTACCCCGCCTACTGGTGGGGATTTTGGCCAAGGCCAGTCCTCCGTCAGAAGGCGATCCCCGGTCGTCTTCTGGTCTGGGCCGCTTGCGGAGGAACTTGGCGTTCCCCGCAGCAGCCCCTCCACCCACGCGTAGAGAGCTTTTGGGGCTCCCCACGCTCTCATCTCCGGACTCGTCGTCGGACTCCGACTCGTCGTCCCACTTCTCCTTCTCCCTCTCTGCATCTAAAAGTTTTTTAGTGAAGTTATCCATATGATTCCCACGAGTAAAAAACATGTTGTACTTGCTCAAATTGCGTGGTTCGCACTAACGACTGAGGCTACCCATCAGCCAAGCATTCAACCCCCCTCACGGTGCGCCGCCGCTTGGAGGTTTGGGGAATTTTTTATAGAGGTTATCTTCCTCGCGGTCCGGGCGGTTAAGCCAAGACCCTCGACCCCCGTCGACCGTCAGAGACATGACCTTGACGATCTCCAGGGCTACGAGATTTGTAGCGGTGGCAAAATGTGCCTACCCGGTGGCAGGTTAGTGCACACCGAGCCCGCTCTTCCTCCATCGCCATGTTCCCTCTGCTAATCAGAGGGGCGCGCGAGGAGTGGTCCTCCGCTCTCCCTTCTCCTAACAATGGCCGCCCCTGGGCCCCCCCAGACAGGATATTGGCATACGGGCACCGAGATCCCTCGGGAAAACAATCCCGATGGGGAGTCGCTGCCCGTACCCCGGAGTGCACCGTCCCGGAAACTGGTCTTCCCCCCGGACGTGTCCATAAGGGAACTCCAGTTCCCGGGCACACGTGGAGGTTTCCTGCCCCAGCACCCCGAAGAACCAGCCCTTACATTATATGATGTAAATACAAATACTTTAAAACATATTCCTGGTTATAAATCACAAATACAATTATGGAAACAACAATTAGGCATGCAATCGCGGGTCCATTGCTGTTAGTAATTGAAGAGTTCCATTACCTTTCCCGAAGATCTTCATCAGATCCTAACATGCTATATACTAAAACCTTCCTTGCAAAATATGCATTTAAATGGCGGAAACCCCATCAAAATCAGTTCAGTAGTTTTTGAGAAAATGGCAGACATACACACATACATACACACGGGTCGAATACAGAACCATCTTTTTTTGAACTCCATACTACATGAACTAAACAGTTCGACAAGGGTTTCAATATCAAAGCCTTCAGCACACAGGCTGCAAATCGTTCATTTGTCACACGTCAAACGCTTAATATCCTGACTGCGCTTGCCTGGAACGCCTTCATTGCGCCAAAGCCTTAATTGGCTCAGAGCGGATATTGCGCGGTCGTAAAAAGTGGCTTAAAGAGATCACGAGTGCAGTTCGTCTCAGTTCAGTCAATGTAGCTTAGTATATGGAAATAGGAGCTTTGCATGCTAGCACGATGGTTTTTGTACGATGGGGTGAGCAGTACCTATAGCACACCAAAAAGCCGGAGTAGGATTCGCAGGTTATGGAAAATGTTGTTTGGTTTTACCCGACTGTGGCGAGACAAAAGACGGGTTATGATCTTGACTGGTGTATATGTATGTATAGTTATTTGATTTATTATCTATACATCTATACATATATATAAAAATGAATCCTTATTTCCCTTGGTCACGGCATCACGCGTGAACGGCTGGACCGATTTGTACGGAATTTGGTACGGAAATAGAGGGGACCCTGGAAAAGGTTTTAGGCTACTTTTTATCTGGGTGCGTTAAGTAGTTCCTCCGGGACGCGGGTGAAACCGCAGGCAACAGTTAGTGTTTAAAAAAAACCGTTGCCCCACGCTAGGAATAACGCCTGTATCGTGGGTGCGTTTACAAACATACATCACACATGTACAAACACTCAGACCAATTTTAGTTGTCCGAATCAAACCCGCGACACACAGTGCAGCAGCCAATTGCTCAGCCACTACGCCAAACCTGCCGTCATCTTATATGTATGAGTATCTATCTGTTCTCATAACTTTGAAACAACTTATGAAAATTTTACAAATGAGGTATGGTTGGAAGCTTCTTCATTTTCCGCTGGCTTTTCTCTAGTGATAGTATTTTTCTTATAGAGTTATGTAAGGATATTTACGTAAGATGTTATAGGAAGGTAATATGCTTGCCATTAATCAAGTACACGAAAATACATGAAAAAAAATCTAATAAACCTTGTCTAATCTGGAAGTAGAACACATGATCTTATGCACAGTCGCTAAGTCGCACTTTTAACTTTTTTTATTATTTGATCTGGGGGGTTAGACAAGTGGCAAAACGCTAACGCTAACGCTAACGCTCAATGTATGGGAATGACATATAGCTAGTCGTAAACGAATGTCATTCCCATACATGGAGCGTTAGCGTTAGCGTTTTGCCACTTGTCTAACCCCCCTGACATGCAAAACATTTTAATTAGTTGCGTGCATTCGTATTAAGGTAACAAGGTTGCCAAAGTCAAAAAGGCAGTCGCTCCATGTAAAACACTGGTATCCACTTGCATTTGGTTAGACTAGAAGCCGACCCCAACATTTGCATAAACCAAAGTTTTTTTTATATAATAAGTAAACTAATAACTATAATTTAACAATGTTAGCCTTACAAAAATGCAGGCACATAACCATTAAATTGGCGAAATTATCCACCAGTAGATCGCAGCAACATAATTGTGAAAAGGCAGATGGTAATAATAGTTGTCGATAAATTATTCCAATTATTCTAAATGGTTAATAATAGTGCCTAATTGCCTATATTTGTATTATTATAAGCAAATAATTTCAATAGGACATTCTATCAAATGTCCAATAACTGCCACCACAGAACATAGATTCTCGTTCATTAGCGATACTATTGAAAATTTCTATGAATAGCATCCATGTCTAAAATGTGGTGTGACCGAATCAATGCGCACGGGTCCGCGTCAAACTGTCACGTCCAATAGTCTAGTTTATGTTGTATCACAATGGGGATTGTTGTATTTGTATTATTTTAAATTGATATTAATTTAGGTGGAGGATTTCATAAGCGGAACTAACATCTAATTAAATACTGCTTTTGAGTTTTAATATACACCAGCTTCTGCCCGCGACTTCGTCCGCGTGGAATAGTGGTGCTCCGCTCTTATTGGTTTCAGCGTGATGATATATAACCTATAGTCTTCCTCAATAAATAGGCTATCTAACACTGAAAGAATTTTTCAAATCGTACCAGTAATTCCTGAGATTAGCGCGTTCAAACAAACAAACAAACTATTCAAGCCACAAGGGTCGATCGATCAAAGGTTAAGCTACGCTTGCCGCGGTCGGTCCTTAGATCCGTGACCGTCTATGTCATACCTCGGTATGACCTACTCCGTGCCTCAGAAAGCACGTTAAGCTGTTGTAATTTGTAGATCTTTGACAGTTGTTACGGGAAGTCAGTAGCCAGAAAGTTGGACAACCAGTCTTACTAAGGGGTACCGTGCTACCCGGTTGTGAAGGTCAGATAGCCAGTCGTTCCATGTAAAGCACTGGTACTCAGCTGCATCCTGTTAGACTGGAAGCTGACTCGACCATAGTCAGGAAACGAGGCTAGGCAGATGATGATCGGCTCTTTCCAATCACTTGCCATGTCTATTGCCAATCGTATACCTAATACGAGCTGGCCATTGAATATTTGACCGGCAGCGCACAATAGTTCGTTGCAAATATTTTTCGAACAATTACTTGCACGTTAGTTTGCTGAACAACTGAATATATTATGTACGAGTACATACGAGTACATAGGCTGTACATAAAGGTTTTGAGTCAACGTATTGAATACTATCTGTATACCGTGGTTTCACGCGTATCTTGAGGGAACTGCGAGCCGCACTCGAATAAAAAGTACCCTATGTGATAATCCAGGTTATGGACCTATCTGTGTACCAAATTTCATTTAAATCCATTTAGCAGTTTTTGCCCGAAGGAGTAACAACCATCATACAAACTTTTATAATATTAGTAGAATAATTGTAATTCCTTATTCATAGAAATACGTGTCTATCTACATATGAATATTTTAAGCCACAAAATCCTTACTAATATAATAAATGAGAAAGTAACACTTGTCTGTTTATTACGCTTTTATGGTAAAACGGCTGAACTGATTTGGATGAAATTTGGTACGTAGATAGATGGATCTTGGAGACAGTTATAGGCTATTTTTTATCCCGGTGCGTTAAGTAATTCCCTCGGAACGCGGGCGAAGCCTCGGGAAACAGCTAGTAAAGTCATGTTTAGAACATCTTCTCACGTACACACAAACAATTGTACCTCTTCACCGTACGGCTAAGATCATTGACCACAGATCTATTGATCAGGCAATCGTTTATTCTAGGAATGATCTCAATAGGGTTCCGTAACCAATATTAGCTTTGTATTGAAACGCGGCCATCGACTCCGCAAACAGATGGGCCGCCAGACGATATCAAATTCAGAGCTCTCCGCAAACAATATCAACAATTCATGCTCTTACATTTGAGGAACCTCTTTGTAACAGAAATGTTTTAGGTTTCAATTAGCTTTCTATCTTTATGTTGCTAAGTAAATCTTGCTTTAAAACAAAAGTTATTTTCGTAAAAAAAATAGAACCGATCCACTGACAAGCTAGAAGTAAACTGACTTCAAAAATACTATTAATTGAAAAATAAAGATCATACACATCACTACATCGTTCTAGAAGTTGGTGTTTCCAATTTAATTAGGTATTGTTTTATAGACATGTGTGTGTCGAATACAGAACCAAATTTTTTGAAGTAGAATAAAAATACTATTTTATTTATTATTTATTATTTTTTTATTAAAGCAGGTTAGGTCGCTGGTCCATTTGAATATCTTTAACAATTGTTACAGGAACGTTTTATAAAAGTTCCGATCCGATAAATTTATCACCAGCTTATTTTAATACCCCACTGCTGAGTAAAGGCCTCTTCTCATACAGAGAAGACATGAGCATTGATCACCACGCTTTCTCACGGCGGATTGGCGATTTCAGACATTTTAGTTTAGTTTTCTTCACGTTAGTCAGTGGTGTCTACATAGAAAGTACATATGACTTTAGAAAGATCACATTGGTACTTGCCAGGTTTCGAACCCACGCATTTGTATAAGAGGGACGCCATAAGAGAGAAGCCATCATCTATACTAATATTATAAAGAGGTAGTTTGTAAGGTTGAAGGGGGTAATCCATGGATCTACGGAACCCATTTAGATGAAATTGGTACGGACATAGAAGGGACCCTGGAGAAGGTCATAGGCTACCTTTTATCCGGGAGCGTCGAGAAGTTCGCTCGGGATAAGGGTAAAACCGCGGGAAACATGTGTTTCAATAATTTTCAATATCCCGTCTAAACAGTCAAAATTATGTTGTCCACGCGGGCGAAGCCGCGGGCGTCAAGCTATGACTGTATAAACTTATCGGGCTGATTGAATATGTACCGATTCTAAGCGATGTCTCCCAATATTAATGTTGTCAAATATATTTCAAAGCTTATACCTTCTAATAACCATCGAACCCGCTTCATTTCACGCTAAGATAACCTTCATTTTAATCGTAACGCTTCTAAGTCCGAATGCCTTAATCCCAACGTAAATTGTAACGGCTTTTGGGACTCAACGTTATAATAAGCGAGGTTTCAAATCTAAAGTCTATCCTACGCTCAAAGAATTTGCATAGAAAAAAGGATTTATGAACTTTTTTGGAAATCATATTTCTGGAAATTCAATTTGAAGCGTTAAGCTTTCAGAGTTTTTTTCGTAGACTGCCAGGCTAACTTGATTTAATTTAGAATTCTAACGATAAAAAGTGTTTTGTGAAGTACTACGTATGCTTGTAGAAAACTAAGAAAAAACATTTATTTCTGGATACGCACAGGTAATCTATTAAGTTATAAGTATATGTCATCATCATCTGCCATAAATATGCATAAATATTATTAAGTTATGAGAAAAATATCAGACGATTATTAACACTTTTTTATCTGGCAATGAAAAGACATGAATACAAGTGGTTCAAGAACAAGTTGTACAATCAAGTATTGTCCTGGGCTTGACACAGGACAAAACAGAATGATTTCAATAATGATGTTATACCATCAAAATTAGTTCAGCCGTTTAAACGTGAAAACTTAACAGACACTCCGATATTTTCGTATTTATAATATTATAATTTATTCATATCTTTATATGCCACGACTTACTCTTTTAGCATCACTATAAAGCAGATAAACAATTAACTGACTCAAATATATTACAAATAAAATATTGGTCATATTACAACTTTTTACATTTCAAATATATCTTCACATATAATAACTACGTTATTACAACGCATATTAACTTTAATCAGAAACTCCACAAAGCTCTCTTTCATACTAATTTCTATTAGTCTTTCTCTCTATATTACAAAAGCGACTTTGAAAGTAGATCTAGACGAATTCACGAGGGAGCGTCGCGACGGCAACTTTAATAATTTGACTAATTTCGACACAAATATTAAGTTATAATTATTTAAATATGTAACAGTATAGTCTGCTGCCTTGTGTGAGATGTATTTTGACGAGGCCCAGTAAGGCAATGCCTGCTTGGACTGGGATTGTTCGAAGAGCTACCGCGGAACCAAGAGCGCAGGTAAAAACATGGATGGGTTTTCGTCAATAAGAGTCTGACATTCCCTCCTATTCCGTTCTCAGCGGGGTGGTTATTTGTTAATTTCTCATCGTAAAGTAAAGACGTGTTTTTGAATACTTAAAAGCAAATAATGCTTCGTCATTTATTTTTAAAGCAAGCTTCCGAAATCCATTAAAAAATAAACAAGGATGACTGATCGGATTCAAAACAAAAATATTCTTTTAATAGCGTTTGTGTTTTCGGAGAATTCCAAGTGCCTGGTAATAGTTATCGTAATTTATTTCATCATCTACTTGGGTGAATCTTCAATATTTTGCTGTTTGGTTTCCGAATCGTCATTACCCTCATCACCGACTGTCGTTTAAATTGTATAATTCACAAGCTTCAAATTATTATGTTAAATAATGAAATAGATATAGCCTCTTAATGTAGGTGAATATTGACTTTTATACGGCTGCTAATGATAAAATTCGTGTGAGGAAGCGAACAGCGTCGAAAAACCAACCGCACATTTTTAAAGAATCACCGACCTACCCTGTTAATTTAGGTAGATATAAATTATTACAGATTTTTTGATGTCCTTTATTAATAGGAGTTTTCCATATTTTCTTTTGTTTTATTTTAGGTGTTATAATTTAAGTTTTATGGGTAATAACTAGCTTTTACCCGGTCTCGAGGGAACCAATTAAGGCAACCGGATAAAAAGTAGGCATAAATGTCTCGGATCCCACACACGAGATTCGAGATTCAGGGCAAGGATTCTGGATTCGGGATTCGGGATTCAGGATTCAGGATTTACGATTTAGGTTTAAGATTCAGGATTCATGATTTAAGATAAGAATTTAGGATTCTGGATTCAGGATTTAGGTTTAAGATTCAGGATTTATGATTTAAGATAAGAATTTAGGATTCAGGATTTACTATTAAGTATTTTCGTTTTAGATTCAGGATTCAGGGTTCAGGGTTGAGTATTCAGGATTCAGGAGGAAACAAAAGATAGTTATTGATTTATTCGAACACAGATGTTAACGTTACCTAATTTCAAAATATGCATTGGTTGCATCTTACGTTTTCGATATACGTTCACATTATTGTTACCCACTTCAAGATATCGTAATAAATTAACATACTGATTATGCGAGTTACCTTATTAAGAATATGTCTTACGTGTCTTATTTAAAAAGAAATGATATGCTAAACCTTCTTTATTCCGACCCAATTTCAATTCAAAATCTCAATAGCCAATTTATCTTCTAGCCAAATCTCTATGGACTTTAAATTCTATTTAATTCGTGCGAACCGAAAGTATGAAAGTAGTGGTATAATAAAACTGGCTGGTTGGGTCCTAGCGGGACGCAGTCCGCGGGCCGCAAGTCGGTCTCCATATAAATTTTCACACCGCATTACTTAAGGTGATAAAAATACCGAGCCGTGGGACCGATGCCTATCCCTTCCTTTATAGATAAGTTTTAAAGTTCAGGAACTGAATATTTTTTTACTAGCTCATGCTCGCCATTTTGTCTGTGTGTATCTTTCATCTAGTTAATTCCATGTCAGAGGCCGTCAGGGGGATTTGAGAAAACTCTGACATTAGGGTTTGTTAGGTTGGCAAAACCTGCCGTCCATATGATAAAGTAATCAATAAAACTGTATGTAATTACCTATATCGTCAGCGTCAGTGCAGGACCTTCTAAATGCAAAAAAAAATGTTTTTGAAAAAAGTTGTTTTAATTTGATCACATCGCTTTTAGAAAAGTTTTTATTGTCTACTGTAAAACATGTTTTTTTTTGCATTTAGAAGGTCCTGCACTGACGCCGGCGATATATATCTAACTTCATAAAATTAATGGCAATAGGCTTGCTCTCCATAATATGGGAGTTAAAAACATAGGTACAAGAAAAAAAATGTGTAAGCACTATCAATCTACAGCTCTGCTTAGGCCCGTTAAACAAACAAGCGTAATATCCTAACTAATATCATAAATGTCTTTGTTTGTTAGGCTTTCACGGCAAAACCGCTGAATCTATTTTGATGAAACTTGGTATGGAGATAGATGGAGCCCTTGAGACGTTTATAGGTTACTTTTTAACCGTGTGTGTAGCAGTTTCTTTATAACACGAGTAAAAGCTAGTTATGATAAAAGATAAAACATAAAATATTATTTTTCAAATTTAATTTGCTTTGCTAAGCTAATAAGCTTTGTCGAAAATAACGGTCAATTTATCTTTTGTATAGAAAAAGCGTGATAGCGCATGAAATATCTTTTTCTACTAAAATAATTGGTCATCATATCAAACATAATATAATATTTTAGAACACTTTTCACTAATTGCAATGCATCATCAATTTTATAAATTGATAGCGATGTACAACTTAAGTGACGATGAGTGATGACCTATTATGTTTTAAGGATAATGGATGTTGCGGTCACTTTTCAGTTTTAAATATAAAGCTGCCGTAGAAATGAATGGGCGAACATTAATTTTGGACCTAGAAAGCTAAAAATCTATGGCCCGTGGTCTTATGTTGACTTTAGTCTCAAAACTCGCTGTTTAGTCGTAGTTCATTATCAAATATAGATAGTGTGTTTTTTATAAAAGGATTTGAGAATTAATTTAATAGTCGTCTAGCTTCAAATATTACTTTAAACAAATAATACTACCGTTAAAAAAACCTTCCCCGAAAAATGTACATTTAAATAGCGAGAACCTCATCTAAATCGGATCAGTAGTTTTTGAGAAATTTACGAAGATACAATCATACATATGGCTCGAATACAGAATATTGAAGTTGAGTAATTAAACAAAACTAGTTCTTAATGTCGTAATAATCACATACAGTCGATATTGGTTGCTACAAAATGAATGTCTTTTGTTTAATTTCCCGCTATACTTTATTGCAGAAATAAAACAAAAATCATTTGTTTAGACATAAAATACATTTGTTTATTCTCAGTTTTTAGTAAAATTTATACCATTTGACAAATAAATTTGAGGTATTCCTCGAAGCGCCACCGTTTTGAGGCGCACCTAATGAAGCGCACCTTTATTATTCCTCGGAGCGCACCTTTTAGTAGCGCTCCCGATAACAATTAAAAATATTAAAATTTTATTCCTTGAAGCGCACCCATGTTTAAAAATAGGGAAAAATACGTAACGTCTCTGCCCTATTTTTAAACATGGGTGCGCTTCAAGGAATAAAATTTTAATATTTTTAATTGTTATCGGGAGCGCTACTAAAAGGTGCGCTCCGAGGAATAATAAAGGTGCGCTTCATTAGGTGCGCCTCAAAACGGTGGCGCTTCGAGGAATACCTCATAAATTTAAACTTTTTTCAAACGTGTAAAAATCTGATTTGTGTAATAAAATATTTTTATTTTCTTTATTCCATATTCCATTATCTCTGTTTTCTACCACTAACCTACTAGTACAGTCAATTTAATATAAATATTTACGGCACGGTAACCGTTTTATAGTCGCAATAAAATCATTCAGTACCGCACTAAATTGGCGAGGAATTACCCTTTTTCGCGGGATCTCACGGGTTTCGGTTTCGGGACTAATGTTAGAGCTGATAATCTCGGCTTTTCTGAGTTTATTGGCACTTGTATTCGTAGTGTAGGAGCTGATGAATTGTCCCGAGTGTGTCTTTGGAAATTATTGATGACTCGCTTCCCGCTAGCGACTTCACCCGCGATATTTTAGCTAATGGACACAAAAACTTAACAAATTATATACTAAAACCTTCCTTATTAAACTACGTAACGGATTTTGATGCGGTTTTTTTTAATAGATAGAGTGATCTATGTATTAAAAAAAAACCGCATCAAAAACCGTTGCGTAGTTTTAAAGATTTAAGCATACATAAGCATACAGAGAAAGCGACTTTGTTTTATTCTATGTAGTGAAGATCAAGGTATTGAGGATGAAAACTAAGCGAAAGTCTTGATAAAAGTTATCTGCTGTTGCTAGGCTAAGTATCCTAAATCCTACTAATATTATAAACGCGTTGTAAGCATGTATGGATGTATGTTTGTTACTCTTACACGCAAAAACTACTGAACGGATTGGGATGAAATTTGGTACGGTTGGTTTATATATATATTGGTGTGGTTGGTTGGATAAACATATAGGGTTTTTTTCCCGGGTACGCGAAGTCCCTCAGGATGCGGGTGAAACCGCGGAAAACAGCTAGTAATATTATAAATGCGAAAGTGGGTTTGTTACGTTTTCACGGTAAAATGGCAGTAGGAGTGTCAGACTCCTACTGACTAAAACCCATCCATGTTCCTTCCTCAGCCCTTTGTATTCTGGGGCCGCGGTATTTTTTTCGAACGTCCCGCAGCCCCAGCAGGCTATGGCCCTGGGGGAGGGCCCCGTCAACGATGCTGACATCTCTTTGAGGCGTGCGTGGAACACGAACGCGCAGTCGATGACTGGTCCTTGTCGGACGACGAGCCACCTAGCTCACCGT
This sequence comes from Pyrrhia umbra, assembly GCA_963891755.1. NCBI lineage: Eukaryota > Metazoa > Arthropoda > Insecta > Lepidoptera > Noctuidae > Pyrrhia > Pyrrhia umbra. The sequence continues at coordinate 1,507,299 of OY982934.1, read as the reverse complement.
CCGCAGCCCCGCGCCTAGATAGAGGATACCCTGAAGACGGTTTTAAGCTACTTTTTAACAGGGTGCGTTAACTAGTACCCTTGGGTCTCGGGTGAAACATCTAGTTATGCAATAAATATTTTATGACTAAGTTTAAACTGTAATAAGTCTTTGTTTCATGAGGCAGTGTGCACGTATCTCGCCTGGGGGCAGGGCGGCTAGAGGGCACTCGGCCTCATATGAACCACGCCGCGGGGAGCATGTTTAATATTAAAGGTTTAATAAAAAGAATATTGTTATTTTAATGTTTACGAAGATACTACATTAAATTTGATTTAAAGGTAATGGTATATTTCGTGCAGATAGGGTTGCCAGGGGGTTAGACAAGTAGCAAAAATGCTAGTAGAATAGAAAACAAAATGTATGGGAATGACAGATAGCTAGTCGTAAACAATTTGTTTTCTATTCTACTAACGTTTTTGCCACTTGTCAAACCCCCCGGGTCGCCTAAACCTAATACCAGACCAGCCAGTTTGGCCGGACATTTGGTTAGAAAGGCCAGACACCCTACATTATTGAGGACTTTGTGTCTTAGTATTAATAGGTACGACAATATTTTTTTATGTAAAATCAAGCTTTTTTGATTATCATCATAAATCTTGTTAATATTCTAATGAAATGTGAAAAGCCTAACAAAAGCCGGACAAGCCGGACACCGTTTATTTTGGCCGGACATGCAATCATAAAGCCTACCCATGTCCGGCTTTATCCGGACGCCTAACAAAGTGATAAAAATAACTTGACGCTAAAAAATTTTATACCTACAAATTATCCAGCCCTGTCCTTACCAGAGCCCTAGCTACAATTAATTATCCACTATAAAGCCTCCTAATTAATTACTTTTCCCCAATTTAATTAGTTGTTTCCATCCTAAAAAACTGGGTACCTAAACTTCAATATTTATGTGCGTGGGTATTTTTAATTTTTATTAGCATTAATTTGTTGCTAATTAATTGATAGTAAGGTTCCATAGTTAGAGGTTAAATTAGAACAAATTAAAGTTACATAATGAAATGGATTGATAGGTATAATGTCTCCGGTGTTCTATGCACGTAAAATATTGTCTACTAGTACTTCCTGAAATACTACTGGACAGCTTATATACTTATACGGCATGTCATCATCATCATCATCATCAGCAATGGACAATATATAGTATTGTCCCACTGGGCACAGGCCTCTTCTCACACAGAGAAAGTATGAGCATTGATCACCACGCTTGCTCAAGGCGGATTGGCGATTTCAGACTTTTTAAGTCCAAGTTTCCTCACGATGTTTTCCTTCACCGTTAGTCAGTGACGTCTAAGACTTTAGAAAAGTTACATTGGTACAGGTTGGCCAGGTTTCGAACCCGCACACGTGTACACGAGAGGCAGGTGCCTTAATCACTAGGCCACCACGACTTTTTTATACGGCATGTACCTAATGAAAAAGTATCCTATGCCATTCTTCAGGGTTCCAGCTATCTCCATACCAAATTTCTTCTAAATCGGTTCAGCTCTTTTGCCGTGAAAGTTATGCTTGAATGATGACTTTTTTTCTTATGAATGACTTTTTTCTTTTTTTTCATCAGCGTTTGGATGAAACCGCAGGGAACAGCTAGTTTCTAATATAAGTTAGCTAGAGTCCAATCAGTCGACTGGTAAACTAGAGATAATAAGTTTTCATTCACAGTACTACGATAAAAATATATTTTTTAACAATCTTGTTTCCAATACATTTTATTTTATTGGCCTTGGGAACAGTAAATTTTCTTTAAAGAAACCGTTACCCTCAATTGCCACGTTATAACCGAGGCATCCAGCTGACGTGAGCGATACACGAGACCCCTTCTCTCTACTTTATTTCTTTAAAAATTCGCATTCCCTTGCGAAATGTCGCAACAAAGATATTTATTTAGTGCTAAATATTTTCTCAGAAGATCTCTTAAATTTTCTTAACGGCCGTCGGACGGTCGAATTTATATTCGAAATTCGAACGGCCTCGTTCAATTTCACTAAAGACTAATTCTTATTTCAAAGCTAGAGTTCTAAAACGGTTTGAATCAACTTCCAACTAAGCTGAAAGGGTCTAAAAGAAAGAAAAAAAAAGGCTCGCGTTGGCCTCTGGGATGGCGGCGGCCTAGGATAGGCATCGGCCTGGAATAGGCGTCGGCCTAGGGTAGACGTTGATACACTCATAGTGAAGTGTCTGACATTCAACGTAAAGTTGCTGACACTCAGCAGAATGGCTGACACTCAAAGCGAAAAAACTAAATCAAAACAAAGTTGCTATTGATACATTCATAGTGAAGTGTCGGACACTCATAGTGAAGTGTCTCAAACTCATAGTGAAGTTGCTGACAATCATAGTGAAGTGTCCGACACTCATAATTAAGTTGCTGGCACTCATAGTAAAATTGCTGACACTCAGCAAAACAGCTGACACTCGAAGCAAAGTTCAATTTAAAAAAAATATACATTCATAGTGAAGTGTCTGACACTCATAGTTAGGTGTCTGACACTCATAGTGAAGTGTCTGACACTCATAGTGAAGTTGCTGACACTCATAGTGAAGTGTCTGACACTCATAGTGAAGTTGCTGACACTCATAGTGAAGTGTCTGACACTCATAGTGAAGTGTCTGACACTCATAGTTAGATGTCTGACACTCATAGTGGAGTGTCTGACACTCATAGTGAAGTGTCTCAAACTCATAGTGAAGTGTCTGACACTCATAGTGAAGTTGCTGACACTCATAGTGAAGTGTCTGACACTCATAGTAAAGTTGCTGACACTCAGCAAAATGGCTGACACTCGTAGCGAAGTTCCATTTCATAAATTTATACACTCATAGTGAAGTGGCTGACACTCATAGTGAAGTGTCTGACACTCATAGTGAAGTTGCAGCAAACTGGCTGACACTCGTAGCGAAGTTCAATTTCATTTTCAATAAAAAAATCATAACTAAGTTGCTATTGATACATTCATAGTGAAGTGTCTGACACTTCACTATGAGTGTCAGTCACTTCACTATGAGTGTCAGACACTTCACTATGAATGTATAATTTTTTGAAATTGAAATTGAACTTCGCTTCTAGTGTCAGCAATTTTACTATGAGTGCCAGCAACTTAATTATGAGTGTCGGACACTCATAGTGAAGTGTCCGACACTCATAGTGAAGTGTCTGATACTCATAGTTAGATGTCTGACACTCATAGTGAAGTGTCCGACACTCATAATTAAGTTGCTGGCACTCATAGTAAAATTGCTGACACTAGAAGCGAAGTTCAATTTCAATTTCAAAAATTTATACATTCATAGTGAAGTGTCTGACACTCATAGTGAAGTTTCTGACACTTCACTATGAATGTATCAATAGCAACATTGTTCTGATTTTTTTATTGAAAATTAAATTGAACTTCGCTTCGTGTGTCAGCCATTTTGCTGAGGGTCAGCCATTTTGCTGAGGGTCAGACACTTCACTATGAGTGTCAGACACTTTACTATGAGTGTCAGCAAAATCACTATAAGTGTCAGACACTTTACTATGAGTGTCAGACACTTAACTATGAATGACAGACACTTCATGTATCAATAGCAACATTGTTATGATTTTTTTATTGAAAATGAAATTGAACTTCGCTACGAGTGTCAGCCATTTTGCTGCAACTTTGCTTCGTGTGTCAGACACTTCACTATGACTGTCAGATACCTAACTATGAGTGTCAGACACTTCAATATGAATGTATAAATTTTTGAAATTGTAATTGAAATTCGCTTCTAGTGTCAGCAATTTTACTATGAGTGCCTGCAAATTAATTATGAGTGTCGGAAACTTCACTATGAGTGTCAGACACTTCACTATGAATGTTTCAATAGCAACTTTGTTATGATTGTTTTTTTCTCGCTTCGAGTGTCAGCCATTTTGCTGAGTGTCAGCAACTTTACTATGAGTGTCAGACACTTCACTATGAGTGTCAGACACTTCACTATGAGTGTCAGCAACTTCACTTTGAGTGTCAGCAACTTCGCTATGAGTGTCAGCAACTTCACTATGAGTGTCAGACACTTCACTATGAGTGTCAGACACTTCACTATGAATGTATCACTAGCAACTTTGTTATGATTTTTTTATTGAAAATGAAATTGAACTTCGCTATGTGTGTCAGCCATTTTGCCGCAACTTCGCTTCGTGTGTCAGACACTTCACTATGAGTGTCAGACACCTAACTATGACACTGCAGAATGAATGTATAAATTATTGAAAATGAAATTGAACTTCGCTACGAGTGTCAGCCATTTTGCTGCAACTTCGCTTCGTGTGTCAGACACTTCACTATGACTGTTAGATACCTAACTATGAGTGTCAGACACTTCACTATGAATGTATCACTAGCAACTTTGTAATGATTTTTTTATTGAAAATGAAATTGAACTTCGCTATGAGTGTCAGCCATTTTGCCGCAACTTCGCTTCGTGTGTCAGACACTTTACTATGAGTGTCAGATACCTAACTATGAGTGTCAGACACTTAATTATGAGTGTCGGACACTTCACTATGAGTGTCAGACACTTCACTATGAATGTTTCAATAGCAACTTTGTAATGTTTTTTTTTCGCTTCGAGTGTCAGCCATTTGCTGAGTGTCAGCAACTTTACTATGAGTGTTAGCAAAATCACTATGAGTGTCAGACACTTCACTATGAGTGTCAGACACTTCACTATGAGTGTCAGAAACTCCACTGTGAGTGTCAGACATCTAACCATGAGTGTCAGACACTTCACTATGAATGTGTCAATAGCCACTTTGTTATGATTTTTTTATTGAAAATGAAATTGAACTTCGCTACGAGTGTCAGCCAGTTTGCTGCAACTTCACTATGAGTGTCAGACACTTCACTGTGAATGAATAAATTTTTTAAATTGAAATTGAACTTTGCTTCGAGTGTCAGCTGTTTTGCTGAGTGTCAGCAATTTTACTATGAGTGCCAGCAACTTAATTATGAGTGTCGGACACTTCACTAGGAGTGTCAGCAACTTCACAATGAGTGTCAGATACTTCACTATGAATGAGTAAATAGCAACTATGTTATAAAATTTATATTGAAAATGAAATTGAACTTCACTTTGAGTGTCAGACACTTTACTATGAGTGTCAGACACTTCACTATGAATGTGTCAATAGCAACTTAGTTATGATTTTTTTATTGAAAATGAAATTGAACTTCGCTACGAGTGTCAGCCAGTTTGCTGCAACTTCACTATGAGTGTCAGACACTTCACTATGAGTGTCAGACACTTCACTATGAGTGTCAGCAACTTCACTATGAGTGTAAGACACTTCACTATGAGTGTATAAATTTATGAAATGGAACTTCGCTACGAGTGTCAGCCAGTTTGCTGCAACTTCACTATGAGTGTCAGACACTTCACTATGAGTGTCAGACACTTCACTATGAGTGTCAGCCACTTCACTATGAGTGTATAAATTTATGAAATGGAACTTCGCTACGAGTGTCAGCCAGTTTGCTGCAACTTCACTATGAGTGTCAGACACTTCACTTTGAATTTTAGACACTTCACTATGAGTGTCAGACACTTCACAATGAGTGTCAGACACTTCACTATGAGTGTCAGACACTTCACTATGAGTGTCAGACACCTAACTATGAGTGTCAGACATCTAATTATGAGTGTCAGCCACTTCACTATGAGTGTCAGCCAATTGCTGAGTGTCAGCAACTTTACTATGAGTGTCAGACACTTCACTATGAGTGTCAGACACCTAACTATGACACTGCAGAATGAATGTATAAATTATTGAAAATGAAATTGAACTTCGCTACGAGTGTCAGCCAGTTTGCTGCAACTTCACTATGAGTGTCAGACACTTCACTATGAGTGTCAGACACTTCACTATGAGTGTCAGCAACTTCACTATGAGTGTAAAACACTTCACTATGAGTGTATAAATTTATGAAATGGAACTTCGCTACGAGTGTCAGCCAGTTTGCTGCAACTTCACTATGAGTGTCAGACACTTCACTTTGAATTTTAGACACTTCACTATGAGTGTCAGACACTTCACAATGAGTGTCAGACACTTCACTTTGAGTGTCAGACACTTCACTATGAGTGTCAGACACCTAACTATGAGTGTCAGACATCTAATTATGAGTGTCAGCCACTTCACTATGAGTGTCAGCCAATTGCTGAGTGTCAGCAACTTTACAATGAGTGTCAGACACTTCACTATGAGTGTCAGCAACTTCACTATGAATGTATATTTTTTTTAAATTGAAATTGAACTTTGCTTCGAGTGTCAGCTGTTTTGCTGAGTGTCAGCAATTTTACTATGAGTGCCAGCAACTTATAATGAGTGTCGGACACTTCACTATGAGTGTCGGACACTTAATTATGAGTGTCAGACACTTCACTATGAGTGTCAGACACTCCACTATGAGTGTCAGACACTTCACTATGAATGTATATTTTTTTTTAATTGAAATTGAACTTTGCTTCGAGTGTCAGCAATTTTACTATGAGTGCCAGCAACTTATAATGAGTGTCGGACACTTCACTATGAGTGTCAGACACTCCACTATGAGTGTCAGACACTCCACTATGAGTGTCAGCAATTTTACTATGAGTGCCAGCAACTTAATTATGAGTGTCGGACACTTCACTATGAGTGTCAGACACTTCACTATGAATGTCAGACACTTCACTATGAGTGTCAGACATCTAACTATGAGTGTCAGACACTTCACTATGAGTGTCAGACACCTAACTATGAGTGTCAGACACTTCACTATGAGTGTCAGCCACTTCACTATGAGTGTATAAATTTATGAAATGGAACTTCGCTACGAGTGTCAGCCAATTGCTGAGTGTCAGACACTTCACTATGAGTGTCAGCAACTTCACTATGAGTGTCAGACACTTCACTATGAGTGTCAGACACTTCACTATGAATGTGTCAATAGCAACTTTGTTATGATTTTTTTATTGAAAATGAAATTGAACTTCGCTACGAGTGTCAGCCAGTTTTCTGCAACTTCACTATGAGTGTCAGACACTTCACTATGAGTGTCAGCCACTTCACTATGAGTGTATAAATTTATGAAATGGAACTTCGCTACGAGTGTCAGCCATTTTGCTGAGTGTCAGCAACTTTACTATGAGTGTCAGACACTTCACTATGAGTGTCAGACACCTAACTATGACACTGCAGAATGAATGTATAAATTATTGAAAATGAAATTGAACTTCGCTACGAGTGTCAGCCAGTTTGCTGCAACTTCACTATGAGTGTCAGACACTTCACTATGAGTGTCAGACACTTCACTATGAGTGTCAGACACTTTACTATGAGTGTCAGCAACTTCACTATGAGTGTAAAACACTTCACTATGAGTGTATAAATTTATGAAATGGAACTTCGCTACGAGTGTCAGCCAGTTTGCTGCAACTTCACTATGAGTGTCAGACACTTCACTTTGAATTTTAGACACTTCACTATGAGTGTCAGACACTTCACAATGAGTGTCAGACACTTCACTTTGAGTGTCAGACACTTCACTATGAGTGTCAGACACCTAACTATGAGTGTCAGACATCTAATTATGAGTGTCAGCCACTTCACTATGAGTGTCAGCCAATTGCTGAGTGTCAGCAACTTTACAATGAGTGTCAGACACTTCACTATGAGTGTCAGCAACTTCACTATGAATGTATATTTTTTTTAAATTGAAATTGAACTTTGCTTCGAGTGTCAGCTGTTTTGCTGAGTGTCAGCAATTTTACTATGAGTGCCAGCAACTTATAATGAGTGTCAGACACTTCACTATGAGTGTCGGACACTTAATTATGAGTGTAAGACACTTCACTATGAGTGTCAGACACTCCACTATGAGTGTCAGACACTTCACTATGAATGTATATTTTTTTTTAATTGAAATTGAACTTTGCTTCGAGTGTCAGCAATTTTACTATGAGTGCCAGCAACTTATAATGAGTGTCGGACACTTCACTATGAGTGTCAGACACTCCACTATGAGTGTCAGACACTCCACTATGAGTGTCAGCAATTTTACTATGAGTGCCAGCAACTTAATTATGAGTGTCGGACACTTCACTATGAGTGTCAGACACTTCACTATGAATGTCAGACACTTCACTATGAGTGTCAGACATCTAACTATGAGTGTCAGACACTTCACTATGAGTGTCAGACACCTAACTATGAGTGTCAGACACTTCACTATGAGTGTCAGCCACTTCACTATGAGTGTATAAATTTATGAAATGGAACTTCGCTACGAGTGTCAGCCAATTGCTGAGTGTCAGACACTTCACTATGAGTGTCAGCAACTTCACTATGAGTGTCAGACACTTCACTATGAGTGTCAGACACTTCACTATGAATGTGTCAATAGCAACTTTGTTATGATTTTTTTATTGAAAATGAAATTGAACTTCGCTACGAGTGTCAGCCAGTTTTCTGCAACTTCACTATGAGTGTCAGACACTTCACTATGAGTGTCAGCCACTTCACTATGAGTGTATAAATTTATGAAATGGAACTTCGCTACGAGTGTCAGCCATTTTGCTGAGTGTCAGCAACTTTACTATGAGTGTCAGACACTTCACTATGAGTGTCAGACACCTAACTATGACACTGCAGAATGAATGTATAAATTATTGAAAATGAAATTGAACTTCGCTACGAGTGTCAGCCAGTTTGCTGCAACTTCACTATGAGTGTCAGACACTTCACTATGAGTGTCAGACACTTCACTATGAGTGTCAGACACTTTACTATGAGTGTCAGCAACTTCACTATGAGTGTAAAACACTTCACTATGAGTGTATAAATTTATGAAATGGAACTTCGCTACGAGTGTCAGCCAGTTTGCTGCAACTTCACTATGAGTGTCAGACACTTCACTTTGAATTTTAGACACTTCACTATGAGTGTCAGACACTTCACAATGAGTGTCAGACACTTCACTTTGAGTGTCAGACACTTCACTATGAGTGTCAGACACCTAACTATGAGTGTCAGACATCTAATTATGAGTGTCAGCCACTTCACTATGAGTGTCAGCCAATTGCTGAGTGTCAGCAACTTTACAATGAGTGTCAGACACTTCACTATGAGTGTCAGCAACTTCACTATGAATGTATATTTTTTTTAAATTGAAATTGAACTTTGCTTCGAGTGTCAGCTGTTTTGCTGAGTGTCAGCAATTTTACTATGAGTGCCAGCAACTTATAATGAGTGTCAGACACTTCACTATGAGTGTCGGACACTTAATTATGAGTGTAAGACACTTCACTATGAGTGTCAGACACTCCACTATGAGTGTCAGACACTTCACTATGAGTGTCAGCCACTTCACTATGAGTGTATAAATTTATGAAATGGAACTTCGCTACGAGTGTCAGCCAATTGCTGAGTGTCAGACACTTCACTATGAGTGTCAGCAACTTCACTATGAGTGTCAGACACTTCACTATGAGTGTCAGACACTTCACTATGAATGTGTCAATAGCAACTTTGTTATGATTTTTTTATTGAAAATGAAATTGAACTTCGCTACGAGTGTCAGCCAGTTTTCTGCAACTTCACTATGAGTGTCAGACACTTCACTATGAGTGTCAGCCACTTCACTATGAGTGTATAAATTTATGAAATGGAACTTCGCTACGAGTGTCAGCCATTTTGCTGAGTGTCAGCAACTTTACTATGAGTGTCAGACACTTCACTATGAGTGTCAGACACCTAACTATGACACTGCAGAATGAATGTATAAATTATTGAAAATGAAATTGAACTTCGCTACGAGTGTCAGCCAGTTTGCTGCAACTTCACTATGAGTGTCAGACACTTCACTATGAGTGTCAGACACTTCACTATGAGTGTCAGACACTTTACTATGAGTGTCAGCAACTTCACTATGAGTGTAAAACACTTCACTATGAGTGTATAAATTTATGAAATGGAACTTCGCTACGAGTGTCAGCCAGTTTGCTGCAACTTCACTATGAGTGTCAGACACTTCACTTTGAATTTTAGACACTTCACTATGAGTGTCAGACACCTAACTATGAGTGTCAGACATCTAATTATGAGTGTCAGCCACTTCACTATGAGTGTCAGCCACTTGCTGAGTGTCAGCAACTTTACAATGAGTGTCAGACACTTCACTATGAGTGTCAGCAACTTCACTATGAATGTATATTTTTTTTAAATTGAAATTGAACTTTGCTTCGAGTGTCAGCTGTTTTGCTGAGTGTCAGCAATTTTACTATGAGTGCCAGCAACTTATAATGAGTGTCAGACACTTCACTATGAGTGTCGGACACTTAATTATGAGTGTCAGACACTTCACTATGAGTGTCAGACACTCCACTATGAGTGTCAGCAACTTCACTATGAGTGTAAAACACTTCACTATGAGTATATAAATTTATGAAATGGAACTTCGCTACGACTGTCAGCCAGTTTGCTGCAACTTCACTATGAGTGTCAGACACTTCACTTTGAATTTTAGACACTTCACTATGAGTGTCAGACACTTCACAATGAGTGTCAGACACTTCACTATGAATGTCAGACACTTCACTATGAGTGTCAGACATCTAACTATGAGTGTCAGACACTTCACTATGAGTGTCAGACACTTCACTATGAGTGTCAGCAACTTCACTATGAGTGTCAGACACTTCACTATGAGTGTATAAATTTATGAAATGGAACTTCGCTACGAGTGTCAGCCAATTGCTGAGTGTCAGACACTTCACTATGAGTGTCAGCCACTTCACTATGAGAGTCAGACACTTCACTATGAGTGTCAGCCACTTCACTATGAGTGTCAGCCACTTCACTATAAGTGTATAAATTTATGAAATGGAACTTCGCTACGAGTGTCAGCCATTTTGCTGAGTGTCAGCAACTTTACTATGAGTGTCAGACACTCCACTATGAGTGTCAGACACTTCACTATGAATTTTAGACACTTCACTATGAGTGTCAGACACTTCACAATGAGTGTCAGACACTTCACTTTGAGTGTCAGACACTTCACTATGAGTGTCAGACACCTAACTATGAGTGTCAGACATCTAATTATGAGTGTCAGCCACTTCACTATGAGTGTCAGCCAATTGCTGAGTGTCAGCAACTTTACAATGAGTGTCAGACACTTCACTATGAGTGTCAGCAACTTCACTATGAATGTATATTTTTTTTAAATTGAAATTGAACTTTGCTTCGAGTGTCAGCTGTTTTGCTGAGTGTCAGCAATTTTACTATGAGTGCCAGCAACTTATAATGAGTGTCAGACACTTCACTATGAGTGTCGGACACTTAATTATGAGTGTCAGACACTTCACTATGAGTGTCAGACACTCCACTATGAGTGTCAGACACTTCACTATGAGTGTCAGCCACTTCACTATGAGTGTATAAATTTATGAAATGGAACTTCGCTACGAGTGTCAGCCAATTGCTGAGTGTCAGACACTTCACTATGAGTGTCAGCAACTTCACTATGAGTGTCAGACACTTCACTATGAGTGTCAGACACTTCACTATGAATGTGTCAATAGCAACTTTGTTATGATTTTTTTATTGAAAATGAAATTGAACTTCGCTACGAGTGTCAGCCAGTTTTCTGCAACTTCACTATGAGTGTCAGACACTTCACTATGAGTGTCAGCCACTTCACTATGAGTGTATAAATTTATGAAATGGAACTTCGCTACGAGTGTCAGCCATTTTGCTGAGTGTCAGCAACTTTACTATGAGTGTCAGACACTTCACTATGAGTGTCAGACACCTAACTATGACACTGCAGAATGAATGTATAAATTATTGAAAATGAAATTGAACTTCGCTACGAGTGTCAGCCAGTTTGCTGCAACTTCACTATGAGTGTCAGACACTTCACTATGAGTGTCAGACACTTTACTATGAGTGTCAGCAACTTCACTATGAGTGTAAAACACTTCACTATGAGTGTATAAATTTATGAAATGGAACTTCGCTACGAGTGTCAGCCAGTTTGCTGCAACTTCACTATGAGTGTCAGACACTTCACTTTGAATTTTAGACACTTCACTATGAGTGTCAGACACCTAACTATGAGTGTCAGACATCTAATTATGAGTGTCAGCCACTTCACTATGAGTGTCAGCCACTTGCTGAGTGTCAGCAACTTTACAATGAGTGTCAGACACTTCACTATGAGTGTCAGCAACTTCACTATGAATGTATATTTTTTTTAAATTGAAATTGAACTTTGCTTCGAGTGTCAGCTGTTTTGCTGAGTGTCAGCAATTTTACTATGAGTGCCAGCAACTTATAATGAGTGTCAGACACTTCACTATGAGTGTCGGACACTTAATTATGAGTGTCAGACACTTCACTATGAGTGTCAGACACTCCACTATGAGTGTCAGCAACTTCACTATGAGTGTAAAACACTTCACTATGAGTATATAAATTTATGAAATGGAACTTCGCTACGACTGTCAGCCAGTTTGCTGCAACTTCACTATGAGTGTCAGACACTTCACTTTGAATTTTAGACACTTCACTATGAGTGTCAGACACTTCACAATGAGTGTCAGACACTTCACTATGAATGTCAGACACTTCACTATGAGTGTCAGACATCTAACTATGAGTGTCAGACACTTCACTATGAGTGTCAGACACTTCACTATGAGTGTCAGCAACTTCACTATGAGTGTCAGACACTTCACTATGAGTGTATAAATTTATGAAATGGAACTTCGCTACGAGTGTCAGCCAATTGCTGAGTGTCAGACACTTCACTATGAGTGTCAGCCACTTCACTATGAGAGTCAGACACTTCACTATGAGTGTCAGCCACTTCACTATGAGTGTCAGCCACTTCACTATAAGTGTATAAATTTATGAAATGGAACTTCGCTACGAGTGTCAGCCATTTTGCTGAGTGTCAGCAACTTTACTATGAGTGTCAGACACTCCACTATGAGTGTCAGACACTTCACTATGAATGTGTCAATAGCAACTTAGTTATGATTTTTTTATTAAAAATGAAATTGAACTTCGCTACGAGTGTCAGCCAGTTTGCTGCAACTTCACTATGAGTGTCAGACACTTCACTTTGAATTTTAGACACTTCACTATGAGTGTCAGACACTTCACAATGAGTGTCAGACACTTCACTTTGAGTGTCAGACACTTCACTATGAGTGTCAGACACCTAACTATGAGTGTCAGACATCTAATTATGAGTGTCAGCCACTTCACTATGAGTGTCAGCCAATTGCTGAGTGTCAGCAACTTTACAATGAGTGTCAGACACTTCACTATGAGTGTCAGCAACTTCACTATGAATGTATATTTTTTTTAAATTGAAATTGAACTTTGCTTCGAGTGTCAGCTGTTTTGCTGAGTGTCAGCAATTTTACTATGAGTGCCAGCAACTTATAATGAGTGTCAGACACTTCACTATGAGTGTCGGACACTTAATTATGAGTGTCAGACACTTCACTATGAGTGTCAGACACTCCACTATGAGTGTCAGACACTTCACTATGAGTGTCAGCCACTTCACTATGAGTGTATAAATTTATGAAATGGAACTTCGCTACGAGTGTCAGCCAATTGCTGAGTGTCAGACACTTCACTATGAGTGTCAGCAACTTCACTATGAGTGTCAGACACTTCACTATGAGTGTCAGACACTTCACTATGAATGTGTCAATAGCAACTTTGTTATGATTTTTTTATTGAAAATGAAATTGAACTTCGCTACGAGTGTCAGCCAGTTTTCTGCAACTTCACTATGAGTGTCAGACACTTCACTATGAGTGTCAGCCACTTCACTATGAGTGTATAAATTTATGAAATGGAACTTCGCTACGAGTGTCAGCCATTTTGCTGAGTGTCAGCAACTTTACTATGAGTGTCAGACACTTCACTATGAGTGTCAGACACCTAACTATGACACTGCAGAATGAATGTATAAATTATTGAAAATGAAATTGAACTTCGCTACGAGTGTCAGCCAGTTTGCTGCAACTTCACTATGAGTGTCAGACACTTCACTATGAGTGTCAGACACTTTACTATGAGTGTCAGCAACTTCACTATGAGTGTAAAACACTTCACTATGAGTGTATAAATTTATGAAATGGAACTTCGCTACGAGTGTCAGCCAGTTTGCTGCAACTTCACTATGAGTGTCAGACACTTCACTTTGAATTTTAGACACTTCACTATGAGTGTCAGACACCTAACTATGAGTGTCAGACATCTAATTATGAGTGTCAGCCACTTCACTATGAGTGTCAGCCACTTGCTGAGTGTCAGCAACTTTACAATGAGTGTCAGACACTTCACTATGAGTGTCAGCAACTTCACTATGAATGTATATTTTTTTTAAATTGAAATTGAACTTTGCTTCGAGTGTCAGCTGTTTTGCTGAGTGTCAGCAATTTTACTATGAGTGCCAGCAACTTATAATGAGTGTCAGACACTTCACTATGAGTGTCGGACACTTAATTATGAGTGTCAGACACTTCACTATGAGTGTCAGACACTCCACTATGAGTGTCAGCAACTTCACTATGAGTGTAAAACACTTCACTATGAGTATATAAATTTATGAAATGGAACTTCGCTACGACTGTCAGCCAGTTTGCTGCAACTTCACTATGAGTGTCAGACACTTCACTTTGAATTTTAGACACTTCACTATGAGTGTCAGACACTTCACAATGAGTGTCAGACACTTCACTATGAATGTCAGACACTTCACTATGAGTGTCAGACATCTAACTATGAGTGTCAGACACTTCACTATGAGTGTCAGACACTTCACTATGAGTGTCAGCAACTTCACTATGAGTGTCAGACACTTCACTATGAGTGTATAAATTTATGAAATGGAACTTCGCTACGAGTGTCAGCCAATTGCTGAGTGTCAGACACTTCACTATGAGTGTCAGCCACTTCACTATGAGAGTCAGACACTTCACTATGAGTGTCAGCCACTTCACTATGAGTGTCAGCCACTTCACTATAAGTGTATAAATTTATGAAATGGAACTTCGCTACGAGTGTCAGCCATTTTGCTGAGTGTCAGCAACTTTACTATGAGTGTCAGACACTCCACTATGAGTGTCAGACACTTCACTATGAATGTGTCAATAGCAACTTAGTTATGATTTTTTTATTAAAAATGAAATTGAACTTCGCTACGAGTGTCAGCCAGTTTGCTGCAACTTCACTATGAGTGTCAGACACTTCACTATGAGTGTCAGACACTTCACTATGAGTGTCAGCAACTTCACTATGAGTGTAAAACACTTCACTATGAGTGTATAAATTTATGAAATGGAACTTCGCTACGACTGTCAGCCAGTTTGCTGCAACTTCACTATGAGTGTCAGACACTTCACTTTGAATTTTAGACACTTCACTATGAGTGTCAGACATCTAACTATGAGTGTCAGACACTTCACTATGAGTGTCAGACACTTCACTATGAGTGTCAGCAACTTCACTATGAGTGTCAGACACTTCACTATGAGTGTCAGACACTTCACTATGAGTGTCAGACATCTAACTATGAGTGTCAGACACTTCACTATGAGTGTCAGACACTTCACTATGAGTGTCAGCAACTTCACTATGAGTGTCAGCCACTTCACTATGAGTGTATAAAGAACATTGGCAAAACCCCATGTACTTTGGGTGTCGCATTTATACTTCGCGTGCATAAGTAAAAATACCCGAAAGAGATGGATCTAAGGCTTAATAACATAAAGTGTAATCATAGCATATTTTTTTGTAATGGGGTTTTGACAGAAAATCGTTTTAAAGATTTACCATTTAAGTTAGGTTATGTGTGTTGTGAAATGTGTTGGTATACTGATTATTGAGCCTATGAATTCATTTTAGAATACCACGTACTTATCTATATATTTAAAGTATATAATAGTAGTATAAAAACGCTTTTCCTTTGAGGCGAAACGAATGGGATGTAGGTAGGTACGTGTAACCTAAAACAGGTTGTTACCTACACAACAAGGTTATGCCTTTGGATAGTGCTGGAAAATCAGGCGAACCGTACTTATGCTATTGCCATCTCTGTATATTATGCAATCCAACAATGAAATCCAACAATTGAGCGAAGTAGCAGGATGTGTTGGATGTTGATAGTTAGTTATAACTAACTATAAGGTGGGTAGGTAATCAGGGTGTTATTGAATTAAATAAAACAATATTTTTTTTACAATCATTTAATACATACTTGTTATTTTACAATTATTTATGTATCTAGCCTGAGTAGAACGTAAGAACTCATTCCCCCTAACCTGCTTAAATTGACAGCTTTATAACACTCATAAAATGTTCACTTTCTGAAGACAGACAATGCTTATAAATTAAAAAAAAAATCGAAATTCAAAACGTTTATTTCAATTAGACCATTTACAGGCAGTTTTGAATTGTCAAATAAATAAATATTATTTTCTGCAGACAGCAACTGTATGTCACAATTCACACAGTAATCTTCAGTTTCCTCATGTTGAGGGCTTTGGTGTGGGGATAAAGCCATTTCCTCTGAAGTACCACTATTAAATTGAGCGATTTGGGTGTTAGTGCTGCAACGCAATATTCTTTGATCTTGTAGCCAACATCGCCCACATGCTTCATCAGTAGCAGTAAGCTAAAACAATAATTAATGCTATAATAATAAAAATCAATTAACAAGGATAATAACAACAACCAAGGAGAATTCTCTCTCTGGGGTCCTGACCTCCGGTAGCTTGGACTATGTTCCTGATGACGATGGGGTACTATTTTTATAGTTTTAAATTCTTTTTTGTATATATTAAATATTTAAAAATCGAAATATTATGTAAAATAAATGAATGGAAAAAAACAATAATTCACAACAACACAAATAATATGAAAATATTTTTATAAGGACAAGAAAATATATTTACTTGACGATACTGTATCCACTGTGAAATGATTACAGCAAGTTGACATTCTTCATCAGTACAGTTTTCTCTCAGTACTAAACAACTTCTGCTTCTCAAAATGGAACATCCACATGCAACGCAAACATTTTGATGTCCAACTTGTCTTTCAGGTGTAACTTGGTTAGTTGCATGACCTGCTAATTCCCAACAAGCCTGGCATATGAAGTCAGCATCAGTTATCTGCGAGTAACATAAGAATAAAAAACTATTAGACTTTGTAATACTTGTTTTTGTGAATAACCTCGTGAATCAGACACATAGGGTACTTTTAATTACAGTAGTGCCCAGTTATAATGACAGCAAATATCAAAAAGAAAACATATGCATCATAAGTAGAAGTCATACAAAGCATCTTTTTTTTAAATAAACAATTACACCTTAGACATTATTTTAGAAATGATCTGAATATTTCTACTCACCTCCCTTGGATAAGTCCATGTTCTTATAACATTAAGAAGGACTTCGTTTTCTTTTGAAATGTGGGACGCGGTCTCGTTAACCGCAGTTCGCAGTTAACACAACGAACATTAGAACGAGACATTTTTATAATAACAAATAGAGTCCTGTGTTCACTATCACAAGTACTCAATAAGCAGGAACTTGAAAGCTCAACTGAATGCGGAATATATATAAAAATAACAAGTAAAACAATGAAAGGAAACACAAATGAGTTAGGAAGTAAATAAATAACAGACGCCACACAGTAAATAAAACGACTGTGACAGATCACAGATGACTTGAGATGACAGATCACAGATGACAGATGACAGTTGTCAGAAACGCGCATTGTTAAATGTTGCCAAATAAAAACTGTTAAAACTAACGATTGTGTTATGTTTTCTTTAAATACTTAAGAATTTAGTTAAGATTTGAATATTGGAATAGCATTAATATCTATTAATATATAACGAAAAAATGTGTTTACAATGTTATAACTAAATGATTGTTAGTTTGTATCCATCCAGCCAACATTGATATTCTACTAATTAGTAATATTCTACTGAAAATGCCAATGACTACTTCAACACCGCTGTTTTTCGTTTAGTTATACCTACCGTTCGTCCGTTTAGTTTTACCTTTACTTCTTATTTAACAAAATATTTATTTATAATTTTTTTCTCTTTTCCCACAAATTAAAAAAAAACTTTTACTAGTAAAATAATCTACTGTAATCGATCTATAAAATGCATATAATTTAGTTCAGGCACGCTTCTCAAATAGAGCGACACCAAGACTGCCATTCTTCTTTATGAAATGGAACTTCGCTACGAGTTTCAGCCAATTGCTGAGTGTCAGACACTTCACTATGAGTGTCAGCCACTTCACTATGAGTGTCAGACACTTCACTATGAGTGTCAGCCACTTCACTATGAGTGTCAGCCACTTCACTATAAGTGTATAAATTTATGAAATGGAACTTCGCTACGAGTGTCAGCCATTTTGCTGAGTGTCAGCAACTTTACTATGAGTGTCAGACACTTCACTATGAGTGTCAGACACCTAACTATGACACTGCAGAATGAATGTATAAATTATTGAAAATGAAATTGAACTTCGCTACGAGTGTCAGCCATTTTGCTGCAACTTCACTATGAGTGTCAGACACTTCACTATGAGTGTCAGACACTTCACTATGAGTGTCAGCCACTTCACTATGAGTGTATAAATTTATGAAATGGAACTTCGCTACGAGTGTCAGCCAATTGCTGAGTGTCAGACACTTCACTATGAGTGTCAGCAACTTCACTATGAGTGTCAGACACTTCACTATGAGTGTCAGACACTTCACTATGAATGTGTCAATAGCAACTTAGTTATGATTTTTTTATTGAAAATGAAATTGAACTTCGCTACGAGTGTCAGCCAGTTTGCTGCAACTTCACTATGAGTGTCAGACACTTCACTATGAGTGTCAGCCACTTCACTATGAGTGTATAAATTTATGAAATGGAACTTCGCTACGAGTGTCAGCCATTTTGCTGAGTGTCAGCATCTTTACTATGAGTGTCAGACACTTCACTATGAGTGTCAGACACCTAACTATGACACTGCAGAATGAATGTATAAATTATTGAAAATGAAATTGAACTTCGCTACGAGTGTCAGCCAGTTTGCTGCAACTTCACTATGAGTGTCAGACATCTAATTATGAGTGTCAGCCACTTCACTATGAGTGTCAGCCAATTGCTGAGTGTCAGCAACTTTACAATGAGTGTCAGACACTTCACTATGAGTGTCAGCAACTTCACTATGAATGTATATTTTTTTTAAATTGAAATTGAACTTTGCTTCGAGTGTCAGCTGTTTTGCTGAGTGTCAGCAATTTTACTATGAGTGCCAGCAACTTATAATGAGTGTCAGACACTTCACTATGAGTGTCGGACACTTAATTATGAGTGTCAGACACTTCACTATGAGTGTCAGACACTCCACTATGAGTGTCAGACATCTAATTATGAGTGTCAGCCACTTCACTATGAGTGTTAGCCAATTGCTGAGTGTCAGCAACTTTACAATGAGTGTCAGACACTTCACTATGAGTGTCAGCAACTTCACTATGAATGTATATTTTTTCTAAATTGAAATTGAACTTTGCTTCGAGTGTCAGCAATTTTACTATGAGTGCCAGCAACTTATAATGAGTGTCGGACACTTCACTATGAGTGTCAGACACTCCACTATGAGTGTCAGACACTCCACTATGAGTGTCAGACACTCCACTATGAGTGTCAGCAATTTTACTATGAGTGCCAGCAACTTAATTATGAGTGTCGGACACTTCACTATGAGTGTCAGACACTTCACTATGAATGTCAGACACTTCACTATGAGTGTCAGACATCTAACTATGAGTGTCAGACACTTCACTATGAGTGTCAGACACCTAACTATGAGTGTCAGACACTTCACTATGAGTGTCAGCCACTTCACTATGAGTGTATAAATTTATGAAATGGAACTTCGCTACGAGTGTCAGCCAATTGCTGAGTGTCAGCAACTTCACTATGAGTGTCAGAAACCTAACTATGAGTGTCAGACACTTCACTATGAGTGTATAATTTTTTTAAATTGAAATTGAACTTTGCTTCGAGTGTCAGCTGTTTTGCTGAGTGTCAGCAATTTTGCTATGAGTGCCAGCAACTTAATTATGAGTGTCGGACACTTCACTATGAGTGTCAGACACTTCACTATGAGTGTCAGACACTCCACTATGAGTGTCAGCAATTTTACTATGAGTGCCAGCAACTTAATTATGAGTGTCGGACACTTCACTATGAGTGTCAGACACTTCACTATGAGTGTCAGACACTTCACTATGAATGTGTCAATAGCAACTTAGTTATGATTTTTTTATTGAAAATGAAATTGAACTTCGCTACGAGTGTCAGCCAGTTTGCTGCAACTTCACTATGAGTGTCAGACACTTCACTATGAGTGTCAGCAACTTCACTATGAGTGTCAGACACTTCACTATGAGTGTCAGCCACTTCACTATGAGTGTATAAATTTATGAAATGGAACTTCGCTACGAGTGTCAGCCATTTTGCTGAGTGTCAGCAACTTTACTATGAGTGTCAGACACTTCACTATGAGTGTCAGCAACTTCACTATGAGTGTCAGACACTTCACTATGAGTTTGTGACACTTCACTATGAGTGTCAGACACTCCACTATGAGTGTCAGACATCTAACTATAAGTGTCAGACACTTCACTATGAGTGTCAGACACTCCACTATGAGTGTCAGACACTTCACTATGAGTGTCAGCAACTTCACTATGAGTGTCAGACACTTTACTATGAGTGTCAGCAACTTCACTATGAGTGTCAGACACTTCACTCATAGTGGATTGTCTGACACTTATAGTGATTTTGCTGACACTCATAGTAAAGTTGCTGACACTCAGCAAAATGGCTGACACTCGAAGCGAAAAAAAAATCATAACAAAGTTGCTATTGAAACATTCATAGTGAAGTGTCTGACACTCATAATTAAGTGTCTGTTATAGTTAGGTATCTGACAACCATAGTTAAGTGTCTGACACACGAAGCGAAGTTGCAGCAAAATGGCTGACACTCGTAGCGAAGTTCAATTTCATTTTCAATAATTTATACATTCATTCTGCAGTGTCTTACACTCATAGTGAAGTGTCTGACACTCATAGTGAAATGGCAGCAAAATGGCTGACACTCGTAGCGAAGTTCAATTTCATTTTTAATAAAATTTTCATAACAAAGTTGCTATTGACACATTCATAGAAGTGTCTGACACTCATAGAGAAGTGTCTGACACTCATAGTGAAGTGTCTGACACTTATAGTGAAGTGTCTGACACTCATAGTGAAGTGTCTGACACTCATAGTGAATTTGCTGACACTCAAAGTGAAGTTTCTGACACTCATAGTTAAATGTCTGACCCGCATAGTGAAGTGTCTTACACTCATAGTTAAATGACTGAAATCATCGTTAGGTGTCTGTCACTCATAGTGAATTTTCTGACACTCATAATATTTTCATTCTGTCATATTTTTTTTTCATTTTTTAAAATTCATATACTTTTCATACAAGAACTGCTCGTTTAAATATACAAGATTTGATTTAATCTTCTAACCCTTTACTTACACCAGCCTAAATAGGTCTTTTCATTACGCCCTTTAATTCTCCTTAAAAAGGAGTTTGCCCAGCAGTGGTCACATTACAAGCTGATTATATTCATAAGGTTGCTCTAACAAACTTACATTATGTATAAAACATGGCCGAGTACCGAGGCTCGTCAAGACTACGCTGCGGGACTCGCCGCCAAATTTGCAGACTTTGTTATTCAGATTTCTAATAGCGGTATCAAAGGGTGAGTGTTTGCAAACATCTGACGTGTAGGGCTGCCAGTTTGAAGTCAGGAGAATGAAAATAAAAATGATAAAAATCAGGTGGTTAAAAAAAAAAGTATAATAAGAAAATAATTAACTCTAACATTTGTGTTACATTTACATAACATTAGTGTTATCTTATCGTCATCAGCGGTGAATTGGCAATTATCAGTGCACTTGCATTGTTTGAGTAATTGAATCAGAAATAAAAAGATTCGCAAGAAAACTAAAGTGACACAGATCCAAAGAATTGCATACATGAGTATAATGATTTGTGTTAAGTCTATTGATTGATACCTATATAATATGTCAAAAAATAAATTATTAAAAAAAAACACGTGGTGGTATGTGCAGGGGCATATGGAGCAAATCCTGGAATTTTTGGAATACAGGCAACGAGCGGTTGTTATGTCTATTGTCTATGTTTTGTAGGGGCCTGTGATGGTCAGCTGTGAAAGATTCATGATAAAGTAACTGAAATTCATGTTCGTTTAAGTTCCGAAAAAGCTATCGAAACTTTAACGTCGCCGACACAGCTCGACATGCTGTATCTACAAAATTACGCACTGCACTAAAAAGCTTGAAGCATATTCGTATGAAAAAATTAATTAAAACCGTTTTTAATCAATCCGCCGATCAGTTTTAATTAATTTTGAAATCCCCGGACGGTGGCAGCCCTGGGCATGCAGGCTGCCCCACGACTGGTTCAATTTTCTATTGAAAACTATCTACGGGAGGTACAGTCGGCGAACTAATTTGGTGGGATTATTATTATTATTGTATTGTTTCAATCAATAATTTAATTCTCTGTCCACGGGAAGATTTTAATGGGGACCTGTTATGAATGGGGCTTTCAAAGTTTAAGTATTTTTTACATATAGGCCAAAATAAAAGTTCGTATTATTTATTTATGGAGAGGAGCTGACAACGGAAGCGTCAGACTCTTACTGACCGAAACACCTCCATGTTTCTTTTTTCGTCCTTTGCGTACCGGACCCGCGGTTTTTTTTTTATGTGGAATCATTAAATAACTCCTCCCTCTATGGGTGGAGCGGGAAGAAGTGTCAGACTCTTACTGACTTACCATTCATGTTCCTTCTTTCGCCTTGTACGAGTAACTCTTTTGAACGATCCTGGGGCCCCGACTATTCTTCTATACTAATATGTATTATAAAGAGGAAAGATTTGTTTGTTAGTAGGGTTTTAACTCAAAAACTACAGGACCGATTAAAAATTCTTTCTCCGTTAGAAAGCTACATCTTCACGAAGTGTCATAGGCTATATTTATTTCCAGAAATAATTAGGAATCCCTACTAAAACTTGAATAATGTAACGCAAGGTGTAAAAAAATGTCCACGCGTGCGAAGCCGTGGCCGGAAAGCTAGTAAATAATAATATTTATATATATATAATAATAATAACAATGACGATTTAAATTGCAACATTCGCGCCCGACAGTACAAAGAGCCGAGCGGCGGGCGTGAATTAAAATTAAATGTAATATTATTTGAAGCATTGAGATGCGGCACGTTCTCGGCACTTATTTACTTGAATATTTTAACGAGCAAACAGCCATGCTGTGACGTCACGCCCTGCACAAACGGTTAATTACATACTCGTTGAAATTTATCAGGATATGTATGTGGAATTTGAAATTAGACTAGTTGGCTGCCTTGTTACTACTCTTACTCGTCGTACTCGTCTTAGGTCCAGTTGAAAACCAGCGTCAGGCACTAGCTGTCTGGCATAATGCTGAACTGGACCTATTTGGCCCAATATTCTTTTATCTTTGTATTTTTTTTATTCTCTATTGTGATCGTCTTATGTTTTTTCAATAAATGTTTTTTCTTTACTTCTTCTTTCTTTCTTTTCGTTGGTCTAGGGCGGTCGCATAGCACGCGGTCTCGGGTTCGATTGCCGGGTCGGGCCGAAATCACTTTGTGGATTTTGGAAAAATTTTACATAGCAGCCCGGAGTCCGAAAATTGTGTTATACCTCCGTGCCTAGAAGGGCATATTACGGGAAGATATCAGAGAACCGATATCCCAAATACGAATAAATGGTTTTTCTATGACGTCATGTATCCTGTGACACTCTTGGATTTTTGGAAATCTCTTAAGTAGGGTTTTAAGCAAGCTTATTACTCTGCGGGATGTTCGAAGAGTTACCGTTACCCCGGAACATAAAGGGCTGAGGAAGAAAAATGGATGGGTTTTAGTCAGTAAGAGTCTGACAGTCCCTTCCGCCCCACCCACGGCCGGAGGGGTCATTTGATGATTTCCCATCCGAAAAAAATGCGAGCTTTTTACTAGTAACTGGACACAAATACTCAACAATCAATGAAGACGAAACCACGGGCAGATCCAACTATATCAATAACACGCCTGACTTGGAAACCGAATCCAGGACCTCGTGTTCACTAGACAATCAAAACAATAGCTGGCATTTAAAAAAAAAGCTTTTTTAGCTACGAAACACCTTGAAAATGATCCCCATCCTCTTACAAGTCTCTACTTATAATAACGACATGGTTCTGCACACATAAGACGGCACCCGGCATTGTCTGTGCAGACGTGACGTAGGTGTCTACGTCACCTATATGTTGCTAGCTCATTATTTGGACTCATCGTACCGTGAATCGCGTCGCGACTGGGAGTTGACAACATTTTGGTGGCGTTCGAAATATGTGCTTAAATGCTATTGTAAGTGGAATTTTGCATTATTATTTAGGCAATTGAGAACACTCGGTGCTTGTGGAGCTCGTGGCTAAGTAACAGCCGCACGGTTCGACCGATCAAAGGTTAAGCTTGGCGCAGTCGGTTCATGGTCGGTCCTCCGTACCCCGGAAAGCATGTTAAGCAGTTGGTCCGGTTGTCAATTGTAGACCTTTGACAATCGTTACACAAGCCAGAGAGTCTGACAACCAGTCTTACCAAGAGGTATCGTGTTACCCGTTAGCTGGGTTATAGAGGTCAGATAGGCAGTCGCTCTATGTAAAACACTGGTACACAGCAGCGTCTGATTTAGACTGGAAGCTGACCCTAATATAGTTGAAAAAAGGCTCTCGGTGATGTAACAATTTATTTACCAGCAATAACTCGTTATAGAAAAATATTATTTTTAGAATATCCCATATATTGTTTTCTAAGTATTATTGAGTCAGCATAAACCTTGAATAAAATATGTATGAAATAAAATATTTCATTTTTTTTCACCAACAGTTACCAACCCCTGTCCATGAGGGATACGTTTCGTATCTACTACTGACACTCATGTCATTGTCACAACATCTCACAGCTTTACAATATGACCCGTTTGTCATCTCATATGAAAACTAATCCTTAAGAATACTTACCTACTGGCAGCCAAGAAAAATGAGCATATTTTTAAAGAGTGTCAGTTACCGCGTTATTGCGTTTAACACTCGAGCTATCATGGTAGGTAGGAAAGTATGATTTTGTATGTCAAATGCAACCCTACCGTTATAGCTATCTGAAGCCACTGAACCCATTGTGACATCCTACAATACAATAGTTCGATGCAACTAATTTGGACACAAGAATTCCACGAAGTCATTCGGCTGGCGACTCGCCAAAGTTAGTATTTTTTTTAACGATGGGATTTCAAGTAACTCCTCGCGCTGTAGGCGGAGCGAGAGGTAGTATCACTCTTACTGACTAAAACCCATCCATGTTCCTTCCTTCGCTCTATACATTCCAGAGCCTCGGTAACTCTTCTGAACAATCCCACAGCCCAAAGCTAGTACTTTAAATCGTATTTTTACCAAGTTTTGACTGTCAATAACATTTTTAACGGTTCTATATATTGAATGAAGTTTCAGCTTTTTGGTCAAAATGGCTTAAAGATTAAAGACCTCTCTTTTTAAGCACGAGGGCGCGAATTCGAATTCTGGCAAGTACTAATGTGAATAGAACATAGTCAATAAACTTGTGACTTATGGGAAAAGAAGAAAAGACTCTTCCTTGACTTGCAGTGGAATAATAAATAGGCTGATTATGACGTAATAGAGATCACAAATGTCACTTTTTATACAACCTAAAATTGTCACTCCACAAAAGAATTATTATTCAGGGAAAATTTGCAAGTATTGGTGTTTTTTTACAAAAAATCAAATCCCTAGTCCCCCCCAGTTGGCTGGCGGCATCGGAGCGAAACAGGGGAGCCATGAATCAGTTAAGTGTCGAAACACGAACGAAAATACGATGTAAATCTTGTTTTAAAGATAAGTCAATGCTTTTACGTACGATACAGAGCGCAAACAATGCTTTTAGATGTGAACAAGGGCTTGACCTATAAAATAATGCCACTCAGTGTAAAGTTCTTATATTTCTTACTCATCACAAAAATCTGCTGAAGGTATTTGGATGAAATTTGGCAAGTTTGGGTTTGCTGTATTTTTGTCAGGAAAAGTACTAACTTTATTTCAATAAATTATTAACATATACGATAATTTTTAGTATCGTATACTGGACCATGGATTGTACTTTTTAGTATCCAGGTTTTTCTGTGTATATCAAGGTTCAATCCATTTACTAGTTTTTCCGTGAAATAACCAACATTTATACATAGTCACAAAATTTCGCGTTTACAATATCAGTAGGATCTAGAAAAACAATACAAAACTGATATTATTCACAAACAGATCAGTTAAAAAACAGTTTAAATCCTTGCATATCTGAGACCGATACCATCAACAAGAAATATCCCCGCGCCTCCGAGAATAACTATAGCTCAAAACGTGCAACACAATTTTAAACTATACACTCCAAAAACTTCACCACCTGCCTTATTGCTTATAAAATAAGGTTTATTTTAAGTTTTTAAACTGATAAAGTTAGCAGAGCCTATCCAAAGAAATAGCAACAACTTATCATTTCTTGACGTGTTTGTAATAAATACAGGGTTGTCGCAGTCCGCCATCTGTCTTACTAAAGTCCCTGTTTTATTATATATTTGCTTACTAACTTCTGCCCTCGACTTTGTCTGGTTCATCATCATCAGCCTAAATATTGTCCCAATGCTGGGCACAGGCCTCTTCTCATACAGAGAAGGCATGAGCATTGATCACCACGCTTGCTCAAGGCGGATTGGCGATTTCAGACTTTTTAGTCCAAGTTTCCTCACGATGTTTTCCTTCACCGTTAGCAGTGGTGTTTAAGAT
Source organism: Pyrrhia umbra (assembly GCA_963891755.1). Taxonomy (NCBI): domain Eukaryota; kingdom Metazoa; phylum Arthropoda; class Insecta; order Lepidoptera; family Noctuidae; genus Pyrrhia; species Pyrrhia umbra. The sequence goes on along the minus strand of OY982934.1, from coordinate 1,480,174 downwards.
ATACTTAGAAAGTACATATGACTTTTAGAAAAGTCACATTGGTACTTGCCAGGTTTCGAACCAGCACACGAGAGGCAGGTGCCTTAACCTCTAGGCTACCACGACTTTGTCTGCTTATTCTCCAAAATTAAGTTCAAATATTGGGATAAAAAGTATCATATTTATTAACCTAGGTTAAAATCTATGTGCTTGCCAAATTCCATCCAAATCCGTTCAGTAGTTTTTGCCTGAAGGAGTAACAAACATACATCCGATAGAATTTTCATGTTTTTTAAATATTGGTAGAATATGATAGGCCGACGATAAATGATAGTTCTGTTTGAGTTTTGTTAGATAAAGATGGCAGCTTCCTAGTTGGGTGATATAGGGGGAGGGGGAAAGATAGGATCATCTTTCTTTTGCGGTGAGAGAGTCGAGACGGATATTGAACACAGGTGTTTTATCAAAGCCTGAAGAATATTCCGAGAGAATTGGACTTTGCCTTGAAGTGGGTTTAGTGAACCTATTGTTAACATTTATGTTGTATTAAACTGCAGTAAAATAAAATATTTTCATGCATCGATCAACAATTTATTTTCAAAATAGGAAGAACAAATGGAGCACTGAAAGGAACACCCTTAATACCCAAATTTGATAACTAGTATTCCCCCTCTAGTTAAAATTTGATCGCAAAATATTTATACATAATTTTTTTCTCCATATTAAATTAAACTATGTCGAATATATGTTTTTTTTTTTGTTGACAGTATTTCCTTGATAATATAAATTGGTTCACGCTACACATTACTGATAGATACCGTATAAAGACCATGCAAATTATTAATATTAAATATACAATAAAAAAAAACAACTTAATTATCAATGACTTAAGCCGGAATTATGCAGATATTTACAACATGAAAACTTCCCAGACAAAATACGTATAACTTCGCCAAAACAAACGGCTTTGCCCGATAGTACAATAAGTATACAAATTCAGTTAAAGTTTGCTACTGTGAACGGTAAAACAACATTGTTTGCGTTGGCACGCCGAGTGACGCCGGGCCGCGCGGTAGAGAGCTACGAGCCGTGCTACGAATGCTACGCTTGCTACGACGCTACGGCTACGAGTGTTTGGACAAACGCTTTTGTTGGTTACTTTGTTGATGGTATAAGTTACAGGCGGACTTTGTGACTAGCTAACCTAACCCTACTAATATAAAAGTTTCTGAGGATGTATGTATGTCATTCTTTAACACAAAAACTACTAAATTGATTTTCACGAAATTTGCTACACACATAGTTTTTGTTGGATTTCATACATAGGATACTTTTCAGAGTGCGCAAAGTAATTCTTTAAGGACGAATACGCAGATAACAGCTAGTATAAAAATATATACTTAAATAAGTATATATTTGTAATAAACACAATCTTTCGAAAACATAACTCCTTAATTGTTTGTGGCTGCAAAAAAAACCAAATCATTTGCATCAGCACATGTATACACCATGACATTAATGAAAAAAAAAACATTACTCTTACTTATTCATTGTCTTAGCGTGTTCAACACAAAAACTTATCCCGAAAACCCCGACTAAGTATCACGACGTGTCGGTCGAACTTAGTAATCTCAGTAAAAAGTATGCGGTCCGGAGTGACCAAAGTTTTATTGTTCGGTCAAGTTGCGACGCAGATAGATTGCGTGCGAGCCTACAGCGGGTAAATTATAAGATTACCCTACTTTATCTATTATTCTATTAATTTACCCCTCGAATCTTTGGGGGATAGCAGATAACTTTGTTTGTGTCCAATCCGAACGATATAGGTCGGGTAGTATGTAATTATTATTATTATTTTTTTTTTGTTTTTTTTTTTTTTTTTTTTAAAAACGTTGCCCCACACTAGGAATTACTCCTGTGTCGTGGGTGCGTTTACAAACATACATTACACATGCACAAACACCCAGACCCGGAACAATTTTAGTTGTCCCGTGCGGGAATCGAACCCGCGACACGCCGCGCAGCAGCCAATTGCTCAGCCACTGCGCCAAACGTGCCGTCAAATTTGGGCTAATTAAAGACGCAATTCGAATTTGTGGGGACGAGATTGTGATATAAGGTAAGTACTTTTATGGAATTGATTATCACGTTTAAAATACCCAAAAAACTGCATAAATAGTCTACTGCTTAAGTGCTAAGCTATCTATATCTATACTAATATTATAAAGAGGAAAGATTTGTTTGTTGGTTTGTTTGTAGGGTTTTAACTCAAAAACAACTGGACCGATTTAAAAAAACTCTTTCACCGTTAGAAAAGCTATATTTATTTCCAGAAATAATTAGCGGTCCCTACTAAAACTTGAATAATGTAACCCAAGATGTAAAAAAAATGTCCACGCGGGCGAAGCAGCTGGCGGAAAGCTAGTTTATGTTAAAGTTGATGACACTTGTATGGCAACTAAATGGAGAGCCCCACTTGGATCTGTATGACTCTTTCATCCAGAGGTCATCAGACTCGAGCCTACATTGTACATCCATGATGAAATTACATTTTGTCTGGATCTTAAAAGAGACTTTGACTCTTAAGTTTGTTTCGGTGTTCTTCTCAAGGTACTCGGACAGGAAACACCGGCCTCATCTAGCTTTAAAAAATGTTGACGTGTAAAAGTGTTATTTTATAACCTATTTGCAAAATTAATATCATTATCATTTATTAATTAAAAATTATATATTTTGAAATCGCCAATTGTCTTTGAAATAATTGAACGTTTTCTACCAAGACGGAATAGAATTCAAAGATTTCAATTTCTAATGTCACGGGTAGACGCGACCCTAGTTTTACATAAAGAGGAAGAAATAAACAATTTAATTTGTATGCAACTCGAACAGCGGGTACAGTCGGCAACGAAAGAGTGTAACCTATTAACATTGTATAACTTATTATTTAACTTATTCCTGTATTACGCAATGAATGAAAAAAAAAATTAATTCAAGTAATTATCAATAAGTGATACACAATTATCAATAAGTGATACACACTTATTGATAATTACTTGGATTAATAAATAATTCTTGATTAATTTGTCAAATATAAAAAAAAAGGTTTGTCGACCGGTTGATATGTAAAGTAAACTTACGTTGATATTTAAATTTTCATTTAGAAATAATAAAGAGGTTTATTCTAAATCTGAAGAGTATTTATGAAACCATTCAAAATCTTAGTAATATTTTAAGATAAAGAAAAAGACAAAAAAGTAAAAAGTAATCGAAAAAAGTATTCAAAGCTTTATCGATTTTTAAATGAAAAAATACTGGTTTTTAGCATAGATTTTTTTCATTTATTGAGATTTTTTATGAGTACTATAGATGCTACGAATCGTTTTTTCGCATTTTAAACAACAATTTTGCTTTTGAGTAGTTTTATTTCTGTTAAAAAGATCACTAAGGGCCACAGTTCACTAGATTCTTATGTCGACTGTACTTGAAATTCCTGCAGCAAGTTGTAGGATTTTCGAGCGTCCATTCAGTTCTAACTTTAGAATGCTACATTACTGTTTTGTAAAGTAGCTCAAAAGGGTACGAATAAGGTTAAGTGAATTAGTTTAAATGACACTCACATAAATAAAATAAAGGTTTATATGTCAAAATATTTATTAAATAATTTATTTCAAAGCAACTTCAGTTTTTTTTTGTATTGTTCTCGCAAATATATTTCTTAATATGTACCTAGTTGAAATATACTAATAAAGGCAAAATATGAAGTACCATTTTTTGTTTTGTTTGTGAGCCGATATTCTTTTTATTTTTATTTGAGAGAGAGAGAGAGAGAGAGAGAGAGAGAGAATCTCTCTATGAAACAAATTAAAATATTACTACGTATATATAATATAGACTCGTCAATTCGTCATTCCCCAACAACATGGCTCTCAAAGACAGCGTAAATACTGGGATAGCTATAATACTTATCGCACAAAGAAAGAGAAAGAAAATAAATGGCATCGTACGGTGTACCTGTTGTTAGAAAGAGATGACTAAAATTTACATCGTTAGTTACATTGATTGATTGATTGCTGCATGCTTATTGGTCAAGCTGGTCAATGGAATTAGGACAATTGCCTTCATTTCATATTGCATCTTTAGTTTATTATACAACTAGCTGTTTCCCGCGGTTTCACCCGCATCCCGAGGGAACTACTTAGCGCACCCGGGTAAAAAGTAGCCAATGTTGTTCCTCCGGGTCTATTCTATCTCTGTACCAAATTTCATTTATATCGGTCCAGTAGTTTTGGCGTGAAAGCGTAATAGACAGACAGACAGAGTTACTTTTGCATTTATAATATTAGTAAGGATTGGAGAGAATTGGGTTTTTAATCTATGTGTTTGTCCAGGGTATCTATCTTCTTCTTCTATACTTATAATAAATCTGTAGAGAGGTCAATTCTGTACATGAAATATATTTCTATATTTCTATACTTATAATAAATCTGTAGAGAGGTCAATTCTGTACATGAAATATATTTCCAAAATAACTATCAGGGGGTGATTAGGGATCGATACTGATGCCAAAAATGCAATCAGTAAAATTTTTGTCTGTCTGTCTGTCTGTCCGTCTGTCTGTCTGTCTGTCTGTATAAACTCTATAGAAACAAAAACTACTCGACGGATTTTAACGAAACTTGGTACAATTATTTGTCATACTCCTGAGATGGTTATAGTATAGGTACTTTTCATCACGCTACAATCAATAGGAGCAGAGCAGTGAAGGGAAATGTTGTCATTTTGTTTAAACGCGCTAATCTCAGGAACCGCTGGTCCGATTTGAAAAATTCTTTCAGTGTTAGATAGTCCATTTATCGAGGCGGGCTATAGGCTATATATCATCACGCTAAGACCAATAGGAGCGGAGCACCACTATTCCACGCGGACGAAGTCGCTGGCAGAAGCTAGTAAACAATTAAAAATGTGGTAGGCAACAAATTTCAAAGAGTCACAAACGGATACACATCCTCACAAACTTTCGTATTTATAATATTCATCATCATCAGCCTATATATTGTCCCACTGCTGGGCACAGGCCTCTTCTCATACAGAGAAGGTACGAGCATTGATCACCACGCTTGCTCAAGGCGGCTTGGCGATTTCAGACTTTTTAAGTCGAGGTTTCCTCACGATGTTTTCCTTCACCGTTAGTCAGTGACGTCTAAGATATACTTAGAAAGTACACATGACTTTAGAAAAGTCACATTGGTACTTGCCAGGTTCTGAACCCGCACACTCGTACACGAGAAACAGGTGCCTTAACCTCTAGGCCACCACGACTTTTTTATTTATAATATTAGTAAGAGAAAAAAAAGTGAAAACAATAAAATAAACTGCATTTTCGTAACTTTATTACTTTCAATGCGCGGTACACTTCAGCACCATGAACATGTTCTATTTTATTCGTATTAAATTCTGCCCGTTCTCACCTCCATATCAATGTGGCCGTATCCCAATAGTTTGGACACTCCCCCCTCTAAAAGTGATGCATTACAGTATATACGACCTTTTGTAAACGGAAAGCCATTTGGTACATAAGGTACTGACATATTTTTGAGTTCATACTTTCCCTGAAACAATTTTAAAAATTATTAATTTAATCTACGCTAAAAATCAGCAATCTTTGAACGTCAAATTTACAAAACACAGCCCAAAACGGCCACCCTTCACCACTTCCTATGTGTTATTGCTGGGAAGAAGAAGTAGCGCAACAAACTCCCCAGCAATCAGTTGTTTATTTAACTGTTTTAAGGGCTAGAACAATTTTTTCTTAAACAATTATATTTCAGCTACATGCTGGAGTAACACAGCCTAGGTATTTTTTGTATTTTATTTTATTTTAATAGGAACAATTCATATTGTATTTGATACATTTCTTAACATTACACACATCAATATTATTAATATTATGGCTGTCTCTGCCATGAACGGGACTACAGAGTCCCGGACTTTTGGGAGGCGAACGTGGGGCCTTAGCCAACACACAGAAGCCCTTTAAGTCAACTTTAATGAAATGTAACGGTGACACAACACCGACGATTATCCCTGTGTACACTATAGAATTGCACCCAGGCACAATCCCCGGCTTGCGCGGGACTATTGAAATGGACTATTATAACTATTATTATACTATTGGTATTTATGCCTTGCTGCGACAAAGCCGTGATATGAGATCACGGCTTTGTATATGGAATGGGGGAACGGAAAGAGCGACTGTTGCAACCCAGCGCAATGCACGCAGCAATCCTGGCCACCGTAGGCGCGGGCATGCGGACGGTGAGCTATGGGTGTCTCGCCGTCCGGCAAGGACCAGGCCCGCGTCGACCGTGCGTTCGTGTTCCATGCGCGCCTCAAAGAGATGTCAGCACATGTGACGGGGCCCTCCACAGGGCCATAGCCTGCCGGGGCTGTGGGATGTTCGAAAGAGTTATCGCGTCCCGGAACATAAAGGGCTGAGGAAGGAACATGGATGGGTTTTAGTCAGTAAGAGACGCACCGTTCCGCCCCACACAGGCCGGGAGGAGTCATTTAATGATTTCCTAAAAAAAAGACACGAGAACTAACACAACTTCTGAAATGTAAGATCTAAAGAGATGTTAGTACGTACCGGAGGAAAAGGGCACGACATATTTCCTAAAGCATTTTGCATTGCTTGACCAAAAAAGAAATCTTTAGCCAGCATGTCGCAAAATCTAAAATGCATCTCAACGAAACTGGGACGATATCTGTTTGTCAAAAACTGGTAGAAGTAGAAGTCCACCTGTAAAAAAACATTCCACTATTTCAATTTTCATTAATCTGCGAAAAATTACATATAACTTTATGTTAAATTTGTTAATAATTTTAACATAATGTTTTTTTTAAATATTTTACCACTTTGTCGGCGTGATCATAACAAATCCATACAAATTTTAGCTTTCAAGTATCAAGAACCTCTCCTTTTTACAACTGATAAACAAACAAACTCACATACAATTTATAATATGCATGGTAGCAGATGGATGCCAGCTGCCCAAGTTCGGGGGGGTTGTCGCCCTTTGGGGGAGGCCTACATTCAGCAAGGGACGGCGATAGATTGGTATGGTACGCCATCAGGCGATAATTGCTTATCTTCGACACAAAATTAAAAAAATGAAAATGTGAATGTAGCTACTAAACAGACTTCCTACCTAACTATTTTTTTTTTAATTTTGATTCTACATGATCTTCGCGTGTTATTTTACGTATACATGAAAATTGTTTGTAAGTTAAGCCCTGGCTGGAGGCCCTAAATTAATTTAAGGCACTTCACAGGTAAGCCCGGTTAAGTTGTCGACAAAGGTAGACCTGCGAGATGCCATGAATACAAAAAAAAAATGATAATATTTATTTTAAAAGACCAACCATGGAGTTTCTTACCCGTTCTTCTCCATAGGAAACTACTTTTGGAATTCTTTCGTTTTCGACTTTCAAAAGTGCTTGTTGTTGGGCCTAATTGAAATCAATGGTTTGAATTGAATTGATGATATAAGTAGTACATACTTAGGTACTCTGTATTTATTTATCTTACCTTAAGGTTGTTAGTCATGGCGAATAGTGCATGTATATACAAGTCCACGTAGTGCCTGGGGTCTCGGCGGCTGAAGCGTCTACTATACATCGACAAATTTCTGAAGTATTTCGGGTCGTACCAACTAACCGTGGGACGTTCAGTACTTAGATATGTAATCTGTAGAAAAAGAAGATGGACACAAGGAATGAAAGTAACCTATGTAGGCACGAGATGGTTTGGCGAACGAACGTAGCGAGAGCGCTAATAGTTCGAGGGCCTACATAGGTCTTTCACCCGAGGTAAACACTCTGCTCTTCATTCCCCTTCTCCACGTTAATATGATTTATTGAGAATCGGTATTTTCAGAATTATTAATTTCTAAAAGCTGTTCTTTTTGTACATTTATAAAAAACCCTAATGTTTGCACGAATTCTGTATTCTGTTGGGCTGTAAAATTGATTATAAATAGTTCTCTCTTTTTGAGAAATATCAAGTTTCTATAAAACTATCTATCACTATAGTTACTATAAAAACGTCGTGAATAAACTGTACTTACTTTTTCAGTTTCACAGTTTTTAATTTGGAAATCCAAATAAAATAATATGCCCAGGAGATAATATTTTACATTCATTATTTAACTATAGGTTATACAGATGAAGCCAGTTGAGGTACACTGGTCACACTCACGAATAATATGGTCATTTTATCAGTCATTACAAAAATAAATGAGTAACGATTTAGAACGATGCTAGTTTGACGTACAATGATGATTATATAAGAATAGTCTTTATAATATATAATTGTTATTAAAACTGGCTCTTCTTTATTGGGTATAATATATAAAATATTATATTCATGTGGTATATATATTTCATATTAGTCAACTAGCTTTGCTCAGAAAATATGTGTGGTCCTTATGTACGCGCTAGCTGTTAACTGCGTTTTAACCCTCATCTTGAAGGAACTACTTAGTTCACTTGGATGAAAACTATCCTGTATTAAAGGTTAAACTATTGGTACACCAAATTTCTTCCAAATCTATTCATAGTTTTTGCGTTAAAGAGTAATCATACATTCTTACATACAAACTAGCAGAGAAGAATCTTACTCACACACTCGGATGGAAAGTACTTCGTAACCATCTCAAAGGTCTCATATATCTCCATACTAAACTCCATCCTGAAATGGTTTAGCCATTTAACGTGAAAGCGTTATAAACAAACAAACTCACATTTACATTTATAATACTAAGTTGGGTTGGATAAAATAAATACACTCGAGAGCAATGAATCCGGGTCACTTAAAGAATCCTAAAAATCTCGGAAACTAAAAATGCTAGGTTAATGCAATAAATTGTATTTAATAGACAATGTAATACTCCTTAAATGAAGGTATTAAAACTTCTTATTTATTGTAAAGTTATATCATAAAAAAATCAAATTTGAAAAAGGGCCACTTTCGAAGATGGAACTACGAAATTACAGCATTTGGTTTTGCTTTTGTTTGTAATCTGTCATTTATGTGGGTACATAAACCATGTTGATAGTGCTCTATATTCATTATTCAAGCTGAAATTATGTTGCTTACGCCTGAAGAATGCACCAGAATACTTACAATGCTGGAAACCGGCCGGAGTCAGCGCGATACAGCCAGGACTGTCGGTGTGTCGCTGTCAACAGTACAAAGAGTTCTCCGACGTTACGAAGAAACTGGTCCTAACCTACGCAGATCAGGAATGGGCAGAACCAGGTGTACCACAGCACGAGAAGACCGATACTTGGTGAACACCATGCTTCGAAATCGCTTTCTCACAGGAACTGAACTCACAAATCAGTTTCGACGCCTCGGAGGAAGTAACCCAAGTGCATGGACAGTAAGACGTCGGCTTGCTGAATCTAACTTAAAACCCCTTAGACCTGCAAACGGCCCTAAACTGGAGCGTGGGCATCGTATTTCAAGACTAAGATATGCCCAGAGCCACGTAAATTGGAGTATTGAAGATTGGTCAAAAGTTATGTTCTCCGACGAATCAAAATTTATGCTCTACGAGCACGATGGAAGACACAGAGTGTATCGAAGACCAGGGGAAAGATTCAAGCAAGCATGCATCGAAGAAAAAGTAGCCTACGGTGGTGGGTCTGTACTTGTGTGGGCCGGAATTTCTTCTGAAAGTCGCACAGAGCTGGTGATCATAGAAAACGGCTCTTTAACTAGCGAAAGATATGTGGAAGAAATCCTCAATGATCACGTTGGTCCATTTATGGTCAATTTAGGTGAGGATGCTATATTTATGCATGACAATGCCCGACCTCATACAGGTAGGATTGTGAATGACTACCTTCAAGAGATGAACATTACTCGTATGGAGTGGCCAGCGCGCAGCCCGGATATCAACCCGATCGAGCATGCTTGGGACGAGCTAGGCAGATGCGTAAAACAACGAAACCCTCCCCCAATCACGCTTCGTGAGCTCAAAATTGCTCTCACAGAGGAATGGGAGAATATTCCCCAAAATCGTATAAGGAACTTGGTGTACAGCATGCCAAACCGCGTAAACGCAGTAATGGAAGCACGAGGAGGCAATACGAAGTATTAAAATTCAAGAAAATCGTAATAAAGTTCAAAAATTTCATGTTTCCTATTTTTGTTTTAAGGAGAGATCAGCAGTTTTTTTCTTTATGTAATTTTGTGTTAATAAAATGTATGGTGACTCATATTTTTTTTACTTTCATTTAAGGAGTATTACATTGTCTATTAAATACAATTTATTGCATTAACCTATCATTTTTAGTTTCCGAGATTTTTAACATTCTTTAAGTGACCCGGATTCATTGCTCTTGAGTGTAATAACTAAATAAATATTTAAAATATCTTTGGACAATTTCACACAGCGCCATCTAGCCCCAAAGTAAGCAATGCAAGCAAGCATCCTTGTGTTATGGGTGCTAGCTTAACGGGTATACTACTTATATACTTTTATAAATACATACATTTTATACATAGTAACACCCAGACCCGTTACAGAAATTAAAATTCATCATTTAAATTTCTGCCCGTCCGGGAATCGAACCCGGGACCTCTTGCGTGGCGTTCGGCATGTTGACCACTAAACCACTCAGGTCGTCTAGAAATAGAAAATTAAATACTTAAATACAAATTGGTCTAGTTTAGGTATCATCAAATAATAGTAGTGGCCGTGATTTTTGTACAAACAAATGATAGTTGATATAGTTATGTTTAATCATTGCATCGGACGATTACCTACTGAGATTATAATATAAATTGCTTTGCAGTATAATATAAGGTTCAATTTAAAATATACTTTACCCTTTGGTATTTTGTTCAAGGTTATATGTATGTTATTTATAGATGTAAAATTGCTCCGCTAAGTGTTATTGGCTATCAATTTGCAGAAAAGTTATTTGATGCATTTTATAGGTTGTTGCACGTTTTCTAGTCACGTCTATTGTAACATTTTGCGTCTTAAATATGTCAAAATTTCCTCAAGCGCCTTCGCCCGCGTGTGCGGTACGAATTCAAATAAAAATGACAGAGTTTCAAACGAACTTTGCCCCCCTTTTTCATCCCTTTAGCGGTAGAATTTTGGAAAATCCTTTCTAATCGGATGCCTTTGTCATACAAATAAATCACCAACCAAGTTTCAAGTCTCTACGATCAGCAGTTTAGGTTATGCGTTGATCCGTCAGTCATTCAGGACAAAAAAACGGAGTTAAAGAGAGTTACGGAGTAATCGGCGAACATACGTAAAATGAAAAAAAAAAAACATACTTTTAGCCGAAGAAAAAATGAGGAGGCTCCTTTTTTTGGAAGTCGGTTAAAAAGATCAATCGTCGGTTTTATACGACGTATGAGATTTTCATCGCACGACGTCAAAACGTTGCCGTGAAAACCTGATCGTGTGTACGCAACCTAAGGCTATACGAGTTTTTATCGAATATCAAATCCTAACTAATATACTATAAATGCAAAAGATAGTTTGTTTGTTTGTCACGCTTTCACAGTAAAACGGCTGAACCGATTTTGAAAGAAATTTAGCACGGAGATAGATTGAACCTTGGAGGCGGTTTTTATCCAACTGCGTTAAGTAGATCCTTGGGGATGCGGGAATATACATAGATACACATATTTTTTACTGCCATTATTCTTCTCGAGTCGAAGAATATACCGTATGAACTTAGCCTAACCCTACTTCGGTCCAAACTTAAACTCAGCCCATACTCTAGGGTAGACACTGACATCCATTCGTCATTGTGTCACTGGCCGAAATAAATGAGAATTGCTATCAGGACTAGAGTTGCGGTTTCCGATAATGCTATTTGCTAAACGTGCAAACATTTTGTCAGGCTGACAGGCTTGGACTTGAGGAGAATTTGTTGCGATGTTATCGGCCTAACTTCGGGGCAAAGTTTAAGGGTTAGTATACTATATAAATATAAGTACCTACGTATTATAAGAATTTTTCTAGGTACTGCGTATTCTTTTGTTTGAATTTGGTGAATTTAGGTTAAATAATTATGCTGATTTTTTTTAGGGTAGGTACCTCCGGGCTCCGTATGGGATACGTAAAGTGGGTATGAATATATTTTGTCTCGTGTATCCCGTCATGTGGGGTATCTTTGAGTAGATATTTCAAATATAAAGCGGTGTGTTAAGATCATTTTTAACCGACTTCAAAAAAAGGAGGAGGTTCTCAATTCGATCGGTATTTTTTTTTTTTTCTATGTATGTACACCGATTACGCTGAGATTTATGATCCGATTTACGTGATTCTTTTTTAGTTTGATGCGGAATAGATGCCATTTGGTCCCATAAAAATTTCACAAGGTTTGGCCCAGTAGTTTTCATTTTGTGAACATTTTTTACATTTTTGTTTACATCGATGACGTAATTGTTTCGGAGTCGATTTATATTTTCCGTTCCCGTTTCTTGATCTATATTGTTTAAAGCTGCACCTTTCGTAGGCCTACCCATAGCTACTTAAAAAAAACTATTTAACATATAATTATGACAATAAAAACAACGAAATGTTATAGCCTTCCTTATGTAATCTATAAAAATCCTGTAAAAAATACTGTAGTTTACAGAGCAACTTATTACAGACACTAAAAAGTAAAAAATAAATTTAAAAAAACTACGTTTAAAAAAACCGACTTCAAAAAAAAAACTAAAAAGTATTAAAAAAGTATAAAATAACTCAATAAAGATTTAACACAAACCTAATACCTTTAATATTAATAAAACACCATTATTTGTATGTGTTACCTATTGACAGGTTTGAAGTCGGTGCCAAGTCCTAAACAAAATGAAATTCCTAAAGATTAACCTACGTAAATAAACTTAAAGAACAATGTGAATTAATGTGAAACAGATGAAAACTTTTTAATACCTGAATGAGTAACACTATTACATTTGGCTTGGCACCGACTTTAAACCTGTCAATAGGTAGCAAATACAAATAATGGTGTTTTATTAATATTAAAGGTATTAGGTTTGTGTTAAATCTTTATTAAGTTATTTTATACTTTTTTAATACTTTTTAGTTTTTTTTTTTCCAATTAAGGGAAGGAGAAATATCAAGGTTTAAAGTGCTTATTTTTTAAGTTTGAGCCCTCTAACTTCTGAATAGTTGCTCTTAGATTTGTAAAAAAAAAATACAAATGTAGTATACTTAACGAACTTGAAAGAAAAACTATCACGGCTAAGTAGGCTTTACCAGTTACAGAGATATAGTCGACCAACTAAAACCCATTACATAACCCTATTGCCCGTAGCCCGACACGCACTTGGCAGGTTTTTGGTAACTATTTCGGTGGCCAAATTTTCTGTATTATGTATTTTATGATAGTATTTTATTCACGTGACCAACAACGGATTACGTAGTTGGACACACGTCATACATGTTGCTATATCATGACTTAAATACACTAATTTGGGACTAAATAAACTAAGTTCCCAGCTCACAGCTAGGCATGAACTAAAATACCTATTATGCTAAACAAAAATGGAGGTCTGAAAGTTTATAGTACTAAGTGTGTGCCCTAGAGCAATATTGTTAGCGGTGTGACGGGTCAGCTGGGGAATTTAATATACCACGCAACGGGGGTTAGCTTTGCGCTAACGCTTTATTGCAGCATTGTAGGGTTTGAGGCGCGAGATCGTGAGCGACGTAAAACCTATTTCTGTTTCACTGAATACTAACCGAACGCCCGCGAGATGAAAAACGCAACGTGTCGTAAAAATACGAGTTAGTAAAGTTTTACAGAATACTAACAGCTTAAAAACCCCATCCAAATCGGATCAGTAGTTTTTGAGAAAATCGCGGACATACAAAGATACATAGAAGTTGAATACAGAACTTACTTTTTTCAAGTCTGTTAAAAATAGGTTCCTTACATACTAAAATATATTGTACCAGCATACAAATATGTGCCTCAAAGAAATTAAGCGTCAAAGTATTCATCCACGTCGCTGTTATCCGGTAATGTGCCCAGAAGACTGGCAGTATTGCCACATTCAATGGCAATGCTAATTATTTGCCTAAATAAGCGAGCCCTCTGAAAAGTAAAATATTTATTAGGCGCGTTATTAGAAACTGACTAAGTGATATAATATTATTAACTTTTTTAATAAATTAAGTACTGGCAGAAGTTTTATTGCTCTTAATAACAGTGAATCATACAACTGTATGCCGAATAAAAACAACAATTAGACGCTCACTGAGCATTCGATTTAAAAATAAAAACTAACCGTAGGTACCTACATCTACAAAATTAAAAAATCGTTTATTTAAACTAGGCTGAAAATCAGCACTTTTTGAACGTCAAATTTATTAAAGACAGTCCCCAAAATGCCCGCCCTTTACCACTTCCTATGTGTTTTTTCTGGGAAAAAGAAGTGGCGCAACAAACTGCCCAGCGACACATGTCTGTCTATAAGGTTTGAAGAACCAGATTTATACAGTATCAATGTTAAATAATTGTAAAAAAAAAAATTAATTAGATAGTAATTTTACACATGTTGACTAGCACATTCCCTTAGCAGTACCTATATCCGAGAACTCAAGCAATAAGCTACCCAAGTTTTTGTATTATATAAATCATCATCATCATCTGCCTAGCCTTTTCCCAACTATACCCCCAGACAAAGAAACTGCATCAAAGTTTTTGTTTAAAAAAATGGAATGGCCCTTTCCAGTATACAAATATACACTTAGGGATAATGATACTACGCTGTTATGAAGTTAACGAACCAAACTATAGGTTTCAATTTAAATTCGTATAAAAAGTTGGAATACTTTAAAATGTTTTTTCAAAGGTAGGTGCGTGTTGAACATTGATGCAGTTTATTAGTCCGTCAGTGTATGTTGGGGTCGGCTTCCAGTCTAAACCGGATGCAGCTGAGTACCAGTGTTTTACATGGAGCGACTGACCATCTGACCTCCACAACCCAGATTTTGTATTATATAAATATCTGAAGCATTTAAAAAATGCCCGCTTTTACTCTAAGCAATTGAGAATCAAAATGGGCACTTAAAATGTCAAAGCTAAAAACTTGCAGTAACTACTCACAAACAAAATAATCCTGCAGAAAAGCTTTTTCCGCTACTAAAATACACGCTACTTTCGGAGCAATAAATTGCCTATTGTCCCCCAATATGAGATCACGGCGACGTCGTGTAGGAGCTCCACCTTCTCAATAAAATTGGGACAGCATTGTCTGAAGTATAAATACGTTTTATCGAACTTATTGTGTTTTACACGTATTTATTTCGTAATAAGCTCTTCGAAGGTTAAATAATGATTTTAAGGAATCGGTCTTGTCACAAAGATCTAGAATACATTAAACTGAAGTATTTATTTATAATTTTTATGAAAAAAAAATTGTAAGGTCTTTAGGAGTGCATTAGAATATTTCTCAGAAATAGGTCTTTATTATTTATATATCTAGCCTTTTAATCCTATAGTAATCGATATCAATCACCTACTATAAAAAATAATTCTGTCAGGTTTTTGCCATATACACACCATAAGGACATATACGGGTGTCTTTGATACGAGCTGCGATCAAAGAAATACTCATATCAGTCAACCATAAAAATAATAAGATCGGCATCATATTTCTCCCATCTTGTAGCCCGAGGTTAATTATTTAAGTCCATTTAAAAATCATTGTAAGGTTTTCAACTGATTCAAGATTTTATTTCGCGTTTTCTTGAGTTTAAAATCAAAAATAATCAATCAAAAATATAGTAGGACGTTCTCATATCAATCAGAGATCATGGTGTCACTACAGTTGATCGCTCACATCGGTGGAACGGCTCGGAAATGAGCTATTCGGTGGCGGAGCCCTGCAGGAAATTGTAGGCTTACAGGCCCGGCGCCCCCACGACCGCGCGGCCGGCACCCGGTTACAATGAAGTCGATTTACATTACTAGGTTTTATGTGATTTATTGACGAGAATTGATTACGTTGATGTAACGCGGTCTTGTGGCGGAAAACAGTAATATTAATAATAATCTTTATTTGTAACAAAAACACATGATACAAATTAATTGTGTACGATAATAGCTACATTACAGTGGCTTACCACGCGCGCCTCAAAAAGTTTCCAGCATAATTGACGGGGTCGACCCCCACGGCCATAGCCTGCCGGATCTGTGGGATGTTCGAAAGAGTTACCGCGCCCCCGTAATACAAAAGGCTGACGAAGGAACATGGATGGGTTTTAGTCAGTAAGAGTCTGACAATCCCACCCGCCCCAGCCACGGTAGAAGAAGTCATTTAATCATTTTCTATCCGAAAAAAAGACATTTAATCTAGATTCGTGGTCTTTAAGGTATGTACACTATCAAAGTTTAGACATCTACCTGCTCCTTCTTAGATACAGAATTTCAAGGGCTTACCTATAATTATATTTTAATAGGGAAAGATGGCCATGTTCGTCTATTCAATAATAAAATCCACTTAGGCATAATATTTGAAAAGGATTGAAAATAAAGGCCGTAATATATTGTTGCGTAGGGCATGTTCCCTTAAGGTCATGATCAGAGAGACGTCCTTGACTTCAAGGAGAGAGGACGAGTAGGGCTTATATAAAGGTGGACATCGTTTTATGATACACACGTCTGATACAGGATTGATGTTTGATGATGATGCAATTATTGAAATAAATGATTTGAATTAAATTGATGTGTTTTAAATCAGAAGAAAAATCTTGCTATGTAGTTTCTTGGTGTTAGGCGGAGTTCGATCCCTATATCAGGCAATGTCGGGAAAGTTCTTGGTATAGTCGATACCGATATATTTTATGAAAAATTTAAACAAAGTCGTAAACTATTTTGTTCTAATTCTGCCACAGAAATTAACAAAATGGCATAAGGATGGCGCATTTATGTCAATTTTATGCTCTAAACTTCATCATTCATGATTTAATGTCATTTTATTTATCTATGTGGGAAAAATAGAACAAAATAGGTTATGATTTTGTTAAAATTTTTCGTGAAATCAATTGGAACAGACTATAGCGGCTTAGCAAATGAATAGCTATTAATATTATATGTATCGCATAATAATATTGAATATCCAATTTCTTTATAATCAAATACTGACGATAGCCTATAGGGAAATAAGAGGGTCCATCATGTAATCTTTCATTGCGGATTTAGCAAAGTCTCGGGATTTGAATTTATGATTGGCTAAATAAAAGGTAAGATCAATCAGCCTCTTTTGTTCTTAATCTTTTACTTATTCCTATGGAGGTATTCGTGGATTTCTTTTGTACTAAAAAAAGGAATTTTATTGTGGACTAGCTTTCCGTCATCTTTGTTATCTCTATCTGGTATATGGTACCTGTCTTAATATCTTTTGGTGTACAATAAAGCATATTCTATTCTATCATAATAAGAAATATATGTATATACATACATAAAAAAAAACAGATTGATTACATTGGTGGTCTATACGAATTCAAATTAAATGTCAGAGATTCATACAAACTTTGCACCCCTTTTCACCCCCTTAGGGGTAGATTTCCGAAAATCCTTTCTTATCGGATGAAAGAACACACCTTCCAAGTTTCAGGTCTTTACGATCAGCGGTTTAGGCTGTGCGTTGATCCGTCAGTCATTTAGGACAAAGCATTTTATATGTATAGACTAGCTGTTTCTAGTGGTTTCATCCGCGTCCAGATGGAACTACATTTAAGTAGGTACCAAAATTTCATTTCAATTGGTTTTACTATGAAAGCTAAACAAAATTAGTCAAGATTTTTGTTTTAAGTTTGGTAATGCTAGGTATTTTTCCCTGTAGAAAGCAGATTCAAATTTAGATAGTTCCATTAAAACCTGTGTAACAAACAAACTTGCCCATTTTATTGCTAAAATAAAAAAAACTCGACTGACTGGACCTGAGCTAACCGAAAACAACGGGAGCCGAACTCAATACGTTATGCTTAATAGTCGGGCACGTGATCAACGAGCGTGTTCTCAAAAATAATCAGGTTCCTAATTGTAAATAATTCTAACAAACATACGAAAGAAAATAACATTAATCATAAAACACCAGAAATAGACTCATTGCTCGACGTCGGCCCCTCAAATTTTAACGAAAAGTAACAATACACCTCGCCCTTATACTTTTCCACTCGGAGAAACTTTTCTTTTGTGTGCTGAACACATTTGGAGAAATTCAAAAGATATTTACGTATAAAAAACTCATATTAAAGTACGTAACGGCATCCTTAGGTCACATAACGGTTAGGCTGGTTGCAGAGCTGCGATTTGTCGCGGCTTAATTCCGTTTTGGGTGTTTGTGTATGTCGACGTCCCCCGCGAATAATCCGGTAATGACCTATTACGGGGTTTTTCATGTTATGCGTTTTTCGGCATCTAGAAGTTAAAATACACCTTGTAAATTTTTTTCAGAATTTTTCTATCTTTATTTACGAAGATATGAAAAACTACGCGTATATTCCATAAAAATTCATTCAAATGTATTTTAACCGAAAAATATGGTTTTAGATCTTTACGAAAAAAAATAACAATATGATTTGACAGTTAACATTGTTACGATATTATTCGGGTAAATAGTTTTCTACCTTATTTAAGTAAGTGCTAGTACAGGCTTATTCGAGGTTTTATTAAGAAAACGATTTCCAGCTACATTCATTATCGAGTGGCTCCTTACACAACCCTTTTCTATATTGATATTACGATATTATTCGTGTAAGTTATGATATATCATCTAAACATAAATAGACTATTACCGATACACCGCGCTCGTTTTCTAAACCTGTAAGGACATGTACCGTCTTCGGTTATGCCTACTGCAACGGCATAAGCTATTGCTCCGCCCACTTCGCTCGGTCGTCCTATAATAATGTTTGTTTACCTAATATTAGTCGCAAAGAGTCCGTTCGAGTGAAAGGTACTGCAAGTAATTATTTGATTGTTAGGAAGTGAATTTGTGTCTTAAATAGATTTGAACTAACCTATACTTTGTGAAGTGAATATCATATGACAATATTGTAATAATTATGTTGCCGCGTCAGTTAAAATCATATAGTACATCCAGAAGAAAATTATTGTTCAACTTTGTCAAGGAACAAGCAAATCTTAGCAGAAAAGGTGAGTGTCTTTATGTACCTACTGTGATAACAGAAAAGGGTAATTAGATAAGTACTTCCTACCTACTTAATATTTTTTTTCCGGTATGCGTGTTTATTAAATTGTTAGTTATTAAGTTGCTATGTATATATACATAGCATAAGTGTATAGCATAAAAAATGTAAAAGTAACTAGTGTATAGTACTCAAATTAACGCTGGCGTTCTTATCTTTTAAAGATAAACTATCCCAGCAACCATTTTTTTCAAATTAGTAAAATATAGGTCGAATGTTTATTATTTATTATTGTAGTTAAAATATTACAATTTACTATTATAATTTACTGACACAGGAAAATGCATTGAATTCAAGAAGTAGAAGAAAAGTATACAGATAATAGCTACGAAAATGTGTTCCTTTAATCTAATTATGTAAATTGTTATCATTTCAGATTCTATTCAGTCAGGCTCAGAATCATCTACTGCTGATGCTAAACCAAAAATGTACAAGTTGAGAGGTATGTTCCCTAAAATTTATTGTTGTTTTCATTATTAAGTACCTATTTAATCATTTTAAGTATTACCTGTTTAAATATTTTAAGATTTATTATAAAACAAGGCTTCTTATTGTTGTAGAACCATCAAATATAAAATACTTTGACGACGAGAATGACACGGAGGATTTCTCTCCTGATTGTTCTGAATATATTCCAAGTCCAGAGCGTCAATTACCTGACAGTCGAAGTACTTCGAGCCTCGTTACTGATTTGCAAGATACGGATATAATTAAAATTTCCTCTAGTACTACAGATTTGCAAGAAAATGATACTTCTAGTCTTGGAGGTGATTCGCTAGTTATAGAAGATAATTTGCTCCGTATTGAAAACATCACGCGAACTCCATCTACGGTTTCGAATCTATCTCTAATTCTGGGTGAAACTGCTTTCGTGGCGTCTCCTACTGTCATTTATAAAACGAACTTTTTTTATTCTCCGAAAAAGCAAGATAATACACCTACCAAACTTCTAGATATTACACTTACACCAGTAAATGAACATGGACAATTACCTATACATAACCTTTCTGAGATAACCCTTCAGTCAACAGGTGACGACCTAGAAAAAACGCTAACACCAACTAAAACTACCAGCTCTGATTGTAATATAACTAACTCAGAATTAATGCAGAAAGAACAAGAAACCACAGAAAATTCCGATGAAAAAACGAACTATGTTATGCAGAAATACAAAATTGAAATAACAATTGAACCGGAATCAACCGACACTGACAGCATTACTGTTGATAAAGCTATAGAGATAAACATCGATTCAAACAATCTATCAGATGAAGAGCAAAATGAACAAATTAATGCAGAAAATAGTTTAATAAATGACTGTGAAACAGACACAAGTTTGCAAAGTGTTATAAGCTATAATAAAGAGAAAAACAACAAAAAACAACCAAAGACCATAAACCAAACACTTAGCGAAGCCGATCAAGAGAAATTAGACGTAGAAGGAATATTTTTAGAAGATTCTGTAGAAAATTTGATAGAACAGGACATTAACAATAGTATGAACGTAGACCCTTTGGATTTAATTGATCAACCAAGTCTGAATTCTGTTGACGAGGAACCTGACAGACTTGGCCAACCTGGAACACCCATACAAGCTATCCCTGTAGAAGTGCCTGCTGTCAATGATATAAACGAACTAACGAACCAAGTATCTGAATCCGAAAATCAAAATCAACTCCAACCAAAAAAGCTGACTAGAAAACGTAAAGGAGACCCAAGTGAATGGAAAGATAATAAGAACAAGATACTTAAAAATTCAGGCGAAGCATATGAAGGTGCTCGTAATAAAAAATATCATGACAAAAAGAATATTTTAAGTAATTGTGCCTGTAAAAAAGGTTGCGGGTTAAAATTCAATACCGAAGACAGGTTAGCCCTACATACTAATTTTTATAAACTTGCCAATCGAGAATTTCAATGGCAATACATTACACGACATGTTAAATCCAATGATGTTAAAAGGGTAACCATAAATAGAAAAAGTAACCGATCTCAAACATTAAAATATTATTTTCCCCTCAAAGATGAAGAAATTCAAGTATGCAAGGTATTTTTTTTAAACACTCTTTCTATTACTGAGCAAATGATTTACACGGCCTTAGAAAAAATTAAAAGAGATGAAAGTTTGATCGATAAACGAGGCAGGCATCAGAATAGACCACATCAAATGAAGCTAGATACAGAAGACAGTATCAGAAAACATATTGATTTATTTCCCAAAGTAGAATCGCATTACACGAGAAAAGAGTCTAAACGAGAATATTTGTCTGAATCTCTTAATATTTCAAAAATGTACCGACTTTACAAGTTATGGTTTGCAAATCAAAACTATCCAGATATTGTTGAGATGGCTTCAAAACGACAATATGAAAGAGTGTTCAATACTAACTACAACTATTCCTTTTTTAAGCCTAAAAAGGATCAGTGTACTTTATGTTCACAATATCAGCAAGCTGACTCCGTTGAAAAGGCGTCTTTAGAAGAAATTTACAGGAAACATTTGAGTATGAAAGAAAGAGTTCGTGAAATTAAAAAAGAAGAAAAAGAAACACTAAATAAAGATGACACTGTTGTGGCCATTTTTGATTTAGAAAAAGTTTTGAATGTACCACAGTCTGAAGTGTCAATTTTCCACTACAAACGTAAATACCCGATTTATAATTTCACAGTTTTTGACGCTCTAAACAAACTAGGGTTCTGTTACGTTTGGCAAGCTCAAATCGGAAAAAAAGGGTGCATCGAAATAGGGAGTTGCTTGTTTCAATTTGTCAAGACCGTACACGAAAAAGGTATACGCAAAATTATATTTTACTCTGATGGTTGTTAT
Source organism: Pyrrhia umbra (assembly GCA_963891755.1). Taxonomy (NCBI): domain Eukaryota; kingdom Metazoa; phylum Arthropoda; class Insecta; order Lepidoptera; family Noctuidae; genus Pyrrhia; species Pyrrhia umbra. The sequence continues at coordinate 1,458,100 of OY982934.1, read as the reverse complement.
GGCCAGAATAAAAACAGATACATTTTTGCATTGTATCTTTACATAGCAATGACTCTTCAAATTGACATTACCCATCGGTTTTTTGTTGGTGGGCATAGCCAAAATGAAGGCGACTCCATGCACGCATGTATCGAAAGAGCTCTGAAAAACAAAGTTTTGTACACACCGGATCAAGTATATAGTATCATCATTAACGCTAAAGTCTCCGGAGACAAATATATCCTAAAAGAAATGCAACAATCTGAAATCCTCAACATGAAAGAACTTGTTGAACCCAAAAGATGGCTTCAAGATAAGACAGGAGAAAAAGTACGATGGTCCGATGTCATGGAGGTTAGTGTGTCACACAGTAAACCTAACTGTTTTCTTTTCAAATATGATTTTGATCAGGATTACATTGAATTGGATTACGATACAGGCAGAAGTAGACAGCGTCGGCAGAAGCAGGTGTCCAAAACAATTGAAAATATTGAATTAAAGCCAGCATACATACAACTTCACTTACAAAACTAAGTGACTACACGCTAAGAGCACTCCCTAGTGGGGTACGGGTCTCGGCTTAGGGCGTCGCTGGGGGAGGACAGCTAGGGACAGGCTGGATCGAAATATATATGATTATTATAATCGGGAAGTTAAGCTGAGCTAGCCGAGGTCAGTCCATAAATGGGTGACCGTTTTCTTAACATACTCCTCCGTGTCTCTGCCACGTAAAGTTGTCGGTCCTGCTCCTGATCTTTCCCCGATCGTGTTAGATTGCCGACTCATCAGACTAAGAAAGTGTAAATTCATGCAGTGTAAAGTTGGGGAGGACTTATGAGGCACGGAGGTTTTCACGAGTTAAGAAAATGGTCTCCCGTTTATGAATGGTCGCGGTTGTTGCTGCTAAAGTTGCTATTTCTACCACGTAGCTGTTACATAAATAATGACTCCACAAGAATAAGTATAAGCTATGCCTACGTTTTCATTCTCTCTTAGCTTCAACCCACCGTGTCGAATCGCCCGCCTGCGTTTTTATTTTCATTTGGAACTTTTTTTGTCTTTTTTCTCAGCACAGCCAAGATTTGAACTGATGTTATAATAGTCTATAATCGTCTTTAAAAATTACACTATCAAATGAAAAAGAATAATACATCCAACTGGAAGTTCCAGAGATAGCGCAATCAAACTCTTCAAGCTTTATTTATTACTAGAAGTTCACAAATCAACAACGACATAGATAGATTACCGAAAAGTATTGTTATAGCCCATACCAATTGATTTTACGTAAAATATAAACAAAACCATAACCTATTTGGTTCTAGTTTTCCCACATCTTATATATAAAAGAATCAATATTTCCCTTGGTTTTCGCATCACGCGTGAACGACTAGATCAATTTGGCTGAAATTTGGTACGGAGATAGGAGGGACCCTGAAGAAGGTTTTAGACTACTTTTTATCCGGATGGACGCGGGTGAAACCGCGGGAAACAGCTACTAGATAAATAAAATAAAGTAAAATGATGAATGATACTGTTTAGAGCATGAAATTGACATAAATACGCAATCCTTACGCCATTTTGTTAATTTTTGTGGCGGAATTAGAACAAAATAGTCTACGACTTTGTTTACATTTTTCATGAATTCTATACTTGTAAGTATATTTGTGACATTTCCAGTAATGCCGTCTGTCTGTCAGCTCTCCCCAATGTATTGTAATACAATTCTAACTCGCTAACGGTATGGAGTCACTTAGTTCTCGCCGACAAACGTCACGCACTTGACAGAGGTTTAAACTAAGCTTGTTTTGTAGTGTCACAGTGATTTATGAGGATTTGGGGGTCATTGTAGGTCACAAGACGAGTTTCTGAAATGTTTAGTTCTTGGGTAAGTTGAAGTCTATTGGAATTAGGAGTCTTTGTAATTAGTTACGAGTGTAGACAGATTAAAGTCCGCCTATTAAGCTTGAAATTGCTTCGAATTATTTTCGAAAAATAAGCTTGAAACGCATCGAAATACCAATGTGACTTTTTATAGGTGAAAACGCGGGAAACATCTAGTATTTTTTTATGTCTATCGAAAATATAATTGATATCTATACTCCATTTACTATGAGATTAGACATTTAAACGCACCCTATTTACAGTTTGTTCAAAAGATTTTGAGCTCTATTGCTAAAGTGACATGACAAAAACAGAATGCAGAATATATTTGTTATTGTAAACATTATTTTGCTTTCAACACCATCCTTATCAGTACGGAATAGAACTCAAAATCTTTTGAACAAACGGTAAATGTGTTTAAATGTCTAAGTGAATGGAGTATAGACATGAGTTACATTTACAAATACTTCTTAGTTCACGTTTTACGCATTGCTATAACAATATAGCAGGCGTTTTAATAATAATGACTCTCTTATAGATCGTACAATACATTTTATCTCTATAAAGGACATTTTTCCTTAATTCAATTATCGGGTTATTCTCAATTTCGGGATTCCGGATTGAAAAGCTCGCTTTTAAGTAGCTGTAATATTGTAGGTGTAATATATTTCCCTGCTTTACTTATTATCTGTATTTATTCATGCGAAAGTGTATCCGTCTGTCTGTTACCTCTTCACGCTTGAACCGCTAAGCCGGTTTTGATGAAATTTGGTATGGGGATAGCTTGAATCTTGGAGAAGGATATAGGGTTAGGGTAGTTTTTTGATTTCCACAGATGATTTACTTATTATCTTGAATTTCTATTTATTCCCATTTGCGAAGGAATTTTGGAAAATTATCTAAGTTACTCGAGGAATATCTCTGATATTTTACATCTCTGGCCCATCATTTTAGATATTGCATTCTGTCAGTCATGAAACTGACTGACAGACAGACAACGCAAAATCTATACTGCAACGAGTTACTGTTTTATAAAGAACTAACGGCCCGTCCCGATTTCGCACGGGTAGCCTATGTGACTCAGGGTGAATGTAGCTTTCCAATAGTAAAAGAATTTTTGAAATCGGCACAGTAGTTTTTGAGTTTATTCATTACAAACATACACACAAAAATACAAATCTTTCCTCTTTATATTAGTAGTGTAGACTAGCTGCTGTCCACGGTTTCACCCGCACCCCAAGAAAACTACATCACGTACCCGGATAAAAAGCCTAATACCTCTTCTATATCCGTACCAAATTTTATCCAATTCGATCTGAAAAGAATAAAAGAATTTAAGCTTAACATTTATTTAATCAAACAAGCTCGTGACTTTAAATAATTCCTAACCAAATCTCCCGAGTCTACACTGCTATACAAAAAGCCGAGCCGTCGGAAAAAAACATTATATTCAAAGGAAAATTCTGAATTCACATTAGGAGCGGCACAATCGTTCGACGCGGAACAAACTGAATGCGACCGAGGGCACGGACGTCCGTCGCGTTTAACAATAAAGATTTAGATGCTTTACCGATATATCAGAAGTTTCATTTATATTTGAGCAGCAAAATGACGATTTTTGACGTATTTATAGTTCTTGGTGCTGTAGACTACAATTTTCAGTTATTATCTCGTCTAAATCTGTCTGTATCGGTACCTAACCAAACTGCTGAAGTGCTGGAACTACACACATCAACATAGTCTAGGGATATTTCAGGTTTAGTATCGTTCAGTTATTATCTCGTCTAATCACGTGGTCCTATTATTCTCTCCTATAATTTTACCAATATTGAGTAAAGTAATTTTTTTTATTTCACATTGGCCAATAAAGCATTGATGCATGAAACTCCATGGATACTCCATGGTTAAATACATATTTGTAATCAGAATCTTTCTGATTCTAAATATGTACTAAACTCAATATGGCAAAAAATGGTAGTTACGGCCTTTCTTCGACAGCAGAATAGGACCACGAGGGAAAACTATTTCTCTTGATAAAGATAAGTTCTTAATTTAAAACTGATATTTGAAACCTATGGTTGTAAAGACAGGTTTTAATTTAAAGCCTGTAGTGTTTTCTTTTTTTTTCGGATGGGAAATCATCAAATGACCCCCTCCCGCCATGGGTGGGGCGGAAGGGAGTGTCAGACTCTTACTGACTAAAACCCATCCATGTTCCTTCCTCAGCCCTTTATATTCCGGGGGAGCGGTGACTCTTTCCCGCAGCCCCGGCAGGCTATGACCCTGGGGTAGAGCCCCGTCATCAAATATTGTGGTGTAGGAATATGTTTTGGGGGACATTTGGCGAAAAATCGAACTGATTTTAACATTGAATGAATGAATTTCGGACTGAAACTTCTGTCTCTTTTCGCCACACTGATCTCCAGCCTGAGGGGTTAAAATTCGGGATCAAACGCAGACCTTTCTACACAGCGCGTTGTAAAAAATGACAAATAAATTGTTCCCGTCGCCACACGTGGAGGGAACGTGTCGGGATGTTTTGTGTACACTGATCATTGAGGGGACTTTCATTGGGATGAAAGGTTTCTATCAGTACCTATTGGTTTTTAGGGTCCCGTAGCCCTACAAGGAACTCTTATAGTGTTTGTCTGTCCGCGGCATAGCTCAGAGGTTCTTGGTACTAGAGAGCTGTAATTTAGTATACATATATTATGTATATAGATCATACCGACAAAGCGGTAAAACAAAATTATGAAAAATATTTTCTTTAGGGTATCTCCCGTACACGTAAAGTGGGGATGAATATTTTTTTCTCGCGTATCCCTTCGTGTGGAGTATCGTTAAATAGGTCAAAAATATTATGGATGTGCGAATGCAATTTTCGGTTAAGTAAGCCATTTGCGAAATATCTAGCTTTTAAGTGCAATTTTATGTTCGATACGAGCGATCCCCTCTTACTTTTGAATGGCTATCTCTAGAAATGTAAAAAAAATCACAGACGTAGCACATACAAGGAAAACTTCACGGCTAAGAAGGCTTAATCGGTTACAGAGTTATAGTCGACTAACTAAGACCTACAACGGAACCCTACTGCGCGTGGCCCGACACGCACTTGGCCAGTTTTTTATAATGAGGGTTAATGGAGGTAAGCTTTTTAAAGAGCTGGATTAGGGATTTGGATACTTTGAATCACTGTGTATATTAGTGGGCAAAGCTTCTGCTGATACAATAAAGTTATTAGCCGATTTATTAATCATCATCATCATTATCATCGATTTATTTACTATCCCACTGTAGGGTAAAAGCCTCTTCGTACACAGAGAAGGCATTGATCACCATGCTTGATCAAGGCGGATTGGTGATTTCAGGCATTTTAGTCCAGGTTTCTTCACGGTATTTTCTTTCTACTTTAGTCAGTAGTATCTGAGATATATTTACATTATGACGGATGAAGAACCACATTAATTCTTGCCAGGTTTCAAACCCGCACCCTTACACACGAGATGCACGTGCCTTAACCACTAGGCCACCATGATTCTGATTTATAAATAGAGATTCGAATCTCAGAAAATCTGGAGACTTAAATTTTGTACTTTATTTTAATTGTTTTTTTTTTCAAATACTAGTCGCTTAATAATTTACTTCGCATTAGTTTTAAATTTAGGAATGCCCAGAGGCCTTATTATTTTCTCAGATACATGACAGCATAGACAATTTTACCTACAAAAGTCGAAAACAGATCTTTATTACATTTATATTTTTGGTATCACTATCTACCTGTTTCTCGCCGACTTAAATACAGGTCTAAGTAAAATTAGTATGTCCTACCGAAATAAAAAAGTTTAAAAAAATTGAATCTTATTTAACAAATATACAAATTCGATATACGAATAGTGAAACAACTCGATTAATTTATCGACTTTAACTCAATACGTCAGAGTAAATTTAGTTTGGTTGGTTTTAAAACTATCTTTTTACATACAGACTAACAAAAATATCTTCTACTTCCAAATCTGTGCACCCAACCAAACTGCTGAAGTACTGAAACTATATCACTCCCAAATGTAATACAATTATGTACAACATGCTAAACTAACTCCATTATAATACAGCCATTTCTTGAAATGCTCTGGATGAGAAGATTACGCGGCAATCCCATCAATATGCCATGAAACACGTCCGGACCGTACGACCGACGGCCACAGAATAAACATTTAATTCAATTTCAACTCTTTGCGACAAGGATTATTCGAATACCCGCCTTTGTTATTGTTTTTATTTTCACTGAAATTGATTTGAGGATTTTGATTGTTGATTTGTTGGTCAAACGTTTGCTTGATTTGATTTTAAAAATGGAATATTTTATGGTTTGAGTTTGTTTATCAATGAGTTTGTCTTTCTGGGTTTTGCGTTTTTTTTTATTATGAACGGTATTTTTGTTTGCCATTGGATCGTTTAGATATGGGTATAAAATAAATTAGATTCATTTTGATTAGGTTTGAGAGCATAATGAACTCAATAATTGTGTATGTCTAAGCCTATCCATGCATCTTCTTCTGCTTATTTACCTAAATAATAATATTTCGTTAAATGCATAGAAATGAGAATATATTAACATCTTTACCTATTAAGCTGTTTTCAGACTACGCTATAATATAATAGCATAATGGTATATAGCTCATAGCACAACAATATCGCGCACCATACATTGTTATGGACACGTTCACACTGTACTGTACTATATTATTGGCTATTATGTATCGGATTGGCGATTTCAGACTTAAGTCCAGGTTTCCTCACGATGTTTTCCTTCACCGTCAGTCAGTGGTGTCTAAGATATACTTAGAAAGTACATATGACTTTAGAAAAGTCACATTGGTACTTGCCAGGTTTCGAACCCGCACACTCGTACACGAGAGGCAGGTGCCTTAACCACTAGGCCACCACGACACTGGTTTAACACATAGGATACTTTTTAAGTAAGTAGTCCTCTCAGGATACGAGTGAAGCCACGGGAAACGGTTAAGTATCTATACATATAAAATGCTTTGTCCTGAATGACTGACGGATCAACGCACAGTCTAAACCGCTGATCGTAGAGACTTGAAACTTGGAGGGTGTGTTCTTTGCATGACGTAGGCATCCGATAAGAAAGGATGTTCCGAAATTCTACCCCTATTGGCGTGAAAAAGGGGGCCAAAGATTGTATGAAACTCTGTCATTTTTAATTTGAATTCGTATAGCCCACGCGGGCAAAGTCGCTGGCGGAATGAAATGGCGGATTTATTATAATAAAACTCTTTAAAAAACTTTATACGCTAAAATGACTAGCCTCATTTAATTTTATAGTCACTGCGTCTAACATTAATCCTAGCTTTACTTTATGCAATTACAGTTTTTTAGAGCACGAACAGCCAAGGAATTGTTTACACCCTTGTTGCTATGGTAACCGGCTAATTACATTTCTTGGGGCATCGATTTTTCTTGGTCACTGACCGACCGCAGTGTACTTTTGGTCTAATTTCTAAAATTGATGTATAATGATAGTTCGAAAATTATTAGTTACATTAGATGAAATTATTCAAAAAATAGTTCTTTTTCGCATTTTTTCATCATCGGCAAATTTTTAACCGACTTCAAAAACGGAGGAGGTTCTCAACTCGACTGTATTAATTTTTTGTTTGTTACCTCCGTACTTCCGACTGGGTGAACCGATTTTGATGTTTTTTTTTTATTTGAAAGCTGGTGCTTCCCGTGGGGTCCCATATAAATTTTATCAACATGAATTCAGTCTGTCTGTGATATCGTAGCTCTTAAACGGATGGACCGATTTCGATGCGTTTTTTTTTTCATTTGAAAGCCAGTTTTATACTATGTAGTGGTTATTTTATTTTAGTAAATTTCCTTCAGAATGTGATCAAAACCGCGGGTGAGTGGTAGTAGCTATACATAGCGTGATGGCTGCTTTAGTTTCGGGTACTATACAACTAGGTCCAGACGTGCCCCGGTCAAGGGCACTCATTAAGATAGATTATGCAACGCTAGATGAGGTCACGTGATCGCGTGCATACCTCCATTTTGGAGTGACGGTCTGCAAAATAGATTTAAATTGAAGTTCTGAATAATGCATGCAATATAAACATTTACTGTGGTAAGGATTGGGCAGAATTGTTGACCTATTGAGTGAAGAGAGAAAAGCAAAAGCATTCATTTAAAAAAAAACTGTTTATCCTTATTACATTTTGTTCAGGCTTTTTTACAAGATCGAGTAACAAAATATTACAAAACTTTTAAAATTTCTCACGTTAGTGAATGTTTGAGTTAATAGTTGTGATTATAAGTCTATGGATGTGTGTTAGTAGTAAAGTTAATGGCTAGAATGTAATATTTATACAGAAGTGTATATAAATAATGTGTAGCGCTGGTTCTTCACACCTTACAGACAGATATGTGTTGCTGGGGAGTTTATTGCGCCACTTCTTCCCAGCAAAAACATATAGGAAGCGGTGAAGGGCGGGCGTTTTGGGGGCTGTCTTTTGTACATTTGGCGTTCAAAAAGCTGCTAATTTTCGACCTAGTTTCAATAAATGATTTTTGAGTTTTGAGAATTTTGAATGAACCCATAGTAATGAAGATATAGGTACTTAGGACCTAGTCACTAGATATTACTATTAAAATGCCCAGATTCATTAGTATGCCGACTGTACAAGATTCTGCATTAAGGGTAATTGCTTCAGATTTCACTGACCTTGACGAAAATATTCTAATAAAACTTAATATCTTAGATGTTATTATTATTATTTATATTTGATGAACAGCCTAGCCTTTCCCAAGTAGGTTAGGGTTGGATACTAGACTAACCAGAAGCGGCTGCGTAATTATCAATATTTTACATTCAGCCATCTGACCTTATCTACTAATGAGTAAAAGGCAATTTTCAAAATATGTACCAGGGAGCCTACTCTAACTCAATGAAAATGAATCAATTGAAATTTCGTACGCGCGCTTCAAAGAGTATCAGCAATAGTGTCGGGCTCTCCCCCAGAGTCATAGCCTGCCGGGGCTGCGAGTATTTACCGGTTAACGCTAAAAACAAGCGCCGTGGAATTGTGCCTTCGTGCCCAGGCCATTGCATTATGCTGAGCCTTAGCCATTTCGCGTAGTGGTGACGCATTTATTAGATTGTTTCCTTATATAAGCATATAAGGCAAAAAAACGCAAATACAAAACAAATGGGTGTCTAACTAGTCTAGTTTTAGATTATACACTCATTTGTTTTTATTCTTATTTTATGTTTTATATTTTCTTTCTTTCTTCTTTCAATATTCTGAGACTTCGCATTAATTTGTACTTATTTGATAGAATTATTTCGGTTAATCATTGTCGGTTAATCGTCTGGAAAAAATAGAACATTTCCTATAAATTACCAACACAGCGAGGTAGATAATTAAATACTGTTTTCATCATGGTTTCCTCCATCATTCTTTCCACACGTCCGAGCTATCGGAGTAGAAAATTAACCCATAATTATAGTCATCGGGTTTCAATGCCAGCTATTTGCACTGCAAATGTCGATTACAACTATTATTATTCTGCAAAAAAAATCTTCGCTTTTTATGCTGATAACATTACACTTGATATCAGGTTTTCGGACGGTAATAGTGATAAGAGCTGATACTCTTACACTGCTGGACCGATATTAACCAAACATAGCTAAGAACCACCGCAAGGAAACTGGCTTTCAAATGAAAAAAACCGCATCGAAATCGGCCTATCCGTTTGAGAGCTACGATGCCACAGACAGACATCGACGTCAAACTTATAGTCGGGGGTTTAAAAGACCTCAACCAACCCTAATCTCTTCAGAGTGACCAGGCTTCTTCTGGGCTTGCTCCATCGTCGACTTTGTCTCTGTCACCTCTGACCTACAATCAACAGCAAACCCATATCAAATAAAAAACCGGCCAAGAGCGAGTCGAGCACGCGCAGTAGGGTCCTATAATACGTTTTAGGTATTTCGTTGACTTTAACTCTGTAACCTGTTAAGCCTACTTAGCCGTGATAGTTTTCCTGATATTTAAGATCGTTATACATACTACATCTGTGATTTTTTTCATAAATCTAAGAGCAAACATTTAGCACTAGCTGTTGCCCGCGGTTTCACCCGCGTTCCGGGGGAACTACTTCACGCACCCGGATAAAATGCCTAAACCTTCTCCAGGGTCCCCTCTATCTCCGTACCTAATTTCAGCCAAATCGGTCAAGCCGTTTTCATGCTATGTCGTGACAACGGAAAACGGGTTTCATTTTTATATATATAGATATAGAGGGGGGGGGGGGGGGCACGAACTTAACAAAAATATGCACTTGAGATTTCTAAAATGGCTTCCTAAATAGGAAAATGGTTTCCACATACCCGCTTTACGCAACATCGTGTCAGAAACTCAAGGAAAAAGCCATTAATAATTTTTATTACATTTAAACTTTTATTAAAACAGAATTTTATTAAATAAAGTCTAGAAATAAGACATCTGTGCCCATTAAAATATGAAACTACCATTAAACTTTAAGTGCGTCATAATTCTGATATAAGTTTTCCATCAATTAGCTGCACAGTCGTAACATAACGCAGATGAGCACCTGGGCGAAAAACATATGCTATAAAGCCATTATTAGACATCGCCACATGAATTAGTTGTTTATTTACTTCCATATCACTTGAAACTTACCAAGTCTGAGCTTATCCACGCTGTTGGGTCCCGTATAACGTGGTATGTGGTGAAGAGTACTTATGTTTGGTACTTTTTGTGTCATTACTATCAACATCATCATCTGCCTAGCCTTTTCCCAACTAAGTTGGGGTCGGCTTCCAGTCTAACCGGATGCAGCTGAGTACCAGCGTTTTATATGGAGCGACTGCCTATCTGACCTCCACAACCCAGTTTTACCGGGTAACACTATACCCCTTGGTAAGACTGGGTGTCAGACTTTCTGGCTCATGACTACCCGTAACGACTGTCAAAGATCTACAAATGACAGCCAGGACCAACTGCTTGACGTGCTTTCCGAGGCACGGAGGAGTCTCGCTATGACAAAGATGGTCACCCATCCACGGACCGACCGCGCCAAGCGCAGCTTAACCTTTGATCGGTCGAACCGTGCGGCTGTTACTTAGCCACGAGCTCTTCATTCTTCCTTGTGTCATCACTAAGTCTGCTTTAATCTATACAGATAAAATGTTTCGTCCTGAATGACTGACTAACAGTACTGGTAGTAGGTAACACATCCTGTAGGAACTGTCCTAAAATAAAATAAAATAATAATTATATAAAATTGATTTTCATACTGAATTCCATCTAAATCAGTGCGGCTTTTTAATCATAAAAGTATAACAAACAAACTCATATTCTCATCTATACATATAAAATGCTTTGTCCTGAATGACTGACGGATCAACGCACAGCCTAAACCGCTGATCGTAGAGACCTGAAACTTGGAGGGTGTGTTCTTTGTATGACGTAGGCATCCGATTAGAAAATATGTACCAAAATTTATAAATGGCCTATGATTCCTAGTTAGTCTGTGGAACCCTTAAAAATTATAATTCTAAATTATCTTAGTACATCTCAATAGTCACTTGAGATGTTGTACCTTAAGTAATGCGCAATAAGGTTCAAGTTGACTAAGTAAATATTTGCGGTGCAGTTATGCCATTCCGTTGTTGTGAAGTGATTGGTTCGTGATCGTGCTGCATTGCACAGTTCGAGATGACCTTCAAACACTCACGCGCAACTTGGACACTTGCGGTCAAAAGTGTTTGAGGTATATATTTTTTTAAATATATATACACTAGGTATTAGTACAATAATTCAATTAAAGTTGAATACAGAATTAAGACAAGTAACTTGACATTTCTGAAATGGGAATTCATAAATTTATCTTTTATATAAACGCTGCTTTATTTCTCAAATATATACCTAGCTGTTTCCTGGCTTACCCAAATCCGGCTTCCTTGACTTATCTATCTCCATATCAAATATACTAATCCATATCGGTCCAGTCGTTTTGTCGCGGAAGATTGGAAAATCAATCATACAAATTCATATTTGAATATTTTATAATATTAGTTAGTTTTTTTTGGCTTTTAATAAAAATCCCGCTTTTTGGGACTTATGCTTTTAAGTAAGTGTTGGTAGCCTCCATTTTTTTTCATTAGTAAAACCAACTACATTGTGCAGGTGTGGTTATTAAGTAACCATTAAGTAATTATAATCTAAAATATTTTTTTTCCATTAAGCAAACTTATGATCAATGCGATCAGCCAATTGGGAGATGTCATCTACAATAACATTTAATTCTTATGAATATCTACCTAAATTTTATTAAACTTTCAAAATAATTTAATAAATTCATGACAAGAAGGTCTAAGAAAATACTTAATTTCACATTCAAATTCAAACTTTTCTCGAAGCAGAATGGAAAAACTTAAATAACCAAAATGATTTGTCAATTAACTTAGTACGCCAGCCCTGAGACATTAGAATATTCCATTTAAGTTGTAAGTTTTGATTCGGCTTAATAGTAACTTAACTGGCAGAACTTTGAAGCGCTCTATCATGGCTAAGAAGTTTCTAAGTTCATACGTAGGCTGGTGTAGTGTCCCACGTGAGGCTTGTGCGATGCTATAAGATTGCTCCATGAAATAATAAGAACTAGATAACCATTATGATCAGCTTAAAAGGAAGAAAACCGGACGAATGCGTGTCGGGCCACGCGCAGTAGGGTTCCGTAGTTGGTCTTAGTTAGTCGACTATAACTCTATAACCAGTTAAGCCTACTTAGCAGTGATAGTTTTCCCTGTAAGTTCATTACATATGCTACATGTGTGATTTTTTTCACTTTTCTAGGGACAGTCATTTAACAGTTAGAGGGGGGCGCTCGTATTGAATAAAAATTTGCACTTAAAAGCTAGACACTATAGACAGACGGACATGGCGAAACTATAAGGGTTCTTTGTCGACTACGAAACCCTAAAAAAAGATATTAAAATCTTCTCTGTCTCAGCAGCTAAGCATGATCTTAATGACCGCGAAATACAGCGACACAAACGCAATTCAGTTAGTCGTAAATCGTTTACAGTTCTTTAAATTGAATTGCTGTGTTGCGATGCAGTCGCGCGTCTGTCTAACGCGTTTTTGTATCGCTGCAAAAAGTATATTAAATTATTAAATTCGAAGCCTAAATACATTGATTCTTTGATTGGTAGGTGAAAAAAGATTCTATAAGCTTGTCTCGTCTCAAAGGTTTCCCAAGGATCCATATAATATACGACCAATACTCAGGTCATCTGTCCATCAGTTGTAAAACCTACTAATTTGATATATGGTAGTTTTTTTTTATACAAGTTCTTAACTAATTAACGAAAAGATAAGCAACAGTGAATGTACGATTATTAGGTAAGGATGAGGGATAGTTTTTATTCGTGTGGGGCGTATTTTCTTTAGGACGCGGGTGAAACCGAAGCATACAGTTAGTCCTTACTAATATCATAAATAAAAGTGAGTTTGTTACGCTTTCACGTTAAAACGACTGAGCGGATTTGGATGAAATTTGGTAAAGAGACAGATGAAACCCGGGAGACGGTTTAAGCTACGTTATATCCGGGTGCGATAAATATTTCCCGCGGGATGCGGGTACAATGGTGGGCAATAGCTAGTTTCGTATAATTCTACCATTCAAAGAATCTGCTGGGGAGTTTGTTGCGCCACTTCTTCTTCCCAGCAATAACACATAGGAAGTGGTGAAGGGCGGGCGTTTTGGGGGCTGTCTTTTGTAAATTTGACGTTCAAAAAGTGCTGATTTTCAGCCTAATTTGAATAAATAATTTTTGAATTTTGAATCTAGCTCTGTTCATCATTGTACGTAAATGATGGCATGCGTCTAATCTTCGCAAGATTGAAACCGATTGGCGGAATTAAATAATTGTTGTTATACCATTAAATGATCGTGTATTACGTACTGCATTGAATCATGTACTTACTGCTCTACTGTGTGGATAGTTCTTCTTTATTCTAGATTGTTCTGGGTCTGTGCGACCAGTTGAAGGAGATATTTAAACGGCAGTTTTTTCACTTAAAGGCGATTTTCAACAATCTATCTAGAGATTTGCTTACTAAAATAGGTTTTTGATATTAGTAATATACAGTTTATATTATATTATGTCAAATTTCTATCTCTAGTAAGAAAAGTTACGGATAGATAGTTTATTCAAAACCAATACCAACAGCAACACTCCAATGCCGACGCTGATTACTATCCAATTTTAAAACCGATATCAACTTCGACACCAACTTTAACCCCTAACTTCGACAACGACGCCAACTCCGACGCCGACACCAACGCCGCCAACAAGACTGACGACAACACCAACTCTAACAGGGGGGTTAGACAAGTGGCAAAACGCTAACGCTAACGCTAAATGTATGGGAATGACATTCGTTTACGACTAGCTATATGTCATTCCCATACATTTTGTTTTCTATTCTATAGCGTTAGCGTTAGCGTTTTGCCACTTGTCTAACCCCCCAGGGTCGCAAAACCCGAAGCTGTCAACGACTATAACGCCGACTCTTTCTCCAATGCTTACGCTAACTCCGACGCTGACACTTCGTCGCCAACGCTAACTCCGACACAAACTCTTACTTCGACGCCGACACCAACTCTTACATCTTTGGTAATGTCAAAGGTCGTTCTGCTCCTGATATAAATAAAGCTTGGTATAGCATAGCAAACTATGTGGGACAGTCTAATGGAGCTATCGTGTGTTTAATTTACTTGAACTTCGCTTCAAGTCGAATGTGCTGTAGGAACCGATTTCCGAAATTGTATACAATATACACGTGTTTAATACAACATTCATTATCAGCCTATATATTGTCCCACTGCTGGGCACATGCTCTTCGCATACAAGGCAGAAGTTGTTTTTTTAACACAAAACAATTAAATGTCCTGACTAGGTATTTCTCGCGGTTTTTCTGAGATAACTACTTCGCGCACTTAGATAAGAAGTATCCTATGTAATAATCCAGGTTACAAACTATGTGTATACCAAATTTCATTCAAATCCATTTAGTGGATTTCGCTTCGGACTAATAAACATGTATACATTCTGACAAATTTTCACATTTTTCAATTTGTTTTTTATCTCGGTTTGTGAAGTAGTTTGTTCATGTATAGGTGCGAAAAAGAACTAGTAGTATAATATATCCTCAAAGTCTAATTATTTTAACATATAATGTAAGCTACATTACCAAAATTCAACCATCATTTCAAATATTAAAACAAGTTTAAAGTAAACATTAGCGCACACGACTGTACCGGTTGGTTCGCTATGTAAGTTAGATGTCAAGTACAGTCGCCCGCTTATGTAAGTGCAAAGCTATCTTTGTTTACGTTTCGGTTATGTTAAGTGCTGTTGTCTTGTAATATGATACCGCGTCTCTTTTCCCCTAATAAAGGCAAAAAGTCCTAAGTAATATTATAAATGCGATTGGAAGTTTTTGGAACATTTCCACGGTAAAACTGTTGAAGCGATTTGAATGAAATTCAGTATGAAGATAGATGGGACATTGAAGACGGTTTTAGGCTTCTTTTTACCCGGGTTCGTGAAACAGTTCCCTAGGGATATGGGTGAAACCACGGGAAACGATTAGTTTATCTATAAAACTTACATTTTGCCAGATATTTGAAGACAGAAGAACACAGAAGTAGACCCTGGGCTGCTACTTAGAAATTTCACAAGGGATTCCATTCCATGTTGAGCATTTTTTTATTCGTCTATACTAATATTATAAAGAGGAAAGATTTGTTTATTTGTTTGTAGGGTTTTACCTCAAAAACTATTAGACCGATTTTAAACATTCTTTCACCGTTAGAAAGCTACATCTTTACGAAGTGTCATAGGCTATATTTATTTCCAGAAATAATTAGAAATCCCTTCTTAAACTTGAATAATGTAACCCAAGATGTAAAAAAAAAAGTCCACGCGGGCCAAGCCGCGGGCGGAAAGCTAGTATTAAATAAAAATTACTCAACATGGGAATCGAACCTGGAACCTCATGGTTAGCAGCGGAGGTGGTGAAACGCTTTTTTTCACTCTTTCTCTTCTAGTTCAACATGTTCTATAGACTACTACTAGTTCTATATATAGGTTTCTCACCATTCTAGGCCTGCAAGTTTCAATTGAATTTCCGTTTCATCTAAATCGGTTGAGGGGCTTACTTCTGAAGGTGACACAAATATACAGACAGACAAAGTTGCATCGCATTTAAGATAATAATCAGTAAGTATTGTGTTCCTATTAATTAATTACACAAACAAATCACAATTAGATAAACAATCAATGGCAATAGTTGATTGATGGATGTACAAACAATTAGGCTCGAAAATATTCGGCTGAGCGAAACCGGTATTCCGATGCCGGAACCAAAGCGTGTATCCAGTAAATTGAAATTGTCTATTGTTTAGACATGACGAACGTTGTTAATTAATGGTTAAACAAACTTACCTTATGTGATGTTTGACCATAATTATACGAGACGTTACATCCGAAGAGATTTAATATTACTATGTAGTTTCACTTCTCAATGTACTAGGCGTCGCACATAATTTTTAGAGCTGTGGGAATAAAAATCAAATTATAAAATTTAAAATCTGTCAACATCCGCCGACCGAAGCGCCCTCTCCCCGTAACTTCATTCATTTTTAGAGCATTTAGAGACACTACTCTCGTTTGATGAATTCTTTGATGGGCTTTAGTTTATGGGTTCGGGAGGGACTTTAAATCTCTTCGGATGTAACGTCTCGTATAATTATGGTCAAACATCACATAAGGTAAGTTTGTTTAACCATTAATTATACTTACGACGTTACATCCTCAAGATTTAATATTACTATGTAGATGTTTAGCGCTTTCATTCAAACGAGATTAGTAAGGATTATTACAATGAATTAACACGATAAAATAATATAAATGACATTTATTAATTAGGTAAATGTTCATACTAAAATAGTATATAAAAATACACAACCCCAAATATAACAAACAAAATTTACATCCTCTGCATAATGTGATCCTTATATTATTATTATATAGTTTTAGGTATTAATTAGCTAATCATCGTTGACCTCGTATCAAAAGTTATAAATTGCCTCCGCAAATACGTTGTCATCATCCACTATAATAGGACGATTATAGAATTTAGCGAAGGTTAGAGAGTCCCCTGACCAACCTGCGGTTCTTTTAATTATGTCAACTGAAACTCCTTTACGACTAGCTGCCGAGGTTGACGCATGGCGCGTGCTATGAGCCGTAAAAATGCCCGTATCAATACCACTTTCAGTCAACACGTTTCTTATCCATCTACTTATAGTTGCGGCACTAGCGTTATGGATTGGTTTCTTGGTTGTAAGAATAAGTCTTTCTGTCAGTGGTAAACTCCTATATTTTTTGGTGGCTTCAATATACGCGGACAATGTTTTTGCTGGACAGACTTGTTCTCTATTACCGAAAAAGGGTATAATTAAATGAGGCGCCGACCTGTTTGGAGCCGAAGTTTTAATCAAATCATTTATACTAATAACTATCCTTGCGCTACTTACTTCAACACTAGACAAACGTATAAGCGATAGCGTCTGCACACGTTGTGCAGTTGACAATGCGAGCAGAGCCACTAGCTTTTTGGATAGAGAGGCCAAGGTTTGGTTCTCATTAGGGTAAAAAATTGCCAGGTGGTCTAATACCAGATTAGGATCCCATGTAGAACTATATCTAGGGAAGGAAGGTTTGGTCCTATAGACTCCTTTCATAAACCTTATAATTCGATCATCTTGACTTATACATTTACCGAGAATTAATGCAAGAGCGGAACGACAAGTGTTGAGGGTTGAATAATTTGCGCCTAAATGATATTCATTACCTAAAAATTCAAGGATAGTTGGAATATTGTTATCAAAGATATTTATCTTCTTTTGATTACAAAAAAACCACCATTTTCTTACAACTACATTATACTGTTTGAGAGTGCTGTCAGCTAAAGATGATATTATTATCTTTATAGCATTATCCGGTAACGATTGCTTTACATACGATTGCTTGATAATACCGACGATACCAGGGTAAGTCCTTTCCAAAGAGGGTGTGGTGTCCTGAAAGGTGATAAAAGCAATGAGGGACTCGGTTCCAAATAAATAAGTTGGTTTTGACAAAGGGATAAAAATAGTGGGTACCATGGCTGGCTAGGCCAATAAGGCACAACTACAATTCCAGTGGCTTTATCTGTAACTATTTTTCTCAAGCATTTAAGAATCACTGAGAATGGAGGAAACGCATAGAAGAAATAAGGCGACCAGTCTATTGTAAACGCATCTATATTATACGCTGAAGGGTCTCGTTTCCACGATATGTATTTTTTACATTTCGTGTTCAATCGTGAGGCAAACAGATCTATTTGAGGATTCCCAAAAGTGGTTATAATTTTTTTAAAAGCAGACGTAGCCAAGTTCCATTCAATGTCAATATTTAAACGTCTAGATTCGTGATCTGCTTCTGTATTCTCTTTAGACTTTATGTAAGAAGCAAAAACAAAGAGTTTCCTTTGCTCACACCATTGCCAAATTTTCCTAGCTGTGTCATTAAGGTGTGTGTATTGGATTCCACCATACTTATTTATATAGGCTATAGCCGTAGTATTATCGATCCTTAGCAAAATCTCGTTATTATAAAGATCTTTAGCGAAGCACTGTAAACCGAAAAAAGCTGCCTTCAATTCTAAAAGGTTTATTTGCTCTTTCGATTCTGTTTCGCTCCAAAACCCATGAGCCCGTACTCCATTACAATATATACCCCAACCTGTAAGTGATGAATCTGAGAAAATTTCCAGATCATACCTACCACTACGTATTGGATTTTTTAATGTTAAAATATTATTTTGCCACCAGGAAAACTCTGACTTAAGATTGGGTGAAAGGCTCATGACACAATCGTAACTACCTCTAGAATTACGCAATGCTAAGAATTTCTCACGTTCGAAAAGTTTTGTATATAACCAACCATACGATATTGCTGGGCATGCCGAGCAGAGTAACCCTAGGTACTTTGCAAAATCTCTAATTGTTATAGACCTTTGTTTAGCAATTCGTTTTGTTTGGTGGAGTATTTTTTGACGTTTCATATCTGGCAACATTAAACACATATCTTGTGAATTTATTTCGAAACCTAGAAATCTTTGAATTTGTTTTGGTATCAAGCTACTCTTTTCCTGATTAATGACAAAGCCTAATCTTTCCAGAACGCGTACTGCTGAAATTGTACTTTCTAGGCAACTATTAAAAGAGTTATTTATGCATAACAAGTCATCTAAAAAAATCACTAGGAGTAACCCTTGGTTTCTAAGATACGACACTACTGGCTTCATTAATTTCGTGAAAACAAAAGGTGCTATAGATAAGCCAAAAGGGAGACACTGAAATTCAAAAATAGAATTTTGAAATCTAAACCGCAAATATTTTTTACTAGAATTGTGAATGGGCACTAAAAAATATGCTTCCTTTAAATCAATTGTTGTCATGAAACAATCTTTACTGATTAATTTAGTAGCAGTACGAATATCTTCCATTTTAAAGTGCTCCGGACTGATAAATTTATTTAAAAGTTTTAAATTTAAAATGAACCGGAATGACCCATCGCTTTTAGGAATCAAAAATATATTAGAAATAAACTGCTCAGGCACGTCGTGGCATTTTTTGATAGCCCCTGAAGACAATAATTTTGAAATAGACAGCTTTAAATGTTCGAGTTCCGTTTTACTAAACCTTGGGTTAGTTGGCTCAAATTTTTGAAAAGGGAGCTCATTAAAAGGAATTTTGAAACCCTTTACGTAATTTAAAACTACCGGGTCTTTGGTTATAGCTTGCCAGTAGCTAAAATAGTAGCGCAATCTACCAGCATGAACGGTTAACTCTACTGGTTCCTGCGAGCCCTGTAGTCCATCTTCCGGGCCGAAGCTGGAGGGGCGCGATTCACCGCTGGCTGCCTTCGACCTTGCTGTGTCGAGTGTCGTTGATTGGATGTGTACCTCGGCTTCTGCCCACCCGGTTTGGTAGTCCCTGTTGATTGAAACCTGGGTGGGCCCCTCCAGTTTCCCTGTTGTCTGGATGTGAATGGGACGCTTACATTCTTGCGCTTTATTTGAAGACCTGATTTTTCTGCTGTTTTCGTGGCCTTAATTTTATCTCCGAGATCCACTCCGAACAAATATGCATCTCGTTTTAAATCAGATATTGTAGTGGTAAATTTTTTATCCAGTGAAGAAGTTATCAACTTTCTTCTGTGTTGTGAGTTCTCGTAGTGTAAATCAAGAAATATCTTGCTGACTTCTGACAGTCTTTTCAGGATTTCCACCTTTGGGTGGTCTTCCTTAATCAGAGACGTAGCCAGATTGCTAAGACCAGCAATGCCCAACCCGAGTTGGTTCTGAGCTCTTTCGAGGAGTTTATCCCGATGCTTAATGTTATCACTTATAATGGCCGAAATTTCTAAATTAAGCTTTGGCGCCTTTGATAAAGTGAAGTTCTCGGGCGTTAAAGTTTTCTTTAAGGCAGTTTCCTTCACCTCTTTAGCCAACCCTTCTACTAGGATCCTACCCCAACGTTTAGAAATCTCCTCATTTATAGTCGGGCCTAAGACTTCTTCTTTGCCTGTTGAATCTCCCAGCGCCTCTAATATTTCAGGCGGTAAAACCTCGGAATCAGCTATTGGGACCTCAATTGAGCTAGGCCCGGGGTCCTGAGGGTGCAAATTAGATGCATCGCAAGTACGGGGTGGACTACCGGGGATTATAACGCCAGATCTAATCGGAATATTGTCTTCTGATTCATTGGAATACAAAGACAACCGTAAAGAGTCCGGTGTAGGCGACCTTGATCGATAATGATCATATTCTGTAAGTTAAAAGAAATCAGTTGTTACTAGTTGTAGCTTACGCAGTATTCTCTTAGTCTTTGTACGTACTCACGTTACGCCTTTCGACCGTTTATTTAACAAGCTGCTGTATGCAGTGTGTATACAATTTTAAAGTCATTGTACGTATTCACGATACGCCACTAGACTAATTAGTTATCAGCCGTGCCCACGTCACGGAGTATAACTCATTTAAGTAGATACAAGATCTCAATGAATCTCCACTATCAATTTATGATCGTAGTTAAAACCTATAATACACTTACATGTCGAATGTAACAAAAAAGTAACACCATATATACGAATCTAATCCTTATTGTGAAAGTGATAAGCAAAGTACAACAATATTTTCAACAAAATTAAAAAGTTACCTTATATGAAGGTAGACCAAAAAAAAAAAAAAATATCGCAAAACGACAGGTGAAAAAATTAAATCTTTAGGCAAATTTATTCATGATAATAATAATCGTGATTCTCACACACACTAATATTTAAAAAAGTTATTCAAATTTGGAACTCATTACAGATGTGTAGGTACTAACCTTCCTCATCCTTACTCGTTGACGATGAGGCACGTAATTTTCGCTCCAAACGCTTTATTTTTCGTCTAATTTTTGAATTACTGCGTTCCCTTTTTCGTTTTCCCATAATGGCACGTTTTTTCCACTAAATACACACTAATTCGTAACTAAAACTATTTTCTTTTTAAATACTCGATGTGACGACGCCCGCACATAAAAAAGGAATGAAGTTACGGGGAGAGGGCGCTTCGGTCGGCGGATGTTGACAGATTTTAAATTTTATAATTTGATTTTTATTCCCACAGCTCTAAAAATTATGTGCGACGCCTAGTACATTGAGAAGTGAAACTACATAGTAATATTAAATCTTGAGGATGTAACGTCGTAAGTATAATTTTAGTTACTTACATATTTTTTTTACCTTCAATGGCTGATATGAAATATACATATGTATGTATGGTTGGAGCAGAGCGATGAGTATTGAAAGCGCACTTTTTTGCAAGATTTAAATGAATTTATTTCTTTAAGACAAAAACTAGTCGTCGTACGTCTACCCGTCCATAGCGTCAATCTCTTCTTTTTTCTTCATTCTTACTTCCCTCCATCACTCACACATTCACGTCTTTCACTCATTACACTCCCTTTTCACGCATAATCTAACGTTCCTTTCTTACATGTATACAAGCTTTCTGCCAGCGGCTTCGCCCGCGATATTTTAGCCAATGGATACAAACACTTGACATATTATATACCTACTAAAACCTTCCTATTGAATCATCCAATCTATTAAAAAAAACCGCATCAAAATTCGTTGCGTAGTCTTAAAGATCTAAGTATACATAGGGACAGATAGACAGCGGGAAGCGACTTTATTTTATACTGTATAGTGATAGTGATTTACACAATAAAATTAAAAAAATTGAATATTGACCACCTAATTCGCCTAATGATGGCAAGCACAAGGTCTGCTAGGTTCATTTCTCGGGCGCGATTGAGTATAATTATAAAATTACCTTACCATGACGTGCCAAACAAGATTATTTTGGTTTTGAAAAAGAGACGGAGCTATACGACGTTAGTTGATGTGTCACGCTCTCAAACTTGAATAGTGATTGCAAAAACACGTGGTGGTACAGCCCCTGTTCTGCCTAACCTTTTGGAGAACAGGAGTAAAATTGTGTGTGCAAAATATTTCATTCAAATCTTTTCAGTAGTTTTGGATGAAAGAATATCAAACATACATACATATATCTTCACAAACATTCGCATTTATATTATTATTATTAGGATCAGGATCTATTTACAGTGTTTTTGAAGTCGTAAAATATACTTCCGTCTACATACACTCAGGCGCATTGTATTCGGGGCGAGGTCTAGATCGTGCACTAAAAAGTGACGGGGTGCAAGTT
The DNA here is from genome assembly GCA_963891755.1 of Pyrrhia umbra. Lineage (NCBI taxonomy): Eukaryota > Metazoa > Arthropoda > Insecta > Lepidoptera > Noctuidae > Pyrrhia > Pyrrhia umbra. The sequence goes on along the minus strand of OY982934.1, from coordinate 1,435,292 downwards.
CATGCCTGCCTCTGTCCGCCTTTCGAAATGTCTTACATTACTGTCTAGACTATTTAGTAGGCTGCTTTATTGTCAGTCTAATTCATAGAGCCTAGATTTAGCTGTTTCCCGCAGTGTTATACGAGTCCTGGCGGAACTACTGGATGTGTTAAAAGTAGCTAAGTTCCCACCTACCTTCGTAACATAATGATATCTAAATCGGTCGAGCCGAACTCACTTTTGCATTTATAATATGACATGTATTTGTTTGGATTAGGATGTATGGTATGGAAAAGGTTGTTAGATAATATTTATGGAGTGAGGTATTGTGTGATCTATGATAAATTAATCTTACCTAGGACTTCTAATCTTGCCCAGTATTTTAAAAACTGAAAAACACAATAGTAAAACTGTTCGCCAGACTTTCGTTCCTCCTGCCGGGGCTGCGGGATGTTCGAAAGAGTTACCGCACCCCGAAAAAACGGGCTGAGGAAGGAACATGGATTGTTTTTAGTCAGTAAGAGACTGACACTCCCCCCGCCCCACACACGGAGGAAGGAGTCATTTGATGATATCATCATCTGCCTAGCCTTTTCCCAACTATGTTGGGGTCGGCTTCTAGTCTTAACCGGATGCAGCTGAGTACCAGTGTTTTACATGGAGCGACTGCCTATCTGACCTCCACAACTCAGTTACCGGGTAACACGGTACCCCATGGTAAGACTGGTTGTCAGACTTTCTGGCTTCTGACTACCCGTAACGACTGTCAAAGATGTACAAATGACAACCGGGACCTTTCCGAGGCACGGAGGAGTCTCGATATGACATAGATGGTCCCCCATCCACGGACCGACCGCGCCAAGCGCAGCTTAACCTTTGATCGGTCGAACCGTGCGGCTGTTACTTAGCCACGAGTCATTTGATGATATCCCATCCAAAAAAAAAACATATTTTGTCCCTAATGGTTGTTATAAAAAGATTTTGTATGTTGGGATAACAAAGTAGAAAATGGTTTCAACTTATCCTTTGACTATTAAATCTCAGGGCAACGCATTTGAGATCAAATCGTTTTGAGAACAAACCGATGTTATGTTAAGTGATACTTGTGTGCAATTAAGATTTTGTTCTTGTTATGTAATAGGAAAGGAGTGAGAAACGTCAGTATCATCACACGTCAAGTTTCAAACGATTACCACGAGAAGTGTTTTCTTAAACGCGCGAGAAAATAATCAACATGAGAATTGTTGCCGATCTTTCGTCTATTTTTGGATCGGCTTACCTTATCCTATGATGATGCGACTCAAAGTCAAAAGGTTTTTATTTCATGTAGACCAATTACAAATTCTTATAGAACGTCAAAAAAAGTTGCTAGGTGCATGGTTCTAAAAAGTGGGTCCTATGAAGAATTTACCGCCCTGGAACACAAAGGGTGAAGGAAGGAACATCGATGGGTTTTAGTAAGTAAGAGTCTGACACTTATTTCCGCTCCGCCTACAGCAGGAGGAGTTATTTGATGATTTCTCATCTCTAAAAAAACTAATTGTAAGGATTGGCTACGTGACTTCCACAGCCCAAGAGCTGGTTAACACACACGATACCACTAAGTAAGACTGCTTGCCAGACTTTCGGATGTTTTACTTGTAACGACTGTCAAAGGTCCACAAATGACAGCTGGGTATACGTGCCTTTCGAAGTACGTTCCTTATTTATTTTGAAATGTATGTATTATTCCGTATGTAATGTATGATCACCCATCCACATACGGACAGCATTAAGTATCGCTTAACCTTGATTGATGGCAGTAACTGAGCCAAGACTTCATGTCTTGTTTATTATTTTTCACTTACAATAATCTGAAATGTCATGCAGAATTTAATCTAATGGAAATTACAGGTTTTTTTTAATTCCACAATTGTTTAGTTGACAAAATTAGTTATGCAGTTTTGTTATACAAAACTAGTATCTAATCTTATAGCTTTACGGTTCAAACGACTTATTGCTTCGTGTTCACATTATAGTGGCGAGAGTCGTCACTTTTACAGAGCAAGATAAACAGTAGATCAACGATTTTTTTGTATTTAATTTCGGAATTAACTTTGCATTATTTGTTTTGTTGAAAATAAGACTAACTGCTTTTTGCAGTTTCTACTGTATTCTAACGGACCCAAAAAATCTTTCACTAGGTATATAAAAGGCATCAACTGCCATTTCTAGTTTGTAACTCCAGCGGTTTAGGCTCTGCTTTGAAGAATCAGTCAGACAGGACATGTAATGATATATGTATAGATAGATTGTCTAGCTACCCTATTCTGTGAAGCCTATCAGTGTTTTTTCAATGATAAGCAGATTTTCCCCGCAAGTCACTAAATTGTATACTGGTGGTTTAAACAATAGTTTTCTTGTAAAAAATAAACCGATCATTTCGTTCTACTGAACTTTGTCCTTTGTAAGTAATTAACTACCATTTTAAATCATAGAATAAGATACTAAAGTAGATATGTAAGATTTTAAGCCCAATTATTTTACTTAATTATGAAGAGATTTAACAAGCTTCTGCGCTACCCATCAATTCCAGTATAGTACAAAAGATCGTATTTCCATCCAGCCTTAATTCTCACTAATTATTAGCACAGTAGATGATATAGTGTATTATTTCCTGACATGCAGAGGTATAAAGGTAGCAAGAGAGAAAAAAATGCAAATTCAAATAGGGAGCTGAGTTTCTTAAGTTAGCAACAAATGGGTGTACAGATCTATCCTCTCTATAAATAGTCTTGTCTACTTTGTGCTACAGCACAATTAAACTTTGCCTTCCAGTGTATCAATTGTAGGATAGTAATATAATTTAGAATACAAATCCCGACGACTTCTGAGTCGAATGTAGTGAAATAAACGACTAATCCTGCTTTAAGAATACTTAAACGTTAACACAAGTCGTGTTTAACCTTTGGAATATTCATGACCTAAGCTGTGGATAATCTTCAATGATTTAGCGGCAAGTATTACGACATGCCGCCTAGTTTAAGAGTCACGCGCCTGTGCAAGGTAGGAATGATTTAACTTTATTATAACGATGATTTGTTATCAGAAATGAGAATGATGTTTTGTTGGTGCGTTAGAGCAATAAAATTTGTTACTGTAAAAATAAAAAAAAAAATCGTTTTATATTATGATTTTCTTGTGTTTTAAAAAACATTATTATGGATTATACTTCATTGTGATCTGAATTCCTGTTTAAAAGATAGAGGGAGCTATACAAGAAGCACCATCTCACTCCATCGAAGAGCACTGTTTCGCTCTGGGTCTTGAAAAAGTGTATAATACTAGTTAACCCAGCAAACTTCGTACCACGATTTATTTTGGTTCGATTTTCAAAAAAAACGTTCATACAAATTTTGGTCTTAAAAGTAATGAACACAAAAAAATATATTCAATTTCGTGCAGTTGTTTCGAAGTTATGCGCGTAAATACATTTCATTACATTTATATAGGTAGATACATGTATAGCTACTAAAATATTTTTTAATACTCCTCATAGATGATACCTTCAATAATACGATACCAATATTAAAAATCGAAAAACAAAACTTAAATATCTATCGAATCTCAAGTACCAAATCAACTTGACTCACTGTACATCGCCTCTAACTACACACTCGACTTACCTACGTAGTATAAAAACAAAAGAAATGACGTCACGAGTTTTTGCTACCCAGTACCTGGCAGTACCACGGTCAGCACACATCCTCGTTGAGCCATTAAAAGTCTAATGAGATGATGATACAATGATATTAACGAGATTCAATATGAAATAGTACGAGCGATAGTTGCAGGAAACATGAACGCACTACGGTGTATGGTACTTATGGTACCTGCCGGGGCTGCGGGACGTTCGAAAGAGTAACCGCGCCCCCGGAATAAAAAAGGGCTGAGGAAGGAACATGGATGGGTTTTAGTCAGTAACCGTCTGACTTTTAATGTCCGATTAATTTTTAATCTGTGTCTTAGCAACGGATTGGAAAAAACTCACTCATAAATGTTGTTTAGCGTTAATCCTAACTTAAGTTAGTAGCTTAATCCTGGATTACGACGTTGTAAGGACTAGGTGAAAAATGGTTAAACTTCAGATTACAGGTCTTTTACAGGTAAGACGGTAAGTCGACGAGTCTGACACTCCCTCCCGCCCCAACCATGGCGGGAGGAGTCATTTGAAGATTCCCATCTGAAAAAAGGGGGATGACCTAGATTAACACATACGACGTTAACGTAACGTTAATGTAAGCGATTTTTGAATGGAATATTCTCGTTTTTCAAGTACTATTATTATTTAGGTATTAAAGACTTTATATTTGTATACTACAAATGGTTCTTAATACATTTTAAATATCTTTTGTGGTTTATTATAGTTGTTTTGTCTATAATTGCAATAAATAGTATGTGAAAAAAAAAACATAGCTTTTGGTGCTACGACTTGTTCTTAATACATTCTCAATAACTTATTTGCTATATTATATTGTGTTTTTAAATAAAAAATGCCTAACATTAACGCTACTATTAAATTTTTAAACAAGACTAGATTCCCATCACAATATTTGATGGCACATTATTTGATGGCCTAACAATAAAAACAATTGAAGACATACAAAACTACTAACCCATACTAAGTACATAACAAAAACAAGTTTTGATGTAACTTCCGTCATCAATTACCACGACTTTATACTCATTATTTTAAGGTTCATTTTCCAATTAAAATTATTCGATGTAGTCTAAGAGTCAGCGAACCTTCCGTAAAAAATATAGAATAATAATATTATCATGAGTAGACTGATCGTCTCACGAATTTGTTGCGGTAATATGTGAAATTTGACATTTGATATAGTGTCTGGTTGTTTAGAATTATCGCTTGTAAGGTCAAGGATAAATGTGCATACTGTTTTTTATTAAGAATTTACATGTTTTTCCTTTTTATTAGTCATCGTAAACATGCTAGCTAGAAGAAATGAAAATGAACATTAGGTGCTTTTACATTTCAATTTTTTAAATTAAATGTAATCTTTCTGATAAAGCTGCTTCTGTTTGTCGGTTACACATTCACTGGTGCAAGTTAGTACAGAGATAAAATGCAACTTAAATAAGGACAAAGGATTTTTAGTGAGTAGTTTTTATGCGGTTCAAAAAGTATTCCCCTTAGTTTCTCAAACTCAAACACGTTTATTGAAATTAGACTAATTGAATTAGTATTTTCTCACGTCAAAATAAATTATGACAGCACCCCAAAAACGCCCACCCTTCACTGCTTCCTAGTGTTATGGCTGGAAAGAAGAAGCAGTGATGAACAAACTTCCCAGCAACACAGCTATCTATTACAATTTTACTTTAAAATATAAAAATGTCTTAATTTATTTTATTTTGTTGTTGTAAGCAGTTGTACTTTAAACCGCAGGAAAAAAACTTTAAAATTATAAAGTTTATGACGACATTTGGTACGCACAAAGGTTTATAACCTGGATTAAAAAATAGGTTACCTACTTACTTATCTGGGTGTGCAAATTACTTTTCCCATGATGCGCGAAACGGCGAAAAACTCCTAGTTTAGAAATATGTTAGTACATTTATAACATTCTAAGAACTGTTTGGAACCAAAACAAACTGTATGTAACTCAAAATCATAAATGAACTTAGAAACAAATGAAGCTATTAATAAATAAATGAACCGCAACCATTGAGTGCTTTCTGTTTTGTTTGTGAAGATATTTTAAAAGGTATCGATCGGCAACTTATAATTTAATCGAGTTTACCGAAGGAGGTTGTTATAGAATCTATTACGAGAGACTTATTGTGACCTTTGCCTCGGGGAGGCAAACGAGAATATTAACTTACATATTGTATGTCAATCTTAATATTTAATCTGTGGTAATACTTTTAGCGGGAAATTCAATAACACATTTTTGAGAGTCTGCTCTGAAAATCAATCATAAAATATCTATAGATGTTTACTATTGCTTAAAATGAAGTTACAGAAGCTTATCAATGTCGCAAAATCATACCATTATTATCGATTTTGTCCTCCATTTTGACAGATCTTGAATGACAATTCTTCCGTTTCACGTATAAGTAACCTAATATTTTTTGTGCAAGAGTTGGCTTCGTAATAAACAACAAAATCGCTAACGTAATATTCACACGGCTCGGATCGGAATGTTGCATATAATTGAATATTGGAACAGGTTGTAAAATCCATCAGCTATGTGAATAGAACACTTTGATGTCAATTAAAACGCAGTGTTAGTATTTAATTACGTAGCTATGCACCTGAGTGCAACTGCACTCCATGAATTAGTATTGGAAACGCAAAAATATTCATGGGAAACAGTATTATTATTTTCATAAATTAAGTGTAATTAAATAGAAAATTACAGAAGGAAAAATAAATAAGATAATTATATCAGATAATAAGGATGATCGCCTGTAGCTTGTAAATTGCTTAAACATAATACAATACATAATACGCAAAATAAAAATACAGCCAACGGTCGGAATGTAGAACTATTTCAATTAAAATGAAAAAACTGTACCCAAGAACATGCATACAATAAACCATCTTTAAATATAAAAAAAAAAAACAAAATTCAAATCATTAAATTCAATGAGACCATTTACAGGATTTTTTTGAATTCTCAAAGGATGATGAGTCTGAAGAAGTAGCGCGGAGACTTTCATTAATCTATGAGAGGCTTGGTATGATATAGATGGCTACCCATCCACAGAACGACCGCGGCAAGCGTAGCTTGACCTTTGATCAATCGATCCGCGCGGCTGTTATAGAGCCACGAGCGCCCCATAATACCTCTCTATAGTTATGTATCCAAAATAAACTCAATTCACTTACAACTCTCTAGCAACGAGTGAAAGCATAAAATATTTACAATCAAAACGGGCTAAGACATCAAATATTTTCTTTTAACCCCAAAACAAGGCTTTAGTTATGAAAATACTTACAGGATTACGTAAATTATGAAGAGCTCATTTATTAAATTCTTTTGATGTAAGACCTACGGGGGATCCCTTAGGTAGCTTAAATTGTACCTACACAAATAGAATTTAGTTAATAAGATTTTTTTTGGTAGTCTAAAGGGTAAACGCTAAAAAAGTTAGTTCAATCTGAGAACGATGGAAACAAATATTTGAATGTCAGTAATTTTAGAGCCTAACATATATTTATTTTGGTATAATATACAGCTAAAACATAGCCATTATGCATATTCCATTAATTTTGTAAATGTGAAACTTAAATAGGATGTATGATGTTTCTTTGTTACACTCTCACGCAAAAACTACTAAATAGATTTGGATGAAATTTGGTAGACATATTATTTATATCATGTATCAATACATAATATACTTTTTATCCAGGATCGCGAAGTAGTTCCCTGAAGATGCGAGTGAACCCGCGAAAAATAGCTAGTATTTCATAAAATTAAAATACGGTTTTAGAAATACAGTTGAAATAACTTATATTATTAAATTTAAAGCATGAATATGGAATCTGATGACAGTTAAATTTTCAGAATAAAAATAAATAATTTAATATACGTAAATATTTGATAACCAGCTTCAAGTTGGGTTATATTTTTCAGCACCTTATTAATGCATTGTTCAGTACTAACCTTACATTTTTTATCTTATTGAAATCTCGCAGAAAATTTCGAAACTAGTCCAAACGCAGAGTGCCCTAAATCTCAATTTGACCGTGGCATTACGAGTGATTTGATGAAAAAACTAGGCGTCCTCGGTTAGTTTTTACCTGTACTTGTTACTAGTATTATCGGTTTAGTTTTATTATGTATGTTAAAATTATTATGTACTTGTTTATATGTATAAATAAATATTCATTATGTTTGTTGATAGGGCTATCAAGGTACTAAAAGGGTTTTTAAATTATCTGTCTGCCTACACAAATACGACATAAGCACATGGTAAAGTTGACGTAGAAAATCATTAATCTGTGCATAGAAAATGCTTTGTCCTGAATGACTGACGGATCAATGCACAGCCTAAACCGCTGGTCGTAGACACCTGAAACTTGGAGGGTGTGCTCTTTGTATGACGGAGGCATCCGTTAAGAAAAGATGTTCCGAAATTCCACTCCTAAGGGAGTGAAAAAGGGGGGCAAAGTTTGTATGATACTCTTTCATTTTTTATTTGAATTCCTATAGCCCACGCGGGCGAGCCGCTGGCGGAAAGCTAGTTTTATAATAACATTGCCCTACACACTACGCCCATTGCGGGTCACTGTGTTAGTAGGTAAAGGTTTTACCAATAATAATGACACTTATATGCTAACAATTACTGTTATGTAACAAAGTTCACGATCATACTGTGTAAGACTGGTACTTAGTGATATGTACAGTAGAGGAGCTCGTAGCTAAGTAACAGCCGAAAGGTTTGACTGATCAAAAAGTTAAGCTGCGCTTAGCGCGGTCAGTCCGTGGATGGGTGACCATCTTTGTCATAGCGAGACTCCTCCGTGCTTCGGAAAGTACGTAGTACGTTTTTTAAGCTGTTGGTGCCGGTTGTCATTTGTACATCTTTGACAGTCGTTACGGGTAGTCAGAAGGCAGAAAGTCTGACAATCAGTCTTACCCAGGGGTACCGTGTTACCTGGTAACTAGGTTGTGAAGGTCAAATAGCGCCTCATGTAAAACGCTGGTACTCAGCTGCATCCGGTTTAGACTGGAAGGCGACCCCAACATAAAGGCTAGGCAGATGACTTAATATTATAGTAAACTAACTGTATCCCGCGATTTCACCTGCCTCCCGAGGGAAATTCTCAATGCACCTGGATAAAAAGTATCCTATGAGTTAATCCAGGATATAAACTATATGTTTACCAAATTTCATCCAAAACCGTTCAGTAGTTTTTGCGTGAAAGAGTAATAAACATCCATACTCACAAACTTTCTTTATTTATAATTTTAGTAGGATTGGCAGTATGTATAATTATCTCAAAAACAATATCATCATCTGCCTAGCCTTTTCCCAACTATGTCGGGTTCGGTTTCCAATCTTACCGGCCGCAGCTAAATACCAGTGTTTTATATGAAGCGACTGCCTATCTGACCTCCACAACCCAGTAACTCGATACCCTGTCGTAAGACTGGTTGTCAGACTTTCTAGCTTTTTTCCTAACCGTAACGACTGTCAAAGATCTACAAATGACAATCGGGACCGCATCCATTGAAATCCTCTTCCATTGAATAAAGAAGTATTCACTGAATTAATTAAAAAGTTTCGACTTCCTACGTAGTGCAGTTTTATTTTGTTTTAAAACGATTAATGGTTTTTAGTTTAATTGTAGTGCTAATTAAGGAGTTTAAAGAGGAGGTTCATTATTGGTCCGAAAACAATTTACGTTTTAAATACCGTTATAGGTAGCTGCGATTAACGGTTTTTAAGAAGATACGTGATATTCACCCATCCTTGTACCTGGAAGGCGTAAAACTTACCATTTGCCCACTATGATCAGAAGGATTTACGATGGCTTTTTCTATATATAATCACAACTACAAAAAACATTGTCGATGCAAGTAGCTGAGGTTAAACTTACACGAGTTAGGCCCAAGTTCACCGACAAGATAACAGTCTGATCAACTCAAAACAGCTGTTTACCATAAATTACCAATTCGGGGTTGGACAAGAAGTGGATAATACGAAAATTCCCGCTTCGTGATTAAAAAATGTTTAAGTTTAACGGGCCGAATAGGTGGGTAACCATTTATCAGTGAACTTGTGCCCTTAGTTTAAGAAATACACTAGTCAAACTGAATGATCGGAATAATCCTAATAGTACCTATTCTTTTTATTTTTTTTACTTTTAATACAAATACATTGACTTACATGATCCTCACATTACTCTGCCATATATATAACCTAAACATCTATTTTAAAAAGAGTATCCATGGAGTTTCTTGCCGGTTCTTCTCCATAGGACTCACTTTTTGGAACCGTGCACCTAGCTTCTATTGTTGACGTTTTATAAGTACCTGTAAATTGGTCTATATGAAATAAAAACCTTTTAACTTTGACTTTATTTACTTATCACGACGGTTGTAAAATATTAATGTTAAAATCACCACATATGATGATTGCTATATTGCTCGGTGAGAGTTTTGTCAAGGCATCTTCCATTATGGACTCAAATGTAGCAAAGTTTTGATAATTGAGGGTACACGCCCACTGTAATATGCTTATCTAGATCAACACTTACATTTTAAAGACTAAATAATACAATAAATCATCCCTAGTGCTTTTCATATTCCAATGAATCGAAATATAAGTTTATTCGATTATTCGCTTACGTTCGCTTCGAGTTTCGAATACCAATGCGTTCGATAAGGCACTCTGTTCCGAACCATCAGGCGAACGCGTGCTGAATACCGCGCTGGGCAAATATGAAGTTTATTTATTATAAGTTGAACGAATGGGAGTTAAATAAGTGAATGCATTTCGCGTTCAATGCGGTTTTGTTTAAAGAAAAACCAATTCTATTTTGAAAAATGTGTTTTTTTTTTCAATATATTTTTTTTATTATTTTCTTTTAATTGTACAAAAATATTAATGAAGTTTTTTATCAGGAATTTCTTTTGTAAAAACTACTTTTTATCAGGAATTAATTTTATAAAAGCTTCCAATACGGAAAATATAAAAAAATAATCTACCAATATCAGAACGACGATGCAAGCAACCCGGAGCTGTGGGATTGTTCATATAAATACTTCAATATCTATGTGGAATATTTGTTGTTCCCGTAATTTCCCAATAGCTACATAGGCCTTTTTATTATCCCACTTCTCAGTAATAAAAGGCATCACCACACTTGCACAAGGCGGATTAGCCATTTCAGTCATTTTTTTTAGTCCAGGTTTCCCGATTCCCGATTTAGCGCGGTCGGTCCGTGGATGGGTGACCATCTATGTCTTAGCGAGAATCCCCCGTGCCTCGGAAAGCACGTTAAGCTGTTGGTCCCGGTTGTCAATTGTAGATCTTTGACAGTCGTTACGGGTAGTCAGAAGCCAGAAAGTCTGTCAACCAGTCTTACCAAGAATCGTGTTACCCGGTAACTGGGTTGTGGAGGTTAGATAGGCAGTCGCTCCATGTAAAACACTGGTACTAATCTGCATCCGTTTTAGACTGGAAGCCGACCCCAACGTAGTTGGGAAAAGGCTAGGCAGTTAATGATATGACAATCGATTATAATCGTTTACTATTTACGTAATAGATTTAGTTGCTAGTAAGAACTTTGTAGTTTGTAGTGTTGCAAATTTATTTGTTGGTGATTAACTACCCAAAATAAATTAGTAAAAAAACACTTCCGCTAAACAAATGTACCTACTTAATTAGCAATTGTATTTTTTTTTGGCGTAAGAATCGAATAATCATCGTCATTTTGTATTGATTATGAGTGCGTCATCCTGACTTGTAAAGAAGGGGAGATTACCTCTAAATCGCTTTATTGGTTAGTTGTACAATTTTAATTATTATAATTTAATGGTAAAGAATCCATATAATAACTTTAATATCTCATGCGCGAACAGTTGCTCCCCATTAAGATCCAAAGTAATTTTGTTGAGAAATTCAGTTAAAGACACATTTTTATTGTATTTTAAAAACATGTCCGGACGAGCGCTCTTTCAAAACATGTTGTTCAGCTACGAGTATCTATCGACGAATCAACGCACAGCCTAAACCGCTGATCGTAGAGACCTGAAACTTGGAGGGTGTGTTCTTTGTAGTACGTAGGCATCCGATAAGAAAGGATTTTCCGAAATTCTACCCCTAATGGGGGGCAAAGTTTGTATGAAACTCTGTCATTTTTAATTTGAATTCGTATAGCCCACGCGGGCGTATAAAAACATATTATAGATTAGTACCCATCATAATTATAAATTGTACTATCTACGCAGTAATCAACAAATCCATCGACTAACTAATTTATAATCACTTGCATGACAGCTGTTTTACTAATAAAGGCGCAACACGCGCGTACAGTCAGCGATGAAAATAAACAACCATTGTTTGTATGTACTCAGTAACCTACTAAGTTTCAACAGTTACTAATTAAAGAAAACATGCCGATAAATGTTTTGTAACTTTGTTGAGGCAGGCTTTTGTGTTACTAAAGGTTTTGGTTTTGATAGCCACACAAAAATATTTTGGACTTGTTCGGTTGTGTATGGAAGTATTTTAAGTTTATAAATGTCATATATGAAAATGTATTGTGTGGCAAAGTAGATCGTATTTGTAAATTTCAGAATTAGCCTTACCATGACGTGTCAAAATAGGTATATTTTCGTTATTAAAAAGAGACGGTGCTATACGACGTTACTAGATGTGTCTCGCTCTCACATCATGAATAGTGATTGCAAAAATAAAAGAAATAAAATGAAATTGACCAGTTTAGGTAAATTGAATGTAATCTGTTAGTCAGTAACTGAAGTATTGTTTTGCTGGTACATCCATACACACAAAGCAGTAACTACATACCTCTTAAACCATCCGGGGCTGCAGGACGTCCCGGGGCTGCGGGACGTTCGAAAGAGATACCACGCCCCCGGAAGACAAAGGGCTGAGGAAGGAACATGGATGGGTTTTAGTCAGTAAGAGTCTGACACTCCCACCCGCCCCACCCACGGTGGGAAGGGTCATTTGATGATTTCCCATCCGAAAAAATAAAAGCGTTTAAATAAAAATTATTTTTTACTTTTCAGTTTTTTTTTTGGAAGTCGGTTTTAATTTTTTTGTAAAAAGCTTTTTTATTTTTTCGCTTTTCAGTGTCTCGGTCTTGCTATCTTAACAAAATAAACACACCACTTTTAGGTTGTAATAAGCGTAAATAACCAAATCATCTAAGTATTTGGCATATCAGCAAGTAGAGATAAATCGTTATTTTTGATATATTTATAAAACGGCTGAACCGGTAGTGATAAAATTTAAATGGGACCACACGGGAAGCACCAGCTTTCAAATAAAAAAAGAACCATGAAAATCGGTTCACCCAGTCGCAAGTTATGAGGTAACAAACATAAAAAAAAAATACAGTCGAATTGATAACCTCCTCCTTTTTTTGAAGTCAGTTAAAAATGGGCATGTTGCTCAGCACATACCCACATGTTCTTATTCTCAGAATAAAGTCGTAGATATATAACTTGAAATAAAACCTTGCCTGAATAAAAGCTGTTATAGATTTGGGAAAAAAGAACTTTGCGAAGGGACAAGTTTATGTAGCTCTCAGCAGAGTCAAAACTTTGGAAGGAATAGCTCTATCTGATTTAGAACCTTCTAAGCTGTTAACTAAGCCCCACGATGAACGAGCATTAGCAGAAATGCAAAGGCTGAGAAATCTTGTTTCTGATGAAAGGTAGAACAGTACATACTTGTGTTTTCTTACATGATTTTCTTCTTAATGTATTTTTTTAATTATTTATTGTAATAACATCTCGTTAACGTTGTCGTAAAAAACGTTTAGCTTTTCAGTGACTATACATATACCTATACTAGTGATAAGTATAGTTGTTACTATCCGCATTAGTGGAAAGTTCTCATCAATACAAATAATATAAGCCCAAACACGAGGTAGTTTACATATTCAGCTGCCGAGTTCCTTCGACCTTCTCTAGTCCCCATCGTCAGATCAGCTCCAAACCTTCACTGTTGCAAAAGTCTCGTCAATACGAACATAATAAGCCCAAACACGAGGTAGTTAATATATACCGTTGCTGAGTTCCCTCGACCTTCTCTCGTCTCCATCATCAGGTCAGCTCCAAACTTGCACTAGTGAATAGTGTTATCAAACATACACCTGAGCATTAAGTTTTTACCCTATGCATGCCTACAACTTTCCAAAGTTGCCCTCGATTTCTCAGGGTTCCCATCATCAGATCCTGACTTGATGACTATGGGACCACCTGGAAAGTATACCCTACCAAATAAAAAAACAATTTTGCAAATCGGTCCAGGCGTCTTCGAGTAATCGGTGAACATACATAAAAAATAAAAAAAAAACCTCTTAAACCATAAAAGTAAATAAAAAAAAATAACACATGTGATCGGGGGTCCCTATTACGAACTGTTTTGTAAACACACTGGTTCGTAATATAAAGAAACAGTGAAAATGTCGCATGGAAGCGCGAAGCTTTTAAGTGGTAATTTCTACGAGTCAACTATAAGCGCAGCAGACTCACAGAAAATCGATCCAAAAATGTGTCAATTAATTCCGGAATGTAACCCAATTTCAAATGCTGACTGTACAAAGGAAACTATGAAGTACCGAGTCATGTTATTCAATCGATATTTAGTTTCTATATTTGGTGAAACGGAACGAGTTTTTTATTCATACGTAATGAGTTTACTGTAAACGTAAATATTAAAGTATGTAGGTAGCTGCTTATTTTGTAGTTTATATTAATGAAATTGTTGAATAATTGTATTAAAAATAGACTTACTATTAATACTTAATCCTTATTTTTTGGCATTTCGCCGGATTTTTGGCATTTTTGGAACCAAAAAACATGTTTATTGGTTGGTCCCGGCTGTCATTTGTAGATCACCTTTGATCGTTTTTACAAGCTAGAAAGTTAGACATCCAGACTTATCAAGAGGTATCGTGTCAGATCTTCAGCTTCATGTAAAACGAATTGAGGAAACTGAAGATTTCATGTTTTGCAAAATAATACTTTAATATTCTTCCTACTAATATTATAAATGCGAAAATTTTTGAGGATGGATGGATGGATGTTTGTTACCCTTTCACGTTAAAACTGCAGAATGGATTTCGATGAAATTGAATAGACATGTAGTTTATAACCTTTTTTTTTTCGGATGGGAAATCATCAAATGACCCCTCCCGCCGAGGGTGGGGTGGGTGGGAGTGTCAGACTCTTACTGACTAAAACCCATCCATGTTCCTTCCTCGGCCCTTTGCATTCCGGGGGCGCATCATATAGGATACTTTTATTCCGCTGCGCGAAGTAGTTCCCTCAGGAAAACAAACTAGTTGTTTATGATTTAAAAAAGCCGCCTTCATTTACTTACAAGCTCAAAAATACTATAACTTCCTGTATACGAATAAAAAAGCCTACGAAAGCCTACCTCGACCTTTTTGAAGCCACTCAAAAAACTAATTAGGTCTTCACACACACTCTTCGGATTATGGCATGCGCTCAAACAAACGAACTACATCGGCATTGCTCAATGAGTTTGCTTTCATGCATCAGTTGGTAACACTACGCGGTCTGGCGTGCCTCTTTCCTTTTACGTGGCGAGATAGGTAATTCAGAAGTCTCATTAAATAAATATTTAGTTTTCCGGATTGGAAATTTTCGGCTTGAGACTAAACGGCTATTCAAGAGATCCATGGACAAGACATAAATATGCTATGTCTATTCTCCCATTTTTATGGTCAATCCAGACGGACTGATGGATGGACCTGACAGGGTTGGGCGCAGATCCTGTTCTCCAAGAATGAGGAATTAAAAAAATAATAATTCAATAGGAATTTATTAGTTTTTATTATATAGCCTAGTTAGAGGCTGAAAATCAATGCTTACAACTAAAAATACTAAGTGACTGCACGCTAAGGGCTCCTCCTGGTGGAGAATGAACCTCGGCTTAGGGCGTTACTGGGGAGGACAACTAGGGACTAGCTGGATCATAACAAGTACCAAAAGCTAAGCATTCTGTGCTATGAATTATAGATAACATAGCTTCAATTAGACAAGTCAATTCAAAGTTATTTATAAAAAAAAACAATCAACCGAATTTAAACTTCATCATAGAATAGAATAGAATAGAAATATGCTTTATTGTACACCAAAAAGAAATGAAGACAGATACAACTGATACGATCATACGCAGAGGGTTGTATGAAAAGGACTTTCTGATATTTATCTTTATAGTGCGATATTGCCAAGGTGAACGCAAACATTGCTCGTAAAATTCGTAAAAGGAGAAGGTTTTGGTAACTTACCTTTTTGAGATTTATCAATCCGAAATACTAATACGAGTTATGTTATTGCGTTGTGGCGTAAGGCAATCTGTAGTTATGTTTCTACTTACATTACTTCGAATTGAATTTGGAGTAGGCACGAATATATTCGCGCATATGGTAATGGATTTTAGCTGAGGCGTTTTAGGTATGAGTTATTTTTTATGAAAAGTGCCTAAAATAGAGCCGAATTTGGGCTCTTGAGAAATTTAAAATATGAATACTTGCATAAGGCTGCGTTTCCACCAGAGATGTGCGAGGATGCGTAGCGAGGAATGTATTTGTTAAGAACCAATAGAATTGCTGCACTGAGCGAGGCTAGGTAAATGAGGGGATTCCATTGGTTCTTAACAAACATTTTTCTTCGCTACGCATCCTCGCACATCTCTGGTGGAAACGCAGCCTAACACTCGCATTCTTGAAAATAGGTCAATAATGGCAAAGGTCAAAAATTCGGCATTTTTATTTCGACTAGCTGTTTCCCGTAGTTTCACCTACATTACTTTGAGTGTTGGGAGAGATTGAATTGAGGGACTTATTTCACGCACTCCAATAAAAGTGTGTCAGTATCCTATGTTTTAATCCAGTTGTACAATTATTCTATTCAGTAGTTTTTGCGTGAAAAGTCACATACATCAGCACAAACTTTCACATTTTAAATACGAGTACTAGTAACATTAGTAGGATATAAAAATTCAAAATTCAAATCATTTATTTCAACTAGACCATTTACAGGCAGTTTTGAATTGTCAAAGAGTCATAAGTCTGTCAGTTTGTCGAAAAGAAAGTTGAGGCTATTTGCCCGTTCCAAAGCGTAGATTCCTATGGAGAAGAACGGGCAAGAAACTCCATGGTTACTCTAACTCCTCAGGCTCACAAGAAAACTCACACCTATAACAATATTATAAAGAACTATTTCAGTTTGTCACAGTTACAGGTCCGATCTTGACAATTGTTTCACTAATACAAATAAAGATACATTATCTCCGACTGTTTTATGTGTTCAGCTGACTTAGGGCCAAGTTCACAGACAGATGGTTACCTAATCGGCCCGTTAAATAAAAACTTTTTTAACCATGAAGCGGGAATTTTCATGATATCTAACCACTTCTTGTCCAACCCCGGATTGATAATCGACCGTTTTAGGAATAAAACCCCCAAATGATAAGGTATCCATCGTAAGAAAGAAGTTTGAATTTATGATAAACAGCTGTTTTGAGTTGATCGGTCTGTTATCTTGTCAGTGAACTTGGGCCTTAATAGTGCAAACTTACAAGAGAAAAAGGCGTACGAATTCTTGATATATACATAACCTCCTTATCATCGAAGCCGTTTAATGAAGGTACACCTTCAATGCTATCGAAGTGCCATGAACCGCATCACAGATGTATCGGCCGCTGTGCGAGAGCGTGACGCCTATCGATTTCACTCAACATTCATTGCCAAGCCATAATCACTGCAGTAAGTTTCGTTAGCTGGCAGTACTGCGCAAGAGTTTGACGGATCTATTGCTGCAATTAATGGTTTATTGTTTTATGCTGGATTATTTAGTATAGACCCTTTTAGGAGAGAAGGAAAGTATCTTAGGTACGAAAGGACCTTATTTTAGGGATTCGAAATCATCAAATGACTTCTGCTGTGGGCAGAGCAAAAGGAAGTCTCAAACTTATAGCACACGCGCTTCAGAGAGATATCAGTAAACGGGGTCTCTTTTTGACTAAAACCCAGCCATGTTCCTTTCTTTGCCCTTTGCGTTCCGAGAGCACGATAACTCTTTAGAACATTCCCGCAGGTTTGGAAGGCAAAAGGTGTTGGAAGGAACATGGATGGGTTTTAGTCAGTAAGAGTCCCCGACAACTATGCTGACATCTCTTTGAGGCGCGTGTGCAATATAAACGCGCCGTCGACACAGGCCTGGTTCTTACTGGATGGCGAGCCAACTATTGCTCACCGTCTGCAAGTGTCTACGGTGGCCGGGAGTCGTCTCACGGTTTCCATCGCTCGGGGCGTCTCCCGAAAGTTATAAGACCCTACAGACATTTCGGCGTCGCGGATTTTCTGGGTATATTTTGTTGACTGTGGGACACTTTTCGAGACGGCTTCGTTTATCGGCATGATATTTGTGTGTTTGTTTAAATGTATACAGAGATTTGCCACTGATTTTGCTGAAGAGATCACGATTAAATTTTGAATTGTAAGTTGTCCCTTTTTCTTCTTCTGAATATCGCATTCGCAATGAAGTTTTCTAAAAGCGAACCCGAGGACCGATGCTTAGAGTGAGAAAGATGTGAGTATTAAAAAAAAGTCGCAACTTGATAATGATTATTCCAGAATAAAAACGTGACCCTAACGTAAAATCGAATGAACAATAAATCCAATAATTTTAACATAATTGTGAAATCATATAAAACCTTGTGGTTTCAATATAAAAGTGTCAAATAGCCGATTTAACGCTGAACAACCTCAAGTTAAGGTCATTATCAGTAAGTATTGTTGACACAGAAGTGTAAATTGTGGCAAAGTGCAAGTTGATTACACTGTACAAGTGTAACAGTAGGTTAATACATCTTAGACAGACTTAGGCCCAAGGTCACCGATAGATGCTAACCCCGGATTGGCCATCGAAGGTTTTAAGAATAAAATACCCAAATGATAAGTTATTCATCGTAAGAGTTTGAATTTGTGGTAAACAGTTGTTTTGAGTTGATCGGACTGTTATCTTGTCGGTGAACTTGGGCCTTAATCGACAGATGTTGAGTTTGGATCGAAAACTTTTGTGAATAAGACTGCCTACGTTCTATATATATCAAAGCTAAATTGGGTGACTATCAATTTTGCTTGAAGCGACTTATCTTTTACCCTTCAAACCCAATTAATGGATGATACCTTCTAGCTACACAGCAGAGGAGCTCGTGGCTAAGTAACAGCCGCACGGGTGAACCGATTAAAGGTTAAGCTATACTTGGCGCGGTCGGTCCGTGGGATGGATGACCCTCTATGTCATATCGAGACTCTTCCGTGCCTCGGAAAGCATGTTAAGCTGTTGGTCCCGGCTGTCATTTGTAGATCTTTGACAGGCAGTTACATTAGACATTATCATTTGATATTCGATTTGGTGTAGTACACCCACCTGCTGTGAACGATAAATTAGTATCGTACAAAGTGGTAATTCTGCTTTTACTTTTTTTGTGTTTATTAATATTTTAAATGTTCACCGTTTAAACTTGGATATGTGATAATTATTACTGTAACAAATTCATGGTTACCCATCCAAATGTCAAATACTTTGGCAATATCAACAGGAAGATTGTTTTAAAATAACGGTCAGTTATCTTGGTACTTATCTTACAGATAAGACTAACATTTGCCTTTGCGGGATGTTCGAAGGAGTTACCGCGCCCCCGTAACACAGGGCTAAGGAAGGAACATGGATGGGTTTTAGTCAGTAAGAGTCTCATACTCCCCCCACCTCATCCACGGGATGATTTGATGATTTCCAATCCGAAAACAAAGGATGTGCAAGTTTATGAGGATGTAGGTATGTTTGTTACTCTTTCACTCGAAAACTGCTGCACGGATTTGGATGAAATTTGGTACACACATAGTTTATAACCTAGATTAATACATAGGCTACTTTTTATCTCGATGCGTGAAGCAGTTTTCTCAGTATGCGAGTGAAACCGCTGGAAACCGCTAGTATGTAGGTGATAGAAATGTCATCAGTTTCTATATAATATCAAATGTCATTAATATATCGATGACGGATCTAAATTCCCTGGTTTGATTTTCTCCTTCATCGCTAGTGTGTACACTAGGTGTGGGTATCAGTTTCGCAGCTGCCTTTCGATTACAGTTTTTTACTCCCAGCGGTTGTGAGGTTCAAGGTCCACTCTTAAGACTAATAGCTTATTATTATTTTTAATGTACTTACGTAATGGCTAGATACCTGTTTGAATTTCCGGATAAAATATAAGTATGAATGGAAATCGGCTACGATAATTTTAATGTAAGTAAAAGCAAAGTTATTGAAATTTTATGAAATCTTTCGAATCATACATCAAAGCAGAAATCCAGCAGTTCTATTGCGAAATAAGGATAGAATTTTGCGTCGAATGTAACCTATCTCTCACACTCACACTAGAATGGTTATTAGCATAAACACGTGGTCCAGAATTTCTGTGCTATGATATGCCGTGCTGATTGAAAATGGTGAAATTACAATAATTTTCCCGTAAACGTAATTATGTTATAACTAGCTTCCCGCTAGCGGCTTCGCCCGCGTGAGTTAAAAAATGACCGAGTTTCATACAAAATTTGCCCCCCTTTTTCACCCCCTTGGGGGTAAAATTTATCAAAATCCTTTCTTAGCGGATGCCTACGTCATAACATCTACCTGCATGCCAATTTTCAGCCCGATCCCTCCAGTGGTTTGGGCTGTGCGTTGATAGATCACTATGTCAGTCAGTCAGTCAGACAGTCACCTTTGAGTTTTATATATATTTAGATATGTAGTACATTTCCGTGAACTGATCAAATTGAATACAATACAATTGCTGTCAATCATATACCTGTATATTATTACAAGTAAGGGGAAACAAATGATTATCGTAACTACAGTATCAACTAACTCCAGATTTAATGCTTTATTCCTGAGTCCACAGTATTTGTATCTCATCATCAGCCTATATATTGTCCCACTGCTGGGCACAGGCCTCTTCTCATACAGAAAAGGCATGAGCATTGATCACCACGCTTGTTCGAGGCGAATTGGCGATTTCAGACAAATAGCTTCAACTTTCTTTTCGACAAACTGACAGACTTATGACTCTTTGATAAGTGCCTGTAAATGGTCTAGTTGAAATAAAAGTATTTTTTCTTTATTTAAATTTTAAGACTTTAAGTCTAGGGTTCCTCACTTTGTTTTCCTTCACCGTTAGTTAGTGGTGTCTATACTTAGATCGTACTTGCTAGGTTTCGAACTCACACACTCGTACACGAGGTGCAGGTGGCTTAACCACTGGGCCACCAGACATGTATCTTGTATCTACCTGAGCCCAATCTCCTAAGAGCGAGCTGATGTATAATTAACCGCAAAAGTTAATTATTTGTATGAAAATTTTGTAATCACTACATAGTATAAAACAAAGTCGCTTCCCGCTGTTCGTCCCTATGAATGCTGAGATCTTTTAAACTACGCAACGAATTTTGATGCGGTTTTTTTAAATAGATAAAGTGATTCAAGAGGAAGGTTTTAGTATATAATTTGTCAAGTTTTTGTATCCATTGGCTAAAATATCGCGGGCAAAGTCGCTGGCGGAAAGCTAGTTTATTTTATATTAAAAAATCTAGGGAATTGTGAACATCATCCTTTTTTAGAAGTCGGTTGAAAATAATGTATATACATTATGCTGTTTGAATTTAGTATCTTATGATTTTTTCATTATATTTTCATAGATGTTTTTCAGTTTATATATATTTTTTTGACCAAAAGTAATGTTCCTATGATAATAGTACCAATATAGTACTCATATCCAAGGACACTAAATATTATTCGGCTATATAAGTAGACGAAATTGCAATTTCCCTCCAAATGAAGCAAATCTATTTAACTAACACATATACGTTTTCAAGGGGCAACCCGCGAATGGAGTTAGGGGCTCAAATAACCCCTTAAGGGGGAAAAAATAGGGGCGTATAAATGCGATATGTTTTCCCCAAATATATTCGAAGATAAAGTTCATTTTGGGGGCTTTTGCGATTGCATTTTTATACAGTATCTCAATAGAGGCTAATTGTGCCCTGTATGGGGTTGATTGATTAGATTGGATTAGAAAATAAATCATTCTAATCTGACTCATACTACTAAGCGAAAGTAACTACGTCTGTCTGTTTAAGTAACGCTTTCCCGCTATAACGGCTGAACCGATACGGATGAGATTTTGTATGGAGATAGTTTGAATAGATTTTATTCAGGTGACTGAAATATTGCCCTCAGAATGCGGGTGAAACCGCGGAAACAGCAGTATGCTGTATGTTTCATAGTCCTATATGCAAAAACTACACTGTTTTAAATAAAATTTTTCATATACATAATTTATAACGTGCATTTAATATGATACTTTTTTCCCAATAAATGGATCAAATTTATCGACGCTAAGACAAATTTATTGCTAGTTAGGCGATCAGTACTTTTTTTTATTTCCTCAGCAGCAATAATAAAGTCTTTGTCTACTTTGTAACAAGAAAAATGAGAAACCTAGAATACACACACACGCGCGACTGATAACGCTTCAACGATACGATCGAAACCAAACAAAATGCATCAAAGGGAAAACGTATCGAGAGAATGTGTTTACAGCTTCGCGAATAGCGCGATAGGTTACATAGCAAACGTGAGTTTTCCATCACTTTTTCATTCTAAAAGTAGTAAAAAAGATAGTGAAAAATGTATTAAAACTGAAAGATAAAGCCTGGGTTATCGGCCAGTAGTATTTTAAACTACGCGAATAGGCCGTAATGCCATCAACTACGCAAAAAACCGGATTCCGACCTACTTTTGACAATTTTCACGCGGGAAGAATTAATAATTGCCTGATTTGAGAATCAAACCCGTGCTTAGTTTAGCAGTCGCACCTTTGTCCACTAGAACAAATATGTAGTTAATTACAATTTAAAATGATTTTATAAATACGCAAAGACAAAGCAGTCAGTTTCCTTTTCTCTTCTACTTAACAAAGGTTTTTTTTTTAAATACATCATGTTTTTGTTTAGTTTTGACTAAGTGGCGAAAACTGGTAATTAAAAAAAGTCGTAATAAGAAAAACTCAACTCTCGACATTTCCCACTTAGTTTAGGCGGTCGTATTAAAAATAACCCTCTCGTACCCAGTGACATTGAAACACCAAATGAAACCAATTAGCAAAAAAGCGATCGAAGCGCCCCATTCCGACCTTGTGGTGTAACATCGCTTAAACTGCTCAAATACTGTAAATAAAGTTACATTTGTTAATTATGATAATAAATAAACAAATGATTGTTTCATGTGTGTAGGTGGTAGTCTAAGGTTCGGGCATCAGTCGAGGCGCGTCGGCCGTGCGGCGCGGACCGATAACCCGTGAACGATAGATCGCTCGCTGCAAACACGTCGCGTGTGACTGTACCTGTGTTTTTTAATTTTAATTTTTATCTGTGATCTGTGTGAGGATTTTTATTTACTATACAGGTTGGTATTTATTTTTCTATTTTTTTTGTGACGTCATACTATATTGTGGTGGCGAAAAATATTTTTTATTATTAAACATGGCTGTACACAACAGCCTGTGTGTTGCAGTATCTTGTTATGTGTTATTATTGAATATTTAAATTGATACGGAATTGTTGTTGAGATTATTTTGTTAGGAATCGTATTATTCGGGTGGCATTGAAAATAGAGACAGATACAAACGGCATAAAAACCGTAATTGCCGTGTATAATAACTACATTTTAATAAAGGATTAAATTATAAAGGGTTCAATTCTATTAGAAAAATAAATAAATTCTTAGGCAATATTATAAATTAATCACAAATAAAAACATTTAACACATTTTTTCATTTTTATTTTGAGACAGACAAACAACGGCTTTTTTGTATTTTTATTTAAAAGGTCAAGTTGATACGTTATAGCAACCAGTTTTCTAGATTATTCTTACGAAGATAAAAAAAGTTTTGTTATTTTTTAATTAAGAAACAATTTAAAAAACAAATTGTAATTGAAGATGTATTTTTATATTATAAAAAGGATACCTATTTGGTATTTTTTTCCTGGAATGTATTCCACATTTTACCCCGGAAAATTTAAAACTCGACACCTACGCTGGATAGCAAACACAGGGTTTTTTTGTTCAATATTCATATTGCACGTCAGTTTTATTGTATTATTTTACACTTCTTTTAGATATTATATTTGTATAATAATATAAATTAAAAATACTCGACATTTATCCTTGTAAGTAAATTAAAGTAGGTACTATTATCAAACAAATATTTTGTCAGGAAGTGCAAATGTCAGTCAATAATTTTACGTTACGTTGCGTTTTGTGTAAAAAAAATATAAAAAAATCCTTGGCGGAGCTTATTATAAAAACAATTGCAATATAATAATTATAAATTTATAATTATTTTATTGTAAAATATTTTTTTTTATATATCCATCGTTATCTTTTATGGTCATCAAACGGACATACGTTCTTGGTAGCTTGCATACAATAGGCACGACCTTCACCAGGTCATAAGATGCTAAACAGTGAACATATCAACTTCAAATAAAAACAAATATTATGTACAAATAGATTTTTGCTTATATCGAAATTCTAGAACAAGTTTGACATAAAATTTGGACTGATATTCCTGCAGTATAGTTGTTTGTTTATTACACGTATACCTATTACCTTCAAACATTTAAATAAAATAAACACTATAATAAAAATAAATTACAGATTCTTTGCTGAGATTTTGTTTGCTACATTTAAACAACATCCTGTTCATAAAACGACAATGTAGCTTACTAATTTAAAACTATAAAAATGAATCGCTGTTTGTTAGTCTCGCTAAAACTCGAGAACGGCTGGGCCGATGTAAGTAGCTGATTTTAGTCTTGAAATGTTTGTCATAGTCCAGGGAAGATTTAAATGGTGAGAAAAGTTAAGATAGATGTAGGTGATACGAAGTTCACCGGGTCATCTAAATAGAAATAACAAATATTTTTAAATAAAAGTATGTCCTACATATTAACACAAAACATCGTCTATCTATATGCGAAATTTCACCCAAATCCTTTTAGTAGTTTTTGCGTGAAAGAGTGACTAGAAATAAGGGATTCCTACTAAAACTTGAACAATGTAACCCAAGATGTAAAAAAAAGTACCCACGCGGGCGAAGCCGCGGGCGGAAAGCTTGTTTATATTAGTAGGATAAATATATTTCAAGTAGGACATATGTCCCACTGTTGGGCTAAGGCCTCATCTCACACAAAAAGAGACAAGCATTATTCACCACGCTTGCTCAGATCAGATAAGTAATTCAAGACTAGAATAGGGCAGGAAATAAGATGAAACTTAAACTTAAGCACTTGAATTTAATCCCCCTTCCCCTTAAAAGTTAATAATATGTAAAGCAAAGCCTTCTTTAGTCCGCCAGTGTTGCCAGTGTTGAATAAAGTGGAAAAACTCGGCACTTATTACACGCGCTGTCTGTCTCTTTGACAGTACCGTCGAGAGAGATATCAGCTGACTTTTATTTGTACGTATAGCTGAAGAATTATTATTATCTGTATCTAGGGCTGCCATCACCCAAATCGCCGACCCTGGACGAAAACTATAAAAACCCCGGACATTTTGAATGAGTTTGTTTTTTTTCCCGGACACTTTTTTATTATTTGTTTTAATCTATTGCTCACCTTTGATATTATAATGAAACGATAGCGTTGTGATTCAAAAAGAACTGAACTATATTTCGTTTAATAGACAAGGCACAGATAAACAAGCAAAGAGTATAGATATGACACAGATAATCAACTATGACAACAGAGGTTACTAATATGAATGATTATTTTAGATACAATTTTAACACCCCCACTATCTCAAATAATCATATAGGTAAACACTTTACACATTAATAACACCTAACTTTTTCATAAACATAGAATGTTTCTTTGCACTTAGACTTTTTGTTAGCAAATCAGCGGGCATGTCTGCTGTCGGCAAATACTGTAAATTAACTATATTATTTGAAATACATTCTCTGGTAAAATGATATTTCACATCAATGTGTTTAGATTTCTTGTGAAATATTGGATTTGACGATAGCTTCTGTGCACTCTGATTGTCATTATATAATGTTAAAGTGTACATTTTATTAGTTATTTCAAATTGCAAAGCCCTTAAGTATATAGCTTCTTTACAAGCTTCAGAAATTCCCATATATTCAGCTTCACAACTTGATAGAGCTACAGTCTTTTGCTTCCTACACTCCCAAGATATGACACCATTAGACAATAAGAAACAAAATCCAGTATAAGACCGCCTATCTATTGTATTGTTTGCCCAATCGGCATCCACAAAACCTTCTATATTGGAAATTCCATTATTACAATACTTAATACCATAAGATTTAGTCTTTTTCAAATATTTTAACACCCTCTTTGCATAACCCCAATGCTCATCTGTATGACAATTATTATATTGACTTAGATAACTGACTGAATAAGTTATATCTGGTCTGGTTAATACAGATAAGTACATTAAGCTACCTATAAGCTGCTGGTAAGGTACTTTATTATTTACATTTTGACCTATGTTTACATTTAATTTATGCTCCATTGGAGTATCAAAGGTTTTGCAATCTGTCAAGTTAAATTTAAGCAACAAACTATCAATATAATGTTCTTGACTTAAGGTGACAGATCCTTCTAACTTATCAAACTTTACGTTCATCCCTAGACATTGTTTCACTTGTCCTAAATCTTTTATTTTAAATCGACTTGACAACATTTCCTTGAGATCAGTACATTCCTTGTTATCATTAGAAAATATGAAAAAATCGTCGACATAAACCGTTACAATAGTTTTACGTTTTTGATTCATTTTTGTATACATACATGGTTCAAGCTTTGATTTTTTGTAACCACATTCAAGCAAACAACTATCTAATTTTTTATTCCAGGCTCTTGAGGCCTGCTTTAGGCCATAAATGGCCTTCTTAAGTTTTAACACTTTATTTTTGCTGCCTGGTGAATCGAAACAATCTGGTATCTGCATGTATATAGTTTCCTCCAGGTCACCATTAAGGAAAGCAGTTTTTACGTCCAAATGTGTTACATCAAGTCCTAATTGCACTGACAGTGAAAACAGTAAACGTAGGGTTGTGTGCCTCACAACAGGCGAGAAGGTCTCTGTATAATCTACACCTCGTTTTTGTGAAAAGCCTTTAGCGACTAGCCTGGCACGAAACCTTACTTTATTTTCACTATCATATTTTTTTCGCAATACCCATCTACATTGAACTATAGTATTGTTATCAGGTATTTCTGAAAGTTCCCACGCATTATTGTCCTCAAAACATTGTAACTCATCTCGCACTGCCTCTAACCACTGTTCTCTTTCAGGTCCATTTAACGCATCTTGTAATGAGAGTTCACTGACATCTATTGTACTATCACTTTCGAAACAAACATTGGAAAAACCATACCTGTCAGGTCGCTGTCTTCGCCTCACACACTCCCTTTTTTCAACTACACTCACTACACTTTCACCACTAGAGGAGATCTCTTCTTCATCAGGAACATAGGTTTCATCACCATCATGGTACTCGTCACTTTCAGTGTCATCTGATATGTCCCCCACTGAATCTAAATGCACCTCAGAGGATTCAGTCTGTGATTGTGGTTCTTGGATCTGTACTGGATTCTCTACCTGTGTAGGTTTTTCAATGATGATCACATCACGGCTAGTTGTCATCACTTTTGTTCTAGGAATATAAATACGATAACCTTTTACATCCTCTGGATAGCCTACTAGTATGCCCTTCTCAGCCTTCTTATCCCATTTCCGCCTTTTTTCTTTCGGGATATGCATCATTACTATGCTCCCAAAGACTCTCAAATGGCTTATATCTGGTTTTCTCGATGTCCACATCTCATATGGAGTTTTCCCATTTAAAGCTGATGCTACAGTCCTATTCTGAAGATATACAGCAGTATTTGCCGCTTCGGCCCAAAAACTATTCTCCAGACCAGCGTCAAACAACAGGCATCTTGCCTTTTCCACCACGGAACGGTTACAGCGTTCTGCCAGTCCGTTCTGTTCTGGCGTGTACGGATTGCTCTTCTGATGAATAATTCCTGAATTGCTAAGATATTTCTCAAATTCTTTACTGCAATATTCCTTTCCGTTATCTGTACGCAACTTCTTAATTTTTTTATTCAGCTGATTCTCTACAACCGTCTTATAAACTTTAAAACAATCAAGAGCTTCACTTTTGTTTTTAAGAAAGTAGATGTATATCATGCGGCTATAGTCATCCACAAACAATATATAATATCTTGAGCCGCCAATAGAAACATTGTTGAATGGCCCACATATATCACTGTGAACTAACTGCAGGAGATCATCGCTTCTGCTGCCATCCTGTGGAAAAGGCAATCTATTCTGTTTGCCTTCG
Source organism: Pyrrhia umbra (assembly GCA_963891755.1). Classification (NCBI taxonomy): domain Eukaryota; kingdom Metazoa; phylum Arthropoda; class Insecta; order Lepidoptera; family Noctuidae; genus Pyrrhia; species Pyrrhia umbra. Next base: position 1,407,071 of record OY982934.1, on the reverse strand, counting down.
CAACACACTATGCACGACGACTTCGAAATATCAGCCCTTCTGTCGAGTGTGAGCCCTTCCACTGCATTCTCCATTTTATTCAGGTAGTTGCTATTGAGATGACCTAACCTGCGATGCCATATGTCACTTGAGGTCATCACTGCAGCCAAGAACCTTTCAGGCATTTTTAACTTGTAGACTCCATTTATCAAACAAGCTGTGGCAACCAACTTGTCAGCTTTATTGTATATTTGACAGCCATCACTAGTGAAATACACTCTATTACCTCTTGCTATTAACTGACTTACTGATAAGAGATTCGTGGTCAAGCTCGGAACGCACAAAACTTTTTCAATAACCACGTCATATTCACAGTCATCTGCCAATGTAGCAATCTGCACGTCGCCTGAGCACTTAACAGCCACCTTTTCTTTATTAGCGACAACAATTTCTTTGATAGGATGCTCGGTCGAGGCATTTTTTATCCAATTTTCATTCGCGGTTAAGTGAGCACTCGCTCCCGAATCAACATACCAATCATTCTTTGCAAAAACGCCATTTAGAAACACAGCACTAAAGGCATTCGTTTGTTTGCGTTCAATTGTTTTAGTATTTGATGTATCCTTCTCAATATTCGTACACTGGTTACGATAGTGGCCGGTTTGTTTGCATTTGTAACATTTTATTATTTTCGGTTTTGACTTTGACATATTGTCTTTGGTTCCACCAGCGCTGCCAACCTTATTTTTGCGAAAACTCGCAAATGCTCCGCTAACGTCGCCACTGACTTCCTCTAAGTCCATTAGCTTTGTTTTAATGGCGTCGGCTGTTATTTGAATTCCAGAATGTTCTATCGCCATTATCATTGGCGAATATTTTTCGGATAATCCTGCCAAAAGCAAGGATCCGACCCACTCATCGTTGATTTTGAAGCCTGTTCCACTTAATTTTTGACTCGTTTCTATTATCTGCGTTACATACGATGTCATAGACGTACAATTCTCCAGACGGATCGAGATTAAGGTTCTCAACAAGCTGATTCGCCTCGTAAATCCTGAGTCATCGAACAATTGTTTGAGCTTGTCCCATAACTCCTTTGTACTCTTGACTTCCTTGATGTGTACGTATAGCGACGAATCTATCGTTAGGATCAGTTTTGCTCTGGTTTTCGCATCTGCTGCGGCTTCTTCTAGCTTGGTTTCTAGGATGCAATCAGAAGTCCCTTCCAGCACAAGAAAATTCTCCGCCGCGAAAGCCCACTCGGCATAGTTCTCACGCCCCTTCAACTTAGGCACACTCACAACGTAGTTTGGATTCATTTTCACTAGCACAGTTTATTCTCAGTCTGCGTAAACTTATACAGCACTAATTTGCAAGTTTTATCTGCGAGAATTAAACGAAAAAACTGGGCGCATAACCTATAATGAAACGATAGCGTTGTGATTCAAAAAGAACTGAACTATATTTCGTTTAATAGACAAGGCACAGATAAACAAGCAAAGAGTATAGATATGACACAGATAATCAACTATGACAACAGAGGTTACTAATATGAATGATTATTTTAGATACAATTTTAACAGATATCAGGTAACAAGTGTCCGGGTTTTCTCCGGACGCTCTTTGTAAACCAGCCCAGACGCCCTTTAAACTAGGACAAATCTAGGGAAACCCGGACGGATGACAGCCCTATCTGTATCTAATGTTTTTTTAATTAATAGTTAAAAAAATAATTGTTAGTTAGAAACCTTGGATTGCGCGATGTTTCCCTTTGTCATCTTAAGCGCCGTGATGGCGTAGCAAAGAAAGAATACGCGTATTATATAACCTTTTTAAAGCTGATAATTATAATTAGAAGTTTAATTTACTTTTACATCAAGAACTACACAAAGTAAGGGGAAAACCAAGCACAGAAAAAAGTATTTGCTCATGTAATTGAATGTTTTTAGACGTCGTTTGAAGCTTTATGATGCATTTTTTGTAGTATAAAAATATTTTGATGTATTAATGTTTTTTGTACAGTCAGTGGTCATAGGACACCGTAAGTTACTTTTGGGAATTTTGTTTGTTAGTTTTTATATTTGTTTTCCGCCGTATCCCCACCCCGAACGATTTATGTGACACACTCAAATAAAAACTATGTTGTGCACTTCTTCAATGTATATCCACACCGAATCCTCCAATTCGTTTTAGCGGTTAACAATAAGACCATACCATACAAACGGATGAAGTCACTTTCGCAATTATACCTTATATTAGTATAAGGATTTTTATGTATTTTGTGGCTAATAAGACTAAATATTTTTGCATGTCGTTAAATCTATAGATAAATATAAAATGCTTTGTCCTGAATGACTGACGGATCAACGCATAGCCTAAACCGCTAATCGTAGAGACCTTAAACTTGGATGGTGTGTTCTTTGTATGACGTAGGCATCCAATAAGAAAGGATTTTCCAAAATTCTACCCCTAAGGAGGTGAAAAAGGAGGGCAAAGTTTGTATGAAACTCTGTAAAATGTAAAATAAAATTTTGAAAAATATTTTTTTTTAGGGTAGCTCTCAAACATGTAAAGTAGGGATGAATATTTTTTTTCTCGCGTACCCCTTCGTGTGGGGTATCGTTAGATAGGTCTTTCAAAAATATTATGGGTGTGTGAAGACCATTTTTCGGTTAAGCGAGCCATTTGCGAAATATCTAGATTTTAAGTGAAATTTTTTGTTCGATACGAGTTACCCCCCCCTCTAACTTTTGAATGGCTGTACCTAGAAATGTGAAAAAAATCACAGACGTAGCACATGTAATGAACTTACAAGGAAAACTATCACGGCTAAGTAGGCTTAACCGGTTACAGAGTTATAGTCGACTAACTGAGACCTACTACGGAACCCTACTGCGCGTGGCCCGACACGCACTTGGCCGGTTTTTTCCAACTACAACACTAGGAAGCAGTGAAACGCGTTTTTGGAGCGCTTTCATAATGTATTGTAATTACCTAGTCTAATTTCAATAAACGTTTTTCCGTCTTACTAATAAATTCCGATTAATTTTTGATCTACAGCTTAGCAACGGATTAGAAAAAATCTCACTCACAAATGCTGTTTAGCGTTATTCCGAACTTAAGTTAGTAGCTTAATCCTGGATTATGACGTTAAGTAAGGATTAGGTGAGAAACTTAAGATTACAGGTTTTTTATAAGTAAGACGGTTTGAGTTTGAAGGAATGATGTTTTGACTCAGTATTCCTGCTCACCACTAGCACAACAAGACAGTACAAGGCTACAAAACTAGTTTTTATTAAATGATGACGATTGGAGATATTGTGACGTCATGTCTATTGTCTGTTTTTATAGTTCGAGTTTCAAGTTCAATTTTAATGATAAAAACTTTTTAGTCTTAGATTGTAATGCGTAGTGATTCCAGTGGGTAGCCTTAGTTTTGGACTAGGCAGTAGGCAGATAAAACAAGTATTTTTTTTTAGAAAACGTTGCCCCACACTAGGAATTACTTCTGTATAGTGGATGCGTTTACAAACATACATACACATGCACAAACACCGAGACCCGGAAGAATTTTAGTTGTCCCGTGCGGGAATCGAACCGGCTACACGCAGCGCAGCAGCCAATTGCTCAACCACTACGCCAAACGTGCCGTTTAATAAAATCCTTACTACTTAATTGTTTTCCAATTATGATTATTTTATTAATTATAAACGCAAAAGTGAGTTTGTTTGTTAAACTTTCATGGGCTGAACCGATTTCAATCATATTTTATATATGGAAATAAAACCCTGGGGAAGTTGAAAGATTTTTAAAAGTATTTTTACTCATTGCTTGTCTTCATTTAGTATTGCTATCTCTCTTTATTACATTGTGTTTTTGAGTCAATGAATGTTTAAATTTAGAGAGAAAATTAAGAAGTCTTTCTTAATTCTTTCTATAGGAAAATCATTAACTATTTAATTACTAAGAATCTACACTCAGGATTAATACAGTTTTCTAGTAAATAAATTTCTGTAAAGTCGGACCTGTGAGTTGTTTTACCCGTAATAAAGTTAATTAGTGTAGATAAAGTAAAATCAATACTCTATTTAATTAATAAGAAATGATTTATTTGATTATCGGATCCTGGTTCCTTCTTTTCTAGGAAAATTGAAACTATTTACTGAGGCTAAAGTTTTATCAGGAACTTGATAATTTACAGTACTTAATTTAATTATTTCCTTGCTTTGTTTATTATAAAAAATATATCTTTCGCTGTTTCTCTATTTAAGTGGTATTTTCTGAACGACTTAACTGATAAGAACAAAAAATACCAAAAAACTAAACCATAGTTAATGTAAATGTCAAATAAATTTGACAAATAAATCGTCGCAATGAAGGTGTTTTAATTGTTATTATATACACTTCGTGTATATCAAATCGTCTTGTATTGTCAAGTCGTGGTGGCCTAGTGGTTAAGGCACCTGCCTCTCGTGTACGAGTGTGTGGGTTCGAAACCTGGCAAGTACCAATGTGACTTTTCTGAAGTCATATGTACTTTCTAAGTGTATCTTAGACTTCACTGACTAACGGTGAAGGAAAACATCGTGAGGAAACCTGGACCTAAAATGTCTGAAATCGCCAATCCGCCTTGAGCAAGCGTGGTGATTAATGCTCATGCCTTCTCTGTATGAGAAGAGGCCTGTGCCCAGCAGTGGGACAATATATAGGCTGATGATGATTATATACACGGTGTAATTTTATTCATTGATTTCCCGAAAAGTATATATACAGTTAATGAATTTCCACATGACTAAGTACCTACCAAAAATAATTTCAAAAATTATCTTAAAAAATAGGCATTATTAATTTCCTTTTAAGCTGTCGCGGCACCATATAAACGCGTATTTTTTTAAGGAGTTGTCGGGGTTTGCTAATTATAATTATTTTTATTTTTATTTTGATGAATATATGCTCAAAACAGGTTCTATGTCATTGACTTAGTACATGAAGAAAACAGTGAATCCAATTACACAGTGTTTATTGTGCAAAAGGATTTTTTTTTATAGAACTGACCTTATCAATAATTTTCGTAAGTACAACAACCGACACAAAAATATAGTAATTGTTTGTTTTTTTTTATGTTCTTATTTATTAATTTTAATTAACACATAATCAAATGTTATTCCCACGGAAGCCACGCATTGGTTTAGCTCGTAGTCATAATCAAGATTTGTTAATTGCTAATTTTTAATACTGTTTGAAATAGAATAACAATTGTATGGTAATTTAAATAAAAATATTTCTTCACATGATTATTTTGTGGAAATATTTTAATGTTTAATGATTGCTAATCATATATCTCAAAGTCGTAACGTATATCGTAATTTTAATAATTAAAAAAAAATACTATCTGTTTCCCGGGGTTTCACCCGCGTGCTGACAAAAAACCATAAAAAGTACCCGCACCTGGATAAAATAGCCCACAACCATCTCCACGGTCCCGTCTATCTCCATACAAAATTTCATCAAAATCGGTTTAGCAATTTTACTTTAGCGTAACAAACAAACAAACTAAAATTCGCATAAACATAATTATAATATTAATTAGATTTTAGTCCTGTGATGTGATGTGATGTGACCTGTGTTAGTCATAGCTAGTATCAATAATGTACTAGACTAAGAAACTGGTTTAGAGGGCACACAAGTTTAAAATAATATCAACAGATTTTTAGGAAAACCCACTTCTATTTTTTCCTGTGTGCTAATTCAACATTTCACCTATTTGAGACACATGTGTCACTAAGACAGGTTTACAATAAAGTAGTCATCATCTGCCTAGCCTATTCCTAACTATGTTGGGGTCGGCTGCCATACCTACTAACCAGATGCAGCTGAGTACCAGTGTTTTACATGGAGCGACTGCCTATTTGACCTCCACAACCCAGCTACCGGGTAACACGATACTCCTTGGCAAGACTGGCTTTCTGGCTTTAAACTACCTGTTACGACTGTCAAAGATGTAAAAACCGGCCAAGTGCGTGTCGGGCCACGCGCGGTAGGGTTCCGTAGTAGGTCTCAGTTAGTCGACTATAACTCTGTAACCGGTTAAGCCTACTTAGCCGTGATAGTTTTCCTTGTAAGTTCATTACATGTGCTACGTCTTTGATTTTTTCACATTTCTAGGTACAGCCATTCAAAAGTTAGAGGGGGGGGTAACTCGTATCGAACAAAAAATTTCACTTAAAATCTAGATATTTCGCAAATGGCTCGCTTAACTGAAAAATGGTCTTCACACACCCATAATATTTTTGAAAGACCTATCTAACGATACCCCACACAAAGGGGTACGCGAGAAAAAAAATATTCATCCCTACTTTACATGTTTGGGAGCTACCCTAAAAAAATATATTTTTCAACATTTTATTTTACCACTTTCTCGGCGTGTTCAACATACATATTCATACCAAATTTCAGCTTTCTAATAACAAAAACCACGGAGCTATGCCGCGGACAGACAGACAGACAGACAGACGGACAGAGCGAAACTATAAGGGTTCCTTGTCGGACTACGGAACCCTAAAAATGACAGCCGGGACCAACAGCTCAACGTGCTTTCCGAGGCCCGGTGGTCTCAGTATGACATAGATCAGCTTGCCGCAATAAAATATAAATACCTTAATTAATAATCTCTAGACCGATTTCGGTCACTGCGGTCAATCTCAATGAAGACTAGCCAGGTACGCAAGAGATATGTATTACAGTGCACAAGCGCTTGCAGATGCAGGTGCACTCTCTATTCTCTCACTCTCATAGTTTGATGGGTCGGCAATCCGACAAGACCGGGGAGAGGACAGGCGCTGGACCGAGAACTTTACTTACTAAAAAAAATATAAAATGGAAATATTATGAAAGTAAATTAATAAGTAAGCTAGTACTATAATAAGGGCAAGAGTTAAAACTTTTTTTAATGTTTTTTTATTAAAAATTAGTACCAACATAAAATAAGCATGTGTCAATTACATCTACATCCATTAATCAGACTGTCTACAAGCAAAACATCGAGATTTATCTGCTATGAAAAATCTTATTCTGTCACTCGACATTTTACTGTGAGAAAATTGAGAAAAAAAAACAATCGAATCGAGAAATCGGTTCTTTGTTTATAAAAAGAAAAACTGTCGAACAAAAATTATCAGTATTTACAAACGTTGGGCCAATATGTGTATGTATATTGTTTGTACAGTCGGCAGTATATATCAATACCTATTGTCCAACGCCATTGTTTGGCCGCGCGATGCACTGAAATTTTGCGTAATGACGTTGTCATTTTTGACGTAGAATGAGTCATACGGTTTATTAAATGTGCGAGGCATTGTGTGAGGCGTATTGATTTTAATTTTCAATATAATATCATGATCGTTTTTTGTTTATGTCCGGGCTGTGTTTTTTTTAAATGTATTTTTCACACGTACGGTATTGTTTAAGTTGGGCGGATGTTTTTGATATTTTATTTGGTTTTTTTTTTGGTTTTTATGTTGTGTAGGATTATTTATTTTATTTCATTGACACTTTTTTTATATCAAAAATTTGAATGGGCGTGTTTTTTTGTGAAAACTTTTATTATTCTCTATGTATTATTTTTATTTTCGTCCAGTACGATTTTTAAATAAAACTTATTTTTGGCACACGTTACAGATCACACATAATTTAATTTTACCGAACATTTTAAACACAAAAAAACCCTTTAAAATAACAGCTAAAACCATGAAAACAACTAGAACGTTCTTTCCGTGAACCAGTCTTTTTGCTGACGCCTGACCTTACCCGTAAAAACCGAAGTCAATATATTTTTTGTGCCGACTGTACTTTTTATTGTGCTACTCATAAGCCTAGCATTGAAGCGTTGGCAATGGAAGTTGAGTTAAACGATTTTTAAGTATTTACTGGTTAAATATTTTTAATGTGGTTATTAAGACAAAAACTGGGGTAATTTTAGCTGTATTAATAAACTTTGTTAGATCAGCATGGTTAAGCTGTTCTAGTCGCGTTCAGCCCATGGATCGGAGGCCATTGTCTTAAATAAAATGGCGGGCCCCCTCCGTGTCTCGAAGAATACGTTAAACTGTTCCTCTCTCCAGTCATGTCGAATTGTCATTCCTTCGGACTATAAGAGAGACAAAGACAGAGTGCACCTGTGTCTACGAAAACACTTGAACACTAGATAATAATAATTATAATCTTCTCTTTTGATACTGGCCACCGTTACCAAAATTTGCCTTTTTTTAAACGACTTCAAAAAAAGGAGGAGGTTCTAAATACAACTGTATGTTGTTTTTTTATGTTTAAAAAAAACTGACTACCAAAAAAAAATTGAAAAGTAAAAAATAAATTTTATTTAAAAGCTTATCGACCAAAACATCGCTCTAGAAGTCGGTGGCGAAATACTAACAATAGTAACTTACAAGACACCGACTTCTAGAGCGATGTTTTGGTCGATAAGCCTTTAAATAAAATTTATTTTTTACTTTTCAGTAAAAAACCCAAATGATAAGGTAGCCATTGTAAGACAGAAGTTTGAATTTATGGTAAACAGCTGTTTTGAGTTGATGGGACTGTTATCTTGTCGGTGAACTTGGGCCTAAATGTGTAAAGCTAATGTACTTGGGCCCTGATTACGGTCACCCATCCAGAGACTGACTGCAGCTAAAGCTGCTTAACCTCGGAAGATCGATTGTTTAATCAATTAGCCTTTGATTTTATTATAATACAGTGTAAATATTGTCCAGGCAAGGTCTCTTGTAAGCTAGATAGCTTCCCGAGGTCATCTGGTTACTTACTGCATTATAAATTCGTTATGCAATACATATGCATAGTTATCTAAAGTTATATCAGTATACGATAAAACAAAAGCTTGTTTATTTATCAATGCATTCTTATCTTACGTCTGTAAGTGTAAAATTATTGTATTGGTATCTTTAAGGACTCGTACTTTTAATAGGTTATGTTAGTTAAATACCACAGAAATAACTTGCCTGTCCTGTTCATCCAAAGGTTGTCTGGAAGATATTTAAAGTAGATTATAGTCTATTTTAGTGATAAGACCGCCGATAAATTGTATATGTCTTAATTTATTTTGGTGTATTATATATATTATTATAAGCATATTCTACCATCATTAGAACTTAATACATACATGAAAATTTGATGAGGAGCTCGTGGCTATGTAACAGCCGCACGGTTCGACCGATCAAAGGTTAGGCTGCGCTTGGTCGGCCCGTGGATGGGTGACCATCTTTGTCATAGTGAGACTCCGTGCCTCGGAGAGCACGTAAAGCTGTTGGTCCCAGTTGTCATTTATAGATCTTTGACTGTCGTTACGGGTAGTCATAAGCCAGAAAGTCTGACAACTAGTCTTACCAAGGGGTCCTGTGTTACCCGGTAAATAGGTTGAGGACGTCAGATAGGCAGTCGCTGTAACACACTGGTAGGTACTCGGATGCATTTTTAGGTTTAGACTGGTAGCCGACCCCAACATAGTTGGGAAAAGGCTAGGCAGATGATGATGGCATAAATGTTTTTTTTTTATCAGATTTATTACATTTTTGTTAGTACTCAGCGGATGTTGTTTCGCTTAAAATTTTCCGTATATAAGAGTTTAAATCTATTTGTTTAACCCCATTTCACGTGCGCCCTTGTTTTACAGACGAGGATCGTATTTTATTATTTCAATGGTATACAATGTTAAAAAGTATTTAACGGAAATACTAAAAAGGTATATTGTATATTATTCACTTTGTTAAATAAACAAATAATAGGTCGTACATGTTATAACATTGTTGAAAGGTGATACATAATTAAATTACTTTTTACCGATAAATCATTTAATTTAAAAGAAAATTTGGCTGAAAGAATGACTGTAATTATTTTTTTGATAGACGTTGCTGTAAATATTTTGTTACTAGCTTCTGCCCGCGACTTTGTCCTCGTGGAATAATGGTGCCGCTCCTATCGGTCTTAGCGTGACGATAAATAGCCTATAGCCTATAGCCTTCCTCAATAAATGGGCTATCTAAAACTGGAAGAATTTTTCAAATCGTACCAGTAGTTCCGGAGATTAACGCGTTCAAACAAACTCTTCAGCTTTATATATAGTATAGATGTGGCCACAGGTTCATTTCATTTTGGGTCTATTACCTCTTTAAAGCTTCAGTTGCTTAATTAAGTTTCTTAGGAATTATATCACCCCATCACCTTCCACTGTTAAACAAGAGCTCATCCAAAGAGCATCGTCATCATCATCACCGGCCATTCACTACCCCACTGCTGGATAAAGGCCACTTCTCATACAGAGAAGGCATGAGCATTGATCACCACGCTTGCTCAAGGCGGATTGGCGATTTCAAACTTATTGGTCCAGGTTTCCACAGGATGTTTTTCTTCACCGTTAGTAAGTAGTGTCTTAGATACATTTAGAAAGTACATATGACTTTAGAAAAGTCACATTGATACTTGCCAGGTTAACCCGCACACACGTAAACGCGATGCAGGTGCCTTAAAAACTAGGCTGTCGTGACTCTTAGAACTAGCGACCATTCCGGTGTTACATTTTTAGGTATGACTATTCCTAATCCATACACAAAACCCTCCATTAAACTACCCCTCATTATGTAAAGTAAACTAAAAGGGTTGCCCTAATAATTTAAATTCTAACACAAACTTGTACACGGGGTAATGTCAAGCGTAAACAGTTGTTTAAGAAACCCTCAATATGAATGAGTATAGAGGTCATTATCCAAGGGACAAGTTTACTGACACTTAAATAACTAAGGTTCTCGTTCGTGTAATATTATAGCTTTTTAGGAATAAAATCATCATCATTTGCCTAGCCTTTTCCTAGCTATTGGGGTCGGCTCCGTCTAATCGAATGCAGCTATGTACTAGTGTTTTACATGGAGCAACTGCCTCTGATCTCCACAACCCAGTTACCAGGTAAGACACTATAACGCCAAACCCCGTGGGAGTAATGGTTGTCAGACTTTCTGGCTTCTGACTGCCGTAACGACTTTCAAAGATTTACTAATAACTAGCTTCTGTCAGCGACTTCGTCCGCGTGGAATAGTGGTGCTCCACTCCTATTGGTTTTAGCGTGATGATATATAGCCTATAGCCTTCCTCGATAAATGGACTATCTAACACTGAAAGAATTATTTAAATCGGACCAGCGGTTCCTGAGATTAGCGCGTTTAAACAAAATGACAACATTTCCCTTCACTGCTCAGCTCCTATTGATTGTAGCGTGATAAAAAGTATACTATAACCATCTCAGGAGTATGACAAATAATTGTACCAAGTTTCGTTAAAATCCGTCGAGTAGTTTTTGTTTCTATAGAGTTTATACAGACAGACAGACAGACAGACAGACAGACAGACAGACAGATAGACAGACAGACAGACAGACAAAAAATTTACTGATTGCATTTTTGGCATCAGTATCGATCCCTAATCACCCCCTGATAGTTATTTTGGAAATATATTTCATGTACAGAATTGACCTCTCTATAGATTTATTATAAGTATAGAAGATAGCAAGGACCAACGGCTTAGCGTGCTTTCTGAAGCATGGAAAAGTCTCAGTACAACATATATGGTCACCCATCCACGAACCGACCGCACCAAGCGCAGCTTTACCTGTGCGGCTGTTACTTAGCCACGAGCTCCTCCTTTTTAGGAATGAAATGTCGGATAAGATTATCTTGTACTTAAACATGGATACACGTAACATGTGCCTAAGTTCGTCTGTCCCTAATTATTTACCCATTACATAATCTTTACGTTTCCGTTGAGATAGTGAGTATGAAAGATAATGTTTTAACTATTTTTTTTCTAGTAGCTATGCCATTGTATTATATACAGGAAGATGTTAGGTCCTTAAAAGACTAGATTTAACTATATGAAGAAATTCGAGACAGTATAATATTTTTCCACGGTTTCACTCGAATCCAGAATAAAAATTAAACGATTGTCCAGATTTAAAATTTGATTTTATAAGCATTGCAGCGATTAATCGGGGCACCACAATAGTAGATTATTATAAAAGAGACTAAATCTATCCATTACAAGCCGGCCCAGCGAACATCATACCACTCCATAATTTTTTTTTTCGTTACTTTTCCGATGTTTTAATAGTTATTCGGGACGGAGACAAATATAACAAATCAAAAACCATGAATGAATGACCGATTCATCCAGCCGTTAACGAGGTAGTGTTTGAACAAACCCGATTTTGTTTTTCATAATTATATATTAGATTTTTACGAATAGTTTTACGCCCAAGTTTTAGCGTTTTAGAGTTTTAAGCGCCATTTCTTTTTATTAAGATTGCGAGAAATTAAAATAATGCAAAGTTTTTTATTAAAAAGTTTAAATGTACACATTCATGCATTCTACCAAATAGACCGCCGCTTTTAGTTCCTTTTTCAAATATTTTTTTTATTTATGATTATTCCATTTATGAATTCATTTTCGTTTTTGCTGCCAGCTCGTTGGTATAAGACAAAAAAATCTTTTTCCGGAAAAAATATGCTATTTTATCCCCGTTCTGCTACAATGACGGATTTTTGACCAAGAAGAGTGAAAACCTTATTATTATGGCTTTAAATCCTTTTTCACTGACACAGTTTTCTAGTTCGTGTCACTCCCAGGTTTCATTAAAGGCGCCACGCATCCAAAGATGACACACATTTCCCTTGCAGTCTAAAGAATGAGAATATGCGCTGACTAAAAGATGTGCATGTGCATCTATCTCGTTAACCTAAATGCGTTGAGTTGCAGTGGTGACGTAGAAGTATCCAGAAGTTCCATGTGAAGATATAAAATAAAGTTTTATAGGTACAACCATTGATATATAATGTTACTAACGTAACTAGATCTGCAATCACCAAGCAAAATGCGTGCCATAAAAGTTTGAGCCCCCAGCCATTTGTCAGCTTGACTTCAACTGAATATCTGGAAAAACTGACTGTGGCCGTCTTTGTCGAACAGATGACACGTACGTAATGTTTCGGTTAGTGGGAAAGAAATAAATAGAATGTTACATCAAAGTGCTTATTAGTTTCAAACCTACGTCTATATACCAAAAAATAGGTTACGTTTTTTTTTGACGCGTATTGTTCGGGATTGCATCTCCATTGTATATATGTCAATTAATAATTCAGTTTAATTATTCTGAGATTGACATATGACAAATTGGGAATTTTAATGACCAAACTAGAACTACTGAAGAAGCTTTAATTGTGACAAGTCCATCATTGACTAATTGCGACTCGTCACATAATCTTTTGGCCGTTGGTCTTTCATGAGCCGTGACGTCACTGAAAAGCGAAACCTTATTTTACTTTGAGTAAAAACTCCTTTGAACTTTAAGGGAAGCACTCGGGAAATGTATATTGATTTATTGGTAATTAAAAGTTATTTAGGCGTACATCGGTGTGCTTATTATAAATTAATTTGCGACTGACAACATTGAGATATATTCCCGAATATACGAGTAGAACGAACCCAGAACTGCCTATCTAATTTTAGATGTCTGAAGACTTCTGAATAGGTATGAAATTAGTGAAATATGTCGCTGATTTAATACTATTATACTGGATAACTAAATTAATTCGATTTTATTGTGATGGAAAGGTAATTTGATTTGGTTTGTAATTTCACAAACTGTAGGGGATTATGTATAAACCTAATGAACCGAAATGAAAATATATTAAGGTATTACTTATATTAGAAGTGATTATTTATTATCATTGAGTTCGATATCCTATGTTTTACGTGTATACAACTCAAGCAAAGGCGTGGGCAGAAACTTGTTAAATTTATTGAACAACACATTTATTTTTAAACTAGCTTTCGCGATATTTTAGCCAATGGATACAAAAATTAGACAAATTATATACTAAAACCTTCCTCTTGAATCGCTCTATCTATGAAAAAACCGCATCAAAATCCGTTATACGCATACATAGGGACAGACAGACAACGGGAAGCGACTTTGTTTTATACTATGTAGTGATCATAAAAAAATAACGTTTTGTTGTCTTTCGTTTAGGAGGAGCTCGTGGCTAAGTAACAGCCGCACGGGTCGACCGATCAAAGGTTAAGCTGCGCTTAGCGTGGTCGGTCCGTGGATGGGTGACCACATATGTCATAGCGAGTCTTCTCCGTGCCTCGGAAAGCACGTTAAGTTGTTGAACCCGGTTGTCACTTGTAGATATATAGTAAATATTAAGATTATGTTTAATGTTTACATTGCAACACCCTTACAGGGTCTATGTTTGTTAAGTTTCACTATTACTCTGTAACTACATAGTGCAATAAATAAATAGATATTTGACAATCGTTACGGGTAGGTAAGCCAGAAAGTCTGACAACCAGTCTTACCAAGGGGTACCGCGTTACCCGGTAACTGGGTTGTGGAGGTCAGATAGGCAGACGTTCCATGTAAAACACTGATACTCAGCTGTATCCGGTTTAGACTGGAAGCCGACCCCAACATAGTTGGGAAAAGGCTAGGCAGATGTTGAGTCTTTTGTTTAGGAATATTTTGTTGTATTGCTATTTCAAATTCTTAGTCGATTTCGTGTGTTCAAAGTGATGTCACTTTAGGGATAATGACGTCACAGGCAGTGGCGTAACTATACCATCTGGGGCCCGTGGCAAATTCTTTTGATGGGGCCCTATCAGTAAGGCCCGTCACGTTGTACTTAGTTTAATTTTAATAAACCACTTAAAGTAGTAATCTAACAGTTAATAACAATTTTATTTTCAAGAGCATGGGTTTATACATTTACATTCATTCACATTCACCAGCCTATACATATACGTCCCACCAGGACCGCGCCGACCCCTGACAGCGCCTGTGTGCGAAATGTATGAAGCGCCTCTTTTTTTTTAAAAAGGAAAAGGTCCTTAAGTCGATTATGTTTTATGTTTGTTTCGCGATTACTCCACCAATTATGAATTGATTTTGATTATTCTTTTCTTGTTTGGTAAGTCATATTTCAGCGTCTGTGGGCTTTTACCAATTTGCTTATTTTTTTAAGTAGAAAGCGCGAGCGAAGCGAGCGCGACCTTCTTCTTAACATGATAATCTATTATTATTTATATATATATTTTCAATAAATAATAATAAAAACAGAGTTTGAAAAGAAATGTAAATACCTAAGTAATCGGAAGCGCGAGCGAAGCGAGCGCGAATTTTTTTAGCATAATAATGAAAGGGAATAATATTTTTCAATAAATGGTCCCAAAAACAGAGTTCAAAAAGAAATAAAAATACCTACGTAATTTGAATTGAAAGCGCGAACAAAGCGAGCGCGAATTTCCTTTAGCATGATAATTATAGGGAATATCGTTTTTCAATAAATAGTAACAGAACAGAATCTGAAAATAAATTAATCGGAAGCATAAGCACAAACTTTTTTTTAACATGATTTTTTTTTCGTTAAATGGTAACGAAAACAGAAGCTCAGAAGAAATATGAATACGTAATTGAAAGCCCGAGCGAAGCGAGCGCGAATTTCTTCTTTAGCAAGATGATTATGGGGAATAATATTTTTTTAATAAGTTGCCTTGATTGATGATAGGAGAATTTTTCGCTAGTTCAATAAGAGGTTTGCTATACAGGTTTTGGGCACTGCCTGGCTAACCCTTGGGTAGCTACACCTCTGCTCACGCTTTTATTTAAGTGATAACTGTAATAAATTAAAGTTTATGTTTCTTTTCCGCAGAAACAAAGAAAAATTCTTACATTCTGTGTAGGTAAATACTTAGGAGAGCTAGCCTAAGCCTATATAATCTTTCCTGTTCCATTGAGGCTACTCAAAATTTTTACTTTTGTAATTGTTTTGGTTCTTCCGCTTGTTAAAATTAGGGAGTACCCGGTGACCACATTTCGCTCGCGTCGCATCGCATCGGATTGCGTTGATAAACTCATCCACGGCACGGCGTTTGTAATAAAATAATCGCCTATTGTAGCGACTGTGGTGGTTCTTTTGATTTTAATGCAGAGCTCGTAATTCGTGTAAACTAATACCCGAAACGTAAACAGAGGGTCAATTCAAATAGTGTTAAAATTCAACCACAATCATAAATATTGTCTTGGGAGACTTGTATCTTAAGTAGATCGAAACCATTGATGCAACTATAAGAGAATATGTTGATAAGTGACAAAAATAATGTTATTAATTGGCGCTGGCATTTCATCCGGCGCCCCTACTGCCCTGGCGCCTGTGTGCGCCGCACACTTCGCACACAGGGGCGGCGCGGCCCTGCGTCCCACTGCTGGGCATATGCCGCCTCTCAATTAAATGCAATGTTAAAAAAAAATGCTGAGCTGGCGGCCTCTTGGGCCGGGGCCCTCTTGGGTCGGGGGCCCGTGGCATTTTGCCAGCCCTGCCACCCTATAGTTACGCCACTGGTCACAGGAAAAGTAAAAAGCCTCTTTTGTCCCAGTTTCATAGGATGCCTGGTTTTATGTGATTTAGTAGAATCGTAAAAAGATGGCGAGGTTTTAATGAGGCATAAATATTTATTAACCGTGCCTTTTTATTAGTAAAATGTTATGTAAATAGTATCTTTGTTTGTTTTTTTGTGGGACAAAATAAGTAGATCATTGGTTTAAATTTATAGTGACTTAAGACAGTCGTGAATTTATTTCAATCAAGAATGTTCTATGCTCAATAGACTAAGCTCCAACCTAAATTGTTTTATAAACAATTTCTGAGTATTCTGCTTCGGCTGTCATTTGTAGATCTTTGACATTCATTACGGGTAGTCAGAATCCAGAAAGTGTCACACAGTCTTACCAACGGTTATCTTGTTACCCGGTAACTGGGTTGTGGAGGTCAGATAGGCAGTCGCTCCATGTAAAACACTGGTACTCAGCTGCATTCAGTTAGTTACTTATAAAACGATTACATAGTTGAGAAAAGGTTAGGGAAATAATGATACAAGTCGGGCTATTCTATTCTATTCTATGTACCTCTGTTTAAGCCTTCGTAAAAAATAGGCGTGATGTTATGTTTTATCAAAGCATCTCATATTTACAGGTATATCTTCAGTTCAGCATTCAAAAGCATAGTTTATTAATTATCAAAAGCCAATTTGAAATTTTAATTTCCATAAAGGTCAATTTTAACCGTATCATTCTGTCATTAATGTAATTATAATCGTATTACACGAAAGACAATCATAATAATTAAATTTAGCCGATGAGCTGGGCAGCGGCCATTTCTATTTACTCTACTAATGGCTCTCGGTAAGGTATAGGGCTGGTTTTGTGCCTCCTTTAGTTTCGACAGTAAATTGGATGAGTAAACATGCTAGCAGCTGGTACGAGTTGAGTCAGACGGTCACGTCATTACGAAACTAGTTTTGGTTTAGTACAAAAAACTATACCTGTGATATTTCAATGGATTACATCATGAGATAATAATAATAGGTTTTGAATGGAGTCCTGAATAATATTAATTTTTTTTGCATGATTTATCGTAATTGAAAACGATTTATAAAATTATTATGTGAGAGATATCTGAATATCTTCTTAATATTAAATGCATATCATATAAAAAATGCATTTGACTTCAAACTTATTTCGAGACAAGCCTTATCATGACCTCATAATTAACAGGACTTGATATGACATTTGTGTAAATGAGTCATGCGAACAACTCGCAGTGACAATTTAGACAAATGACAATGCACTTTATATTGGAATGTGCAATCACTGGTAATAATAGAACATTCTTGCATTGTCAATAAAAATACTGGCTTATTCAAGTCTGGTTGTCAAACTTACGCACCGCAAGAATCAGTTACCGCGCCCCCGGCACGTAAAGGGCTGAGGAAGGAACATGGATGGGTTTAAGTCAGTAAAAGCCTGATATTCCCTCCCGCCCCACCCACGATAAGAGGAGTCATTTAATGATTTCCCATCCGAAAAAAAACAGAATCAGAAGTGAAATTATTCCGATTTCCTATTCAATCACAATAAGACATCGCGAACTATTAACGTTCGACATTGTGCCAGTGCCACTTTTACAAACAATAGACTTTTCCCGCATCAAAGTGTACTGTACCGTGAAACAAGACAGTCGAGTACAATCTACGAGTGCGTCTAAACGAGACACGTGCTGCTATAGGCAAACTTTCTCATAATTGTTCTTCTATAATAAAATGAAGGGCAGGAATAGTGCTGGTATTATTTGCATAACTTTCACGATTCTTTTCATTCTTTCCACTTGTGCAACATATCCAAGCAATTCTTTTCTTTTATTAATTCAAAATAGTATTTATATTGTATGTATACAATCTTAACTATAAGAAAAAATCTAATACTAGCTTTTCCCGTGGTTTCACCCGCGTCCCGAAGGAACTACTTCGCGCACGCGGATAAAAAGTATCCTATATGTTAATTCAGGTTATAAACTATCTGTGTACCAAATTTCATCCAAATCTATTCAGTAATTTTTGTGTAAAAGAGTAACAAACATACATCCATACATACAAACTTCCATACTCCAACATACTACAACTTTCAACATCCATGTATGGATTATTAGTAGGAAGGCCTGGAAAAATCCATCCGCATCACCGGCAACTGGGAATACAAGAGTCTGGTAGCATTGCCATGTTGGATGGCAATGCAATTCAATTCAAAGTTCTGTAGACCATTCTGTTTTGCATAAAATCACCTGTAAAACTTTTCCCGACCCGTCTTACGTTGTGTAGTCAAAGTGCAGCAAATAAAAGTAATTAGGTAATCCTACTAATAAAAAATATGCATGTGTGTTACTCTTTCAAGCAAAAACTGCTGAATGGATTTGAACGGAATTTGGTCCACACATAGTTTATTACCTGGATTACCACATGATACTTTTTATTTGGGTGCTCGAAGTATTTATCTTAGGATGCGGGTAAACCGCGAACAGCTAGTCCTTCATACATTTTAAGCCTTTTTGGTGAAATAAAGATTTTTTTTTTTTTTTGCGAGTCGCGATCTTGTTTTTTTTTTTCGACCACATAATTAAGTTTGTTTACAATTACATTTTTTTTTAAGAATTTATTTATTTATTTCATTTCTCCGCAATTTCATGGAAAAATATCATAAAAATAATGATGCGAATGTATGTTTTAATTATACTCATCAGAGTGTGTCCATTATAATTATGATTGTAATAAATTTAAATATAAAAAAAGCATTGCAATTACTTAAGCTCATCCCCTTAATCCCTTTTGTGAGCAGAAATCCAAGGAATGGTTAATGCATCCTCAGGGGGATGACAGCCAGGATTATGGGGGTCTAACAGGCGTGTTACTTCATAATTATCTTAAAGTGAATGAGTTATTCATATTTAATATTTTTTTAAAGAGTAACCATTATTTTATTCTTTTCTATAAAAAATACTTTTTGGAATGGAAAATATTATTTTAATTGATGACTTTTTAATGTAGTGATCCGTAGCCAGGGCCAGCTTATACCTATAAAACTCATTTTGGGAAAGTTTTCCCAACTTTTTTTTCTAATTAAGTCGCGGGTGTACATGGTGAGGAAACTGGATATTTCATCTAATTTCTGACTTTCAACTAATAACTAAATTCTTACAAGGGAAGATATTATTAAACTACTAATATAAACTTTAAAGCGAATTTTTTTGAGGATGTATTTATGTATATTTGTTACTCTTTCACGTAAAAACTACTAAATGAATTTGGATGAAATTTGGTCTACACATAGTTTATAACCTGGATTAATATATAGAATACTTTTTATCCGAGTGAGCGAGGCAGTTTTCTTATAGTACAGATGAAACCACGGGAAAGAGCTACTAGCTATATATCATCTGCCTAGCCTTTTCCCAACTATATTGGGGTCGGCATCCAGTCTAAACCGGATGCAGCTGAGTACCAGAGTTTTACATGGAGCGACTGCCTATCTGACCTCCACAACCCAGTTACCGGGTAACACGATACCCAAGGGGTATCGTGTTACCCGGTAAGACTGGTTGTCAGACTTTCTGGCTTCTGACTACCCGTAACGACTGTCAAAGATCTACAAATGACAACCGGGACCAACAGCTTAACGTGCTTTCCGAGGCACGGAGGAGTCTCGCTATGATATAGATGGTCACCCATCCACGGACCGACCGCGCTAAGCGCAGCTTAACCTATGATCGGTTGATCCGTGCGGCTGTTAGTTAGCCACGAGCTCCTCCCTAGCTATATAATTACATAATATTCGGGGCTCGCAGTAAAATAGACTAAACCACATCCAACAGGCTTTTCCGTTAAACATAAATTCAACCTTCAAAAAAAAATAGACCCGTTTATCCAATTTTCGTGTCGCAAACAAAAGATCAGCCATTACAGTTACTATTCAACTGAAAAACGCGCAAGGTTGAACAAATCACGCGGTTGCAGTTACTACGACGCGAGCGTTCGCTGGTTATTTCGCAAAACTATTGCGGAGAAGTTACTATTGATATTGGGTGTCGACTCCAGTGCGCAGCTATGGGTCTATTCTTTACTTTAACCGTAATTATCTTCCATCATCATCAGCCTGTATATTGTCCCACTGCTGGGCACAGGCCTCTTCTCATACAGAGAAGGCATGAGCATTTATCACCACGCTTGCTCAAGGCGGATTGGGGGTTTCAGACTTTTTAAGGCCAAGTAAGTAATTAACTTAAAAAACATAAATAATTTTGACTGCCTCGTTGGTAAGTGGTCGCATAACGCAACTACTGTAAACGAGGTCTGGGGTTCGATGTTTGTTCGATGATTCGGTCGCTTTGTGCATTTTGGAAAATTTCACAAATAGCAGCCCGGACTCAGGAAGTTAGTGGAGTTGTACCCCCGTGCCTGGGAAGGATGCTAAGCCGTCGTGCCTTGCTGCTATATTAAAAGCAGTGCTGTTGTTACAATTCCATGTCAGAGGCCGTCAGGCAGATTTGAGAAAACTCTGATACTAGGACTTGTTAGATTAGGTTAGTTTAGATAAGAAGAAGAAGAACTTCATGAGAAATTATATTTATAAGGGCTCGCTAGCTAATTGGACACCACACTAAAAGATCAACGACGTTAAGCTGCGCTCGTCGAGGTCTCTTCGTGGATGGGTGATCGTTTTCTTAAGCATACGTGGTAGGGCCAATGTGGTTAGAAGAGTGCATAAATCATCTTAAACAATTTTTATTGTTCCGTGCGGGAATCGAACCCGCGACACGCAGCGCAACAGCCAATTGCTGTGTACCAAACGTGTGTATCCATATTATTTTAATTCTAAGTAAAACCTATTTCTAAATAAGTTTTTTAACAGCTAAATGCATCGTATCATGAAGTAGCATATCCAACGGTGGTATGCAGGCGCATAATTGCTAAACATAAGTGGAGCAGTTGCGACAACGCAGTCGTATGTTCATAGCACAGTTACTGTTGGGTCACACGCGACTGTCCCCGTGAGGGTAATGGAAACTTGGAAAAGGAAAGAAATGGATTCCCCTTCTTTTCTGATGGGAAATCATCAAATTACTCCTCCCGAGGAGCTCGTGGCTAAGTAACAGCCGCATGGTTCGACCGATCAAAGGTTAAGCTGCGCTTGGCGCGATCGGTCCATGGATGGGTGACCACCTTTGTCATAGCGAGGTCATCATATTTGTCATCTTTATCCGTGCCTCGGAAAGCACGTTAAGCTGTTGGTCCCGGTTGTCATTTGTAGCTCTTTGACAGTCGTTACGGGTAATCAGCAGCCAGAAAGTCTGACAACTAGTCTTGCCACCCATCCACGGACCGAACGCGCCAAGCACAGCTTAACCTTTGATCGGTCGAACCATGTGGCTGTTACTTAGCCACGAGCTCCTCATTTAATATTCTTATGTTTTTATTATTGTAAAAAAATAATAAATTCATTTCATAGGATACAGATGCACCTCAGTAAGTACTTATATTACACAAAAATATAAATAATAGTATTTATTATCTACATTACTCGTATTTTTTTATAGAAGACTGGTTCTCCAACGTTTCCGCAAGGCGTATACCCGTATTCGTTCCATTGCTAGCAGCTCATTAATAAAACGTGCATTTGTAAAAGAATACTGCGTATTAAATGCAACCATATTATTTGTTAGAACGACGGCCCGTGTACCCGTGCGGACGTTTTTCATTTCGTATTGTACTGTTAACGGAGAGCGGCTACGGAGTTATACTAGGGTGTGGTACAAGGCATAAGAGATTCTTGTATTTTTTCTTTATACGTGGCAGATCTATTCGCTTTTGTTCGGATGGGAAATCATCAATTAACTGCTCCAACCGTGAGTGGGGCGGGAGGGAGTGTCAGACTCTTACTGACTAAAACCCATCCATGTTCCTTCCTTAGCCCTTTGCATTCCGGGGTGCGGTAAATCTTTGAACATTCTGCAGCTACGTATTCGCGTCTTAGCGTCAAGACCGTGTCGTATGCCGTGACAGCAAATGGTCTGACGCTCGCTTATGTCACGCCATCTCCGCCACACTCGTGTGTGAATAGACTAAATTCTATACATTGAATTATCATCGTACATATCAAAATTGAAATTATTCCACGATATGTTTTTCACGTTTTACGTACACTTAATTTATAAAATCTTCATATTTTGTTTACTGTATTATTTAATAATAAGCCTAATAAAGTAAGCATTTAAGGCGTACCTATAGAAAATCTTAAACAGAAATTTCATCTACATAATTATATTGTACCTATGTTTATGGCCAAAAATAAAGTATGTAATAATAAAAATATTTTTTTCGAATTGACATTGTTATAATGTTCAAAAGCGAGCATTTTAAGACTTCTCTACAAATTAGATTATTATAATTATATTCACTTGGGCCATCCGTCAAAGATGCAAAAAACTTATTCATTTTAATGTGTCCTCAAGAGGATTTGTGACAGAGCTTTTGTACTTGATTTATGTCTAGCCCTAGACGTCTAGGCTTATTTCCAGGCAAATATTAACTCCCACTTTAGAGCCGGGATACTTCGCGATAATATTTCATACTAGAGGGAAACACCCTTGGTTTCATTCGCATCCTAAGGGAACCAACTCCAGACTCGCGAATAAAAATTACTCTGTATCCTTCCCTGGAGTTCAATCTATCTCCATAACAAGTTTCATGTAAATCAGTTCATCGTTTTCCCGTGAAAGCGTAATAGACAGACAGATTATAGGAAGACTAGCAGCCATTTTTAATAACCTATCTATCCGTAGATTTTCTTACTAGAGATAGAATTTTGACATAAAGTCCATAAAACTAATGTCAAAAATCTAGCTCTAGTAAGCAAATCTGAGGTTGGATAAGTTATTGAAAATGGCGGATACGGATTACAAAATTGGATCAGTATTATAAATTCTCTTAATCAGAAATAATAAATATACTATAGTTGCATCAAAATGGTTAGTAGATTCAAAGTTACGTCACACACACTAAAAAAATGATGCGATTTTTGACGCGTAATGTTCGGGATTGCGTCTCTATTGTATAATATATATGTCAATGTTTCCTACCTTATGGTTGTCTACACTAAATACGCTTAAAACATCAATCAAAAATTCTTCCGTATCACTTTTAAGACATTAAATAAACTCTCTACCCTCAGGAACATAACAAAAACGGTCGACTGCTCTCGATCGATCATTTTGTAAATTTATGCGCGGTACCGACAAAGGCCTGGCCCACAAGATAAGGCTATACGATCATCGGGCTATCACGAAAATAGCCCGAAATTGAGGCCTTCAGACAGCAATTTAGTGGCCTGTAATGAAGTGTCAGGCAATATTAGCATTAGTGATGTTACTAGTGACAGATATTTGTGGTATAAGCAGTTTTATGGCCCCTAAAATGTATCTATATGGTTTCCTCAGATGGGGTCGGTAGTAACGATAATGGTAGAGATGGTTGTAACATTTAGTGATGGTTAATGATAATTTTAGGGATGATTTTCTTAATGATTATCGTCTTAAGATTGTAATTTTGTTGAACACGTATGAATATGCTTCTTTTTCTTATTTATAGATTTGTGCGTGTGTGATTAAAAGCAATGGATTATCGTCTTTGTATTTTTTTTCACTAACACTTTGAATACATGCTAAATAAAGGTCTGTTCTCAAAATAAGAATAAATAACCTTTTTTTCTTACTTTTTAAATTAGTTTTACCCTTCATTCTGAGATATCCCAATATTGGTTAAACGCCTAACCCACCATACCTACATAATCTTCAAAAGATATTTTAGCCCCTAGCACGAATTATATTTTCGAAAAAGTATTCGTTTCGAAAGCCTAAGACTGGTTGTCAGACTTTCTGGCATCTGACTACCCGTAACGACTATCAAAACATCCGGTCCATCTGTTGGTCCCGGTTGTCATTTGTACATCACAAATGACAACCGGGACCAACAGCTTATCTTGCTTTCTGAGGCACGGAGGAGTCTCGCTATTGCATTGATGGTCACCCATCCACGGACCGCGCCAAGCGCAGCTTAACCTATGATCGCTCGACCCGTGCGGTTGTTACTTAGCCACAAGCTTCTCTGCTCACGAGCTCTCCTACTAGGCTAATACATAACACTAGGCTGGTATTATGTTTTGTCTAAACCTCTCAACTCAATAACAGAAGTGCGTTAAAACCTATCATCAACAGGATCCAACCTATGTGCGCATTGTCACGTCGCATCCATTATGCATTGTCTTCGAACCCTCACAAAGAACTATTATATTTAATTCGAGCAGTTATCGTTAGAGCTTTGTCTTGGCTGCTGTAGTTAAGATAGGAACGTATGCGGGTAAAGGATTCTTCAAAGGAATCGTCTAGAAGGAGTTATAATACGATGTTTGAAAATAGCAGTCAATTGAGACAAAAAGAAAATTAAAAAATAATGTGGATGCTCGAAGGTAAAAGAGCTTTGAAACTTGAGAATAACCAATTTGAATTTTTTAAAATTATATGTATTTTTCAAGTTCATCTTGGATGCTACTAATGGTGAAAGCAAACATTATGAGTAAACATGGACTGATAAAAAAAGTTTTGGAAACTCCATTCCGTGTAGAACGAGCGTCAATCAATGCTCGTACCTTCTCTGTGTGAGAAGATACCTTCGTCTAGTAGGGGAACAATGTATAGGCCGTTGTTTTTATTGTTGGGCCAAATCAACTGATGAGTAAGCAAAGGTTTATCCGTTTGCCGAAGTAGGATCTATGGTTGGGTGACAATACATTTAGAAACTCATTAAAACCCCCATATAAAACAGATGTGATTTATCATTCTGATAATAAATCTAATGCCAGTTGTCACGAGTAGTTTAATGTACGAAAGTCTGACAAGTCATATATACTTAGAATTATAGACCCTGGGAACTACAACCACTGGCATCTAAGTGGACTACTAAGGATGTGGGTACACCATTTAGATGGTGGGTTCTATTTGTCCGAAGTTCGAAGCCGCATCTTCAGCTAAAAGTCTAAGAAAAATCTATAGGTGATTCACATTCCCCACAGATTAACTACCACTACTTATTATAAAGACAATTTGTCTATTATTACAGTAGATAAACATAGATTGTTTTCTATTGTTTTAAAATAAACAAAGTTAAAGAATTCTCGAATGCTTATCAACTCCTAAGTTCTCAATAAATAAGATGCGGACGCTTCACAAAGGATCCAATGATTACAGTTAGACATAACGGAGGCGCCCTCTCCTCATTTAATCGCATTATCCTCGAGTGTTAAGGACATTACAAGAAAATACGTTTTAATACAGAATTCGCATCTATTTAACCTGACACGGCTTAAATTTAAGGTTACGTTGCGGTGATGAGCGGGGCGGAGGGAGTTAATTGATTTGTTTATCGGCCTATTCACTCATTAACATTGTTGGGTAAAAGTCTCTTATCATTCAGAAAAGGTATGAGCGTTGATCACAATGTTTGTATTTAAAATGGTCACCGGTCGGTCTTATTTATTTAAGTCGAATTTGAAAAAATGAATATTGTGAAATTATCTTTACAATTGGAGTTCCAGTGATTCATAGAACTGCTAAATCCTATTTATGTACCTATTAGAAATTTCTACTCGTCGCTTATTTGAGAATAAACACTTTTTCAAAATAATTTGATTAATTATTAATATACATTACTCTCAAAGACTTTTACTGACCAAAACCCTGTCGTGTTCCTTCTTTTGGAAAAAAACTTGTTTGAGCCATCCCGCAACCCTGGCAGGCCCTGACTCTAGCGGGCCCCGTCAACTATACTGGCGTCTCATTGAGGCGCGCGTGGAACACTACGCGCTGTCGACGGACGATGATTCAACATTTCTTCATACCCGCTCTTCTGTTCTAAGGTCGCAACCTTACCTTCTTCGGCGGGTGCGAGGCGCGTATTAACAAAACCGTCACGCGACTAAGCCCTTAAGTGCGCGGCCGTCAGTTAATAACGCTTACATGAACTCAAGATACGCACTTACCTATAGGTATTATATTATGCTTGTAGCACTTAGCTTCACTTTTGTAGTTTTTCTGAAGAAAAATCTAAGAGACACATGACCTACGTTGAGTATTAGGGTATTTATTTATCATTTTATGCACACATACATAGAAATTAGTCATGAAAAATAAAGTAAAAAGAGTACAAAGGTCATCCCTTATCGTATCATATCTTATTCTTAGGTATAATATTTCTTAGTGCTCATTTTTAGTACTTATACATTTTTATAAGGCCATGGCCCATGCTTCTAGGTCCCTTGTTTAGACTTTGGTCGTGTGTTTTGTGTCAGTCAGATAACTTTTCTTAATAGATTTAATTGTGAAAATTTACTTACTTATGATCGACATAATTATGATCAATAGAATTATATAGACTTACAAATCGTATGTTTTTAGTTCTAAAACAAACTTATCTGTATTTTAATTTGTACAAAATTAGCACTCAAAAAACTTCTTGAGGACATCCCGCATGCTGATATATGGCTTTTAATTCCCATGTATCAATAAAAAATAATATGAAAAGTCGTAAAATGTAGTATTATGTTTCGAAAATAATCCTCAAAACTATTGAATGAGCTATCAAAGTTTCTAAAGAAAATTTAATCTACAACGCAAAAAGTCGCGAGAAAAAGCATTCCCTAATAAATTGACGTTCCCCTATATAAGGGGTTTCCTATCATCCCCGATTAGGGAGCAGATTACCGGGGAGATGGATAGACATATCGCTGTGGCGTATCTTATGTCTTCCCACTCGTGGGCTAACGACCGCCATGATGGGACGCCATCGTCTGCCGCGAATGATTCCCGAAGAGTGAAAATTACGATGCCTGTCATGGGGGTGAGAAATTTTTGGTACTCCGCTGTATATAATGCTATCTCTTCGGGAATAGCTCACAGCGATGTACAGTTTAGTAAGAAAGTTGAAGTTATTTGCTCAAAAGCATATATTATTAAAGAAAAAATACCGGCCAAGTGCGTGTCGGACCAGGTGCTGTAGGTCTTAGTTAGTCGACGATACCTCACACGAAGGGATACACGAGAAAAAAATATTAATCCCTACTTTAAGTGCTTGGGAGCTACACTAAAAAAATATTTTTCACAATTGTATTGTACCACTTTGTCGGCGTGATCAATATACATATCTATGCTAAATTTCAGCTTTTTAGTAGGTATCAATAACCGATACCGCTCACAGACAGACAGACGGACATGGCGAAACTATAAGGGTTCCTTGTCGACTACAGAATCCTAATAACGCTTATTTTTTGCGAAAAGCATAATAAATGTCGTGGTGGCCTAGTGATTAAGGCACCTGCCTCTCGTGTACGAGTGTGCAGGTTCGAAACCTGGCAAGTACCAATGTGACTTTTCTAAAGTCATATGTACTTTCTAAGTATATCTTAGACGTCACTGACTAACGGTGAAGGAAAAACATCGTGAGGAAACCTGGACTTAAAAAGTCTGAAATCGCCAATCCGCCTTGAGCAAGCGTGGTGATTAATGCTCATACCTTCTGTGTATGAGAAGAGGCCTGTGCCCAGCAGTGGGACAATATATAGGCTGATGATGATAATAAAAGCTTTTAAAATAAAGCGGTACAAGTCATTTATTGTTCATATTCAAATACGTCATTTTAAAATGCAAATTTGGTGCCAGCACACGCCTCAGTTATTAGTTGAGCGTAGTACGAACCAAATCAAATTGTGTCTGTCACTAAATACGTATAGGACTATTGTATTGGACTATTGAGGATACGGGATTTTGATTTAGTAGGGTGACTATGTTTTGGATTGTTTCGGGAATATGTGCAAAAAAGTTATACTTAAGAAATCGGTCCCTAGGCTCAAGAAATTATCCATTAACTAGCTTCTGCCAGCGACTTCGTCCGCGTGGAATAGTGGTGCTCCGCTCCTATTGGTTTTAGCGTGATGATACATAGCCTATATATAGCCTTCTTCAATAAATGAACTATCTAACACTGTTTTTTTTTCAAATCGTACCAGTAGTTCCTGAGATTAGCGCGTTCAAACTATCAAAGAAACAAACTCTTCAGCTTTATTATATTAGTATAGATAAACTATGTATGTCTTTAAAATAAATATTATTTTAGAAGATATATTTTTTTCTCAATAATTCAAAAGTTTATGAGGAAATACTTTCCTTACCTTAACATTTACATAAAACCTTAAAGAATTTAGATGATATTCACACTTTTTCAGTAAAGATAAAACAATTTGCCTAGGTTCGCAATCGGGGTTCTCATTTGGGGAAACAAATAGTTTGGGGTCCGTACAATTAATTCCTTCGCTTTTTCACTGCGCATTTCTCTTGTTATAGGTATGTAAGCCGTCCTTTATGGGATGGGTTTTTTCATGTCATTTCTATGAAAGATTCATTTTTTATCTTTCTATTCGTTAGCATTTGCGCAAAATCACTACATAGTATAAAACAAAGTCGCTTTCTCTGTCCCTATATCCCTACATATGTATGCTTAAATCTTTATAACTACGCAACGGATTTTGATGCGGTTTTTTTTAATAGATAGAGTGATTAATGAGGAAGGTTTAAGTACATAATTTGTCAAGTTTTTGTATCCATTAGCTAAAATATCGCGGGCGAAGCCGCTGGCGGGAAGCTAGTATTCTATGTAAGAAACTATTTAAAACATTGTGATGTAATTTTTATGTTTTTAAAGTTTTAATATGGCTCTTTTAGTTTTTTTTATGTTATTTTATTCGATCCTTACTAATATTATAAACGCTAAAGTAAGTTTGTTTGTTTATTTGTTATGCTTTCACCGTTAAACGGCTAAACTAGTTTATATGATATTTGTGGAAGCAAGATGGGTACAAGGAGATGGTTATTGGTTACTTTTTATCTGGGTGCGTAAATTTAGAGTTCTATGGGTTTATTAAATGTAGTATTTCATTTTGATTTAGTTTTGTACAATTCATGCTGTTGTTACGTAGTATGCAGCTTACAACAAAAAGGTATTGAAAAAAAACAGTAAAAAAAGTGACATTTTAGTTCTATTTTATTTTTTTGTTTTGAAGTTTCAAATTCCTTTTTTTTTTGCGCGCTCTGGCCCGTGTTTTCCCGTGAATTTAGTTTCACCAGATTCTCGATATAATATCAGCTAGTTTCGTTTTTCCACTGAAAATGTTTTTCGATGTTGCAAAACGAGAATGTATTTTACAGCTAACTGTGTCGCTTTCGCGAAAATGTTGTTCGAAATCAATGTTTTTTTTTTTTTTTCGGGCTACCAACCTAACACTTTTTTGTTTTTTTTTTCGCATTGGGAATCATCAAATGAGTCCTCGCGCCGTGGGTGGGTCGGGAGAGAATATCAGACTTCTCTCTCAACACACAGCCTAAACCACTAATCGTAGAGACTTGAAACTGGAAAAGTGCGGTCTTTGTATGACGTAGGCATCCAATAAGAAATGATTTTCCGAAATTCTACCCCTAAGGGGAAGAAAAAGAAAAAGGGGGGCAAAGTTTTTATGAAACTGTCATTTTCGTACCTATAGACCACGCGGGCGACGCCACTGGCGAAAAGCTAGTCATAAAATAAAATACACAGACACGCCACTAATGACACCACACGTCGATTTTACTATAAGACTCAATATCAAGTTGCCAATATAGGATTCCTGCCACCCGCAAACCGATGGTAATCCTACTCCATATAATGGATTCTGCCATATTGGCCGCGCTCAGTTCACTTGTGGTATAATTGAGATCGGCTCGCTATTACATTTATTGATGTACGGTGGAGCATTCCTCGGTTTGGTGTCAGATTTAGGTATAATTAGCTGGTACTTGTAGCTTAAATGTGGTGGTGGCTTGGCAGTTAATGAGACAGGTTTTGAAAGCCGAGTACCTACGCGAAATCCAAACCATGCAAAAGTCGTGTTACAAAAATAGTTGTGTTGTATTAGACGATTTGGTAAAAGTGGAGAAATTTTGTTGGTGTTGATTGAGAAAGATTTTTAGTGGCTTTCGAATTAATAAATAGTAAGTGGCTTGAGTTGAAAAATTAGTGACGTCATCACTCGTCACACAATCACGCATTTTCACATTTTTTATGTAATTTAATAATGTTAGTTTTTTTTAATGCCCTTTGCCGAAACAAGTGTCAATTCGGTGTCCCTTATTGCCTCGGCCCTGTTTTTGTCCTGAAGAGGAAACACACAGGTCAGCGCTGAAAATCAGCGCTGTATCTCACGCTTTCGAGCGCGAAGCACTGACCTTTTCGCGCAAATAATGACGCATTAGTCAGTTGTTTTTTTAATTTTTATTTTATATTATTGTTCTTATTCTTCTTCTCTATATCTATATTCTTTTGTGTATTTTTCTCTTCTGTACTTTTTCTGTTATAGCGTCTTTTTGTGTGAATAAATGCTTTTTCTTTCTTTCTTTCTTTTCTGACAGCTCGTAAGAATGTCAATCAATAATTTGTGTCCATAACCCAAACTCCACTGTCCATGCAGCCGAAGTCACGGTCTCAGGGTAAAGTTCACCGATAGATGGTTACGTAGTCGGCCCGTTAAACAAAAAACTTTTTAACCAGGAAGCTGAAATTTTCGTGTTACTCATTTTTAGTTCAATCCTGGTTGAGTAATCGATCGTTTCAGGAATAAAAATCGAAAATAATACGTTACCCATCGAAAGTTGGACGTTTGAATTTATGGTTAACAGTTGCTTTAAGTTAATCGGACCGTAAACCGACCGAATCGGATCTTGTTGGTGAACTTGGGCCTCAAGCTAGTTGAATCTAATCGCGCTCGTCCTTCCCTTGTCCCATCCACCTCGCACTCTTAGATCGTCCACAACAATCCCACAGGATGTGCCCATTGCCACATTGTTCCTTTATGATCTTCGATACACCAAGTCCCTCGACCATTGTATCTGCCCATCTCCCTCTACCTATCACAACCACTTTCAGTTAGAAAGAGATGAGCAATAAGACTTAATGTGATACGATATTATGAGACCTAATATTGATTTATTGTATGAGTTCCTTACTGTGTATTTTGTGAGGATTTTGATGATAATATCTTCTCTTTTATCAGGGTACTATTGTGTAAAGAAATTGGTATAAACAACTACCTACTCTAACTCAAAGAAAACGAAGATTCGATTGAAGTTTCGTACGTTTCCTTATAGGTTTTAGGGCGGAAAAGTGCCAAAAAATATATATATGGTTAGTACAAGTATATGCTTAGTATATGTACATAGAAACAGAACATCCGATCACACCTTACCGCACGACAAAAAAAGTTATCGTCTATTCTCGGTCTCTCCGTCTCCTCCCGACCCTAGCTCGACGAGCCAGCCCGCGAGTTGAGCTAATAGCTTTAAAATTCGCGAATATAATAATCATATATATTCTGATCCAGTCTGTCCCTTGCTGTCCTCCCCCAGCGACGCTATTTTCTTTTAAAGCAAGCGATATACCTACCTGTAACTCATATTTTTTATATTTCCGGCTTAAAAGAAAATTTTGTACAAGAAATATATGAAAAGCGTTCTCAAATGATCGATTTCATAATTAAATACGAAGCGACACGTCACGCCCACGTGACGTCACACGAAATGATTCTGTATTAGACAGTCTGATTTATTCAATTTGTGAATCTCGCTTTACTTCACCGGTTTGTTAAATACTTGTTCAAATTATGTACAAGCATGAGATACTCGTACATCACTTCCAATCAATATAATACATAATACTTATGAATAAATGTTAAGAATCATATTCCCAAAGCGATTTAGAATTTTTTCATAAAGATTTCTATTATCAGGTAGGATAACAAATGAGTCATAAACATAATTTGCGCCAAGTGGGGGTGGGTGTAGTGTATGCATATTTTGATTAGGTATATTTTTTTTCATACAGCCAAATATCATAAGACAGTAATCATTTTATGTTCAGTATTCAAGGGAAAAAGTACAAGTTAAAAGTAGGTATCAATGAAGTATGACTCTCCCATGCACGGGACTACAGAGTCCCGGACCTTTGGTAGGCGAACGTAGGGCCGAACCCAACACGCAGAAGCCCTTTGAGACAACTCAAATGAAATTATTATTAATTTACTAGCTTCTGCCAGCGACTTCGTCCGCGTGGAATATTGGTGCTCCGCTCCTCTTGGTCTTAGCGTGATGATATGATAGCCTATAGCCTTTCTCGATAAATGGACTATCTAACACTGAAAGAATTATTTAAATCGGACCAGCGGTTCCTGAGATTAGCGTGTTTAAACAAAATGACAACATTTCCCTTCACTGCTCTGCTCCTATTGATTGTAGCGTGATGAAAAGTATACTATAACCATCTCAGGAGTATGACAAATAATTGTACCAAGTTTCGTTAAAATCCGTCGAGTAGTTTTTGTTTCTATAGAGTTTATACAGACAGACAGACAGACAGACAGACAGACCGACAGACAGACAGACAGACAAAAATTTTACTGATTGCATTTTTGGCATCAGTATCGATCCCTAATCACCCCCTGATAGTTATTTTGGAAATATATTTCATGTACAGAATTGACCTCTCTACAGATTTATTATAAGTATAGAAGAAGATAAAAAAGTTGCAAGTCCCGGCAGGTGACTGAAAATCGAAACAAAAGAGAAATATCTTTTCAATACCCGAAAAGAAAGAAGCAGAGACCTTTTTAAAATTCCAGAGTAATAAAAAAGCTTTTAAATATAAATGATGACGTGTATAATACAGAAACAGCTCCTCAATAATTTGAAACAAATTAAAAAACTTTTTATTCACATAAAATTCTTAATTGGAGCGAAATTATGAGGTTTAAATGTTTTAATGAATAGAATATTTTCGGCTGCCGTGCGAGAGAGGAAAATAGAGAATACTGACTATATTAAATTCTAGATTTATTTTTAGAATACAAATGAAACCAGATCGAACATTTGACTGCTTTGCTTTTGAATTAGGTATTATGTTATTTTATAATTAAAAATTTTGAGTGCAACTAATCTTTGATCAAATTGAATTTTATTAAAACAACTATTTAGTGTAGTTCAAATTATCCAATAAAATAATTTACCTTACACAAATTTGGATGACTACCTCAATGGTGCAATGATTGCAATAGATCATAAAGTACTAAGTTCAATTCCCTGGTCGGATAGGATTTTAAGCTTTCTTTCCTTTTGGCTTTCTAAATAACAACGAAATGTGGTTTGTTATCCCATTAATGGCCATATGTATGACGTTATATAAGAAACAAAAAGCCATTTTTATATATAATCTCTCCAGACCGATATCAGTCGACTATGCACGTACGCAGGAGATATTATAGTACACAAGCAATTGCGCAAACACAGGTGCAGTCTCTATTCCCTCACTTTAAAAATACGATGGGGCGGCAATCTAACAGGACCGGGGAGAGATCAGGCGCAGGACTGACAGCTTTACACGCTTTTAAACATGATACAAAAAACTTTCTAACTCTCCCGCATTTAACAAATATTGGGAAAAGATAAACCCCGTCCTAAAAAGACCTTCGTTCAAGAGACATTTTCTAAATATCATTTCCCACAGTCAATGAAATCTTCACATCCAAAATAAAGATGGCACTTCACTTTGCATTTTTGGTCCAATATTTGTGTCATTTTCGTATTACAAAGTGAACATTATGAAACTACTAATAGGGTTCACTTTAGGTTTATGAAATAACGCGAATATTTGGGCAAATACGCCAAGTCGGTATAATATCTATAGGTATTCTTGATGCTCCTGAATAATTATCGACAGAATGAAATTCGAATGTCTATTAAAACGGTCGAAAATGTTTCATTGGCAAAGTTCACGGCTTATGAAACTTTCCTTTTAAGGATTTTAGAGTAATTCTTGGAAGTTTGATGGTAACTGATTCGTCTGTCATGTTATTTTCATTTCTAAGGCTTTTGGTCTTATTTTACGCTTTGTTTTATTATTTAAAAGAAATAGAAGGAGATCCGGAATAAAATAAATGAAAGATATAAATGTATTGTATACATTGTTTCTTTTAAGGCTGGGTAATAGGCCAGTTTTAAGAAATTGAGGGGGTGAAGCAGGGGAAGTAGCTCCGCCCACTGCGGGGCGCCCCTCTCGCAGTCGTCGTATCGCGAGGCCACTACTGTAGTCACTGCTAGGAATAAGTAACTCAAGATTTTCAATTTTAAAACATGTAAGAGTCATGTATAATAATTAATTATAAACATCGTGTTCATGCACAGTATTTTTATTTAGAGAAGTAAGTATTAGGTAGTACCTAATTTTTAAACCTAACCAATTCAAAGGACTGTTATATAAAACCAATCGATTAATTTCGATAATACTGTTACTATCACATTTACATGTAAAAGGTTATTATTTATAAATGATTTCTGACAGGAAATTATCAAGACTAGCTTGTTTTTACTTCTTGATCCCATTCAGACTTAAATATTAGCCTTTATTAATTTTATCTAGAGAAACTAGCTGACACCAACGGCGCCGACCACGTCTTCTAATTTAAGAGTTTTTTTTAAATTAATGCAGTTTAAGTAATTCATTACGCTATCAGCTATCTTCCAGTGAAAGTCCCATCGAAATCAGTTAAGCCGATTCACTTCACTTTGCATTGAAGATGTGTAAGTAACATACAACTCGACAAATCAACTTTTTCAAAAAACTGGCCAGTGCATGACATTTGCTTTCGTGTATATACAATCCAGGTATATACACCATCTAAAATCTCTTCTAATCTGTCTTTGCTTACTATACTTATTACAGGAATTAAACACGTTTTCGTTTTCCTTTTTTGTCAGACTTAATTCTTTCAAAGACCTATCGAAGTCAATACTGCCTTAAAGGTTTTCGTTGTTTTCGCTTTAAAGTTCAAGTTTTGAGTCTCTAAAAATATTACATTGGTTTCGAAACAAAAAAACTGTAATGGAAATGATTTTTCATTCCTGCCATAATGTGTCTATAGATATATGTCAGCATAAGACTATGAATAGTGTCTGCTGACAACAATTCGTGAACTGTACCAAGTTTTTAGAATATTATGTATTCATTTTCGTTGGTTCATAGTCGCTGTGTGTCAAACCAAAAAAAATGTGAACAAACATGTACTTATCACGCGTAAATCTGTAAACCATCCCTGATTAGTCGGTTTGCAGCAGGTCATTCTGTGTCCAATAGCAAACAAACGATGGGAACAATTAACACTGGAGTCAATTAAAGGAAAATAATAATTATTTGAGATCAAGTTTCATTATCTTTGTTTACATATTTTATTAACAATACTAATATACCTACGTTACATGGTAAGAAAATAAAATTCAAAATAAATAAATAGAAAACAAATCATAACTATTGATTGTTATATTTGTTTAAAAATGTCTTAACATCAGGTATCCACAACTAGCGCGCAAGGTGTATTTTGATACTTTCTAGTACCAGCTTAGTACCAATGTTTTATATGGAGCGACTTCCTATATGACTTCCACATCCCAGTTACCGGGTAACACATGTATTATTCTTAGAACTACTGATTGTCAGGCTTTCTGGCTTCCGACTACCAATAGCGACTGTAACAAAAAATATTCTGTTCGTGGTCAGTCATCGACTACAAGTTCAAGTTCTGCTATGATTCTATGGATTTCCGTTTTATATCTCCGAAGTTCATGATAAATTGTATAGAACCACCTGACAAAGATATGTTATCTTTTCAAACAAATAAAAAAAATTCAGAGTAACCGGGAAACATACATCAAAAAGATTCCGACGAATTAAGAACCTCTACTTTTTTAAGTCTGTTAAAAAGGCAATGTCCTGTAAAACATATCTATGCCCAGCTTAAACTGCTAATGATAGAAGTTTGTAATTTTGACAGAATATTGACTTTATATACAGTGGGTGTAATTTCAGAAAAAATTTAATACTCGAAATAAACATAAGTTGACCGCGACTTACCAGCGTATGCATAAAGTAGACGGTTCGTTTGCGGGCCTTTGTACACGCATTTATAATAAAATTGATTGCCATATACTACTTTTAAAATTAAAATTAAAGAAAATCTTATAAAAAAAGCCTATTATAATTTAAACCACTAATTAGCTATAAAAATAGATGGCAGCTGTAAAGTGGATAGTATAAAAGTGAACACATTTGTATTGTAAATTCGGTGTATTATAATTAATATTGTAAAATAAATATGACATCTACACTAGTATTATAAAGAGGAAAACTTTGTTTGTTTGTAATGAATAGGCTCAAAAACTACTGGACCGATTTTAAAAATTCTTTCACCATTCGAAAGCTACATTATCCACGAGTAACATAGGCTAAATTTTATTTTGGAAAAAAATAGGGTTCCGTAAGATATTTGGGTTTTTCGGACACAAGGTGTAAGAAATCAACCATCTTTTCAATTCATCAATCAACTTTTTTTGCGTACGCTACTAATCTCAGGAACTACTGGTCCGATTTGAAAATTATTTTAGATAGATAGCCTATTTATTGAAGAAGGCTATAGGCTATATTTCATCACGCTAAAACTAATAGGAGCGGAGCACCACTATTCCACGCGGACGAAGTCGCGGGCAGAAGCTAGTAATATATAAAGTTAAACTGTAATAGACAGCTGTGTTGCTGGGAAGTTTGTTCATCACTGCTTCTTCTTTGCAGCCATAACACTAGGAAGTAGTGAGTGAGAGTGGGTGGGCGTTTTGGGGTACTGTCATAATGTATTTGGACGTGAAACAGTGCTCATTGAATTAGCCTAATTTCAATAAACGTTTTTTGAGTTTGAGTTTTGAGAAAGACTTTTTCGAAATTCATCCGCTAGAGGGGAAAAATAGGGGATGAAAATTTTGCATCATGGCTCAGTCATTTTTTATTTAAAAGAAATGTGGTAATAAGCACCTAAATATAAAGTAAAAACAATCTTTAATTATTTTTTAATTTCACTCCTTAGCGTAAAAAGTGTGGCGTACGCAAGCAAAAATGCCACCAGAATTGGAAAAACTAAACAGCTAAAATTATGTTGTCCACGCGAGCGAAGCCGCGGGCAGAAGGCTAGTAATATATATTTATACCAAGCTACTAGGTTGTCGTGTATGACAGCGAAACACAATGAAATACAAAAATAAATTATGAAATAAATGTATTTTATAAATGAAAGCACATGTATATACCTGAAGTATGCGGCCATTGTATTTATTTTCTTATTTTTAATTCCTGGTTACGGCCTCGTTTTACTCTAAAACAGGAGTTTCAAAGCACAATATCGACAACAGCTATCTTCATCATGTTTACCATTCACCTACTATTTACACCCTTTCACGACATTTAGTTACATTATAAACAGTAAAATAGATTCACTTTTACATATGAATTTTTAATTACGTAGGTTTAATTTTTATAAATCAATGTTATATTTATTTTCTGAATGCGAAAGACCAACTGTCATCGGATGACAGAGTGACATAGACCACCCGCCTCTACGGCGGTGCGCCGTCTGGTCGATGAAACAGATTTATGCAAATAGTTCATTCAGAAAAGAGATGCAATACGAAGAATTTTTGAAATGAAATCGACGGCAATTTTTACACGGTTTTTTTCAATTTGCTCGATAAATACACCATATATTTATATAATATTGCAGTTGTACCTTGTTCACGGAATTCCCTTTCTTTTGGTTATAAAAAATGTGATGGTAATCATTGAAAATTTTGAGAACTACGCGACGAAAAATTTTTTCGAGAGGTTACTTTAGGATTTTTTTTTCAATGTTCTAGATCATTTCTTTAAGATTTTTTTGGGGTTGTACCTGGATCATATACTTAATTATACATGGTATTTTTTTCTGGCTTGTAATTTGTACCAACGTCTCAATCTAGGCGACGAAAAATTGCCTATTTTATAGCTTTTTTCGCAAAGGAGCGCCTTAAGCTTTTAAAGAATTGTTGTCTTTGAAAATAGTAATTGCTAAAAAAACTGTGGTTGTTCGTCAGTTATAGGAATTTAGTGTTCGCTCTCTTGTCGAAATTTGACTACATTTTTTAATAGCTTTCTGCATTTCTTCTTCCGAATGCATACAATTTCTGTCCATCCAAAGGTTGTTTGGAAGAAATCGCTGACTACGATAAGACCGCCCATTGTACCACTCTTACTGAATGATCCATTTTTTTCTGATCCTTAATTAATTTGGTGTGCAATAAAGAGTGTATCTTTTTCATAAACTTGTCAAAACATACACACTTCTAAGTATTCTTAAAAAGGGATCAAACATAAATACATTTAATTGCCATTTCAGAAATTATTTAGCTACAAATTTAAGCTACAGCTTACCTCTGAAAAATCACAATGGACAACATATACAAAACATTTTGTCCGACTCGAGAAACAAACCCCCTGGATTTGATGGATCGTGCTCTTACTAGACCATGAAGGCTGTCAACCCATAGACTTATGTTCGTAGATACATGTCGTTTTCCATAAGTTATGGTAGCCATAGGTACAGGGAACCGTACTGGCTATATTTTACCCTTGGGGCTATTCAGTAATAGATTTCAATTTGGCTGAGGTGCGATCTGTATTTATTCAATGCCATCAGGCATTAAATCTTCCTTTTTGGTGAAGTCGACGTTCGGCGAGGGATTGAGTTAAAACTATCATAGTAGCATTTGCAGTTTTTTGAATACTGTTCTATGCTATATACTTTCCCGCGGTTTCGCCCGCGTGCTGTGGAAACTACTAAACGCACCTATACTCCATTTACAATAAGATTAGACATTTAAACACACCCCATTTACCGTTCGTTCAAACGAGTTTGAGTTATATTCCGTATAGGTAAGGATGGTGTTGAAAGCAAAATAATGTTTACAATACCAAATATTTTATGCATCTGTTTTTTGTTATGTCACCTTAGCAATAGAGCCTAAAATCGTTTGAACGAACGGTAAATGGGTTGCGTTTAAATGTCTAATCTTATTGTAAATGGAGTATAGATAAAAACTAGTAAGTAGTAACTAAGTAGGATAGGGTTAATTAATGATCATCATGGATTTAACCTGTAAAAACTGCTATTTTCAGGGTTTCGTACTCGAAAAATGCCAATAGAGCTCTCTTTCTTCTAAGCCTTTGCTGTCTGTGCGTCTGCCTGTATGTATGGGTTGTATCAGATAGATTGTATGAGATTCTCATAAACCGTAATAGGTAGAGAGTTGAAATTTGATTTTGTGCATGGAGGGTGTATTTTTATTGCCACTATAATCTATATCTATCTATATCTATATCTATACTTATAATAAATCTGTAGAGAGGTCAATTCTGTACATGAAATATATTTCCAAAATAACTATCAGGGGGTAATTAGGGATCGATACTGATGCCAAAAATGCAATCAGTAAAATTTTTGTCCGTCTGTCTGTATAAAATCTATAGAAACAAAAACTACTCGACGGATTTTAACGAAACTTGGTACAAATATTTGTCATACTCCTGAAATGGTTATAGTATACTTTTCATCACGCTACAATCAATAGGAGCAGACCAGGGAAGGGAAATGTTGTCATTTTGTTTAAACGCGCTAATCTCAGGAACCGCTGGTCCGATTTAAATAATTATTTCAGTGTTAGATAGTCCATTTATCGAGGAAGGCTATAGGCTACATATCATCACGCTAAGACCAATAGGAGCGGAGCATCATTATTCCACGCGGACGAAGTCGCTGGCAGAAGCTAGTAAAAAATAAGAAAAACCTGCCATGTGCGAATCGGACTCGCGTTTTGTCATTATGTGTTTAACTGCGTTTGGCAACACCTCACCTGCTGAATGGTACGAAGGGTTCCGCACCATATCATGTGCTGGGCCATGGTATGCAACCCTTGGTGTGTGGGTCCGATTCGCACTTGACCGGTTTTTACTTTATGAACACTACCAAGTTTTGCACGGTTGAGTTCCCCACCTGAATATTCATCAACAATATTGTCTAGAACATTAGTCTGAGTTAGGTTGCCTTTGTTGCTGTAACACCCTGTGTAGCAACAAGTTCTACTACAAAGGCTCACTAGGAAATACACTGTATATGAAGATCATGAACTCTACAATTACTTATGCAAAATTATGAATAGATCCTACCTAACATTTAAACGTATTTTTTTAAGGATATTTAGATGTTTATTACTGTTTTACGCAAAAACTACTAAACGGATTTGGTTGAAACTTGGCACATAGATACTTACTAATATTATAAATTCGAAAGTAATTCTGTCTGTCACGCTGTCACGGGAAACCGGCTGAATCGATTTTGATAAAATGTAGTGTTTATGAAAAGTGTGAGGTACGAAAAGGTACGAATACAATTTATTTTAAAAAGAGTATCCATGGAGTTTCTTGCCGGTTCTTCTCCATAGGACCCACTTTTTGGAACCGTGCACCTAGCGTCTCTTCTTGACGTTTTATAAGTACCTGTGATTGGTCTATCTATACTATTATATAAAACTAGTGGCCCGCCCCGGCTTCGCACGGGTAGGTAGTCTTTGTTTTTTAACCGATTTCAAAAAAGGTGGTTCTGTATTTGACCGGTATGCATGTGTTTGTATGTCCCCGATTTTCTCAAAAACTACTGATCTGAATTGGATGAGAGTTGTCGTTCTTCAAATGCATAGTTTTCAAGAAAGGTTTTAGTACAATATATTATACAATTATTGGGATCTGTTGAATTTCTTCGTAAATAACCAATGGAACTCTTCAATTACTAATAGCAAAGGAACCACGATTGCTGCGATCGTATGCCTGTGATTGTTTTCACTGTTCTATAACATACACACCTCTATGCTTTAAAGGAGAAAACAGACATATAGAGTTCACCCTTATTAAAGGTAATGAACATTTGTCTAGACATTAGGATATTGTAATTTATCTAAATTACAAACTGAGCCACTAAAAAGAGAACTGAAAAACTTTTTTTCAAAAAACAACTGGCTTGGAACACAATACAAATTTAAAAATAACTAAAAGACATCATTCTAGAAGTCGGTGTCTCCAATTAGGTATTGTGTATTTGCATTCTATTTTTGCAAAAAAAAAGTTTTCTTTTAGGAATGAAAAATCATGTCCCGAGTCTTCCCGCTGATTAGGCCCGTCCTAATCGTTACCGGACGGTTAGCCACTTATTGCTCAAAGTCTGCAGGCAAGACCTACAGTGGCCTGGAGTCGATTCCTGACTCCAAATGTTGATGACGTGGCTGGGGCGTGAGATTTGTCTCTCCCTCACGCAACCCACTATCTCCTTTTCCAGCATGACTGGTTAGCATTAGAAGGTGACTGCTTCCTATTCCCACTCTCTTTGGACCATGGTTTGAACCAGGGCCGAAAGTGAGAGATCGCCGCCGCCCAAGTGGGGCAGATCTCCACCGTATGTTCCACCGTGACCTCTAGGTGATCCTTACAGTGTCGACACCCCGACATTTCCACTCGCTTGATTCGATCCACGAACCTCCCAAATTAACCGTGTCCAGTGAGAACCTGCGTCAGGCGTAGGCATTGGATCTGCGGTAGGTCAAGATGCCGTGGTGCCTCCTTAGCCACTCCGCGAAGAGAGGATTTAACGCCACAACAATCCCCACGCAGGTTCATCCGTGGCCTTATGATTTGTTTATTAGCAAAGGGAATTCTAGATTCTTAATTTCTGAAGTGTGGAATAGAATGATTTCAATGGAAAGCGCAATTTTTTTTTAGTTTATAATTATCCCGCTCTTATGTATGAAAAGAGGCCCTTTTCATACATGGAACGCATGGGCATTAATCACCATGGAATAACATCTACACATTATGACTTGAAAGCGCTTACTTTTAACAAATTCGTAACTTAATTCTTGAAGCCGTTAAGGTGAAAGATATTATAATATGATATAAACCAAAAAAAAATAAAAAATAGTAAATACCAATCTCAAAAAAAGAACAAAAATATGTGGGATTTGAACCTGATGTAACCGATTCGCATGATCATGAATACAGCCCCTCCACTACAGCGCTCCTTGGCATTTTAGGTAAAATTGACATTCTAACACAACGTTTTTTCAATTTGAATTACTGCTTATCTTCTTTACAAACGGGCGTGATGATTTTCATGTCAAAGATAATAGCGAAAATGCATATAGGTAATTATAAAAACTTGATAGGTCATCCCATTACAAACTTATTTCAATACCTCACTGCTCATTCCCCATAATATTTAATGTGCTGATTTGTAGCCTAAAACTTGAACCGATTCATAACAAACATCTTTGGTGAATTTCAAGTAAAACTGTTCAGACCTTTTGGCGTAAAGCTAAAACAGATTTTTTTTCTTACAAACTTAAAATCATAATTTATCACCCTAGGGCTAAAATCTTGAAAAACTGTGAAACACGTGTTTAATCATTTTCATTTTAGAGTGTCCCTACAAAATTTGAGTTTAATCGAATAAGAAATAAAACTTACTCCATACAAACTTTCAAGCCTATTTTAATATACTTGGGATTGGAATTTTCAAAAATCCCTTCTTATTACTTGTCTAGGAAATAAAAGGCACCCCCTGTCCAAATTTCATTGCTCTAGGTCCAGCTGTTTTGGCTCTGCGTTGATGAGTCAGTCATTCAGTGTATGAGGTTGTCATTTTATATAATAGTATAGATGACAACCTCATACACTGAATGACTGACTCATCAACGCGGAGCCGAAATGGCTGGACCTAGAGTAATGAAATTTGGATAGGAGGTACCTTTTATGTCCTAGACAAGTAATAAGAAAGGATTTTTGGAAATTCCGTCCCTAAGAATATTAAAATAGGGTTGAAAGTTTGTATGGAGTAAGTTTTATTTCTTATTCGATTAAACTCAAATTTTGTAGGGACACTCTAAAATAAAAATAATTAAACACGTGTTTCTCAGTTTTTCAAGATTTTAGCCCTAGGGTGAAAAATTATGATTTTAAGTTTGTAAGAAAAAAAATCTGTTTTAGCTTTACGCCAAAAGGTCTGAACAGTTTTACTTGAAATTCACCAAAGATGTTTGTTATGAATCGGTTCAAGTTTTAGGCTACAAATCATCACACTAAATATTATGGGGAATGAGCAGTGAGGTATTGAAATAAGTTTGTAATGGGATGACCTATCAAGTTTTTATTACTTTTATTACTTTACCTATATGCATTTTCGCTATTATCTTTGACATGAAAATCATCACGCCCGTTTGTAAAGAAGATAAGCAGTAATTCAAATTGAAAACACGTTGTATTAGAATGTCAATTTTACCTAAAATGTCAAGGAGCACTGTAGTGGAGGGGCTGTATTCATGATCATGCGAATCGGTTACATCGAGTTCAAATCCCACATATTTTTGTTCTTTTTTTGAGATTGGTATTTACTTATTTATTTTTTATTTTTTGGTTGATATCACATTATCATATCTTTCACCTTAACAGCTTCAAGAATTAAGTTACGAATTTGTTAAAAGTAAGCGCTTTCAAGTCATAATGTGTAGATGTAATTCCATGGTGATTAATACCCATGCGTTCCA
Source organism: Pyrrhia umbra (assembly GCA_963891755.1). Lineage (NCBI taxonomy): Eukaryota > Metazoa > Arthropoda > Insecta > Lepidoptera > Noctuidae > Pyrrhia > Pyrrhia umbra. The sequence continues at coordinate 1,362,972 of OY982934.1, read as the reverse complement.
TGTATGAAAAGGGCCTCTTTTCATACATAAGAGCGGGATAATTATAAACTAAAAAAAAATTGCGCTTTCCATTGAATTCATTCTATTCCACACTTCAGATATTAAGAATCTAGAATTTCCTTTGCTAATAAACAAATCATAAGGCCACGGATGAACCTGCGTGGGGATTGTTGTGGCGTTAAATCCTCTCTTCGCGGAGTGGCTAAGGAGGCACCACGGCATCTTGACCTACCGCAGATCCAATGCCTACGCCTGACGCAGGTTCTCACTGGACACGGTTATTTTGGGAGGTTCCTGGATCGAATCAAGCGAGTGGAAATGTCGGGGTGTCGACACTGTGAGGATCACCTGGAGGTCACGGTGGAACATACGGTGGAGGTCTGCCCTACTTGGGCGGCGGCGATCTCTCACTTTCGGCCCTGGTTCAAACCATGGTCCAAAGAGAGTGGGAATAGGAAGCAGTCACCTTCTAATGCTAACCAGTCATGCTGGAAAAGGAGATTGCGAAGCGGGTTGCGTGAGGGAGAGACAAATCTCACGCCCCAGCCACGTCATCAACATTTGGAGCCAGGAATCGACTCCAGGCCACTGTAGGTCCGGCCTGCAGTCTTTGAGCAATAAGTGGCTACCCGTCCGGTAGGATTAGGACGGGCCTAATCAGCGGGAAGACTCGGGACATGATTTTTCATTCCTAAAAGAAAACATTTTTTTTTTTTGCAATAATAGAATGCAAATACACAATACCTAATTGGAGACACCGACTTCTAGAATGATGTCTATTAGTTATTTTTAAATTTGTATTGTGTTCAAAGCCAGTTGTTTTTTGAAAAAAAGTTTTTCAGTTCTCTTTTTAGTGGCTCAGTTTGTAATTTAGATAAATTACAATATCCTAATGTCTAGACAAATGTTCATCACCTTTAATAAGGGTGAACTCTATATGTCTGTTTTCTCCTTTAAAGCTTAGAGGTGTGTTGTTATGTTATAGAACAGTGAAAACAATCACAGGCATACGATCGCAGCAATCGTGGTTCCTTTGCTATTAGTAATTGAAGAGTTCTATTGGTTATTTACGAAGAAATTCAACAGATCCCAATAATATAATATATTGTACTCAAACCTTTCTTGAAAACTATGCATTTGAAGAACGACAACTCTCATCCAATTCAGATCATTAGATTTTGAGAAAATCGGGGACATACAAACACATGCATACCGGTCAAATACAGAACCACCTTTTTTGAAATCGGTTAAAAAACAAACACTACCTACCCGTGCGAAGCCGGGGCGGGCCACTAGTATGAAATAAAAACCTTTTTGACTTTGACAGATTGATTTGGGATAAGTAGTTGTAAAAGTAGGTCTCTTAGAATGCGGGCAAACGGTTGAAAATAGCTAGTATAATGTATTAGTAGTAATTATTTTTAATTAGTTCATCAACGCAAAGCCTAAACCGCTGGGGCTAAAAAAATGCAGCCAGTCGATGCGTTTCATGTTGTAAGCACATACAAAGAAAAGATTCTTGGTGTCACCTTAATTGGTTTAAAACAGTCGTTCTTGATATTTATCATGGTTATCGACTTGAAATTTTAAAATTTTAACATTAGTAGTTCCTGAAATAATTAGCTGTAACAGATGTACAGACGAAGTGAAACCGTAAGGATTCCTTTTACCATTTTTGGTCGGAACCCTACTAACATAATAATAATCTTTATTTGCCTTAAGAGCGTTTACGCATAGCGCACGATGTCAAGTATAGGTATTTTAACGCAAGTTTTACTCACATAGAAGCGAATGTGACTGTGTGCGTAGCGCTGGCGCGTTCTCTCGCGCTATAGGCAAACATACCCATTTTGATCCATCGAGTGAATTATTTTAGAAAAAAAAATTAACGGATGCGAGTAAGTACATAAAATAAGTAGTCAGTAATAATATTGCAAGTGTAAACAACATGGTGCAATAAATAAATAAACATGAATTTATAGATCGAAATTTAGATATAACTAAATTCTGCAATAATTTATTGAACCTTCCTAATAGTAATGATTTATAGATATATATGTTTTTTTACCGATTGCGACAGGAGGGTTATGTTTTTAGAGCGTACGTATGTATGTGTGTATATATATGTATATTAAGTGTCATTAATTTGTCTTGATCGTGACAGTGACACTATAGGGTAGGTATTTAAAATTATAATTGCAGTCGAGTTTTTTTTATTAATTTACTTGTTTTAATTTTATTAAAATAAAACACTTTATACGGATCTACTTATGTTTATTATTTTCTTTTAAAAGTTTCAAATTTTTTGCCTTCTTTTTACAATTTTTGAATTAGTTTTTCTTACAATAAGTAACCATAGGTTTTGATTCCCAAGCTTGATAGAGTGATAGACAGACAGATGGACCAAGGAAGTGTTCCTATAACATATTTAAAACAGTGTGATCGCCTATATAAACGTGAAAAGTAAAACAAACTGTTTTAAAAAAGCGTTCAAAGTACCTCTTCTTCATTTTGGTGTTCACACTCAACTCTTGCCATAATTTATTCATCACTTGATTTTTTTTTACATTGCCTGAAGTTAAACCATATACTAGTAAGCGCACAAGCCTTGTTATCTGAAAGGAAGCAGTAATTAAATAAAAGAAAATATTGTAAATAAAACACGCTTAGGAAAAGAGAATTCATAAATAATAGTTTGATTACAAGCTTGCCATTTGATTGGGCTGAAAGATCTTCTCAAAAACAATATTTTGTCTGTCCTATAAATATCGAGATATAAGCCGAAAGTTGATGAAGTAAATACTGTTTTTTCAGGACTGATTTTTGGGCTATATCTTGATATCTGGCAGGATTCATTATAATTATTTTATTTTTAGCCCAAGCCCCATAGCCATTGTCCATTTTAAAGCAACATAAACTCGTTTTTTTTGCATTTAGTAGTGGGATTCTTTTATTAGTATGTTATTTACATTTATTACAACTCGATTTTAAATACAGTTATATATTATAGTTATATGTATGGTAGGTAAAAAATAAAAGTAGGTTTATCTCACGAAGGCTCGTTATGAGACATTTATGACATGGAAATAAAGTTTCAATTGTCCTGATTGACAGGCCTTACCGAAATAAAACCTTGCTCAGGTGATCTAATAGTGTATTCATGCATCACGACACAAATCAAAGATATTTGCCTTACCAAGAAAACTGTTTGTCGAATACGTGATTAGGTTAAACTAATTATACTAACATCTATAATATATAGTATAATTAGTATTAATTCGAATAAATAATCATTTATTTCAAGTAAAAAACCCATATTAAATTACCCCCAATATGCGAAAATATGTGTTATAACCGGGTGCCGAAGCCGATCGTTGAATTAGTATAACATAGATATATCAACCTTTTAGCACTTGCTTTTTCCATATTTTCGTCATTTTTTCGTTGTCGTTTTTTCGCTAAAAATAACTTGGTTTTGTTTCCAATTACGTCTGAAATATAATTTGTTGTCACTAAAAAAGTGTATCATCGAAAATAATAATAAAATATTTTACTTACCAAAGTAGCAAGACTTTTCTATCACACTATAAACGTCCGCTATCCTTGTACGCACGGCAAAGGTCAACGCAGGTCAGGATGGAGCATCGAGCGACACGTCCTCACTCTGGAAAGCCTCGTGGCGGTCTGATTTGAATTGATTTGCGCGCAGTGTTTTATAATAGATTTCAAATATTCATAGAAAAATAATTACACTAAATTATTTAACATTTCAAAGCAGATGTTTTAAAGAAGACTTTATTCTATAATAAAAAGCCATTATGATAATAAATTAAAGAAGATATATCGATGAAAAAATCATCTGAATTTCTGGATATTTGTCATTATTTGACTTTTAATTTCTTGTTGTTTGATCGCTAAATCGGAAACTATTTTCAACTAACTATTTACTTGACGATTTAAGTAATTGATTATTATTTTTTTTAAACTACGTTTCCCTGTATTTTCATGAGTTTTAGGCATCGAAACATACGCTGTATGGGGAAATTAAGAAAACCTCTGATCAGTTATCTTGATAGAATTCATAAATACTCTATAAATCGAAATATTTTCTTAACTAACTATTTAAACAGTGAAATTTCCTAAAGTTATTAGTAACTAACACATTTGTAGTACAACTGGTTGATGGTATTAAACACGTTTGAAATTACTGTTTTTGCGCATGGACAGCGTAAACGCTCTTAAAACATCGTAGAAGTCCATATACATGTTTTGCTATATACATAGCATGCAAATTGTTTTTAGTGATAGACATAGAGTAAACTTTTACTCATCATGCTAATTATATTATTTTAACATTTAAATTCAATGTACTCCTTAAAACTATAAAAATTACAATCGTTTAGCCAATCATAGAGCTTGTTTTTAGATTGTTTTAAATTTAACAATTTGAACTGATTAGGTATTTTATTATATATACGTACGTTGCAACACATGTCGGGAACAACTGGTAATGAATATATAATAAATACTTTCTCCTTTTGTTGCAGAACAGTACATGAGCAACATTCCGGAGGCCTGACTCTTGGACCATCAAAAAGGTTGGTAAAGATATTGATTAACTTACATTAATGTCTGTCTGTATGTCTTGCGACATTTATTGACAGTTGACGAGTTTCAAATGAAAAAGTAATTGCTGGTAGAGATTTATGGAAGAAAAATACATGCTACGCCGACCTCAAATGATTTGGGATAGAAACGCTAGTAGAATAGAAAACAAAATGTATGGGAACGACATTCGTTTCCGACTAGCTATCTGTCATTGCCATACATTTTGTTTTCTATTCTACTAGCGTTTTTGCCACTTGTCTAACCCCCAAGGGCTCCCTTGTCCTAAACTAACTCGTCAAAAAACTCGTTAACTCATCATCCTCCAGGAAGTTTCTCTCCTGGATAAAACTATAGGTTACAGGTGAATCTAAGGTTCGTCTCTGGTGGTGGCCTTTCTATCGTTGTTAGATCTATGTTCATTAAAAGCTCATAAAAGATTTTCTGATTATTATTATTTGTAAACGCTTTATACTAAACACCTATCATAAGTGGCGTTTAAAAAAAAATGCAATTGCAAATTGATGCAGTAGCTAATTATGAATACAGGTGCAATATTTTAAATTAGATATCTCCTGTTCATTGAATAGATTAATTTCTGTTGCAAAACTCAAGTCCAATAAATTGTAATATTATCTGAATTCTGTGAATAAATTTATGATTTCTCTCAATAAGGACTTGAAGTTTGAATTAAGACCTAATGAATGCTTTTATTATTCATTAGTAGAGTCAATTGAAACTACTTGTGTATTTATACCTTCGCCATATTACAAATAATAATGTAAGTAGGTATAATATTTTTTTAAAACTGTAATAATTACTAATACTGATTACACCATTATCAAATTAAGACACATAAAATCGTTTTAATTGTACGGAGTCATATTTTTTAATTACATTACACAATATTTAATTTTTTAACTAATTTAGGTAAAAAATATTTTTCTGCCATACTCCTACGCGATTATATGATCATTGATCGTCATGTCTCTCATGAAAATATTTTTTACATCGAGGTCGCCTAAAAATATGCGTAGACCTAAGAAATGATAGACGCGTGCCTAATTTTTAATCCATGACGTCACAACACCCGTGTCAAAGCGTCACTGTTCGACGTTATCAAAAATTCTCATAAGCCACTCTTGATTTATGACTCCAGCCTACTCCCCCCCTTCCCCTCTTATATAGGGTGTCACCTAGATGATGTAACGACCCTTACCGAAATTCTTTTATGTAATTAAAAATATTCGAGTCTAGAATTTAAATTCTTTGGTGTCGGGAATTTTTTGACACGTGAAGACGTTTGAAGGCGGGTTATTAAAATAAGGGTTGCATTCAAAACCATTTTGTGGAAGAGAGGGTGCGAAATAAAAGTCGTGACAAATTGTTGAGTGATGATGAATTGCAAAAAAGACATGAAATTAAAATGTATTATTTGTGAGAAGTGTTTTCTAAAATTAAACTTTACATGGGAAACAATACAGTATATTTTTAAACTACAGCGATAATTTAATTTAAATGTAACAACTGAATTGTATCTTCTCATATTTGGCATACATTATTACGAGTAAATAAAATCTTAAGCATCTAAAATAAACGCAAAAAATTAAGCTAAAATAAAAAAGAAGACATTAGATCGAGGCTGAGACTTTTAAATAAATTTGCTATAGTTTATACCAAGAAAATATAATGAGGATAAGAATATAACCAGGAATAACAATGTATTTTAAAGCCTAGCTTCTTGAACATTGCAAACAAATTCATAATATACTATATTTTCGAATACTGTTTTGTAAAATAGAAATCTAGGTAGAATCCTGATAATTGATAGAGAACTGCTACTGGTTTCACTGACTGGCTAATAATTTTAATTAATTTTAAAAACAGCACGAGTTATTTTCGTATCTCCTGTCTACACGAGAGCAGAATAATGTTTTGAGCTTCTATATTTCATTGCAATATTCAAAAGCGATGGTGGAACAATGGAATCAGTGCACGCCAGCTCAATCCGGTTAAAACTGGTTTTACGAAGAGGACATTCAGGGCATTAGTACCTATTTGCTTAGTTAGATGTGAGTTTTTACCACAAAATAGATGTAGGAACAAAAAGTAGGTAAGTCCAGAAATGCCACTTTGTTTATGGTGTAATAATAAATAAAAAGAAAATGTAAATAAAAATAAATTAAACATGCGTTATGTAGGTACCTTTTCGTGTCTATGGGAAACCGTCAAATTGCCCTTTAAGTTCCTGGGCCGCGTGACTTTCCCAGGCAGGTACTGGCAGTCTGTTATATTGTTACGGTTTAATCTTAGTACTGAATTTAATGAAATTATACGGAGACAGAAACCTTGAGCCGGGTAAACAAAATGTTTTTATGCGAATCAAGTCCCGGGCAACCGGTATTAAATAGCAGTTATGCTTTTTTTGCGGGCTATGACATGTTATACTAATCCTTACTAATATTATAAATGCGAAAGTAACTCTGTTTGTCTGTTACGCTTTCACGCCAAAACTACTGGACCGATATAAATGAAATTTGGTACAGAGATAGAATAGACCCTGAGGAACAACATAGGCTACTTTTTACCCGGGTGCGCTAAGTAGTTCCCTCGGGATGCGGGTGAAACCGCGGGAAACAGCTAGTACTTAATATTGAAATGGACATGACAGATAACATAGCTTCCAATTTCACTAGAACCATCTGCTTTGAGTTTTTCACACTACTTACCTGTACTTGATTGAAATTTGTTTTTATTAGCTGAATATACATTTACATATTTAATTTTTAGGGTTCCGTAGTTTTCGTGTGGAAATATCATGGGTGTGGAAAGACCATTTTTCAGTTAAGTCAGCCATTTGCGAAATATCTAGCTTTTCAGTCCAAATTTTGTTTCGATACGAGCGTCATTTTTAGGGACAGCCATTCAAAAGTTAGAGGGGGGTCTAACTCATGAATTGCTGTCCCTAAAAATGTAAAAAATCACAGATTTAGCACATTTTATGAACCTACATGGAAAACTATCACGGCTAAGTAGGCTTAACCGGTTACAGAGTTATAGTCTAAAACGTACTACGAAACCCTACCGCGCGTAGCCCGACACGCACTTGGCCGGTTTTTTAATGCGCTGCTGCAGCCTTTGTCAACCAATAATGCATGCATCATGACGTTATCAACAACAAAAACTGACAAACAATAGTAAAAAAAATGCTATAGTTTTATGTGAGTTGTATCTTTATTTATGTCTCCGCTCACTGGTAAACAATCGAAGATCATTGTGTTCGCCTTTTATTGCGTTGTAAAACTAATAAGTGGACATTGGCGTTTTATGTTGTTTTGATGTCCAGTCTAGTCGTAGCTACGTCTGTGGCCATCAAATTGGAGCCAATTCAATTACCTTTAGGGTAATAAATTGCGGACAATGATGTTGATGTACTGTCGTGAATGGTTAGAGAAATTGTGATTGTATTAGGAAATAAATATTTAATTCAGAAAACTACCTTTTTTCCGCGGTTTCACCCGCATCCCGAGGGAACTACTTCGCGCATCTGGGTAAAAAGTAACCAAAGACCTTTGTCAGGCTCTAGACTATCTGTGTACAAAATTTCATTTAAATCGGTTCAGTAGTTTTGGCTCGAAAGCGCGACATACAGACAGAGTTACTTTCGCATTTATAATATTAGTAAATATAGTAATAGATATTTGCTGCTATAATATACTTATATATGAAAGCCGAAGTATTTTTCTTTGTCTTTTTAAATAGGTTTTCACAGGCTCTTATGAAAAGTCACACTTTATGCTTTTTAGAAGTAGGTTGAGAGGTTTGAAACTAAGTTACAGCCGTGCGGATAGATAGATTAGCAAGGTTTAGCGCTAGCCACGGTCAGTAAATAAATATAATAAATAAATATCTTTGGACAATTTCACACAGCGCCATCTAGCCCCAAAGTAAGCAATGCAAGCACGCTTGTGTTATGGGTGCTAGCTTAACGGATATACTACTTATACATTTTTATAAATACATACATATTATACATAGTAACACCCAGACCCGTTACAGAAATTAAAATTCATCATTTCAATTTCTGCCCAGCCGGGAATCGAACCCGGGACCTCTTGCGTGGCATTCGTGGCATGTTGACCACTAAACCACTCGTCGTCGTCAAACAGTCAGGTCAGTCCATGGATGGTTTTCATAACAAAGCGAGACCCCTCCGTGCCTCGAACAGCACGTGGTGCTGACGGCTCTTGACCTGATCTCTTCCCGGTTGTGTCAGATTGCCGATCCATTAGATTATACGAGTGAGGGGAATAGAGAGTGCACATGTGTTTGTGCCAGCGCTTGTGCACTCACATAATACATAATACCTTCTCTGTACCTAGCTAGTCTGCATTGAGATTGGCCGTCGTGGCTAAAATCAGTCTAAGGTGTTTGTTGCGCCACTTCTTCTTCCCAGCAAAAACACATAGGAAGTGGTGAAAGGCGGGCGTTTTGGGGGCTGTCTTTTGTAAATTTGACGTTCAAAAAGTGTTGATATACACCCTAGTTTGAATAAATGACTTTTGAATTTTATTAGAAGTAGGTCCAATGGAGAAGAATCAGTAGGTATACTTGTAAGAGTTGAAATCTGGAATGGGACCTTATTGATTCATAAAAAACATCCGAAATGAGAACCTTTTTCTTTTTGAAGTTGGTTATAAATAGGTCAAGGGAATGTCACCTTGCAGTGGGACAATGTAGGCTTTTTAATAGCGATAAGACTCATACAGATTATGAGCACAATATGTCTAGTATTTTGACTTTCCGCTCGCCGCTCCTTAGTCCTTCAATGATCTCATAGGTCAACATAAAGACAGCACAATAGACCATTACAATATGATATTATTTACTGCTTTTATACGCCTACTTGTCTGATAACATTCACATATTGTACAGTGATGATAGTTAAAAAAAGTGAGGAGCTCGTGGCTAAGGAGGAGCTCGTGGCTAAGTAACAGCCGCATGGTTCGACCGATCAAAGATTAAGCTGCGCTTGGCACAGTCGGTCCGTGGATGGGTGACCATCTTTGTCATAGCGAGACTCCTCCGTGCCTCGGAAAGCACGTTAAGCTGTTGGTCCCGGTTGTCATTTGTACATCTTTGACAGTCGTTACGGGTAGTCAGAAGCCAGAAAGTCTGACAACCAGTCTTACCAAGGGGTACCGTGTTACCCGGTAACTGGGTTGTGGAGGTCAGATAGGCAGTCGCTCCATGTAAAACACTGGTACTCAGCTGCATCCGGTTAAGACTGGAAGCCGACCCCAACATAGTTGGGAAAAGGCTAGGCAGATGATGATAGTTAAAAAAAGTTTTTTTTGGTAAAATTATATTCAAAAGATAATATGTCTCTTTCTATTCATATTTACCCCTCATGGTCACTTCCAGAAAAGGCAAGTTCCACTGTGCCCTTTGCTCAACTTGGTGCGGAACCTTACACCGTAAAACGGCTAAGCCGATTTAGACGAAATTTGGTATGAAGATTAACGAGACCCTGAAGTCGATTTTAGGCTATATTTTATCCGGGTGTATGGCGTAGTTTCGTCAGAACGCGGGTGAAACAGCGAGAAACAGTTGATGGGACATAAATATCATCATCTGCCTAGCCTTTTCCCAACTATGTTGGGGTCGGCTTCTAAACCGGGTACAGCTGAGTACCAGTGATTTATATGGAGCGACTGCCTATCTGACCTCCACAACCCAGTTACCGGGTAACACGGTACCCCATGGTAAGACTGGTTGTCAGACTTTCTGGCTTCTGACTGCCCGTAACGACTGTCAAAGGTCTACAAATGACAACCGGGACCAACAGCTTAACGTGCTTTCCGAGGCCTCCGTGCCTCGATATGACATACATGGTCACCCATCCACGGTCCGACCGCGCCAAGCGCAGCTTAGCTTTTGATCGGTTAAACCGTGCGGCTGTTACTTAGCCACGAGCTCCTCCACATAAATATGTATATATATGTCGAAGCGTCAGAGCGGCCATCAGAAGGGTCTTGGCATTTGTTTTCCATCGTGGGCGTTGATATGATGAAAACTTCAAATAATAATATCACGATTATAACTGTAACCGTTTGTACGTGTTTAATTACACAAAGATACGAAACATAACAAGATAATATCAAGATTAAATTCAAGAGCCAATAGGTTAGCACGGGCGCAGTCTGTCACCAGTCAAGTTATATCTGTCATCCCTGTCACTCCGTATGCGCATGCGTACTACTCTATTCGGAGTTACCCGCTCTTTAAATAGTTGTTATTATTTCAAAATAGCAAATAAGGTTTTAATACGCTTCAACACAATCAAACTTTCAAACTAATAACGGATTTCGTCGCGCGCCGTCACGGCCGTCCTGCATAGTCACACGTCCTCGTGTGCATTGGTCTCATCACCAGTAACTACGAAGAAACAAAACACACAAGGACTTACATCGTTATTTACTCGGTCACCCTGACCAATAACAAATGGCAACTCTTTCAACTCCACATAAGTGCACTATGATTCACAAGAAAATCGTGAAAACATTTGTCACACATATTAGAACTGCCATCATGGCTCTCAAATTAGTCGGTACCACAAAGGCGAATCAATTTTATAACAATATTAGGGCCACACAGACTTGTTAGTGCCACACAAACCAGTTTGTGCCAAACAGACTCGTTTGTGCCAAACAAACTCGTTTGTGCAAAACAGACTCGTCTGTGCCAACCCAAGCTCGTCAATGCCACACAGGCTCATCAGTGCCACACAGGCTCGTCAATGCCACACAGGCTCGTCAATGCCACACAGGCCAGTTAATGCCACACAGGCCAGTCAGTGCCACACAGGCTAATCGATGCCACACCAGAGTTGAGTTGCAATTGTGAACCAGCCTCGAATGACCAGCCTCACAGTTTGGTCTTCCTGCCATCACTCTGGGCTGTTGCCCTTTTGGCACAATAACGAACAGAAATTATACACCTTGTCTTATTTGAATGTAAGCTTTTTTATTTTGTTTTTGTTGTTTTCATTTGTTGTTATGCCAATGTAATAGACATACATAGAAAATATAACTTCACTCATCATCGCCGTCATCGGCACATTCTGTCTCAATTCGATTGAATTCATTAAAATGTAATTCAGGAATTTTGAATTTTGTATACGAATACGTAATTTTTACATTTGCTCTACTTCTATGATATTTAACCTACTCTATACTTCATGGGCTTCATGGACTTTTCTACTCTCTCTATTGTTGTTTTGTGAACCTCAAGGTTTTCACCGATCTTAATCAGTAAGGCTCAACCTGCACTATGTGATTGGGATCAATTAATGTAATTTCACGCGGACCCGTATTGAGCTTACTAATAGGCGTACTTACCCTAAAGTAGCTATAATTCTTCACTAGTAACCAAACTAATTGTTATCTCTCACGTGCCAATAAATCATTCATCATTACTGTCTAGCCATTTCCCAACTATATCAAGCAGGAGACAGATGTAAAGAGTTAGGCCATTACCACAAAGGGACTTTTTACAACTGGGTGAAACCCAGTTGCCTAGCACCACGGAATATAATTTACATTTAATAGGTCCTAGTGAGCTGTTACACTTGATTCCAGTAATAGGTATGGCAAAAACTCTTGAACGCACGGAAATTTGTTCTAGCTTCCACAAGGTCCGTGTAGTGAACAACTCTAGATGTAACCTGTATACTATTTAACATAATGTTATGTTCATTTTGCCAAAGAGCGCACCGGTAGGGCTTCAGTACTAACTGTTCTATATGCTTTACAAAAAAATATCAATGCCAAGCGCGGGCTTTGAAGTAATTTACGTCGTTCCGCCCCTATGGTGGCCCTATCGACCCAAACAGGTGCCCCGTAGCATATACAACCTAGGTAAGTAGCCCCAAAGATCGTTTTTAATGTTAGAAATGACAGGCCCCAAGTAGCTTTAGATATTCGCGTTAAAGCATAAAATTTCTTTTTAGCTTTTCACCGATGGTATTTATATGGTCAATAAATGTTAAATTTCTTTCTAGAATCAGACCGAGATAGCACACTGACTCATTTCGTTTCACAGGAACTTTGTTAAGTTTAAGAGAAGGCCACGATTTAAGATTCCCTTTTAGTAAAATCTGATAGGTTTTTTTTTTTTGCGGTGCAAAGGTTAAACGATTTCGATCACCCCACTGAGATATTAGACGTAGACATGTGTCAGCCAAAGCCTCTAGTCCAGCCAGAGTACTTGACTGTATGAGCAGGCCATCGTCCGCGTAACCGGTTGAGGTACTGCCGTATGGAAGCTGAATAATATTTGGCAAGATTAGCCGTCAGACCCCCCGGTCTCCACCTACTAGTAAGGAACGTCAAAGCTCCACAAATAACAACCGAGACCAACGGCCCAACGAGCCCCCCGAGGCACGGAGAAGTCTCGGCAGGGTACAGATAGTCACCAATCCACAAACCGACCGCGGCAAGCGCAGTCAAACTCAATGTGCAATTATGTGAAACAACTGCATTGTGTAATCCTGTACAAAACTGTGAAAAGGAATTTATACTCACATTAGGACATCATCCTAATAATGTAAACGCATTGTAATTTCGTTTACCAGGAAATCTATCAGCTCAACTTTGCTTTATCAGAGACTACTCTGAACCAACATCAAAACAGAATGAAAACTTCTCACCGGGTTCATTTACCAGTTAGTCGACTGTTTGTTTAATCGACATTTACTCCATCGTTCGGACCTCGTATCGTTCCAGCTTTAATGGGGCATTGCTTCGCGATGTGGTCCCTTTCAAAGCACAATTGGAGGAAGTTGGTTTCGTTCTTCTGTGTGCTCACTTCTATCGGCTAATACGGTGCACAGGTACCTGAAAACTTAGAAGTAAGCGCCGCTATCGCGACTGCTTTTCTCTCGACATACACTGGGCACTGTTACAGTTTGCCACATTTAAGGCATCGCTGAGAGTTGTCAATACTTGGTTTCTTTGATTCATCTATTGTAGCATTCATTTGATAAACCAGATATCCTCTTTTCCGAGAGACCATTAGTCCTTGTTGTAATTTGTTGTGTTGAGGTAAAAGCTATTCCTTAAAGCCGTGGCTCGATCATCATCGCATATGCTAGGATAGCCGCAATCGCAATCCATTCTTTAGATAAAGATTTTCGTTGTAGTTTCCACAAAATCAAATGTTGTTAAGATTAGGTCTTTTAATTACAGCCAAAGCATACTAGAAAATCTCAACTGGGCCAACCATGATGCTGCAGTACTTTGAGTAGTAGGCACTTATTGTAATTATCAAGTTACTGCCTGACAGAGCGAACATAAATCCGCAGTTTCACACCAAGCATGAGCGTCGCTATCCAGGCGATCAGGATTAAATTCAGGCAATGACATTTTGGATTCACAGACGCAATTCTTGTAACATACGTATCAATTCAGCCATGTCACATTGCTGCATTTCAAAAAGACTTTTTGGTCGGTGGGTCATCTTAGGCTTTCACGCACTCTTTATTCCGTGAAATATTTACGGTCTGACCATTATGTTGTACTTTGAAGGTCTCGGGTAATCCCACTTCTGATGTCGAAGCGTCAGAGCGGCCATCAGAAGGGTCTTGGCATTTGTTTTCCATCGTGGGCGTTGATATGATGAAAACTTCAAATAATAATATCACGATTATAACTGTAACCGTTTGTACGTGTTTAATTACACAAAGATACGAAACATAACAAGATAATATCAAGATTAAATTCAAGAGCCAATAGGTTAGCACGGGCGCAGTCTGTCACCAGTCAAGTTATATCTGTCATCCCTGTCACTCCGTATGCGCATGCGTACTACTCTATTCGGAGTTACCCGCTCTTTAAATAGTTGTTATTATTTCAAAATAGCAAATAAGGTTTTAATACGCTTCAACACAATCAAACTTTCAAACTAATAACGGATTTCGTCGCGCGCCGTCATATATAAATGTAGACACACCTCTGCTGCCTAACTCTTCAGTAATGTTATTCTGCGTCATTGGGGTCATTAAACTTGCCAGTTGACTATGAAATAATCCTGACGATTATCTTACCACAATGCAAGTGGCGCGACCACATAATAAGGCTCGTCGTGGTGAGGAATGCCAAGGTTTGCCGCAGCTCACAAGCGGGTTAATGTGTTTTCACTCAGTTTTGGAGGCTGTGTTTTAAAAACTTAAAAGATTGGGTGGTTAGCAAAAGATACACGCCAGCCATTGATGTGTGATAAAACTTATTAAAATCAAAGCAGGAATAATTCCGTTGCAAATAAAAAAATGCAAAAATCAAACCATTCATTTCAATTAAACCATTTACAGGCACTTTTGAATTGTCAAAGCATGATGATTATGTCAGTTAGTCAAAAATAGTTGAAGCTTTTGCCCGTTCCAAAGCGTAGATTCCTACGCAGAAGAACGGGCAAGAAACTTCATGGTTATTCTTTTGCAACAAGATTTACAATGTGAATTTATTTTAGATTATTTATAGGAACTTAATGATTTTAAAAATGTGAGAACAATGTAAATATCTTACATTAGTGTTAGCACAAAGTCCAATGCTGAAACTAGGCAACACACGTTACTATACGCCACTTCTAGCTCCGTCTCGCTCTCACTACTGTACAATGATTGCAGAAACATGTGATGATACGACCCCTGCTCGCCAAATTTAACCCTTTCATTCCAATAAATAGAAAATGTCGCATACCGTCCCCAAATTCTTCGTAACCCCCATTTCAATGAAAGAAATCACATAGTGTGTCGACCTCAACCGCTTATATATAATGTTATGTAACTTCTGAAACTGAATTTGAATGTTATGTGGTATTGGTAAGGTTTTATTTTATGTGTTTTATTTAGATAATAATACATGAGTTTGACGCTATAAGCATAGCTATCCCACGTGGCAATGCAGCCAGTCTCTTGGGTACGCTCCCAGTTGACCGCGATGAGGAGGAATTTTTGACGACCTTTATTAGATAGTTGTTTTTAATTATTGTGTTTTTTAGCTAATGTTAGTTTAAGTTGCACATTAATATTTTTACTTAATTATTATATCTATAGTACATGCATGAAAATAAAACTTAAGATAATTTTATTTAACAGACATAAAAAAGGAAGAGTTTCTTACTAAAATATTTCACACATATTTAAATTTTTAATTAAAAAAAAATAAAACAATATTAGCTTCAAATGCTCTCTCACATTTTTTTTTCACTTACAATAAAATTGTCATGCTTATGTTATTCAAAAATATTGCCGGTCATGGTTATGGCTGTGGTTAGAAAGCATACGAAAAAATTACAATTTCTATCACGTAGAACATAAAATTTTACCTATTTGTGTTATGTCACGCTATTTTCCCTTACGTGTCAACAATTTTAACAACGCTCTTAACATACAATTTTACTACTAAGCTTTATCTAACGTAAATGGCATTCGACAACTTAGATTACTATCTAAGTTTTTTATCTGTCGAAAAACTACTTTTAGAATCTGATATTTTGGAAGCTTTCCGCCCGCGGCTTCGCCCGCGTGGACTTTTTTTACACCTTGGGTTACATTATTCAAGTTTTAGTAGGGATCCCTAATTATTTCTGGAAATAAATATAGCCTATGACACTTTGTAAAGATGTAGCTCACCTTCGCCATGAAAACCAAAACTTATTTAATTATTTTAGCTTTTCCTTGCTTGATCAAAAGGCTGGCCTATATTTCGGTCAAAGAATTAGCATTGCCATCCAACATGGTAATGCAGCCAGCCTTTTGGATACGACACCCGTTCACAGCGCTGTGGATGAATATTTTGATGCTTAATCTTAATTTAATATTATTGTTTTTATTTTAGGCTGGCAAAAAAAAAAAAAAAAAATACTTTCAAGTTTCTTTTCCATTAGGCACATTTTTTTAATCCACTAAAAGTCCCATCTACTCCTATATTTTGTCATAGACATCCAATCTACATAAAATGTAGCACCAAAGTTGATTCTAAGATGTTACCAATGTTATGACGCGTAAATAAAATATGTATGACGTCACCTGCCGCGTCACGGTACTGACGTAACCTCTGACGCGACGCAAACGTCATTCTTACCTCGTGTTATGTTAAATCGGTGAGACGGTTTGTGAATATGAATGAAATTGTTCGCGGCGAGAGTGGTAAGTTAATTTAAATTTGATGGTTACCACTTACCATACATAAGTGGTGATGAAGTACTGATGTTCCCACTGTTGGGATTAAGGCTTCTCTGTCTGTGGGGTGGAGTGGGTTCTAGTCCACCATGTGTAGAGGAGAGGCAATCATTCGCCTGTGACTTCGTCTGTGTGAAAATCGATTTGGGGAGATAAGTACCAGGATAAAATTATCTATATGTTTAATTAGGTTCCACATCCAAATCTATTTATCGTTATTCCGTAATTGCAATTACAAAACATCTGAACAGTCAAACATACAATAACATCCACACTGATATTATGAATGCGAAAGTGAGTTTGATTTTAACACCGTAACGACTAAACCGATTTAGACGATATTTGGTATGATGATAAATGAACCCCTGGATACGGTTATAGGCTTTTATCCGGATCCGTGAAGAATGCCGTTTACACCGCGAGAAATAATATAATATCTGATCAAACTCCTTTAAAAACCACACAAATCCGCCGCCATACTAGAACGCTGTATTGTCACAAGACGCACACAAGTACAACGCTGCTACACACACACACACACATACTAACACAAGGAGATTATCTCAAGCTGCAATGTCGTACAAATGAAACTGATGAGCCCGCCTCTGCAGCCGACGTAATCGCATCCTCAATTTAATGAAATGTTACAAGCAGGCAATGAGGTCGAAGATCGCTCTTGTGATTGTCTGCGGGACTTGTGTAGGTACTGTATACGTCTTGTAGAAGGGACAGGCGCGGGTAATGATATGTATGTGGTGAACGATACAAGTACTATTCTGTCTTCATATGCCGGAATAAAAAGCCGGAAATATTTATATCGAGTTAAATAGGTACTGTAGGGATTGCGTAGTCAGAGGTGGAGGATTCGAAGATTAAATCAAAGAAAACTTTTAGACTTTTTCTTTATTTCATGCTCTTTATATATTCGTAGTATTTTTTCCTGATTTCATGTATGTACTAGTCTTAATATCGAAAAAAAATAGTTACGGTCTTTTTTTCTTATGATGTTATAGCTGTGTAACAGTGGGACTAAGCACGGACCGCTTTAGAAAAAGTATTTCATTAGTGAGCATTTTATTTGAGATTTTCGCGCAGATCATTCTAGCTCATCTCATGGCGAAAATATTAACCAGTCAGTAAGCTGGTAGGAAGAATGACTACTCAGGGTACAACAAGCATTCATTTGGGTATCACCGGTTATTTTCTGGACTTTACAAAAACTTCAATATTTTTTTTCCCTGTGAACTTTAAAAAAAATACGAGTATTATTTTAGGCACATTGTAATTTAAATTCAAAATATCAACATTTATCACAAATTCAACATGATTTGCTAGTCGCCACAAATGACCGTCAATTTTGCTGTCAACATTATCTTGGCTGTCAAACTGTCAACCCTTTCACTGCTACTGTTGAACAAATACTTGTGCAGTTCGTGCGTTATCTAGATCTGTAGTAACGAGGTTGTGCGGGTTGACGCCCGCCGGTAATGGGGGGTTACCTTTGATACTGAATTTGTGAGTTGTGGAGACGAGAAGGGTTAAGTGTACGTCATGGAAAGTGTTATTGCTTTGCTGAAATGCACGGTTTCGTGGAGTTATTTGATTCGTTATTAACCCTTTTGATATTTTTTGACAGGAAATTAATATGGCTGTCAAGATAATCACTTTAATATGCAATTTGCGTCAATAGCCACTAGGATAAAGGCGTAGATTTTTTGACAATCGCCACTAGGATAAAAGCTGATATATTTAAAATTTTAAGTTTTAATTATTTAATGTTAAATCATTACAAACAGAAAAAGGCTGCTATTTTTCTAATTTGAATGTCAAAGTTAAATGACCTAGAAATTCATCTAGATTTTTAATTACTCTGCTATGCTTGTAATCAATAAGATTTATGAGAGTGATCGACCTATTAAAATTGTTTCTAGACTATAAGTTCGATCGTAAAATCTGGATAATTGGCTAGAATCCGCATTGAAACAAAAAAATACATTATACACGTGTAAAGAATTTAAACACTTAGATATAATATAATTGGATGGTTGTGTTTTTGTTTTTTGTTAACTTTTGACGGCGGCTTCGCTCGCTATTCAATTATCGGATCTCCGTCTCATCCCTGTAGGTTCTGAATTTTCCAAAAATTCTTTCGTATTGGATGTTTGAAATGTAAAAGGGATCAATACTCAAAATTTCAATGTTTTTAGTAACAGCAGTTCAGGCTCTTTATTAACGAACTAGCTTCTGCCAGCGACTTCGTCCGCGTGGAATAGTGGTGCTCCGCTCCTATTAGTCTTAGCGTGATGATATATAGCCTATAGCCTTCCTCGATAAATGGACTATCTAACACTGAAAGAATTATTTAAATCGGACCAGCGGTTCCTGAGATTAGCGCGTTGAAACAAAATGACAACATTTCCCTTCACTGCTCTGCTCCTATTGGTTGTAGCGTGATGAAAAGTATACTATAACCATCTCAGGAGTATGACAAATAATTGTACCAAGTTTCGTTAAAATCCGTCGAGTAGTTTTTGTTTCTATAGAGTTTATACAGACAGACAGACAGACAAAAATTTTACTGATTGTATTTTTGGCATCAGTATCGATCCCTAATCACCCCCTGATAGTTATTTTGGAAATATATTTCATGTATAGAATTGACCTCTCTACAGATTTATTATAAGTATTATTATAAGTATAGATAAATCAGTCAGGGCAAGTCATTATAATTATATAATAATATGTATAGTATACAGTGTGTTTTTTGTGGCTATTATATATTTGTCCCTGTCAAATACGATCTATACATATAAAATGCTTTATCCTGAATGACTGATGGATCAACGCACAGCCTAAACCACTGATCGTAGAGACTCGAAACTTGGAGGGTAAGTTCTTTGTATGACGTAGGCATCCGATAAGAAAGGATTATCCAAAATTCTAACCCTAAGGTCCGTGTTCACCGACAGTGAAATAACCATTGGATTCGTAATCGGGCCGCTAAACAAAAACAGTTGTTTAACTATGATGCGGGAATTTTCATGTTCACCACTTCTTGAACAGCATCGGTTGGTTAATCAACTGTTTGACGAATGAAAGACCGAATGATATATTACCCTTCCAAAGAAAGAAGCATCAAATATGACATTTTGTCTCATATTTAGATACTAGATACGTCGAAGTGACACTGATTCTTAATTTAGCAGCATTACATCGTAGAACAACCAACAAGCTTTATACTTTTTTACTAGCAAAAAGTATTTATTCTATGAAATATAAATTGTAAGTAGGTTGAAAACTAAGAAAATATTGAATATAATAGATAAAAAGCAGCATATTCCTTCCTAATATTAGCTACAATTAAATAGAAATTGATTGAAATTCAGTCTAGCGCTTTTTTTATAATTTACTATCATGTAAAATATGCGGAATGTTTGCAACATTTGTTTGTTTGCAGGGTTTTCAAAATAAATAATTATGTTTCTTCAGAAAGTGATAAAGGACACCGTGAAATAGGGTAAAACAAGTTTTTTTTGAAAATTCAAGACAAAAAAATATTATACAAGACCTCATTTGTAATTGTGAAACGTCAAAATTCTCTGATTAAGTACTAACCGGGACTTTAAACAACCTCTCCCACCTCGGTTAGCGATAACAGTTGATTACTGTGTTTAATCAGTTGATTTGCTTTGGTGAACATGAAAATTCATGGTAAACAGCTGTTTTCGGATTATCGGACTGTTACATTGTTGGTGAACTTGGCCCTAAGAGGTTGAAAAAATGGGGGTAAAGTTCGTATGAAACTCTGACATTTTTTATTTAAATTCGTATAGCCCACGCGGGCGACGCCACTGGTGGTATAAGCTAGTTTATTAAATAAACCTAATCAATCATACATAATTAGATACCTATTATAATATACCTATATTTATTTGACATTCAAAAACAATTCCAAATCCCTGAGCTCTCGGATTAAAGCGTGTATGTAGGCAATTTAGTACTTAGAATAACTAGAACTAGTTAACATGGAAATGAAATGAAATTACCATGTTAATTAAAGTAGGCTCGTACGCGACATACTGCTGTGTAGATGGAAGAGTTTATGCCGAAAACTTGGGTTATAATTTGGCAAACTAGTAGGTATTTGTGGTGAATGAAAACTTGAAACTAAAGATGCCAATGCACTCCACGTCATTTTATGTTAAACTAGCTTCCCGCCAGCGGCTTCGCCCGCGTGAGTTAAAAAATGACAGAGTTTCATACAAAATTTGCCCCCCTTTTTCACCCCCTTGGGGGTAGAATTTATCAAAATCCTTTCTTAGCGGATGCCAACGTCATAACATCTACCTGCATGCCAAATTTCAGCCCGATCCCTCCAGTGGTCTGGGCTGTGCGTTGATAGATCACTATGTCAGTCAGTCAGTCACCTTTGAGTTTTATATATATTTAGTTTTTTATATATATTTAGATTCAGATGATTTGTTTTACAAGCTATGGAATGCTCTGCCACTGACTGTCAGACGCTCCCAGTCTCTAACTATTTTCAAGAAAATGGTGAACGACCATTACTTGACTCATAAGTACTGTGACTACGTTTTTTGTTATATTTGTATAATTATCCCTTTTTAAGTCGTGGTGGCCTAGTGGTAAAGGCACCTGCCTCTCGTGTACGAGTGTGCGGGTTCGTAACCTGGCAAGTACCAATGTGACTTTTCTAAAGTCATTATGTACTTTCTAAGTATATCTTAGACATCACTGACTAACGGTGAAGGCAACACGTGAGGAAACCTGGACTTGAAAAAGTCTGAAATCGCCAATCCGCCTTGAGCAAGCGTGGTGATCAATGCTCATGCCTTCTCTGTATGAGAAGAGGCCGTGCCCAGCAGTGGGACAATATATAGGCTGATGATGATGATGATCCCTTTTTTGTATTTATATTATTACGCATATTCTAATGTACGCCGTAAACTGCCTGTTCTTTCTATTCTTATACAATTTGACTCCATCCAAAGGTTGTCTGAAAGATATTGCTTTTAGCGATAAGACCGCCTATTGTACTGCTGTATATTTGTTTGTCCTATTGGTGTACAATAAAGAATGTTCTATGTATCTATCTATGAATTAGAAAGATTTATTTATTTATTTTAGTTCAAATTGGAACGGCCTAGACCAATTACACCAACTGAATCAATTATCCAGGATCAATTTCGGCACAAATTTTCTCCCCGTGGTTTCGGAACAGCAAAACACGCTTGAACAGCATTGGAGGGCGCCACTTCTCAATTGTTGGGTCTCCGTATTCTTGGGCAAACACTTTAGGACTATAACATTATAATAATGTAGTAGGCGAAAATAATAAGATGGGCGCTATCGTAAATGTCGTAAACGTGTAAATGGAAATAGTATAATCCTCTTACTGAGAGCTATCCTAATCATCCTTGGTTTGTAGAACATTCTACGATTTTCTGTAGTTTAGAAAATAGAACCATCTTATTCATAAAAATGCTTTTCGCTTAATAATACTATTGTAGCATGTTTTGTCTTTCTGACAAGTTAAAATTAAGTTTTTTGGAAAGAGGAAAATATATTAGGCTTATGAGGTGAATGACTTTATCATGGACAAGACAGTTAATATATATACAAATAGTATATATAATAAGTAAATTGTTCTAGAATTTGGAGTTTTTTATGATAATTCTTACTATCTGACAACTGGGTAAAGATCTCTCCTATCTTTTTTCATTCATGCTTTTGCGGCTTATGCTATGTTCATCATTAGCCGTCTAGCGTTTTACCAACGTATGTTGGTTTCGGCTTCAGTCTAAACCAGATGCAGCTGAGTACCAGTGCTTTACATGGACCGACTGCCTATCTGACCTCCACAACCCAGTTACCGGGTAACACGATACCTCTTAATAAGACTGGTTGTCAGACTTTATGGCTTCTGACTACTCTTAACGACCATCAAAGATCTATAAATGATAGCCGGGACCAACTGCTTAACGTGCTTTCCGAGGCACGGAGGAGGCTCGCTGTGACATAGATGGTCACCCATCCACGGACTGACCGCGCCAAGCGCAGCTTAACCTATGATCGGTCGAACCGTGCGGCTGTTACTTCCAGAAGAAAAAAGTAAAATGGTATATCAACCACGGCAAATTTAGTTGTTTTTTAAATCAGGACCAACTTAGATTTGAAGATTTTTTTTAATGATATTGTATTTACCCCTAAACCTAGTAGAACACACCTACATACATATTAAAAACTATTTTATATTCACAGCCTAGTGTTATGCGCACACGCATAACGTCTATTGACACCGAAATACCGGCGCGAAATCGCGGGTAACACCTAGTTACGTATACCGGTTCGCGACGATCAACTCTTGCGCAAGTCACGTAACGTGTTACCAGATCTTGATATTGAACAGATAGGTCTATGAACTGGTTTATTGTACAAGTATGCTGATTTTGAACCAATGAAGGGGTGTCGAACTTTTGATAAGGTCAATGTACTGTTATATTTCATTAAGGTCTATTTTTGGATGATGTATGGCATTTTTATGTGTTGACAAATTTCAGATGTCGCGTTAATTTTTGTGCCTAACAATGAATTCTGACGGACTTTGTTCACAATATTCTTTTGAGCAAGTTACTGCGTTTTGTCTGGTACCTACAAAAAGAAAATAATGCATTTTTTTTTTATCCGCAAACCTAAGATTATGAGGCTGAATTAGGAATAAACTAGATCTGGATCTGGATTCACAGTGTATCCCCTTAAGAATAAGAGGAAAATGTTTTGGACGTGAAGTTTTGACTTCTCAATGTTTCGCAAATCGATCATAACTTTTATCGGCTGTTAAAAACTCAAAGAAAAATAATATATACACAGAATAAGACAAGTATTTATGTAACCCCACTCTAAAAGATCGCCATTATCCTTAACGTATCGATAAGCAACACAAACAACCTAACGAATACCAAACACATCGATTGAGCTCCCTTTTTGTCTGTTCCAGGTAAACATCACCCCGTACGGATTTGCCTGCTTTTTGTCAAAGTAAGTGGCTGCAGTATCAAAGGCCAATTACGGCGATGACGGCTTTATATCGAGCGAGATTTTGACGTGTTAGCAGACCATTGATGTTTTTGTTTTGGTTTTAAAATTAAACTGTCGTTGAGAATGCGCGATGGATTAGGTGGATTTTGTAATCTTTGGGTGTTTGAATTGCTAAAAAGAATAGAATAGAATATTCTTTATTATGTACACCAAAAGAAAATCATATGATATTGGAAAATTTGTTACAAGGGTGACACAATGGGCGGTCTTATCGCTAAAGGCGATCTTTTACAGATAACCTTTGGTAGCATTTAGAAGCATAGTTTTTAAGAATGAGTTTTTTTTACTACATGACCTATTGCAGTATTTCTAGCAGCATTCGAACTGCTTAACCGTACAATAATTGGAAAAATGAGAATTATCATATAACTCCTCTAGCTGTGAGTGGAGTGGAAGGGAGTGTCAGACTCTTGACTAAGACCCATCTGTGTTCCTTGAATTCCCTTTCCATTCTGGGCCGCGGTAAATCTTTCGAACATTCCGGTAACCCTTGTAGTAAGAATATAATTTCTTCTTATTAAATCTAATTTTGGATTTCAAAGTAGTCAGTTCAAATAGATTATTTTTCCAACACTTTTCCTAAAGGATAGTTGTATTTTTCGAGTTAAATCCTACTAATAATATTAACGCGAAAGTTTGTAAGAATGTATGGATGTATGTTACTCTTTCACGCAAAAAATACTAAACGGATTTGAATGAAATTTGGTACACACATAGTTTATAACCTGGATTAATATATAGAAAAGTTTTTACCCGGGTACGCGAAGTAGTTCTCTCGATATGCGGGTGAAACCGCGGGAAACAGCTAGTCATATTAACTTGTACGTTCGTGCTACCCATATTATAGTCAATAATATTGTTTTACTAACCCACAGTGAAACTCAGGACGGCTGAAGAAGGTCCTTTTAACAAAACGTTGCTAATATATTTAGAGTCATTGAACAATTTAAGCTAATTAACAGACCCGCTCACGACTAGCGTGGCCATGAAACTAATCTTTAAGGGACAAGTTTAATGGCGCACTTACTATAAGCTAGCACAGTATTACGATATCTCCCTACAGTAGCGCAACGAATGTACTTAAGCGGAGCAACGACGGGGAACTCGCGGGGAGACGGGCGGTGTCAACCGCGTCCCGCAAACACGGTAACTTTGCGGGGCGGGGCGCGAGGGGCCAGACGCGGTCGTGTTTTATTGAAAATTGTTTCGCTTCATTGTTATTTTTTTTGCCATTTTGTAACAACCTTAGCGTATCTACTTACGCCGGCATCGCGCGTCATCAATAGTGTTGCGCTACTGTAGGGAGATATTATCGTAATACTGTGACGCTAGCCTTTGTCCTCGTTATTAAAACCTACTAGCTGTTTCCCCGTCCCAAGTGATATACTTAATGCACCTAGATAAAATCTACCCTATGTCTTTCACCAGGATTCAAGCTATCCTCATACCAAGTTTTATCTAAATCGCTAAATACATACACTTTAGCATTTATAATATTAGTAAGAATTGATGTGTTGTATGGAATTTCATCCAAATCCACATACATCCTCACAAACTTTCTCATTTATTAATAGGATGTAAATTTTTCTTCAAAATGGGGGAAAATGGTACTAAATATTAGTAGGATGTCAATTTTTCTTCGAAGTGATACTAAATGCTCTTTTTTCCGTAACGATCTATGTACTTCATTACCGTTTTTTTCACGTATTCAAATGTAAAAAACACGTTCCCCAATTATTTAAAATCAATTGACGAATCGGGGTCAATACCAGAAAGTACACTTTTCGAATAAAAAATCCACAATTCCTGGAAGGGCCATTTCTTTTCAAAAGGATAGCACCCAACCCTTTTAAAAAAAGCTTTTTAATGATACATTCGATGGTACGGATTCTCTTTTTGAGGGCCTAAGTATGTGTAAAGGTCTAACGAACCGTAAGTTGTAGCTTTTACTGAAGACCGAAGGTAACAATAGAGAAAGTTACCGATATTGACATTTTAAAATGTTACAATTTTAAGAACAAGGTCGTGAACCATAGATCACGTATTAGTATAGACCACAGTTTCTCCCGCGTCCCGAGAGAACTATTTAATGCACCTAGATAAAAATATCCTGGAACCATCTCCAGGGTCCTATTTACCTTTCTACCAAATTTCATTTAAATCGGCTCAGCCGTTTTACCGTGAAAGCGTAACAAACAAACTCACTTTAGCATTTATAATATGATAATTATATAAATATTATAATAAATACCATCTATATAGAAAAGATAGAACACTGTCATTGAATATTAAAAAAGAAAAAAAAATACTCTGTCTCACTCTCTCAATATTTAAAACAATCCCGATTAGTTTCAAAATCGTGGAATCAATACAACCGGTGGTAATTTTCAACCCTGTTTCATCCCCCATATCAACCCCCTGTAGGCGCGTTCAAAGTTTCTTCAACCTGTTTTTGATAGAGGGAATTTCTTAACTTAGCTTCGCTGATGATACCTGGGGTTTTGTATTATTTTGTATTATCATGATTGTTTTCCTCGAAGGGGTAAGCAGATATAACATATAGTAGCTCATTTTACAAATGTCTGTCTGTCTGTCTGTTACGGTTTCACAGGAAAACGACTGCGCGATTTTGAAATAGTTTTCTTCCAGTTGAGGCTGAGTGAACCATCTCCTCTATAAATCCTATGTTCTTTTTCAGGATTCAAGCTTCATCCATATCTTTCATCCAAATTAAGCTGCATTATCGTGAAAGCATGACAGACAGACAGATACAATTTTTATATATAAAGCTAGGTTTACACTAAGACACGAAACACCGTACAGTCAGTGTATAGAGCGAGTGTCTGTTTGTAAACAGGTATGGGACATTTATTGCGATACTAGAAAAGTGTGGCGACAGCGGCTTTGCAAAGAAACTGTAGTAGTGTGAACAATATTTAAAAAAATAATTTCACACTAGTTTTCCGCCAGCTGCTTCGCCCGCGTGCGTTAAACAGATTCAAATTAAAATTGAGAGTTTCATACAAACTTTGCTCCCCTTTTTCACACCCTTAGTGGTAGGATTTCGGAAAGTCCTTACTTATGAGATGCTTACGTCACACAAAGAACATACCCTCCAACTTTTAGGTTTTTACAATCAGCGGTTTAGGTTGTGCGTTGATTCTTCAGTCAGTCAGTCAGTTATTTAGTACAAAGCATTTTACCTATATATTTTGATTGATTGACATTTGTGTCGCAATTTCTGTCGTATTATACTTCATACTTAAGTATAGTTTAGATTTAGTTTCCTATAGCCAACATTGTTTCTATACGCATTATAAAAAGGAAATCTGTATCGTTTACGCATGTTAAGTTTTATTTGCTTCTATCTTTTCACCGTTAAGTTAATTATGAGTTCATTACACCATAATTGGCTACTTCCTCCTTGCTTCTATCACACTAATCTTTTGATACATCACTTGCTAAGAACTGACATTTATAGAACTTTGACAGCCATTACGGAAAGTCAGAAAGACTGATAACCAGTCGTAGTAAGGGGTAATAGTCGTGGTGGCCTAGTGGTTAAGGCACCTGCCTCTCGTGTACGAGTGTGCGGGTTCGAAACCTGGCAAGTACCAATGTGACTTTTCTAAAGTCATATGTACTTTCTAAGTATATATTAGACGTCACTGACTAACGGTGAAGGAAAACATCGTGAGGAAACCTGGACTTTAGTCTGAAATCGCCAATCCGCCTTGAGCAAGCGTGGTGATCAATGCTCATGCCTTCTCTGTATGAGAAGAGGCCTGCGCCCAGCAGTGGGACAATATATAGACTGATGATGAGTAAGGGGTATGGTGTTACCCGGTAAATGGGTTGTGGAGGCTAGACAGGCAGGCGCTTCTTGTAAAATACTGATTAGACCAACTCTAACACAGGTGGAAAAAGGCTAGGCAGATGACGGCTTGTCATGAGCTGCTATTTTTACAGTCATCATATTTTTCTCACACAATCCGTCCAATCATCGTTACCATTGCCGCAACTATAAGTCCTAAGATGAATCCATCCAGTTTGATAGCTCATTCAGTGAACAGAATTTCAGGCTTTAAAGATCTATTAAAGAATAGTGAAGACACAGGTGCACTCTCTATTCCGTCATTCTTATACACCGATGAGCCCCCAATTCTACACAACTGAAGAGAGATCAGAGACCTTCTTTTAAGCTTGAAAACCCATCAAATGATCCCTCCCGCTATTGCCGGTGTGGACCGGGTTCCTTGAATCGCTCTTTGCGTTCCAGGGCCGCAAAAACTCTTTCGAATATCCTGCAACCCTCGAAGATCAGACCCTTGACAACTCTAAAAAGGCACATGATATTACAATTTTTCTATGAAAGGATAGAATTCTTGTCCATGACTAAAGATGATGTTTTTACACATCATTTCTTTAGCCATTGTCTCCGCACTTGCAGTTCTAACAATTGCATCGGTATGTTTGTTATTTTAATTATACTTTTTACGTATATAGTCGCATTTGTGGCTGTGTGTCTGTTCATAAACATTGGCAGAAAAATAATTGGATGATAATAGAAGATTTATTCTCACGGTCCGAACAACACTTGTATTGTGTAATGATGCTTATTATTTTGAGCACGTGTCTAGAATATTATATACTGACATACGGGCTTAAGAGAGAGTAATATACCCGGATATTCAGATGGCAATCAAACTCAAGAGAAGTTTTGCAAAAGTCTTATTCTCTCTCTCTCTGTGGTCGCCCGGATATTTAGATGGCAATCAAATTCAAGAGAAGTTTTGCAAAGTTCATTTTTTTCTCTCTCTGTGGTCGACCCCCCATGTCTGAGGATCGTGGTCAGCATCTAGGCATCTGGAACGTACGATCTGCCTCCACCGGTTCCTGTCCAGCGCGTCTCTCACACAAAAATTATTATTTTTATCAAGGTGTACCCATTTTGTGTGTTTATGGCTATGTAAGTTGGTATTGATGTCAGTATATTCATCCTAAACTACTGAACTCATTTCATCAAATGTAGTGACCTTTATTGGTCTTGCGAAATAATGTCCCAGTTAAAGACGAGTAGAGTGTTCTAGTTAAAACATCCCAAAAAAAAGTTCGATTCATGTTTGCTATTTATCACCAGCCTAGCCTTTTCCCAGCTATGTTGGGGTCGGCTTCCAGTCTAAACAGGATGCAGCTGAGTAACAGTGTTATACATGGAACGACTGCCTGTCTGACCTCCTCAACCCAGTCACCGGGTGACGATACCTCTTGATACGACTGGTTGTTAGACTTTCTGTCTTCGGACTGTCCGCTATTACCGTACAAAGTCTATTATGGAATCACGTTTTGAAAGCTCATAAAAATTACCTCAATTGAATGGTGGTGGCTACTAATATAGTAGCCTTATTGGCAACCATATTTCTGAGCTATTTGGGGTTGAAACCCTTGGGACGTGGGGTTCGAATGCTCACCTTTTATTTAAGGAAATATCGAGGACATATTGTGATATATATATATTTAAGGAAATATTGACACTTCTCGAGACCCGAAGGCTGACTGCTAGTTTAACCAAAGAATAAACCATAGCTACCCAACGTGAGCGTTTACAGCGATGAGGAGGGATTTCTTGACTTTACTCTATGGTGGCACTAACTACCGAAGTTTTAGAAAAAGGGCCAATGTTTCAATGTCTAAACTACTTCACAAACTCTTAGCAGCAATATCAGCATAAGCAGTAACGTACGAGTAATTTAAACCAATCTTGCAAATACCCTAAACCGCTGACCCAATCAGAGCCAACAATAGGTGCAAACGAAATTGTGCGTTACGTCACAGCGGCTAATAACGTTTTATGAATGCACGCAGCGTGTCGGCAATAGAATATGAAGCACCAAGTGCGACATGCCGACCAACTGGAACACTTTCTTTGGACTTGTAATCACTGGGTCGGGGCAAGGCATAAGCGATGGCGGGGTTAGTTTTTTTGGGTGTACGTGGACTGAACTTGTGATATTTATTTTTAAAAATTGACAGATTTTTTTGATTTTGGACGGTGTTTTGTGTTTTCACGTGTATGTGACTCCTTACTAATATTCATAATGTGAAAGCGAGTTTGTTTGTTACGTTTCCGTGTTTAAGCGGCTGAGCCTATTTGGATGAGGTATAGATATAAACGGGACCCTTGGGATGCGAGTCGAAGGAATTTAAATATTAATATCGATTTACAGATTAATATTAATATCAAAACCGAGGGAATTTAAATATTAATATTAACAAGGAAATTGACTTGGCCTCTTTTTTATCTGAGTAACATGCATGCATGCATCAACAATATGACCAAAAGTTATATTTTTCAACAAATGAGACAGCTTCTATTGCATACATGGATTTTATCTAGAACCGACTCCAAATAAAACATATTTCTATTTAAGATTATAATAGTACATAATTAAATTTAAAAACTGTATCAAAACATTATCTCAATTGATTTGTCATATATTTTATTTTTACCTTATTACACCGACATAATATAATACCCCTTCAGTCACCACCTTCCCGCGATCGCCTACACCTTGGACCACACCATCAATCAGTAGTATCAGCTAATACGAGTACGGCCGGTTGCTACACGCACGTTACGTAAGCAGAAGAAATTCACGCCCGCAACGAACACTTATTCCGTACAATTTTACTATAAACATTACGATTGAAAGAACGCCTTCCGACTGACAAACGTGATTAGTATTGTGTCGGAAGATATCCATTAAATGCAAGAAAGTAATAACACAAGATACGTAAATGAATGAGTGATTTAGATCTTGCATAAGAAATAAAAAAGCTATGAAAACAAATTTATTTTGTATGCGAAAATAAAATAACCACCGCGTGACTTTTGTTAATAAAACAAATTTGTACTTTAAAAACATTGTTTTTAGAACTTGAAGCAATTAGATGTATGGGCTATGTTATAAAATATCATTTTTTTATTTTCACTATATCACAATATCGTTTTTTATTATATTCATCCAATATCTTTGAGACAATCTAAGAAAACAATCCGATATTTACTGTTCCGGGGACCTACCAAGACGTATCAAAGCAGTAATGATTCCGTTGCGAGAACGGTTAACATCGTTTCTAGCTCTGTCTCACTCTCACTCCTGAACAGTGATAGCAAAAATACCTACATCGTAGTACAGCTCCTGGTCGATACCTCATACTCTTTAAATTACAGCTCCCATGAGGAACGATAGAAAACCATAAAACGGAATCAGTAGCAGTTACGATAACAATTGAAGTAACAGATAATATATAAGACACGTATTACGGAACCCTGAGATATTGGGGATCGTAAAATTTATTGTCACCATCGATCATGGCGTCGCGACCCGTCGTAAATGGTTCGACGCATTGATTTTCCAATTACAATGAACAAATTCTTTAGTTTTTTTTTTGGGACAGACTAGATTCTTCTTGCGGTTTCACTCGTATCTTGAGGAAACTACTTGATGCACTCGAAAAAAAATTATCATATAACCCTCTCCGGAGTTCAAGTGATCTCACAAATTTTAACTTAATCGGTCCAGCCGTTTTGCCGTGAAAGAGTAACAAACAAACAAGTCTACTTTCGCTCCCAGGTCAACCAAGTTTTTAGGATCCCGAATCAAAATGGTTAAAAGGTATGCTTGCGAGACTGTCTGTCTGTCACTATTCATGTTCTTCCTAAACTGTCTTTTGGAACGTCAATCAACACGAACGTTCAAAAATTGACATTTGCTTTTAGTTTTTTTTTTGTGACCTATATGTCTATGGTTACATTTGAAGCTTTGTTAGTATTTGTCTACCCCTATTGTGAGAATTTCTAGAAAATAATAGATTGTTGTACAAGGGGCTAAAATCACCCATTAGTGCCGATTCTGACTTACACACGACTAAACTAATTTAAAATATCATGCTCTTTTTCTATTGCGAAATACAAGAAGAGGATAGCAAGTAATTCAGTGCTGTCAAATTAAATGACAGATGATATTTTGTTCGTACAGGTTTGTTAATTTAGTCGAGATGTTACGTCGTGATGTTTAATTTGTATGGAAAACTATTTTTTTCTAATTTGACAGGTGTTAAAAGTTTGCTATCCCTTTCTTATGTTTGTTGGTGGAAAGAGAGAATTATAGACTAAATTTAATTTAGATGGTGTCAAGAGAATCGCGGCCATTATATACTAGGTCGTTTTAGTGGTGTGTAAAGTATGTTGCTACCAAATATTGTATTCTATAAATAGTTGCTACGCGATGATTTGCCAGATAAAAGTTCTTACACATTTTTAGATCCTTAAAAATTACTTTACTTTTTAATGTGCAAGAATTCCTGTACCGGATGAATTAATTTATAGCCAGGAAATTAATAAAAAATCCTTCCAATCAACACGACACGGCGATTATACGGTAATTATCGCATGAAGGAAACTGATGAGCGATGCGATTACTAATATTGCTCAATGTGGACTTAAATGTGTCCAGTACTAATATGATTAAAATAGGTGATTTGGGACCCCGGACTAAAATTATAAAAACCCCGGAGAATTGAGTGAATTTGATATTTAACCCGGACACTTTTCTATATGGTTTGTTTAAATTTTTTGCTCAGCTATCAATCAATCGGGATCGGATATCAGGGGCTGTACCACCACGTGTTTTTGCAATCACTATTCAAGTTTGAGAGCGTGACACAGCTACTAAAGTCGTATAGCTCCATCTCTTTTTCATAATGAAAATAATCTTGTTTTGGCACGTCATGGTAAGGCCCCTGGCATAATCAGGACCTAAAAGGACGTTCTTTGAAAGCCCCACCCGGCCATAAACTTAATATCCAGGGAAATCCAGACGGATAGCAGCCCTATGATACTTGGCATACAGATAAACCTTTTTCTAGTAAACACATAGAGTACTTTCATCTCGAAAATACGTTAAATAATAAAACCGCGGGCAACTGCGAGTATTTTTTGTTGTTTTTTACCTACGCTTTCATGGTAAAACAGCTTAACCGCTTTGGTTGAAATTGGAGACAGTTATAGGCTACTTTTTAAAAATCCAAAACATTTATTTTGATTAGACCATTTGAAGTCGTGGTGGCCTAGTGGTTAAGGCACCTGCCTCTCGTGTACGAGTGTGCGGGTTCGAAACCTGGCAAGTACCAATGTGACTTTTCTAAAGTCATATGTACTTTCTAAATATATATTAGACGTCACTGTCTAACGGTGAAGGAAAACATCGTGACGAAACCTGGACTTCAGTCTGAAATCGCCAATCCGCCTTGAGCAAGCGTGGTGATTAATGCTCATGCCTTCTCTGTATGAGAAGAGGCCTGTGCCCAGCAGTGGGATATTACATAGGCTGATGATGAGACCATTTACAGGCGTCTTTAAATTGTCAAATAATTACGAGTCCGTAAACTAGTCAAAAAGAAAGAAAAAATTAAGCTATTTGCCCTTTCCGAAGCGAGGAGAAGAACGGGCAAGAAACTTCACGGTTACTCTTTACCCAGGTACATTAAGTAGTTCCTTCGGGACGCGGGTAAAAGCGCGGGAAACAGATTGTATTATATTATATAAGTAACTCAATAACATTCGTGCGAGCCCCAGTTATCCAATCGTTATAAAGTTACATTCCGTCTGAGGCAGCCATTATGATTTCTTGCTCCATTTGTAGATCACGAACCGTTTCGACTTTATACGATGGTTATTGTTGTTTTGATCACGTTTGTGCTATTAGATGGGTAGGCAGAATAAGTGCTTGCTACTTGTCTTTTAGGAAATGTAAGATAAAAGTGATTGTACCTACTTTTCGTATTGTTTTGACATATTTCCTTTAAACTCTAGAAATGTATTAGTTAAAAATATACTGGCTAGCATTAAGCTACAAAATAAAAATAAAGGTAAAAAAAACTCAATGAAATTAGGCATCAAATTACATATCCACATTGCTGTCATCCGGTAACGTGCCCTAGAAGACTTGCATCATTGCCACGTCGAAAAGTAATGCTAAAAAATGACATTAACATTTCTGGGGGGCTAGACAAGTAGCAAAACGCTAACGCTAACGCTATAGAATAGAAAACAAAATGTATGGGAATGACATACGAGTATAGCTAGTCGTAAACGAATGTCATTCCCATACATTTTGTTTTCTATTCTATAGCGTTAGCGTTTTGCCACTTGTCTAACCCCCCTGTACTACTGTTAAAAAACCCTGTCAGATTTGAAAAGAGTTAACACTCATCATTATGAAAAATATTAACGTTGATGTTGCCAAAAAATAAATCTCGTTCTTCCAAACTACTAGAAAAAAATTGTACACCTTTCCGACCTAGAATGTTGTATGTTTCTCAAAAAAAAAACTTATTTACTTTCACGTACTAGGTACCTCACTCAAAAACTAACAATACATTTCATACATATGCCAACTTCCATCTACATTTGATCGAAAAACCTTATCATTGCTATACAAAAACCATTTCATCATCGCCCACAACTTCGTCCCGACATCACTATTGTAGTATTCAGTTTTATACCAAGAAGTACATGTCAGATAACAAGAAATAGGTCCCATTTCCTTTCGGTGAACGTACATAGTTCTCCAATTTCCGACTTCGATGTGTTGTGTGGGTTTGTGCCTTGTGTGGGTTTGTGCCGGTTACTGACAAGACTGTCTGAACACAATAAATAGGTAGGCGATTCTGTTTATTCTCAGCGTTTCGGGAGATCTGTCTTATTTTTTAAGGATTGGTATTTATTTGTATGGTTTTGATTTTGATATGATTAAAATGTTAGGTCTTGTGAAAAGATTACAATAAATACCATGTTAAAATTCACATCTCTTGAATTACATCGCTCAAAAAAAAAAACAAGTCGGGTTTGTTCGAACACTTATAACTCGAGAACGGCTGAAACGATTTTCATAATTTTTGATTTGTTGTATTTGTCTCCGTCCCGAATAGTAGCATAACTATTAAAACCTCGGAAAAATATAAATAAAGTGATGGGGCGGTACGAAGTTCGCCGGTCGGCTTTTACTAAATAAAATTGGATAATTGCAAGTACTTTTAAAACGAAAGTACCCACACGCTATGTGTCAAAATGGATTCTCTAGTGAAAAGCTGGTAAGAAATTCCATGTTTTTTTTAAATCCATAAGTAGATTAAATAAACACCTCAACTTCTTACAAAATATCCTCGAACCTAGATAAAGTACCGCTTTAATACAACACAGATCTCAATAGTACTTAAAACAAATATCCAATACAGTTTTATTAAACGTATGTTCCAAATAACCGTTGCGCAACGTGATAACAGTTACATTTAACACAACGTTTTAGCAAATAACGCAAACGTTGTAAATTCGAGTTAATGGGTATTGGTTATATACCCCTTACCCTACGAGCCTTGATATATTCTAGTGTTCTGAGAGTTACACAAGTACTAGCAATGTTCAAATAAAATATCTATACATATAAAATGCTTGTCCTGAATGGCTGACGGAACAACGCACAGCATAAACCGCTGATCGTCTTTTTATAACGTAGGCATCCGATAAGAAAGGATTTTACAAAATTCTACCCCTGAGAGGGTGAAGAAGGGGGGCAAAGTTTGTATGAAACTCTGTCATTTAATTTTAAAAAAAGTAGCACTAAATTGTAAAAGCATTAAAATTGCACCTTCACCAATAAAATAAAACAAACATTTTCATACTCATTCAACTGGGCATCCCTACTCTAGTTATTACTGTAAACATAAGCTATTACACTTAGGTGTCCTCAAACGGGAACATTTGGCATCCACTCGGTCAACAGCTGCGGGGAATGTCGCGAGTGGCCGGCGGTGATAGGGTTAAGCGATGTCTTGACAAGCTGTGTAGTGTAATAAGTACACTGGCGAGCATTCAATTATACCTCGTGGGTATGTTAATCATTTACGTGTTAAAATTAAAATTATCAACGCAGAGCCTAAATTACTGGGGCTACAAAATTGAATTTTTAATAGTTGCCTTTTAGTGATGTCTTTCACTAAGAAGGGATGTTTCGATATTTCACCCCTAACATACGCGAGCATAAATGCTGTTTAGCGTTTATTCGAATTTAAGTTAGTAGCTTAACTCTGGATTACGACGTTAAGTAAGGATTAGGTGAGAGATGGTTAAACTTCAGATTACATTGTTTTTTATAAGTAAGACCGTTTGTGTGCACATTTGGTGATTTCCCATCCCTAATAAAATAAAGATTAGCCACCCGAGCGAAGAAAGAAAGAAAGAAAGAAAATTATTTTATTGGCACAATACACAAGTTGAAACATACACAAACATAGAAATAACAACCAAACAAGATTGAACAAGGTAATAATTACAAAAATATCTCCTTGTTGTGCCAACAAGGCCACAGCTCAGCATAATGTCCAGGTGACCAGTAATGCTGGCCACCGGACGCTGGTTTTCAGCTGCAGCCGAAGCCGGGGCGTGCCACTAGTTAACCTAATAAGACCGACATCAATAAGAGCGACTTAATAATTGTTATTCTGATCCTCATCTTGATTGCTATCGTGTTTCGTAACTGATACCCAAAGCAAGTGTTTCGACTTGAAATCGATTCTCGATTTTCGTTTTATTCGTTATACAAGATCGATCATTGCTTATATAGAGAGAGTATTAAGTGAGGACCTTTTGTTTATGGTTGGGATTATATCGGTATTCATTGAAAGTCTTTGACGATTATCTTAGATAAGTTCTTTTGTGAATATAGTGATTAATTTTGCATGGGTATTCACTATTTATCTATAGGTTTGACAAATTATTATCAGAGACAAATAATGTTTTCGTTTTAGTTACGATATGATGGTTTTGGATATGCTTCGATGAAAGACAACGTTTTAGTAATATTATGTATATTAAATTAAACTATACCACAAGAAAACTAAGTTTATCCAGGGAGCAAAGAATTTAGGTTACAGTTTCAAAATTATTGTTGGGGGGTCTCGCGGACCAGTAACCCAAAGGAATAACTTAACGCACTCGAATAAAAAAAATCCTATAACTGTCTTTAGGTCGTACCAAATTACATCCAAATCGGTTCAGCCGTTTTACCGTGAAAGCGTAACAAACCAACATACAAACTCACGCTATTAGTTAGGATTTGTAATTATTAATGTTACTTGGTTCTTTTTACAGCTTACACTACTTAATATAAGTCCTAGGTCTGAAAAAAATATAGGCAACACGCTGTTGCACGCGGTTTCACCCGCGTCTCGAAGGAACTACTTCACGCACCCGAATAAATTAAGCCTAAAACCTTCTCCAGGGTCCCCTCTATCTCTGTATCAAATTTCATCCAAATCGGTTGAGCTGCTCTCGAGATTTGTGCTTAGCAACACATTCAGCGATTCATTCTTATATTATAGATAGATTATGAAGGAAGATACCACATTTTATCATTGTTATTACCGTAAAATGTCAGTAATATCACAAGACATGATAACTCAAACAAGTTTATAGGTACTTCCTTATCTTTGTTGGACAAGTTCCAGTAGATTAATTTCCATTACCAAGTTCGCTGTTCACACAATTTTACACTGAATAGATTGCTTGTTTAGTTGTCCATTGATTTACCAAGTGGTTAGAAGTTAAAATGATATGCATTCTTTTATTAAAAATGTCTAAAAATTTGGAACTTTATCTATCGGTAATTAAATTATTTTCCAAACTCATTACCATCCATTAATCGTTAACTATATTAAAATAATGCCATTGTTTCTTGGCGAGTAAAATAGTTTTAAAATCGTCAAAATTTTTGGGCCAACTCCACGTTGTCCAACAATCAAAGACAACGGCCTATTTACTGTCCCACAGCTGGACAAAGGCCTCTTCTCATACAGAGAAGGCACGTTGGACCACGCTTGCTTAAGGTGGATTGGCGATATAGGCGCGACTTCTAGGTTCCCTCGACATGGTTTTTTCACCGATAGGTAGTAGCATCGAAGAAAGTATATCACATCATCATCATCAGCGTATATGCTGTCCCACTGCTGGGCAAATCCCTCTATTTATACGGAGGAGGTATGGGTATTGATCACTACGCTTGCTCGAGGCGGATTGGCAGTTTCAGACTTTTTAAGTCCAGGTTTCCTCACGATATTTTCCTTCACCTTTAGTCAGTAACGTCTAAGATATACTCAGAAAGTACATATGACTTTAGGAAAGTTAATGTGACTTTTCTAAAGTTGCCAGGTTTCGAACCCGTTCACTCGTATGATACAGTTGCCACTAGGCCATTCCGATATAGAAAATATATACAACTTCTTAATAGTCATATTGGCACGTGCCAGGTTTCGAAGCTACACTCTTATGGTAGAAGGCGATATTTTTAACCTTCAAAACCCAACGTACTTTATTTTAAACTTTTTTCCTTATTGTCTTGCAAAACGAAGACACGGTACAATTCATCGAAGTCCTTAACAACTGGTCAGCATCCGGAGTCAAGGTGATTGGTCCTCGTATGCGCAGGAAACGACAGTTTGAACTCACGTGTTTGACCGTTGAATTGGCATCTTTATCAGTAGCCATTATTTATGATCGACAGTGTACTTTGTACCAGAGGAACGTTAAGCTGCGCTTGGCGCGGTCGGTCCGTGGGTGGGTGAGCGAGACTCCTCCGTGCCTCAGAAAGTACCAAAGCCGTTGGTCCCGATTGTTATTTGTAGTTCTTTGAAAGTCGTTACGCGTAGCCAGTAGCCAGAAAGTCTAACAACCAGTCTTACCGAGGGGTATCGTGTTACCCGGTGTGTGTACCCGGTAACTGGGTTGTGGAGGTCAGATAAGCAGTCGCTCCATGTAAAACACTGGTCCTCAGCTGCATCTGGCTAACTACTACTAGAAGCAGACCCAAACATAGTTGGGAAAAGGCTAGGCAGATGATGATGATGAAGAAGGGCATGGGATAGGATCGCGTTTTATTCGGGTGCGTGAAGTACATAGTTTCCTTAGGACACGGGAGTAACTATGGGAAACCGTGGGTATGCCTGCTCTATAATGTCTAAATTATCAAAATCAAATATTGCGCATGTTTTTATGAAAATTCTGATTAGGTAGACATTAACGACCCTTTGATATTGGGCAACCAACGAGCCTTAAAATATCGTCAGTAGATCTAGTTTACTTTGAATAAGAAAACCAACACTTATCTTTAAAAATCTACTTAGTTCTTCGACTTATAATCACTGAAGCTTGAAATTTTCTATCGTTTTCATACATTGAAGGCTTAATAGCTCTATTCTTAGATGAAGTAGGCGTTAAATTTAGTTTTAAGTTCAGACTTAAATATGACTGTAAGTGGTATATGTGTAGACGAAAAATATTTCAGACATGACTGTTTTTGGAACTAACTTTAAATAAGTAAATTAAATTTATCATAAAAGGGTAATGTTTGAACTATCGCTATACATAGTTAGCGTATATCATATAGATTGAATTAAATAATATTTTAATTATTTCTTAAGGCATTAATTTATTTAATCATGCAGAGGCAGGTTAAGCACTAGGCCACCACGACTTACAAATAGGTAAATAAATTTATATATACGTACATTTTCACCAGTAAATGATTATAAGCGAAAACTCTCAACTCTGCCTGCTGCCTCTACGTACTTATTTCATAAGCAAACATCGAAAATCGACCACGAACATCACAAATCGACCATAAAACGGTGCACAGATAATAAAAGTAGTGTTGCCAGGTTATGACGACAGGATTCTCCCCAATTTCCGGGTGGCCGTCGTAAAGCGGGGGAGGGTGGGAGCAAAATAATTTTATTGTCTGGCCACACTGCTATCGGTGTTTATGGCCCAGTATAGAGGCGGCAGCTACTTTTATTGGTTGTAACACGATGTACACCCAATGTGGGGATAGAGGGTTTTAATGCTTTTTTGGCCTTATCCGAGAACCAGCAATAATTGCAACGCTGTGCATTTGATACAAGCTCTTGCAGAACTAACGCGACTGCAAAGATATTCATTTCTAAAGTTCATATTGCAATAAACGAAACGTGACCTTTATTAACTTGTCTCTGACAAAAGGTAGGTATAGAACATTATTTTATATGTTGGAAACAGTAACAATAACCATATAATAAACGATATTATAATACAGCTTTAAAATTGCATAAAATTTTTATATGTAACTAAACTTCAGATTAAAATATTGATGTACAACACTTTTGGTAATGTACTACATTATTGAAATTTTTATCAGTGGCTATTGCACATCTCACACACGCAAGTATTGACATACTTGTGCTGAGTTCGCAAAATAAATAAAAAAAACTATGCTCTTTTTTCTATTTTTTTCTTAGCTCTTTTTTCTCTCGAAAGGAGACAAGCTTGAGTCGTTATCTTCACGATGGTCCACCGCAGTGTTACCTAGCATTTACTAGGACTCATTTATTGGAAAATAAAAATTATATCTTTGACTGACGTAGTGACAATACTTAAAGTAGGCCCCACTCACACTGACCAATATGGCCCAAATTGACAGCCACGTCCTAAAAACCAGTAATTAAAGCTTTCTTGTAATATTACCTAGTAACATTGAAAGAAAATAATGTTCTAGGTACTTGATGTAGCCATGACCTTTTTGCCTGCTTATGAAAATGTCACCCCATTCCTACTCGTTTGAAGCAAGACCAACTACGCCGTACTTTAATTAGGAGCTAACAACAGAATTTTATATTTCATGTTTTGGAATCTGGTAAGCTAACTGATGTAAGATGTACTAATGTACTGATATGTATGTACTCACTAACTTGTATTTTCTTTAATGCCAAAATTACGCAAATTAATTTGACGTTTTTGATATGTCAAATCACAGAATTGTTTTTTGAATAAAAACTGTTTTCGCTTTGCAGTAGCAGGGCTACTTGTCCAGGGTACGCCCGATATACGTACAGCTTAGGCCCAAGTTCACCGACAAGATAATGGTCCAATTATCTTAAAATAGCTGTTTACCATAAATTCAAACTTCCAACTTTCGATGGGCAGGTAATGTATTATTTGAGATTTTTGTTCCTGAAACGGTCGATTACCAAACCAGGGTTGAATTAGAAGTGGGTAACACGAAAATTCCAGTTTCCTGGTTAAAAAAGATTTTTGTTTAACGCGCCGATTACGTAACC
The DNA here is from genome assembly GCA_963891755.1 of Pyrrhia umbra. Classification (NCBI taxonomy): domain Eukaryota; kingdom Metazoa; phylum Arthropoda; class Insecta; order Lepidoptera; family Noctuidae; genus Pyrrhia; species Pyrrhia umbra. The sequence goes on along the minus strand of OY982934.1, from coordinate 1,321,799 downwards.
AGAATATCCCAATTGTCGATACCATTTTAATGTATACATGAGTATTTTTTTGACAAAATCGACAAATAATAAAGAATGAAAAATATTTTCTACAAGCTGTGCCATTAAGCTAAGAAGCGTCTCATCCCGCGGTACTTAATATCAGGCTGTCGCGAACTTAGTGGGCACAACAGGTGTGGGGCACTTTACTTAGCGATAGAACTCGACGGCGCACGTGGATTTTATGGATTTAATGTTCAGGGAGACATTTGACTGACAGTTTTCTTAATGGGACTTTATTTTAAGAAAGTTTTTAGAAAAAATACATATGAAACTTACATGCTAGTTTTAAATTTATTTTTACTGGCAATTTTACCCGCATCTTTAAGGCAATACTTGCTGTACTCTGATAAAAACTACGCGAAGTTCTTCTTAATATTTCAATCTGTCTCCATACTGTATTTCATCTCAATCGGTGCTGTCGTTTTGCCGTGACAAGTAACGGACAGACAAGCAGAGTTGCTTTCGAATTTATGAATATTAGTAAGGATTGCTAATTAACTAGGGAGAAAAAAAAACGGAAAACGTAAAGACCGATTTAGATAAAATTTTGTAAGGGGATAGATCTCTCAGATAATTTCCATCTTAATCGATGTTTCTTTTAAATCGGATGCGTAAAGTTAAACCAGAAATTACTAATGGCATATTTTTTTAAAAACCTGTTTGGCCACGAAAAAGTGACTACCGAAAAATTGGTCACGTTTCAAATAAATCACCGTACGATATACATTATCAGCAAATATCAGATAAAATAATATTATGCATACAACAGAAATTGAGCATGTCATTAGTGTACGTAGCCACTAGATGACCGACATCCGGTTTGTCCGCCATTGTTCCACTGATGACCACTTCCGGCCGGCATCGTGTGACCACTTAATGTCAAGGTTAGCGATTAATCGATAGATAGCGATTGTTTCTTCTCGTGTTCGAATCAGCATTGTAGTAATCGATAAAAAATATGATGTTGCAAATAATTAGGTATTTTTTATTTGAGTTTTTATGACTGTTCAATGGTTTTTAAGATTGGCTTGATCACGAAGTTTTTTCTTAAAGTTTTTGAGGTTGTAGGGGGAAATGTCTGGATGTACTGAACCGATTTAGATAACACGTTTTATTATAACATTTTTTTTCTGGATGCAGTAGCAGTAGATTCCTCGAGACGCGGGTGAAACCGCGGGAAACAGCTTTATTTATATTTAGTTCATTCCATTTGAGATGCTTTTATTACCTTTTTTATTTGTTTAATTATAAATGGATTCACTCTTGACCTCAAGGAAGTGAAAGATGAGGTCTACGGTGGAATGTCTCTAACTATAAGATACCTATTTACTTTTACTTTAAAAGATTGCGGATTGAAGGTGTCAGGGAAAACAGACGATGTCAAGGCCAGGTGCGTCTGGAAGTCCGATGGTAAAAATCTCTCACTCGCTCTTAAACTATTATTTTTTCTATCAATATTAATTCTCCGCCAAAATACAAAAACACTTCAATTTAAAACGCACCTTCAAAAATATCAATCACAAACACCAAGCCGATGTTATTGTATCAGACAAATGTTTACATTTCATTGCGCGCTGGTACCGCAGGTGTACGCCGGTCATATCGGGAAATAAATCAATGTTATGTCAACAACGTTAAGATCCGCTTCTGTGGGAAGAATCCCAAATCACTTGAGATGTTTGGGACTGTTAATGTTTATTGTTTTGATACTGTAGTGTAATACATAATTATAATCTCAGTTTTGCTTCCTAGTTGGTTTAGCGATCGCTAATGGCAAAGGAGGTTCCGAGTTCAGTTCACGGATCAAAGATTTTTTTTGCTTTTTAAAATGAAGTATCCATAAATAGTAAACACACACAAAAGAGTAGAAATTGGCGGAGAGGGGACATGATGGCATAAGTGAGCGTCATTTCATTTACCGTCACGGCATACGAGTTTGTTTATACGCTATGGCGTGCCTATAGGTGTTACATTAAAAAAACCCTTTCACAATACAATAAGTAAAAGTCGTTACTTATATCATTACTGGCTGTATTTCTTTGTTATGTATCTGTCTATTTTTTCTCTCTCAATTTGGATTCTACATGATCTTCGCATGTCATTATTTTATGTATACAAGAAAAATTGTTAAAACTTATTTAAAAAGAGTAACCATGGAGTTTCTTGCCCGTTCTTCTCCATAGGAAACTACTTTTTGGAATGGGCAACTAAATTATTTTTTGTTGACTAATAAAAGTGCTTGTTATTAGGTATAATTGAAATAAATGTTTTGAATTGAATTGATGTTGCCCGCGCTAAACCATAATTGGTGTTGCCACTGAAAACCAACGCTGTTCCGTGACTTAGGAAAATAAATTACACTTCTTCCATCTTTCTTTCTTTCTTCATATGTCATCTATATCGGTTCAGTTATTTCAACCTGAAAGTGCAACAGAAGAACAGACAAATTTATATTTACATTTAGAAAATTCTATATATGTTCAGTACAAATACTGGTAGATCAGTCAATATTGATTTTCCGTAGCTGGGGAAAGTGGGAGCTGAATTATTTAGTACTTCTAAGTTAAATTTACTGTAAGAAGACTTGAGCGACACTAAGTACCTACTTACACCGACTTCACCAGACGAAGTAACAATCATTTTGGTGTGAAATACAAAATAAGATGAAGTTGTTGATGCAGATAAGGAAATAATAAGAAATAAAATATTTTTGTTTTAACTTTTAACGAGCAATAAATATTTATTTATGATATAAGTCACTCGTCAGCCAAAAACTATTTCCGCGCTCTTAGGCTCAGGTAGAAATAGAAAAAAAAATACACTAGGTACTATTATAAGTAAGAACGTGGTATGCTATTTATTTGTTTGTTACGCTGTCACGTTAAAACGGCTGGACCGGTTTAGATGAAATTTAGTATGGAGATAGAGGGGACTCTAGAGACGGTTATAGGCTACTTTTTATTCGAGTGCGTTAAGTAGTTCCCTCGGGAGGCGGGTGAAACTGGGGAAAAAGTAAGTTAATGCTAAAAACATTAGGTACAATCGTTTCTGTAATTATTTCGAGGGCCATGGTGGAACCACAGGACACAGCTAGTGTTAAGTCCCAGGTTCACCGACAAGATAACAGATCAATCAACTCAAAACAGCTGTTTACTATAAATTCAAACTTTTGTCTTACAATGAATAGAATACATTATTATTTGAGTTCTTTATTCCTAAAACGGTCGATTACCAATCCGGATAACACGAAAATTCCCGCTTCGTGATTAAAGAACGTTTTTATTTAACGATCCGATTAGGTAACCAACTGTCAGATAACAGTCCGATCAACTAAAACCGACAGATGGTTATGTAATCGGCCCGTTAAACAAAAACGTTTTATAACCAGGTAGCTGGAATTTTCGTGTCACCCACTTCTAGTTCAACCCTGGTTTGGTAATCGATGGTTTCAGGAATAAAAATCGCAAATAATACATTACCCATCGAAAGCTGGAAGTTTGAATTTATGGTAAACAGCTGTTTTAAGTTAATCGGACCGTTATCTTGTTGGTGAACTTGGGCCTAAGTACTTTAAGAACCATTTACTCTAATAACCTTCACTCCACGTCTGATGTTCTTAACCGCATAAAGCGCGTCTGCCGGAACCCATCACCGAGTCGCGTGCAGACGCCTGTTCCTGGCAGCGCTGCCAACAGTTCATGGTTGACTGTGAATACCAATGCATGCTAGTGTTGTGTAATGCCAACATGTTGTTGTGAATCATGTACGGGAAGTAGGGTAGTCGGAAGACTGCATTAATATCTTACTGGACGTTACAAAAAAGTGCGCCTACTTTTTAGCATTGTGATAGTTTTTTTGTTCTTCTATGAACTAAAGGTGCATTATCATGTGCCAGAAATAGTAGGAAAAGTGTACTTGTACTGTAACACAGTTTTGAGAGTAATAGGGGTTAAATACCAACTTTAATTTTACGATGCTACTGAAAAAAAACAAGTTCTGAGGGATCAAACTTTCGTTGGCAAGTTACCGTTGTATTAGAGAAATCAAATTCAGAATGTCTCTCAATAATTTGCAGCACACTAGTCTAATGAGTAAAATAAATAAGTTGTTGTAAAAAACACTGAAAAAAGAAAAACAAATTTTATATTATATTACTGTTAGTATTTAACCACCGACTTCTAGAGCGATGTTTTGGTCGACAAGCGTTTAAATAAAATGTAATTTTCTCTTTTCAGTGTTTTTGGAATTCTTTTTTTTTTGTAAAAACTGTTTTATTTTTTAACCGACTTCAAAAAAAAGAGGGAGGTTATCAATTCGACTGTATTTTTTTTTTTTTTTTTTTTTTTTTTTTATGTTTGTTACCTCATAACTTGCGACTGGGTGAACCGATTTTCACGATTCTTTTTTTATTTGGACGCTGGTGCTTCCCGTGTGGTCCCATTTAAATTTTATCACTACCGGTTCAGCCGTTTTATAAATATATCAAAAATAACGATTTATCTCTACTTGCTGATATGCCAAATACTTAGATGATTTCGTTATTTACGCTTATTACAACCTAAAAAAGTGGTGTGTTTATTTTGTTAAGATAGCAAGACCGAGATACTGAAAAGCGAAAAAATAAAAAAAAACTTTTTACAAAAAAATTAAACCGACTTCCAAAAAAAAAACTGAAAAGTAAAAAATAATTTTTATTTAAACGCTTTACAACCAAAACATCGCTTTCGAAGTCGGTGGCGAAATACTAACAATAGTATAACTTACAAGACACCGACTTCTAGAGCGATGTTTTGGTTGTAAAGCGTTTAAATAAAAATTATTTTTTACTTTTCAGTTTTTTTTTTTTGCTTTTCAATGTCTCGGTCTTATTATCTTATCATTATAAATTTCGGGTTCCTTGACCTACACACAATGCAGTCGAATTGAGAACCTCCTCCTTTTTTGAAGTCGGTTAAAAAACATGACATTTGGCAACTCTTTTTTCATAATGACTAACTAGTAAACAGCCAGGTAACATCACTTCTTTACAAACATACCGGTTATTAACCGGTATACTTCTCTACAAACTCACCGGTTCTAAAAGCCCGGTTAAGCAGTCGACAACCTTCTAGGTTGACCTGCAAGATGCCATACACAAAAAAAAACAACCAGTTATTAACCGGCACACTCCCTACACTAGACATAAATCACAAACGAAACTTATTCTCCACATAGTAATCACGGCGTTTACTCTAACATCGAATTCGTTTTAACCATTTAGAGCCGCGGGTCGTTTCGACCCGTCACCTCCGTCAGACCTTCGTCACCCGGGTAATCTGAGCACCGGGTATTAATCTACCTGAGAACTTGGATTACAGACGATAGGTAATTGCTAAAGAAAATGGCGTTAAAATCGCCTATGAATAAAAGTATACGTTCCGACAGTCAAAACTAAGCTTCAGATATATTCCAGAATTGGCATAACCTTTAAATAAAACAAATAATTATATATAATATACATACGCCGTCTAATACGAAAGTATTTGCTACAAAAAAATATAATCAGTAATTACTTTTATTGATAACAAAGTCTAAGAACCGATTTTCAAAGCTCTAAACAAAAAAAAAACTATCAAAATGTAATTGAATGGATAAGTGATATAAAATGCAACTTAGTTATTAAATAATTAGTCAGTAAGAATGTATCTCTCTCGACCGCTAGATAGATCCCATTCTGAAATTCTTCCAGTGTTAAAAGCAAGCGGCAACCCACCTTGCCCAAGATAGGAACACTTGGAGAGCCCTGACCCGCAACGCCACTCTTGGTGATCATAACCCTCAGTCATAAGTTTACGGCGAAGAATAAGGTATTGATAATAATGGACAAAACATTAAGGCCTAAGTTCACCGACAAGATAACAGTCCAATTATCTTAAAACAGCTGTTTACCATAAATTTAAATTTCCAACTTTCAATGGGTAATGTATTACTTGATTTTTTTATTCCTGAAATGGTCGATTACCAAAACAGGGTTGAACTAGAAATGGGTAACACAAAAATTCCTGCTTCTTGGTTAAAAAACGTTTAAAACAAGAAGCTAGAAAAAAAACGGGCTGACTACGTAACCATCTATTAAAACAAAGGCACTAATTAAATTCCACTAATGTCGCTTTTCAGATTCATGTTCAACCCTTAACTTTCAACCCTCTTTAATTCTAAATTAAAACTATTTTTTCTTAATCTAAGTTAAAAAGTATTAATCTAAGTTTAGGAGCCTCTAATTAAATCGTTCAGCACCTGTAGTTAATGACAGCCATCTAGAATGCCCGTTAAGACCATTTGGAGGGAAAACGGTTTATTTGAATTTCGAATTGGCATTGGCAGATGTTTAAGTATTGACAGGATTGGCTGAATGTGGAATTGTCTTTGTTTATTGGGTAAAATACTTTTTTAATATCAAAATCCTTTGTGTATTCTATAATGATTACTTTTAAATTACTGTAGGTACTTTATTATGAATTTGATGACATTTAATTTGTTTAAATTACTTTAAATTTGGTAGTTTTATTCTAAAGCTGATGTGTTCTTTTTTTTTTCAAAACAATATAAAGTTATTACGTCACGAGTGTTTTACCAAAAGTTATGCAATAGTAGGCATCTTTCTATACAAATACACCAAGTGATAGGAGACTAGCATATTGGCATTCATCAGACCCAAATCTAGATAGGCAACAAATAAAACTACAAAAATACTTTGTGCGCAACCAGAGAATGAATGAATCCAGGGCATAATGATCAACAAAAGCGCTAGCGACCATTTAAATTACTCCTACACCAACTACGCAGTCTAAAACACTCCTTGAAATATAAAAACAACACATCCTAAGTAAGTAACTCATTCACTTTACAACAAAAACACTATTGTGTTACAATAATTGGCGACGATTTTTCTGTCATAAACATTGTATCGACGTTAACTGGCGTACAAAGCAATTATGGCATTGCCAATCGCTTATTGGCACGTTGCCAGCAGCGCGGTAGTCAATGCCAGCCCAATGCCAAGCCGTGCCATAGCGCGGAGATGCCGCGGCTGTGTTCTGGCATTCTTGGGGGTTTGGTTCGTGGCATGAGAGGTAGCGAGATGACGGGTAGTGATTTTTAAAATTAGATAAGAGTGTTACTCCTTTTTTTGTTTAAATCTGTGTAGAATCAATTGAATAAAATCAATGAGATACATTAACACCCAGTAGCACCAAAATATATCACGTTACTTATACGTGAAACGGAAGAACTGTCATTCAAGATCTGTCAAAATGAAAGATAGGTCGATAAGTAATCTTTATTAATTCAGAATCTATCTACCAAAAAGTTTACCGGTAAACTCTTTTCAATTTTTTTTTATTCCCAAAATATATTTTTATATTTATAGGTTTCAATCATTTACATGTTAACGGTTGGAAGGATTCCAATGAATTTTTGCACACAAGAACATCATAATTTTGTGAATATGTACCCATATAGGATACTAGCATTTTCCCGCGGTTTCCAGCCGCATCCTATGTGTTAATCTAGGATATGAACTATGTGTGTACCAAATTTCATCAAAAACTGATAGTTGTTGCGTGAAAGAGTCACAAACACACATACGTCCTCACAAACTTTTGCATTCATAATATTAGTAGGATTTCAATTCGAAATGTACAACATTCTCATGAAAACGCGATATTTTTGGCAAAAGAAATGTTGTAAATCTTATTCAAAATATCGCTAAAAAGCTAAGCATTGCCATCCAACGTGGCAATGCCGCCAGTCTATTGGGTACACTCCCAGTTGACGGCGATGAGGATGAATTTTTTGACGCAATATTTTAATATTATAGTTTTTTTTTTATTTATATTGTTAAGAATGTATATATTGTAAATAATGTAAATACTTAGTACTTAAATATCGCTCCATCAGCTTTTAACTTGCACCATACAACGAGTTTAGCAATATTTTATCGTGAGGTTCTTTGTTGAGCTTCGCAGCGGGTTCCGTAATAAGTTGTAAGAAAATTACTCATAGCCATGCGACGCAAAGGGCTAAGGTCGCAGGGCTGCCTTATACAGGTGTTTGGTGAGCCTTCACTACGATCTGCGTTGGATTAGATGTTATGCTCGTCTTGGTTAAAGAATTCAGTATGTGTATACAATGTCAGGGAGCAATGATAAAGGGCCAGATTAAAAAATCTTTATATCTCTGAAAATTTATACTTTTCTAGCTGCTTACTTGATTCGCCTGCTTCCTGAGACACCTGGATAAAAAGTAGCCTGTAACTGTTTTCAGGGTTCCATCTAAACCAATTAACCAGGATCCAATCTATCTCTTTACGAAATTTCATCCAGATTGGTTCAATCATTTTACCGTGAAAGCGTAACAAAGAATCTCACTTTCGCATTTATAATATTAGTTAGGTATTTACATTAAATATATTCTTAACAATATAAATAAAAAAATACTCTTATTTATTTATTTATTTATTTAATTAATTACAACGGTTCAAAACCAATTACAGTAATTAAAATATATAGATATATATAAAGGTTATCAAATCTTTCATGAATCCATCTCGCAGTACCTCTGACACGCCAACAAGATCTTCGTCCATTCATCCGCAAACAAATCGGCTGTTGGATTAGAATCCAAGAGATCATTAAGTGCAGCCAGAGTACGAGGTATTGGGGACTTAGCACGCGCAACGGTACGGCACGAAGGAACAGCAAACAATCTGTGCTTTCTACCTCGGCGGTAGTTGTCAGGAACATAGAAACGAGCCAGTACAGCAAGCAGATCAGGCGCGTCAATAGCACTATGGAGCGTCTTACAGGCTATGGTGAGCTGGTCACGTGCCCGCCTTACCTCTAACGCTAGACAACCCAGTAGAAATTTTGTCGGATAGAGGTAAGGGTAGTAGCCATGTATCTGTTTGTACAGGAATCTTAGGAACGCTTTTTGTACTTTTTCTAATATTAACGCGTAAGTACTTTCGTGTGGGTTCCACACACAAGAGCTAGATTAGGAAATTATGAAATATTCATCCTCATCGCCGTCAACCAGGAGTGCACCCAAGAGATTGGCTGGCATTGCCACGTTGGATGCCAATGCTTGGTCACCACCACCAAAATAAAAGCCAACCTTTGGGATAGTAGGTTAAGAAGTTAGGATTACAAGTTTACAAATTAATTAAATTATGTAAAAAAGAACCATTAAAATAATGATAAAGGAGTATTTTTATTCCTCAGTGATATTTATTTTTTTAGTTTTGCTTTTGCAATATCCCAATATGTCGATGTCCGATCCATTGCAATATGCTTTCCTCCATATATATGAAACTTAAAACAAAACCTACAAAATGTAGGTATTCTATACTTCTGCCAGAGCCTTCGCTGACAACAGAAGTGTTATATATTCCATTACGTTGTACTTGTACCTGTAATTCGTATCTACATGTCGTGTTACACTAAATACGTTTCAATCTTAATTAATTCGTCTACTAATTGATAAACGCGCTTGTATTGTCTATTTACGACTATAATATTCTCGCTATTGTATAGTGTTCAACATTATTAATAATATTCACTATGTTATTGAGGTGTGAATATGATTAGGTGTCCTTTATTGTGTACACGTAGTTCATATTGCAATGGTTTCAGTATAAATTAATAATTTATCGTTTACCTATTAAGGTTGAAATTACTTAATTAGTCTTATTGTCCAAGTGAAACTTATTACTCAGTATTTTACAGGAAAAGTCAATAAGGAAAAGTTATTTTATGTCAATATTGTGGTTCTTAGACAATGGAATGGAATGAAAATATCTTTAGACATAAATGTCTTGAAGCGGTAAAATAAACTTAAAATATTGCAAATTAAAAATTGAGAGTTTGTTTTGAACTGTATAGTTATGAAGCAGACGCTTACATCTTCTTCTATCTATTCTATACTTATAATAAATCTGTAGAGAGGTCAATTCTGTACATGAAATATATTCCCAAAATAACTATCAGGGGGTGATTAGGGATCGATACTGATGCCAAAAATGCAATCAGTAAAATTTTTGTCTGTCTGTCTGTATAAACTCTATAGAAACAAAAACTACTCGACGGATTTTAACGAAACTTGGTACAATTATTTGTCATACTCCTGAGATGGTTATAGTATACTTTTCATCACGCTACAATCAATAGGAGCAGAGCAGTGAAGGGAAATGTTGTCATTTTGTTTAAACGCGCTAATCTCAGGAACCGCTGGTCCGATTTAAATAATTCTTTAAGTGTTAGATAGTCCATTTATCGAGGAAGGCTATATATCATCACGCTAAGACCAATAGGAGCGGAGTAACACTATTCGACGCGTACGAAGTCACTGGCAGAAGCTAGTATAAAAAATAAATCGAATTTAAATAGAGTGTAACCAGAATAAAGGTTTTGGAGAAATACAAAACAGAAAAGTGGACCTGAAGGTTGGAAAATTCGAAAAAAGTGCATATTCTATATATAGGATTGTAAAACTTAAATCTGTTTGGACAAAAAAAAACAGATATTAGCAAAAGTATTCAAAGGTTTACAAAAATTAAAACAACATCATCTGCCTAGCCTTTTCCCAAAAATGTTGAGGTCGGCTTCCAGTATAAATCGTATGCAGTGGAGTACCATTGTTTTACATGGAGCAACTGCCTATCTGACCTCATAACCCAGTTACCAGGTAACGCGATACCCTTTGCTAAGACTGGTTATCAAACTTTCTGGCTTCTGACAACCCGTAACGACTGTCAAAGCTTTACAAATGACAATCGACAAATCCCGAGACACAGAGGAGTCTCACTATGACATAGATGGTTACTAATCCACGACCCGACCGCGCTAAGCGCAGTTTAATCTTTGATCGGCCAACCCGAGCAGCTGTTACTTAGCCGCGAGCTTCTCTTCAATGATGATATACATAAATAATACCCATCCCTTAAACCAGTTAGTTATATACAGCAAAAACCGGCCAAGTGCGTGTCAGGCCACGCGCAGTAGGGTTTAGTTAGTCGACTCTAACTCTGTAACCAGTTAAGCTTACTTAGCCGTAATAGTTTTCTTTGTAAGTTCATTACATGTGCTACGTCTGTAATTTTTTTCACATTTCTAGGTACAGCCATTCAAAATTTAGAGGGGGGGATGCTCGTATCGAACAAAAATTTGCACTTAAAAGCTATTTATTTCGCAAATGGCTCGTTTAACCGAAAAGTGGTCTTCACATGCCCAATAATATTTTTGAAAGACCTATCTAACGAGACCCCACACGAAGGAGTACGATATAATATTCATAAGATAGTAAATATTCATATAGTAGTAGATAAGTAAATATTCATCCCCACTTTACGTGTTTGGGAGCTACCCTAAAAAAAAATATTTTTCAAAATTTGATTTTACCACTTTTTCGGCGTGATCAATATACACAATATTCATACCAAATCTCAGCTTTCTAGTAACAAGAACCTCGGAGCTATGCTGCAGACAGACAGACAGACAGACGGACATGGCGAAACTATAAGGGCTCCTTGTCGGACTACGGAACCCTAATAAAAAAGTCTGGCTTCAATGTAGTTCAACTGTCACAGTATATTTATAGGCCCAATAACGTCTTAGTTCGTGTTGTTTCTACCAATTTGGGGTGGAACGACGCCCTAACGAGCTAGTATAAATTATTTATTGTATTTATTTTATGGGCATCGGTTTTATTGGACTGAAGACGGAAGTATACTGGACTTTGTTAAGTTATTAGAAGATAACTGTACCTTTTATTATTGTTTTTCGTTAAATATTGAAATATTTGAAATAGCATGGTAGCCTAGTTGATGAAAAAGTCGTTTTAAAAAAATGACTCTGTAAGTTCGTTGCGTGGTAAGTACCAGTGTGGCTATTTGATTTACGTAAACACCACTAACTAACGGTGAAAGAATACAAAGACATTTCCTGGAAATATAGACTTTTAAAAATTCTATAGACAAAATAATATTAATCTCCAATCCCTCCTAAGTATGGTGATACCCTTACTTTCTCCTCTATACTAACTCCTAAATGTAGGACCGTTAGTAGTGATAGAATGATTAAATACTAGCTGGTTTCCCGCGGTTTCACGCGCTTCCCGAGGGAATTACTTAACGCACCTAGGTAAAAAGTAGCTTATAACCATCTCCAGGGTCCCCTCTATCTCCATACAAAATTCCATCCAAATCAGTTCAGTCGTTTTACCGTGAAAGCGTAACAAACTCACACGCATTTACAAATTAGTCAGGATTATATTACTAGCTTCTGCCCGCGACTTCGTCCGCGTGGAATAGTGGTGCTCCGCTCCTATTGGTTTCCTATAGCCTTCCTCAATAAATGGGCTATCTAACACTGAAATAATTTTTCAAATCGTACCAGCAGTTCCTGAGATTAGCGCGTTCAAACAAACAAACTCTTCAGCTTTATTATATTAGTATAGATAATAATAAATAATATAGATTTTAAAGCATAAAGGAATTCTTAGATTGCAAAACGATTGTAATTGTGATTTTATTTACATAACACTCCTAAGATGCTCTTTATGATCAAACAGCATTATATAAAAAGGGTATTTAATAAAACAAAAGCTAGGAAGTGATCGACACGTGTACTTGGTATAAGGGTAGTTCCACATTCAACAACACGCGTCGATCGTCGAACGCGCGAGGAGATTGAGCGATCGCATATCGCGTTATGTTATCTCGTTCTGAGTTTACTCTTACTACGTATAAGGACATTGGTGTACTTACATGGAAAATTCTTTTAAGTTTTATTTGGGACAAGACCAAGCTATTATAGAAAGTCATCAGTTTATGTATATGTATTATGTTTTAAGATAATTGAAAACAAAAAAAAAATCATTTTTTTAAGATAATTCTAAACCTTTTATTTAATACTATACTAATGGTTGCTTACTGCTTAGTACCTACTATGAATTCAAAAAAGAATTAATGATTTTACTTAAAAACTATAATGTGTCAGGAGTTCGGGTGATAGCAGCGCACTTCTTTACCAATGAACAGAAACCTTTGTTATTTCAACTGTATGTTAGTCTGGCTTAATATCGTTAAATGCCTATGCATAGATTTTATTAAAATATATTTAATAAATATATTTAATAAAATATATTTAAAATATTCAAGAGGAAAAAGAAAAATTCTCAGCAGCCAAACAAACATATTTTGAACGCGCGATTAACCTATATTTGCCGCGTCACCAATGTGAACGCACCCTAACACTGCAGTTTTCCGTCCTACGCAGTTACACCCATTACCATAACCGATGGTGTGCATTATGCAGCAATGTTATACCTTATGTAAGTGCACTTATATTCAATCTATGTACATGAATATTGATGATGTTTTGTCTTTTACAGATTGGCTGTGAATCAACTAAGTTAAGACTGTAAGTAATTTGAAGTATTTATGTTAATTTGTTTTTTATGGAAACCTGGCAAGTGCCATATGTACTTTCTAACACCCAGTTGCACCATAAAATGTTGATTAATTATACGTGAAACGGAAGAACTGTCATTCAAGATCTGTCAAAATGGAGGATAGAATTCAATAGTTTAGTTATTATTTTATTTTTTTTAAGTCTCAATATTTATTATTTTTATGTTATGCTTCAGTAAAGCATTATAAATGACATAAAAAAATATTGAAAGTACTATACAAATTATTATTGGCTAGCCGCCCGCGCCTTCGCCCGCGTGGACATTTTTTTTACACCTTGGGTTACATTATTCAAGTTTTAGTAGGGATGCATAATTATGGAAATAAATATAGCCTATGACATTTCGTTAAGAATAACTTTCTAACGGTGAAAAAAATATTAAAATCTGTCCAGTAGTTTTTGAGTTAAAACCCGACAACAAATCTTTCCTCTTTTTAATATTAGTATAGATATCATGTTTTGTCACATATTCGTAAAGTATATATTATGATAAAAAAGTTCGGTGCGACCGTTTAGAAAAGTCACGGTACTTGCCAGTTTCGAACCCGTACACCCGTACCAATGTAGGTGCCTTAACCACTAGGTCAGCCAGCACAAAGTATTTAGTCGTGCTAGTTCACAACCGGAAAAATTAAAAACAAAGAAGGTGTTAACAGTCGAAAAATACATTTCGAAACTTTATTTCGTATGGCAACAATGCGTGACCTCAACAAATTATGACATAATAAGTATGACATATTGTCAATGTCGCGCCTTAAGGCCGTACATTGTCTAATAAGATGTTCACATAATAAACACTTATTTATACGAATGTATTTATTTATTGTAAATACAAGGTTTATGTTTCTTTCAATATAATATCTTGTTTTGGTAAGGAATGTGGTTCTTGTGTTTTGAGAATAAAGAAAATAGCTTTAAGTGCGTAGCGATTAGGCTATTTTTTTAAATAGAATTTCTATGATAGCCGTATCAAAAGCCTACGCAATAATTAATAATAAAATTACGTATCGATAATGTTCTCGCTCTAATAATTATCGTTCAAAACAATTTAACTGCATCGATAACATACCACTAGTGTAACCATGAGGAACCAAGCTTATATATAAATTTAGAACATGCTATTTCCTAGTTGATGTAGTGGTTGCAAGTGCGACTGCTAAACATGAGGTCGTGGGTTCAATCCCCGGCTCGGGCAAAATATTTTTAGATTTTTCAGAATGATTTTTTTTAGCTCGAAGGCTAGATTTGTGATCTTTACCTGTTAATGATAATTTATTTGCTCCTTTTTATGTGGTGTGGTATAAGAACATCTCTGCTTACCCCTACATTATGTTATACTTACTATTTATTAAACTTTCCCACAACACCAAATATCATTTAAATTGATTTAGCCGTATTACCTCTGTGGTATTATTTGAAGATTTTTAATATAATGTCAATGAAAACGACAAACTTTACCTATACGAATTTTTCCTTAATTCCAATACAAAAGCAGTTGTAATTATTTTCCAACTCTTCAATATCGTGACGAATTAATCTAATGTGACAAGCAATTAATCCATCAGCGAACAGTGGCACTGACAGACACCATTACGGTCATAGCAATTACAATTTCCTTCAACATGACCATAAGAACATCTCCACTCTAACGGGGTGTTCACCATTGAGAAATAAAACGTGATTTTTACCTATCATCAATATCAATAGCCTGTTAGAAATAGACCTTCCCGAATGTGTGCCATAACGCCTGGTCCTCGTTTATAGGGTTCCGTAGTCGACAAGGACCCTTACAACCAGTTGCAAAAAAAAATAACAGGTTTCTGATACGTGACACGAAAGAACTGTCATTCAAGATCTGTGAAAATGGATGATACAATTGAATAATTTTGCTGTTATTTAATGATTTTCGTCTTAACATTTATGATATTATGTTTACTTAATTATTATATCTATGTATTGATATCATAAAAAATATTAAAAGTATGCTAATTATTGATATCATGTTTTGTGACATCCGTAAAAGTATAAAATATGATTAAAGTGTTGTGTTTGGTGCAACCAACTGTTATAGTTTCGCCATGTCCGTCTGTCTGTCCGCGGCATAGCTCTGTGGATCTTAGGACTAGACAAAAGGGTATGGATATGCATATTCATTACGCCGACAAACTGGTAAAAATATGCAATTAAAAGCAATGTAAATTGGAAAATGATCTTCACACACACCTGTTTTACTTTTGAAAGAACTATTTGATACTGTACGCATCAGGATACATGACGAAAAAAACATCACCTCTTAAAATGTACGGGAGGAACCGTCAAAAATGTTTTTCATAATTTTATTTTACCACTTTGTTGGCGTGATCAATATACACATCCATACCAAATTTCAGCTTTCTAGTACCACGAACCTCTAAGCTATGCCGCAGACAGATAGACATGGCGAAACTATATGTATGGGTTCATTGTTGACATCGGAAGCCTAAAGCCTTAAAACCCTGTAAATAAACACAAGTATTATTTGTTACATATAAATAATATTCAAGAACAACGTGGTTTGTAATAAATATTATTATGTTCATGACATTCTGAGCAACAACAAGACAATGACATTTCAAATGATAGGTATGTATATTCAATAGATCGTGCGTGCGCATCTTGCATTGTACTTCTGTTCAAATTCCAATGCATTTAAGTGCACTGTGAAGTGACTTTGCAATGAATGTCTAGTATCTTTTGTTCTGCTCTAATTCAGATCTTCCTGTTTTTTAATAGTTTTGTCAAACATAACGTACTAGCTTTCCGCCAGCGGCTTCGCCCGCGTAGGATATATGAATTCAAATTAAAAATGAACCGCTCGACCGATTTTGTGCAAACATCACATAAACCATCTACTAAATAGTCCGAACAAAGCCTAAACATTTGGTTTGGATATGTGAGCCTGTTCTTGAGTTATGAAATTACAACGAAAAGTGGCATTGATTTTTATATATACGTATATTGATTTTATATTCTTGCGTACTAACTGCGACGTTGCAAGGCCAGGGATTTTCACGGGAGTACACAGAAGAACTCACAAAAGTTTCATAACAATCGATGGAATGGTTTAGAAACCCATACCGTCTTAGGTACTTATAAAAAACCTGTAATCTGAAGTTTAACCATTTCTCACCTAATCCTTACTTAACGTCGTAATCCAGTATTAAACTACCAACTTAAGATCGGATTAACGCTAAACAGCATAAGTTGATAAGCAGCAGATTAAAATTAATCGAACTTTATAAGTAAGACAGATAGAGGTTAAACATACTAATAATTTATTAGACTAGCGGACCTGACAGATGTTGTACTGCCCAAACTTTGACTGACTTTAAAGATATCTACCGGGTCCAATTGTATTTTGAAACCGTCCAGGGACCCACTCAAATGTACATACAAAATTTCATGAAAATCGGTCAAGCCGTTTAGGAGGAGTTACGTGACAAACATACGTACAGAAGAATTATATTTAGGTGTAAAGACAGAAGATAGATAGGCTTATCGAAATGGTGGACCCTTAATCTTTGTCCATTTCCATAACTTTTGCGAAATTCACTTATATCTACACAGATGCGTTAACTAACATTTATTTGTCATAGATCTTTACTTTTCTTTTTATTTGACCATTCGTTTCATTCTCTTTTGTATATCTTTACAAATTACTTTCCTGTAGACTTTGCGATTCTCTCGACACTAGCCTACGTATTATTTTTATGTAGAACTTCAGTTTTCTATAAAATCTTTGGTGGGATCGTTCCAAGTTCCAAGGGAAC
Organism: Pyrrhia umbra; assembly: GCA_963891755.1. NCBI lineage: Eukaryota > Metazoa > Arthropoda > Insecta > Lepidoptera > Noctuidae > Pyrrhia > Pyrrhia umbra. The sequence goes on along the minus strand of OY982934.1, from coordinate 1,304,440 downwards.
TACTTAACCATACCCGTTGGAACACGAACGTAATAGTCAAGTAGCCTTTAACAGTCTCCCGGGTCCCTTCTATCTCTATCCCAAATTTCATCCAAATCCGTACGGCCGTTTTACCGTGAAAGCGTAACAAACAAATAAAGATACAAACTCAATTTTGCATTTATGATATTAGTAAGGATTTTGAACACTTTTTTATAGACCTTTTACGAATAAATCTTTAATAAACATTACCGTTGTACTTTTCGGTATCTTCTTTTATCAATTTCTCAGTTAACTTGACGTTTTTCTCGCCCGTTGTGGAAACACCTTTACTTATATTCCTCGGCTTAACATAAGTTAATGAAATGCATGACAAGGATGAGGGTCAACTGGTGTTTGAAGACGAGCTGCTAACCTTAACACAGATCCACGGCGCGACATACAATCTGCATGTAAATCGAACATCGATATGTATGTCATACGATTTACGTTCAGAAATTAGGTTGTCGTGATTATTGGTGTGTTATACTGTGCAATTTTAATAAGTTATTTTAGTTTTATTGCCGGTTTTGTGCAGTTGAAGTTTGGTGGGTGTAAAATTTTGAAAACTGAAACTATAATGTTACTTTAGTGAAGGTAATAAAATTACAAAGCGTAGTAAGTCATACAATTTATTAAAATATTACCTGATATAGTCAATATTATAACTTACTTTGTTCTAACTTCTCCACATACTCTTAGATAAATAAAATGGCATTCAATGATGAATGATGATGTTTAGAGCATGACATTTATATAAATACGCCATCCTTACTCCATTTTATTAGGGTTCCGTAGTCCGACAAGGAACCCTTATAGTTTCGCCATGTCTGTCTGTCTGTCTGTCTGTCTGTCCGCGGTATAGCTCCGAGGTTCTTGATACTAGAAAGCTGAAATTTTGTATGGATATGTATATTGATCACGCCGAGAAAGTGGTAAAATAAAATTTTGAAAAATATTTTTTTTTAGGGTAGCTCCCAAACACGTAAAGTGGGGATGAATATTTTTTTTCTCGCGAACCGTGTGGGGTATCGTTAGATAGGTCTTTTAAAAATATTATGGGTGTGTGAAGACCATTTTTTGGTTAAGCGAGCTATTTGCTAATATCTAGCTTTTCAGTGCAAATTTTTGTTCGATACGAGTTACCCCTCTAACTTTTGAATGGCTGTACCTAGAAATGTGAAAAAAATCACAGACATAGCACATGTAATGAACTTACAAGGAAAACTATCACGGCTAAGTAGGCTTAATCGGTTACAGAGTTATAGTCGACTAACTGAGGCCTGCTACGGAACCCTACTGCGCGTGACCCGACACGCACTTGGCCGGTTTTTAACTTCTGTGGCAGAATTAGAACAAAATAGGTAACGACTTTTTTTTTTATATACAATCTATCGGTATCGACTATAGTAAGCAATTTGGAAAAATGATATGTGGATCTTTTTCACATTTTCTTCTTTGTAGAGTAAGCGTAGTCGACATTTTATATTTTTAATTATCATACACCTATAGGAAAATGCCTGCTATATTTGCTGGGGAGTTTTTGTACCACTAGTTCCCAGAAAAAACACATATGAAGTTGTGAAGGGCGGGCATTTTGCGGGTTGTCTTTTGTACAATTGACAACTCAAAAAGATGATAAATTTCTTCAGATAAAATTGTTAAATAAAACTTATACAAACATCAGTTACTAAATACTAGATCCTAAAAATAAGACAAGCACCACCTAAAATCTTTCTATCTACCCTCCAAAAGACCTAAATAAAATTCGTCCTACCTAAAATAAAAATAATTTTATTTTCTCACAAAATTGTGCAAATTGCCTTCATATTGTGCATCAACACAATAACATACAAGACGTATTATTTTATTAGAAGCCGTCGCATCTGATAAAGGTCGCGTCAGACTTGACCCCTACCGTGTCATTGACCTCGCTGTTATTTTAATTTGACCTCAAACCTTTGGTGTCGTCTATTTTTTGAATAAACTAGATTTGCGAGTTGTGTTGTTTTTATTTTAATAGCTTTTTTAATGTAGTGTTTTTGTTCTTTAAACACATAAGTAGGATATAATGAAGTGTCTTTGGTTCTAGTTTTTTTAAGGGTTCCGTAGTATATAAAGGTTGCCAATAGGACAACTAAAGCCTTACCTGGCCGTCGGTGTGTATATCAGCGGGCTCTATCTTATGAACTTCAATGCGATTTCTCAGAGTTAAAATCTGTCGCTAACGTATGTCCTTTCCTAGATTTCAACCTATCTCCATACAAAATTTCATCGAAATCGGTTCAGTCGTTTCATTGTGGATGCGTAACATACAGACAGTTACTTTCGCATTTATAATATTGAGTAAGATCTATAACCGTCTCCAAGGTCCGACCTATCTCCGTACCAAATTTCATGCAAATCGGTTCAGATATTTTACCGTAAAAACGTCACAAACAAACTCACTCTCCCATTAATCACATTAGTTAGGATTGAGCAATTACTAATTAAATCTCAAAGACAGCGTATACAACAAACATCTAATTACTCTTATCAAAGCGGCAAATGGCTGGTCATTAACCGTGGTAATACTAATAATTATTATTGGTTGAAAGGCACATTTAACCTTCATCACAAGCCATTTGCGTTAAGTCATCATTGTGTAAAGGGTTATTAATAGACTGATTCAGGTAATTTGGCAAGGGCCTAATAAACCATTTCTTGATAGAAAATATCTAACTTCATACTACAATACAACTATGTACATTAATTCATAATTGGAATTATCTGGCTGGCTACTTATAATATTTATTAGATTTTATTCGATTTTATTCGATTTTATTCGATTTTATTCAATTTTATTCGATTTTATTCGATTTTATTCGATTTTATTCGATTTTATTCGATTTTATTCGATTTTATTCGATTTTATTCGATTTTATTCGATTTTATTCGATTTTATTCGATTTTATTCGATTTTATTCGATTTTATTCGATTTTATTCGATTTTATTCGATTTTATTCGATTTTAAGTGATACTTATAATTTTTGTTTTTGTAATACCTGTTGTCTAGTAATAGAAGTCTGTCATGCTCACTCAAGTGTCCTGCTGATGGTGGCGATGTGTATCGGGTCGTTAAGTTCCCTTCAATATGGTTGAGCTAAATGAGGCTGATGCGCTCGTCATGCTCGTGAACGGGTGCCGTAAGTCGGGGCTGGTCAGCTTCTAGCTGACAATTTAGGCCTCTCGTACTTGGCAATCAATTTAGGCCTCTCCTACTTTAATAATATAGTATTTTTTTGCTTAATTATATACAATTATCTACATGATCCTCACGTTACACGACTATTCGTAAAAAGAACAATCTATTTTAAAAGAGTATCCATGGAGTTTCTTGCCGGTTCTTCTCCATAGGACCCACTCTTTGGAACCGTGCATCTAGTTTCTAACTTTGACGTTTTATATGAACCTGTAATTGGTGTACAAGAAATAAAAACCTTTTGACTTGAGGCGAACCAGTAGCTATCCGATGGTAGGAAAATTTAAGAACTTAGAAATCCTCACGTAGTCTGTCTGACTTTTTAGTCTGATCCGTAAGGATTTCCACAGGTAAAAATAAACAAATAAACAAAAGTCATCTTTAAATCCTCGAAGTAAGTAAAGAAAAGGAACAGCATCTATTACCTTTAGTAACTTATCTTTCTAACTTCTACCAAGATAGGTCAGAAAATAATAATTTTCCAACCCTTGTCAGCCCTCCATCACGCAAATAGATTGTATGACGTCATCGGCATCAAAAGTCATAACATTCATGAGATAATGGTTATAAACGAGCGTAAATCGGAAACTCACCTATCTGATTTCTGAAGCAATTTGTGAGTAAGCGAAAATGGACCTTAAGTTAACGTAATAAAGCTGATATGATCGCGAGCTAATGTAGCGGTCAATGCATAATGGCAACTCATTTATCGTTACAGGAAATTGAACCCTATTTCTCATTACATAAAAGTGTTATTGATGTTTCCTTCATACGGAAGGTACAGTCCATACGCTTAGGATAGGTGCGTTTTTTTAACTCACGAAAATATTAAATTATTGTATATTGAATATACACAAGGTCGTGTATTAAGACCACGTACACATCGATATGTCACGGACGGTTAATTGGCTCGTTAATCAACGTTTATATTGTTTAGTAAACGGATCCTCGTGTTGTGTAATCACGGCTTAATTACGTAATTAGAACTAGTTATAAGCTGTGTTTTATGGCCTCGCGTACAGCCAGTTGGGACATTGTGCACTGATCCATTCGTTTGCATATTGATCAATGGAACTTGTTATTATTGAATAATGTTTAAATTATATACAACGATTTATTTTTTATTACCTACCTGCGTAGTGCATTACAGATGTCACATATAAAATGCTTTGTCCTGAATGACTGACGGATCAACGCACAGCCTTAACCGCTGATCGTAGAGACCTGAAACTTGTAGGGTGTGTTCTTTGTATGACGTAGGCATCTGATAAGAAAGATTTTCCGAAATGCTAACCCTAAGGGAACGAAAAAGGGGAGCAACGTTTGTATGACAGTATGTCATTTTAAATTTGAATTCGCATAACCTACGCGGGCGAAGCCGCGGCCCAAGGCCGCTGGCACAATTTTATTATACATATATATAGACGATACGTATAATACAATTGTAACAGACTGGTGTCTGTAAATTATAGATATTGAAGAGAAATTAGGGAAAACAGCAAGCATAAGTATTACGAGTATATTATTAACAAAGTCTGTCTGTTATACTGAATGCTAAAACAGGAAGAAATTTGAGATGGAGATAGATTGAAACCCGAGGAAGGATACGGGGTGGTTTTTATCTGATTAAAGCAAATCACGGCTAAGCGGCTTATTATTGTAACTATCTACATTCTGAGCAAATAAATAAATATTCTATTCTATTCTGAAACAGCGAGTACTAAATAAAATAGGTCCTAAGAAATGGATTCACGTCCTCAATGACTTTCAAACTCGTGACCTCTTGATTACCAGTCGGTCTTTCAACCATTGCGCAATGTTTATTAAATACATACCTAAATTAAATAATAGGACTATTATACTATAGATTGATTGACGCATCTATTAAATAATAAAAACATACAAATAATCCCTTTTATTATTATTACAATTCACCTTGAATTAAACAAATAACTATACATAATAATTATATTTACAATCATTTTTAATATCAGTTTCTCACGAGTATCTTAATTAATATTTTATTTCTATAGGTACATCATACCTTCGACCTTAAAAGATGCACATCATTCTATTGGATAGGTTATACGGAAACAAGGTATTTCAATGTTCTAAAACCAACTAGGAAAATAGACCTTAATGTACACGTAATAGAGATGATATTGTGTTGAACAGTTGAAACAGCTTAATGAGTTTTTCATACCTTCCGCATCTCGTATTGTTTCTTTAATTAAAATGTTACGGAATTTAGAGTGTTTTTATAAGATTTTTTTTGTAAAACATTTTGGTGTTTAATGTTTTATTTTGTACCCTCCAAACTTTTAATGTGGTAGGTAAATATTTTCAGCTTCAGTGACTTGTTTGTAAAAGTTACAAGAAGTTTTAATAATAACAGATTGTTGAAATTTTTATTCTGCATTAATCTTCATCATATTAGTAGAAAAATACAGTCTTCTTGAAATAATATGTATTACAGAAAGCAACGTCGGAAAAGCCGATCAATTTTACTTGCTTTTGACCGGTTTTAATACCTCAAATCATACAAAAAATAGCAACTTTCACATTATTTTTTTATTTCATGGAGATGATTACATCCTTACTAATATTAAGAAACACTAACTAAGAAAGTAACTCAGTCTGTTAGTCTGTCTATTATGATTTCACGATAAAACGACTAAACTGAACCCTGTGGAACGATAGTTATCATACATCATATATCCGAGTGCGTGAAGTGCATAGTTCCTCCAGGATGCGGGCGAAACCGCGTAAAACATTTAGATAACCTATAAAAAGAGTCATTTTATTTCGTTCTAATTTTCCTACATAGATAAATAAAATGACATTGGCCGCGATTCTCTTGACAACATCTAAATTAAATTTAGTCTATAATTCTCTCTTTCCATCAACAAATATAAGAAAGGGATAGCAAACTTTTAACACCTGTCAAATTAGAAAAAAATAGTTTTCCATACAAATTAAACATCACGACGTAACATCTCGACTAAATTAACAAACCTGTACGAACAAAATGTCATCTGTCATTTAATTTGACAGCACTGAATTACTTGCTATCCTCTTCTTGTATTTCGCAATAGAAAAAGAGCATGATATTTTAAAATTAGTTTAGTCGTGTGTAAGTCAGAATCGGCACCATTAAATGATGATGATTGAGTTTTTGGATCAAGTGGCACAATGTATCACCGATTATCCGAGTGATCACTTTCTATTAACTGGTGACTTTAATGTTAGGAATGCTCAGTGGTCAGCTGCGGGGCAGGGAGTCTATGCTGCCTTGAGAGTTACTAGTCCCGACAACCTTGTTGATGTCTTGTCTGGGTTTTTATCGTTTAGTAACCTCGGTCAGTATAATCTTGTTCCAAATAAAAATAAAAGGCAGCTGGACCTAGTTCTAAGCAGCTGTGACTGCATAGTCATGCATTCTAAGTTTCCTCTTGTGCTGGAGGATGAGCATCACCCTGCCCTTGATATTTCATTAACTAACTTATTTCCGCAATCCCTTCGTTCACCTCCAAAAACTTATTATTTTTATCGTGGTGCAAATTTTGATAAAATTAATACCTCTCTGTCTCTGGTGGATTGGTATACTGTTTTGAATTGTGAGCCTGACATAAATCGATCTCTTACACAGTTCTATAATATAATTAATAAAATAATCGATGAGCATGTTCCCAAAAAAAAAACTATTGATCACAACAGATATCCTATATGGTATTCTCCAGCATTGATTAAAATAATTAAAGAAAAAATTAAATTTCATTCAAAATGGAAGCGATACGGTAATTATGGCGATTATCGTAGCTTTGCACTCCTGAGAGACCGGGCAAAGAAGGTCAGTATGGAATGTTACGACACATTTATCACAAGGGCTGAGGCCAATATTAAAAAGAATAGTAAGCATTTTTGGTCTTTCGTTAAAGCTAAAAAGTCGTCAAATGCCTTACCGGATAACTTGTTTTTGGGAAATGTTACTTCCTCTGATGGTAAAGAGATTAGTGATCTTTTTAATGTACATTACCATTCCGCTTTTGAGAAACACGTCGATGTGCCCACATCGTCATCATCATCATCTAGGTCGGGCTATTCTAATTCTAACAATTTGAATCTAAGCAATATATTTATATCCCATTTGATACCATTGTAAATTACATTAAATCTCTTGATGTAAATAAGGGGAGTGGCCCTGATGGAATTCCACCATTGTTCCTAATAAGATGTTGCAACAATATTTCCATTCCTCTTTATTGGTTGTTTAACACCTCACTGCGATCTGGTAATATGCCATTGGCATGGAAGAGATGCTATGTTGTACCTATATTCAAGAATGGCGATAAGCACGATATTACAAATTATCGACCAATTTCTAAATTAAGCACCATACCAAAACTTTTTGAGCATATCGTCTGTGATTTTATAACGCCATTAGTAAAACCATTTATAATTCCGCAGCAACATGGTTTCGTCTCCAAGAAGTCAACCGAAACAAATCTTTGCGAATATATTGACTACCTATCTACGGCCATGGACAATGGTTATCAGGTTGATGTCGTGTATACCGATTATTCTAAGGCTTTTGATAAAATTTCTCACAGATTATTAATTCACAAGCTTGAGCATACTGGTATACACGGCGATCTGCTTCGATGGCTGGAATCTTATTTAAAAGAACGCAGTCAAGCAGTGACGGTCAAAGGGTTTTGCTCTTCCTTTATGCCTATTACGTCTGGTGTACCCCAGGGTTCGCATCTCGGACCTCTTTTATTTAATTTATATATTAATGATGTTTGTAATATATTTAAAAAATCTAAATTTATACTTTATGCAGATGATAAGAAAATCTATAAAATAATTACCAAACAAGAAGACTGCCTTGAACTACAAAATGATATTGACAACCTGTGTGATTACTGTAAAAAAAATTATTTATTTCTAAACGTAAAAAAATGCAATGTTATAACATTTACTAGGAAAAAGAATTATATAATATATAATTACAAAATATGTAATGATGTAATGACTAGAGTGTCTGAGGTGCGAGACCTTGGGGTCCAACTTGATAGTAGGCTTATTTTCGACTCTCATGTTACTGCAACGACCAATAAGGCATTTAGAATGTTAGGATTCGTAATGAGAGTCGGAAAGGATTTCAAGCATAAGGCAACTCTGTTACTCTTATATAAGACTGTTGTTAGGTCAATACTTGAATATGCTTCTGCTGCTTGGAATCCCCAGTATGACGTTTATATACGCCAGATACAAAGATTACAGAATAAGTTTATTAAGCACGTGAATTGGCGGTTTAATCTCAACACTGATTGTTCACCATATCTCCAGACTTTAAAGGACCGTCATGCTGAACGTGATCTAGTTTTCTTGTATAAAATTATCAGAGGGCAACTGGACTCTTCTTATCTTCTCAGCAAAATTAAATTTGGGTGTCCACGTTTAAATACACGAAAAAGATCTCTCTTCCATATCGGTTTCTCTCGAACTAATTATGGTAGGAATACTTTTATTAAAAGAGCTTGTAAACTGTATAATGAGTTGGTTGAATTTAAAGTTGATCAATCTGATCAGGATTTGGATGTCTTTCACCTTTCTCTGCATAAATTCAAAACTGCTGTGGGAAATGTTTTGGCATTGAAGTCTAAGTAATTTTAGTTTTTTGGATTTATTTTGTAATTAACTTATTAGTGATTTATCTTTGTAATTTATTTATTTGTTACAAGCAGCTTGGCTCCTACATATAACGAAGTTCTTGTTTTTTTATAAATGTATTATGGTTGTTGTTACACCAATTTATTATTTTAATTTGTAAGGTAATCTGTGGAAACTGTATTGGATTTTGTACTAACTATATAATTCAACTTACTTTGTTATTGCATCTGTTTGTTTCCCAAATAAAATAAAATAAAATAAAATAAAAAAATGAATTGAGAACATGAAATTGACATAAAAGCGCCATCCTTACACCATTTTGTTAATTTCTGTGGCAGAATTAGAACAAAATAGGTTAGGACTTTGTTTACATTTTTCGTAATACCAATTGATACAGACTATAGGCCACCACGACCGTACATGTATAAAGAGTACGGTCTCAAAACGATCCCGTGGAGAATAAACAGCAAAAAAGTATTCGTAGTAGTGTTAAAAGCAAAATCTAGACGCTATTTCATTTAATTCAGGTACACATTTAATCCAAACTTATAGCGAATACTGCTCTTGGGAAATTCTCAGTTGTCATAATATAATTGCTTTATATTTTCGGTGCAAAATATGTCTTATCATTTTATACATTAAAGGAAAAAGTTCCATAATAATGTAAGTAATAGGTTTTTACCCGACTACGAAGAAAGTGTTATGTTTTTACTCAATTTATTCTGTCAAAAAAACTAATTTATCCTACCTACTAATATGCGAAAGTTTGGGAGAATGAGTGTATGTATGTTTGTTCATCTTTCACGCCAAAACTACTGAATGGATTTAGATGAAACTTGGCACACACATCGTTTATAACCTGTATTAACACATAGGATACTTTTTAGCCAGATATCTGGACTCGTCGAAGACCAAGACAAAGTCGAGACCACTAGTTAATAAACACATAAAAAAAACAACGCTACTAAAAGTGTATCGAAATATAATCAAAAACATGTTTTTTCTAAAAAGTTCGTTAGTCATTCAAAAACCATTTCAAGTTCAACGTACCCATGTAAGTTGTTATATTTGCTAACAATAATAAACATAAAAATTATGACCTTTAAGATCTCTCATCAAACTGGTTTTAGTGCTGAGGTTATAGAACGCTTAGTGTTTTGTTATTACGAACCAATAATAAGAATCTTTTATAATGGCAGCATATTATTGAGAATAAAAATATTATTAGGTTTTTAAATGTGGGATTTTAGCATACTAGTGTAATATACACCGTCCCTTACCTTCCCAGGTTTAACAATAATAATCCTTGGTCTTTTCATAGAATACTTGTTTCGCAAGTTGTCTACAGTGGGCCTACTACGAATCAATTTCGAAAAGTATTCGTATTGACAGCGATTTTTGAAAGGAATATACTCGCATTTCACAAACTATTTATTTAAATGTATGATAATTATTTATATGTATGATATAATAATGCTGAAAATAAAAATATTATTTAAAACATACAACATAAACTTTACAAAGTATTTACATATTAACAAAAAAAACTTACAATAGCTAAAAACTATATATATATTAATACAGAGCGTCAAAAAATTCCTCCTCATCGCGGTCAACTGGGAGCGTAGGTACCCAAGAGGCTGGCTGCATTGCCACGTTGGATAGCTATGCTTATCCGTGCTGAAAATTGTTTTTTTACATATTTTAAATATAAATTTTGCTCTGGTAAGGTTGTTTTTATGATTGAGGCCCACTGTTCTGTCACATAAGTTGATAATGAGGTTATACTCCAGTTTTCGGAATTATTTAACTCGTAGTGCGAGTACGCGGCATCTAAGCTTCATACCAGAAATACTGAGTATTATAGCCGAAACACAAAAGTGGGATGCAATATCGCATGGCTTGCAATTGCTTTAAATTATTTTTATAATTAGTGTATATTCAAAATTCCGCAATTCTATTAGCACGTTGCGACTAGGTACCATAGATGTATGACTGTTTGTCCTGTTTTCGGAGGCAGGAGTCTGGAAATGTATACAAGCTAAACTTTACTTTTTTTTTTGTGTATGGCATCTCGCAGGTCAACCTAGAAGGTTGTCGTAGGGCCTCCAGCCAGGGCTTAACTTACAAAACTAAGCGACTATACGCTAAGGGCACCCCCTAGTGGGGTACGGGCCTCGGCTTAAGGCGTCGCTGGGGGAGGACAGCAAGGGACAGGCTGGATCAGAATAAGCTAAACTTTACTGGGTTGCAGCTGCTTTTAGCCATCAGCTTCACAATCATATCTTAAAGTCCTAAACAGCAGGGATCTTTAGTCTGTAGCAGATAATATGAAAAATGTAATCAAAATCCTAACCTATTTTGTTCTAATCTTCCCACATAGATAAATAAATGATGAAATAATGATGTTTAGAGCATGAAATTGACATAATTAAATGCGCCATCTTTACGCCATTTCGTTAATTTCTTTGGCAGAATTAGAACAAAATAGGTTACTTTGATTAAATTTTTCGTAAAATCGATTGTTACAGACTGTACATTAAGCATCATGTCTTTTTAGGGTTCCGTAGCCAAATGGCAAAAACGGAACCCTTATAGATTCGTCATGTCTGTCTGTCTGTCTGTCTGTCTGTCTGTCTGTCTGTCTGTCTGTCCGTCCGTATGTCACAGCCATTTTTTTCCGAAACTATAAGAACTATACTGTTGAAATTTGGTAAGTAGATGTATTTTGTGAACCGCTTTAAGATTTTGACACAAAAATAGAAAAAAAGCAATAAATTTTGGGGGTCCCCATACTTAGAACTGAAACTCAAAAATTTTTTTTTCATCAAACCCATACATGTGGGGTATCTATGGATAGGTCTTCAAAAATGATATTGAGGTTTCTCATATCATTTTTTTCTAAACTGGATAGTTTGCGCGAGAGGCACTTCCAAAGTGGTAAAATGTGTGTCCCCCCCCTGTAACTTCTAAAATAAGAGAATGATAAAACTAAAAAATATATATGATGTAGATTACCATGCAAACTTCCATTGAAAATTGGTTTGAATGAGATCTAGCTGGTAGTTTTTAAGTAATCAGCAATTTTACAAACTACAAACAAACTTAATTATGCGGTCGGAAAAAACAAGATACGACTTTATGGCGTATTTTTTCTTTCCAATGGTCGGAACCCTCGGTGCGCGAGTCCGACTCGCACTTGGCCGGTTTTTTGTATTAGCTTTTAAATAATTCCATGCAATAAACTTGCCATTATTTTATTTTATAATCTCAGCGCCACTGCATGAATAAGAAAAATAATAGTGGTATTTACCTAGATCTTCAACCAGTTCTACCGATTTCATTATTAAAGTCAGTGGTTTCGTGACAAACTGCGCATGTCAGGAGCTCGACACGTGATCACAACATTGTTGAACAACGTCATTCTGTCGCTAAACAAATGAAATTAACTGTAATTGAACAATTACTGTGCAATTGGAGGTATAGGAAAACTGTTGAGTTATTGTACATATAGATAGGTACATACATACTTTTAATTATTTTTTTTTGGGATGGGAAATCATCATAGATCCCTCCTGCCGTGAGTGGGGCAGGAGGGAGTGTCAGACTCTTACTGACTAAAACCCATCCATGTTCCTTTCTCAGCCCTTTGTATTCCGGGGGCGCGGTACCTCTTTCGAATGTCCCGCAGCCCCGGCAGACTTTTAAGTACCATACTTACTACTTCTTTTTTCAAGGATGGGAAATCATCAAATGGCTCCTCCCGCCGTGGGTGGGGCGCGGGTTACGGGCAGTCAGTAGCCAGAAAGTCTGTCAACCAATCTTAAGAAGAGTTTTATCTGGTAACTGGGTTGTGGAAGACAGATAGGCAGTCGCTCCATGTAAAATACTTGTACTCAGCTACATCCAGACCCCAACATAGTTGTAAAAAGGCTTGGAAGATGATGATGTTGAATTTGTCTACAAATTCAACCAGTTTATTATAGGAATACTGCAATACATCATATTCGCAGTGTAAACTTTTTTTTTCTGTCAATGAGTTAATGTTTAACTACGCTTTATAACTTTGTGAATTCCTAATTACTACATTGCAGTTTGTTTGTTTGTATTTTTTGTAGGAAATTTCCGGTTTACATATTTTCGTACTAATGTTCCAATTTAAACGAATATAAAGAACGTTTCATGACTACCGGTTTCGTTAATTAGATGTCTTTGTATCACGCAATATTAGGGGTATGATACGCATTCGTTAAACAGTATAATATAATTTAACTTCTGCCCTATCTTTACTAGTATTATAAATGCGAAAGTGCGTCTGTCTGTCTGTCGATATAGATGATTTGGTGTGGGGATAGCTTGAACCCCGTATAAATAAACCCATTAAAACTTTAAAGAAATACGAACTCAAATTGGCAATGTCAATGGATCCCTAGCGCCTTATATGTACACCTGACATTGCTCTTTGTAACAAGCACCAAGGCCGAGCACATTGTTACAATGTTACATAAGAAGATAATGTGTTAATTATATATTCTTGTACGTGAAGATTGCCGCCATAACGTTGCGGTCAAGGAGGTTAGTTGCGGAAAAATACAGACGCCATTGATTGGTTCGTTTTATTGTAATTTTGTATAGCGTTGCGTAGTAAAATTATCATTATTTTAAGTTTCATTGATAGCTTATGTTTAGCTTACGTAATCCTAATGTAATATCTAACAACTCTTGTAGGTAATGAGCTCGTGGCTAAGTAACAGCCGCACGGTTCGACCGATCAAAGGTTGAGCTGCGCTTGGCGCGGTCGGTTCGTGGATGGGTGACCATCTATGTCATAGCGAGACTCCTCCGTGCCTCGGAAAGCACGTTAAGCCTTTGGTTCCGGCTGTCATTTGTAGATCTTTGACAGCCGTTACGGGTAGTCAGAAGGCAGAAAGTCTGACAACCAGTCTTACTTAGGGGTACTGTGTTACCCGGTAACTAGGTTGTGGAAGTCAGATAGGCAGTCGCTCCATGTAAAATACTGGTACTCAGCTGCATCCGGTTTAGATTGGAAGCCGACCCCAACATAGTTGGGAAAAGGCTAGGCAGATGAACTCTAGTAGGTAGAGCAGCAGCTTCTGGGATTATGACGAAGCTCAGGGTTCGATTGTAATGTGGAACAATTATTTATGGTTATAATTATTTTAATATACATAGATTAAAACATCTAGAACGTAGAATTAATACATTCGAACCAATCTTTTCTATATTCAACAAAGGCATCACTGAACATAATTCAATTAAATCCCGAAATAATTGAATTACTCGAAGACGTCTAGCCTAGTGTAATTATAATTGAATTTAAATGTAAATTTGACGTCAATTTTGATAATGAGGTCACTAATGTCAAATAAAATTGCCTTCGAATGCCATGGGAGTCTCATTATTGACTGCAGATTGTTAATCAGAATTAATTATTCACTTTACATCATTATCTTAGCAGTTTCTCAGATAAAGAGAATCTTAATTAAACGTGATTACTGTTATTAGTTTTAATTTTATATTAATTTATTTCTCATGGAGTTGTTTTTAATTTTCTTCTAGCCTTTGACGGATATCGTTTTACCATAATGATTATGAACTGGTCGTGTGACTAGTTTTTGTTCACCGTATTCTTCCTTTCCAACATCCCAATCCTAACTAAGATAATAAATGCGAAAGTGAGCTTTTTTGTTTGTTTGTGACGAATTCGCTGTAAAGCTGAACCGATTTGGATAAAGTTTGGTACGGGGATAGGTCCCTTTTATCCTAGAGACAGATAAAGACTAATATTAATATGATGGGTTTACTAGTTCCCTCAGGCCCTGTGGGAACTACCGACTTCAAAAAAGGAGGTTCCGTTTCTAACTTTGGTTCAATAATTCAGACGGTACCGATCTAAGTGCACTGCACTCATCTGTCACACGCAAAATACACACACTCGCGTCATCTATTTACCTAGTTCTGTAAGTTCAACGTAATTTTTATCATATCTTCTCCTGTAAAATAAATCTAAATGTCATGTGGATACGCACCCCTTACCAATGCTATTAGATTTCTAACTCGAATTTTACCATTACCTCTCTTCACACATCATTTAATTAAGGTCATGAACAGGGAGGTTAGACAAATGGCAAAAACACTAGTAGAATAGAAAACAAAATGTATGGGAATGACAGATAGCTAGTCGTAAACGAATGTCATTCTCATACATTTTGTTTTCTATTCTACTAGCGTTTTTGCCACTTGTCTGACCCCCCAGATCCAACAGTTACGATAGTCATCATTAGAGGTTTTCCTCACATAGAAGTTGCGACAATAAAATAACAATTAACTAATCAATTCTTAGATAACTAAGTACTTAGTGTTGTGGTTAGCCTTGATACTTGTAAGTTGCTGCATACAGATCAGTAGGGCCGGAGGAAGGCGCGTGCGCAATGTGTAGGGCTGTCAATGTAACCAAAAGATATTATTTATTTACAACCTGTTTCCAGCATTCACTCGCATCTCGAGGGTACCACTTAATATACGCGGATAAAGAGTAGTCTATACAAGTCTCCTGGGTCACGTCTATTTCTATACCAAATTTCATCTAAATTGGTTCAGTCGTTTTACTGTGAAAAATCGCAAGCAAACTCACTTTCGCATTTTCAATATTAGTGATTTATTTATTAAACAAAAATAAAAGTACATAGTTTTAGCGGTAACCCCGCCAAATAATAAACATAGATTAAAATTTTAGAACTGTCAGCGAAAAATAATTAAGTATTAGACTTTTTTTGTATACTTCTAATGACTTGAATGAAAACCCCACTTGTCATTTTAATCAAAATAATGCAATACGTATTTTTGACAATTAATCTTCCAAAGCAAGTAAGAAGGTTCAAAATCTCTCTTAAAACCCATGTGATTTTTTGTAAATTGACCGTGTGAATCTAGAAAAAAAATATTGTGTAGGAATCTGGACTTTTTAAAAGAAAAAGTCTAAAATCATTAAATCCTTGGACAATTGTGTAATATATTCTTTCTCTGTATGACAAAACCTTTGCCAATCCATGGTACAAAGCCGTGTTTTTAGTGACATTTACAATACACCATACAGTTTGCTGGCAACCCTACAGTCACCGGCGTACGCGCACCGTCAGTCTCCCTTTTAGGAAGCAAGGACTCCGCACGTACATGGACACAACAATTTGTCCGTCTTTCCGTCTGTTATTAGTTTTTGTTACTCTAATTCGTACAAGGTTGAAAAACGTTATTGTTTGTTTGAAAAGGAGACATAAATAAAAAGTTAGAACTAATTAAAATCAATAACTAATTATGCGCTTTGTTCATCGTTCAAAGAAAATTCCTGAGTTTTTGTACACGTTGATATTTTTCTTTGAATTTATTTAGAATTTCAGAGTAATTTTAATTTTCTTGTGTTATTTACGTTTTCGTGGTTTTTAATTACACATTTTGTCTATTACTTCGTATGCCTCATATTGGTTAAATAACATTTTTTATATTGTTTACAAAATTCAAAATACTTTTTGCTTTTGTAATTGGGTGGCAAATATCGCTTTTTTATTTAAATTATTAGTTTAAATTATCTTTTATCAATTTATAACACATTATTAAATATTTAAACAAATATAACATTTTAATTATAAAAAAATCTTAATAACATATAATTAAGGGTATCCTAAAACAATATCTATATTAAGCCGTTTGTTCTAATTAAATACCTACTCAAAAATTTAAAGCGTAACTCATATAAATAACGCAACATCTTTATTCCATCACAGATAACCGCGTCATATAACACGCTCAATTATCCCACCAAAACGATGTTTTTAACTAACCTTTTCACACATACAAAGACAATAACACAATAAACTAACACTTGACAATGTTTATGCAAGTTGCCCTTGCGCAGTTTTCACAACTGTCCGCTTGGGGGCGCTCGCGCACGCCCGCTGCGCAAACATCGGTCTCAGTGGCGCAGCTTCGGTTGGGTAATATCCTATTCTCTGACAATACATACAAATGTTGTGTGCCTTCGACAAATATTTCGTTGACGGTCCGTACAATGTTGCGTCAGACAGATTTCTTAGTAGAAAGTATTTTTTAAATACTTTTTACTAGTAAATTAGCTATTAACCGCTGATTAACCCGCGTCAAAAGTATCCTATATGTTAATCCAGGTTATAAACTATGTGTGTACCGAATTTCATCCAAATCTGTTCAGTAGTTTTTGCGTGAAAAAGTAACAAACATACATCCATACATTCTTACAAACTTTCGCGTTTATTTAACAGGATTAATGGAACTAATATTTATATTTTGGAATCTGTTTCGTCGTACCTACAAGCATAAAGATATTTGTGTTTGATTTTAAATTCGACTTCTAAGTTTGATGAAAAACTTTTCCGACTGAATAATATCTCCATAATTCAAACAGTTTTTATAACCCATGCCAGGGTCATATGAAACTATAAACTTTTATGATAGCCGCTGCAAACAGCAGAAATATTAAATCGCGTTGCGGAATTTTGAAACCAAAAACAATATTCCCACACGAGGAAACTAAGAAAACGACAAAAATACAAATGGCCGCTCTAACAATAACACGTTTACATGGAAAACAAGTTAAAGATAACCAAATATTATTATGTACGAAAAAGGAACGAGCCACAGACGTTTTCACCTCAACAATCTACGTCAACGCGAAAAAAATCTTTATTGTTTCCACGATAGCTCTGATTTCAGAAATCTCTTTTCAGTCGGCAGCCATTGTTGGCGCCTTTTTATAGATACGACCATTCACGGCAAGGATTCCTCCAATCCTTTTGTTTTCCGATTCAATGGTGATGTTTTTTTTTTCATCGAAGGTATTTTTTTTTTCGCTTTTCTATCGGCCATGATTCGGTGTTCCATTCGAATTTCAAATTTAGAGTGCAGTGTTCCGATATATGCAAATTCTGCATTTTTAGCATTGTTTTGAATTACTTTTTGTTTATAAATGTTCTCTTATAGACCAGTGCCAATAACTTTTGAAAACAAAAAAAATAATAGTAGGATGAATCCCATTGGAAAAGGAGGAGAATACAATAAAAATGATAGGAAAAATAAATTACGGGCGATCTGAGGTCGGGAAGTGGGGGGGAGGGGGGGTTAAAGTTAAAAAAACGGTTTATCTCAATATCCGGCAAAACTACAAGTCCTATGAAAAAAAGTTAAATGGCAAAGTTGTAGGTAATAAAAAGATTTACAACTTTTGCATTGACACTTTTTTCACATAACCTCAAAATTGATGTGAAAAATTCAAAAAACCAAGTTTTTGGTTTTTTATTTTTATCTTTTATAATAATTATTTTTTTTTCACGAAATTTGGTGAAAACTTACCTTTTTATGTCCCAAACACACTGTAATTTATTTGATTTAAAATAATTATTTTTTCACCTTTATTTTGACTTAATATCGAAAAAACACCCTAATTTTCAATCGAAAATTCTCGCGTCAAAATATCACTTTTTTTTAAAAAGTCGGTAGTCTTTTTGTTCTTTGAAATCTCTACTTTCAGATGGTATAAAAAAATATTTACATTGCTATGGTAAATTTTCTCAGAAAATATAAAGAAACGCTACGAAATAACAGTTAGCAAGGCCTAGATCCTTCTAGCAACACCCCACTTCTCTATGAAATACCTTTTGATGAGCTTAAAGGTATTTCATAGAGAGGTCCAAGGTTCCGTAGGTCACTCAGATACATAAGTTATCTTAAAATAGCAATAAATAGGCATCTACGCAAAAAAAATAAGCCGGTCTAGGCCTTACTACCTGTTATTTCGTAGCGTTTCTTTATATTTTCTGAGAACATTTACCATAGCAATGTATATATTTTTTTATACCATCTAAAAGTAGAGATTTCAACGAACAAAAAGACCATCGACTTTAAAAAAAAAGTGATATTTTGACACGAGAATTTTCGATTGAAAATTAGGGTGTTTTTTCGATATTAAGTCAAAATAAGGGTGAAAAAATAATTATTTTAAATCAAATAAATTACAATGTGCTTGGGACATAAAAAGGTAAGTTTTCACCAAATTTCGTGAAAAAAAAATTATTATTGTAAAAGATAAAAATAAAAAACCAAAAACTTGGTTTTTTGAATTTTTCACATAAATTTTGAGGTTATGTGAAAAAAGTGTCAATCCAAAAGTTGTAGATCTTTTTATTACCTACAACTTTGCCATTTAACTTTTTTTCATAGGACTTGTAGTTTTGCCGGATATTGAGATAAACCGTTTTTTTAACTTTAAAACTTCCCGACCTCAGATCGCCCGTAATTTATTTTTCCTATCATTTTTATTGTATTCTCCTCCTTTTCCAATGGGTTTCATCCTACTATTATTTAATTCACTTTTTACCGTTTTTAGAGGCTAAAAGCACTGGCCTATTATCTCTTTACAGAATTAGGTAAGTAGTTTAATATTCTTATAAGTAATAAATACATAGATTCATATTTTATGCTCTGTTAACGTTTAGTTAGGCGATGCGTAATGTATTTATTTCGGGTCTGGGTGTTTGTGCATGTTTAATGTATGTTTGTAAACGCACCCACGACACAGGAGTAATTCCTAGTGTGGGGCAACGTTTTTAAAAAGAAAAAAAAAATATTGTAAAATTCTCAGAAAGGCTGTAAGCATATTAGCGCGGTGTCGAAACGAAGGCGTTTACTTATGATATACTAAAGATTATAGACTGAATTAGGGACAAAAAATAAGTAAAAAGCACGTAGTGATTTTTTTCCGTTTGCTATTTAAAATTTCAATTTACTTTTTGCTTCATCTCTAATGACAGAGAGAGAGAATCGGACAAAGTTAAGCTTAAAGAAGAGGGCCAAAACGTTGTCGGCATCGCATTTAAATTTCTCAACTTCGCAATCAAAGGGCTCTTAAATAATATATTTTTAACATAGCAGTAATTTGGCAAATAAATTGCACAAAAGGAAAACAAATACGATAAGTATTTGTTGTAACGCAAAGATAGTATTGAAATTAATAGATGGGTCGGTCTTTAAAAAAAAGGAATTTTCAGTTACCAAAATACAAGTTCGAACAAAACATTTTAGACCACGAAAATTCGTTACCGCAATTTAAAATTCATATTTACACCCCCGACTAACCATATAACAATTGACGTTGCAAATTGTTCGTGAAGTTTCAATTTTATGAATTCATGCCGAGAGCTTTGGCGAACGGCCAGCCGCTATTGTTTTCTTTTAAAATTAAACCTAATTCACGTCGCAACTCGCCAGAAAAAAAAGCACAGCCGTACTAATTCTACGTTAAATATGGAACCTAAAAAGGCCGCAAAAACTAGGACGGTAGATGTATTTCAGTAAAACGGGACTGCTCTTAAAAATTGCATCAGTTCCTGAATTTCAGCGAACGCGGCGCGGCGATGACAAGGAAACTTTTAAATTTGAAATTCCATTCGCGTCGTGGTGCCACTGAAAATAACTCATCAAAGAAGAGTTGCAGAATGGAAAAAACTTAATCACACTAGCACGACTTGCGAGCTTTATTTTTGATGCTGGCAACTTGAAATTAAAAAGTGTAGCATGTTTATGTCCCTACCTACCTATCTAAATTTATTAAACTCAGAATTTTATTGTTAAAGTTTTATTTGAAAATTGCTTTAGTGTACCCAGACGAGTTATCTAATTTGTAGTATAAAATTAAAGCTGTAAATAATTTTAATCGACTGTAAATAAAACTAATCGGCGATATTTTATAAAACCAATAACAAAACTGAATTGAACAATCTAGAGGCATTTTCAATTAACAGAGGTTTGCGTTAAACCTCAGTCTCGTCGCCCATTAAGATGGCTAAAACACGCTAGCCTAGAAAAATAAACAAAACTTTGGTTTCAGAATTGTTTATATTTCATCAAACAATAAAAAAACTATTATTTTTATTATCTATTAATCATTATTAATCCTCTAGTCAAATATTTTTTAAAACAAGACAAAACCCATTGATTACAGTGCAGTGATTCCAATTTTAAAGTAAGAACAAAACGTCATTATAATTTCCCGCTAAAATGGCGTGCAGCCGTGACGCGACCAGTTCCATTTGAATACTTTCAAATTGAGAATTTTATAACTGCCATAACACTAGAATGGTTGTGCGATATTCTATTTTCGTATTGATGCAACGTTGCGAATTTTACCGTAAAATATTATTATGTTCGTTTTCTTTATGGTAAGCCGTTAGAGTTTGTGTCAGTGACAATATTACATTGTTGCATTGTAAATGTTTTATTTCAAAAGCTTTTAACTGGTCACTTTGGTTGGAGTATGAACTATAATTTAGCTTTTATGTTGTTTGTTATGATCGTAAATAACATAATAACGGTCATATTTACTTATTGATTTGAGGCGTTAAGCCAAAAAAGCCAAGTCTTTACATGGTTTAACAAACTTTACCCATAGAAATCCTTTAATACGAATGTGAATTTGTTGGTTAGTTTTTTTACGGTAACACAACTGGATCGATTTGGATAAAATTGAGATGGCCATAGCTTTGAACCCTGGGGTAGGAAATTGAATAGTTTTTTTTTATCTGGGTATGACAAGTCATTCATGTGTCTTAGGAACTACTTCGTGCAGAAAAATAAATCATCTATTACAATTATCAGCTAACTTCAAACTTAAAAAATTCAAGAAATTTCCTAGACATACCTATTAACATTGATATAAGTCAATGCCTATTAAATATTTTTGTCGTCTGGCAAAGCAAATGACAGTTGACAGATGGCTACAGCATTGATCTCACTCTGCCATTCACATACAGTTTATAATGCCAACGTGAAATCAACCGAACTTTTTGTATATGTATAATAAGTAGGTACCTAATTAATCTACTTTAAAACTGCTACCGACGTACACAACTTAAAACTGGATTATTACGTGCATAACATAAAACATGGGTTGTATCGATCAGGCTGGCAACACTGAGATCAGAGTGTAGCTGACAACACCCTTGTCAAGGCTCAACTCCAACTACAAATAAAGTTTATACACAGATTTTGAATGCTATTTAAACAAACATGCGTACATCTATCTATACTAATCTATACATATAAAATGCTTTGTCTTGAATGACTGACGGATCAACGCACAATCTAAACCGCTGATCGTAGAGACCTGACACTTGAAGGGTGTGTTCTTTAAGAAAGGATTTTCTGAAATTCTACCCATTAGGGGGTGAAAATGGGGGGCAAAGTTTATATGAAACTTTGTAATTTTTAATTCGTATGGGCCATACGGGCGAAGTCTCTGGCGGAAAGCTAGTAAATAATATGTAAATAAAAATACATTATTTAAACTGTGGGTACCTATACGCTACTTTTTATCCGGTCGCGTTTCCACAAGACGCGAGTAAAACCGCGGGAAACAGCTAGTATCGCTCTAATCTATGGAACTACATGTCAGATTTGAAAAAACCTTTTTGCATTTGATAGCCAATGGGGCTTGAGAATAATAAAGGCTATTGAAACATCACGATAAGATCCTACGGAACCGAGTAAAAAGAAAAAAGCGGTGGGCGCCGTGTCGGGAGAAACATCGAGGCATAACTAGTACCTACAGATCTAAAATTCAATTACAATGTTTGTTGTTGCTATGGCAACAGTTTAGGACGATTTATTGTTTACTTTCCCGCGCTTTTTCAAATTAATCTGCACTGTAAAATGGTGGATAGATAAATCCTTGAATAATTGGAAGCGGGATTTGGGAGCGAGATGTTTTGTCGTGTGTACTGTAGTCCGTGTATTGTTGTCGCATTGCAATAGTATAATTTACAACGGTTTTAATAGTTTTGGTTTGCGTTTTCGCAACAATTTACGAACAAAGATTGGAGAGAATTAGAGGAAGAGTTAGTTACGTTTTCTTTATCTACTATTCTTTATATTATTTACATTGTTTACTACTGATTACTTATAAACATAAATTATTCTGATGTCGTCCAAATAAGAAAAATAATCAATATTAACATTAAATAAACTCCATAGACCTACAGATACATATATCTATAGTGTTATTACATCTCGACAATTCCAAGAATTCTATTCAAATTCAAAATCCGAATTCGAATAAAATCCTCTTCTTTATTAAAGGCCAGGCACAGACATGCGACAGAGCAATTATTGTCAGCGCCGCACTATATATCCTCCCCACGTCAACCCTTCCACCCCAAGAGAGCCAAGTGCCTGAAATTTAATCCGGGAAAAACCCAATCGGTACATCTTGACCCGCAAGTTATTCTATGGGAAGGGTTAAGAATGTTATACACTGGGAGTAGGGATTCTCTTTTGTTGTCTGTAATACAGAAAAGTAAAAAAACCTACGTCAGTGTCCGACTTTACCTTAAATGTAGGCTCAAAACTATAAAAGTCATCGCGTAAAATTAAAGCTCTTTGATTTTTCAGACCTTTGGGTAATATTAGTTCCCTGACGTAGTTAGGCACTTGTATTCAAAATGGGAGCACGCCTTGTGGGAAAGGTTATTAGGCAGAAATGCGCCTAAATTTTGTTAAGGCCCGTGTAATGGAGAGCGACCCTATTGTCAATAATTGGGGATCGATTCTTCAGGAATTTCGTAATGGTACATTCTTAGCCCAACCATTGTATCACGCTATTCAGGCACACTAATGAACAAAAGAACTGAAAAACGCTGTTTTTTTTTTCAATTTCAAAAATTTTCAATCTTCTCACTTTTGATACGATTTCGAGGTACAAAACCACATAATGGTAGATTTTATTTCCATTAAGAATTCGTTCGAAAAAGTAGCAAAGGTAAATTGAATTATCGTAACTCGCGGCAATGCTGCTTACCAATAAGCGCATGATCAGTGCCTTTTAACGAATGGACGCCAACAACCGCCTGGCTTACGTAGGGATGAAAATAATCATGCTCTCAGTACAGCGACCGCACTCGCCCGCGGTCACATGGTAATAGAAATAAATCGGTACCGTATCTAACCCTTCGCGCGCGGTCACTCCTCCCCCCGGGACGTTCGCTCGTTTCCACCGAACTGTTACATTTTCTCGCTGCCCTCAATTGAATGTTCATAGGGTTAAAATTGCCTTTAAAAAGTTCTTATACTTTTTTGGGCCACGGCATAAATGTTGAGAGCCTGTATACGCGTATTATCATTGCCTATGTGTTACCGGATTTAAGACTGTCTTTGAAAATGGAACGAAGATTGGGATTTCTTTTTTTTTTCAACTTGATCCAGCCAGACATATTAATTATATTATTCGACTCTTTGAACTTTAACCGTATAGTTCGTAGCAGGCCCCTTTGGGGGCCGAACGTCAAAACCACCGTAAGCTCAGTAGGGGTACCCAGAGGGGCCGGGAATTTTGTCATGCGCCATCCTAATTATTTATGCCTATATTTATTTTGCATTCCATCGAATCTTATGTGTGTATAGTAATTTAAAAACTGTAATAAATATATGTTCAGTTAACTTCATCAAAACTTTCATATTTTGCGTTAAAGTTATAACATTTACGTTTTGAAAATCATTACTAGAATTTCGTGCTTAAAATCCGCCATGTTTGTTTACATTAGTTGTTTTTTTAATTTAAAGATGTGAGGGAGCGATGGTATGATCCGATTATTATTTCAAATTCCGATCGAATCGATTCATCAAATTAGCAATTAATTATTTTTTTAAATTTATTTATTTAATTAAAAAACATTTTTTTTTAGGTGAAATGATGTAAAAATAAATGGAATATAAATGGAAAATGGGCCTCATAAAAATATAAATGGGAGCGTACAAGTACGCCCGGTATATTATTATAAAAAAATAGAATTTGTTAATCACAAAATATTTTAAATATTTGTTATTTGTTTATACATGTTATTTATACGCCAATGACTGACCACTAACAAGGGCCGGGTGCGTCGACCCCCCCCCCCCCCTCCTATCACGTTCCCAGTTTTTTTTTTGTGTGAGGTATCATTTGAAAGGTCTTTTGGCAAGAATTTCAAACATCGGTCTTCCAAAAGTCTGAATAGGGGAGCGGGTGTTGATCGTAGGTACCACTAAAAATAGTGTAATCTTTTTGACAAAAAATGCAACCGGCTACCAAAACACTGAAAAGAGAAAAATAAAGTGTTTAGTGTTCCGACCAAAATGGTACCGTTTTTATTGTCAAAGAATTTTCATTTCTATGTCATACGATAGTTTCCTTTTTTTAAATTAATTTTCTTATAATACTCCCGAAAACTGGCCCCATTGCATAAAATTTATTTATTTACGTCACATGGCCGTCTTTGGATCAACGACTTAAATAAGTGTGCCGAATTTCAACTCAATCGGTCCAGTAGTTTTGGAGAAAATTGGCTGTAACATGAGGACGAACAGACAGACACGTCGATTCTATAAGCGTTTAGTTTTTGTGTCCTTTTGACCTCAAAAACATGTCGAAATCCTAAAAATAGGGTAATTGGATTTTACTGCGTACATTTTTCCTATCAAAGTTAGACCCCTGGTACACATCCGATTCGCTCTTGGCCATTTTCTTTTAGTATAGTAATGTACATTTTATTTATTTGTCTGATAGATACGACTAAGAGTCAAAGATAATATTCGAATTCGGTACCTACGTATAATAAAAGCCGGCCAAGTGGGCATCGGGTCGGGTTCCGTATTAATACGTTTTATTTGGTTGGTTGACTATAACTGTGTAACCGCACAATTTATTTCACAAATCTTGGAACAACCATTCGAAAATTAGAGGCCACGCTCAAACCGAACAAAAATACATTTTAAAGCTTGATATTTCGTTAACTGCTCCCTAAATTGAATATTTATCTTGACACACCTGCGTTATTTTTGAAATACCTATCTAAAAATACCCCACACAATGGGGTACACGAGGAAAAATATTTATCCCCACTTTACCTGTTTCGTGGAGGCAGCTTTCTAGTCCGAAGAACCTCTGAGCTATGCCGCGGACAAACAGACAGATGGACATGGCGAAATTAAACTAAACCCTTGTCGACTACGGAACCCTTAAAAGACCAAAACTATAAAATATCCATATTATACATTTAAAAAACAAAAAGTCACACGTGACCTCATAACCGCGTCTATTTTTAAAGTTTTTTTTAATGAAATAATATTATATTTTTGTTCTCAAAAGATTTTATTTTAGTTATAAAATTAATAGTGTAGGAATAAATAGTAATAATATTACTAAAATAAATCAAAAAGTTTTTATTTAATTTAATACAGTTACAACTTTTTTTATTGTATTCGATTATCGATTAGGCAGAATGCTAAATACCTAAGAAAATTAAAAAAAAAAGATGATTGGGCAGCACTAAACGAGTATTATTTTGTCTTTGATATTATGGTAATTTTTGACCGATTTTTATTGTGAATTACAAGTAACTTATTGCATGATTATTAGTATGAATGATACTGCAGGTCAACTGAAAATATTATAAATATGTCCTCGATACACTATTTAAGAAAGTGAGTACACTCTACGGGTGTAATTTTTGAGTAATTTAAAGTAGTCTACCTTTTGGATAGGTAATAGATTTGTGTAATTTATACTAATTTTGGATTATACTGACACAGTATGGCCTACTGCAAATCATTATTTATTAAATTTACTTCAAACTTATTGTTTAGACATCTACAATAAAGTATTTTACACTTTATATTTGTAAGTTGAAAGTTGATGCAAATTCTTGAATTCCATGTCACAATTCAAAATATCCCGCCGAATCAGGGGTAGTGTCATATGTCACAATCTGGTCGAGCAGAGAGGTTAAAGTACATATGTATTGCTAAAAGTCTCCCGCGTATTCGTCTATGAATCTGCAAATCAATTTGTATGGTCCTCGAATACATCATACAAAGACGTTGTTTCTTTTATTAATAAATATGGTAGGTATTGTGTTTCAATAGTAATCAGACAGAAAACACCAACTACATCTTCTACAAAAATATTAAAAAATCCCGCGGATTCATTAGCATTCTGAGCAAACTAGTTCAAACACCCGGATGAAAACTATCCTATCTCTTATGTTTCAACAGATAGTCAGAGTTACTTTCATGTAATATGAAAATAATTATACTACTATTTACGCAGATATTTTCAGTTGTGACCCAAAGAGGTTGGTTTCCATAATTTAGGTAGCGAGGCCGTAGTTAATAAAGGTCGTGACTCTCAACTGAGCCTGGTAACCTATTGTGGTTAGTCCACTTACAGCAAAATTTTGCGTTAGCTTTGAATTAACTTGAGAGTCACTTTTGTAAAGGCGTATTATGTAGGTTTAGGTTCTCAGGAAGTATCGTTTGAATAGATCGCTAATTACTCACTTACACCCAGTTGCATTAAATAATATCAGTAGGGCTAGACAAGTGGCAAAAACGAAGAGACTAGAATACAAAATGTATGGGAATGACATTCCTTTACGACTAGCTATCTGTCATTCAATGTCATTCCCATATCATTTTGTATTATATTCTACTTGTATAGCCCTATAGGTTACCGCGAAACGAAAGAAATGTCATCGAAGATCTGTCAAAATGGATGATATAATTGAATAATTTTGCTATTATTTTATGTTTTTCGTCGATTTTTTTATGATATAAGTTTATTTAATTGTTCTATCTATGTAATGATATCATACAAAATATTACAAGTATGCTAAATATTGATATCATGTTTTGTGATATTCGTAAAAGTAAAAATGATAAAAAGTTTGGTGCAGTCGGCTATTCGGCTGTTAATATTATTGCTAATGCACCTATTTAACATGACCAATCAATTGAGATACTTTTAATGAGCTGTCAAAACGCGAATGTCTAATAGATTTCGTATGGGATTTGCAAGCAATGTCGCCCACAATTCACTAATTCTAAAGTGATTAAAAAAAATGTATAGTTAAGAATTTGAAAATGTTTTGTTTTCTTTACTAAAATTGGTGGCTTTATGGCTTTTTTAGAAAATTGGTGTGTTAGAATTATTTGTTATTGGTGTCAACCTAATTGTCCAAAGTAATTCTTATCTTACTCAATTAAACTTCCCGTTTGTCTATAACTAAACTGTTCACGACTAAATAATATTTGGGATGTAAAAGTACAGCCCAAATATTATTTAACCTTTTAGAGTTTTATTCGAATTCATGAATTCTTGGAATAGGATAGAATTTAAAGCAACAACTAAAAGATTCGTTTATTTTATTATCAAGAAAAACGCAAACAGGCATATATTATGTACATTGTACGATATTATGAACGCAAAACCATTACGAAATAAAGTTAAATAGAGCGCAAAATAATTCATAACAACTCCAATCCAACGTCGTAAAAATCCAAGATGGCGACAAGTGCCCATTTTCTAACAACTGTAGTGTGAACCTATCTACATAAACTGTATATAAAATTGAATGGTTTGTTTGTTTGAATGCGCTATTCTGTGAAAGTACAAGACGAATTTGAAAAAATATTCTTGCTTTTGATAGCCTACTTGTTATAGAAGCTATTTAAAATTACTCTATGATTCTTAGAGGGGCTCGTAGCTAAATAACAGCCATGCAGATCGATAGATGCAAGATTAAGCTGCGCTAGTCGCGGTCAGTCCATGGATGGGTGACCATTTTCGTAACATAGCGAGAACCCTTCGTGCTACGGATAGCACGTAAAGCTATCGGTCCTGCGCTTGATCTCTTCCCGGTTGTGTCGTCGTGTTGTCTTTCATCGGACTATGAGAGGAGATAGAGAGTGCAACTGTGTCGGCGCAAGCGTGCGTGCACTATAATATCTCCTGCGTACTTGGCTCATTGTTGAGATTGGCCGACGTAATCGGATTTTTATTATGCGACGAAGACGAATATGTATAAAAAAGTACTGTTGGTTGATATGAAGCGATGCCTGGGTCGGGAGCCACAGGAGGATGAAACCACGGGACAAAGATAGTTCTTTTATATCCTCCGTGGCGTCGTCAAAATTGATGGCGCGTGAAAGCTTCGAGTAAGATATTTCAAGTTATTGTACCGAGTTGTGTGTGACATCTACATAAATATGTTTTATGTACCTGTTATTTGACGGCACTCCGCGCAAATGTAAACACTTTTATTGAAAGTTGTAGTGTGGATATTTACAAATGTCAAATGGCGGCTTGTCAGATAGGTGTAAAGTACAAACTTTAAAATAATGAAGAACTAGAGTATTATTTGGTGTGTGTTAAATAAAAATTGGAGGAAATTGTGTTTGGTATTTTTCTTATTCGAGTACCGTGAGCATTACTTTTATTGAAAATCATATTAAAAAAATTTAGGAACTCCATTATAACAGTAATATTCCTCGACATCATTTTGATTTGCGAATTTGGTTTTGGAATCACGTAAGTACCACGAGTTCCTATTTCGAATGCTTTTAAAATCCTACTCGCTCCCGAATTTAAATTTGGAACGTGAATTTAAATCCTGCAGAACAACGCTGTCATTCTGGTTCTGTAACTAGATTCGAGTCGAGAATTTTACCTGTCTGCTTGAATCAAGATTCTTATGTAAGCATCGTTTTGAAATTTACTTAATATCTAAAAAGGGCTAAATTTATTTTCGCAACTCCTAAGATTCTTAGTATTTTTTTTCAAAGCGGGTGTCTTAAAACTTAATTTTGCCATTGTCGGCGCGAAAAGGCAAGAAATGAAATATTTTAAGTTGCAGACTAAGTTCGCAGACAAGGGCTCAACTTAGTGACGCAAAGTTAGACGGTGATGTCGGCCCCTCGTCGAACTTTCATGGGTATTATGTTGCTAATTTTATGCCAGAGCTATAGGAAACGATAATTATGTAACATTGTTTATGGTCATTTATCTTGATGCCAGGACTTTTAATGACATAATCAAATGACTGGTAGAAAAAAACGAAACTATATTTTGTTAACAGTAGATATCTATATTTTTTCGAATATATTGTATTTGTTGTGCTATTTTTTCCAAGAAAGCAAATGGCTCTATAAATGCGCCATTTTCAATATAATCTACTTCACAGGAAAACTGTTATCTCGAGGCTGATTTACATTTAGAAACAAGCAAGGCACTCAAGGGGTATGCAAAGTAGCACCAAGTTAACACCGTCACTATTTATTAAAGTTACCTCATAAACTGCAAGCGAATACAAAACCGCATTACAGAGTTAAGCCCGAAGAAAAATATCTTCTATAACCAAGAAAAGCGTCATAATATTAATAAAAGATTTATGGGGAAACTTTATTAAGAATATAAAAATTCTCACCTATTTATTTTTAATAAAGCCCGTAAGTATTAAAAAGGAGTTTACAATAGCAAATATTAAAAAAAATGTTGGCAGACAAATTATCTACACCCAAGCCACAGATAAAAAATTAAACTTGTCAATTTTCCCGCTCAAATTCTGCTCGGTAATAACACTTGAAACATTTATCATGATATTAAATATCATAAAAACAGGCAATAAACCGTGGTAGAATCACCGCACGTCCGCTAACATGTCGTAACAGCTCCAGGGAGATGTAAACAGGCTGAACAGGCAACCGGGGCACAATGTCGTGTTAAATATTGTGCCCGCCGTACAACGGGACGCCCGTTTATGGTACACGGAAAATGGCGGAGAAAGAAAATAGCTTTGATAAGTTATGGATTCTTTTGCGTCATTTTTGTATGTAAAATATTGGTATGTCATATTTTTTTTCCATAGTTTGAATAAAACAAATAAACAGAAGTAGTTATAACGTCGTATGTGGGTATCTACATATTATGAGCAAATGCGCGGTTTTCTGTTGCTATTTGCGGTGTTCTATTTTCGATTTATTGAAATATTAACCGTATAGTTCGTAGCAGGCCCCTTTGGGGGCCGAACGTCAAAACCACCGTAAGCTCAGTAGGGGTACCCAGAGGGGCCGGGAATTTTGTCATGAGCCATCCTAATTATTTATGCCTATATTTATTTTGCATTCCATCAAATCTTATGTGTGTATAGTAATTTAAAAACTGTAATAAATATATGTTCAGTTAACTTCATCAAACCTTTCATATTTAGCGTTAAAGTTATAACATTTACGTTTTGAAAATCATTACTAGAATTTCGTGCTTAAAATCCGCCATGTTTGTTTACATTAGTTGTTTTTTTAATTTAAAGATGTGAGGGAGCGATGGTATGATCCGATTATTATTTCAAATTCCGATCGAATCGATTCATCAAATTAGCAATCGTTTTATTTATTTAATTAAAAAACATTTTTTTTAGGTGAAATGATGTAAAAATAAATGGAATATTTTTACGTCATTTCACCTAAAAAAAATATAAATGGGTAAAAGGGAGCGTACAGTACGCCCGGTATATTATTATAAAAAAATAGAATTTGTTAATCACAAAATATTTTAAATATTTGTTTATACATGTTATTTATACGCCAATGACTGACCACTAACAAGGGCCGGGTGCGTCGACCCCCCCCCCCCCCTTCCTACCACGTTCCCAGTTTTTTTTTTGTGTGAGGTATCATTTGAAAGGTCTTTTGGCAAGAATTTCAAACATCAGTCTTCCAAAAGTCTGAATAGGGGAGGGGGGGTTGATCGTAGGTACCACTAAAAAATAGTGTAATCTTTTTGACAAAAAATGCAACCAGCTTTTTTGGAAGCCGCACTGAAAAGAGAAAAATAAAGTGTTTAGTGTTCCGACCAAAAATGGTACCGTTTTTATTGTCAAAGAATTTTCATTTATATTTCATACGATATAGTTTCCTTTTTTTAAAAATTAATTTTCTTATAATACTCCCGAAAACTGGCCCCAGTGCATAAAATTTATTTATTTACGTTACATGGCCGTCTTTGGATCAACGACTTAAATAAGTGTGCCGAATTTCAACTCAATCGGTCCAGTAGATTTGGAGAAAATTGGCTGTAACATGAGGACGAACAGACAGACACGTCGATTCTATAAGCGTTCAGTTTTTGTGTCCTTTTGACCTCAAAAACATGTCGAAATCCTAAAAATAGGGTAATTGAATTTTACTGCGTACATTTTTAGGGTTCCGTAGTCCGACAAGGAACCCTTATAGTTTTGCTCTGTCCGTCTGTCTGTCTGTCTGTCTGTCTGTCCGCGGCATAGCTCCGTGGTTTTTGTTATTAGAAAGCTGAAATTTGGTATGAATATGTATATTGACCACGCCGAGAAAGTGGTAAAATAAAATTTTGAAAAATATTTTTTTTTAGGGTAGCTCCCAAACATGTAAAGTAGGGATGAATAATTTTTTTCTCGCGTACCCCTTCGTGTGGGGTATCGTTAGATAGGTCTTTCAAAAATATTATGGGTGTGTGAAGAGCATTTTTCGGTTAAGCGAGCCATTTGCGAAATATCTAGATTTTAAGTGAATTTTTTTGTTCGATACGAGTTACCCCCCCTCTAACTTTTGAATGGCTGTACCTAGAAATGTGAAAAAAATCATAGACGTAGCACATATAATGAACTTACAAGGAAAACTATCACGACTAAGTAGGCTTAATCGGTTACAGAGTTATAGTCGACGAACTGAGACCTACTACGGAACCCTACTGCGCGTGGCCCGACACGCACTTGGCCGGTTTTTTTCTATCAAAGTTAGACCCCTGGTACACATCCGATTCGCTCTTGGCCATTTTCTTTTAGTATAGTAATGTACATTTTATTTATTTGTCTGATAGATACGACTAAGAGTGAAAGATAATATTCGAATTCGGTACCTACGTATAATAAAAGCTGGCCAAGTGGGCATCGGGTCGGGTTCCGTATTAATACGTTTTATTTGGTTGGTTAACTATAACTGTGTAACCGCACAATTTATTTCACAAATCTTGGAACAACCATTCGAAAATTAGAGGCCACGCTCTAACCGAACAAAAATACATTTTAAAGCTTGATATTTCGTTAACTGCTCCCTAAATTGAATATTTATCTTGACACACCTGCGTTATTTTTGAAATACCTATCTAAAAATACCCCACACAATGGGGTACACGAGGAAAAATATTTATACCCACTTTACCTGTTTCGTGGAGGCAGCTTTCTAGTCCGAAGAACCTCTGAGCTATGCCGCGGACAAACAGACAGATGGACATGGCGAAATTAAATTAAACCCTTGTCGACTACGGAACCCTTAAAAGACCAAAACTATAAAATGTCCATATTATACATTTAAAAAACAAAAAATCACACGTGACCTCATAACCGCGTCTATTTTTTGCATCAAATAATAAAATTCTTAATTTGAGATAAAGTTTTTTTTAATGAAATAATATTATATTTTTGTTCACAAAAGTTTTTATTTTAGTTATAAAATTAATAGTGTAGGAATAAATAGTAATAATATTACTAAAATAAATTAAAAAAGTTTTTATTTAATTTAATACAGTTACAACTTTTTTTATTGTATTCGATTATCGATTAGGCGGAATGCTAAATACCTAAGAAAATTTAAAAAAAAAGATGATTGGGCAGCACTAAACGAGTATTACTTTGTCTTTGATATTATGGTAATTTTTGACCGATTTTGATTGTGAATTACAAGTAACTTATTGCATGATTATTAGAATGAATGATACTGCAGGTCAACTGAAAATATTATAAATATGTCCTCGATACACTATTTAAGAAAGTGAGTACACTCTACGGGTGTAATTTTTGAGTAATTTAAAGTAGTCTACCTTTTGGATAGGTAATAGATTTATGTAATTTATACTAATTTTGGATTATACTGACACAGTATGGCCTACTGCAAATCATTATTTATTAAATTTACTTCAAACTTATTGTTTAGACATCTACAGTAAAGTATTTTACACTTTATATTTGTAAGTTGAAAGTTGATGCAAATTCTTGAATTCTATGTCACAATTCAAAATATCCCGCCGAATCAGGGGTAGTGTCTTATGTCACAATCTGGTCGAGCAGAGAGGTTAAAATTAATTTCTCCGTAATTATTTGTTGTTCACAAGGTCGTAAAGTCTAACTTCAGTCGATTTCATTTATTTTAGACGTACCTGCTGTACGTAACTCCGTTCAAATTTCGAACAAATGACATTGTTACATGACATTTTGTGTTTCGTCCGGAAACGCTATACTTCGTCGTTGACCCAAACAAGTTACATCAATACTTTAAGACAAACTAAGTCGGACTTCTTAGTTTAGTATTCTGCACTGGGCACAAAGTTAGCTGGGCTGGCCGTTGACAGGCTACTCCCAAAGGCTAAATATTTGACGGGCGATCGCTCACGCCCTTACAACCTCGGAGGAGTTTGGCTACTTTTTTTGGCTTTTACTTCCTAAGTTGCCACGTGAAAAACGTGATGAAAATTCTTCGACTTGTTTTTTTTTATTTATGTAAGTTCTTAAAGGAGATCATTCAGGCTCCATATTTTTTTGGGACTTTTCTAAAAGTGATCCAGCCATCAATAAAATGATGCGTACTTAACTTTCAGAAAAGGCCCAAGAGATTACAGCTTGGCAGAAAAGAGTAGAAATTAATAGGGGCGCCACTTTACCGTTCGTGTGGCAACCCGCTGCGACCGTATAGCGTACCAGCCTATCGTCTTGATACTAAGCTGTATTTTTTTCTACTTTGATTTATTTTTAATTTATTAAAATCAGTAACTATTATAAAATGTAATAACAATGTATTCACATCATGTAACTGAATACAAATTACTTATAAGGACTAATAATGTAAGCACTCCTGTGTTTTAATAAAAAAAAAATTGGGTATAATAAAAAGACTTATGAGTATAGCATTATTATAATTGATTCCAATAAATCTTACTCTAAATATTCCACGCCCTCCAAATCCATGTCTTGGCTAGAGCTAGCCATAAACTCATCTGAGTCACGCTCAGATTCAAAGGCACTGCGCTATCATGTTGGAGATTGATTCCTCAACATTTCATGTCCACGTACTAGCCCTCTCATAAATTCATAATACTTTTTCTATTTTGATAACGTGCTGGCATGAATTCTTCTGATCCTAGTCGGATATAGATTGAAATGCACGTTTGGTGCTTCCTATAAAGATTAAACATTTGATTAAACCTCTATCAATATTAAATGTAAAAAGTCTACGATATCTATTTTTTTGTAATATTCTAATGCTAGCTACGAAAAGTATTATATTATCTTGTGATCACGCTCATAGATAAAGTTATTTAGAAATCGAATTTACATATTGCAGAGTATCAAGGCTCAAGCCAAACAAGTATCAATTAATCTAGGCGCGCTATACCAAAGTGTCAAAGACAAAACGTAAACATAACCTATATGCTCGATGTTTATTGTTCAAAATTTTACTTATTTCGTATTCAAGCAATTCAAAACCAATAAGAGATCATAAATTAACACTTGATACAACTAAATACAACAAAACAAACTCTTACATACCTGTCATAATGGCGGTACTTTGGTAAATATAATCGAGATCGGAAAGAAGAGTTTAAGCCTCATGTTCGACCAGATATCGCCTATAAACATTATAAATTGTTTCCTTGCTAGTACTCCCAATGGTTTTATTTATTATAATGTGGTTTTATTAACGTTTTGATGGTCGAAATAAAAAAATAAGTAACTCGCGAACTTTGTTTACATCGAACGTCACAGAACGACATTAATTGCCACAGGCTGCCAGCAATAAAAAAAATTAGTTCCGTTTCTAGACTTTTTTGCCAAGCTGTATCTCCTTTGATGGTTTAATAATTCGGATCATATTAACGATGATAAATAATGATGTTATAATATACTTAATGAATATATTTTACTATATTATTGTATATCCTTGTTACAGATTTCGCATGCGACCAGCAAGCTAGCTGATAAGAATCCAAAGGGTTCCGAACCCCAAACCAAAGGTAAGACTATCACTTAGATTACTTTATAAGCTACTTTGAAGAAGAAAAACATCTTAAGCTACAGCTTGGCAACAAAGTCTAGAAACGGAACTATTTTTTTTTATTGCTGGCAATTAATGTCGTTCTCTGTGGTTCTGTGTCGTTCGATGTAAACAAAGCTCGCGAGTTACTTATTTTTTTATTTCGACCATCAAAACGTTAATAAAACCACGTTATAATAAATAAAACCATTCGGAGTACTAGCAAGGAAACAATTTATAATGTTTATATGCGATATCTGGTCGAACATGAGGCTTAAACTCTTCTTTCCGATCTCGACGATATTTACCAAAGTACCGCCATTATGACAGGTATCTAAGAGCTTGTTTTGTTGTATTTAGTTGTATCAAGTGTTAATTTATGATCTCTATTTGGTTTTGAATTGCTTGAATACGAAATAAAGGAAATTTTGAACAATAAACATCAAGCATATAGGTTATGTTTACGTTTTGTCTTTGACACATTGGTATAGCGCGACTAGATTACTATTGATACTTGAGTGGCTTGAGCCTTGATACTCTGCAATATGTAAATTCGATTTCTACATAACTTTATCTATGAGTGTGATCACAAGATAATATAATACTTGTTATAACTAGCATTTAAAAATCACAAAAACAAAATAGATAGGTACCGTAAACTTTTTACGTTTAATATTGATAGAGGTTTAATATTTTTTTTTTATCTTTGTAGGAAGCACCGAACGTGCATTTCAATCTATAACCGAGTTCAAAAGAATTCATGCCAGCATGTTAACAAAATAGAAAAGGAGTATTATGAATTTATGAGAGGGCTCGTACTTGGACATAAAACGTTTAGGAATCAATCTCCAACATGATAGCGCAGTGCCTTTGAATCTGAGTGTGACTCAGATGAGTTTATGGCTAGCTCTAGCCAAGACATGGATGTGGCGGGCGTGGAACATTTAGAGGAAGATTTATTGAAATCAATTATAATAATGCTATATTCATACGCCTTTTTTTTACCCCAAAAAAAAACTGAAAACACAGGAGTGCTTTGCTGCATTATTAGTGCTTGTAAGTAATTTGTATTCAGTTACATGACGTGAATACATTGTTATTACATTTTATGATACTTACTGATTTTAATTACTTATAAAAATACAGCTTAGTATCAAGACGATAGGATGGTACGCTATACGGTCGCAGCGAGTTGCCACACGAACGGTAAAGTGGCGCCCCTATTAATTTCTACTCTTTTTTGCCAAGCTGTACCAAATATATTTATTATTATTTTTAAATAAATACTTTTTAAGAACACAACCTACAGATCTCGTTTAAAAGATATTCTCACAAACACCAATAAATCAATAAACTGCAACTGAAGCTATGTGCTTCAGTTTGTTGGGTTTTGTTTTTTTAAACAAACAAATATCATATTTTATACCACCAATAAATATACCAACCATGACGTGACGAAGGAATCAAAAAGCAAAAAAGTACAGGAAAAATATCGGCTGAGAGACCGATTTCATTTATTCACCCTCAAATCGTGGCCACCATATTTCATGGCGGTCCGACTGTTGAATTATTTATACTATCGTGATAGAAATATATTTACTTAGTTTTCAGGCTCGGGAGGTTCATCATTAGTTATATAAACACCTAGTTATTACAGTTTTTTATGGACAATCAGTAATTTTCCTAGAATTACAGAATAGTACAAGTACAGACGAATAACTCTTTGATATCAAACATTCGAATTTAAACCTACTTATAACGGCACT
The DNA here is from genome assembly GCA_963891755.1 of Pyrrhia umbra. Classification (NCBI taxonomy): domain Eukaryota; kingdom Metazoa; phylum Arthropoda; class Insecta; order Lepidoptera; family Noctuidae; genus Pyrrhia; species Pyrrhia umbra. The sequence continues at coordinate 1,266,768 of OY982934.1, read as the reverse complement.
AACGTTCATATTATGTTCAACGGCGCGGATGTGTATTTGATTATAGGAACCTAAAGAGAGCGAGGGTGCTCGAACGAACAAAATTGAACCTTAAGTTTGTGGAGTGAGAGTAATTTTTTCAGTGATATGGAACTTGAAGGTTGAGAATTTTTTTTCTGGCTTTATTTAAACTGGTATTTTAGGAATTCATTAAGAAAAAATATAATTAATATACTTATTAAAATATATTTCATTTTTATTAGTCTTCTTTGATGGATCTTTTATATTTACTTAAAACTCTAGAACATAGTATATCATTAGATTTCTTGTAATCCTAAATTAAGATTATCGATAACAGTTTAAGATATTGATAGCATTAATTAGAAGCGACAATTTATTTATTAAATAAATTGTTTAATTAGGGATTGGATTACCAGATTACAGCCTCCAAATTATTATTTATAGAGGTCGTTAAGGTTAATTTATTTATTTATTTATTATTAAAGCTGCATAGCTAATTGTAGAATATCTCAGATATTCGCTATTTATTGCCCTGTAGAGCAAATTTCAAATTACTAATGAAAATTTGCATTTTCCCTTTAACACCCATAATGTCTTCTACAGTGAATATTATAATATTTACTAAATATTAATAGGCAGAACTATTTTATCTATACAAATAAAACGCTTTGTCCGGAATGACTGACGAATCATCGCACAACCTAAACCGCTGATTGTAGAGACTTGAAACTTGGAGGGTGTATCTTTGTATAACGTAGGCATCCGATAAGAGTGGATTTTCTGAAATTCTACTCTATCAATTTTAATTAGAAGCCGCTGGCGGAAAGCTATAATGAAGGAAGATAAAATTTATAACATATTCCTTTTTCAAATCAATTTTCTCATCGACAAATAATCGAAACCGAATAAGGCATGCACCCTAAAAAGCTACTTATCGATAGGGACCGATTCCGTGTCACCTAAGTACCCCCGACACACCTCTTCGTTAGTTCATCCCAACGCGATTGGAATACGTAATTGCGACCATTTTTGTTGGCTATCGATCGACCAGTTGATCTTGAACTTTGAGGGTACTAAACGCTGCTGAGCCGAGAGGTCACGATAAAGTGAATTGGATTTGGGATAGCAAAATGATTTGCAGCATATTTCAGTGATTGGATTACAAACTAGGGATTGGTATCTATAGACCCTTACTAATATTATGAATGCGAAAGTAACTTTGTCTGTCGCGCTTTCTCGCCAGAACTACTTAACAGATTTAAATGAAATTTGGTACACAGATAGTCTAGAGCCTGAGAAAGGACAAAGGCTACTTTTTACCTGGGTGTGCGAAATAGTTCTCTCAGCATGCAGTTGTAACCGCGGGAAAAAGCTAGTGATGTACGACTTACATAAGTCTCTTAAAATTTTTAAGAAGAAAATTTATGAAAATGAAAAGGTTTTAGTTAAATTACGATCTACCTAATCAAACGATTAACGAGTTTAAGCTATCGATTACTGCAATCAGTCTACGACAATACTTTATTTTTTCAATATTGTTATTTAAATTCCTGTGCGTATTCTGAATTATTTTATTATTTCTTTCTTTACCGAGCCTTGAAAAGCACATTAAACAGCTTATCTACACTAATATTATAAAGAGGAAAACTTTGTTTGTTTGTTTGTTTGTAATGAATAGGCTCAAAAACTACTGGACCGATTTTAAAAATTCTTTCACCATTCGAAAGCTCCATTATCCACGAGTAACATAGGCTAAATTTTATTTTGGAAAAAAAATAGGGTTTCGTAAGATATTTGGGTTTTTCGGACACAAGGTGTAAGAAATCAACCAGAAAAGTTACTTTTTTTGCGTACGCTACTAATCTCAGGAACTACTGGTCTGATTTGAAAATTCTTTCAGTGTTAGATAGCCCATTTATTGAAGAAGACTATAGGCTATATTTCATCACGCTAAAACCAATAGGAGCGGTGCACCACTATTCCACGCGGACGAAGTCGCGGGCAGACGCTAGTCTATCATATCTTCAAGTGAGACCGCTGAGTGACCCAAGTTCGATTCTCAGGATTTTTCTCTTTGGAATTGTCCTTTTCATTTATGGATGGTTGATGGCAAAAGGATATTATGTAGGTATACTTAAATACATAATATATAGGCACACACATGCTATACATACTCGTATATACTCACTTCCCTATCTCTATAAACAATAAAGCATTACATTTATGTATGCAAACAATTATATTAGATATTCCACCCACCATACAAACCCATAAATACGTATATTATACAAAAAACCGACATAAATAAATATTGTCCATGATTGAAACCGGTAAAGCTATCAGATATCTAACGTAAACTCAATCAGTAGCGGTAAATATACCAAGATGGCTGCGTTTTAGATTACATCGCGTCTTTTGTTATGAACGCAATGAACAATATTGATTAATAAGCAGCGATATGCGTCGATTGATAGCTTCATTTGGGTATGATTATTTGTTATTGTATTTATTAACTATATCGGTATCTTGTTCATTGTCTAGAAATTGATTTAAGTACAAATAGATACAGAAGTACAGGCTGTCTTTTGTAAATAGACGTTCAAAAATAATTAACTATTTAAATACTGGTGAATCACAGATATAAAATATTTTAATGCTGCCAGATTGGTATGGGTTTACCCATTGTTTCTTTATGATAATGATTTATGCATGCAACTGCATACTTTAACAATTAAATATATAAACAATTATATAATATACATAAATATATATAATAATTATTATACAGGAAAAATAACAATTAAAACGCCCAAAACAAAAATAAATTAATCCTTCCATTAATAAATTATTGAAGCATAGGTATTAATCTTTTTACCCCCACTACATCAATCATATTAACAATTTAATTATATTTTATAAATCACGTTCGAATTTAATTAACTCCAAATATAATTGTGAGACACAACCAAGTAACCGAAATTAATTCCAATACCGAATTCGAGCAATTATCGGTATTTTGTAATCCGAAATGCGTTTTCCATGTACCGTCATGTAGCCGTGATACGGTTTTGCGGGATTTCCAAGTAAAACCTCGAAAAGTTGATTAATTTCGACATAATTATGTGAAATTAAATTTTAATTATTTCATGACGTAGCAAGCTTCGTGTTTCAGTTGGCGTCGTCGTGTCGATTAATTAAAAAGTAACTAACATAAAGGCTTATTCACATCGCATCGGGACGGCTCGGTGCTGTGTTTGCTAACCGCAAAAACCGGGCTCAGCTTTAGTAGTATATAAAATAAAAAACTACTTTTTTAATCTCTTCTGTAATCCTTTTAACATTCTGCTGACGTTTATTTTTGCTTATTAAATGAAGTTCTGGATGTATTTTATAACAGAAATGACGTATTTATAACATTATTGTCTTATAACGTTTTCCTAAAAAACTATGATCAGACATGCCTTCGTGTGGATAGCATGCTCATTGACATTAGAAAGTTTTTTTCATAAACAAAATATCCAGAGTTTTATGTAAAAGTCTTTGTATTCGAACTGACTAACAAAATAATGATAAGTAGAATATACTACATATCTATTAATGTAATATACTTATATACAACAACGGTCAATACGGACAATGACAAAATGGCGGCATAGATAGGTACTAATGCGATAACAATAGGTACCGAACTTAGTTAATTAGGAATATGGCTGAAATTGGTAGGCACAGATATTGTCACTTCAATTCGCCCTATAATACAGCTACAAAGACTTGTATTCAAGCTAGTAGCTAAAACCACTAGCTTGCCAGTAGGGTAGGCTAGTAGTTTTATAATCAAGAATGAAATAAACAAGAATGAACAATAATAACAGGCTACATAATTATATATTTATATTACGACTAGCTTCTGCCCGCGACTTCGTCCGCGTGGAATAGTGGTACTCTGCTCCTATTAGTCTTAGCGTGATGATATATAGCCTATAGCCTTCTCGATAAATGAACTATGTAACACTGAAATATTTTTTCAAATCGGACCAGTAATTCCTGAGATTAGCGCGTTCAAACTAATAAACTCTTCAGTAAACTATAGTGTAATGATAAAAGTTTGGAGCAGGGAGATATAACCGTTTTTTATCAATCCTTCACTCATTGGCTTGGATCTACGCTTGCTTACGCGCACTCAAACCGTGTGTGAACATGACGTGTCCCCCGTAGTGTTAGTACGGGTAATCCCATAGATCGGGACAGTACACCGTTGTGCCTAGAACATAGCAAATAAACACCATATAGGCTTCGGTCGTGGTTGCAGCGAATACAAGCCCCTTGACTGAACTGAATTGAATTTGAGAAGGTAATTCCTGTAATTCTATAGTATAAATTTAATTCAAGATGAGATTTCTATTAGATTATTTTGATTTAATGTTTCTAACTAAACTAATTTTGTTTTTTTGGAAAGACGAATGAAATGCGCATGACATAACTATAAGAAAATACTTTTTTTTATTTTTTTGTATATTTTTGTGTTTGTTGGGTTGGTTGGTTTACGGAGATAGATAGGGCCTTGGAGATAGTTAGAGACTTATTATATATATGTGTAGATTCCTCGGGTGTAGAAACCACGACAATCTGCCAGTAAAATGATAAATTAGATTGATGTCAATTACATATTATCATTCTATTTACAAAAGTAGGAAGCCTAGTAAAACAAAAAAGCATATTTATTATTTTCGCTTTTAAAATTGAGGCCTGTTTTTTTTACTGAATCGTGAATAGAGCTATTTAGAGGTGCCAAAACGTATATCAATACTGCAATCACTGGTAGCTTTTAGCGTTTTGCTTGACATTCTAGGCTCAAACTAGTCCCCCAGTTTATGTACCGATCACATAAAATATGATGCTAAAAGTACAAGCTAAAATATGTAAGACGTATGTTCTTTTTGTATGTATACATCTCATGATTACTGTTAAACGTATCTATTCTTCTTCTTCTTGTCATGTGAGGGTTTGATAGGTTTTGCTAACCTATCAAGCCCTAGTGTCAGAGTTTGCATAAATCATAGAGACTCTGACATGGAATTATAGCAAGGACTGCTATCAAGTTAGCAGCCAGTAATGACAGCTTTGCGTGCCTTTCCTGGTTTAATATTACATACTAAACACGTCTGTCTTACCAGGAACAATAATTAGAAGAAGAATAAGGCAGAAGGACACTTGTTTTTGACGTGACAACGTCTTATAATTCGATGGAGCCGGCTGCACGCACGAAAAAACATGACTCATGCGGCGTTACCTCGCTCTGAGGCGTTCCATTTAAGGTTTGAAGTGCACGCGAGAACGCGGAACGAGCGACAGAGAGGCACAATCGGCCTCCGCGTTCGGCAGCGTCCGACATCTGTCTCTCTCCTACTTGAGTGAGCGATGCGTCTGCGTGGACAGCTGCTATACAATAATACATTTACATGTTTTCGTCTAGTATGAAGTGCAGTGAAAAGTGAATATGGTGTCAATTTTTTATAGCAACGATAATGACGTTGTCACGTTCAAGTATCGTCAGTAAACCGACTTTTTTTTTCAACACTTCAGGCTGCTATATATATTTTGCATTGATAACCCACTGCCTTGCCTAGGATTCAAACCCAAGACGCTATGCTCAGCTTTCAACAGTAATGCGCTTGTCCTAATGAGGCAATTATAAGTACCAAGCACGCTTAAAATGTTAATAATCTTTCTACGTGAATTTTTTGCCAAAGCCCGACTTTCTACCTCTCGCTAGCTACTCAGCAACCACGTCATACCTCTTAGTAGCAGCGAACCTCGTTTGATACGATTCGCGGGCATTGTGATACGCCTGCCTTAATTATTCATGTGTAAACAGGAGTTCGGGTTGTGTAATCAGGCCGCTTATACGTACACGTATTGTGCAGCAAGGTAGGAACACAATGGGGAATGTTTTGAGGACTTAATAGACGGATTGGGGAATGTTTTGAGGACTTAATAGACGGATTGGGGAAGCCTGTTTTGATATATAATGTTACTAACTTAACTAGATCTGCAATCATCAAGCATAATGCGTGCCATATAAGTTTGAGCCCCCAGCCACAAATTCATGTCATCTGTCAGCTTGACTTCAACTGAATATCTGGAAAAACTGTCTGTCACCATCATTGTCGAACAGATGTCACGTACATAATGTTTTGGTTAGTGGGAAAACGATTAAAGTGAATGTTGCATCAAAGTGGTTACTAGTTCTAAAGCTACGTCTACACACCATAAAATTTCGTTACTTTTTTTTCGTTGCTGTTTTGTTGCTATAACCGAAGCTGTATTGTGACATGTTACAGTGAGAGGGATGGAGTTATATAGGTCAAATAGCTTCGTCCTTTTTTGCTGGATATGACTCATTGTAAGATGTCACGATCTCTGTTGTGTGGGATGACAGTTCGTCAAATATAGTTCAAAGGTGAAACTACCAAACTTGGTTTGGTTCTTAATATTCCACTTTATCTAGATAGGAATTTTAAATAAATTGGTCGACGCCAGCGGCGACTAATATTAATATTGATAATACTAGATAATACTACTTACGCTATCTAAAATTGTGTTCACGTTACAATCAAGTAAGTAAACGTAAAAACTACATGCTAAATTACAGTCATTCCTTAAGACGACGACTACCGCCAATGACCTTGAGCAAATGGGCGGAGCTTGAGCTTCCCCCCCGCGACCCCGCAATGCACACCGCACGCTTGTCATTTTATATTTTGAAGAACTTTGACGGGTGACCATAATATTATGTAGAGATTCTAAGGACAGTCGCATATTGTATTTTGATATGCATGTCTAAGATATAAAAATAGAAATACAAATAACATCTGTCTGAGTAAAACTTCGAAACACTAATTTTAAATTTCCAACCCCCACTGCATACTTCGTTTGCTAGAAAAGCAAAAATATTTTCAATTTCTTTAATCTGCAAAACATATTTATCGATCTGAATTGTTACAAGTTTCAAGAAAAAAATCTGAAACTAGCATTCTTGAATTAATCCGCTGTGAAAGATGGACAGACAGACAGATAAAATCGCACCATAGGAGTTAATTTTTAGGCCATATTGGTGTCCATTTTGAGCTCTTCTAACAGAAATGCACGCAAGTTTTTTTCATATTTGCATTTTACGACATCTGCTGCTTCTCAAATAACTTCAGCTCATCTTCACTTGTATAGGAAAATCATATTAGTTTTGTAAGGAGAGCCTGGAAGCCAGTTAATTAGTCCGACGTTTCTGATCCATCTGTAAAGTGTCCGACCAAACCTTTGGTATCAGCTTTGGCCAAACCATTAGCTTAAAATTGGCCTAAGTTTTGACACCAACAGAACCGAAATTGAATAATCTATTACGTTTAAATACCTAAAAGTGAGTGAGACTGTATTACAAATGATGTTAATATTTTAAATAAGCTGCAGGTAGTTTTATTTATATTATTAAGTAAAAAGTCATTGTGGCTTCTTTGCTAAGGCACCTGCATCTTATTTATGAGTATGCAGATTCGGACTTCGAAACCTAGAAATTACGAATCTGACTATTCCAAAGTTTTACATGCACTTTTTTAGTATAACTTAGACACCATTGACTAACGGTGAAGGAAAACATCGTGAGGAAACCTGGACTACACGGTCTGAAATCACCAATCCACCTTGAAAAATCGTGATAATTAATGCTAATGCATGTCTATGTCATATCCAAAAGTGGGATAGTAAAGATTCCGATTATGACCAGGATTTTTAAATTTTTTACCTATCATGAACAATGGAAATTCACCCGTTTTGGGCCTAATTTTGAAAGTGCCGCAAAGCAAAAAATCAATGCAAAAATAAATGTGCTAAATTCGGATATAGACTTAGTCTGAATGAGAATTAGCTGTTACATTTTCAAGCACCAAATTTGTACGACCCTTTTCCACGGTTTCATGCATTATTGAAGAAATAAAGTAATGGAAAAAAATCCTACCATTGTATGGCATTTCGATAATCTTTTAGAAAGATGCAATATCGATTTTTGACTTTGAAATCATTTATAATTACCGATTTAAATATTTTTGATCTTTATCTTTTTACCTTATATTACTAATAAAAGGTTTTTTATAATTATTTTATCAGAAAAACTCACCGCAAAAATTGACAGATTTTTTTATAAAAGATTATTAAATTGACATGCAGTAGCTCAATTTTCATTTAGTTTTCTTATTACAATTCATCGGAATTCAAACATAACCTTGGAATTGGAAAATGGTCGAAATACCATATTAAGAAAACCATTTAAGAGAAAAATGTACGGAAGTCTAATTATTTCAGAATGTTTGTTTTACAAACTACGGAGAGTTTTTTTAAAATTTAATTCGTATACTAAAAGATGTCGAAGAAAACATAAAAAATATTAAAATATGCATCAAGCCTTTATATCAAGCCCTTTCATAATTATGATGACGTAGAAACTACACTTTGTAATTTTAAATTCCATTTTTCCTCGAAAGTAGTATTTTTCTACTTTATCCATTTGCGATATATTTCAACAATTATTCCAAATCGATAAGGTTAGTTATTCCTGAAGTAATTATCAGCTCTGACAGACAGACAGAGAAAGTCGCATCCCATAAGGGTTACTTTTTACTATTTTGGTTCGGAACCTTAAATATACTATTTGAATATATCTTTTTTTTTTTCATTTTCAGTTCTTCTGTCTTTGACTTCTGGACCAAAAATTAAAGAAGATCAAGTCCTTTTTATTTATCAGGGCTTTAGCCAAAGAATTAAGCGATTGCCTATTAATCGGCTTAGGCCTAGCTAAAAATCGACGTTCTGTCGGATACTATTTGGTGTTGAAAATAAAACATAAGAGTGGCATAGTGAAGTATACCTTCATTTCTAAAACACTATGCTTCGTCTTATCTTTTAGATTGTGTGTATATAATATTATCCCACATTAGATACCTTGACTAATACATTAATATGTATATCATATGTGACTGCTTACTTGGCGTTTCTACTAAACTTCTAAAATGGTTGCTATGTAAAGCATCACTACCCAATGTTACCAGTAAAAAACCGGCCAAGTGCGTGTCGGGCCACACGCAGTAGGATTCCGTAGTAGGTCTTAGTTAGTCAACTATAACTATGTAACCGGTGAAGCCTACTTTGCCGTGATAGTTTTCGAAAGTTAGTTTTTTTTATTTTTGAAAGACCTATCTAACGATACCCTACATGAAGGGTTACGCAACAAAAAAAATATTCATCCTCATTTTACATGTTCGGGAGCTCCACTAAATTATTTTATTTTTTTTATTCATTTTTACCACTTTTTCGGCGTGATCAATACACATATCTATACTAAATTTCAGCTTTCTAGTACCAAGAGCCTCTGAGCTATGCCGCGAACAGAGAGACAGACGGACATTGCGAAACTATAAGGGTTCCTTGTCGGACTACGGAACCCTAAAAATAAAACTAATGTAACCAATCCAAAACAGAAAAATGGTCTAGCTAAAATAGTCAGACAATACAATACATTTTACAATTTTACATTTTACAATACTCTTTGAATAGCGTAAGCTTATTTTTTTATCATATTCTGCATTTTTTTTCAAATTCGTCTCGTAGCAAAGAAACTCGAACCCAAATTCACGTGTTTAGAAAAATATTTTCATTGGTAATAATTTAGAATAGCGCCACCTTGTTACCCATGGATAAACCGTTTTATTTACAAACCATTAAGTTTTTTTTAAGATATCATCCCATGCCCTGACTTATAGCTACTATTTCTATAAATTCCAAACTATTAGGAAATATTGTAATATAACATGAAAGAATTTTAATTTTGACGATTATTTCCGACCTACATGTAAAATTTAAATGAGGTATGCAATATTCTCGTTTTGAATACGCAATGTATTAAAAGAAATACATATTTAAATCATAAAGTACATTTAATTATTTAGTAAGTTAATAACAAAATATATTTGTCCTGCCAAATTTAGATACACACATTTTAGATTATGACAGATTATGGATGATTTGGTTTGAAAACACGTTATTCACATCAAAAAAATATTTTATCCGCATGTAGTGCCTTTTCAATGTAATAATTATAATTCACCAGTCATCTTATCACAAATATAATAATTTATTTACATCGTAATGTGCTCGCTCTGAGTGACAGCGTCTACCCGTGACAGTGGTCACGGACGTACTGCCCCCGTCGCCCGGTGGAGCCCCTCCGTAATTTCAACTCAACGTTTTGACAAAAGCACAAAAATTGACGTAAATGTACGATTTAAAAAAAATATTCGTATACAAAAAGACAGATAATTAACTTTTCTATAAAATGGTACAGGTTTTATTAAAATCCACTTGATAAATTCTATGTAAAACTCAGTTTTTCTTCTGCGTTAGACCTAACTTCATGATTTTTTTATACAATGTTATAAATACATAATTAAAAAAAACGTTATACAAAATTATCAAGCATATGCTCTAGTTTAGTATATATACTTTTCAAATCATGAAAGCAAGTCGTTAAAGCGTATTCATTAGCTTTAAAAGGGGCAAAGTCGTATATCGCCGCCTTAACATCGATTTAAAATTTTTCACATATGTGTAACATTACATATTTTGTTGCACCCTACTGTTACAATATACAAACCGACCCAGTGTGTATCAGCGTTACCAAACACACAGGGTGGCTGCACATAAAACCGTTGCGTCCCTGTAATGGGTGTAACGCAAGTAATATGCGGCTAACTGTGCACACACCTTGCAGTGAGCGGTGCGTAACTGGTGTAGTTTCGGCATGTGAATAGGCTTGCAATTCTGTATACGATGTTAATTTGAATAATTGAGGAAAAACTAAAAAAAAACATTAAGTATTTATTTGAAAAATAGTTTTGAATGAAACTTGGTACACAAACCAACACAACTACCACCACAGAACTAATATTATAAATGTGTAAGTGAGTTTGTTTGTTTATTACGTTTAACGACTTATGGGGATGAAATTTGATATGGAGATAGATGGGACCTTTTTTTTCGGATAGGAAATCATCAAATGACCGCTCCCACCGTGGGTGGGGCGGAAGGGAGTGTCAGACTCTTACTGACTAAAAGCCATCCATGTTCCTTCCTCAGCCCTTTGTATTCCGGGGGCGCGGTATCTTTTTCGAACGTCCCACAGCCCCGGCAGGCTATGCCCAAGTGGAGGGCCTCATCATCTTATCATCTATGCTGACATCTCTTTGAGGATAGATGGGACCCTGGAGACGATTATAGGCTACTTTTTATCCTGGTGGGTGAAATAGTAAAGTAGTATGAAATAGTATCCAATGTGTAAAACCATTTTTTGGTTCTTCGTGTGCCAAGTGTCAACCATAGCCGTTCAATAGGTTTTTTTTTTTTCATAAAAAACTTAGAAACACCTTCAGACTATCGTCGTAATCTTACGTTTATATTATAAGTAGACTTGTACACATTAGTTTAATAACTTCTAAAAACAGTGTCAGTTTCCTGTCAACCATTTTCATACGAAAATTAAACACAACTTTTCTTGACTTTCAACTGAGAACATGAATCCTTCAGGCGAACTAATTACCGACGTGAAGACTAACTGAATATCTTTAATTAATATGAATCTCCTCCCGTCTACCCACGCTCGTTCATATCATTACAACAGCAAACTTTAATGTGCATACTTACCCACAATAATGACTAGTCTTCACCGATCGTCCGTTCCGCGCTGAAACTTTTTAATTGCATCAATTAAACCGCAGATTGAAACGTGTCATCAAAATTTAACCAACGACATTCAAAAGTTAGTGTCCCTGTGAAATAAAACAAAGAAGTCAATTAATATAAAACTGTCGGTTTACCGCTGAACGCGGTCCGACGCGCAATCATGGCGTAGCCCGTAGCCTCGTAGCAATTACGCTCTCGTAGCGGTCTCGTAGCGCTCTCTACGAATGCTCGAATAAAATGCTTGTAGAAAATTGTGTGAGTTGAAAACTTGAAAAGCGAGTTTGTGGGCCAAAGAAAATTTCCCCTTGATACTATCAAAAGGGTTGCGGAGTTATTGGCTTATTACGTTTCTTCGAGAATTCTTTGGAAGCCGAACGGTATGTGAGTAAGATTTATCGGATCATTTGGTACTGAAGTATTGTTATAATATGAAATATGGCGAATAAATATATGTATGAAACTGATTGATTCTATTTGCGTTAGTTTTTGTAAGCAATTTTACTTGAACGTTTTTCTGAGAATATATCAGAGTACTAATATTGAACTTTGTTAACAGTAGATAGAAAACAAATAAAACACAAAATGAACCTTTCTTTAGTCAAACATTGAATAACGGTAATCCACCTTTGTAAATACAGCTAATTGAGGGGTGAGCCGGGGCGAAGCGAAACTCTATATTATTACAATTTAAAATTTGAGAAAACATTTGAACAGGCATTATTTACTCGAGTTATTTGTTCTTCTTTGGCCTTTTTATTCCATTTCTATACGTCCCAAGGGGTGAAAAGGAGAGATTACCTTTTTAGAAATACAAAGATAAGTTTGTAATTCAATATCTCAAAATGTTTAGTTGTAAAAAAAATTACAAAACCTCGAATATCGTTTTATGTTACATCACATAAATAAAAAAATTGTTTAAAAATTAAAACCCAAATACGAAAAAAATCGAACTGAAAAGCTCATAATGTGATTTCACATATCTTACGGACACATATATAATTAATGGACAATTGAGACGCTCCAACGATACCTCATTTGTCAAATTTTGATTCAGTGACTTAGAAGCTATGAGGGAACTGATGAACATATACATACATGCCACGCGGAAATCATAGCCCTCCTATTTGCTTCACTGTAGTCGGCTAAAAATTCTATTGATTGAAACGTGCATGGAACATTTTTTGGTATTTTCTTGTTAAATAAATGTATTTTTTTGTTTCAGATGAGACGGGTGTCGTGGGGGGTGGCGCTTTTTGCGCTAGTCGCCGCCACTTTTGCAGAAACCACTGAAGGTATGCAGCATATTGGTTCTTTTATACCTTACAAAGAATACCTAACATAGATAATAAAACGTTAGTTTAAGTATTTTGACATAAGCATGCCATACGCCTTGAAGGTCGTGATACAACATACCTCAGGTCATAAAACTATCTAAAAACGTGTAATCGGTATAGTTTAGCCGTTTTTTGCAGAGATGTTAATAATATAAATGTAAATACAATCGCTGAATACACAATATTTCTGACACTTTTATAAAAATTTAATGTAGGTTCATAACAAAATATCAATATAATGAATATTACAGGTTTATAATATTATAATCGTTCAAACCCCGCTCAATTAAATCTCATAATCCATTCACAAACATTCTTGCTGTGTACCAAAGTAATTTCCCCTTCTTCATCATTACCAAAAACAAATGAACAACTCAAATCGATTCTCTCGACTCGATTAAAATACACAACCCTGTCGCTGCCGCGCGCCGAATTAGTTCAGAATCGAAACGATTTTCTGTTATGACTCCAATATCATAACAGATACGAGTATCGATATTTCGGAATTTTCATTTTATCCAGCGTGTGAAGTGATTCGGAAGAGCCTTCCAACCGATGCATTATTAAACGGGACAGCGTGCTACCAGAAATAACTTTCGCTGAATTCAAATGTCGATGTTATTCGTACATAAATGTACATTTGTATGAATGTTTTTTTATGTATGATTTTTATTGAGGCGCGGTTTACTACATCGATATATTAGGTGTTAATTTCATCACGAAATACTTTTTAATTCGAAATGTACATTGTAATAGTTTTTTGAAAACTATATTTGAGCAACATTATACATGTAAGAGCAATTTAATATGGAAATAAAACTGAATTCACTGTCCCATTTGGTTTAACGAACATAAAGATGACTAAGCGTGTGATCTTGGGTTCGATATCAAAGTTTGAAAAGGGATTAATGTTTTTTTTTCTAATGTTTCTTAGTAGCTGCTCGTGTTACCCGGTAACTGGGTTGTGGATGTCAGATAGGCAGTCGCTCTAAGAAAAATACTGATACTCAGCTGCAACCAGTTAGACTAAAAGCCGAACCTAACATAGTTGGGAAAAGGCTAGGCAGATAATGATGTATCTTAATAGCTGCTCAAATTCGGACTTTATGCCCGGTTGGTAGCAATAGGCTTTTGTAAAAGGGGAATTCTTTCTTTCCCTTTCCACAAAAATCTCTTTGAGATATCGAATTAAAAAGGACTAAAATATAGCTCACAAAATGTAAGTGTACCCCCTTCCTAACCATCAAGCGAAAAGCCAGACATATTCACAACGAAAAATACTAGCTAAACTTTGAAATTCTTCAAGCATTTCCTTCGTGACCAGGTAAAGTAATATGAAATATCGGTAGCAACCGGCCGTGGTCTAATCTACCCGCGCTCACCCTCTGCTGAGTATAAATCGTGTTGTAAGGGAAGCCGTAGGTAGTTTTGGTGGCTTGCCAACCTCCTACTAGCAATATTACATGATTTACTGGTCGGCTGCTTACTAGAATAAATAACGTTTGGGAATCAAAGCCTTTGGAGATTGATCATGTTGTTGACATAATAGTTTTTGTCTTCGATTGATATCTGCTTGTTCATATTTGTAATCTAAATATTTCCTTATAAATGTTGTTATGACTTTGTCGAATATCATTGTGATTACAGTAGGGTGTGGTATAACTTTTGTGTGATTAAAAAGAGCTTTATGTAGACATATATTAGTTTCAAAATAAATAATTTGATATTATTAATTAAAAAATATATAATTATGTTTTAAGGCGATGGTAGCAAATTACCATTAGTCATCTGTTTATTTGACATTTATTTACGTAAATATATAAAAATATAATTACATATTAATTACAATATAGACTATTCTAGTATCAATTGGCTTAAAAATTTTACCTATCAGGTACAGCAAAAATACTATTACAAAAAAAATGAAAAACGGACTGCGTTTAAAAATGAAAACAAAATAAACTAAACACCAGCAATGTTGTTAAAAATTGACGTAGTACCTTTAAATGAAGACTACATTAAAAACATATACTCGTACATTAAAAAAAACTACCGCTTTAAGTAAACAAATGTACCTAAAAATAATCCGCACAGCAAAACTCTCATCAGACGAAAATTAAAAAGCTCGCTCGTCAGAAAATCCATTAATTTTTCAGCTATTCTTATTTTGGAACCCTTTGGAACCCTTTCCTGTTAAGTGTAAATAGAGTTTGAAGCGGATTTATTGCACAGTAAAGTCATTGAATTGGATTTAATTGAATGTAATTGAAGTCGTGGCCATGGTTTCATTTATTATCCCATGGGAGTGCAAAACCACTATATACCTACAAAACAGGCACAAGCATTGGCGTCTATGCTTTTTTTTTTAATCACAAATTGGCGCAAATCCGTTTCAGATTTTGAATTATGTTAAATTCTTTTTAGGGAAACCTTTGTCGTAAGTCATTGACATCCAAGTTAAACTTGTGCTTATTCGAAAAGTCACGTTTGCTCTTGGCTGGTATCGAACTCGTTTACTTGTGCTATCGCGACTTCTTCTTATCGTGTGAGCTACAGAATTTGCTAAAATTCAAAATGATTTTTTTAATATCTACACTAGCTGACATGCGGCTTGTCGTCGCGTTTGCGGCTGCTAGACCAAGGAATTAGGCAACTATAATAGCTACCACGACGAGTGTATAGAAAAAATACTAATAAAGTAATTTGATAATCGTTACATTAAACACTACTAGGTATATCTACTTTTATAACAAACCTTGTCTTCATCATCATCAGCCTATATATTGTCCCACTGCTGGGCACAGGCCTCTTCTCATACAGAGAAGGTATGAGCATTGATCACCACGCTTGCTCAAGGCGGATTGGCGATTTTTTAAGTCCAGGTTTCCTCACGAAGTTTTCCTTCACCGTTAGTCAGTGACGTCTAAGATATGCTTAGAAAGTACATATGACTTTAGAAAAGTCACATTGGTACTTGCCAGGTTCCGAACCCGCAAACTCATACACGAGAAGCAGGTGCCTTAACCTCTAGGCCACCACGACATTAAACCTTGTCTTACCACTTCGTAAAATCATTAAAATGGAGACCTCTTTTAGCTCACCTTATGCTAATTCTCAGACTAAAACTATACATAAATAATTAATTAATTAAACCAACACATTTAGTAAACAAGCCATCTACACCACGCGAACCACTAATTCCATATATACACGAAACCAAAACAACATTACCAATAATCTAGAATCCAGACACAAACCCCAAATATGTATCTAGTTACCAGTTATCCAAACCAAAGGCTGACTAGACAGAACTATCTCCAACTCAATGCCGTTGCCGATGTGCAAACAGTTTGGCCCGAACCGCTAGAGGGCGTGTTTGTCGCCAGATAAAGGTTTTAGCGTTACACTGGTTTACTATGCTGGAATTAAGGCTAGACTGTTTGTTGGACGATTTAGTTAAAGATGGGGATAATTGGGGACTGTTTGGACAAAGTTTTTACTAGAATAGGTTGCTTGCGTTGTATTGTCGAGGGATATGTAGAACCAAGAAGTTTTTATAGGTTGTCTGTAGAATTTAGGTCCTGGATTTAATATAATTTGTTTCGTGCTAGAATTTAATTAATAATAACTAGCTGTCGCTTGGCTTCACCTGCATCCTGAGAGAATTACTTCGCTCATCCAAAAAAATGGTCTTATGTCCTTCCAAGTTTCTATCTATATCCATACCAATTTACATCCAAATCGGTTAAGCCCCTTTTAGCGTTAAAGCGTGACAGACAGACAGACATTTCGAATTACTTTCATATTTATAATGTTAGTTATTGCTATTTAATTCTTATTGTTCGTATTTTCAAAAGTTCTAATACTTAACTTGTTTGGTCGACAAAATTTACGGGCACAGTAACGTAAAAATGAGACCTTGTAACCTAAAACAAAACAATAACGTTTAGAAATCTTATTAAACTAAACACTGGGCTCGTTAATCTGCCACCAACATTAATGGAGCACAAAATCACAAAAAAACCCATTACAGTAAAGAGAAGTATTTAATTATCCCCACCATTCATACGCCCAA
Organism: Pyrrhia umbra; assembly: GCA_963891755.1. Lineage (NCBI taxonomy): Eukaryota > Metazoa > Arthropoda > Insecta > Lepidoptera > Noctuidae > Pyrrhia > Pyrrhia umbra. Next base: position 1,249,578 of record OY982934.1, on the reverse strand, counting down.
CTCAATCAGAGGACACGACGAAAATTGGTGCACCTACCACAATGGTAGTGTTTGTTTTAATTAATCTCTTTTGATCGCGTTATTGGTACTTTTACCCTATTCCTGTGTTGGAGTCATTCGTTTTGAGACAAAATTGTGTTTATATGGGATCGTAAGTTAAATGGCAAATTTTGCGAGAATTTTTATGGTATTGTCTTCTTCTATATCTATCTATACTTATAATAAATCTGTAGAGAGGTCAATTCTGTACATGAAATATATTTCCAAAATAACTATCTGGGGGTGATTAGGGATTGATACTGATGCCAAAAATGCAATCAGTAAAATTTTTGTCTGTCTGTCTGTCTGTCTGTATAAACTCTATAGAAACAAAAACTACTCGACGGATTTTAACGAAACTTGGTACAATTATTTGTCATACTCCTGAGATGGTTATAGTATACTTTTCATCACGTTACAATCAATAGGAGCAGAGCAGTGAAGGGAAATGTTGTCATTTTGTTTAAACGCGCTAATCTCAGGAACCGCTGGTCCGATTTAAATAATTATTTCAGTGTTAGATAGTCCATTTATCGAGGAAGGCTATAGGCTATATATCATCACGCTAAGACCAATAGGAGCGGAGCACCACTATTCCACACGGACGAAGTCGCTAGCAGAAGCTAGTTAAAAATAATATGAAATCTTATAATGCTTTGTCCTGAATGACTGAAGGATCAACGCACAGCCTAAACCGCTGATCGTAGAGACCTAAAACATGAACTTGTTCTTTGTATGACGTAGGCATCCGATAAGAAAGGATTAGGATTTTCCGAGATTCTACCCCTAAGGGAGTGAAAAAGGGTTCAAAGTTTGTATGAAACTCATTAATTTTTTATTTGAAATTGTATAGCCCATGCGGACGAAGCCGCTGGCGGAAAGTAAGTTAAATATATTTTCCTTTATTTGTTAAAAAAACATAATTCCAATTGCATAACTCTGAAAATATTAAAACACTAGAAAAGTAACTGAATAGTACAACGACGCTACCAACTGAATTATTAATGTAAAAGTGAGTTTGTGTTTCTGTTTATTTGTTACGCTTTCAAGGTAAAGCCGCTTAACCGATTTTGATGAAATTAAGTACGGAGATAGATGACACCCAATTCAATTCAAATCATTTCTTTCAATTAGGCCTAATAACAAGCACTTTTGAAAGTTAAAGAAGAAAGAATTTAGTTGCCTATTCCAAAAAGAAGTATCTATCCTATGGAAAAGAACGGTTAAGAAAGTCTAGAAAAGGTTATAGATTTTTTATCCTGGTTCGTTTAGTAGTTCCCCCAAAACAGCTAGTAATATCTAAAACGAGAAATTTTATTAACTTTAATATAATTAAACGTATAAAGTACACTCAAAACGAGTTATACTCATAACTGTACCAACAAACCTCCGCTCATAATTTATTCAATGTACATACATGTAGATCTAACGCTTCCCTTATTGACTTACCAAGGGTTGTTTAACTAAGCAGGCGTTTACCTCTAACGTTGCTAAAAGTTAACCATGTGTACATTAAAAATACAAACATTTTGAACTAGGTCAGTTCCATTAAAGACGCGGGGAAAATCGATAGTGTTTTGAACACCTACTAGGTTGCTAGACATGCAATTTTGTGAAATACTTTTACAATTTTATAACAACAACACAAACAATAATTAAGCTTTATTATATTTATTTTCTTTGGTTCACCAACAATTTTATACACTGGTACAAGCCATGAAACTGAAGCAACAAATCAGAATAGAGTGTAACAATCACTTACAGGTAAACACTGCATGCACACAAAACGTTGTCGTAACTTACAAAACATAGAAATAAGGGACTGTATTACCAAAGTTGCACTTAATTGGTTATACTAATTTAAACCAAACAGAACTAGATAATACAAAAATATTCAATAAATCCACCTCAATTCACCCACACAGTGGGAAAATGCTGGGCTAAAAAACTCAAAATTGGGGGCGATACTTATAAAAACTAGCTTTTAATTTGCCTAAACTGTCAAAATGTATAAAATCCTTACTAATATTATAAATGCGAAAGTAACTCTGTCTGTCTGTCCGTCTGTCTGTTACGCTTTCACGCCAAAACTACTGGACCGATATAAATGAAATTTGGTACAGAGATAGAATAGACCCTGAGGAACAACATAGGCTTTTACCCGGGTGCGCTAAGTAGTTCCCTCGGGATGCGGGTGAAACCGCGGGAAACAGCTGGTATAATATAAAATAATCTAACCAATTTCCATGACACTGAAAAGAGAAAAACAAATTTACTTTCTTCTGAAACTCTTGTTGAACAAAGCGTCGTTCTAGTCTAGAAAGCAAACAACCTGGATTAATACATAGAATTGTCTCTATCGGTAATCTCGGTATCAAAAAGATCACGCAAAATGCTGGCAGAAGCCAGTACGAAGTACGCATATACATATATATATGTTTTCCATGAGGATATTGAAACCTAAACAGTGAACGCAGTATAGCTCAGTTACTGCATAAGCAAAATAAAATCACACTTTTTCTATCAGAAAAAAAATATCATCTAGACCAAAAATTATCAGTCTTTGGTCGAAAATGAAAAAGACAAATAAATGGTTGTAAAAGGTATTCAGCAAATGAAATCTAGCCACAATACATCATTCCAATCTGCCGATATCTGACCTTTTTCAGTTTGGGGATGTCGGCAAATAAACTTAATGGATCTACCGTGCGTTCGTGACACACGGTTGAAAAGGCTGGAGAACTTATCTTGATCTTCAGACATTTATTTCATTTTTAACTAATATTTTTTTATGATTATTTGTTTAATTTTAGCTTTAAAAAAAAGCTATTCATTCCTTTATTCAAGTATCATAAACAAAATTAATAATTAATTACACTGCTAAAATTTAATCACAATTGCCATTTTGTTACTCATATATCATCCAAGTTTACAACAGTTAATTTATCAAAACAAGTTAAGCGCCAACTAAAATAATTATATTTGCAGGATTTCATAATTGGAATAAATTACAAACTACTAAAATATGCGCATTAGTTACCCGAATTATGAATTATGTCAATTTGATATTAAATATCATTCAAATGTATATTTAGTGAATGAAGTTTAAATTTAATTAATAAAGTATCGAACAAATTAAAATTAAATATGAAGTTTAAAATTATTCATAAACAAAAATATAATTTGTGCGCATAATCCAACGTTATACAGATAAATGTTTAATCTTGTGTGCTAGCCGCATTGCTTAATTAAACATTAAATTTTAACAACTGTACATAGAATTTACGTCGTTATGAGGGCGATTACATTACAAATCTACATAATTTCAATTTTGTTCGCGGTTTTTTATTTTCAACAAATCACAAAGAGGATTTTCATTCAGTTATACGTTACTTTATAACTAAGCTTTACATACCTAATTTATTTACAACAAAGACATAAGATTAATAGCATGAAAATGATACAATTATTAAGCTGTAGAATTGTCACGTACCTACTAAGTTCCTTAAATTCTCAGTATTATCTTAAAAAATATATATTATTATACGATACTCGTGAAAAAGTCATATAGGACAAAGGTTTGAAGCTGCAAATCCATCAATTAATGCTACAGGCACTACCCAATAACAATACTTAAGTATCTGTTCATACAAATGTACAATAACCGCCATTAACTACAACTTAGGCTTCACATAGGCACGACGCGAAGTCAAACTCCACTTAATAATAAAATCATATCACGTACCTTAACATTTCCCTTGGGAATTCAATGTAGCGGAATATTGCTGTAATCTTCACTACGTGCCCATTTGTTTGTGGGGTTATGTTTTTTTTTTACATTTTGTATTTTTTTTCGAGTTACGCCGCATGTCAATTATGTGAAAGTGTTGAGGTTTGTGTGAAAAATATTAAGTATTATCTTTGTTTTTTTTTATGTAGGAGTATGGCACATCAAAATGGATCATAGGCAAACAACAAATAAAACTATTATTATACATAATTACTAAATATTATTTCGAAAATCAAATCTCTTTCATCGTACAAATAGCATTTAATTATTGCACAAAAATAATAATAACATTTTCAGAAAAAAAAACCGCCATTCATATTATTTTTTTGTCTGGCAAACTTTTCATCAGTGTGTACACAAACAAAGAAAACATAGGAAGCCGTCGCCGTCGAAATCTTTCATTTCTTATCGCGAAGACGAACACTCACTAATATCAAAGCCATACGATATGAGCTACTCTTTGTAGTTCCTTTTATTCTTCTCCGTATACCATATTTTCTTCAGTTACTACAGATAACGGGTAATATTCTTAGTATTTTTTATACAATTTTACTGAAGTTTATCCTCGGGGATTTCCTATAAAGGTATGCATAGTCATTTGAAAAGACAACGTAGACGCAATAACTATGAAATACTTGTACCAGGTAAGTATCACGTTAAATCACTACATAGTATAAAACAAAGTCGCTTTCTCTGTCCCTATATCCCTATGTATGCCTAAATCTTCAAAACTACGCAACGGATTTTGATGCGGTTTTTTTGAATAGATAGAGTGATTAATGAGGAAAGTTTTAGTATATAATTTGTAAAGTTTTTGTATCCATTAGCTAAAATATCGCGGGCGAAGCCGCTGGCGGGAAGCTAGTTAATTACAAAAACAACAAAAGAAAATCCTAATACACCATTCCTCAAGACAGACAGACGCATTAAAACCCAATTTACAAACAAAAACGTATCCATACCAAACCCTTCTAAAAGCAAAATTGCTAGCCTCCTAAATAATCCATTGCAAAGTGGCCACACCTAAATATTGTACGTGACCAGTGTTGCCAGTTAATTCACAAACATTTGAAAATTTTCCCGCTAAAACATGGCCGCGAGCCCAGGAGTTTTATTAAAGCGTTTAATGAAAGCGGAGCTTACTCCATAATTTACATGTGGCGCGCTGTAGACTGCACTAACTAATAGATGAGCCACGAATTAAAAGACACCATAAACTAAACGAAAATTAATTACTTATGTACAAAGCTGAAGAGTTTTTTGTTTATACGCGCTAATCTCTATCCTTACTAATATTATAAATGCGAAAGTAACTCTGTCTGTCTGTTACGCTTTCACGCCAAAACTACTGGACCGATTAAATGAAATTTGGTACAGAGATAGAATAGACCCTGAGGAACAACATAGGCTACTTTTTACCCGGGTGCTCTAAGTAGTTCCCTCGGGATACGGGTGAAACCGCGGGAAACAGCTAGTTACTATATAATAGCCAAATTCTCAAACATGACCCTATGAAGCCTTTAAGAGCCGCGTAAAAAACGAAACAGTCAGCGATAAAGAATTGCGGGCGCGGTGAGTTAGGGATCAAGGGGTAAAACACAGCTTGAGAGCGGATAACTAATTAATACTAGAGTAATAATTATTATCCATTCGAAACCATAACACTCGATTACTCGATTGATTGTAATTTTGCTGTGCCCTAACAGGGTCCATGATCGCACTTGGCTTTAAGCCTCTGTAACATCCTTTTGTGGTGGCATTATGGAATGCAAATAAATATATGAATAGGTATACCTTATTCTTCTAAATAATAAATACAAAATAAAGAAAGGTTAAATTTCATTTATATTCCAATTACCTAAATTATCTTATCATTCGATAGTTTGAAACTCAATAAGTACTTCTCTTCTAAGTTCTAATTTTACTTAGTGAATTGCTTTAATAACAGAATCCTAACTAAGATTATAAAGGCGAAAATGAGTTTTTTTTATTACGCTTTCATGGTAAAACGGCTGTACCTTTTTGGATGAAATTTCGTAAGGAGATAGAGTAGATTTGGAAACAGTTATAAGCCACTTTTTATCCGGTTAAGTAGTGCCCTCAGGAGGCGGGTGAAACCGCGGGATAGCTAGTATCGAAATTACAAAACAATACTAATAATAAAAGCAAATATTTTATACTGAAAATGTGATTGGCAAGTTGAGTAATCGACTGTTAATCTATTTAATCTGGTCACGGGTGAACAAAGTAATAAAAACACTTCAAAAAATACAATTCGAGAGAGGTCAACTCAATGTGAATTATCCGCTATGCCAGCAACAATTTGCTTGTAGTCACAACAATCAATTAATCTCGATTTAATTGAAAAGTATAAATAACACACGCACACATATGTACAGCTTTTAACATTAATAAATAAAACCTCCCAATAATAAATATCCCCAGTATCTGAATACTGGTAATTAACCTTGTTTCCGAGTGTTGATTACTGTATTCATATTTGCCTATTAAAAAAGCTTCTAGGGAAAAAGCTAGGCAAATGAGATGAAAAGCTTCTAACCTAACGTAAAAAGTATTTAACTTAAATGCTAGTTTCATCTAAACTCTAACTTGTACTTTTTTCCCATGCCTACTTGATATAGATAATTTATGATTTATAGGTACTTTAAACATTATCTGCATGTATTTTGTAAATAGTGAAGTTTTAAAATAATAAATAAAAACAAAAACAGGCAGTTTTTTAAGTAGCCCCCTTTTCTTCAATTCAATTCAATTTGCATTTCTTTTCAATTGAAAATCAAATTGTTGAGTAGCTTTCTTTTCAGCAACTATAACCTTTTTTTTTAAATTAATAATTAATCGTAAAAGAATAAAAAGTGCTAAAATTTTAATACATCCCTCTACAAGTCTGGTCTACCCCCGCACCCGATTGTCCCCGAGTACTCCCGAACACTTCCGATTCACTCACACACTCACGACTCCCTCTGAAGTTAATAAGTGTGGAATGTGCTCTATCGTGGAAGATTTACGAGGCGCTAGATTATCTCCACCATCGTCACATGAACAGGTAAGGGTTTACAATTTTATGGATATGGCGCCCCTTTATCTGGAGGGGGTAAATTACAAGGCTAATGACTTGTGATTATTGCATTGAGGGTTTAAAGTTTGTGGTTATCAAGAGTGATGTTAAATTTTGGGTGGTTAGGTTTTTGTGCCTTTAATAAAATGGATAAGAATTTAACTATTTAGTGATATTCTTTTAATTAAGTGAGAATCCTTTGACTCGTTTGATTAAAAAAATATTATTATCTTTTTAGACAAGTACATTTAAAATTGGTCAGAAAAATTACACTAAATTAAATTAGACACGATTGTTTTTATTTCTTCACCTACTTTTGGTGAGCCTATTGTTAGTAATAAGCAAAAACACTTTTCCCTATCCAGGAATCGAACCCACACGCCCAGTAACCGATATAAATGAAATTTGGTACAGAGATAGAATAAACCCTGAGGAACAACATAGGTTACTTTTTAGCCGGGTGCGCTAAGTAGTTCCCTCGGGATGCGGGTGAAACCGCGGGAAACAGCTAGTTATATTATAAAATTACTTCGACTTTAAAAGCTACTATTTTATAATCATGATTATGAAATTATAGCTATTAATTAATATTACCTAAATTATAATTATAGCACCAAGTTTAATGTTACTACAAAATAAACTACCGAACTAAAGTTTCGTATAAGTTTTTCCCACACCTCCGCTTGATATTCCAGATGTTCAGTTTTAGACAAAGGAGAACTAAAATTGTAATCCGGCGTCACATTTGACGTAATAAACGCTGACGGTATGCGCGCTCCATGTAATTTACTAAACATTATTTAACTTGGCAGCACGTAAAGTCGTTACGTCACGTGTAGGCACGGAGCTGGTGGTGCTTTTATTTAAATCATATTTGTTTATTGAATTGCATTTTTTTGTAGTTTGGTTAATAATTAAAGCATGATATTTGTTTAATATTAGGGTAGTCAGAAGCCAGAAAGTCTGACAACCATTCTTACCAAGGGGTACCGTGTTACCCGGTAACTGGGTTGTGGAGGTCAGATAGGCAGTCGCTCCATGTAAAACACTGGTACTCAGCTGCATTCGGTTTAGACTGGAAGCCGACCCCAAAATAGTTGGGAAAATGCTAGGCAGATAATGATGATGATGATTTGTTTAATATTGAACCTATAAAGTGTTAGCACTTGATTTCAGTCTCAAAACGACGCTTGAAAAAATATAAATTCTTTGAAAACAAAAAAATGAATATTATTTTTAGTTTTAAGCACAAGGCACGTACAAATTAAAAAAATAAGATATCTTTCAATATTTTTTCACAATTCCTTAAACCTCATGCCTGTACCTTACCGGAACACGAACACATAACACGAATACATACAAATCCCGCGAAGCCAAGTCAAGTTCCACGTAAACATTGATTAACTGAAGCATGTAAAGTCAGCCGATCTACATACATCACGGGAAACCTCTTTAATACGTATGCGGCGCGCCAAGAGTTAGTATACGTGCCGGTATTAAGTAGATACATTGAAAAACGATTTTCTTGTTGAGGTAACTTGAATATTGTAAGGTTTTTATCGCGTGATGTACACAAATATGTCAAAATAAAAATAAAAAACGTTTACAATATGCCTAGAAGTTACCATATTTTTAATAATTAGGATAATTGTGGGTCTTTTTCCAGAAAGTACAATATAGCTGTATCACAAAGCAGGTATTTATAGGAAAAATATATTAACTATTTTAGGCTGGAAGCCGCCACCGCCAAACGATTTTTGTAGACAATTTCCATCTTTTGTTCCACATAATCAAAAATACAAACATATAAATTTCAAGCTCCCCCACTATTAATATCGTTGAACCCAGTTTAAACAAACGGGCCTTAATTTACGATCTGTCTCCTAGCTTATATATCCTAGAGCACACGCGATTTCATGTTAGCGGAGCTCTTGAGACTAGGCGAGGAGCTGGGAGAGCGCCCGCAAATTCATTATCACGAAGCGAAGGCGAATATTTGTGAAAATCCCGCCATGCCTCAAGTTGTATATGAAAATACTTTGTCTGCTGGCTCCTGGACTAATTTTGTTTTGATGCGGCTTATAACGATGTCGTGTTGCTTCATGTTTTTTGTTTTGCGCTCCGTCTGAATATTCCATGTATGTTGGGATTAAGTCTGAATTCTCGACGATGTGTTTGAAAAAGTATGCTGCTATTTGTGCTGGAGTGAGCTGTATTTAAGTTGGTTTTAGCTGGAATTTGGCTAATAGCGCGGTCAAAGGAAAGCTTATTTCGTTGAAAACTATTTTGTTGAATGTTGATACAATTTTAAAGAAAAAATGTTGATACCATCTATACACATTAAACGCGCAGACTGAATGACGGATCAACGCAGACCTGAAACTTGGAGGGTGTGTTCTTTGTATGACGTAGGCATTCGATAAGAATGGATTTTTCGAAATTCTATCCCTAAGGGTAGAAAGTAAGAAAGGGGGGCAAAGTTTGTGTAAAACTCTTTCATTTTTAATTCGAATTCGTATAACCCCCGCTAGCAGGAAGCTAGTTTAAAATAATAACAAGTCTAGTACTATTGTATTGAACCTATATGATAAAGTATACCTTATGAATCTTGTCAGACACGTCTGAATCTTAGCCTATATTCCGAAGCTAGTCTGAACAAAAACAAACATTGTTTACTCCGAGTCTGAAGTTGAGAAATTGTTATAATTATTTACTTGTATTACAGATTGCTCTAAATACAATTCTAAATGCTAGCTAGATTTTCTAAACTAAAGTTTTTATTTTACAGCTCTAATATAATTAAAACAATATGTACTTTTATTATGAAGAGTGTAGTATTAATTGTTAAAAGTAAAACATTTATCAATTTGCGTTTTAAAAATTTCTTTGACTGAAAAGGAAAATTACGGGCCCTTTAGTCTGGTTGTATTCAATTCCGGGTCAGATAAGGCGTAATTAGGATGTTTCATTTAAAAATTCATAGTGAAAATTCGGTGTCTAGACTTTTGCCTTGTTAATGACATTATGCTCATCATCAACCATAATTGGCCATAGGCCTCCCCAAGCATGTCCCATGTCGGCGGGTCAACTATAAACTTCTGCCACCAGCCTTACAATAGGCTCTCCTCCCCATAACATGGGACTTAAATAATTACTGTTGAGAAGTAAATATTGCAAAGCCTCTAACCAACCCTTAGGGGAAACGCGTGCTGAGGCTGCGGGATGTTCGAAAGAGTTACTGCGCCCCCGAAATACAAAGGGCTGAGGAATGAACATGGATGGGTTTCAGTAAGAGTCTGACACTCCCTCCCGCCCCACAAAGAAAAGGGCAAACAGGCGTAATATTGTTATGTGATGTCGAAATAAAAAGTACAAAACCGTCGGCAATTGACATAAACAAAAACATGACTTTATGTTACGTGCTACGGGTATAAAGCAGGACCACAAACAGCCATGTTGGTAGGCACATAACCCCATATATTTCATGGTTTTATTGCAATTTTATATGTCGCATACAACTTTATGTCACACATGAAACGACCACCTTTCCTTAATTTACTGACTTCCTTATTTTTGTTACGGAAAAAGCCTTCAAGAATATGTCATGAATCGAATGAAATAAAACATATAATTATTATGATATTAGGGAATCTGATTGCCCTCAGATTTCGTACCACCACGTGTTTTTGCCATCACTATTCAAGTGTGTGAGCAAGACATAGCTGCTAAAGTCGTATAGCACCGTCTCTTTTTCACTACTAAACTATTCCTGCTTTAGCACGTCATAGTAAGGTTACGAGAGAAGACTTTGATAATTTCTACATCCTTATGAAGTAGATTAATACTATATTTATTCATTGGTTTCCAATCGTTGATAAAATACATTTAGGGCAATTTACAGACTTTAAAAACATACCTACTTCTATCCTCTCCTCTTCCAGGTACCATACACTTTTACTCATCGCTCTATATGTAGGTAAGATGCGTTTGTCACTATGGAAAGAAGGCGTGATTTTCTGTCCATATATTCTTGTAACCATGTGATATCTATATATTCAGCTTAAAAAATCTATATCATCTAGGAACAAAATATAGAAACATCCCCATACATTCCATGTGCCAACTAAAGTAATTTCCAGTCATACTGTAGCCGAACCCCCCATTACTATTCATGAAGGGCCAGGTTCAAATCCACCTCACCCCTTTGGATTCCATTAAACTGGAATCCAACCCTTGTATGTACCAAAAAACCTCATATAAATATTTACAAGGGGTGAAACTAACATCAAACAATATTATACTTTACAATGCTAGTTAGAAAGTCAATTTTTATTTGCACGTATTTGTGTACCTATATTTTTTATCATCCTGAATTTTAGCTGAAATAAACTTGTGTGAAGTATTGGGATCATTCTTGTTATTTTGACATGATTCATATAACAGGGTACCAAAACTTTTGTCTAATGTTATCAAAAAAGGACCCTCCTTTTGGAACCGTGTACCTAGCTTCTAGCTTTAACGTTTTATAAGAACCTGTCTACATAAAATGAAAACCTTTCATCTTGACTCTTGAGTTATTGTTAGTAGTATGAACCTAAATCCTTTTACAGAGACACTATCATATCCTTAAAATGCTGTCGAAGTAAAATTAAAAACAGAAAAGTCATTAAAAATACGTTGTGCTTGTAAAAAAAGTTAAAACAGGCAAAGTAAGTACTGACGTCATAGCTTGAAGGATCTTGGTGTGAGTGCCACTGTAGCATCACATAGGTACCGAAGCATGGTGCGCGGAAATAAAGGCACAGCCACAGTATCGCAGCGGTACTTTTAATATATAAATACCATCGAGATATATCAATAGAGATGCAATCCCGAACATTACGCGGTAACAAAAACGTAACCATTTTTTCGAATGCAGACGTAGCTTTGAAACTAGTAATCATTTTGATGTAAAATTATATCTATCTCTCTCACACTAGCCGAAACATAATGTTCGTGACTTCTGTATGATAAGGATGGCAATAGTACTCTAGGAAAAATACGGTTTGGCGTACCACATTAAAAAATGGCATGAATTATGTCTGTGGGCTCAACCTTTATGGCACGCATTGTGTTCGGTGATTGCAGATCTAGTTACTTTAGTAACTTATATATCTATGATAAATACTAAAATGTTTGAAGGGCTCGTAGCTAAGTAACAGCTATGTGGATCGATAGATTAGCAAGGTTAAGCTGTGCTAGCCGCAGTCAGTCATGGGGGACTGTTTTCTTAACATAGCAAGACCCCTCAATGCCTCCGAGAGCACGTAAAGCTGTCGGTCCTGCGCTTGATCTCTCCCCGGTCGTATTGCCGACCCATCGGACTATGAGAGGAATATAGAGTGCACCTGTGTCTGCGCAAGCGTGCGTGCACTATAATATCTCCTGCGTACCTGACCAGTCTTCATTGAGATTGGCCGCCGGGACCGAAGTGGGTCTGAAGAGATTATTACTGAAATTTTTACATTGTATTATGAAAATATTGATGTGTGTGGTATAGCGTCTAGTATCCAGTGCTAAAAGCTAGCTGACTTCAAATATTATTAGGTAATGCAATAGCCCGGGGCTGCGGGACGTTCGAAAGAGATACCGCGCCCCCGGAATACAAAGGGCTGAGGAAGGAACATGGATGGGTTTTAGTCAGTAAGAGTCTGACACTCCTACCCGCCCCACCCACGGCGGGATGGCTCATTTGATGATTTCCCATCTGAAAAACAAAAAAAAAATATGCAATAGTCTACCTCTTATTTTTTATTTTTTGGCACTCTCTGAATGTTTTCTTGTCTAATAAATGTAACGAGTTGAAAACGCTGACGATATGCGTCTACGTTAGTGTACCTAAAGCCTAAGATGTCCTGTATCGTAGAAATATATAGTTTCAAAAGAGTTAGTATTATAAAGATTATTTTATTTTTTTTGCAAAATTCAGAGAACAATTTGATTGTTGTATAACCGTTTCGATATAATGCATATATGCGCAAATTACCATGGATGTAGTACCTACAAAAATGCTGTAGATTCTATTGACATATCAATATTTTAACCGACTTAAAAAAAGGAGTTTCTGTTTTACCATAAGAATTGAAGTAGCAACACACAGGCTTAGCCGTCATATCCCTATGAATCCCATCATTCACCTTAGCGCAGTGGGAAAGTGCTTTCCGTGACGTCATTGTGCAACACTTCACTTTGCGCCTCCATTGTACGTGCAATTTCTTAGCGCACTGCACATAATCACGAGGCACATATAACAAGGGAGTACAGTCGTAAGGTAAGCAGCACTTTAGCAGGTGAATGCACGATGAAGAATCAACTTTATCACGATTAGAGAGAGCCGTTTTTTTTTGAGACCAACTTTTTTGTAGGATTATACTGTTGTCATCATTTTTTAATGGGACAAGCCCGCCACACATTCCCAACCACTGCAACTCCTGAAAGCCAGAATCAACAGTGGCGACCACAAGAAAACGTCGAGGCAGTGAAGCTCGACGAGTTCCAGAGAGATTTTTTTTTTCTTTTTTCTTTTCGAATTTAATCAGAAAACGATAGTGGAGGAGTAAGAATAATCATAGTTTCCACTTGATACTATTGTCATCAGTCTACCCATATGTCTATTAATTAGGAGTCGTTACATCTTCTTTTCAGTCTTCGTCATCACAGCCAATTCGCAATGTCAAGGAATACCAAAAAACTCTTTCACGCAAAACAATTGAATGGATTTGGATGAAATTTGGTGCACATATAGTTTATATCCTGGATTAACATATAGGATTTTATCCGGGTACGTAAAGTTGTTCCCTCAGAATGCGGGTAAAACTGCGGGCAATCGTATTTAAAAACATATGAGAAAAAGCTCTATGGAACCCCGTACAGCAAAAAATAACTATAATTTTGATTCACGTAACTTATAAATGTTGTTCTATCTGTTAAATATATCTATGAATACATATAAAATGCTTTGTCTTGAATGACTGACGGATCAACTTAGCCTTCGCCGCTGATCGTAGAGACCTAAAACTTGGAGGGTGTGTTCTTTGTATGACGTAGGCATTCGATAAGAAAGGATTTTCTAAAATTCTACTCCCAAGGAGATGTAAAATGGGAGCAACATTTGTATGAAAGAGATTTTTTTGTAATTTGAATTCGTATAGCTCACGCGAGCGATGCCGCTGGCGGAAAGCTAGTCTATTTATAAAACTATCGTCCATTAATATAGCAGTAATACGCATCGTCGGACACTTTCATTTACGATCAGCGAAAGAACAGTGGAATTAAAAATCTCTGCATTACAAAACAGTTGTACCGCAGTTTGTAATTTATGCAAATGGACGCGAAGAGAATGCAGCGCTTTTTGAAGTTCCAGCTAGTATTTCCATTATTGCTATATTTTAACGGTACATTATCAAGTTTCATTTAAAAAAAAACTTTTACACTAGATATTCCTCAAAAAGATGTAAGTAGATCAATTTCTAGTCGGTTAAAAAAGTGTAAGCGTTTACTTAGCTGGTAGACAAGGTAAGTAGGTTCTAAAACATACCAAAGTTAACAAATTGGCCGATTTAAAACGACCTTAACTTTGTACAGTATAGTACACCTTACAATCCTTACTATCCTTACTATATATATATATATATATATTATATACTTCCTTACTATATATATATATATATATTATATATATATATATATATATATATAGTAAGGAAGTAAGGATAGTAAGGATTGTATTTAAGGTAGGTTATATATATATATCCTTACTAATATTATAAATGCGAAAGTAACTCTGTCTGTCTGTCTGTCTGTCTGTTACGCTTTCACGCCAAAACTACTGGACCGATATAAATGAAATTTGGTACAGAGATAGAATAGACCCTGAGGAACAACATAGGCTACTTTTTACCCGGGTGCGCTAAGTAGTTCCCTCGGGATGCGGGTGAAACCGCGGGAAACAGCTAGTACTACATAAAATACTACTATAAATATTTAAATATAGGTACTCCAAAAATATCGCCCACCATACTTTTTATACCCGGTATTACCTGTAAGTATACTTACCCACGTATAGGCCGTAATACCCATAGTTAACCTCATCATCCTAATCCACCACTTCCCATCTAAAAAAAAAATTAAATTATTCCGACCTCATCCACCTGCACACCTTATCCTCTAAAAGCGAGCTCCTCCTAAGCCACCTCAGAGTGGTTTCCATAGAGATTGTTTCGTTTCAGTAAAATATGTGGTAAATTGAAGCGTGTGTACGCCCAATTTGCGTTGATTTCTTTATCCGGGGCCGCTCGGACGTGACCCGTCCGCGATGAATCCAAATGAAGACCCGGGTGTGGCTGCTGTGTCAGCGAGAATAATTGGAATTCGATATTTTTACCCCGGACGCAAAAAGAGGGGTGTTATAAGTTTGACTTCTGTATCTGTCTGTGGCATCGTAGCTCTCAAACGGATGGAGCGATTTCGATGAGGTTTTTTTAGCAAGAATAATTCGAGTTCGATATTATTTTACCCCCGACGCAAAAAGAGGGGTTTTATAAGTTTAAGCAGCGTGTATTGGGCAGCTCCTAGACGATCAATTATATTGCGCAATATGATGAATTGTACAATATAATTGACCTATTAGGCTACATAATTGAAGACTGTGCAATGATTGAACAAAAGTTTGAGCGAGTTTATTTTTTATCTAATATAAATATATATAAAACTCAAAGGTGACTTCTCTAATCTCTAAATATATATAAAACTCGAAGGTGACTGACTGACAGACTGACTGACATAGTGATCTATCAACGCACAGCCCAAACCACTGGAGGGATCGGGCTGAAATTTCGCGTGCAGGTAGATGTTATGACGTAAACATCCGCTAAGAAAGGATTTTCTGAAATTCTAACCCTTAGGGGATGAAAAAGGGGGCAAAAGTTTTTATGAAACTCTGTTATTTGAATTCGTATATCCCACGCGGGAAGCCGCTGGCGGAAAGCAAGTTGTACCATATTTTTCCATTGCACCGTGTAAGGGCAGTATTGCGCAATATTTTGTGTCGTGGAGTACAAGCGCGCTAAAAATGGCGGGAACACGAAAACATTGAGCACTTCGTATTTTTGTGCAATATAATTAATTGTTTGGATGCAAAGCACCTTTCAATCTTATTGTACAACTAGCTTCTGCCAGCGACTTCGTCCGCGTGGAATAGTGGTGCTCCGCTCCTATTGGTCTTAGCCTGATGATATATAGCCTATAGCCTTCCTCGATAAATGGACTATCTAACACTGAAAGAATTATTTAAATCGGACCAGCGGTTCCTGAGATTAGCGCGTTTAAACAAAATGACAACATTTCCCTTCACTGCTCTGCTCCTATTGATTGTAGCGTGATGAAAAGTATACTATAACCATCTCAGGAGTATGACAAATAATTGTACCAAGTTTCGTTAAAATCCGTCGAGTAGTTTTTGTTTCTATAGAGTTTATACAGACAGACAGATAAAAATTTTACTGATTGCATTTTTGGCATCAGTATCGATCCCTAATCACCCCCTGATAGTTATTTTGGAAATATATTTCATGTACAGAATTGACCTCTCTACAGATTTATTATAAGTATAGATAGATATAATAGATAGAAGATAAAATGTTTTGCACAATGTTATGGTAGGTCTAGGGGCCGCCTGTGTGTGATCCGCTTAACATTTGTGAAGCTAATCTATAAATACGTCATGTTATCAAAATATGTAAATTTCTGTCAAAAGTTTAGCAAGTTGCTTGCTTAAACTTAAACCGAACGTTTTAGTATTGTGCATAACCCTATTCGAGACTTCCCGGAAGCTACAAGTAACAATATAACCGATAACGCGGATGAATAATTTATATTTAAAAATATTATGAAGCTGCACAATCGGTTGTTATTTTAAATATAATGCATAAAATGTTATGTTTATATTGGAGCGAAGTTACAATGGAAAAATATTTTTTCATTATTCAAGGTATGGGTCATTTCTCGATGAAACATGTTGTTATAAAAACCTTTTTGTAATATTGTTGTATACAAGTAACATCTTACTATCTACAAATCTACCCTATTGCTTTACAAGTTTCAAAATAATGTTTATTGATAAGATAATAACGAGAGTAGCTTCTGTATTGCAAAGCGAGCGATAAAAGTTATAAATAGAATTCGGAATAATTTTATAGCCTGGAGGTTTGGATTTTACTGCATCCAGTATACCTAATATGTTTGTGTTCTCTAACAACAAAATATCTCCTTAAAATATCTTTAATTAAACTTGACTAGTTTACAAAAGCAATCCATTCCCCGCCATCACTAGGGCCGAACCACAAACCTCTCTTTTCGGCATTTATATTCGCGTAGACGCCCAACGGGAGTATAGATGACCTTTTTATCGGAGTTCGAGCGGTGAGGTCCGAATTGGCTTTTAAATCCCTCAAAGGGCTTTTGAAGTATGACAGTGTAGTTCAGTACTTAGAGACGTTTCAAGTGGTTTGTTTTAATGTAGATTTCATCCTCTTTATGACCATTTAGTTTGTTTGAATGTTTAAAAACGTTTTGAGGTAAAGGGTAGGTTTTATATGGGGTTCTTGTATGTTTTATTTATATCATACCACATGAAAGTTAATGGAAAGGTTTTCATAATAATAAACGTATTGTATGTTTTAATGTGGATAGGATCGTTCACAATAAACGATTTGGATAAAATTTTATCCTGGATTAGCCGATAATACTACCTACCCACGCAGACGAAACCACGAGCAGAAGTTTGTGTCTCATAAACTTTTATATCCTTGTCCACAGAACTAGTAAGAAATGAATCAGTGGAAAGTGCAAGCACATCAACGGGTAGTTCCCAAGAAGAGACTGAGGAACCCAAAGCCTTCATGAGGACACCAGCAGTCGGTGGTGTAGCAGTCAGGAGCGGGGAGGATGCGCTGCTTACGTGCGTAGTCCTTGGAGCTAAAGGCCGGCCGGTGCTGTGGAGGCGGGCGAAAGACCATCAACTCCTGACGGCAGGAGGCGTCAGGGTCACCAGAGATGACAGAGTCGATGTACTGCATGATGACAGTTAGTATTGTTTATTTTTCTTGTATTTTACATAGATAGGTATGGTAATCAATGATTATCTTAGTGAAATATTTTTTGAATTAAAAATGTATGCCCCAGATTCCATATTGTTTTTGATATGAACCAATTATTATTATAATAAAAAGTCATATTCAGTTAAAATTGATGATAAAATTTATTGATTTTTCATAAAATTTTTGCTCAACATCTTACCTTATACGTTTATGTACGACATACAACTATTAGTTTAATATATTATACCTAAGAGTTTTCTATTGAAAAAAATATATATTCACTCCCATAATCTTGTTACAATTTAAAGACAGAACAAAAAACCGTTTTCCATAATAATTTTAACATTGAACTTGAAATACTTCACGTAGCTTTTTCAGTTATAAATACAGTTTAACGAATAATAAGCGACCTCTTTCCGACCTTGCACCAAATACATTATTTACGTGTAACGAAACGCTGCTGAATTTGCAATTATAATGCCTTCAGCAAGATATTCTCGACGAGGTTTACTTTTCAGTGTTCCTAAGCATAAAATGAATAAGGTTAAAGGAACAGAATACTCATTATAAAACACTATAAACCTAATTATGTTTCTCAAGTAGAGACTACCGCGCATGAAACAATTTATGGAATCCGGATCTGAGGCAACATTCTAAAAAGCTTTCACACACAAATATATACTCGTAATATGTCTAAAAAACTTTCCAAAAGCAGAGCAAGGAATCCTTGTAATTTTGTCAAAATTCTAAATTCTTAAGCCATTCATTTATTCACACCAGGCTGAACATAGCACTTTTTGAACGTCAAGTTTACTAAGTGTTTACACTTATACACACGTGTATACACTTCCTAAGTGTTTTATTTTTGAGGCGCAACAAACTCCCCAGCAAAATTAAAAACATTCTGATGAAATGTCGAATTGATTACATAACTAATACGAGGACAAAAATATCTTTTTTTTTACTTTTTACGATACCCAATAAAAATAATGACGTCATCTATTGACAAGAACTGTTTGTTTATTACATGTCAAGTATACTAATAAGAAATATCTTCACAGCCGAAGAGCCCCTGCCTGGCCCGGGCATCGCGAAAGGGGGTGACGTGTGGGCGCTGGTCATCAAGTCGGTGAAGGCTTCAGACGCAGGCCTGTACATGTGCGAGCTGAACACAGAACCCCCTGTCAGGAGCTTGCATAAGTTAACAGGTTGGTACAGAGTACTGTTACAATATCATCATCAGCCTATAGTCTCACTGCTGGGCATATGCCTCTTCTCATACAGAGAAGGCATGAGCATTGATCAGCACGCTTGCTCAAGGCGGATTGGCAATTTCAGACGAGAAGTGGTACAGAGTATTAAAAAGTAAGCTCGAATTTTGACCACTGGGCGACCAAATAGTTTTTTTTTTCTTTATTTCAAAGCCACAATACGATTTTAAAACGTTTACGTAGGTTTACTATCAAGATACGGCGAGCGACACTGTGGACATAAATTAATTTGTTTAAAACTGTGGTAGAGAAATTAAAAACCAACAAACTTGGCAATGTTTTATAATAGTTTGAGTGTTCTAGATACTTAAGCATAACAGACGTGCACTAAGAAACAGTGTTTGTATGATAAGTTTTGAACGCTGGATTAATTCTACTAGTACAAAGTTTTATAGTCACCGAAAAAACATTTTGAATGTATCCCACACTAGCTTTCCGCCCGCGGCTTCGCCCACGTGGACATTTTTTTTACACCTTGGGTTACATTATTCAAGTTTTAGTAGGGATCCCTAATTATTTCTGGAAATAAATATAGCCTATGAGACTTCGTAAAGATGTAGCTTTCTAATAGTGAAAGAATTTTAAAATCGGTCCAGTAGTTTTTAAGTTAAAACCCTACAAAATATTTCCTCTTTATAATATTAGTATAGATTGATTAGAAACAAAGCAGTTAAGATACAATAGACTAGCAGTTTTCCGCGGTTTCAACCATATCTCGAAGGAACTACTTAATGCACCCAAATAAAAAGTATCCTATTAGTCAATCCACATTATAAACTATGAATGTACCTAATTTCATCCAAATCCTGTAGTTTTTGCGTAAAAGAGTAACATACATACATCCTCACAAACTGTCACATTTATTATATTAGTAGGATCTCGTAAAATATTCCTAAAACGTCACAAAAAGACAGAGTACGTTGTGCATTTCCCGCTTAACTATCAATGCTAGCGTCCATTACGGATCGGGGCGGGTCGCATCGGATCGGACCGCGCCAGTATGAAAATGCGTTGCAGCCCGATCCGTCGCTAGTGGACGATATATTAACATAGGCAAGCGTATTGCATTGCGATGCCTACCGACCCGCCTGGTGGATACCAGTAGGGCTAGACAAGTGGCAAAAACGCTAGGGGAATAGAAAACAAAATGTATGGGAATGACATTCGTTTACGACTACCTATCTGTCAGTCCCATACATTTTGTATTCTATTCTACTAGCGCTTTTGCCACTTGCCTAACCCTACAGGCTTTATTAAACAAAAATCTTTCTCACAGTGATATCCCGAGGCCTGACACCACCAGAGAACCAGAATGTGACAGACAGCTACTCAGCGAACATACCCACGCTGTCATCACTGGCTCTGTCACACAACTACACCGACTGCTGCATATCTGCCAACGTCACGAAGACTTGCCTCGGCTTCTGCAGCATCCAGACCATCCTAGAAGGCACAGGGCAGGACCCTGAAACGTGTCAGCCTGACTTCCCAGCTATCGTTAAGTAAGTCATGTTGAGGTTAAAGAAAAGTTCTCTAAGTATAAGGTACGACATCCTTGCTTTAGGCGATTATTGATTGCTGACGTTTTTAACCGACATCCAAAAAGAAGGAGGTTCTAAATTATAACTCCATCATTTAGAGCTGGATTTGGAAGATTATTTTTTTAATTCCAATCTTGATCTTTTATAAAACAATTCACGTTGGTATTCTTTAGGTTACAAACCGACATTTTCCTGAAAAACGATATCCTAAACTTCCAACTCAACTTTCTTTATTTTAAACTAGCTGTTTCCCGCGGTTTCACCCGCATCCCGAGGGAACTACTTAGCGCACCCGGGTAAAAAGTAGCCTATGTATATTACCAAATTTCATTTATATCGGTCCAGTAGTTTTGGCGTGAAAGCGTAACAGACGACAGACAGACAGAGTTACTTTCGCATTTATAATATTAGTAAGGATCAAGTGTAAGGATAAAATTAGGAGAGATTTTCTATTTGCGAACCAATACTAGCTAATGAATAAGAAATTAAAGATTAATAATGTGTTGAAGAAACACATGCAAGTCTGGTTGGAAGTGTGGATATTTAAAGATGTTAGGTTCTAGATACTCTACAAGCAACTAAGTATTGTCCAATAATGGTAAATCCTTCGACCTTCACGTCAGTAATCAATTATATATATATTCTACTAAAATAGATCGTGCCTGTGACCGTGAAATCTAGCCTTTTACAAAGGCAATTTATCACGAAATAAGTTCTTGATAAATTCTCATTTGTCACTTTAAAAAGACCACACTTATACGCAATATTCCCTACTAGAAGTCTAGGGTTTATTGATTTCATTAAATGTCTATATTTTTTGTCTGTTTATAATTCCTAGAACTATCAGCCGGATTTTAATATATTGCGTTTGATAGCCCATTTCTGAAGAAGTTGTAACCTTTAAAAGGCGAGCAAAAATAAAAAAACCCCTATAAGAGTTCCGTTTTTTCCTTTTGAGGTACGGAACCCTAAAAACAGAATACTAAGCTAGTAATTAATAGTGCAAGGGGACGATTCGACACAGTGTGTCAAAGCCAAGAGCATGTGGAATATGACACAGATTCTTTCAAATAAAACTATTCCTTCATTACCAGGTGCATGGCTGATGGACGCAACCACGTCCCCTGCTGTGTCCAAGAGCGAGTGCCGGACATCTGCCAGGACGTCTGCAGAGGGGAGTTCACCCCTGTGACGGACAATATCAAGACACATTACTCTTGTGCGTCTTACATGGAGAAGACGTTAGCCTGCATTGTTGAAGGCATTGGTAAGTTTTTATAAAATTTGTAGGTATTTATAAACTTTATCAACTTTGAGTCTTAAATGTGAATAAAAAATGTATTTGAATTTGGCGTCAAATCGAA
Source organism: Pyrrhia umbra (assembly GCA_963891755.1). NCBI lineage: Eukaryota > Metazoa > Arthropoda > Insecta > Lepidoptera > Noctuidae > Pyrrhia > Pyrrhia umbra. The sequence continues at coordinate 1,227,359 of OY982934.1, read as the reverse complement.
TGGTGTGTTAGGTCAATGATAATATTAACAAACTTTTACAATTTACGAGTAGAACTGTGATTAAACTATAGGGTTAAATTGATATGGATGCGTACTATAAAAATCTGGTACTATTCCAGTGAGACTTATAATAATAGATAGGAACTATGAGAACTAACGACTTACATTGCAGTCATATTTGTTAAAGCCAGCATATTATTTCAACTTGAACCTCTTTCACAGAACTCCTCCCAAGTCCCCCAGAAGACGTTGAAGTGGAGCCCCTGAACGAAAAACAACTAAACGTATCTTGGAACCCCCCAGTCGAGAACACAGACTCGGTCATAGAATACGTAGTCAACGTGACTACGTTGCGCTCCTTCGATGCCCACCTCATCGACCCCTCAGAGAGCTCCATCAAGAACAATGGAACAATGAAGAATGTTCTGCCAATGACGTATAAAGTACCTCCGAATAAGACCTACTTTGTCCTGAATGATTTAATGCCTTTCACAATGTATGAGATCACGGTGACTTCATATAACATTCACGGGTCAAGCTTACCGAGTTATGCGATTAGGTAAGTCAGGATCAAGTCTTATACTACTAAAAATGAACATTAACGTATTTGTAGCCATCGTCCAAATATGCTTTTTTTGTATCATTATCGATATTATTATTCTTAAAACTGTTCATCATTGTTTGCAAATAGCCAAATACATCTTAATCTAAAAAAAACAAAGAAAAGTTAGTGATTTTTCATCTTAGAACCATCAAGTAAGTAAACCTAATTCTGGCGTCACTAAACATTATGCAGCTGTCCAAAATCATATTTTGTTACAACATCCTCTTCATATCCTAGGTCTTTAACCCTAACTCCTGGGAAGATGAAATCTACGGAAGTAGCAGCAGCACCTAAGCTGCCCGACGTGCGCGGGTGCTGCGTGTCAGCTGGGGTCAACCACTACGGCTGCGTCGACAAGCTCTGTGACCCCACCAAGACCTTCGAGATCGCAGTAAGTTAGGGCACATCGAACATCTGTCTGTTGGTAGTGAGTTCATTCATTGGCACGAACATATGAGTCATTGTTGAGTGCAAAATCACTATTTGCAGTAACTTTTGCGATGATATAAAATCAGCACAAAAGGTTTTAGGAATCCACAAATAAACTTGGGAGTTAAAGAACACTGCACATTTATAAGAATATAAATTACATATAGACTTTCACTATATTCACAATTCACCACCTTTTTTTAAAGAAAGCAAGCCAATTAAATCAACAAGCAAATTATATGCACTCCAGGTTAATACTCGAAATTTGACATATAAACTAATAACACTTTTTCTGAGCCACAAATCGAATCCAGGACCTGTTGCTACACGGTAGCCCAATTAGCTCAAAGTTTTCATCCAAAAAAATGCTTCGACGTTTACATCATCTAAGAGTGATATTAAAAATTCAGAATCCACGATATCCATCATCATGGCTTCATCATCAAACTAATCTCCATCACCACGTCCACCAGTGACCACATCATTTGTGACTAACGCACGATCACCCACGAGAGCCGTGTTTAACCCTCAGCTGCAGGTGACAGACCTGATGATCTGCGCACCCTGGGCCGGCGTGACGTTCGGCTGCCTCGCCAACGGCATGGACCACACGCCCTGCTGCCGTTCCAAGGGTCTGCCGGAGTCTTGTCTGCCGTTGTGCAGTGGGAACATTACTACGCTAGACTTCAATCATTTCAAGTGAGTTTGTTTCTATTCTATCCCCTTTAGGATATTTTTCTCTTCAGCCAAAATAATTTCTAAAGAAAGGGCAGGGAGGTTCTAAAAGAAGCGAAGATTTGAAGATTGACATAAAATCTGAAGTTTGAACTGAGATTTATACTCATTTTATGATTACGTAAGATTTACTTTACAGAGCTAAATCAACTGAGATTGTTATTTTTAACAAAAAAGTGCCCTAAAGACAAAAGAAAAATTCTTCTTGATCCGTTAGCCCTAAAAGGATTACTTCAAAGAGATCGGTTAAGACCTACAGAGTTATTTTTATACGAAAATTGAATTTCAAAAACTCCAACACATTTATATTATCTTTAAGACATTTTAACTGTACCGATATATTCTGTTTTATTTTTAGAGCGTTCTCCCAAGTTTTATGAGGCAACTTTAAAATATGATTTTTAAACTAAATATCTAAACTGCGTTAGTAGAGTTTCGAAGTCAGAACTTGGACCACTATCTGGTCTAAGTTTATTTGCAAGTATTCTGCCCGTATCCTAGTTCCCCGTTAACTATATGGGATATAGGAACGTACATATTCTAAAGTTCGTGTTACGCCAAATTTCAATGGCCTTTCTAATGCGATTTCAACTATTCTACCCTACTCTACTCTACTCTAATCTTACAATCCTAACTAAGTTTTGATCACTATTGAAGGACATAGGACCTATTTTTTATGTACTAGTTGTATTCTTCATAATTATTAGTTTATTTTAGGCCCAAGTTCACTGACAAGATAACAGTCCAATCAACTAAAACAGCTGTTTACAGTAAATTCTAACTTCCAAGTTTCGAAGAGAAACACTATAATTTGAGCTTTTCTATTTTTAAAACAGTCGATTACTAACCCGAGTTTAAACAAGAAGTGAGTAACACGAAAATTCTCGTTACGTAGTACGTATAAAAACGTTTTTGTTTAACGGGTCGGTTACGTAATCATCTGTGAAATTGGCCCTTAAAAGAATAAAGTATCCGACCAAGAAATCCATAGGTTCTCATATCAATGCAATGAAATCTGTTTTACACGTTTTCACTTATAAACCAGTAAGAAAATTGTACAGTACCCAAATTATACTTCTTATTCAAAGCAAACGTTTATTTTCTCATATCCAAAAGTTGAAGCCACAAAAACAAATAGGTACCCACGTTCGTTCATAAGTACGCTGCGTTGAGATCAAGCTTCACGCGAAGCATATTGTTTATAACAAGTCTTCACGATTCTCAAAATATCACAGAAGCCCATTAAAGTGCCCTCAAATTTAACGAGAAACGACTGACAAGGATTCTTATATAAAGAGTCATGGAAGGTTTACTTCGAAGAATTTCGCAATTTTTTTTTTTTTCTATAAGGTTTCATAAAGGAGTTGAAATACTTAATTTAAATTATTTAAAATTCTGTCTGTATTTATGTAGAGTTTAACAATATTTGAATAACCGTTACAAGTCAAATATGATATGAAAAACTGAGTCAATTAAGGAAGTGTTTTATCTGCCTAGCCTTTTCCCAACTATGTTGGGGTCGGCTTCCAGTCTAAACCGGATGCAGCTGAGTACCAGTGTTTTACATAGAGTGACTGCCTATCTGAACTCCACAACCCAGTTACCGGGTTCGATATCCCTTGGTAAGTCTGGTTGTCAGACTTTCTGGCATCTGACTACTAGTAACGACTGCCAATAATCTACAAATGACAGCCGGGACCAACAGCTTAACGTGCTTTCACGTTTGCACGGAGGAGTCTCGCTATGACAAAGATGGTCACCCATCCACGGACCAACTGCGCCAAGCGCAGCTTAACCTTTGATCGGTCGAACCTTGTGGCTGTTACTTAGCCACGAGCTCCTAAGAAAGTGCTTCTGTAGGAGATACGTTACTAATATCAGCTCCATCAGACGATGTATTAATTGGATGCCTTATCATGTTAAGATAGATATTTAAATTTAAGAGGAACTACAGAATTATAAATGTCAGTCCGAAATTCTCCTTCCAAAAATATTTTCTACTTAGAGTGAGTGTGATACGGCTGCTCAAATCATGTCGCATCTCATACCATGTACCATTGGCTACTGCTATGCTGCTTTCTAGAACGAGATTGTTTGAGATTGCAAAGTTTGCTCAAAAAGAAAAAGAAGAAGTCCTGACGAAGCGAAGACCTCTAAGAGGAGATACACTTTCGAATTAATAAATTTAAGTTACTAATAAATCTTCCTTAATCTCAACCTCCACCCATCAGGTGCCTTCGCTACATGAATTCTTACACCAACTGCCTGCTCCGAGGGTACGGAGTACTCCCCGGCGCGCCCTCCCGCCTCTACCTCACGAACATCGACACAGACTACGCAGTGGTGCACTGGTCACCTCCCGCAGCATTGGCGGACACAGTCCAGTATTACAACTTGCATTACAAGACGCTGCAGACGGGAGATGAATATAGAATTTTGGAGAAGGTAATGATTAGAATTTTAAGTTTTAGCGAGTTTTCTGTCATAATGCCCCGAAGTATAAGCAGAATCCCGAAATAATACCTATGCAGTAGTGTATAGTACGCCCTCATTTCCAGCCATTTATCTTAAAATCCCAGGTTATGGAGAATCTATTAGTATCAGGCGAACACTATTTCCGACTTCTGTCTGGTCTTAAGCATATCTATCTTCTATACTTATAATAAATCTGTAGAGAGGTCAATTCTGTACATGAAATATATTTCCAAAATAACTATCAGGGGGTGATTAGGGATCGATACTGATGCCAAAAATGCAATCAGTAAAATTTTTGTCTGTCTGTCCGTCTGTCCGTCTGTCTGTCTGTCTGTATAAACTCTATAGAAACAAAAACTACTCGACGGATTTTAACGAAATTTGGTACAATTATTTGTCATACTCCTGAGATGGTTATAGTATACTTTTCATCACGCTACAATCAATAGGAGCAGAGCAGTGAAGGGAAATGTTGTCATTTTGTTTAAACGCGCTAATCTCAGGAACCGCTGGTCCGATTTGAAAAATTCTTTCAGTGTTAGATAGTCCATTTATCGAGGAAGGCTATAGGCTATATATATATCATCACGCTAAGACCAATAGGAGCGGAGCACTACTATTCCACGCGGACGAAGTCGCTGACAGAAGCTAGTAGAAAAATATAGTAATTTTGGCTCACCTGAGAATAACCTCGTGCCATGCTCAGTTTAAAAACGTAGCTTCGAACAGTCTAGTTACCATTTTTGTTTTCGTTTTGACATTTCCAGACTTATAAATAAATAAATTTTTCTAAATTCGAAGATATTATAAGTCTGAAAATGTGAAAACGAAAACAATCAAGTCTAGGCCGTCTGGTCTTCTTACGAATATTAATATTAATACCTACCTACCAAATTGTTATTTTTGTTCAGTTTTACAATACTTCAAACATATTGTGATCTTTCGTATTCTTTGCAGGTGCATTCTCCTTACATCTTAGAAGACCTGGAGTCCAACATGGATTATGAGATTTATCTAGAAGCAGTTAACGAACATGGCGTGGGTGACGCTTCTCCCAGACTTATATTCAGGACACAGAGTCAGGTGAGTGAGAATACTTTCAGATTCCTGCAATATTTTAATATACCAACATAGCATGGTCACTCGCTGAGCAACAATTTGATTTGAATAATTAGAACTGTACCTAATTAAGTTCGTGTCAAAACTTCCAACAAACCAATACGCTAACGTTAAAGCAAACCTACATCGCGTAAATAGAATTTTCTGGCGAATTACTATAAAGAGGCATGACCCTTTTGGCAGAGGACTTATTGTCCGGTTAAGCAGGTCGAATGCTGTTAAAAGCACCCTGCAAGAGGTCATGTAGAAAAAGGCAGTGGGCTGCCAGATATGTCACCAACTTCCCTGGAGGATCCTCCCCTATAAATAGAGGAACTTTAAACCTCATTATTCCACTTTTTCAACATAATTCCTTCTTCACCTGAAGTTATGGTCGCCTAGTGGTTAAGGCACCTGCATCTCGTCTACAAGTTTGCGGGTTCGAAACTTGACAAATACCAATGTGACTTTTCTAAAGTCGTATGTACTTTCTTAACGTCATGAGACACTACTACACATGGTAAAGGAAAACATCTTTAAGAAACCTGGGGGGTTAGATAAGTGGCAAAAACGCTAGTAGAATATAAAACAAAATGTATGTATAGCTATCTGTCATTCCCATACCAACATTTTGCTTTCTATTTTACTAGCGTTTTTACCACTTGTAGTCTTGTAGTCCCTGGACTGAAAGTCTGAAATCGCCAATCCACCTTGAGCAAGCGTGGTGATCAATGTTCATGCCTTCTCTGTATGAGAAGCTTTATCTATCAGTGGGATAATGAACTTTATTCTGATCCAGCCTGTCCCTTGTTGTCCTCCCCCAGCGACGCCCTAAGCCGAGGCCCGTACCCCTTAGCGTGTAGTCGCTTAGTTTTGTAAGTTAAGCCCTGGCTGGAGGCCCTAAATTTATTTAAGGCACTTCACAGGCAAGCCCGGTTAAGCAGTCGACAACCTTTTAGGTTGACCTGCGAGATGCCATACACAAAAAAAAAAAAAAAAGGATAATGAACAACCTGATGATGATGACTATAAATTCTTCTTCACCAGTTAATAGAAGAAGAGGAAGAAGCAGCGAACTCGTACAACGTGACGGCGTGCTGCGAGCGCGTGCAGCTCGCAGGCGTGTGCATGCCGCTGTGCTCGTACGACGCCAAGATGTCCGACCTCAGGATGTTGGCGCCGCTCTGCGCTCAGGACTTCCACAAGCTGCTGCGCTGTGGTGCTGGAGGTATGGAATATGCTGTCATAGTTGAGGCCACCAGAACCAGTGTTATGTGGATATGTGCCAAAATAGTTAAGGAGAAATTTTAAGTAAATGTAATTTTAAAAAATCATTGACACTGTTTAAAATATGATATTAGTTATTGATAAAATTTAGATTAACTATAAAAATAATCAGTATTTGAAAAGGGGCATTGGCGTGGTCAACAAATTGTGGTTTGGGTAACCAGAGCATGGTTCTGGTGGCCTCATTGTAAAAACGTGTTCGATTGAGGTCTAGGTTTAAGGTAGTGTTGTGTTGGACGTCCGGCACGATGGACCGACGGTTTATGGGGTGCACTTTACTATGAATATCGTTCTCCAAACAGATATTGGCCACAGCCAAACTCAGTGCTTTTTGTGTAGGTGATAGTATAGTATAGAATAAAATATTCTTTATTGCACATTTTTTTTACCCCATACGGACCCCACACAGTGTTCCTCCATTTTGGTGACCCCGACGTGATTCTTCATACCGGTGGTCCTTACACCATACTATGATAAGTAAGGTATTTATTTACCGCGAACTGAACCAATTCCAGATCGTAGTCGACGCTGTGCGTTCACATTGCAACGGAAATTAAAATTAAAAGGCTGGTCACTACAAACCCTATCAGCCGGTTGCATCAAAAAATATCAGGTTACTTTTACGAAGAACTATTATTCAAGATCTGGCAAAATGTAGGATAAAATTGATTAACTTTGCTATTATTTTATGATTTAGGTCTTAATAAATATGTTTACTTAATTACTATATCTATTTATTTATTACATAAAACATATTAAAAGTGTTCAAGTTATTACTGATATCATGTCTTGTGATATGCGTAAAAGTATAAATGATAAAAAGTTTGATGCAACTGCAACAACAAGAAGGCTGTATGAGTATCTCCTTACTGATCATAGTATACTGGTTGAATATGGGTAAGAGCATATGTCTCGCGCGCAGGGCGCAACCACGAGCAGTGCTGCGCGCGGCGCGGCGTGCCGGGCGCGTGCCGCGGCGTGTGCGCCGGCGCCTACAGCGGCGGCGTCAACTCCTGCGTGCCCTACATCGGCAACATCGTGCAGTGCTTCGAGGAGGGTACGATGTCCTCACTAAACTTGTACCAATTGATTTTACCAAAAATATAAAAAAATCATAACCTATTTTGTGCTAATTCTCCCACATAGATAAATAAAATAGCATTAAATTATGGGTGCCCTTATTATTATGCGTATAGTCGCTTAGTTTTGTAAGTTAAGCCCTGACTGGAGGCCCTAAATTCATTTAAGGCACTTCACAGGCAAGCCCTGTTAAGCAGTCGACAACCTTCTAGGTTCTGCGAGATGCCATACAAAAAATAAAAGAGCATTAAATAATGAATTATGATTTTTAGAGCATAACATTGACATAAATGCGTCTCCTAATCCCTGCGCCATTTTGTTAATTTCTGTAGTAGAATTAGAACAAAACAGGTTACGACTTTGCTTAAATTTTCGTATTATCAATTGGTACATACTATTTATATGTATTTTGTTGTTACTTTTCAAGCTAAATATACTTGTACTTTATCTTGTAATGTGTACCTAATCGTCTTGTGTTCAAGTATGTTTTCTACATTCATCCCTAGGCTTTCGTGATTTCAGTAGTCACAGCTTTAGACTCAATCATATTCTACATAAGAGTAGAGGTCACTTTTCAGTAAAAAGATACTTTTATAGAAAACTACGTTATCCCTGGATACAATAAAGTATTGTTTTCTTTAAGAATATAAAACAGGTTTATATAGATATTTCTCAAATAAGTTTAGTACCTAATTTAACAAGTTTTCGTACTCCATGAAATATTAATGATATCTCCAAGTGTTGGAGGGTGACCAAAGAAACCCAACTTGACCATACCTTACCTGTTATCCTCTACCCAGGTACTGGTATACTCCCCGGCCCCCCTCGCGAGCTGCACGCGTTGATCAGCTCGAACAAGGTATACCTAGACTGGGCAGCTCCACAAGATGGCGCCAACGTGACGTCATACGTCGTGCACTGGCAGAAGATCGACAACAACTCACAGCCCTACAGCTACAACACTATGCAGAATACTTATAATGTAAGTATTCATGTTAAGGCATTTTTGTTTTTATACCGTTAAACTAAGGACTGAATTAAGAAATGGAATTGCATCTTACTCCTCAGTAAATATATCCAATGCTAAATTTGTTTCGATCTCGTTTCTATTTGTTTAATTAAAACGATTCAGAAAGTAAAAAAATCAAATTAAATCTATTTTAAGTTAATAATATTTAGACACCATTGTTCACTAAACACATTTACCGCTAAACATATTCAAAAAAAAATTTTGCCCGTTCTATTCAATTGAACCAGGGCAAATAGCTTCAACTATTCCATTATGACTAACTGACAGACTCATTATTCTTTGACAATTCAAAAGTGCCTGTAAATGGTCTAATTGAAATAAATGATTTGTATTTTTTTAATTTTAAAATTGAACCAGCGGCACAAGTTTTAGTCCTACATGCATGACTGCTTACTAAGATCCAATCTCTCATCCAAACATCGTTCTGTCTCTGTCAATTGTTTTAAATTCATAGGGACAACATTATGTTTTAAACAGGCGGTAGTCATATTTAGTGAGCTATACAAATAGATCTTATTGCAAAGCCTAAACATATTTAAAAAATTACCCTAAAAAACATGAACAACCTATGTACCATAGTAAGTTAGGGTAACTACACTAACCCATTAAATTGTTCTGACCCACTAAGCAATTCCCATTAGAATGCCAACGCCGTGTGCATTCAAATACGCCTCTAGTACTAACAATAGATTTCTTGCGCTCCAACTGAGGAACTATGCAATACCTTACCTACCTAGTACCGACCAACTGAGGCAGGCTTAGCCCGTTGATAACAATGCGGGGAATCGTTTAATTCCTAATGCTTTCTTTTTTATATATACGCTTGTAAAAGAGAGCGCATATCACTACGTAGTCGCTTCCCGCTGTCTGTCTGTCCCTATGTATGCTTAGATCTTTAAAACTACGCAACGGATTTTGACGCGGTTTTTGCTTAATAGATAGAGCGATTCAATAGGAAGGTTTTAGTATATAATTAGTCAAGTTTTTGCATACATTAGCTAAAATATAATGCCCATGCGGGCGAAGCCGCTGGCGGAAAACTAGTCTTGACTATAATATGTAAAACACTAGCTATTTCATTATTATTGTTGGGGTCGGCTACCAGTCTAAACCAGATGTAGCTGAGTACCAGTGTTTTACATGGAGCGACTGCCTATCTGACCTCCACAACCCAGTTAACTGGTAACACGGTACCCCTTGGTAAGACTGGTTGTCATACTTTCTGGCTTCTGACTACCCGTAACGACTGTCAAAGATCTACAAATGACAGCCGGGACTAACAGCTTAACGTGCTTTCCGAGGCACGGAGGAATCTCGCTTTAACAAAGATGGTCACCCATCCACGGACCGACCGCGCCAAGCGCAGCTTAACCTTCAATCGGTCGAACCGTGCGGCTATTACTTAGCCACGAGCTCCTCTTACATAATCTCTCTTATCTCCGTACAGAAAATGAACATCACAGACACGATGGCGCACATCGAGGGCTTGGAGCCGAACAGCACGTACCACGTGTTCGTGGTCGCAGCCAACAACTTCGGCGAGTCGCTACCTTCCAGCATGCTGCTCTTCAACGTCACTGATACTGGTGAGAGCCTATTCAAACTTTAAACCTTATCCACGTGTATCATAGACATCTCATGACGTGTATGTATGGTTCATCTATATCTATACTAATATTATAAAGAGGAAAGATTCGTTTGTTTGTAGGGTTTTAACTCAAAAACTACTTGACCGATTAAAAAAAATATTTCTCAAAAGCTAGTGACGTATATAGACGTCTCATGTCGTGTATAGACGTCTAACAATGGAGTCCAACGACGCCTACGTCGTCTATGGACGTAAGGAAATAATATTTCTAAGTTAAATAGCGTCGAAGGACGTGTTAATATGTAGTTTAACTCTTGGGTTTCTTTAGTGTCGTTCAAAAGGCTAAACCAATGTCAAAATTTGTTCAAAGTTTAACCTTGCTGACTGTACGAAATATTTACCTTATAAAATCTGTAACCATAAATATTTAGTTCTTTTTTGCGAACAAAGATTATGAATAAAAAATAACCGTTGTTCAATTCATGAAAATAGTAATATTATTTACATTTTTCAAAGTGTAAATATATTTTCATCTAGGTATAAAAAAAACTAAAATTTAATTTCTGCATCAACCCTCTCTCTTTTATCTAAACTTTCAATCCCAGTCCTCATTTAGTAAAGAAGTTCTGTTTTTCTTCATCATTTATTATCTCCTAAACAGAAGAGAAGGAGGTAGCCGGCATCCCGTCACCGCCGCACTCCCTGTCGGTGTCCTCTCACTCCGCCACATGGCTGACCCTCACGTGGCAGCCTCCTCAGTTCTCACAACCCGACGAGAAGATTACATACACGTAAGTTACATACTACTTATACCTTCAATCACTCAGTAAAGTCTTTTATTTAATTCCCTAGCTTTCAATCTATTTACTTTTGCATTTTGAAACCAATAAAAATATTTTTAGTTGTTATATGACGCAAACATTTATGGGAAAACAATATTTAGTATATATTCCTACAGATACATATATACCCTTAATATTTTTCAATTCCCTTAATATAATTCAATGTATTTGCATATCAGAGAGCCCAATTAATTTCGACAACAAATTGCTGGCCTCACATACAAATAGTACCTACTACCAATCAATATTATTCGTGTGTTTGTAAAAATAGCCCGAGGGTTATTTGACGAGCGACGCGAACTATTCGGTTACCGGTTACCAGCCGTAGTTACAGCTCTCGTAGAATTTTAACCAGGAATTTTACGAAAACTGTCGGCTGGCCTGCGAACTTTTTTAATGAAACTCTGTTTTTTTTTAATTGTGGTCCTACCTTCACCAAAACGGAACCATTATAGTAGTTTTGTTGAATACAAAGTAAACAGTCATACAAAATGGTGAAACTAAAGTGCAGTTTGCGAACACTAATGGATTATGAAAAAGCTAATAAAAAATGTTTTTTTGGTAAGAAATCTTTCACCAGAACAGTACCTATACATATACATATACAAATATCTATACATATAAAATGCTTTGTCCAGAATGACTGACGGATCAACGCGCAGCCTAAACCGCCCATCGTAAAGACCTGAAACTTGGAGGGTGTGTTCTTTGTATGACGTAGGCATCCGATAAGAAAGGATTTTCCGAAATTCTACTCCTAGAGGGGTGAAAAAGGGGGGCAAAGTTTGTTTGAAACTCTGTCATTTTTAATAGAATTCGTATAGCCCACGCGGACGAAGCGGCTTCGCCGAAGCCGCTGGCGGAAAGCTAGTTACCTATAAAATTGACAATTATTCATCTTTCTAGGCTATTCTTCAAATCGCCAGCTCAGTTAAGCCAGACAAATGTCACAAACATCACAACAACAGTACCAGGACATACTCTGGAGAAGCTGTCGCCCAACACGCAGTACGTCATCTGGGTGAAGGCACACGCTACAGCTGGAGACTCTCAGCCTTCGGAGACGTTGTTAGCCTGGACTGACCCAGCCTACCCAGCTTATGTCGAGGTGAGTTAAAAACATCGAAGCATCAACTGTAACCGTTTTAGTTATACCTACCATTAAACGGCAGCTAATAGTAATATTCTTATGTTCTTCATGCCGAGACAAAAGAGAAACTAAAGTTTTTAGATTTTGATTTAATGCAGAAACTTGACAGATGTGTCGCAAACAGACAGTGTTATATTAAATGGCGGTTACATTTAAAAAAGTATATTTTTTAAAAGGGCTACCTACTTACTTTGAAAATTTTTTTTTTAAACGTTACGTCTCAGACAAGTTACTGAGTTTATTTAGAATCCATTCGAGTCAGTTTCAAAAGATGTTAGTACCCTCATCATAATATAAAAAAGCCGTCACCGTGGCTATATACAACTTCAAAATATACTTTTAAAAATAAAATACATAGACCCATTGAATCCAATATCTTTTACCATTACAAGCCTTAAATCGACTCGACGCTGAAGATTCAAATGCAAAGTGGCCCTTTTGAAGTGTTATAAGAAAATTTATGAAAATAAAAAGCTCAAAGGCAAACAGAAACGCAATGTAAAATTGCATTCATATACCTTTATGCAATAGAGAGCGAACAGGTGGCGCACGGCGTTACTTTGGAAACAAATTAATGGCAAAACTTGTTAAACTATCTGAAACTTTAATTAACCCGAACCCAATTAAAATGTTTACGATTCAATGCGAAAGAAATTTCAGTTTAAATTGGCTGTTTAGTTGTCTTTAAGCATGAGTATTTCTGCCATGTTCCTGCTCAAAGCATGCTCGGGTGAGACTTCAAAAATATGCGGTCGGACGCTGTTCGCTTCCTCGCACGAATTTCAACATTACCAGCCGTATAAAATTCAACATTTACGTACATTAAGAGGCTATATCTATTTCATTATTTAACATAATAATTTTAAGCTTGTAAATTATACAATTTAACGACAGTCAGTGATGAGGGTAATAACCATTTGGAAACCAAACAGCAAAATATGGAAGATTCACCCGCTCGTATAAATATATTATATTTTGTTCCTAAAACATCCTTTCTCGTCATCAGCCACCTTCAGTAAACCCCGTGAACCTGGTGGTAGAAGGCTCCAGCATGACTATTCTGTGCATCGCCATGGGTACACCAACACCGACTATATCGTTGTATATTTCTGGTAAGTTGAAAAATCTCACTTTGTTGTTAACTTAATAATTAGTTTTTCTCATTATTTACTCTTTAACTTAATTCTAAAGTATATATTTATCAGAACAGTCCTACTGAGAGCAAGTTCGCTCCTAGCTAGACTTTGTCCCATTTCGGCGCCATTTCACCCTTAGCTATATTAAACTCTTACATCAGTTTAATGTTTTTAAGTAACCTATTTCGATAAATGATAATAATATGCTATAACTGTAAAAAGGGTTATTTTACGTTTCAAAAAACAAAATGGAAAATATTTAGCTCCATCATGCGCTCTGATGTGGGTGATATTTTACACTTAAGTTTATAACCTACCACGAACCACTTGAGTACTTCTATATTTAACACCTACCAACAACACTGTTCTACCCGGGTGACATTTTATACCTTTCCTCATCGAGTCCCACGCGGGCGCCATTTCACAGCGCTTTTCATTACTGCGTATATAACTCATGTGGGCCATTTGCCTACACTAGATAGGTCTTGTCCTTTGTGGGTGCCATTATATACACATCAAAATTATCTACTTGCAGGCAATTACAATTATATACTAAGGTCTTCCTTGTCCCATTTGGGCGCCATTTTACATTCAAGTCTAACACATTAAAATGTCTGTTACAAAAAGTTTCATTAGTAAAATTGTACAAAAGAAAAAAATACACTCTATAACTTAAGTTAAATAGTAGAAAGAAAAATCTCAAATTGGAGCAAAAATAAAACTAATCTGTATTTAACTTTTAAACCTTAATTGAATATTCTACGAAACAGAAAATAGAAATACGCTAGGACGAGTAATAAGGATCCTATAAGATCTGAGTAATATTAGAACATAACACAGAAATAAACAGAAGGTGCACTTACAAAATTCCATAACATGGCTGAATTGCATCTAATGTCCGGAATGTTTAGATGTTAATGTTTACAGTCACTGAAAATAACATAGTGCATAAAAATAGATGACACCTCTCCAACTATGTCGTCCATTCTAATATTAGCAGATAAATCCCAAAAAATATTGCTGAAGTAGCCGATTTTTTAAAGAATTGGTACCTTATTTGACGGCTAAGAATTGTCAAATTACCTTGTCTAATGCCGTATCCTAATGTCAATCATAGTATAGTGTGCAATATTTTATTTTTTAACCTATTAATTAATTTAAACATATTTACAAAATAAAGATCATTTACCTCGCTCTGCATTTTGCCAAGCGTAAACAGGTCCTCACATTCATCTTACGGCCTTTATACGGAATAAAACTTCTGCATATTTTTCTGTTGTGGCAATACTGGTGTTGCGCCCTGCCTCGGGGACTGGAACCAATCGTTTTCCAATACAACGTAGCTTTATGTTGATTGGCTTCATCTAAACCATAGATTATTGATTTCTAAAACAATTGCTTGTGTCACAAGTTTTAATAAAGCCGATGTTGTTTGTTGGATTTCTGAGAAAAGTCGTTTGAAAAACAACTTTTCTTTATTCGTTTTCAAATGAATAAAGAGAGATAAACTTCTTTGTTTCACGGAAACATTATGTTGGGAATGAATTGTGAGGTTAGAACTTAATGCTAGTCGCCTCGAGGTAAGCCAAATGGACGATCACTCAGATATTTTCAAACCGTAATGGTAATAAGTAAGCAAGGTAGGTTGTGGTAAAATTGAAGTTCAAACGGTAGGAATTATCATAACTAATACTGTACATGTGAAAGTTAATTAGTTTGTTTGTTAGTTACGCTTTCGGCGCTGAAGGGCTGAGCCGATTTAGATGGCATTTGATATGGAGATGTAGATCCCTGAAAAGGGTTATAGGCTACCGAGTGCGTTAAGTAGTTTATTTTCTGGACGCGGGTGAAACCGCGGGAAACAGCAAGTAATACTATTAATATTAAGGTTTGTAGGTTTATAGGATGATTAGTTTCTTGCCGGTTCTTCTCCATAGGAAACTATTTTTTGGAATGGGCAACTAAATTTTGTTTTTTCGACTTTCAAAAGTGCTTGTTTGGGCCTTATTGAAATAAATGAATTGAATTGGATGTTTAAAAATGGCAGCACAAAAAACACGGTAGGAACCTATAGCTCACATAATTATGTCTTTTAAACACATCTACATTCAAAACCCATATCTTACGTATTTCCCTCCCCTTTAGGTCGTCTCGTTCGACAAGAGGTGACCCGCCACATGGTGACCGTCATCCACAACGTCACGCGGGACATGGATCAGATATCGTGCTACGCTGACAACGGGTATGGTACACCCATGCAGGCTTCGAGGAAGATTAATATTTCACGTAAGTAAAAGAGTATATATGTATGTATGTAAGTTTCCGTAATTTTTAAAGGAATGAAACTCTCACTTGGTTTACCTATTTATTTAGCTGTAAGTAAAATCCAGTAAGACCTAAAACCAGTTTTTTAACCGACTTCAAAAAAGGACTTTCCGTTTTCAAGCCATTTGAATTTTATGTATGTTTGTATGTCCGTGTTTTTCTCAAAAACTACTGATCCGATTTGGATGGGGTTTTCGATATTAAGATGCATATTTTTCAAGGAAGGTTTTTACAGCAACAAATTCGAAACTAGCAACAAAATATGCGATTACTTTTTATAGGAAAAAAATATATTAAGGCATGATATATTATCGTGCATCGATACAATCAGCTGCGATAAATTTAGATACGACGACATATCAATAAAATTAAAACTTTTATTGCCTCTAAAACTTTATATTTTAATAAGCAAAACTCAAAAAGGATTTTAAAAAACCCTCCCTACCCCACAAATGTATATCGACCTCTTCCCCCACAGACGTGCCCACAATCCAAGCTTCAGGCATCACGATGGCCGCAGCTGGTGACGCCGTCATACTAGAGTGCAGAGTGGAAGCCCTCCCTAAGCCGACCATAGCGTTCTGGAGGGACCCTAACGGAAGGACCGCTGTCATTGACGGACCCAACTATACTATACAGTTGTTGGCTGATCCTGAGGTGAGTGAATGATATTCGAAATTTGGATATAAGTGAATTTCACAGGTTGAGCGAATAAAAAGATCAGATAAGAAATTAAAAAAAAAAGTTGCGGTGGCCTAGTGGTTAAAGCCTTTCGTGCGGGTTCGAAACCTGGCAAGTACCAATGTGACTTTTCTAAAGTCATATTTACTAAACTTTCTAAGTATATCTCAGACGTCACTGACTAACGGTGACGGAAAACATCGTGAGGAAACCTGAACTTAAAACGTCAGAAATCGCCAATCCGCCTTGAGCAAGCGTGGTGATCAATGCTCATGCCTTTTATGTATGAGAAGAGACCATTGTGCCCAGTAGTGAGACAATATATAGGCTGATGATGGAGATATTTGGAACCCTGATGTATGTTTGTACCTCCATTTACGAGGAAACGATATAATACATTCATAATGACGGCACGTTTGGCGTAGTGGGTGAGCAATTGGCTGCTGCGCTGCGTGTCGCGGGTTCATGCCACACGGGACAACTAAAATTGTTCCGCGTCTGGGTGTTAGTGCTTGTGTAATGTATGTTTGTAAATGCTCCTACGATGCAGAAGATATTCGTAAAGGGGGGGCATTTTTTCAAAAATAACTTATTTAACCTCTATACTAGACAGTGTTTAATGTCATCTGGACAGAAAAAGCATAAGTAATAACTTTGATCTGGGTAAATGAAGATTTTTTTAGGTTGGAGTGGAGCCACAAGAATTAGATAAATTGAAATGTAATACCTTTTTTTAACTCTACCACATAACCAGTCATACCGTATCCCAATTATTATTATTTTATCACATTGTACTGCAACACAAAAAGTTGATTTAAATATAGTCAATGGAAATTATCACTGTCTTAGAACGTAGGTACCTACATCGAAATTCTCTGACAATTGTCACAAGCAATCCCAAACTACATCTGATTTCATCTCAAGATACCCGGTTTATATCTTCAATAGTTTGGCCACAAAGCCAGTCAGTCTTTGTGAACAATTCACTTTAGACATCTGATTAAATTTGAAGACAATCCCGACAGCCTTAAGATAAGGTATCCTGTGTCCTAAGTTACCAAACCGTATTATGATCCGTATTAATATAATAATTAAAAGCTTATAATATATAACAGTCAGTAATAATCTGTCTATTGGATGACAAAACTAAATTATTATTTAATATTTTTCGTCCAACAATTTATGGTAACACCTACGTTAAAGTATAAAATACATAAAGTTTGTTTGATGCAACCAGCCAGTTGGTTTAGGCTAGCGGTATTGATTATTTAGAAGTCAGCCAAAGTTCCTCAGTCACAAAATCGTAGATAGGTTGCATACGAAAGCCGCTCTGATCCTTGTTACCAGTTTATGTCACCAAGTTTCCAATAAGGTTTCAGTTCGCTCCATAAAATGATACAACGATCGAGACTACGCCAGAACTTCTTGCATCTAAACTTTTCACACTATGTACACGAATCTGTGTGTTATGTGGTTTGGGAGACCAACTCGATATCTTGTGCTTCCATTATTTGTTTTGGAAGTTGCTCTTTTGGATATAGGAATGCTTTTCTTTCTTAAACCTGAGATACGAATGTTAGGCTGTGTTTTACCATGTCGTGTAATACAAGGCGATAAAAATTGTATTTCGAGTTACTTGCAAGTTTATCTATGTATTTATCAATTTGGATTAAATTTGGTACGGAGATAGATATGACCCCTCCCACCGTGGGTGGGGCGGAAGGGAGTGTCAGAATCTTACTGACTAAAACCCATCCATGTTCCTTCCCCAGCCCTTAATGTTGCTGCAGGACGTTCGAAAGAGATACCGCGCCCCCGGAATACAAAGGGCTGAGGAAGGAACATGGATGGGTTTTGGCACCCTAAACACTAGTTAAATCTTACATTGAGTGCCAGAGCTCATCGGAAACACTCTATTCCCTAGTTGTAATGCTACATAACTGTTTAGATAAGTGTTTCTTGTTCAATGGAAGACAATAAAAAACCTCTTTTTTTATATAGGACAAATATGATGATGATGATGATGATGATGACGAGACTCTATTTTCTTTTGTGTCTACTAGGTATACTTTTATTTTCAATAAGCCAGTGTACCCTTTTAATTGTAAAGTTTCGGAAAATACACATAAAGCTAAAACAAAACTAACTAAAAGACTTATTTTTTCGTCTAGGAACAAACGAAGTACACAATGCGTTTGATAATAAAGAAGATAGCAGAAGCTGATGAGGGCGACTACTTCTGTCACGCGGAGAATGCCTTCGGGAAGACCTTGAGGCCGGTGTCTGTGAGGCTGAGGCCTTCGACTCCTCACCACAACGTCACGGAGTGTTGTTCACAAGTAAGTAGACTATTCAATTACTTTCAGAAATATTTAATTTTGATGTCTGTTTTTTGTTTGAAAAGGACCTTAGCGCTGTGTTCTTCTTCATATCGTGTAAACTGCAGGTATACCAACCTAACAAACCCTAGTGTTAAAGTTTTCTCAAATCTGCCTAACGGCCTTTCACATGAAATTGAACTCGTAATAATGACGGGGACGCGTTGCATACGTTACTGAAGGCTGATTACAGAAATCGGGGTCAAAACTTATTGATCTATGAAAATCATTGGTTTATCGCTTCTTCTTCTTAGGTAGAGATTATTTATATAGGTATTTATTCTTCCAAAAGAATGTTTCCACGGCAATTGTCAAAAAGCATGATATGGTATGAGAATGTACTAATATATTTTTACTTCGGTACCAATTCATGTCTTGTAATTTTACAAAGTTACAAGATAAATTAAAAAAAACCCCTACGTAAAAATGCATCATTTTGGAAAAGAGCTGTACTCTTACACTGCTGGACTGATATTAACCAAACATAGCTAAGAACCACCGCAAAGAAACTGGCTTTCAAATGAAAAAAACCGCATTGAAATCGGTTCATCCGTTTGAGAGCTACGATGCTACAGACAGATACACACACAGACAGACATCGACTTCAAACTTATAACATCCCTCTTTTTGCGTCGCGAGTTAAAATATTTGTACTCCCCCACACTCTGTCACAAAACAAACAAACAAACGCCCGTCTAACTCCAATCAAAAGAGACAAAAATAACCAAGACAATTTCTAATTCGAATACCGAACGCAAATACAGGGAACTAATCCGGGATGACATCTCGAGCCTTAAATTAGAGGGTCTATTTCAACCAAAATAACCCGTCTGGCGTATCGTGGCATCTAAGTATAAACTATGGAGGGCTGTGACCGCACCACGCTCTTCGAAAACATTAATTTCGGAAGGCTGCCGATAATTTGATGTCTTTGGGACGACTTCAGTAACGAAGTTGAGCTTATTTGTCACTTGTTTATACAAACGGGGTTTGTTTACCAATATTTGGGGTCACAGACAGGGTTGGAAACAATGGGAATTGTAACTTTTCAGTGACTTTTATAAGCCTTTTTAAGCTGTCACGATTTTACAGGAGTTTAAAGTTGTTAAATTGAAGTATAGAATCTAGATTTTTGAACTGTTTTATTGTAAGCTAAAACGCATTATTAATTAATTACACAACTTTAAAGACTCTGTTTGGAAACTTTATGTACTTCTATTTGTTTAGATGAATGTGTCGTCTTCGTGCATCGACGCGTGCAGCTTCCACCTGGACATGGACAACATTATGGACCGGCCCGAGTGCATGAACGATTTCGAAAAGCTCATGAAGTGTGCTGCCGATGGATCTGGTAAGTTCTGTCTTACATTGTCAGGATTTTGTGGATCCTATGGTGTGCGTTCGTTTTGTGGCCTAGTTACTCGTGTGGTACTGAGCAGAGCTGTCCCCCGCAGACCACCGCAGCTGCTGCGCGTCGTGGGGCGTGCCGCGCAACTGCCTGGAGCTGTGCCGCGGCGGCAGCGTGTCGCGCACGTGCGCGCTGCAGCACGCGCGCCGCGCACTCGCCTGCTTCCGCGACTCCGGCGCGCGCCTGCCCGGCCCGCCGCGCAACCTGCGCGCGCACCGAGCGCCCACGCCCAACTCTGTGCTACTGAGGTACGTAGTACTGCACGTGTAGTACTGCAGCAGCTCGCCTGCTTCCGCGACTCCGGCGCGCGCCTGCCCGGCCCGCCGCGCAACCTGCGCGCGCACCGAGCGCCCACGCCCAACTCTGTGCTACTGAGGTACGTAGTACTGCACGTGTAGTACTGCAGCAGCTCGCCTGCTTCCGCGACTCCGGCGCGCGCCTGCCCGGCCCGCCGCGCAACCTGCGCGCGCACCGAGCGCCCACGCCCAACTCTGTGCTACTGAGGTACGTAGTACTGCACGTGTAGTACTGCAGCAGCTCGCCTGCTTCCGCGACTCCGGCGCGCGCCTGCCCGGCCCGCCGCGCAACCTGCGCGCGCACCGAGCGCCCACGCCCAACTCTGTGCTACTGAGGTACGTAGTACTGCACGTGTAGTACTGCAGCAGCTCGCCTGCTTCCGCGACTCCGGCGCGCGCCTGCCCGGCCCGCCGCGCAACCTGCGCGCGCACCGAGCGCCCACGCCCAACTCTGTGCTACTGAGGTACGTAGTACTGCACGTGTAGTACTGCAGCAGCTCGCCTGCTTCCGCGACTGCGGCGTATAGGACAGTTTTTAATCATTTGAAAGCATATATTTTCTTTTTTTCTAACCCCAAATTTTCTTGTAACAGCTGGGAAGCTCCTGTGAAGAACCCCCAGACGGTATACCTGTACCGCGTGTTCTGGCGGGCGTACGGCGCCAAGGTGCCAGAGAAGCTGGACACGAGCGAGACCAGCGTCGTGCTCACCGGCCTGCAGGACGACGTGCGCTACGAGTGCGTCGTCAAGGCCGCCAACGATGTCGGTCAGTACACCATAAACCATTACCTGCAATTAGAAAGACATCATAGCTGAGCATCTAAAACAGTCATTAAAAGAAAGAATTGTGCATGTCGCAATTCAAAGTGCTAACTAGAACTAATTCTTTCATCGCATCTAGATCATCATCTACCTCCTCACAAACTAAGAACAATAGTACAAACAAAAAGAATACGTTTATTTTTAAATCTTCTTCCAATTAAACATTACTCTCAAGTTCAAAATGATAACTTATAAAGGATTACCAAGATTAAGATTATTCACAGTTCCATTATCACTATACCATTCCAGTCAAACTGACATCATCAGTATTGTTGGTATTCCTTTTCCCATGCTTTGGTAAATATGGAATCCGGTCATTCCTGCGTATGATTGCTATCCTTACTTCTATATTTTTTGCTTCCTTGGTCGTATCAGAATGTGGTATTATCAAACTAAGAAAATGAGAGACAAGATGACTGTTTAAGTGGACAATAAGACCTCCTAGGCAGATGGCTAGTCTCACTATTGGAGTGCATTATACCTGCTACATCATCAATATCTCCACCAGGTACATCATCTCTGAGCCAGCCGATCATGTTCACGACGGCCGGGCAGGAGGCGGGCGCCGCCGCCGCGCCCGTCAGCGGCAGCGGCGCGGCCTCCGCCGTCGGCGTCGCCGTCGCCTGCGTGCTGGTCGCCGCCATACTGCTGGCTGCCGGCTTTTACTATAGATATAGAAAGGTAAGTAGGAAGAAATTCTATTTCTATCATCATAGGCTGTTTTATTGTCCTACCCGTACAGAGAAGGAGTGTTTGTTCCTATATGTGTTCTTTGATGTTTAGTTTGTAAGTCTTTGATGTTAGAGATATTATTTCTGCGATTGAATTTGAATTGATACATGAAAAAGCTAGCTTTATTACCATTGGTTTTAATTGAATACTTGTGTCTTTCAGAAATCTTCCCAATTATCTATGGCCTTAAATAAATAATTCACCCTTTCGTTTGACTATGTGTTCTACTTGCTAAATTCGTTTATTTCTTGCAGAACCTTAGACTTAAAGCACAAGGAGGTGTGGCATTTGAAAACCCGAGCTACCTCAGGGAACCAAATCCTGACATAGCCGTTAACGTAAGTCACTGCATTATTATTACCATGTCTTTACAATAGACACACCTTTAAGTGAACACAAACTGATAATACTGGAAAGATCCTGACTCATAAAAAAAACTTCTTCAACAGGGCACCATACCAAACGGCACAGCCAACGGCTCAAACGGCACGAACGGCGTAGCACCGATCGCGAACGGCGTATCAAACTCAGCAGCCTGGAGACAGGAGACCCTCAACAACCCTGGCACCACCATCCCTAACGCGAGGGAAGTAGACCCCACTCTGTACGAGGAGCTGAAGTTAGGGCACGATGGGGCAGGGTTCAAGAGGCTGAAGCCATAGCCCGAGGTAGCGCGCCGCTCCCCGCTCCGCTCGCCGCGGGTGGCGCCGCGCTACTGAGCGCTACCCGCGCGCACTCACTCGCTCTACTAGAACACCACTACACGAGAACAGCAGCCATACGACCACGATTGCAATCACTATTCAGGCGTGAGAGTGAGACAAATCTACTAATGTATACCAACGTCTCTTTCTCACATTATTCTACTCCTGCATTGGTACGTCATGGTAAGGCCCCAAGAGATATCGAGGTGACTTTCATCAAAAATTTGCCAATCTCGTCAGAAATTGAAAAGGAAATTTCGCCTTCAAGAGATAATACCAGGTGGATGTGAAACAACTAATGGCATACGTTCCCAGAAAACCATCACACGATCAGGACCTATATAGATCTTCATCAGAAATTAACCTATAAATGTGTAAGAGCCGTGAAACAAAAAATAAACCATAACTGAATGCCATTACATCCATGTAAAGCAGAAGATACGAAGAACATCACAAACGCGTCACGCACACGCAGAAGAAAGCGGCGAAAAAGGGCCTGACGTCATAAGCGAAAGTCATTTGAAGTCACGGCATACGAATCGGTCTTAACCCCAAGGCACGCTAATAGATGTTTCACATTTAAAAAAACCGCTTGGAAGAAGTCTCAGGCCCAAACTCTCGTGATTATATTTCCTGCCCCCGAGGGAGTTCGACTGAATTCCGCAGAGTTCGCTTCCTATTCCTCACCTCGTTAACGATATTTCGGAATATTTGGAGTATAAGTTTCCTTTGCAGTGGTTCTAATTTTTGAAATTAAAAAAGAATACTGTGCCAGTATTAAAATAACCGTCAACAATTCAAATGTTTGGTGTTCCAAATTTGAAATTTCAAAAGAATACTGTGCCAGTATTAAAATAACCGTAAAAAATTCAAATGTTTGGTGTTCTAAAAAAGTGAGCGAATGTTTAAATCGTGTACATTGAACAGTAGTTTCTGAATGATCAGTTAGGTAACGTCGCCGGAGCGGAGTGTAGATAATAAATAAAATATAAATAAAATAAAAAAAGTAATTATATTTTCAGTATCGTACTTGTTGTGATTTTAACCAAAAAGAGAAGACCTCATACCTTCTTGTCATTTCATGTAAATATTTATACTTGCCAACGAAGTGGAATTAAATCATGTTAGTATAGAAATGATTTACACTATCGTTGGTCGGTGATAATGACGGAGTTTCTCTTACGCGCTCAACGTAAAAAAAAATGCAATTTATATGAAAAACATCTAAAGAAAAAATTATTGTAAATATCGACTAACTATTACTTGAGCGTGTAAAAGAATCACCTTCATGAAGAAGTTCTAGATCACTTCAGCTTCAGAAAAAAGACAGAATAAAATTAGGTCAGTCTATAAACAAAGATGTGCCTTCGAATGTTTTATGAAGTAATTAGTGATAGCTTAGTTACCTGTTCGGCCTGTAAATTGTATTTAGTGTAAATATACGTGTACACTAACGTTCAGTAGTCATTTGTACAGATGAGGGGAAAAGTCAGTGACAAAATACCGGACAATACAAAAAATAATGTAAAATTTCCACTTTTGGACGTAAAAATGCCCGGTTTAATAAAAGATTTGCACAAAATTGTTAAATAAATGTATAATTTGTCTCAAAAAAAACTTTTCTCAGTAGTGTACACTAGTTTTGACAAGTGATTCTGAAACTATCTTTGTAATAAACAATAATTAGGATTTTTGATAAAATGTAAAAAAAAAATCTCCAAGTCTTGTAAAGAAAGTTTTCGGACTGGCTCTGCCATATCAATTAAGATTATTTTGTAATAAAGTATTGAATGAAAATTATTACAAGTTTCCGTTTACTGTAAACTTCTAAGTATTTTAATAAAAACGTAGAGCATGACCTAATTTAAATGAAATAAAAAATGTATTTTATGAATTTTTGGAAATCACACTATGTACGTTTTAAAAATATATTTTCATTAAAATGATCTCATTGATGACCATTCCATTTGTGACCATGAATTAAAAAAAAAACTAAAACCTTTAATTTTAAAGGAACAATTTATTATTGTGATGGCGTAAAGTAAAATAAGGTTTATTTTGACAAAAAAAAAGTATTACAAAAAAAAACATTTCTTAAAAAAAAGTTTTATTGAGTTATTTTTTAATTAAAATAAGAAAAAAATACGTACAGAAAAATAGTGTTTCTTATTAAAACTATGGCCTAAATCTCCTACATATAAAACCTTGGACATAGTGTGAGAGTAATTTTGCTCAGATGTGATTGATAGTTTTATTTAGCACTTCTATCATACTAATTGTATAATTTAGATGAACAAAAGGATGTGATTAGATTTGTAAATAATATTAATAAAAAAAGGACAAATATGTTATTCACTGTTTAATTTTTACCTGATATCCTTACTAATGTTATAGACGCAAAATTAGCTGTCTATTACTCGTAGTTACGCTTTCACAATAAAATGGCTACACCGATTTAGTTAAAATTTAGTACAGATATAGATTGAAACCCGAGGAATAATTTATAAAGATAGTTATCATCCGAGTGCGTAAAGAAAATTCCCTATGGTAACGAGTGAAACAGGAAAAAGCTAGATGTAATCTTTCACTAAAGTTACCTTAGAAAAGGTTCGTCTATTGTCGTCTAAGCACTCTCGTGAGTGACCAAAGATATCAAGTATCGAGTATGGTGGCGTCCCCTCTACATTACTTAAGATCAATGTCACCATCTTGCCGGTAAAACTTATCTCCCTATATATACTAGCTGTCCCAGCGACCTTCGTACAGCCTAAACAGTAAATTTACAACAACTAAAAACAAAAAAACCGTTTCTAGATTTGTGATAGTAAGAAACAAATTTCCGTAACCTTGACACCAAGTTTTCCCTCTTCCCTGCACAAAACAATAATCGACCTGTAACTTGATAATATTAACAAATAAAAGCTTGACGATTTTTCCAATATGATATACATACTGAGACCATCGCCAGCGGGAAGCGAAACACACAAAACTTGGTAGAATTGTTCCGCTATCTCAGTGAGGACTTCTGCAACATTATGATACCCTGGTATTTTACGTGGTATTATTACAAAGTAACTGGTGGGTAGTTGAAACATCACAGTGGTGTCTCTTTCATTTTATGATGTCCTAGTACCTACTTTTCGTATGCGAAACGATCAATAAGTTGGTAAAATTGTTCTTCTATCTCAATGCGGCCGGAACTCCTGCACCATTATGAGGCCCTGGTATGCTAAATGGCGTTTAGAGAGTAACGGGTGAGCAAAAGATATACACTTTATACAGGAAGATAGTTAAACATCACAGCGGAGTCTCTTTCATTTTATGATGTCCTAGTACTTTCCGTGAGCAAAATTATGATTTTTCCGATAAATGTTGAATTAATATTATTCTTTGCCTATCATCATCTCTCAATTCGGACGGAACTTCTGCAATATTATGAAGCCCTGGTGTGTTAGATGGCATTTACAAAGTAACGGGTGGGCAAATAAATACATAATTTTAATTATTTACGGGTGGGTAGTTGAAACAATAACAGCGGTGTCTCTTTCATTTTATGATGTCCTAGTACTTTTCGTGACGCAAGTCCATAGCACGCGATCATTTACCAGGACGAAATGACAGGACTTTTTTAGCTGTTTGTATAGTTATTCTGCTATTCGAGACAGAAATGCAACAAATCAAAAACCATGAAAATCGGTCCAGCCGTTCTCGAGTTTATTATAAGTGTTCGAACAAGCCCGACCTTTGTTGTATATACATAGAAGATAGATAGATAGATTTAGCGGTATGTGACGGTAACAGTCAAAATTTTAATCTGGTAGATAACTCCTATTCAGAAGAAGTAAAACAGGTTCTCATACGCCTAAAATGTTTCAAGAAAATAACGAACCAAGCATATTATTTCAGAAGCTATAATTTTACGAAAGGCTTCTCAAAACATAATTTCCCTTATTTTAATAGACTGTGATATCGTCTAGCCACCCACTCAGTTCATATTAATTTTGTTGTAATAAGATCCTTTCAACCGACAAGATATAATTAATATACATGTATAATGGTACCTACCTAAGAAAAGAGATACTCATTATATAAATAAGTTATAAATTATTTTACTGGTTACAAAATTAAAAAGTACGAAAAGGATTTTTTATTTAAATAATATAAGTTTCTGTGAATTTGGTTATTTAATTTCCAGTGTTTTTTAATATCTAATACTTTCGTTAAGTTATTAAAAATCTCCGTTAGTGGACTTGGCAAAAGTTGATGAAAAAAAGTATTAATGTACAAACACCACATAATTATAGCACAGGATATAGGTGTGTATCTATTCAAGGAAATATAACTAACACAAATCACATACTAAATGTAAAATTATAGTTCCCATTGCGAGATCTGATACGGCACTCAAACCCAACATGTACCGACTATGTTCAACAGACTGACAACACTATCTACGAATTGCTGGTAATCTCAACTACTAAATTCAATTTGAACTAGCTATAAATAACGACAAAAAATAGTCATACGAAACCAATTAGTTTTACATCCTAAAGAGGAACTTTATAAAAATACTAGATTCTGCCAGCGACTTCGTCCGCGTGTTATAGTGATGCTCCACTCCTATTGGTCTTAGCGTAATGATAGCGCCTTTAGCCTTTCTCAATAAATGGACTATCTAACACTGAAAGAATTTTTCAAATCGGACCAGCGGTTCCTGAGATTAGCGCGTTTAAACAAAATGGAGTAACTTCTCCCGTTTTCCCAACATTTCCCTTCACTGCTCTGCTCCTATTGATTGTAGCGTGATGAAAAGTATACTATAACCAGCTGAGGAGTATGAAAAATAATTGTACCAAGTTTCTTCAAAATCCGTCGAGTTGTTTTTGTTTCTATAACGGTTATACAGACAGACAGACAAAAATTTACTGATTGCATTTTTGGCATCAGTATCGATCCCTAATCACCCCCTGATAGTTATTTTAGAAATATATTTCCTGTACAGACTTGACCTCTCTACAGATTTATTATAAGTAATAATAGATAATATCATCATATCAGCCTTTTCCCAACTATGTTGGGGTCGGCTTCCAGTCTAAACCGGAGTACCTGAGTACCAGTGTTGTACATGGAGCGACTGCCTATCTGACCTCCACAACCCAGTCACCGGGTAACACGATACCCCTTTGTAAGACTGGTTGTCAGACCTTCTGGCTTCTGAGTACCCGTAACGACTGTCAAAGATCTACAAACGACAGCCGGGACCAACTGGTTAACGTGCTTTCCGAGGCACGGAGGAGTCTCGCTATGACAAAGATGGTCACCCATCCACGGACCTCAACCTTTGATCGGTCGAACTGTGCGCCTGTTACTTACCCACGAGCTTTACAAAAATATATAGTACTAATTCTTTACTTCGGTTTCAACCGCATCCTGAAAACGTAGTATTTCTAACCAGGTACATAGTTTAAAGGTGTGTAGCAAATTTCATCCAAATCAAGAGTAACAAACAAACACACATTAATGAGTTGGATTGGTTATACATATTCTCATAAAGACTAACCATACATTTTACTTTGTTGTTAAGCCCTATACTTTTCAGAAACGTCAGACCAAGTGAACCGAGTAACAGAAATGTTTCCACCAACAACAGGCGAAATATGTCGCCTTGTCAGTTTTGAACTGAAAACACATTTTATTTCGGCTAGTTCTGTAAACTTCATTTATGATATGGATTGCAGGAATTCTTAGTACAATATTGTACAGCGAATTTATTTTGTCGTGTATTTTAATTTTAACTATAAAGTTTCGAAACACTATTCTAGATACACTGAATTAGATAATTAAAAAGCACTACATTTTTTTTTTCGGATTGCAAATCACCAAATGTCTATCCCGCTGTGGACTCACTGATTAAAACCCATCCATGGTCCTTCGCCCTTTCGTTCCAGGACCATGGTAACTCTTTTGTATAATCTCTCTGCCCACAATATAATGTCTTAGTGGCAGCAGTGCCGGTTTTACCCCCATCAGCGCCCTGAGCGAGATTTTTGCGGCGCCCCCTAACCCGCAATTTAAACCCATACCGAAAAAACTGGCCAAGTGCGAGTCGGACTCGCGCACCGACGGTTCCAACATTTGGAAAGAATCGGCGTCGGCGTGATCAATACTGGAAAAGTTTTTAACCAGTGCGCATTTTTTTTGGTGGTTCGGTATCAGTAATTGAACACATTTCTATGTTTAGTAAGTAAGTAAGTAAAACATGGGCATAATAAACTGAAAAATACGTGTTTGTTAAAAAGTGTTGAAGTTTATTTAGACAAAATTTGCGCACTGGTTAAAAAAATCTTGTATACATATCCATACCAAATTTCAGCTTTCTTGTACTAAAGAACGCTTAGATATACCGTAGACAGGCAGACAGACAGAAGGTCATGGCGAAACTATAAGCGGGGTGTCCATTATAAATACCAAAAATAGTTCCCTGACTTTTCCCTGACCATTCTACCACATTTCCCTGATCCAATATTGTCGTCTTATGGAAAATATTATATTATTTTGTTTTTAACCAGAGTGTATACTTTGGACTATTTATGTTAAAAATTTAGACCATGTGCATAGGTAGGAAAAGATATATTATCTGTTTTTGGAGTTATAAACCATAAACAGTAAGCTAAGAGAACATCAGAGCGATATGAGTAAGAGCGCGAGCGAAGCGAGCGCGAATTTTTTTTTAGGAATATGAGCATCAATATTCTTAGGAATCATATTTGTATTTCATGACTCTTACATTTCCCTGAAAATCCGTGACCACCTATTGCTTCCCTGATTTTCCAAATAGTGGACACCCCGATTTTTAAAAGTTTTCTAGTCGCCTACGGAACCCTAAAAACTATAAATAATTAGGTGAGAAAAAATCAGAGAAATAAGAGTTAGAACGCGAGCGAAGCGAGCGCGAAATTTTTTAAGTAATAGGTATGAGCAACATAATAATCCTTACTAATATTGTAAATGCGAAAGTAACTATGTCTGCCTGTTTGTCGCGTTTTCACGCCAAAACTACTGAACCGGTTTAAATGAAATTTGGTACACAGATAGTCTAGAGCCTGATAAAGGACATAGGCTACTTTTTACCCGGGTGCGCGAAGGAGTTCACTCGGGATGTGGGTAAAACAGCTAGTAACAATATTATAATAATTGAATGTTTCGTTTTTGGAGGGCCCGTGACAATGGCGCCTCGAGTGCCCTTATGGTAAAGACGATACTGGAGGGGCACCAACACGCCCATTCTCATTTGCCGGAAAATTGACGACAGCTTTTTTCTTGTCAACTTTTGCAAAACTTTTGCTAAGCAAACTATATGTATGAGGGTAAGTAGGCCTCAAAGAGTGAGAGGATATAAAAAGGGCGCCTGCGGCGCCCCTTCAGATCCGGCGCCCTGGGCGGTCGCCCCACCTCGCCCTACCCTAACGCCGCTACTGAGTGGCACGTACGTAAAGATGTCAAAGTGTACGGTACCAATGTGCCGAATGAATGACGACCTGAGTGGTTTAGTGGTCAACATGCCGGAATGCCACGCAAGAGGTCCCGGGTTCGATTCCCGGCCGGGCAGAAATTGAAATGATGAATTTTAATTTCTGTAACGGGTCTGGGTGTTACTATGTATAATATGTATGTATTTATAAAAATATATAAGTAGTATATCCGTTAAGCTAGCACCCATAACACAAGCATGCTTGCATTGCTTACTTTGGGGCTAGATGGCGCTGCGTGAAATTGTCCAAAGATATTTAATGTGCCTTGTGTTTTTATTATTTAGAACACTCAAGATATAATCGGTGAAATTAAAAATAATAAAGAAAGGACTGCAGACAGGTATGTACACTGTACAGTCAGTTGTGATAGTATTATTGATATCAAAGCTTTATAATGTTTGATCAGTTTTAAAAATAATATCTTTAAAATGGTGTTGTAAAATATTTTTCTGCTACCGTCGACCGGTCAATACTGCCGTTATAAGAAGAAAAACCGAAACTAACTTTTTTTTCGTTTGTGTTAAGTACTTAAGTAGTATTATTTATACTACTTAACTCAATATAGAAAAAAACGTCATGTCTTTTTTCGTATGACTGCTGAATATGCTATTTCGGCCAAAGAATCAGCATTGCCATCCAACGTGGCGACACAGCTTTTTGGGCACGATTCCCGTTGACAGCGATGCGGATGAATATTTTGATGATTTTAATATTGTTAATATAGATTTATGTGAGTAAATCTAGAGAAGGTTATAAAGTAAAAAAAAATATTTTTTTCTGCTACCCACGTTTATTTGAAAACACAGAACCTACTTAAAAATTTATCACTCAGCTGTACTTGAAACTTCAGCTTCGATAAGCATTCATTCCTTGCACCCGTTCTCATTTGTTTACCAAAACGTTACCCAACCCTCAAATGCCACAATCCATTTACTTCATTTATACACATTTAAACCCTACGTGGTCCACGTCCAATGTGTTTTAGGAGATATGCTCCATTATCCGCTCAATTAAGTCCTGGCCACGATGCAATCCCATGGGGGTGGGGGGGGCTGTGGGCTCGCCAGCAAATTGCTCAAAGTGAGTCTCTCTGTGAGTCTGTGCAGCACAATTACGCCAGTTCGGGAGTTTGGCGAAGTTTCATATCGTGCTAAACGTGCAACGCTTTTAACTTTTAAATGTATGAGATGCGTGTGAACATGCATATCGTGTGTAATATATTACCCAAGCTATCAAAATATGCATTAAATTTTATACAGAGCTATCAAAATATGAATTTGAAAGTACATAATACAGAGAACTACGTCTACTAGTCCGATTCTGAAAAAGGTGCCCTGTCTTCTAAACTACCTTGAATCATGAAAATCTGTACAAGACTTAACTAAATACATCATAATTCGTATTTAATAAACTATAACAATTATGTGACAAGATAAATGTGATGAATCACACTCAGCGAAGTGGACATTCAGCGAGATGGCTGACACTTATTGCGAAGTTCAATTTCATTTTCAACATCAATTTCATAGCGAAATTGCTAACATTCCTAGTCAAGTGTCTGACACTCGAAGTGAAGTGTCTCACACTCATAGTGAAGTTGCTGACACCCATAGAGAAGTGAATGACACTCAGCGAAGTGGACATTCAGCGAGATGGCTGACACTTATTGCGAAGTTCAATTTCATTTTCAACATCAATTTCATAGCGAAATTGCTAACATTCCTAGTCAAGTGTCTGACACTCGTAGTGAAGTGTCTCACACTCATAGTGAAGTTGCTGACACCCATAGAGAAGTGAATGACACTCAGCGAAGTGGACATTCAGCGAAGTGTCTGACACTCGAAGTGAAGTGTCTGACACTCATAGTGAAGTTGCTGACACCCATAGAGAAGTGAATGACACTCAGCGAAGTGGACTTTCAGCGAAGTGTCTGACACTCGAAGTGAAGTGTCTCACACTCATAGTGAAGTTGCTGACACCCATAGAGAAGTGAATGACACTCAGCGAAGTGGACATTCAGCGAAGTGTATGACACTCATAGTGAAGTGTCTGACACTCGAAGTGAAGTGTCTCACACTCATAGTGAAGTTGCTGACACCCATAGAGAAGTGAATGACACTCAGCGAAGTGGACATTCAGCGAAGTGTCTGACAATCAAAGTGAAGTGTCTGACACTCATAGTGAAGTTGCTGACACCCATAGAGAAGTGAATGACACTCAGCGAAGTGGACATTCAGCGAAGTGTCTGACACTCGAAGTGAAGTGTCTGACACTCGAAGTGAAGTGTCTGACACTCGAAGTGAAGTGTCTCACACCCATAGAGAAGTGAATGACACTCAGCGAAGTGGACATTCAGCGAAGTGTCTGACACTCGAAGTGAAGTGTCTGACACTCGAAGTGAAGTGTCTGACACTCGAAGTGAAGTGTCTCACACTCATAGAGAAGTTGCTGACACCCATAGAGAAGTGAATGACACACAGCGAAGTGGACATTCAGCGAAGTGTATGACACTCACAGTGAAGTGTCTGACACTCGAAGTGAAGTGTCTCACACTCATAGTGAAGTTGCTGACACCCATAGAGAAGTGAATGACACTCAGCGAAGTGGACATTCAGCGAAGTGTCTGACACTCGAAGTGAAGTGTCTGACACTCATAGTGAAGTTGCTGACACCCATAGAGAATTGAATGATACTCAGCGAAGTGGACATTCAGCGAAGTGTATGACACTCATAGTGAAGTGTCTGACACTCGAAGTGAAGTGTCTCACACTCATAGTGAAGTTGCTGACACCCATAGAGAAGTGAATGATACTCAGCGAAGTGGACATTCAGCGAAGTGTATGACACTCATAGTGAAGTGTCTGACACTCGAAGTGAAGTGTCTGACACTCATAGTGAAGTTGCTGACACCCATAGAGAATTGAATGACACTCAGCGAAGTGGACATTCAGCGAAGTGTCTGACACTCGAAGTGAAGTGTCTGACACTCATAGTGAAGTTGCTGACACCCATAGAGAATTGAATGATACTCAGCGAAGTGGACATTCAGCGAAGTGTATGACACTCATAGTGAAGTGTCTGACACTCATAGTCAAGTGTCTAACACTCATAGTGAAGTTGCTGACACTCATAGAAAAGTGAATGACACTCAGCGAAGTGGACATTCAGCGAGATGGCTGACACTTATTGCGAAGTTCAATTTCATTTTCAACATCAATTTCACAGTGAAGTTGCTAACATTCCTAGTCAAGTGTCTGACACTCGTAGTGAAGTGTCTGACACTCATAGTGAAGTGTCTGACACTCATAGTGAAGTGTCTCACACTCATAGTGAAGTTGCTGACACTCATAGAAAAGTGAATGACACTCAGCGAAGTGGACATTCAGCGAGATGGCTGACACTTATTGCGAAGTTTAATTTCATTTTCAACATCAATTTCACAGTGAAGTTGCTAACATTCCTAGTCAAGTGTCGGGTATCGGTTTATCGGTTTGTCGGTTTACATGGCTGTTAGCTACGAGCCCCTCAATCTCCGCATATGATTATTTAACTAAGTTGGTAACCTGTGTTTCCACTGTGGCACATGGAGAGAACCTCTCATGTGACCATCTGTGATGTGCACACAAGCTGAAGCCCATCTGGACCTCTTAAAGTCACTCCGCTGTCGTATGAGATCAGTACATTCTTTCGATTCTCAATATTCCAGTTTGGAGGCCCGAGCTGGCCAAAATAACCACGCAACTCTTTTTATTCTTTTTGCTTCAA
Organism: Pyrrhia umbra; assembly: GCA_963891755.1. NCBI lineage: Eukaryota > Metazoa > Arthropoda > Insecta > Lepidoptera > Noctuidae > Pyrrhia > Pyrrhia umbra. Next base: position 1,193,262 of record OY982934.1, on the reverse strand, counting down.
ATAAGTAATGAGAAAAAAAATGACAAATTATGCATTACTGTAGGTACGATTATGTGTCAAGATATTTAAGTCAGAAACACGAAGCATTCTGACCTCTCAGGGACATAAAATAAGTTGGTGTCACAAATATACCTAAGTAATAACTGCATGAAGTTACAAAGTTTCTGATAATAAACTTAAGGAGGAAGGAAAAATATACCAAAAACTAAAAGAAAAGGAAACAATTTCTCGCCCAAGTTTGTATGACTGCATTTTGGGAAGTTTGATTTTGTGCGTGTGGGTAATCACTAAGCCCACAATGTTGTCAATTACTGACAGTAGTCGTCACTGACTATAGTCAAATTAGTCTTAAAGAAAATTGTTACAATGTTGAATTTTGACACCCAAATATCTCATCATCATCTCCTAGCTTTTCCTAATTATGTTGGAGTCGGCTGCTAATCCAACCAGATGCAGCTGAGTACGACTGTTTTACATGGAGCGACACCTAATGACTTTCACAACCCTATTACCAGGTAACACGGTACCCCTTTCTGGCTTTTGACCACCTGTAACGACCGTCAAAGATCTTCAAATGACAGTGCTTTCCGAGCCACGGAGGTATGGCATAGATGGTCACCCATCCACGGACCGACCACCCCACATACACTTTTCTTCTATCGGTCGACCAGTGCTATTACTTAGCCACGAGCTCCTCCCGAAAACTACCTCCTCCTACCAATATTATGATTCTACATTTTTTTTTACAAAGTTATATAACTTACCAGCTTATTACATATCCTAGACATAAATTATGTTTAATTGTTAGCTTTGTTTGTTGTTTTAGCGGTTTGAGTCTTTCTGTTCGTGTGTAACATATTATTTCAAGAAATACTTGAATCAAAAGTATAAAAATAAGTTGTGGTTTTCGATCCTAGCTCCCGCGCTACATAGGTCGCAAGTCAGGCGGCCAGGTGGAAAGTGGTTAGAATCGACACCGCGGCCGGATACACTATGTTGATTAAATTATATGTATTCGGTTTGTACACACAGGTAACAAAGTGAAACTCAATATTTTTCTTGTATCGGAGTTGATCCTGCCTGCGAGTTTAGAAATTGAATAATTATTTTAACCATAATCATGAAAATGAAACATAATAGTATAACCTAAGGGTTCTTTCTAAAATCGCGTAATTAAAGTGTAAATTTGAACTATATTTTTTGAAAACAGTTGGCGTATTGGTTAATGTGTCTAATTGCTGCTTCGTATTTTAGGAACTATCTCTGCAATATTTGTAATATCCAGCATAAATAATACTTTAGTTTGGCAATTTTTTAATGACAAAAATAAAATAGGTCATGAAAGTTCAAAAAGTACGTCTGAAAAAGTTTTTTTTTTCAGAAAAATAAATAATATTACTACATAACACATACTGTTATCGGAACCTGATCGAACTTCAATGATGTTAAAAAAATCTTTAATTCATTCACGACATGATTCGGAATTCCGTAGTACACTTAGGTCAGCGTAAACTAAGGTCAACCCTCAAAATATTTTCGCCGACTCCAAATTTTCAAACAAACATAGCTAAAGACTACAAAACAAAGAGAAACTTGTAATAAAATTCAAATATTTGTCGAGGCAGAATTTCGCACGAGTGTATTCCGCGGGCAGTCCCGGGTGACCCCCGAGTGGGGGGTCAGGTGGGCAGCGCGACCTTTGCGAATACATTACTGTCAGCAAAAAATACTACACTGTGAAGGATTCAAAAGGTATGGAGCCGACTTCTGTAGGGTTCGGTTATACAAAAATGTACCTTTAAAGTCGGGAAACTAATGCTGCCATTTTATGGGCGGGTCAGTTCAGTTTGAAGAGTATCCAAACGCAACCATTACTTTTTCAAAAAAAGAATTATGTCAAATTCCAACGCAGGTATCGGAGAAACAAAATGTAGGTTCCTCCTTCTTATTTTAGTCGCCGAGTCCAAAATACAACTAATAATCTGCATTATCATATCGTATCGGGATGCGGGTGAAACCGCGGAAAACAGCTAGTGATCCATAATTATTCCTGCTTGGCTCGTAACAGTTGACTACTAAACCAAATGAAATTAAATAAGATGGGATAGTTTTTATCCGGGAACATGAAAGAGTACAGGATGTGGGTGGAATAGCGGAGTAGTTAACAATTGTGCACTATGTCGACTCCACAGCTTCCTACAACTAGTAGTGTAAAATAAAACAAAGATTCCTGCGGTCCCCAGCGGCGAACAAATGTGAGTACAACAATAACACGATAACACCTGATCCTGAACACCTCTTCACTGAGATTGCTCATAATATGCAACTACCAATATGTGGTCATGTAAACAGATAGAATATAGTTAGAATATACCACTGGGAATCAAATATGATTGTTGATGTGGTCTGTGTTTGTGTAAATGTAAAATTTATTTTTCAGTTTTATAAAAAATAGGGTCCGTTTGTAAATCTAGACTGCAATTCGGGTTGTTTTTAAAAACACATTCAATTACCGTACATCCTTACTATCCTTACTTCCTTACTAATCCTTACTTATATTTTAAATGCGAAAGTAACTCTGTCTGTCTGTTACGCTTTCACGCCAAAACTACTGGACCGATATAAATGAAATTTGGTACAGAGATAGAATAGACGCGAAACTAGTGCGCTAAGTAGTTCCCTCGGGATGCGGGTGCAACCGCGGGAAACAGCTAGTTTAGGATATGGGGGTCTATAGAGTGATAATGAGCACATGACCAACCCCCAAAAAATGTGACTTTCTTCCCAAAAAAAAATGTTTTAAGTACTTAATTTTAATTCTCATGAATATTACTCTTAATAATATTTTACCTAAATAATAAAATTTACTAATTACAAAGGCTCTCTGATAGAATAATTAAAACTACAATCAACAGGCGAACAAAAGATTTCAACTGAAGCGTTTTCCTCGAAACGATAATTTAATTTAATTAGTTAACTTTTAACTACGTTAAACGTAACTTCTTAGCTTTAATTCAATTATTTGAACTGTTAACATTATTGTTGAGAGTTTTGTCTTTTAGAACTATATTTTAATTTTCTTAGGGCCTTTTATTATTCGTTGACCTTTCTTTGAATTTTCTTTATTATGCCTTTAATAATGCCTTTGCTATGAGTGAGTACACTGTAATATCTGATTGAGAATCTTTTCCCCCCATTTACCCATAATATGGTCCCACTGATGGGCAAACAATATCGAGCTAATTCAAGCTCCATGAGGATTGTCGAAATACTATTAATTATAATATTAATATATAATTGTAGAAAATATTTTTTAGGTACACGATACACACATAATGATAAGAGCTCTTTCCCGCAGTTTCACCTGCATCCTAGAGGATGTCCTTTCTTAGGTTTCAATCTATCTTTATACTAAAAGTCAACAAAATCAATTCAGCCGTTTAACCGTAGAGTAACAGACAGAATAACAACTGACAAGGCTATATGCGAGACGGCATTTTGGGGATCTGATGTAAATTGTTATTATCATCGACTTGGTAAGAAAAACAGTATTATGTATACTACAGTAGAAATATTACCCAAAATTAATACTAATTCCTAAAACTACAAGAAACTATCGTCCGAAACCAATGGGCAAGCTCAAGCCAAGGTATGTCGAGTTCTAAATAAACCCTTAATTGTCGTGCCGCGGCACAACGCCCCTTCGTTATCCTTTTGGGGGTCTTTGAGACCCTTCCACGGAAAATGTATTTAAGTATCCGATTTCTGTAGTGTTTTGTTTAGTCTGGGTAAATTATTTGATAGTTTGGAGCTCGGGGTATTATAATTATAGGCTAGTTTTAAAGATAATTAAAATGAAAATTATGAACAGATTATTAGATAACTATTTAAAATATTTCTCTTTTGTATGTGCTCAAAAACTGTCTAATAAATCATGACCATCACCAACTTGTACCACCCCTTCACGTAAAAACGAAGCTTTGCCGTGGAGTTGAGGAAATCAGCCCGCTCAAACATTACTAGACCTAACACGTCCCTAGACTTTTTCCTCTCAGCTCTTCTATCATTCATGCCATTCTAAAACCTTCCTTATCATAAACAGCTTTGATTTAACTGACCTTTAGCCGTCTTAACAATAGACGAAATACTTTTTTGCGCTTACAAAAAAGTCGAGCGTTCAAAGTACAATACAAAACATATAAAGCGGCATTCATTACAATCGGGGTAAGTCCATTGAGACTGGCGTGGTCTCAGGGGATCAGGGTAGCGCAAATATTGATACGTCGCCCCCCATTGTCGGCGGCTGCCCAATCCTGTCCTTTGAATTCGCTCTTATTGAGAATGTTTGATCTTTTATTCCAACCGTCAAATTTTTAGTTGCATTCCGAAAAATACTTTGGTATTTTTCGCTCTGTATGTTTGGGTTTTGTACGATTTACGGAGTCTGTCAGAAATAATACGAATAACCTTCAAGTGTCTCATAGGAAAAGGATCGTACAAAAGATCATAATCGAAATGGATAAATAAATATTATAAAATAACACTTTCTTTTTTTGTGAATTAGTAAATCACATTGATAAATCCAACCTCTATTTTAAAAAATATCTGCAAGTAAACAAAAAATAAACGAAGGTTTGGCTATTAAAGAATTACATTATCATAATTGAATTACGCAATATTATCACTTATTTAAGTAAAACGGCATATTTCTTTTTTGCGTGAGAGATTAAAAAACATACACACATACAATCTCACAAACCTTCGCATTTATAATATTAACAGGATAAATAAAATCAACGATCACTCTATGTAGACTCTTTATTTTTTAAATTTAACAGTGTACCTAATATTTCTACTCATCTATAACAGTTGGTGTATATCTATATGATCTACCTCACTTCATAGAAGACCTAAGCGCAGTGTAAGCAGAATAGGTCCCCCTAATGGCCGCCATGAGACAGCTGAAACTCATCTTAGTCATTCCCCCTGCAGATATAGAAGGAGTCTTCTGGGAAGCCTGAAGCATCACCAGTATGATTTTCATGTTCTTCTTGTCAAAGTTCTCCCATTGACAGCCGTAGACTGCCTTCTCGAAGATTTCCCCTGCGTCCATAAGCCTCTGTCCGATAAAACAGTCGATTCCAACCTGCATAAACGCAAAAGGCAGCTGCAATAAAGTATTTTCTAGTCCACCCAGCAGTTCTGATATGATTCCTAGGATTAGAAAGATGAATCCTACAGCCAGGAGTCCTCTGCATACATCTTCTATTTGATTCAGAAGTGTTTTAATGGTAGCATGTCGCTTCATAATGTCTTTGAGATTTTTGTAAACGTGATCGTTCATTATTTGACTCTTCCTATCGTATTTGGTGTTATAATCATCAGTTTCAACGATAGTTTCAAAATGTGCTTCTGCATCTGTCCATATATGCATGACTTCATCGCTCAGGGCTAGTATTTGAGACTCAGCATACCCAATGATGACAACAAGGTAGCAAGTGACATTGGCTGAAATGTAGCATATTGTGTAAACGCTGCCGCTCATCATGGCCCAAGCTATTTCGTAGTTGGGTGACTCAAACATCGGTTCCAATCCTGTGGACATAATTCTTGTAATTACTTTGTCGATTTTTTTTTAATGTTCATGATTATGATCATAATATGATGTCGTGGATATTTCCAAACAAAGAGATGTGAAACTAAATTACCGTATGAGGGTTTCGATACACCTAGGCCCTAGTAAAGAATGACTCATTATTCGAATTTAAATGTTCTCAAAAGTAAACGGTATAAAAAGGTACTTTCTCAAGTTTCTTCATCACTTACTGAAGAAAGAAAGATAAAGAATCATATCAAATTCCTTGATGATATTAACATATAGATAAGGTATAAATGAAATTATCACCGTAAATGACCAACAAGTCCTCATTCAAATGCCTGCCGGGCCTGACCAGGGGGCTGAACACGTAGAGGGAGCCGTTCCCCATGAGCACGCCCCAGTAGATGATGGCGCGCATCTTCACGTTCCGCATGTACTTGAGCAGGTTGACGGCCACCCGGCTGCCGGGGACGATGCGCGCGTCGAACTCCAGGAACGAGTCCGTCAGATTGCGGAATTTGTCACTGGCCACGGGGTTTTTGACAATTATTCTTTTTGGATGTTTTCATGGGATATTTTATTGTTTTATCGGTACAGAAATAATTCCAAAATAATCTTTGTGAATGTAGGGCAAGGATTTTTACTAAAATTATCGTATAAAAACTATCTTTTATCTGTATTTTCTTGCCAAAAAAACTTTAGTGATTTAATCTCTCTCCGTCTTACTTATAAAAAACCTGTAATCTGAAGTTTAACCACTTCTCATCTAATCCTTACTTAACGTCGTAATCTAGGATGTAGCTACTAACTTAAGTTCGGATTAACGCTAAACAGCATTTATGAGTGAGATTTTTTAATCCATTGCTAAGCAGCAGATTAATTAATCGGACTTTTTAAGTAGGACGGTCTGTTTTTCCTTATGACACGTACAATAAATACACAAGAACTGACGTCATCAAAATCTCTCCCCAAACTCACATATACAAGTACATATACAGCAGCTTGAAAATCCCGATCTCGCTGGAGACCCCCAGAGACAGCACCACCATGGCGGCCACCAGGTCTCCCGTCTCCTGGGTCCTCACGCACACGAACCAGATCATGCAGACCAGGTACACGTAGAAGTAGCACAGCAGTGCTGCTATCACTATTATGTAGAAGATGAATGGGATTTCTGGTGATGAAGAAAAGTGAAGACATTGAGTAAGTTAAATATCCTGAAGCTTTGCTTCTTCTAATTTGCAGAGATTATCAGTAATCGGTTTTAAATAGAAAAATATGATTGATATGACGTTGTGGTGGCTCAAAGTTTAATGGGGCCACTTCTGAAGCACAAAAGTACAGGTTCGAATACATATTTGTCTTTTCCTAAGTTATATTATGTACTATCTAAGTTTATCTTGGATGCCACTGACTAACGGTGAAAAAAATCGTACATATACAAAAAAGACCGAAGTCACGATTCCACTTTGTACAATTGTGATGATTAACACTTGTTGCCTCTGTGTGAGAAGAGGTTTTCGCCCAGCTCGCCAGGTCTACGGGATTGTTCAAAGGAGATACCTACAAGGGCAATAAAAGGAACACGGATGGGTTTTACTTAGTAAGAGTCTGACACACCCTCCCGCAAAAGGGTTTGATATGATGAATTCTTATCCAAAAAAAATTGCCCAGCAGTGGAACAATAACTAGACAGATATTGTTGTTGAATGATAGTTTCCATAATGTTACCTTTCCTGTTTTTGCCGTATATGTTGACAGTGAGCACCTTCAGAAAGACTGACACGTTCCACAACATGGTCGGCAGGTCGCAGTACTCCAAGCCGAACTTACGAATTTGAAGCCACATCTTATGTATAACTAAGAGAATAGGGAATTAGTCGAGGGTTACAAGCTGATAATCAAAATTAGCAGTAAAAAAAAATGCGTCTAGATAAGATTATGCTCAAAGAAACTGTTAGCATTACTAATCGAAATTAATTGTGTATTCAAATAAAAATAAACAGGATTAGATAATTAAATATTTGCGCTCCAAAATAATGGAATGCATTAATATAATAATAATCACATTGGAACATGTACCTATGCAAGAAAAAAATAAAAATTTTGTAAGTTAATTATTACCCACAATACTGTGATAAATATTAATTAATAAACATATTTTAAAAAATATTAAATAAATAATACCTACTTGAATCGTTATCATTTTTAATTTGCATGGCAAAATGTTGATTATCTTTTTCAATTAATGTGTATTTAGGCTGTGAAACAAACACGTTGTCTTTATTAAAACTCTTCAGTCAATATTCCAGCTCCTACAGCGATTACGTTTAAACAATTAAGTTGTTAACGTGTCCTAATTCTACGTAAATAGTAATTAACAACACTTATCGTGAAGACGGAAAATGCATGTTGTCACGCCTCCGTACAAAATTTAAATCGAATATTTCTTTATGAATTGTAATTGTTTTTGGTTCGAAATCGGTACTTATATTATAAATGCGAAAGTAAATTTGTTTGTTCTTTTTGCGCTTTCTCTAGATGAAATTTGATATGGATAAGTGGGAGATGATTATAGGATACTATATAGCTGTTTCCCGCGGTTTCACCCGCATCCCGAGGGGACTACTTCGCGCACCCGGGTAAAAAGTATCCTATATGTTAATCCAGGTTATAAACTATGTGTGTACCAAAATTTATCTAAATCCGTTCAGTAGTTTTTGCGTGAAAGAGTAACAAACATACATCCATACATACAAACATTCGCGTTTATACATATTATTAATAGGACTTTTTATCGGGATGCGTGAAGCAATTCTCTTGGTGCGAGTGAAATTGCATCATCCAAACAGACAGAAAGAGTTTTGTTTAGCATTCATAATATTTGTTGAGTTTTATATTTTTATAATGAAATAGGCAGGTAGTTGTAATTTCTTAAATTTCCAACTACCGCCCTTTTTTTCCTATTCCCATCTCACCGCTCACTCAACGTCACCGCGACCTCAGTTCGACGACGCCGGTCACCTGCATTGTCCGCAAATTCAAGTGCGTGCGTGATCACCGTCTAGTGCATCGGTCTGCAACTCTGTTTGTGGAGTTGTGACGTGGAATCATGTTATGTGCTCGTGTAGTTGTGTCTATCGTGTGAACATTCTCATACTCAAAGAGAAGATCTCGAGGTGAAATTGAAGAGGAACATGACGTGGGCGGCCGCCACGTGTCTTAGCTGGAAGGAAAGTACAAACTTAATCATCGCAGCTTATGAGGTGAGCTCCTATCCATGTAACGTTATCCTTTCCGAATCAATTACCAATTGATTTCTACAATTTCTTTATTCATTCCTAAATACAGTCCACTTATTTTGATAACCACGCTTAAGGTTTCTACCGCCGTTTATTAACCCCGCAAACAAGGATGCAATGGTATTAGGCGCCAACAATATTATAGTCTGTATTATACCAAATGATTTTACAAGAAATGTAAACAAAGTCGTAACCTATTTTATTCTTATTCTGCCACAGAAATTAACAAAATGGCGTGAGGATGGCGCATTTATGTCAATTTCATGGTTTAAACATCACCAGTGATCATTTAATGCCATTTTATTTATCTATGTGGGAAAATTAGAAAAAAATAGGTAATGATTTTGTTAAAAAAAATCGTAAAAATAATTGTTACAGACTTTAGTAAGGATATTCATTGTTTGTATGAAGCGTTAACAGAACGTTACTCGTATTAATTAATATCCGTAGTTAGTAATTATGTCGTACAGTAAGAGGTGTCACAATTGAATAAAACAGCTGTCGCCTGATGAATTTTCCGAATGCAAGTAATTATAGGGTTAGCGTTTGTTTGATAATATACCTTACCTTAGTTCCTAAGTACTGTTACCGTCAGTTGTACAAAGCTTTACGTAATTTATGCTTTTCCTTGTCCTAAAAATAAAGACCAATAATTTTCATACTTTAAGATTTTTTTATGTTTTCAAGACATAGCTATAAAATAATTAAATAAACGAATATCATAATTATTATAAGACGAAAAATATAAAATAATAGCAAAATTAAGATTAAGATTATTAAGATACCTACCGCGCTTCCTAAAAACAATAACACCGTAGAAAACGGCAACTTATTATATATATTGTATTGATTATAAAGTGATCCCAATATTTTTCTTATTTTACTAGTATTATTTTCACACAGTTTCACTACAAAAACTGGCATGTTACTTCAGATTATGTCAAAAATTATTAAAGCCATTCGGGACGCCTTCCTTACAAAGGGATTGGCATTGGACTGGGTCGGGTATTCTGACATCGGCATAGGTAATATTAATTGTTGGCGCACCTTACAAGTACACTGGCGATATCTAGTCGGAGTATCGCTGATACTTTTATTAATCTATGAGCAAAATTATGGAATTTTAGCTGTTTGACAGATCTTAAATGACAGTTTTTGAACAATCCTGCAACTCAGACAGAAAAAAAAGGCACGCGATAAGTCGTGACGAACTTAGATTTAAAGAAAGTGTAGATACAATTGAAATTGCCAATCTGCCTTGAATAAGCATCTGATGCATGATCCATGCTCGTGCCTTCGCTGAAGTGGGCTTTTGGCAAATGGGCTTCAATAATAACAAAAATAGGTGATATGTCATTCGTTAGATCCATTCACCAGCGAGCAGCCGAATATTACCTACCTAATTCAAATCTTTAGCTCTGAACAGAACATCTATATCTATACTTATAATAAATCTGTAGAGAGGTCAATTCTGTACATGAAATATATTTTCAAAATAACTATCAGGGGGTGATTAGGGATCGATACTGATGCCAAAAATGCAATCAGTAAAATTTTTGTTTGTCTGTCTGTCCGTCTGTCTGTCTGTCTGTCTGTCTGTCTGTCTGTCTGTATAAACTCTATAGAAACAAAAACTACTCGACGGATTTTAACGAAACTTGGGACAATTATTTGTCATACTCCTGAGCTGGTTATAGTATACTTTTCATCATGCTACAATCAATAGGAGCAGAGCAGTGAAGGGAAATGTTGTCATTTTGTTTAAACGCGCTAATCTCAGGAACCGCTGGTCCGATTTGAAAAATTCTTTCAGTGTTAGATAGTCCATTTATCGAGGAAGGCTATACGTTATATATATCATCACGCTAAGACCAATAGGAGCGGAGTACTACTATTCCACGCGGACGAAGTCGCTGGCAGAAGCTAGTAAGTAAATAATTCTGTATTGTAATAGTCGAACTAGTAACAGCAGGTGAACTATTGATATTTATTTGAAAAAGCACTTTGTACGAAAAAATATAGCCATCAAACATTCTTTTGACATACGTACTCGTATAAAATAATAAAAAAAATTTTTGAAACGTAATCATCTGCCTAGCTTTTTTAATAGGTATGTTACTCTTTCACGCAAAAACTACTGGATGGATTTGGATGAAATTTGGTACACATATACTTTATAACCTGGATTAACATATAGGATACATTTTATTAAAGTACGCGAAGTTGTTCCGTCAGGATGCGAGTGAAACCGCGGGAAACAGCTAGTCTTCTATAAACATCTGCTAGCTATCTTTTCGTATTCTAATTTCAAATTAATTTAACCGGCCAGCATAGAACCAGAAACCGGCCAAGTGCGTGTTTGGCCACGCGCAATAGAATACCGTAATACGTTTTAGTTCGTTGACTATAACTCTGTAACCGGTAAAGCTTAATTAACCGTGATAGTATTCCTTTGAAGTTCGTTATATGTGCTACAACTGTAAATTTTTAATCAATCATCACTTTGTCGGCGTAATCAATATGCATAACCATACAAAATTTCAGCTTTCTAGTACTAATCGTCTCTGAGCTATGCCGCGGACAGACAGACAGACAGTCAGACGGACATAGCGAAACTATGAGGGTTCCTTGTCGACTCTAGAACCCTAAAAAGGTTGAATATTCATAAAACCTCTGCAATACAAACTTTACCTTCTGAATCTAACTTCTACTATCCACAAAGCCAGTAGAATCGAGTAAATACTGCAGTTCGGTGTTCCGATTAATTCCATGTTTGTTTGTTAGGCATCGATGTTGCGATGCATCCGATTGTTTGTCTAATCGATTCAAAAGTTATTAAGCTTCGCATCGTACCCAATGCAGTGGGCCTTTACAAATGCGGTCCGTGATAATTATTTATTGATTCTAGTTTTGTCGATATGTTATACTAATATTGTAGTGATATCCATTACTGCAAAGCTTCCGAATAGGATTACCTAGTAGTCAAATAATGAACATATTATTTGTAGGGAATCAGTTTTGAAGTAATTTATTACACGCGGATATTCAAATCATCGTCATCTACCTAGCCTTTTCCCAACTATGTATTCCACTCTCACCAAATGCAGCTGAGTTATCTGACCTCCATTAGCCAGTTACCAGGTAAAACGATACCCCTTGGTAAGACTGGTTGTCGGATTTTCTGGCTTCCCGTAACGCTGTCAAAGATCTACAAATGTACACACAAATATGAATGATAATCAGATACAAACAATACTTTTTGATATATTATATTCTAGAGATTATCATTTATTTTAAATACATTACAAAAAGCCATGCGTCACGCCAATAAAAAAAACTCTTTTTGTTTTCATTAATTTAATATTCTTTCCTTTAATTACTCTTTATTGAAACTAATTACATCTAAAAAATTAACAGTCTATTACTAAGGCCTTATAAATTTCTTCACACTATTTCATAGTAGACCTAAGCGCGGTGTAAGCAGAGTATATGCCTCTGAAGACAGACATGAGCGCGGTGAAGCTGAGCGTCCTGACTCCGCCAGCAGACAGGGACAGCGTCTTCTGAGCATTCTGCAGCATGACCAGCACCAGCTTCATGTTGGCTTTGTCGAAATTCTCCCACTTGCTGTCGTACACCGCGGTCTCGAACACCAGGCTTGCGTCCATGACGCGCTGCCCAGCGAAGCAGTCCATTGACACCTGGGATATTTAAAATGTCATATATAACCTGGGATATGTAACTATATCAAATACTAGCTTCTGCCCGCGACTTCGTCCGCGTGGAATAGTGGTGCTCCGCTCCTATTGGTTTTAGCGTTATGAAATATAGCCTATAGCTTTCTTCAATAAATGGGCTATCTAACACTGAAAGAATTTCCAAATTGGACCAGTAGTTCCTGAGATTAGTAGCGTACGCAAAAAAAGTAACTTTTCTGGTTGATTTCTTACACCGTGTGTCCGAAAAACCCAAATATCTTACGGAACCCTATTTTTTTCCAAAATAAAATTTAGCCTATGTTACTCGTGGATAATGTAGCTTTCGAATGATGAAAAAAATTTTAAAATCGGTCCAGTATTTTTGTAGCCTATTCATTACAAACAAACAAACAAACAAACAAAGTTTTCCTCTTTATAATATTAGTGTAGATTACCTTTCTGATATCTAAAGTGAAGTGATATTTAAACAAGTCAACCTAGAAACACTAGTAACTTAGCAAGCCCTGTTAAGCAGTCGACAACCTTCTCGGTTGACCTGCGAGAGCGAGAGCCACAAAAAAAAAACTAATAACTTGGTTTATAGGTCGCAAAAGCTACTGTTAAGCTTTTGGTACTTACTGGAGCTGATTCCCAGTTTGGGCCAGTGTTATTGCGTTTTCCTTGTGCATTCCCAATAGTAGACTCCAAGCTAGTCTGACTTGATACTGGATTCATAAAAACGGGCTCACTTTATTAAGGACTTTACATCGGACTAACGCTATCAACAATATAATCCCAACCTACCTGCATCAACGCAAAAGGCAGCTGCAGGAACGTATTCTCCAGCTTACCCAACAGCTCAGCCAGCAGCCCCAGAACCAGCAGCACGAAGCCCATAGCTATAGCTTGTCGAAACACAATCTCCACTTGGTTCAGCATATTGACGACAGTCGCGTGGCGTCTGATGATCTCTTTAAGACGTCTTTCAACGAACTGGTTCATTATTATTTTCACTTCTGGGTCATAGACGTTCAATGTCTCCGAAGCATCTAGTTCTGTTTTTTCTTCGGCATGTTTGATGGCATCAGGCCACAGCTGGATCATTTCTACACTCAAGGCCAACATTTGGGACTCTGCGTAGCCTGTGACGACGATCAGGAAGGCGGTCACAGTAGCTGGGACGTAGCAGACGAAGAATACTCCAGCGATCATCATGAAGTATGCGATCTGGTAGTTTGGTGTTTCGAATATAGGTTCTAATCCTGAAAAGGGGATGTTCAAGTGTTATAATGATGTTTTGTTAAGATTTATTATTTTGGTGGTAAATAACAGCAAATATATAAATTTACAGCGTTCTAGTTTGAACACTATGATTGCATGTGTTTCTTACCAAAAATGAGGAAATAGTTCTCAGGTAGATTCCTTCCCCGCATGGCGACAGGTTTCATAACATATAGAACTCCATTACCAGCCACCACTACCCAGTACAACATGGCTCGCTTCTTCACACTCCTCAACCTCTTCATCAGGTTATCGTGGAAGCGGGTGCCTTTAATCGTGTTAGCGTCACACTCCAGAAAGTCATTCGCTATCTTTTGGGTTTTGTCCCTGAAAATGTTGCGTTAGTTATAGAATCTACATTTTAGCTTAATGTCTGCTTCGAGAAACAAATGAAGCAGCGATGCCAGCGATTCGAGCAAGCGTGGTGTTCTATACATGTGCTTTCCTTGTATGAGAAGAGGCCCTAACCATGGAATAGGAAATAAATAGCCCGATGTTGTTACTAGTTGAATAAAAAATAAAATAAAATATTCCACAAGAATTCAACGAGAAGCAATAATTGAATTTCCATGCAGTCATCCATGCTGACTCATTGATGATCTTAAAGCATCATAATCATAGAGGCAGATCGTTTCAATATAAATTAAAACTGGCTTACATATAATAACTCATATACAACAGTTTGAGGGGTCCGATCTCGCTGGTGATCCCTAGCGACAGCACCACCATGGCGCCGATCAGCTCCCCCGTGACCTTGCTGCGCCAGAAGACGAACCAGGTCATGGAGAACAGGAACACGTAGTAGTAGCACACGGCTGTCACCGCCGTGAGGATGTACGAGTATATTGTTATACCTGTTGGAGACAATACTTACTTTATCATCATCATCATTATCATAATCACCTGTATTATTATAATGAGTATAATGATTAATCTCTGAAACTTCTGAACAGATTTAAAATAAAACTGTACTTTTCCGGAGTGTTATAGCCTGCGTTTAATGTGTATGAAATGCACGCGATGAGCTAAAAGACCTTCATTGCTGGGTAAAGCCATACTTATCCATCTAAACCATCTTTCTGTCCGTATTTTTATTTTAATTTAATGTAAAATAATGTAAAAAAATGCAATTCAAATTATTTATTTTTTTGTATCAGTACCTACACTTTTCTCTTTCTAACTACGTCATTTGTCACACAACCCATCTAAAGTATCATTGGTTATCTTTAAGTGTTTTAGTCATCAACACTCAGAACCAATTCGTAAAATACTAGCTTCTAAGCAGCAGAAATAGGCTGAGTCCAGCCTCAAGACTAGCTTTTATACAATTCTCATTACTAACCTTTCAAGGCTATCGACTCCTGGGGCGACTCCATCACGTGCCAACGCAGGAATAGTTTCGTTATGAAAAAGAGACGGTGCTATAAGACTATGATACTTAGTAGCTGTGTCTTACTCTCACACTTGAATAGTGATTGCCAAAACACGTGGTGGTATGGCCCCTGAATTCTCTCTTCAGTTCTATAGTTCGTATGAAAATTGGAGATGATAAATACTTTCACATTTGCATACTAACCTCCATGGTAATTGCTTTCTATATTGACAGTGAGGACCCTCAGCAACATAGCAACGTTCCCCAACATGGTCGGCAAGTCACAGTACTCTAAACCGAACTTGCGAATTTCCAGTTCAATTTCACGTAGGGTCGGCATCTTGTAGAACTCCAGAAAACCTGAGTAGATAAACCTAATCTTTCCAGAAATTTCCTTTGATACTAAAATCTACTTAGTTATAGCATGGGCTATCTTTTGCAGGGTTTCAAATATTATGAAAAATGTCAGTCCTTGTTCTTTTATATAGTAATACATTATTGGCTAGTACACATCTATTTGGACCTAAACACTGTTATCATCCCCCAGGGTGGGGGTGACAAGCTCACACGTGCATAGTGACATATTTTTCCGAATGCATCACACTTAATGATTGTTTGTTGTCTTTTTATAAAGACCTCATTTGTTACGCGAGGGTGGCCAGGCTGGCGCGAGTAAATGTAGGACTAAACAAACTATACACATTTGATACGACGAACATTTTATAACACCGTGCCTGGATATGCCCATTTTGTTGCACAAGACAGTAACATTATGTCTCCTTTAACCAGTATCTGCCTATTAGGATGGAGTGGGCAGAAGTATTCCATAAAATAATCAATCTAAATTGTACTAAGCTGTTTATTATCTAACTAGATTTTAAAGTGCATTTAATGTGATGTGATGTGAAGAAATTAGTAAGGTTACTGAACTTAATATATAACTATATCAATATAGCAATATATATTTAACTAGCTTCTGCCCGCGACTTCGTCCGTGGAATAGTGGTGCTTCGCTCCTATTGGTTTTAGCGTGATGATATATAGCCTATAGCCTTCCTCAATAAATGGGCTATCTAACACTGAAAGAATTTTTCAAATCGTACCAGTAGTTCCTGAGATTAGCGCGTTCAAACAAACAAACAAACAAACTCTTCAGCTTTATTATATTAGTAATAGATAGTACACATCTGGAACCTACAACATTATTTGCCCATAAAAAAAGCTTTAAACTTACATAAAATAATACTGTAACAAGTTTTCTATTTCTCACTGAAACAAAAAAGCTGTCCCAAAAATATCAAATGCATATCCACCACAAGTTATTCAATGTCATTCAGTATTAAGTACATATTTAACTTTTTAGTTCTCGCAAACACGTCAATACATATAATGTCCCTATGATTACACGGTGAATAATAGGGAAGGACAAAACAATAACTACTGGATATTATGAGACTTAAACACATTAGAATATAGTGTAGTTATAGTGATCTGTGCGTTAAACTTTGCAGTTCATTTTAAGGTTTACTCTGTATTGATTATGAGATATTACGAATTCACTTCAAATGAAATAGAACTTTTTATTTACAGTGTTCATTTGGTTGAAAAGTACTAACTCTAGCTGATTCTTATCTCGGAATCCATGACATAAGTAATAACCTAAGGTCTAAGATTACTACGACTATAATATTTCTTTTCCTATATTATAATGGCAAAGTTCGCACTAAGACAGGTTCCTAAATAATAATAGAGAAATTAAAGACTCCATTCATATCTGTGCTTGAGTTAATCAGTTAAAATAACATATTTTGCATTTATTTTACACAAGAATAAACTTGTAACTGAGTAGATAACTATTTACGGTTCATCCATAGTGGACCTCAGTGTAGTATAAGTAGAATAAATAGACTTGATAATGGTCATGAAGCTGACGTAGCTCAAAGTAGTGACTCCGCCAGCAGTGACCGTCAATGGTCTCTGCGCATTCACCAGCAAAACCATGGCAGTCTTCATATTGCTCCTACTAAACCTCTCCCATTTGCAATCGTACACCGCATATTCGAAAACCACACCTGCAACCATTACCCTCTGCCCGATCAAACAGTCCATTCCGACTTGCATTAACGCGAAAGGCACCTCCATATAAGTGTTCTGTAATCCTCCCAGCAGTTCAGCTATGAGTGCAGTGATTAGGAGACAGAATTCTATAGCAATAGCTCCTCTGAATGTACCCTCAATCTGCCTCAGCAAATTTGTGTTCTCAGCGTGGCTTTTTGCAATGTCTTTAAGATGGATTTCGACGTAACTATTGAGTATTGCCTCTTTGTATTCATCATTTGTATCATTAACATCATCATCGATATCTTCTGGTCTAGTTGTACGATAATTTTCTTCGGCATCTTCCCAAATATGTTTGAGTTCTTCACTTAGAGCCAACATTTGGGCCTGCACGTACCCAGTTATGATGATCAGCAAAGCGGTTATGTTCGCACAGAGGTAGCAGATTAGAGTAATTGAGGCACCCATTAGGATAAATGAGATTTGGTAGTTTGGAGTCTCGAACATGGGTTCTAAGCCTGTGGATATAAAGAATTTAATAGATGATATATATTCCGGACAACTTTAGTTACGTTCCAAATAATTTGTTATAAGTTATTTATTTTAAAGAGGATATGACTTTAGACGTTGCGTGGTCTTCCCTTTGTTAGCTGTTATTATTAGTTTTATGCTATTCTCTCAATTTGCGTGCCCAAGATATCGTTACACAGACATCTTTTGTCCACTACTTTTAATGTACTCAAAGATGTTTTTTCTCATTCAAAGGAAAATAATGTTTCGAAATAACATGATAAGATGTGCTCCTAAATCAAATTTACTTTGTGACAACTATATTTTGTGCTTTTTTTGCCATTATATGCGCCGTATTTGTTATTTAATTCTTTTGTGTATACTTATGACTGGTTGCATTATACTGCAAATCTGTACGTATACGTATCGCATGACTTGATAATAATAATTTGCATACTTTTATCATGAATATTGTAACAAAAACTATAAAATTATAGCATAATAAGTAAGTTTTATTGTCCATTTTGACATATCTTTAACGACAGTTCTGATATTTTTGTTGCAATGTGGCTGTAAGCTTAAAAAAAACTGACTGATAAATACGCAGATAGACACTTACCATAAAGAACCAGCACATCATCCATGAAATGTCTTCCAGGCAGGAGGATCGGTTTGAGGATATACGTCACGCCGTTCCCAATTATGACTATCCAAAACAGCATTGCTCGCTTCTTCACATCTCTGAGGGTTCGCAGCAAGTTATGGGAAAACCTGGTCCCAGACACGACTTTGGAGTCGCAGATGAGACAATCTGCCACCATTTTTCGCACATTTTTACTGAAAGAGTCATTATCGGTAGATTTGACAAAAAGCTGAAAACAATTGCGTATCACGATGGAATTTTCAGTTGTCTATAAAAAAAATGTATAAGAATATAGAACCATTCGATATGGTAAAGATGACTAAATGATTCCTAGTTTTACTTTCTAATCAACTTTTTTTTTTCATATAAAAAGTATGGCCCTCAAAAAAAGCAATACACTTACACATGAACCAACATATACAAAAACTTGACGGCGCTGATCTCGCTGGCTATGCCCAATGAAAAGACGATAAGCGCGGCCAGCACGTCGCCAGTGACGGGACAGCGGCAGAACACGAACCAAATCATGGACATCCCGTACACGTAGAGGTAGCAGGTGACGCAGAACATTGTTAAGAAGTAGAAGAAGATTGGAATGGCTTAAAATGTAAAAGAAGTATTGTTTATTCATCTGTTTGTGCAATGAAAAGTAATGAAGAAGGTGCCAAAAGAAAATGCATAACGTGAAGAATAATGAGTGACGAGGCTGAATCAGAAAGAAAGAAAAGTCAATAGAAATAAACAGTCTGGGAGATAGCAGACGAAACCAACCATGTTTCTTACACATCTATCATTTTTGTAAGAATCTTCTTAGACATAATATATTTCAATCAGCTAATATAGAATGAAATCATAAAGAAATGATAACAATTAATCTATTCTTCTAAGCATATTTTCTTAATTATGCTCTTCCTTATCAATGATCCTAGTTTTAGTAATATTTGCTTTAGCAATCACGTTAGAATGTCATTCGTACCTTTCTCATCCCGCTCATCAATCTTTAAAGTGACAGCCTTCATGAAGAATGCGACGTTCTCCATAGACGTGCGCAGGTCTCAGTGCTGCAGCCCAAACTTGCGGATACCAGACATCTTGGCGAATATTTTTAACGAAACTCAGTAAACTGAGTTTGGTAAAACTTTGTGCCGGCTAAATGGAGAGATCTCCCGTGACACCTAACTTCTAGATATTATTTTTTACACGTTCTTATATTTCATTTGTTTTTTGGATATTGTAATTTACAATAGTTTTTTTTATTGGTAATTTTTGTACATTCGGAAAATTAGTACAGCAAAAAATAGGACCGTACAAAGCCAGTCATGATTCTAAAGAAATGTCTTCCAACAACCGTGTGATAGGGGAATATAATGGAGGAAAAAAGTGTGTAAATGGTGATTAATTTTGTAACTTCTATGACTATATATTATGTGTAAGGCTTTCAATAAAACTGATGTTAAGTTTTCAAACTTCTCGCAAATAACAAAACATTTACACAAATATGATTGAAAAATGCAGATTAACTTGTGTGAACCATTCTCAAACAAATATTGAGTATTTGGCTGCTTTTGTCATCATATAAGTCCTTTACATCTGAACTCTGAGTTGTTTAGATATTAATAATATGCTATGCTACTACTACTGTTGAACTTCTATAAAATAAAATATATAAAAATAATCGAAATGCAAGCAAAACGCTGCATCAAATTCTCAACCCTCAATAAAAAGTACCATTGTATATTAACAAATGACTACACTAACAAAGCAAAGCCTTTTAAATCATAGACCCTAAAGTCGTGTAGGTGGAATACGAAGTCCTAACGATGTTCATGAAGTAACTGAAGCTGAGTGTCGCCATGCCACCGGCTGACAGCGTCATGGTCTTCTGTGCATTCTGTAGCATCACCAGCACAATCTTCTTGTTGAATTGGTTAAAGTACTCCCACTTACAGTCGTACACCGCCCTTTCGAATTTTATATTCGCATCCATTATTTTCTGTCCCAAATAACAGTCTATTCCCAATTGTGTTAATGTGAATGGTATCTGCAGTATCGTGTTCTTTAGTCCGCCAAGTAGTTCTGCTACTAGTCCTATTATTAGGAACAAGAAACCTATTGCGTTTGGTCCTCTCATCACATTTTCTATTTCTTGTAGTAGACTCACATTGATCGCGTGCCTCCTTATGATATCTATCAGATGTGTCTTTATGTACTCATGAAGTATGTCGGTCTCTTTCAAACTGTTGGAGACTTTGTTATTATTTAAGTATACTGATTCTAATTTACTTAAATCATTCATTATTTTTTGGTAGTGGTTGTTAGCGTCGCCCCAAAGATGTGTTACCTCTTCACTGAGGGAGAGCATTTGAGCTTCGGTGTAGCCAATGAGGACGATAAGAAAACCTGACACGTTGGCTACTGTATAGCAAATGAAATGTACTGAGATCGCCGTCATTGTTGTGGCTAGCTCGAAGTTAGGAGACTCTAGCATCGGCTCTAAACCTACAACATAAAATATATTGGAATTTCTTAAATCATTGCTAAAAGCAGTTACCCAAACAGCCTTAGCATTTTCCCGTATGAGAGATTTAATCGAATAGAAAGTATATTATTCTTCATTGGATAAAATCTCGTGTACAATTTATGAGAAAAATAATGCCATCTGAATGTTTTTGGAAGTATAATCTGTCGCTATAATACACATTGAAGTGACAGAGATAGCACGAGAACAGACTTAACATTTAGTGACGATTGAGTAGCTATTCAACCAGGAATCTTAAGTTTTTTAAAGCGATAACAACAGAACGTACACAGAACAGCAGGAAAAGAAAATAAGTCCAGTACTCTTTAGTTGATTCTTATGCTACTCACCAAGTATGACATAGACATCCAACGTCAAATGCCGTCCAGAAGCGAAGAAGGGTTTGATGACGTAGAGCACCGCGTTCACCATGAGGACCAGCCAGTAGGCCACCGCGCGCATCTTCACGTTCCTCAGAGATTTCGTCATGTTTCTGGAAAACCTGCTGCCTGCCACAGTGCGGGAGTCACAAGCTAGGTACTTGTCTGTTAAGTCCTTAAACTGTTTCCTGAAAATGAAGATTAGTTCAAATCAAATTTCATCAAAATCGGTTCAGTTGTTTTCAAGATATAGAGTCTAGATACAAACTCTAAACGATCACTAAAGAAACAACGTTTTTTTTTATTAGTAATAATAATAATATAGAGATATACGAATTCATGCAGATTTTTTTTTCCAAGACACTAAAGGGAAAAAAACTGAAAAGAGAAATATTATATTTTGTTTCTATTGAAACATTTTTTTGAATCATCTTTCCATATAAATTGAATCATCTTTTCTTTTTATGTTTTGTGGAAGTTGATTATATTTTTTGTATTTTTACAAAAACAAAACTAATATCTTACTCATTAAAGATCATGTAGAACAGCTTAATGACTGCTACTTCGCTGGTGCAGTTGAGGGAGAGGGCCACCATGGCCGCGGCGATGTCACCTGTCTGCTGACAGCGCCAGAACGTAAACCAGACGCCACACAGCACGTAAACGTACACGTAGATCGTACAAGTGATCACCATTAAAATGTATGAGAGTATTGGGATAGCTGCAAATGAAGGGTGCAATTAAAACATTAGGAAATTAAACATAATTTTTTGTTGTCATTAGGTTATATCTCAAACTTTTGGATCGATCTAACCTGAGAAAAAATATTAACAAAATTTATTTCGAAATGGATGGACAAATAACAAATGCTTTTCGCATTCAATGAATTGATTGAATATTGGCTACTCAGACATTGTGTAACACCTGTGACGACCTCTTATATCTACTGAGTTTTAAAATAAGTAAGTACATACGTTTATTATTCCGATTGTCAATATTCAGTGTCAGGACTCTCAGCATGGTTGATATGTTGGAGATCATGTCTGGTAATTCGCAGTATTGCAAGCCAAACTTTTGTAGTGTTTTTCGCATTATGGTCTTAAACTTAAGGTCCTCTGATATTCAGTTGTGTTTGGTTTGGTCAGATAACTGGATTCGTGAAAATTTTGTACAGCTGAGGTCTATAGTTGAAAGTCCCGAATGGTCTCTTAAATTCGACTATTTTATCAGTCTGATGAACATTTGTGAATAAAATAATGATGAAATCATCCATCATAATCACAATTTTGAATCTGAAACTATTGTTTGCACTCAACACTTAGTTATTAATCGAATGTTTGATTGATTTGTCAGCCACGTTATTATCGTGAAGTAATTTGTCCTTTCCACGATATTGCATTTTGTTTTTATAAAGCATGTTCTACATAGAATCTGAATTTGAATCACCAACTTAATTTTTATCAGTTTTAAAATTTTGTTCTAAATATTCAATCCTTAGGTAATTTGATAATTTCTTTTCCTCCTAGGTTAGTTAAAATTGTAAGATCGTGAGTCGTCTGCAGTCTATATTATTATAATAGCTACTTCTACAGTCTATTAAAGCAAATCTATCACATCCAAAAATTATTACTATTTTATATTTTATTTAATGAACATCTACTTCATGGTCGACCTCAGCGTCGTATACGCCGAGTATATAGACCTGATGACCTGCATCAAGCAGCTGGAACTCAACATGATAATACCCCCAGCAGACAACTTCATCGTCTTCTGCGAACTCTGCAGCATCATCTGCACAATCTTCATGTTCGACAAGTTGTAGCACTCCCATTTGCAATCGTAAACTGCTCTTTCGAATTTGACGCTGGCATCCATGACTCTCTGTCCGGTGAAACAATCCATGCCTACTTGCATTAAAGCGAATGGTATCTCTATGTATGTGTTCTCTAATCCTCCTAGTAGTTCGGCTATAAGTCCAACCACTAGCAACAAGAATTCTAAAGCTATGGCACCGCTAAAAACATTCTCAACTTTATGCAGTAAGTTAATATTTCTTCCGTGTGATTTTATTATGTCTTTGAGATGCTTTTCTACGTACTCATTGATAGCTTTATTTTTAAGATTGCTTTCTTTGTTGTGATCAAGAACAGTGATGGGCTGTTTTGTTTTATAATAGTGTGTCTCAGCATCTTCCCAGAGGTGTAGTAGTTCTTCAGTCAGTGATAACATTTGGGCCTCGATGTAGCCAGTGACTACTATGAGAAATGCAGTGATGGTGGCTGGGGGGTAACAGGTGAAGATGACACCAGCTGCCTGCACCATTGTGGCGATTTGATAGTTTGGATTCTCATCCATTGGCTCTAATCCTGCAAATAAAATGAATCTGCAGAAATGAAAGTTTGTATGTACCTGTACTGCAAAAAGCGTATCATAGTATAATATCACGCCTGTATTCGCCGAAAGGGATAGATTGAGTTGCACTTATAGTAAGTAAACCGAAACGCTGGTTATGTTTAATGATAAAGGTTGCGATTTCAGATATCGGTTACTATTAGCAGGGCAAACCAGACTCCGGGTGCTATTGAAAAACTATAAAATGTTCGCATAAATCATTTGGAATTTTAGATTTTAACCGTTAGAACCTTACATACATAAGATACATTATGTACATAAAAAACATAAGACAACTACAATAAAATAGTACCTACTTAATTCATAAGAATAAGGTGGTATCAATACTTAGGATGTACGTATATTGGTAAGTTAAATAAAATAATGCCACACATATTTAAACAAGTTTTAATATCCAAAATATTTTATAACTCTTCCGACACTTTTTATACTCAAATGTAATCCTAATTAATTTAGTCTTCATTAAAATTGATAGAACAATGACTAAACCTTATAGGATCAACATTTAAGACACATAGAAATACAATAGCTCTGTTAGGTATTATTTTTACATTAGGTACGTTCAAAATAACTGGGTTCCTTTGAAGTTAGGCTTAGCGAACTTTTGTACAGGAATTAATAGTCACTGAGAAGAGTTAAGTGTAAATTACACTATGAGAGTAATTTCGAAACCATTGCCACAATATTTTTTTATACTGTTCACACTTCAAAACACACACACAGACAATCGCTGTATACAGTGTACGGTGCCGTAAGATAAACCTAGCTTTATTGTGCGAAATTATATCTTATTTTCTAATTCCTTCGATTTAAATTCTTAGTCTGAGAGAAGAAAGGTGCATTCATAATAAAAAAAAGAAAGAAATTATGCATATATTTTATGCAGTCATTTGTAGAAAACTTCAGACGATATCAACGATTTTGAACGTACTGTAATTGACTACATACTTTGTAATTTTTTTCCTCATTATCACCAGCCTATTTAATACTGGTCCTCTCTTCGACATAGGCCTCCCCTACCTGTGCCATAATGGTCTTTAGATACGCATTCACCTGCCATTAAGTCACCTTTTGCCTGCCATTAAAAACTTCACTCAGGACCAAATTTAATGTCATGCAAGAGATTGAGGACACCCAAACGGAATTTCATGTTCTGTCTCTCATTGAGCGTGGATACATCAGGTAGAAGAGACAGCAAGAAGTTCTGAGTTGCCGTGATACTGGCATCATCTTGCTGTTTTCGTGTTTCAAACATTTCCTTAAAAGGATCTTCTGTGGGCGCTTCTCCATCTTCTTGTTTAATGTACTCTGGGGATAAGCTGATAGAACCTTCTAGAGAATGGTTGGACGATGTTATATGAGAAGTATCTTCGGCACACACACCTTCTTCTGAGTTCGGGGTAGTTGTCATTTTTTTGCTTCTCTTGCTGGTTCTATATCCACGGTTATCTAAGAAAGCCAAAGTGTCGTAAAAGTGGTATTTTTTCTTCTTCCTCTTCACTCCATTTAATGATTCTTGTGAATATATCTTCTTGTCTTTCATGTAGTAATCTCTTACGTTGCGCCATTTTCTCATCAGTCTGTCCACTGTAACATAAAAGGGGTCTTTATTCATCACTCTACTTTAGAAGCTTCTAGACCTAGGTCACAGAAATATTACTATATCTGTAATCTAGCTAGACTAACTAGATGTGATTGTTTTTAAACACTAGCTTCTTGCACGCGGCTTCGCCCGCGTGGGTTATAAAAAATCAAATTAAAAAAAAACCATAAGGGTTTCTTTTACCATTTTTGATCGGAACCCTAATGACAGAGTTTCATACAAACTTTGCCCCCCTTTTTCACCCAATTTCGGAAAATACTTTCTTATCGGATGCCTACGTCATACAAAAAACACACCTTCTAAGTTTCAGGTCGCTACGATCAGCGGTTTAGGCTGCACGTTGATCAGTCAGTCATTCAAGACAAAGCATTTAACATGTATAGATTTAATAGATTTCAAATGGAACCATTATTATATTATTCACTGTATCAACACAAATGAATTAACTGCCTGTCTGCTTGTCTGTTTCGCTCTCATGGGAAAACGGTTGAGCCGATTGAGATGAAATTTGGTATGGAGATAGACTGAAACCTCTTTCATGATGCGGGTAAAACGGAAGACTTAATTATGCGGCTTTTTAAAGCCTTCGACATTATTAAAATAAAACTTCTTAATTTTGTATTCAATATTAACTTATACCAACTTGGTACCTTATAAACTTGACTTTACGTTTCATTATCGTTTGTTACGAGCTGTTTTATATAGAAATTAATTAATAGTTAACCTAATATATTTGTCTATTCGTCAGGTTCAGGCAGATTATTAAAATTATTGGATACGTATTTTTTCTCTTTTTAATTAATCTAAAGATTTTGTCGAGTTAATGGACTCTATCTATTTTTTTTACTTGTGTATCGGCTAAACCTATTTAGATGAAATTTGGCAAAGAGATAGATTGAAGGACAAAGGACAGTTTTAATCTTGTGAACCGCGGTAAACCTCTTGTATTATACTTATACGAAATCTACTCTATCTGTTAATTTTTCACGGATAAATTGGCTCAACCGATTAAGAAGAAATTATCTATATTCATAGATTGAAATTGAAGCTCATTTTCGGATTTAGGGGTCCGTTTGCGATATATCAAGCTTTAAAGTGATATTTTTTGTTAGATCCGAGCCTTCCCCCCACCACCTCTCACTTCTGAGTGCCTGTTCCTCCCTCGAACCGTGAAAAAAATGACAGACGTCAAAACTATCACGGCCAAGTAGGCTTTACCGGTTACGGAACCATAGTCAACCAACTAAGAGGTGTTACGAAACCTTATTGCGCGCCGACATGCACTTGGCCTTTTTATTAAACATAAGTACCTACCTAATATGCTAGCTAGACAACCGGCATTAAGCAAACAAACAGCACTTACCTAACCGCACCGCCATAAAAAAAAACGTACCGCAACGAAGGCGGCGACCAACATAATATTAGACAGAGACAAAACTCACCATTCGTGTCCTTCTGCGCTTTAGTTAAGTTTTCAAAATCTTCATACAATAAAGCAGCTATTTCTTCCCACGCTTGTGTTCTAGCATTTTTATCCGAATAATCTTTATGGTTCGCATTCCAAAGGCTTTCTCGCTGTTGAATTTCTTTTATCAATCTCTCTGTGTCGAACATTGTAAACGGCAGCTCACGTGCGGTTACTGCGCGTCACTGGACGAATGGCGCGGCGCGGAGTTCAACACGTTTTTGCGGCGTTGCCGTACCGCTCCACAGCATCGAAACGGCAACGTTATTTCCGTCAGACCGCAGCGACCGGGCGACGCACGGAATGGCCGTGATACTTATCGTAACGGTTGCTTGTAAGTCTGGGTTGGGTTCATGACGTCATTTTGTTCGGGTAAATTTGGTCATATTGTTTTAAATACATAGGGATTTTTATTCACTTACCAACCACTGGTTTTTTAATAATTTATAAAGAAAGCGAGTACCTAGTTATGATATATGAAAATGTTTAGGTATTTAATTTTCATTTTAAATCAATTTCTTATACTTACTTATATATTTTTTTAAATAATATTATACTTTCAAGAATAAATAAATATTTTAATGTTTCCTATATTAAATATTATTTTTTTCAAAGCCTTTCAAAACAAAGATAGCTCTGATTTTGTTTTTAAGTGACTCAAAAAGTATATTTCTTTTCTTTATTCGTATAAAATACCATAACAGTAGGTAATTTTTTCTTCTCTTTAACTGAATATCGCTCCATAACACAACACAGTCACAGTCATAGTCCTTGAATATTTAAACACCGACTCCGGCGGAACACGTTTATACGTTTATTCCGTTTCCGTATCAAAGTACTTCAACCCTTTCCGTCATTTTCCCAATCCTTTCCGAATTCAGGAATTCCTGATTCGACGCACCTACATTCGTCTCTGATGTATATTTTTTTGTACCTGACTAAACCTAAGTAGATATTTATTTTATTGGTAGAAAAACTTCAACCAACAAGCATGATTTAATCATAATTATAGTGGATTAAACTATAGCATTTTTACTATACCTACCTATTAGGTAGATAATAATCTAACTATTCGATTACAAAAAATAACCTATATACATATTTTAACCTACCATAAATAACAAAACAAACTGTTTTGTTTTTCGTTTTGGTCATTCCATAGACGTGAGGATTCGATTACCTATTTTTATGGGACCCAGACTAACGAAAAAATATTTTAAAAATATCAAATAACACAGCCAAATACAGCCCTTTGTTTTAATTCTTTGAAAAGGATTTAAGAAGAAAACGAATACACGAATACCAACGCGCCTAATTAAATTTGCATCAACATATTTAACGACTGCAACACTATTGCTATTCTCTTACTACAGGCGCTCTAAATAGTAATAAATAATGCGACTATTGTCTTTGGAACGAAGCAAACTCAACTCTAACTCACCATAAAGTATGAACATATCTTCAGTAAAATGTCTCCCGGGTAATATGATAGGTTTGGTGATGTACGCCACACCATTGCCAATGATAACCACCCAAAACACCATGGCTCTCTTCTTGACATCCCGTAGGGTACTTAGCAGATTTTTGGAGAACCGGCTGCCTGGCACCACGGAGGCATCACACGCTAGACATTCTGTCGCTATCTGCCTTACAGTGTCACTGGTTCAACATAAAAAAAAATAAGTTGATATGCAAATGTCAGTTTTGAATTCGAATTGAAAACAATTGACGCTCGGATGAAATAATTACGCCTTAAGAATTGAGTTCTGTGTGATTTCAAAATATTTTTGTTTGTTCTAGTTTTATTTACTTCCAGAGTTTCTACATGTCGGCGTAACCATAGATAAGCGAACCTCACGATACTCATTACTATATAGATAGGCTGTATACGTTGGATAAAGAGTGACAAGCTGTCATTCTGACGGAACGTCATGAGCGGTGGAGTGGCGGGAAAAGGGATTCGAGAGGACGGAGCCGCTGGCGCACTGCATCATTACGACGGATCGTCTTTTATCCGACATAATTATTAAAGTCAATTCATTTAGATTTTACAAATAAATATGGACGACTCTGATGTAGACCAACCAGTTCCTACATCAGAAGTGGGATGCAGCCTGAACGCCCCACGTGCTTCAAATAATAATTGGATGGCTTGGGAGAACTAACGGAGATTTTCATCGCAATTTCATATTAAAAGCATGAAGACTATTGAAGTTCTTTATTTGGGACGAGTTGAAAAGTAATCACGTGGATTTAGAGTAAAACTCAAAGAAGAAAGAAGCAAAAATCTCAAATGATGTTTGACAACAGATGTTTCCACCAAACATTCCCAACACGATGATGACTTTGTGAAATCATGGTGTACACTATGAGAATGTATGAAACTGCGTCGAAGTGGCTATCGTAACCTGCATTGCAAATAATAAAATTGAGACATTATCATATTGCAATGGAAAATTCGTAATTCTTCATTATCTTAGAAAAAGGCCGGTAACCATGGTGATTTGTCAATAAAGTTGTCCAGCCTCTAGTATCAATGTAGTATTGTATTCTCTTTGGTATCAATTGAGAAAATATTACCGAAATAATGTTCTTTCTTATTTTTCATGTTTCAACTATGGAAATTATGTCGAGATGTGGTGAGAAAACTTATATGAGTGCGACCCCTCTGCACACGCATGCTGTGTGGTAGCAGAAGAAAATACAAAGTCGAGTGAAGCAGCCTAGCAATCGTCACGAAACTTTTCAAGTGTAAAGTCAGAAGAATCGCGTCCCACAGTATAAGTGACGACCGTGAGTGAATATCGGTTCTGGAGCATCTATCACTGAGATTTAAGTGGATGTGTGTAATCTTCACGCATGCTAATGCACAATGAGGTGATCTGTATTGTTTTTATATTTTGATGTTGAATACTCGTAAGTCAAAGAAAGTTGTGACGCTGAATAATTGGTAAACAATCATGATAAGAATGTTGTTACTATGATTTAGTTTAGATTGGCATTGATGATAAATAACATGAGTTTTCAGTATAGACAAGCTAACGAGTATGCAGTGCTCATTAATTAGTAGCGGTTATGTTAGATATAGTTGTGTTGTATGTCATGTACCTGTCGAAGTACACAGTGATTAGTTTTGATGAGCAAACCTGAGTTTATTATGGTGAGTACACGAGTAAGGTTCTCTATCGGCCGTATCGACAGAAGCAAATGCTAGTTCGTAGTCGTAGTCCGGGGGATGCGATGCGACTAGGTCTGGCGGTGGCACAGAATACATAATAGTACAAGTACAGAAGAGCCACTTTGAAAAGTCATCTAAAGAAATATAGACTTTAGCGACGATACGATTAAGTTCAATTCAGATCGCGCAGCGCGTAATTACCTACGCTTATAGTTGCCTAGAAGTTGCGTCTCTTTCTAGCGCGTAACGCTTACCTTTTCTAACGAAAACAGGGTTTTCTCCTTTTAAAAAAATAAATTAATCTAAATACTGAATTACCATTTTTGTAGTTCTCTAGAAAACAAATGACTTTCAAAATAAAAACGTAAGGTAGGTGTTAACAGTACTTTAATTCTAATACATTTGTGCATACATACCTACTTACGTTTTCGATACCTTCACGAAAAGAGACACAGGCCTTATGTTACTCAAATAATGTTGAATTACGCCGCCTTACTATTAATACCTTTGTCAACAAAAGACGTTTCAAATCGTATCACACGGTCACCGGAATGACTTACGATGCAAACAGATTAGCCCGGGAGCCCGTTCCTAAAAACTTACGAATAATTGAAACGAACAAATGAAGTAGATACGTCTTTAATCAAAGGAACAAATCTTGCGTGTACGTCACTCACGGCTCGCGCGTGACGCCCCAGTGAATAGCCGTCTCGGATAGGCCGCTGTGCGTAGGTACATTTTTGATACCTACACGGTGAGTGGGACAGGCCTGGCGGTGGTGGATACACGTTCGGCTGTGAGAGCCGTGGCGTTAGAGAGCGGGCTACTCGTGGGTGTATTTTTGAGATGTTGTTGATGTAATGTGAACGACGATGGTACATGTCAGTAGTGTTATCTTGTACACATGGTCGAAGGGACGGTGTCGTCCGGGCCAGTCCTGTTTGGATGGTTGAAGGGATGCACTTGTCCGGTCCATGTCTGTGGTGTTGTCTTGTGCAGATGTTCGAAGGGACGGTGTCATCCGGGCCAGTCCCATGTGGATGGTTGAAGGGATGCACTTGTCCGGTCCATGTCTGTGGTGTTGTCTTGTGCAGATGGTCGAAGGGACGGTGTCGTCCGGGCCAGTCCTGTTTGGATGGTTGAAGGGATGCACTTGTCCGGTCCATGTCTGTGGTGTTGTCTTGTGCAGATGGTCGAAGGGACGGTGTCGTCCGGGCCAGTCCTGTTTGGATGGTTGAAGGGATGCACTTGTCCGGTCCATGTCTGTGGTGTTGTCTTGTGCAGATGGTCGAAGGGACGGTGTCATCCGATCCAGTCCCATGTGGATGGTTGAAGGGATGCACTTGTCCGGTCCATGTCTGTGGTGTTGTCTTGTGCAGATGGTCGAAGGGACGGTGTCGTCCGGGCAAGTCCTGTTTGGATGGTTGAAGGGATGCACTTGTCCGGTCCATGTCTGTGGTGTTGTCTTGTGCAGATGGTCGAAGGGACGGTGTCATCCGATCCAGTCCCATGTGGATGGTTGAAGGGATGCACTTGTCCGGTCCATGTCTGTGGTGTTGTCTTGTGCAGATGGTCGAAGGGACGGTGTCGTCCGGGCCAGTCCCATGAGGATGGTTGAAGGGATGCACTTGTCCGGTCCATGCTGTAACAACTGGTCGTAGGGACAATGTCGTCCGGTCCATGCCGCTTTTTGGGCTGGTCGAAGGGACGCATTCGTCCTGTCTAAGATAAATGTAGTTGCTAGTAGTTACTAGTAGTAGTACTAACTTAGTTAGTTAGAGAAAGTTGTAATCCTGTCCATCAAGTGCGATGGTCGAAAGGATACATGCTAACCATTGGTTCATCGTCCTGTTTGTCAGGTTGGACGAGCAGGTAATAAATGATAGAGATTTTGTTGTCTCTCTCTTTCCAGGACAGCGTTAGCAGATACGCCCGAGGACGGGCGAATGTCAGTCTGGCCGTGTCGGCGTAACCATAGATAAGCGAACCTCACGATACTCATTACTATATAGATAGGCTGTATACTTTGGATAAAGAGTGACAAGCTGTCATTCTGACGGAACGTCATGAGCGGTGGAGTGGCGGGAAAAGGGATTCGAGAGGACGGAGCCGCTGGCGCACTGCATCATTACGACGGATCGTCTTTTATCCGACATAATTATTAAAGTCAATTCATTTAGATTTTACAAATAAATATGGACGACTCTGATGTAGACCAACCAGTTCCTACATACATAAAACTGTTTTCTCTCTAAATCTTTAAACGAAAATTTAATAACATTTAAATGTCTTTATCTGCTGCCAAATGCCATTTTAATATGAGCTCCATCCACAGATATGGATATACCTAGATAACGCAAGAGCAACTACTTCGCGTGCCTAGCTTACGTACAAAAATCGTAAGTGGCCATTTTCGCGCTCAGTCTGCATCGGTGTATGGCGCTAGTCGGATGTCAGTTAAAAATACTAAAATGGTGAATTGGGCTGTTATAAATTGTAAAAACTGTACAAATGCGAGGAGAAATAATAAAGTAAACGTTTCCTTCCACCGGTAAATCATTTTGTGATTTATATTATGCGTAGTTAATTTAAAAATCAATTATTTTAAACCTGAGACCCTCAGTAATACCTGGTAATATGAGAAAAACCAAATTTGAGAAAAACTAAACATTCGTATTACATTGCGGGATTTTACTTGGAGCGGTTGATGAGACGTTTTGTTTTAACAAGTGATGAATATCGAAATAAGCGATACTATCGTATATCGCTTCAGTTTTGTAGTACAGGGACTTTTATCATTTTTCTGTCAATTTTAGCGATTAGTGCTGTTCATCATATGCAACACAAATCGATTCTCGAGAATCGATTTCGGAAACAGAGGAATGATTTTGAATTATATAAGTACTTATTATGTAGACAATTTTAATAAATAATCGTAACATTTCGTGATTTTTTTAGTTTTGTACAAAATTACTCATTAAATAGTATTCTTATATTTGTATAGTAATTGAGAAATGGTATATACAAAGGCGAACTATATTCAAAATTGAGTTTTCACCCAGCAAATCTTTGAGAGATAGAAAGAAACGAAAAAGGGTAGAATCTCGTTGCTTTTTGTAAACACTAGAATTAAAAGAATTCGATAAAAACATCTTATATTTAAATATAAGGTGTTTCGAACAAATATTAAGTGTTTATAATAGTAAACTTGAAATTATGGCAAAGGTATCCAAAAACGCCGATGGAACGCAGGCGCTCGAGCACGCAACCTCTACTACAAAGACTTTCAACGTGCTGCTGGCTGGGTAAGCGCGAGTGCAAGACGGGGGGCGGGGCGAGGGGGCGCCGTGCGCGGGCGGCGTCTTTGAATCGATTTGATTTTCTCATCACTAAATAGTGCTTGTGACGTCATAATAGGTATTAAAAAAATGGCACGCTTGGTTTTCATACAGATCGTGATACTTGCGTTATCTATGTATATCCATATCTGTGGCTCCATCTTTTGAAAATATCTTGTTTCAAATTCAATATAATTATCTTTACACAAGACAGTCTTTTACATATGCCACAACTTATTGCAAAACCCACTGAATTAGGTACCTACGTGTTTAAAGTATATACAAAAACATTACTTACATATGCAAAAACATAAAGATCAACTTAACAGTTCCAATCTCGCTGCTGATTCCCAATGAGAAGACAATGATGGCCGCCAGCAGGTCGCCGCTGGCTGGACACCGGTGGAACACGAACCAGATCATAGACACGAGGTACACGTAGAAATAGCCCAGGGATATTGAGATGCCCAGGATGTAGAAGATCTTTGGGATCGCTGGAATTTTAGAAAACAGTTAGTGTAAAAAGGATAATAGATTGAAATGGTGAACTTCTTCGTTTAGTGTGAACTTTATAATCAATCATTCACATATATAATGTTACTAACGTAACTAGATCTGCAATCACCAAGCAAATTGCGTGCCATAAAAGTTTGAGCCCCCAGCCACAAATTCTTGTGACAAACTGACTGTGGCCTTCTTTGTCGAACAGATGTCACGTACATAATGTTTCGGTTAGTGTAAAAGAGATAAATAGAGTATTGCATCAAAGTGGTTACTAGTTTTAAAGCTACGTCTACATACCAAAAAATAAATACATCGTAACAAACATACATTCTCACAAACTATCGCATTTATAATATTAGTAGGACTCGCATTCATAGGATATAGTGAAAAATGTATAGTCGGTATGCAATAGCACTTATGAAAAATGTAAACAAAGTCCTAACCTATTTTGTTCTAATTCTGCCATAGAAATTAACAAAATGCCGTAAGGATGGCGCGTTTATGTCAATGTCTAAACACATAGAGAAATTATAGTCTTTGTCTAAACATCATCATTCATCAATTAATGCCATTTTTTTTATTCATCTAAGTGGGAAAATTAGAACAAAATAGGTTATGATTTTGTTTATTTTTTTCGTAAAATCGACTACAGGTATTTTGTTTGGTATTGTTTTTAGTCAAAATTAGTTATATTGGCAACTAACTACATCTAAGCACCATTCATATTATCACACCAACTCACGTTTCTTGTTCCTCTCATCAATATTGAGTAAGAGCCCCCTGAGCATCACAGACACATTCCACAGCATGGTCCCCACATCGCAGTACTTCAGGCCGAACTTCCTGATGGTTTCCATCATTACCAAGGTTTTATTTGTCGAATAAGCCTGCAATCAGAGTTGCCGCGGCCACGCCTGGACAAATACTGAACTAGTAATAGTATACCTTGTACCTAACTGCTATGTTATTCTGCAGAATAGTTTAATGTTATTCAGGCGAAAATCTACTAGCTTCATAATTATAATATTTAAGTACCTATATTAGTTTTCTATGTGACTTTGAAATATCGATATAATTGTTTGTGCAACTGTTTTGTTTTTTGCGAGAAGTGTTTAGTGAGAATCTATACCTCTTTTGTATGTTAATATTACGACATTACAGAGGTAAATGTAAGCTTGTATCTACTGATTAATCTCTGGAATAACTGAACCGATTTCAAAATATCTTTCGAATAAACAGTAAAAAAAATAACTAAAAACGAAAAGCCTGCTTGCCCTAACCAAGTAGATAATCCATATACTACACAATAAAGAGACCCGATTCAAATGAGTTTGTGGGTTTCGTTTACACAGGTATCTACAATCTTAAAAAAAATATTTTTCAGAAACCATCCAATTGTAAAGGTCATATTTTCATTTGTAAAGGCAGTCAAAAGTTTTACATAACTCAGATGCCATAAACAAAATTTTTATTGAACAAAACCTGGAACTTTTTCTATAGATATACGAAAGGGTCATTGCGCGTACTTAACCCATAATTTTAGACCCTTTCTCTAAGTGCTGTAGATAAAGAAAATTATACAGCAAGAGGAAAAAGTTAAAACAAACATCAAAACTTACATTACGAAAATTCTTTCTTTTTAAACTTGAAATGAACTGTGAGAAAGTTGAAATGTGTTATTTTTAGTAATATTTTTTATTTCTCTTGTACTAATTTTCTGGAGGTTGGATAGGGTTGAAAATTTTAATGAGATATTCGGAGAGATCTTCTAAATTCGAAAAAGTTCGACAATCTTTATAAAACGTATATTCTGATTGAATATTTTTAATTCATTTTTCTTATTTTTTTTTTAATTCGACGGCACGTTTGGCGTAGTGAGTGAGCAATTGGCTGCTGCGCTGCGTGTCGCGGGTTCGATTCCCGCACGGGACAACTAAAATTGTTCCGGGTCCGGGTGTTTGTGCATGTGTAATCAGTGTAATGAATGTTTGTAAACGCACCCACGATACAGGAGTAATTCCTAGAGTGGGGCAACGTTTAAAAAAAAATACGTCTCTGTACTCGCTGGTCTGACCTGATTCAAGATTGAAACTAAAAGAGATTGCATTTTTTTTTTCCAGATGCATTAATTAGCACCCTCAGGACGGGAGTGAAACCAAGGGACTTTCGATAAAATAAACCAATTAGATTTTGCAATAGATACCTAGTTATAACGAAATTAATCACATTTTTTTATTGCTACTAACCAGGGCCGGATTTAGAGGTCCAGAGCCCTCGGGGCAACAAGGGAGCGGAGGCCCTCGCCCCAAATTATTTTCCAAATAAAGTAAACAATTTCTTTTCAGTCGAGTTTTTCAATAAATAATTTATTGTGAAACCAAGTAGATTCCTTTAGTATTGAACAAACACATATAAATATAAACGGAAACAGGAATTATCTGAAATTAATTTTTAGGGTTAACGAACGGAACCTTTCGAGCTTTTTTCGCCGAAAAATCGTTGATGATTTCTTTTTGATGATGATTTGAAAGATTTTTTTCCGAAGTCTCTATTGTGGAGGGCCCCCGTTTATGGAGGCACCGGGGCTTTCGCCCCGGTTGCCCTCCCCTAAACCCGGCCCTGCTACTAACGCTACAGAAAAATAAATCTTTTCATGAATATATACTTCAAAATCGATACCACATTTTGGATTCTTTCCGAACTTTCTAAACTTTTTCTAATAACATTTATTATACATATTATTCTCGTGGGCGGGTTTTTAATGAAAGTTTATTTTTATATTATAGGTATGTACTTTACCAGGTTTTTATGTTATAGTTTGATAATAATTACTGTTCTGCAAATATTTTCTGATATTCACAGAAAGAGGTTTTTATCTGTATTTATGTATATGTAGGTATCTGTACTATAGTTTGTATGTTGTCATGTAATTTCAAATCCACTAAACCGATTTCAAAAAATATTTATCTTTTAAATTATTTTTGTGGCTACGTCTCATGCATTCATAATTATATGCGTGGGCGATGCCAAGTGCAGAAACAAATACTAATTAAAGTGTCAACAAAACATTTGAAGTAGTTTTAAATATTACAAACAAATACAAAGAATAATGTGTACTTAAATGAAAAATAAAACAGAAATGTACCAATAAAGAATATTACTATTTTCAGTGTTTTCTAGGTAATATAACCTAACCCACGGATACTTTGTCCCTTCAAAGTGAACTTAGTACTAGCACTAACAGCGGTATCGTACTAAAGTAAACGTTTAATACCTTCACATAAATTTTGAAGACTTGCGCAGTAATTAATACCTAACTTACAGCCGCACTCGTAGATGTCACTCAGTAATAACTAATCATTAACTTTAACCGTCTAACTTATAAAGTCAGATTAATATTTAATCTGCTGTTTAGCAACGGATTAGAAAACAATCTCACTATAAATGCTGTTTAGCGTTAATCCGACGTTAAGTCAGTAGCTTAATCAGCAAAATATGACGTTAAGTAAGGATTAGGTGAGAAATGGTTAAACTTCATATTACAGGTTTTTTATAAGTAAGACGGTTAATGTCTTACAATTAACTGCGTTATTAACTTCTACTGATTGACTGCAAGACCTACGGCTGTGCCAATCCTGGGGCCTTATTCATCTTCATCTGCCTAGCCTTTCCCCAACAATGTTGGGGTCGGATTCTAGTCTAACCAGATGCAGTTGAGTTGTGATTTACATGGAGCGACTGCCTATCTGACCTCTACAACCCAGTTACCGGGTAACACGATACCTCTTCTGTCTCCCGCTTGCTATGGAGGGAAGTGGAAACTATGTTTTTTTCTACTCCTCCGCTATTCTTTTCTGATTAATTTCGTAGCGGGTTCCAAAAGAGTTAAATTCATTTCTGGGACTCGTCGAGCTTCATTGCCTCGACGCTTTTCTCGTGGTCACTACTGTTGATGCTGGCTTTCAGGCGTTGCAGTGGTAGGGAATAGTCTGGCAGGCTTGTCCTGCCTAAAATAAAATAACACGATACCTACTGGTAATAAGGCACCTGCCTCTCGTGTACGAGTGTGCTGGTTCGAAACCTGGCAAGTACCAATGTGACTTTCAAATAAGTCATATGTACTTTCTAGTATATCTAAGACAACACTGCTAACGGTGTAGGAAAACATCGTGAGGAAACCTGGACTTCAAAAGTCTGAAATCGCCAATCCGCCTTGAGCAAGCGTGGTGATCAATGCTCATGCCTTCTCTGTGTGAGAAGAGGCCTGTGCCCAGCAGTGGGACAATATATAGGGTGATGATGATGATGACGATGATGAACTCCTGGTAAGGCTGGTTGTCAGACTTTCTGGCTTCTGACTACCCGTAACAACTGTCCTGCCTTATTATGATTCGTCATTCGTTCGTTCGTTATTCGTTACTATTCGTTGACATTTGTGAGTGCGGCAGTTAATGTAATAATCACCTTAGGTTAGTCTAGTTAAGTTTCAAGACTAGTGAATCATTAATAGTTAAGAATGCAGAATGAAACGGTAACCTGTGCTTCAGCCATGATTATACGTTACAAATTGTGAGAATTTTGCAATACGAGCGAATTACAATTCCGACCTTCGTTAAAATTAAATAGTACAAGTTTGACCTTTAACCTTCAAAATTATCTATCTATACATATAAAATGCTTTGTCCTGAATGACTGACGGATCAACGCACAGCCTAAACCGCTCGTAGAGACCTGAAACTTCGAGGGTGTGTTCTTTGTATGTCATAGGCATACGATAAGAATGGATTTTCCGAAATTCTACCCCTAAGTGGGCAAAGTTTGTATGAAACTTTGTCATTTTTAATTTGAATTCGTATAACCCCCCGGGCGAAGCCGCTAATAAATGCAAAAGTTTGTGAGGATATATAAATATATGTTTGTAACTATTTCACGCACTAATTACTGAATAGATTTGGAACAAGCGATGGTAATTATCTTCGAGTATTTGATACGACTGCCCCATTGGCCGTCGATTCGATTCCCAGGACGGGCAAAGTGTTACTTGGTCTTAGTCTTACTAGTTTTTCTAAATTCCTAACTTGCTGTTTCCCGCGGTTTCACCCACATTCCGAGGGAACTACTTCACGCACCCGGGTAAAAAGCCTATATCCTTCTCCAAGGTCCCTTCTATCTCCGCATCAAATTTAATCGAAATCGGTTTAGAAGATACAGAGATTACCCCTACAAACTCACAAAATACATATTAGTAAGGATGATAATTTTCATTCAATCATCATCTGCCTAGCCTTTTCCCAACTTTGTTGGCCCAGTTACCGGGGTAACTGGGTTGTGGAGGTAACACGGTACCCCTTGGTAAGACAGGTTATCAGACTTTCTGGCTCTTGACTACCCGTAACGACAAATGTACAAATGAAAGCCGGGACCAACAGCTTTACATGCTTTCTGAGCCACGGAATATCTTGGTATGACATAGATGGTCGTCCATCCACGGAAAGACCGCGCCAAGCGCAGCTTAACTTTTCATCGGTCGAACCGTGCGGCTGTTACTTAACCACGAGCTCCTCTTATTAGATTAGGTTATTCAATCTGTATCAAAATGAATGAAACCGCGTTTAAAGGCTAGTTCAACCCATTTCTATACATTACTAGGTCCTATATTATTAACCTTAGGTATTTCGGCGATAATGATTGTGCACGCCACTTAATAGCTTTGCATTTAAGCAATTACATGACCGCTATCAATTTTGTATGCAATTCCATTCCCATTGAATTCGTGGGGCACCGTACACCTGACTTGCGAACAATTTTCCCAAATGCAATTATAATTAGAACCTTTGTGATAGTTATTAGCAAGAAATTACATGTCATTTCATTTCAGGAGTCGTGGTGGTTTCGTGGTTGAGGCATCTCATGTACGAGTATGCGGGTTCGAAAACTGGTAAGTGCCAATGCGACTTTTTGTTTATTTCATATGTACCTCTTAAGTTTATATTAAACACCACTTACTAATGGTGTAATAAAACATCGGGAGGAAACCTGGACTAGAAAGTCTGAAATCGCCAATACGCCTTGAGCATACGTGGTGATCAATGCTCATGCTTTCAATGTATGAGAAGAGGCCTTTACCCAATAAGGGGTAATAAATGAGTCGATAATGATGATTGAAATTTAGGCACTAGTTGAGTAAAACTAAGGGCTCAACAATCAATATCGGTTTAGTCATTGAAAATATGCCTCTTAAAAGCTAATGGCCGCCATATTACCCGCGTACTACTAAGAAAACTATTTCATGTCTGACGAAAAAACTGTCCACATTCATTTATTTCCCTGGGTTCATACTATGTCTATGGTGTCAAAGCATGTCATGGGACATCAATGAAAAGTTCGAAACTTCATTCAAATACTTGCAATTAATATTTTCTTTTGTGTGTTAATACAACAAAACATTGTTCTTCAAACACACATTTTATGTAGAAATAAGTAGCGTTATCTAACGATAAAACGATAACGATAACGATCAACATAGATGTCGCCACAGAATCCCCGGAACGCAAAAGGCGAAGAAGGGAACATGGATGCGTTTTAGTAAGTACGTCTGACACTTCATTCGTGGAGTTTTAGTAAGTATGAGTCTGACACTTCATGGGGAGTCATTTGACAACATCCCATGCCTAAAAAACACTCTTTGAAACTAACTCTTGAGCTCTCTACCCACCCAATATAGTAAGTTCTGCCGCGTTGTAACTGACCCGCTTCTATAGGTAAGGTTCAGTACGTAACTGTGGCCAATTTAACGGCTCATTAGCCGTGCTCTTTGGCGGTGGCTCTTAGCCGAGGTTAACTTAACCGTGATTGATCGAGCACTAAGTTCAACGGTTCTGTATGTCGAGTAATTTGGTCGTGGTACGTAAAATAATAGATGATGATGAATAATTAATCCGAATTTACTGTTGAACTGTTTTTAATTTAATTAAGATCATTAAACATTCAATCCTCTTTTTAATTAAATAAAGAAAAAAAATACGAGCCTCTGAATAAAAAATGTGTTTAGAAAATTAAAAATTCTAGATATAAATTAAATCCTATGTCGATGAATCGAATAACATTCCGGCTACTTTTTGAATTAAGAATGAAAAAAGAAAAATAAACAAGCGTTCTATTTTTTTTAATGATCAAAAATTCTTATTTTTTTTTTAATAAACTAAACTAAACGCGCAGAAAAAAGATTGTACATATTACTCAGCATGAGTTCTAAATCCGAAACAGACGGTTTATATCTCGTGTTACGTAGGACTTATTCAAGGAATTATTCAAAGATGACTGGCCTAAAACATAAATAAGCCCCAGTTTTACAACAGATCCCTGTTCGCGACCAGTTCTAAACGCAGGCAGACTGAAACAAATAGGGCTGTAATAAATTGCGCTAACGACTGGATTCGGCTAGTTAGAGCTGTCCAGTTGTGGATTAAATTATACATGCCATTGCAGCTTAAGTGCCGTGCTGTGGTGACAAGCTCATTACCGAAACATTAGCATTGTTAAACATTAACTAGTGTTAGATGCGGCGAACACTGTCACGGTGATTATAATCATAATTAATTTAAATAAATCTAATCTTTTGTCATACATTTAACCAGTATTTGTGTGTATAAAGAATGAAGGATATTTTTTAATGCCCTGTTTTAGTTTACCTATCCTAATTAATCCTAGCGAATACCTTTAAATACGATAGAAAGTTTTTTTTTTTTTATGTTTAAACGAGTGAACCAATTTTGATGAAATTTGACATAGAGATATATGGGACCCTGGAGACGGTTATAGGATTCCCGTGGATATTCCGTGGATTAAAGCGCAAATAGCTAGATGAAATAAAACTCAAGTTTATTTTAATGTCAGATATTTCGCTGGCCCCGGGCAATAAAGCGGTAATATACAAAATCGAATTTTACAGGAAAAATAAAAGAAGCAAATTTGTTTATAGTGCAGCGTACAGTGATCCAACACAGGCGTTCAAAATGTCAAATGAAAGCTAATTTTTTTACCAATATAACCTTTTAAAAATAATTGTTATGGTATAAATATTTAATGAAATAACTGAAAAAAATTATAATACAAATTATAGACGATACTGTTTCAATTGCAACATCATTAATGACTTTATAAACACACCGACCACTGATATTCAAGAATGTAAGAAAATAATACGACGTAATTTCCACTTTAGATCTCGAGCGTACCAGCCGATTACCACCTTCTTCACGGAAATTTTGTAGCCAAATCTTAGCTGTATCATCCACTATCGCTATTTTATTTTAATACGTTTATTTCCAAAAAACGCGGTTAAATTTATTACTGTTATTCTTTGTTTAGAAATTAAGTGTAAAGATGTTCACCGGTTTTTTGTGTAATGTTTCTTAGAGTAATGCAATAATACATAACTTAGTCGTAAGAGAATTTTCCATGCAATAAAGCTGTTATTGTAATTTACTCTAGAGAAATATTATTTTAAAAATCTGAAAAAAATAAGAGTGATAGATTGATACTCAGGGAAGCTAAAAATCAAATAACATTAAAAAGGGCGTAACCGGTGTTTACCGCTATATTGCCCGGGGCCAGCGATTTGTCTATTTGATTTTTCCTTTTTGGTAAGTTGGTTAAAAATTCTAGATAATGTAAAAAATATAGCAACAAAATGACTAAAATCTTTAGCCATATCAACTCCAAACTTTCCTAATTTGGTATTAGAAGATTTTTTACCGAACGTATTTACGTACCATCAATCCAATCGACATATTTACAAATCCTTTCGGTACTTTATCACAAGTTATGACTTCTCATTGATCTGAAAAGCTATTAAAACTGATACCTCTATTTTCATTATCAAAAAAAAAAATAAAAAAAAACTTACCACGCAATTTTTAATCAAAAATCTCTCCAACTATTTAAGTTTATTTGGTACCACAAAAAAAAACATCTGCAATGAAACTACATCATTAGGCTG
Source organism: Pyrrhia umbra (assembly GCA_963891755.1). Lineage (NCBI taxonomy): Eukaryota > Metazoa > Arthropoda > Insecta > Lepidoptera > Noctuidae > Pyrrhia > Pyrrhia umbra. The sequence goes on along the minus strand of OY982934.1, from coordinate 1,150,400 downwards.
TAGAGACCTGTGGCCCTTGCCTAACGATCCCAACAATGGCTGGTGTCAATTAGGAGGATTCGGACCGATTAGATGATCGCACGCGGGATTTTCTGCCCTATTAGTGTAAAAATAGACTCTAATGTGATAGTTCTAAGAAGGTTTTTTTTATACGAAACTTAGGAACTTGATACAATACTTTATATTAGAGAGAAATTGCCAAGTATAATTTTATTATTACCTATAAAATTCTTTGTCCTGAATGACTGACGCGACTTAGGCTGTGCGTTGATGCACAGCCTAAGTCGCTGATCGTAGAGATCTGAAACTTGGAGGGTGTGTTCTTTTGTGTGATCCGATAAGAAAGGATTTTGCAAATTTCTGTTCCTAAGGGGGGGGCAAAGTTTGTATGAAACTCTGCCATTTTTAATTTGAAGTCATTTAGCCCACAGCGGAGAGCTATCTATACTAATATTATAAAGAGGAAACCTCCTCCCGGCCCTAAGTAAAATCTTCGAAAGAATTATGCTAGATCAGATGTTAAGTCATTTTAATTTAAATAATATATTACACGACCGTCAATTCGGCTTTACGAAGGGTAGGTCTACTACGGACGCCAGCGCTCGACTAGTCACTCAGATACTAGATGCCTGGGAGAACTCACAGGATGCTATAGGTATATTCTGCGACCTCTCCAAGGCATTCGACTGCGTAGACCATGAAACACTTATTTCTAAGCTGAATCACTACGGAATTCGTAATAAAGCTCTCGAACTTGTTTTATCCTATCTGTCAAACAGACAGCAGAAAGTAGAAGTTAGCGGCTCAACATCTTCAGGGACAGTAGTTAAAATGGGCGTGCCTCAGGGCTCAATACTGGGTCCATTTCTGTTCTTAGCTTATATTAATGACCTACCATATATGATGTCTGAAATTTCTGATGTAATTTTATTCGCAGATGACACTTCCCTTGTTTTTAAAATAAATCGAAAAGATTCTAATGTCATACATGTCAATGATAGCTTAGTAACTCTCTCGAAATGGTTCGCAGCCAACAATTTGTTATTAAATGGCTCCAAAACTAAATGTCTAAAATTCTGTTTACCCAATGTGACTACAGTACAAACTAACATAATGCTCGACTGTAACAAATTAGAGTTAATTAATAATACTGTTTTTCTGGGGATTACCATTGATAGTAAATTACAGTGGGGTAGCCACATATCTGCCCTATCAGGGCGTCTTAGCTCTGCTGCTTTTGCAGTCAGAAAAATTAGACAACTGACCGACATAGCTACGGCCAGGCTCGTTTACTTCGCCTATTTCCATAGTTTGATGTCGTATGGCATACTGTTGTGGGGGGCAGCAGCTGATGTTCAATCTATTTTTGTGTTACAGAAAAGGGCAATTCGTGCGATCTACGACATGGGCCCTCGCGAATCTCTTAGAGACTTCTTTAAAGAAACTAACATACTTACTTTGCCTTCATTGTACATTCTTGAAAATATTATGTTTGTACGTAAAAATCTTCAGAAGTTCACAGTTAAAAGTGACATTCACAATATTAACACACGTAATAAACATAAAATAGTAGTTCCAAAATTTAGACTCACTAAGTCAAATAAATCATTCTTAGGGAACTGTGTACGCTTTTATAACAAGCTGCCTAAATGTATCCTTGATCTTACAGATAAAAAGTTTAAAAATGTTGTCAAATCAACACTTATAAAAAGAGCCTATTATAAAATCCAGGACTTCATTGACGATAAGGATGCGTGGCGTTAATAACTTATTTTCTGCACAGGTGGCTTCCCTGGCGACCAGTAAACTACTCGAAACATTATTTATATTGCTAAATTTAAATTGTAATTTAATTATTTCATTATTTTTTTTGTATAGCATCATTTGAATTGTATAACTTTCTCAGAGATAACCTGTACTGTAAAAAGACTATTGTAAACATTTCCTTTTGAAAAGAGTGTCTATGGAGTTTCTTGCCGGTTCTTCTCCATAAGACCCACTCCTTGGAACCGTGCAACTAGCTTGACGTTTCATAAGTGCCTGCAAAGACCTATTTGAAATAAAAACATTTGAATTTTGAATTTTTGAATTTTGAAAAATTTGTTTGTTTGTAGGGTTTTAACTCAAAAACCTCTGGACCAATTAAAAAAATTCTTTCACCATTAGAAAGCTACATCTTTAGGAAGCGTCATAGGCTATATTTATTTCCAGAAATAATTAGGGATCCCTACTAAAACTTGAATAATGTAACCCAAGGTGTAAAAAATGACCACGCGTGCGAAGCCGCGGGCTGAAAGCTAGTCTTTGATAAACAGAAAAGCTTGAAGGTATTTCCACACAAAATTGTTTTTTGTGAATTCGTTCGTTTATAATATTAGTACAAACAAATTTTGAAGGCATTTATAAAAATGAGTTTAAAAAGTGAAACATTATTTTTAATTAAAACATTTGGCTTCATTCATGGATACGTTATTGGGTTTAATCAAAAGCTTTAAATACATTCCGCTTAGTCACAGTTTATTTGTAAATTTTATTTTATTCGATCAATACACAATATGATCCATTTGAAACCTTGCAAATACTTATAATAAAGGTACTTACATAAAAATTCGGCAGAAATATTACCCTAAATTTTTATCAAAACAACTTGATGACTACTTAAACATTCTGTTTTTTTTTAAAACACAACTATTATTTTAAAATCAAACATGTTTTTAAAATTAGAATACTATAGTCTTTACCAACTGATTTTACGAAACTTAAACAAAGTCGTAACCTATTTTGTGCTAATTAACAAAATGGCGTAAGGAATTTAGGCATTTATGTCAATTTCATGTTCGAAACATCATCATTCATCATTTAATGCCATTTTATTTATCTATGTGGGTAAATTAGAACGAAATAGGTTATGAGTTTGTTTTCATTTTTCGTAAAATCATTATGGTAAGTACTGACTATTATAATTAAATCGCAAATTCACACGTCTATCAAAATTACACTATCGGTCCTAATGTATACCACAATATTAGTTTTACAAACGATCAAGGGTTATTTCTTTTCCCGCAATCTCACTTGCAGGAGATGTCCGGAGATGGCTCGCAGCGCAATGTCCACCTTCAGCTGAAGGTTGTCGGCTTCTGAACTGAACTCTAGGTCCCTCACACAATGCGCCAACACCGTCTTAAGTATCGCCATTGCATACTTCTTACCTGATAAAAAACATCGATTCTTGAAAAGTGAAAATAATATGTCTGTCTATTAGGCTTTCAATGTAGAACGACTGAACCGATTTGGGTAAACTTTGGTATGGAGATAGTTTGAAACGTGGGGAAGAACGCAGAATGCGGGGGATGAAGCGGGTGCGTGGAGTTTCCTCGTGATGGATGAAACCGTGGGATAGAGTTAGTTAAAATTTTAAACCATGCATGTAGAAATACCAGGGGCCGTACCACCAAATGTTTTTGCAATTATTAATCAGGTTTGAGAGCGAAACACAGCTACTAACACCTACTAGCGTTGTCGCTTTTTCACAACGAAAATATTCCTGCTTTGGTACGTCATCTTAAGGCCCCTATAGAGTAGAACAGCTATTATATTATTACCATCGCTGTCATTAAGACATCATATTTTTATACCATTGAAGTTATTTTACTCATCAGCTTAATTGGGAGCAATAACTTTAAAGTAATTAAATTTTTCCTGTTGAGTGTGAATGTTTCAATGACTATTAAAATCTGTAATTAAACCATTTATTTTATGACTACCAATAAATTAAATGATCTTATATCAAAGAGTTAATTATTCAAAGTGATCGTGCACGTTGTTGTTTATAACTTAGGTACTGAATCTATTCAGGCTAGGAATAATAAATTATTATCCGATATGATTCTTATCAAAAACAACATCGCAAAAAGATAATAGTGCCTTGAGAGTGTTCATCGTTCAATTTTAACACATCTTGATCACAACTTACATTTCGTCGTTGCGCGTGCAAAACCGCGAAAGAGCAGTTTGTAAATACCGCGTAACAGAAAAAGGCGCAAAATTACACATCGCGCTAACTAATTTATTACCTGAATTAGGTTTATTTAAACGTCGCAGAATTAATATAAGGAGTACAATTAATTTGTCACAAAGGAGTTGCTATAAAGTTAAGTCGATAAAATTACAGTTAAATGGCTAAAATATTAAGTTTTCGCTGCCGCCTGCAATATAGTGAAAAATCTGATACGCGATATTTACAAACTGCTCTTACGCGGTATTGCAACGACGATTTGAGAATAATGTATGAACATGACTTACCAATGCAAGCTCGTCTGCCGTAACTGAAGGCAAGGAAGGCAGCAGGCTGGCCAGGCGGCTGGCCCTCCAACCAGCGCTCTGGTCGGTACACCTTCGCGTCAGGGCCCCACGCGCGCTCCGACCGGCCCGCGCCCCACGTATTTATACCGACAGCTGTACCCTTGGGGATTGTGAAGGATTCTGCAACATTTGAAAAAAGAGGGTTGTTATAAGTTTGACGTCAATGTCTGTCTGTTTGTCATTGTAGCCCTAAAACAGATGGACCGACTTCGATACGGTTTTTTTGATTTGAACGCCAGTTTCCTTGCAGTGGTTATTAGCTATGTTTAGTTAATATCGATCCAGCAGTGTAAGAGCTCTTTTCTAAAATGATTGAAGGCATTTTTGCGTAGGGGGTTTTTTAAATTTTGGGTTAATACTTGTTGTATAAGAGAAAAAGACATATTGGGCTGAATGCTAGAAGAACATTCCAAATCTTTAGTTTTAAGAATGTAATGCAGTACATACTGAGCTGCAGGTCTCTGTCAGCGTACCGCATGACGCCGGGGACAGGTGGGTACAGACGCAGCGTCTCATTGATGATGGCCTCGCAGTACACCATCCGAGACAGGTCTTCCTTGCTGACGGGACGGTTGCTGTCTCCGAATATACTCCTCAACCTGGAGGAAACATGTTTTCTTTGTAAAGCTATTTTGATCTACCATCTAAATCATCTCTGTACATAGTAAGTTGATGGTTGCTTTCACACTTATTGGAGAAGATAATTTTGAAGATAGTACGGTGTGAAAAATTTGACCAAAACACGGTAATGCTTTCATTTAGAACCACAATTATTTCCGACTAGGTATGTACCATTTGCTTAAGCAGGTTATTAAGGCGAGGCATCCCTGAAAACCGTAGTTTTGTTTTGCGTTTTATTCGTTGATAACATGGATTTAAATTTTGAAAAAAATATATAAAACAGTTCATACTTTGATCTAGGTGATTCGGCCGTTCGATACACGATTACGTGTATTTGGCTGCATCCAATTTAATCGCAAAGACAAGTCTAAATGGTGATCTAAAACCCATTTCATTTGAGTAATATTAGGCTTTGAACAATAAAACTTATACCATAATAAAGGTCGTAAAAAATGTGACAAAAAACGGCCGACATAATTTGAAATATGAAAATACCTATACCACTAATTCCAAAATCAAGTGTTTTCATCTTCTAACGCGCTCGCGCCGTGTGATTTAGTCCCGAGCGGAACGCGTTGGAGGTCGGACGTATGCCAATTTTTGCGAAACCGCCCCACCCCCGCTAAGTTTTGTTACTCAACTGGCTGAGTCGAAAATAATTTGTAAAAATAATACCTTTATAGAGTTTAGTTGTATATAATTATTGTTAGTTATTTATTAGGTAGGTCTAGTAGTAATAGTAATTAAGTTAAGAAAATGGGCAAAACTAAAAATAAAAATAGGTTGTCATAGTTAGCTCTACGAATGCTGAATAAACAAAAAAGGTATGGATGCTTTGACAATATGTATTATTATAATATATCTACATTATATTATGCTTCAATTTACTAAGTAGGTAGAGGTACCATGCGAAATAGATTTACAAAATCTATACTAATATAATAAAACTGAAGAGTTTGTTACTTTGTTTGAACGCGCTAATCTCAGGAACTACTTGTACGATATGAAAAAATATTTCAGTGTTAGATAGTCCATTTATTGAGAAAGGCTATTGGCTATATATTATTATCATCACGCTAAAACCAATAGGAGCGGAGCACCACTATTCCACGATGACGAAGTCGCGGGCAGAAGCTAGTATGTGTATAAAACAGTTGAATTTACCACCCTATGTATACCTCAATGTCCTATGGTAATAAAGTAAATAAAGAAGTCACGCGCGCAAAAAGCTATAACGGTTTATTTTTCGCGCGGAATAAATTTACCAATCCCAACAACTGTATAAAACAGACCAATTTGAACCTTATGCGCCTATGATTAAAGCCCAGACATGCGCAAATCTTAAAATGGTTTATTATTCTCAAAAATTACAAATATTACAGCCGGGTCGCCGCTGTGTTATTCCGGGTGTTTTTATTTTGTTTATTAGCCTGGATAGATTTAGTTTATAATATTTGTTATTTGCCTATACTTCATGTAAAATAAGATTAGAAAAACTTCCAAATTCTTTTTGCAGCTTATTAAAACCGATTTTAAGTTCTATTCCGTTCTGATAAGGATGGTGTTGATAGCAAAATAATGTTTACAATAACAAATATATTCTGCATTCTGTTTTTGTCATGTCACCTTAGCAATAGAGCTCAACATCGTTTGAACAAACGGTAAATAGCATGCGTTTAAATGTTTAATCTCTTACTAATTGGAGTATAGGCACAGATTACTAAATTGTTACTACGTAACAGATACATCTCTTCAATACAAAATCGAAAAAACCTACGCTATAATCTTAATAATAATACCTGCTGTTCGCAGCGAGCAAAAATGTACCATAAGCACGTATCAAAGAGTTGAGATTGCTTTGCCCTGTGCTGCAAGCGCGTATTCGAACGAATGCGCTAGGGTTGTACTACGAGTAGTCAGATGATTTTGGTAAACACGAATATTGCATAAAAAAAAACATTTTTTTGTGGATCAAATATGTTTCAGATTTATAAAATGATGGATACATTTTTTCCTGTCTTTGAATTCACGGTTATTAAATTTAATCGTTGAAAATATCCTGAATCTCGTAAATAATTTATCATTTGTTAGTCGTAGAAAATTTTTCATTAGCTTTTTGACTTTGACACCCATCCACTACAAAATAATTACGTGGTTTCGGCATTTCGATAAGTAAGCGCGGGAAACGTGCCATGCGTGAGCTCGGCCGGCGTGCGGCAGCCCTCTGTCGCTTGTATCAGTATCTACTATTGCAGGGTTGGGGAGTATTTGAATTACTTGTAATTAAAATACGTACTTCTTTAAAATGTAATTTGTAATTCGTATTTCAAATAATTGACGCCGAGGTATTTTGTAATTTGTATTTCAAATACTTGAGGCTTCAAATTACATTTTAACATTAAAATACATTTAGCAGGTTCTCTTTAGCAGGTTTTATTGGCTCTCCAACGAGAGGCTGTTTGTCATTTAAAAATCTAGTGTTCATGAAAAGAAATTCTGGTCTACTGATTAATTAATCTTGTTTTCCTCTGCTTTTCAGCCCGTGCTGGTATAGATTTACTTGTTTTGTAATTTGTATTTCGTATTACAATTAAAATTAGCTAAAAAACTGTATTTTGTATTTTATATTTCAAATACTTTACTTAAAGATATTTTGTATTTCGTATTTTAATTACCTGCGATACAGTATTTTGTAATTTGTATTTCAATTAAAGCAAAGCATGTATTTTGCCCAGCCCTGACTATGCGAAGGGGTAGGTATATAATGCGTGGTCTTGAGCGAGTGTCGGACGCATGCTAAAGTTCGTGACCTCATGAGCGACGCGCTAGCGCTCGCGTTTCCCGCGCATCGTATTTTTAGACGTCGTTTCGTGTGCCTTGCGGGGGCTGAGGTAAGCGTTGAAGGCCTACAGGCTCGAGCGCAGCCGGCCTTAAAGCAAGGGAAGATATAAGATTGCATAACAGATGCGTTATTTCGATGCTTGTTTTCAGATTGTCATTAAAATACAATTAAACTCGTGTAGAAGTACTTACTCAGCATACATTTTGTCCTGTATCTTTGGCTTGCAGCCGATCATCAGCAACGTGTAGAACAAGGTGGAGGCGACGGTCTCCTGGCCGCCCACGATGATGGTGTCAACCTCCGACTTGATCTGCTGCTCCGTCAGGCTAGGGTCTGTCTCCCTCAGCTCCATCAAGATGTCCAGGAATGCCTTGAACTTTGGCTCTGAGTCGGAGTTTTTTTTATAATTATGTGTGTTGTCATAATATTGTTTTTTATAATTCAAAATGCAAAACTCAAAAACTGCCGTATTTGGTGTACGATTGAGAGTTCTCAAAACTATTCGGGTAAAGGTCTCTCACTGTTTTTATACCTACTTTCAAAATTATACATAGGTATTGATGTTTATAATGATATTTTTTAATTTATTATTTTTATCAAGTAATTGTGAAGATAATTTAAAAACGCCGCTCTTACCAGAGTTATTTTCGCCCATTTTGCCTTTCTCAGTGTTTTTACGGTCAAGTTTTCTCTTTTTCATCACCTGTTACCATAAAAAAATGTTATGCGGTATGAACATAGTACTAGCTACTATGATAAGATACTTGGTATACTTATGTATTTCTATTTACGTCTTTGTATGGTAATTTACTTTCAGAAATGCTTAAAAAAATATATGAAAATCTTACGGTGTCTGAAACATTATGCAGAACAGCGACGCACTTGGTCATCTCCCTGTGCGCGGGGGTGAGCCTATAGATGCAGTCTGGATGGACCAGCACGTTCAGACCTCTCGTAATCATCAGCTCCAGGCACCGGTTGAACGCCTCGTAGTACTCCGTGGTAACTATGCTCTCTGATATCTTCGACACGCCTAGAGCAGTTTCTGACAAAAAAAAATGCATTTGTAATTAGATGAAATTATACCCACCGATACTAGCACCAATACTGTTGAAGTCAGATTACAGAAATGCTACTTGATGGCAGAAAAAGGAGAAATAGATATGTTGGCAGTACCTTCATCTCCTGATGAACTCCTTCACATGGAACTGTACTTACTTGTTGCTACATTTTCTACATTTTCGTGACTTTGAGTTATTTTAACTCAAAGTCACGAAAATGTAGCCAGCGCAGTCCAGCCCTAACACAAATGCTTGAAATAGTACTACGAGTATAAGTCATCATCAACAACTGAAACATGGCGGAGGTCAACATCGTGAAGAAAACAACAAAAAAATTAAACCAGGGATATCCACGACACGAAAGATAGCAGCCATTCCATAGACGAAAATGCTCCATCCGGACAGTCATCCAGACTGATTTATGAATTGATGACTGAAGCAAACTAAATATAGTGTATGAGGAAAAACTCACGGCAGATAGTCTCCAGTGTGGTATACGCCAGGTATTTGTGTATTATATCAAAGGGTTCCTTCCCCACTTCAGTCTTCAGATTCTCCACCAGCTTGTACGCCTGTGCATTGAACACTCCCAGATAGCCGTCCACCACGGAGCTGGTGAATGTTCCTGATAATATCTTGATGTTATGCTTCCACACCACACCTTTAATTTAACGGGAAATTTATTTTATTAAATAGGAACACCTGGGTTAGACAAGTGGCAAAAACGCTAGTAGAATAGAAAACAAAATGTATGGCAATGACAGATAGCTAGTCGTAAACGAATGTCATTCCCATACATTTTGTTTTCTATTCTACTAGCGTTTTTAGCTTCTAACCCCCTGTTTGATATTCTTTTTAGGGATGGAATTTTTTATTAAGTAACAAAAGGCGTGCGCGGTAGCTGTAGCGATATATTATGCATGGAAATTTTTGAAAAAGTTTTGGAGATACATTGAAAGAGTAATGAATAGTTTTTAAACGGATATGTGAAGTATTTGCCCTCAGAATCCAAGCTAAACTATAGTAAACAGTAAGTTTTTATAAATGCTTTGCTAACCAGGTGCAGTGACCAGTCCATCTCCGAGCCACACCCTGCCGAAGCTGTAGTAATAGGGCTTCTCCACGAACGCGTTGGTGATGGCCTTCACGTCGTCTGGGTCATGAGTCACTGTACAAAATATACAGAAAATTAAACTATGTAGTGGTTTAAATTTAATATCGATAAGAAAATCATCATCTCACCAAAAACATTAATGATTAAAAAGGCGTCAAGTTCCATATTATTATAATTATGGTATGGTGGCTTCATCAACAAAAAACTTCTTATCTTTAACAAAGATAGGCGCGAAAAAACATAACCCTTTCCTTGCAGTTGGGTAAAAAGGTTGCCAAGTTTTGACTTTGACTTTAAGAATAGTCAAATCATTTACACAATGCAAATAACTTATCATCTATTGAAGTTCAACATTTGCCCTGGGTAGTATTCACATTATTGTGTTATAAGTTAAAAGATACCAACCTAGGTGGAAGAATAACACTCCTTATTGGTGGCTGTCGTGTAAAAAGATGAACAACTGAGCTGAACACAAACCTACGAGCATTATTGATATGATGCCTAAATAAATGCCTTGTAAACTTACCCAGAATAGAACAGGGTCCCAACCAGAGCACGAATGGCAACATGGTATCGTCACATATTTGCGATATTCTGTCCAAATGTTGGAATAAAACTGGAAAATAAATATTTATTGAACTGTTAACATTGTATGAAGTGTAATTTGCAAGAAATTTTGGGAAATTACTGTTATATGTATATAATATCACGGGTGCCCCAACTTCGACCCAGGGCATACATAGGCCTGTTTTAGCCTCAGTGGCGTGCGATGGCAGGTCAATGTCCAGGGGGGTTAGACAAGTGGCAAAACGCTAACGCTAACGCTACGCTCAATGTATGGGAATGACATATAGCTAGTCGTAAACGAATGTCATTCCCATACATTGAGCGTTAGCGTTAGCGTTAGCGTTAGCGTTAGCGTTTTGCCACTTGTCTAACCCCCCAGTAATGGACATTCACGGGCTGATGATAATGATAATAAATAGCCTGTTTCACTACTTTTAGAGAAAAACATCTAACAGATTCATTCATGATTAAATTTTATTTTTTTAAATTATCTGGCGAAAAAAGTTCCCACTTCTAAGTTGCACTAATGAATTATGTTGCAGAAATTCCAACCAACATACTTACGTCTACCGTCTCCAAGCACCTGATGTATATTGCCAATGAAAGGCAGCAGCGGATACGTCGGCAACCCTGCGAACTTGCTGCGCGCGCGCCGCTCCTGACGCCACAGGAGCGCGCATGCGCACAAGACGAGCACGCACACTATGTACACCCATAGCGGCATCTAGATATTGGAAACAGGCACCTTACCATGACGTGCCAAAGCAGGAATAATTTCGTTGTGAAAGAGAGACGGCGCTATATAACGTTAGTAGCGATGTCTCGCTCTCACACTTGAATAGTGATTGCAAAAATAGATGGTCGTACGGGCTCAGGATACCGTAAAAGTCCCACTGCTGGGATTGCGAATGTTTTATCGATATTGGACTTGATTTATCAGGTAGGTATACCTACTCTCCCTTACTGGACCAGCAGAAGTCCATATTGACCTACTAATATTTTAAAAGCGAAATTTGTGAGGATGTATGTATGTGAATTTGTTACTTTTTCAAAAAAACTACTCAATGGATTTGTATGAAATTTGGTACACACAGCGTTGATAACCTGGATTAAGTAAACACACAGGATACTTTTTATCCGGGTGTGCAAATACCTACTTTCTTTGCGTTATCACAGAAGTTTTATTTTGTACAACCTACAACATTTTGTATAACATTAATTTTTTAAACTGAGAGTTTGACCGAAACTGCAAGACAGGATAATTGGAATAATGATCCAAAAATGTATGTATGAAAATGTATGTAATTATATAAATGTATGTCATGTAATTCATTCGATTCATTTTTTTTTGTTGACTTTCAAAAGTGCTTCGTATTAGGCCTTATTGAAATAAATGATTTGAATTGAATTATGCAATTATTATTTGAAAAAGAATTATTTGAAAACAAATTTTAAGACTTGCAAAGACCATTTTGGCCACAAATATTGTAAAATCAGAAATACCAATAATACAGAAGCCCCATTTGTTTTTAATTCGAGTTAAAAGTTTTTCAAGGACATAAAAAAAATACACAAATGCATTATTTCTATCTGATGATTTGTAAACTGAATGGCACAATTGCACACTATTACGAGTCACTTACGGTCAAGCGCGTTGCTCTAAGACGACGCGGGACAAAACATTGGTTCATAAACAACCGCTCCAAGTATATAAATTACGTTTCTTGTAAACGTGTCACACATTAGCTTGCTGTTAGTACAATCGCTAGCAAAATATATACAAATGAATCCCTAATTCCCTTGGTCACGCCATGATTTGAGGACGACTTGGTACGGAGATAGATTCTATCCGGGTACGTGAAGTGGTCGACACCCGTTCTGTGCATCTGAGAGTTCCGTTCTTACTGGCATAAAAATGCTGTTATGAATAGCACACTCCAACACTTTAGCCAGTGATGACAGTACTGCAATAGGTCTGTCTGTACCGTGTACTGTACCTTCTTTCAGTGCCGGCACTACACGAGTGGTTTTCCATCTCTCTGGAAACACGGCCGCCTCCAGATACGGATGCCTCCTACTTATTATTTTATTATATATAGAGCAACAGTTCAGCCAGCACAGATCTGCAGTCCCGCGTTCAGTTTAAGTTGTTCAAGCGCACTTTGCACATCCTTCAACGGATCCTGCAGGTGGATCCGCGCCGCTCCATTCTCACCATCCGCCTCTTCTATCGGAGATCTAGACAGGCCGAGCTGAATGTTGATTTGGAACATTCAGCTCGGCCTGTCTTGTGCTGTAAACCGAGTGAAAGACTTTCACACATTGCTCACCAGACAAGACCTCCTCATTTTTCAAAATCCTTTGTGGATTTTGACTAACCCTTTTCAACTTTTCATAGTTCTTACTTGCCTTATATAGTTTGTGGTGAATAGCCTTATTACGTATGTTGCGAATTATTTCAGCGCTGTAAAACTCGGGGTAAACATACATCACGACTTCGCTGTTTTCTGGGAACACAGTTATCTATTTTCGCATTAATTGTTTCATATAAATAATTTAAACTCCTTCCTAAATCAAGTTCGTAGATATCAGTCCAATCTCTCTTCGCTATTGATGAGTACAATGTCAAAAAATCGCTGCGACTTTATTAAAATTCCAACCTGTGGGCCCCGTGCTCGAATCGTACGCGACAGAGCCCGTAACCCGGCGCGCCCGCCATTCGACCAAAATGTCAAGCACCAGATGGTATGCATCCACAGACGCGAGGGGCGCCCCCGCTCCACGCACATTCACACTTTCCCTTCCAGTGCCGGGTTAACCACGTAGCAGGCGTAGCAATTACTACGAGCACCGCGCCTAAACCTCGCGCATCCCAACCGGCCTACCTCGCGTGAGCGTAATTTTTTGTGGCCTGATCTGTGGCCCCCACGCGTAAACGAATAAGTTAAATTAAAACGAGTAATCTAAAGCAAAAGTGTTATTTCAAATGTAAGAAGAACAATCGATACATATAATAAAATTTATGATAAGTCTTCAATTTAAATAAATTGAGAATCGTGTATATTCACTTCAAAAACGACTAACGTAACGTTAACATTATATTAATCCGGTCGTGCTCTGCCCACTTGTATTTGAGTTTACATACGTCACAAAACGTTAAAGGTTACTTAGGGTACACCTTTTCGATTAAGACAATCTACGTCAGATACATTGACCGCTGATATTTTAGAAGATTATTTTTTTTGTTCTAAAATTGTTTATTTCGGTTTTCCTTTAAAATTTTATTTACGTTTCGTAATATATAAAAAATATTCTCATTGCAATATAAGTATGGTGAAAGTTCTAAGGAATTCGTGTATGCAGATAATATAATCAGATTGCTCATTTTCTGGAAAATCAGGGAAAGTTACTGAAGCAAAAGGTGGTTAGGGAAGGCAGGCATTATTAGGGTAAAACTTCAGATTAGTCAACTGTCAGGGAAAGGCATTTAAAATTCTTGCAACGAAATTATTATCCCTATATAATTATCACGCTTAAAAAAAATATTCGCGCTCGCTTCGCTCGCGTTTCCGGTTACGTACTTATTTGTATTTTTTTTCAGGCATAATTAATGATCACGTTGAAATAATTCAAATTCTGGCCTTGACGTAAATTCTACCTGCGAACTGACTGTGTTTCATTGTGACCTCACATTTACACTCACTTAACGACCCTAGCTCGACGAGCCAGCCCGCGAGCTGAGCTAATAGCTTTAAAATTACCGATTATAATAATCATATATATTCTGATCCAGCCTGTCCCTTGCAGTCCTCCCCCAGCAACGCCCTAAGCTGAGGCCCGTACCTTTCCAGAGGGTGCCCTTAGCGTGTAGTCGCTTAGTTTTGTAAGTTAAGCCCTAGCTGGAGGCCCTAAATTCATTCAAGGCACTTCACAGGCAAGCCCGGTTAAGCAGTCGACAACCTTCTAGGCTGATCTGCGAGATGCCCTACACAAAAAAAAACTCACTTAATGATTTCCCATCCTAACAAAATACTATTTCAACTCATCAGTGCCCAACAGGGCCTATAGTGAAGTACTTATTAAACACCATGAAATTATTAACTCAAACTCAACCTTTAAATATATGAATATTTTTATACGTATTGAATGTTATTTTTACCACTTTATACTTAAAACGCATAGCAGATCAAGGGTCCCTCGATCAAATTTTCTGCGGGGTTCGCGCTTGCTTAATCCGGCACTGCTCCTTTCAGAAGCGTAGGTCTCACATAATCTAAACATCGACCACTACAATTTACTATCGTGTTGTACTGAGTTAATCCACAATATGATAAAAAGTATTCAAAATAATTACATACGTTTATCGAAAAGGAATACATATTGAAATCACCGATTACGATATCACTCTATTTACTACACTGCGGTTCTATTATCCTAAACAATATCAGTATTAAAAATAAAAGTCTTATTTGCAAATAAAAGGTAGCGCAAACCAGTTCGAACACCCTTCTATACCGTGACCCTATCATCTATGTTGACGTCACTCGAGCCGGACACTCGCCGCAGTTCTAAACGTGTTGTGGACTTGTGGCCTTTTCTTACTTCAGTGTTTGGATATCTACTTTTTTTCTAAAGAATACCTTAACAATACTTCCTCATTCCAGGCAGCTTTGTGAAATTTTTAAGAACCCACAAAGCGATTTTCATCTTGATCCGGGAATCGAACGCGAGACCCCGTCACTAAATTAGATTATTATGTAATAGTCGTTAATATATCTCTTATAACACCCCTTCTTATTGAAGTACCAACCATTTGTAAAAGAAAAATACCCAAATACTTTTCTATCTGAATATACCAAAGGAGTATTTATCAATATCTAACTTTTTTTCAATAACTGCACAAATTGCAGCCATTTATTAAATTAGTGTTTAATGCTCATGCCATGAAGATGCCAACAACTATATTCAATGTTCCTGGAACACTACGTATTATAATCGTCCATATTTAATTGACGCATTAAGTAAATTCTCTAATTCTATCTGAGTTTGTAGGGCAAAGGCCTTTCCAATATTGAGCAGGAATGCTCATGGTAATACTCAGCTTCAACATACTCGTAATTGGGAAAAGGCTAGACAGACAATGATTTATTTTATTCTATTTGAAATGCGAATCGTTGGTACCTACTTTTAGCTATGTAATCATATCCTATGGTAGAGTATTAAACTATCATACCACATGGATTTTCTTTAAAATCAATTTTGAATACAATCTGTTAAATTATTGGTTAATTTTGCATTGCTAAGGTGATCTGGGTATTTGGTAACCCCCTTACTTACCATTGTATTTTTTCTTGAATAGGGGAGGTTAATTGTACTTAGGGCTGCCATCACCCAAATCGTCGACCCTGGACTAAAACTTTAAAAACCCTGGACATTTTGAATGAGTTTGGTTATTTCCCTGGACACTTTGTCGATGAGTGTTATAAGTTGAATCCTCTGATCTCCTCTGATTTTCTCTTTTCTTTTTCTGCGACCGAAAGAAAAATCAAGGCTTCATTGTAAAACGGGAACACATCATTCAAAACCTTTACATAGAGCTCATCAATTCTATGTACCTATGTACTTATTTATTCATATAACACATCTTGCATTAAATAATATGTTATTAAGTACACAAATAGCAAGTTACTCCACTAATGATAAGGAATTAGTGCACTTTCAGCGTCTTGTTGGCCGTCCATGATTACATTGTAAACTGCAACCTACAACGTCTTATTTCGCCGTATAACATGTAATTTGGTTTATTGTTGAAAGCACACGTGCTTGCTTTATAAAACATAGCTTCTGCCCGCGACTTCGTCCGCGTGGAATAGTGGTGCTCCGCTCCTATTGGTTTTAGCGTGATGAAATATAGCCTATAGCCTTCTTCAATAAATGGGCTATCTAACACTGAAAGAATTTTCAAATCGGACCAGTAGTTCCTGAGATTAGTAGCGTACTCAAAAAAAGTAACTTTTCTGGTTGATTTCTTACACCTTGTGTCCGAAAAACCCAAATATCTTACGGAACCCTATTTTTTTCCAAAATAAAATTTAGCCTATGTTACTCGTGGATAATGTAGCTTTCGAATGGTGAAATCGGTCCAGTAGTTTTTGAGCCTATTCATTACAAACAAACAAAGTTTTCCTCTTTATAATATTAGTGTAGATTGTAAGTAGGTACCTGTATGGTTATATGCCAGCTAAAACAAATTAAGGTTGAAGGAGATTAATTTAAAGCTTGCCCCCAAATCCTATCTAGATTTTAAATAGTAGGTTTCTAAACGGACCAACATCACCATTGGTCTATTTTACATTGGTCCCCAGTTGGATAGACCTCCGCTAACGTACCCACCGACGTCATAATATCGACTTAATCGTCCTTTAAAAGTACGCCATTCCTAAATGAAAAACTACATTTGCCGGTTTTACCCCCATCAGCGCCCTGGGCGAGATTTCTGCGGCGTCCCCTAACTGCAATTTACACCCATACGAAAAAAATCGGCCAAATGCGAGTCGGACTCGCGCACCGATGGTTCGGACCTTTGAAAAGAATATTATACGCAATAAAGTCGAAATTATCTTGTTATTTTCGACCGCATAATTAAGTTTGTTTGTAGAGGAAAATTGCTGATTACTTAAAAACTGCGATATTTATAAAGGAATTTATTTATAATAAAGGAAATTTGCTAAGCAAACTATGGTAAGTAGGCCTCGCTCAAAGATTGAGAGGATACAAAAAGGGTGCCTGCGGAGCCCCTTCAAATCCGGCGCCCTGGGCAGTCGCCCCAGCGTGCCCTACCCTAACGCCACTACTGGTCCCAACTGGACTTAGAATATTTTTTTCAAAAATTTTCGCCATCCTCCCCCTCCCTACCAAAGAGCAGCTGTGAGATAGGTCCCAACTGGACTTAGAATATTTTTTTCAAAAGTTTTCGCCATCCTCCCCCTCCCTACCAAAGAGCAGCTGTGAGATAGGTCCCAACTGGACTTAGAATATTTTTTTCAAAATTTTCGCCATCCTCCCCCTCCCTACCAAAGAGCAGCTGTGTGATAGGTCCCAACTGGACTTAGAATATTTTTTTCAAAAATTTTCGCCATCCTCCCCCTCCCTACAAAAGAGCAGCTGTGAGATAGGTCCCAACTGGACTTAGAATATTTTTTTCAAAAATTTTCGCCATCCTCCCCCTCCCTACCAAAGAGCAGCTGTGGGATAGGGCCCAACTGGACTTAGAATATTTTTTTCAAAAATTTTCAACATCCTCCCTCTCCCTACCAAAGAGCAGCTGTGAGATAGGTCCCAACTGGACTTAGAATATTTTTTTCAAAAATTTTCGCCATCCTCCCCCTCCCTACCAAAGAGCAGCTGTGAGATAGGTCCCAACTGGACTTAGAATATTTTTTTCAAAAATTTTCGCCATCCTCCCCCTCCCTACCAAAGAGCAGCTGTGAGATAGGTCCCAACTGGACTTAGAATATTTTTTTCAAAAATTTTCGCCATCCTCCCCCTCCCTACCAAAGAGCAGTAGGCCAAGTGCGAGTCGGACTCGCGCACCGAGGGTTCCGACCTTTAGAAAGAATGTTGTACGCAATAAAGTCGAAATTATCTTGTTTTTTTCGACCGCGTGATTAAGTTTGTTTGTAGAGAAAAAATTCCGATTACTTAAAAACTGCGATATTTATAAAGGAATTTATTTATTATAAAGGAAACTTGCTTAGCAAACTATGGTATTAGGGTAAGTAGGCCTCGCTCAAAGATTGAGAGGATACAAAAAGGGTGCCTGCGGAGCCCCCTTCAAATCCGGCGCCCTGGGTGGTCGCCCCACCGCAACCTACCCTATTGCCACTACTGGTAAGATTATAAAGGCTCAGTGAGGCATGAGTTAGGAAAGATAATTTTTATATACATAACATAGCCATGATAGAGAAATTAAACGTAACGTGTCGTGATTGACGTGATGGTTTAAAATTGATTAAGTTCACAAAACATCTCACACATTAATTCCAATGTAAAATCAAAACGCATTTCCAATGACATAAATGTCAATGTCAATTTAATCTAGTCTGGTCTGACAGTCTGAACCTGATTACAGTGATTACAGTTTCACTGCTGTTTCTATCCCTTTCTACACTTCAAAGTATGAACAGGAAAACCAAAATATTATGCTCAATGACACAAAATAGTTGTTGCTTTTTTTTGTTGTCAGCTGAAGTCTGTGTTATTGACGAAATTGCGACTTCATTTAAAAAATATTTTTTACCAAAAAAAAACAATAAATCAAAATAAACATGAAGAGGAAAACACAATTGTTTGATCTGTATTGGGAAGATATATTAGTAACAAAGGTTTTGCCTAATTTAACCCTGAAAGACTGTTTCAATTTTCGTTGTGTTTCGAAAACCTGCTTGCAAATCATAAATATGTACTTTGCCAAGCTAAAATCATTGAAACTGATGAACAAGGGATTCTCGCCGCACACGTTTAATGTAAGTGTTTCGTTCGAAGTAATTTAACGCTTGTACCTGCAAAAATAATGAACAAAACAAATATTTATTGCAGGTACTCTCAACCACTTGTTCTAGACTGACTGTGTTAAATTTGAGTCGATGCTTATCTATTACGGACAGCGATATAATGCCGATGTTAATGAGGAACCAGAAATTGGTGCACTTGAACCTCAGTCAATGTAAAAATTTGTCTGCGAAATGTCTACAGCCAGTCATACTGTATTGTAATAACTTACAAACGCTGAAACTGGCGCGATGTGCGTGGCTGACGACAGGCGCCGTGGAGGCGCTGGCACTGCACCAGTGCACGCTGGAAGATGTGGACTTATCCTACTGCATCTCAATCTCAGAGAGCTGCATTTTGATATTTGTGAAGAAGTTCCGTAATTTGAAAACTTTAAACCTAGAGGGTAATAAGCAGGTGTCTGATACGTGCCTGTACGCCCTGTCTAAGTACAGTACATCACTGAAGCTCCTAAACCTGAGTGGATGTATAGAAATCTCGGATAAAGGTGTAAAGTAAGTATGAAGAAAATAATTTCTTTTAATCAATATTTTCCATAAATTTGACCACTGAACGACCTCAGTTTGATAGTTTCTGCCTACCCTATAAAAATAGGTGTGTATATATTTTCATAAGTGTGTGACCTTGTTGATGTTGCTAAAGGTTGGAATCTCATACAGATTCTGATGTTTAATACATGAGAATAAAATAAATTAAGTAGTTTATTTGTAAAAAAAATATTATGGGTACTCTTTCAGTTTGCCCTGGTGGGACTGATTGCTTATGCCTTTTTTTTTATAAACAAACTTATGAAACTTGGACAGGTTCTTACTTTGATGTTTATATTTTTTTATGTAGGTATAAGGGGTATATTAGTATAGTGATTTGAAAGCCAGTTTAAAAAAAAATATTATATATATTTTAAACTTTCAAGAGACAGGTATGCTTGCATGATTTATTATGCATTTGCCCAATTGCCAAGGAAACATATTAGATTAGATTAATAAAATTATTATTATTAAATTCATTTATTTCAGACATTATAAAATTCTAGTCCATAATTTTACACTCACACACAAAAAAAAAAATATAAATAATTTTAAAATCAAAAACCAATAAAAATCAAAAACCAATAAAAAGGCAAAATAAAATAAAATTGAGATTAGTTAAAATTTACATATTTGTCAAAAAATAAATAATAATATCAGAATAGAATAAAATGTCAAATTGTAAAATAATATAAATCAAAAATAAAATTATAAAAATCGTATACAAGATAATGAATTAAAAGCTTATGGTAGTTATTTATTATTATTTTATTTTATTTTACTTTATTTTATTTTATTTTATTTTATTTTTCCTTTCTATCTGCCCCAAGCCCTGTATACAGGTGCATGTAAGGCCTGCCAGTGCTGCATGAAAGGCCCATCCAGTCTATTTGCAACAACGGTAAGAAGACTGTTGCCGCTACCCCGCACTCTACTCGCTATCGAGGTCGCCCTCTTGCGCATGCTGGCATAAAAACAGTCAATGCGGACGCTCGCAAACATTCTCGATGCACTGCAGAAGCGAGGCAGCCGCAGAAGCACCCTCAGCGCGTCATTATATTGTACGCGGAGAGTATTGTAGGATTTTTGCATATATGACACCCACAGGCTACTCGAATAAAAAGATGTACAGTAAGCTCGAAACAAGGTGATCTTTACATCCTTGGAGCTACGAGCAAACCTGCGGGCAATCATATTCGCCCTCACCGACAGCGCCCTCCGTTCTCTCTCAATATCAGCATCGTCCTTCAGGTCGGACGTCACAATATGGCCCAGATACTTAAAAGTATGTACTCGCTCCAATGGCACCCCACATAGCTTTACTGGTGGAACCTCCGCCGGACACTTAGAACCCGAATTAAACACCATAAGTTGACTCTTCTTGACATTATATTTTATACCATGTGTAAGAGCGTACTTTTCGCAAATGCTTATTAGTTCCCTGAGTCCCCCTATTGACGCACTCAGGAGCACCATATCATCAGCGTAGCTGATGTTGTTAAAACAAACATCATCAACATGGCATCCAACATGGCGGCTGCTGAGCTCGGCAACAAGTCCATCTACATACAGATTGAAGAGCGTTGGTGAGCTCAATCCTCCCTGCCTCACCCCGCACTCCAACCTGTACGAGTCCGACAGTGCTCCCGACCATTTAACGTTATTGACCTGGTTCCCGTACCAATACTGGAATATTTTATTAACTTCATGCGCAACTTGCCTATCGAATAACTTTTTCCATAGCACTTTGTATGAAACCAGGTCAAACGCTCTAGACAGATCGAGAAAACAGGCGTAAACAGGCGTGCTCCGATCCGTGTAATATCTGACAGCATGCTTTAAACTCAGTATAGCACTATCTGTGGACAGTTTGGGCCTAAACCCAAACTGGTTATCGTGCAAGGTTATTGTCTTGTTTAACTGAGCATTAAGCATGCTGTCAAATACTTTCGCTATGACAGTCGCTAATGAGATCGGTCTGTAGTTGTTTTTATCTGAGATATCACCTGTTTTGTTTTTGATAACTGGTACTACGACCGTCCTCATCAGCTCGTCTGGCAAGTACGAATGGCGAAGACAAAACGTGAAGAACATGGCCAAAACACGTGGCAGGTGGGGACCAGCATGCTGCAGGTGCTCAATGCTGAGTCCGTCATGCCCTGGAGATTTACCCCTGGTCATACACCCTATGGCCTTAGCTACGTCTGCAGCTGAGAACTTAACTCTTGGTTCCAGGACAGTACTCTGTGACTCAGCATCGACCATCTCCGAGAGAGGAATTCTGCTTGGCTCGACACAAAACTGGGATTTAAAAACATTGGCAATATCCCTTTCAGCAGACACACCATCGACGCTCACCGGCAAGCCAGGCCTAAGATTATGCTTTCTTGTAGACTTCCAAAAGTCCCGAAAGTCCTTTTTAGTGTGCAACTCAGCTAGGATGTCCATCTGGATTTGATCATGGTGATTTTGACACCATCTTAATTTGGATTTAAAGATCTTACGGGAGTTACACATGTCCTCATAAATCACGCCAGACCTAGGTTTACCACAATTAAGCCACATATTAAACTTAAGCCTAGCGTACGAGTGAGCTCCACTGACGTGCTTATTCCATCCCACCACGCGCTGCGGCTTCCTACCAAAGACTTGTGTCTCCCTGCTAACAATGGCGGCCTCCCTTAGAGCGGATACCACATCCCGATACAGACAATCAATTATTTATAAAAGATTCCTATATAAAAATTATTTATTTACAAAAGTCACTAAGTATATTTGCTTACATCACTACAGGGCCCTAGCTACTCACAGTCCAAAACTGGAGGGTCTTCTAGTCCGCGGCTGCATGAAGGTGACAGAGAACAGTCTGAAGCTGATGCGGAACCGGGTGCACCTGGACCGCAGACCTGTGGCACCTGTGCCTGTACCCATCTTCGTACAGGTGTAACTTACAGGTTCTACTAGTATTTTAGTACGGTAGTCAAGTAATCCTCAATGCATAGAATTGAGTTTTGTATTTGCCATAAGCAATATGCATTCACTATGACAAATATTTAATGAAGTAGTGTAAGCTATTAGAACTAAGGGGTCATTGTACCTATAGCCTGTACCAAAAATGTAAACAAAGTCGTAACCTATTTTGTTCTAAGTCTGCCACAGTAATTAACAGAATGGCGTGAAGATGGCGCATGTATGTCAACTTCATGCTCATCATCATTCATCATTTAATTCCATTTCATTTATCTATGTGGAAAAAATAGAACAAAATAGGTTAAGGTTTTGTTTACATTTTTCGTAAACACAATTGATACAGACTTTACAAAGGTAGATACTTAATTGTTTAACTTATACCTACATTGTCAGTTTCCAACTACACATGAGACCTGAAATGAAAGCCAAATTACTCTTAAGGAACTCTTAAAAAATGTGTTCAGATATTAAATATTTTTTTTAGAAAAAAATACTTTGTCTGTTTTTGTTACAATACGGTAGCACAATCATTGGAAGAAATGTGATGAATTTATGACTTATTTTAAAAGTATTTTAGTATGTAGGAGAAATTTGACAACTTTAGGATGATAAAAAGTTTGATTGGCTCTATACACATATGTATCAAAATGTATGCATTTCCTGATGCCAAACTTTTATAATTAT
Organism: Pyrrhia umbra; assembly: GCA_963891755.1. Lineage (NCBI taxonomy): Eukaryota > Metazoa > Arthropoda > Insecta > Lepidoptera > Noctuidae > Pyrrhia > Pyrrhia umbra. The sequence continues at coordinate 1,127,081 of OY982934.1, read as the reverse complement.
TATACTGATATTATGATATTTTTTTAGAAAAGCATCTATTGATAAAATAGCCTATTATAATATATTAAAAAAGTAATAGTTTAGCATAGCACCCTACTCAGCCTGCTGGTAAATCCGCCACTGCATAGTAAACATGCAAATGTGCTATTGTAAAACTTCTAGACAAATTAATTTAAAATGTATGACGTGTGCTGGTAATTTACGTTTGTAATAATGAAAGATGTTGTGATTGTTGATGTTGTTAATCTTCTCAGAGGAAGATGGTCAAATGTTTCTGTGATTATTTTTAACTTTTTTACGGTATTGTGTGCAATATTATAAGCTTTGAGTATTAAAATCAACTTTATTACTCAAAGTTTAAGAGTGATGTTTGAAAGGCTTGACTAAATATTTATTGATAGAAGAAATGTTTACTTATTTGTGCAACAAATGTTAGCTAATTATATTAATAATTAGTATAGATACATGTAATAATTAGTCATGGAATGTTAGTGTTTGATATAGTTATTTACTATTTATGATAATATTAATGTTATTACTAGGAGTAATTGAGAAGTAGCGATGCTAATTTTGCTATGAAAAATTCCGCATTTTTGTGTATTTATCATTGATATATAAAATACCCAAAATTCACAGTCTTGAATAAAAGTAACTCTCGAAAATGTCCCCCAAACACTCATCAATCATACCTACGTAGTTATAGTTATGCTACACACATAATATTTTTGCAAATTCAAACCTTACGCAAATTGGTTTAAGGTTGTTTTTAAGTCAATTCAAGCCTAATAACAAGCACTTTTGAAAGTCAACAAAAAAAAGAATTTAGTTGCCCATTCCAAAAAGTAGTTTCCTATGGAGAAGAACGGGTAAGAAACTCCATGGTTACTCTTTTAAAATAAGTTTTTTCAATTTTCTTGTATACTTACATAAAATATTAAGTGGCGCCAGACTATTTGAAATGAGCGCACAATTTAGAGTTGAGTATGCATCTTGAGTTTTTTATATATCAATGGTATTTACCAGACTTCTAATAAAGGAGGAGGTTCTCAATGCGACTGATTTTCTGCTGCGGTCTCGTCGCTGTCCTGCGCGGCACGTACGGGGGTCATAGCGTGATGTTCAATAGCCTATAACTGTCGTCAAGAATTTGACTATCAAATGCGAGCTGGATTTGCATAAAACAGTAGAAGGTAAACTAGGAGCGATGTCCTATAGAAACTTCCACTTTCGGTGTCAACTAACGTTAGTCATTCCAAATATTTTTCATTTAAATAATAAGAAAAACCAGACCATTTTCAACCAAATATGTAAATAACTTATTTTTACTGTTATTTTTTACTCAAAATTTTAGAATATTATGATTTTGTATTGATGACTGACATAGATTATAGTGTAAAGATCTTCCAGAAGAATTTCAGGGGAATATTTTGTTTTTTTGTGATTATTTCATGTGACCATACCTGTATATGGAAGATTTGTAAATAGGTATATGATTGTTTTACTATAGATATTGAAAAATATATTAATATTGTTTTGTTTAAATAGCAAATAAAAAAACTTTCTCAGTGTTATATAGCCATATTATGTGAAAAATCTTTAACCTAATAAACTATAGATATCGAAAAATATATTAATTTTGTTTTGTTTAAATAGCAAATAAAAAAAACTTTCTCAATGTTATATAGGCATATTATGTGAAAAATCTTTAACTTAATATACCTACCTAGAACATAATAATTTTTATTCCATCCTTATCTGAGCGCGAGAAGTGGTTCTCTCGGGATACGGGAGACAACGTGGATAACTAACTGCTAGTAGTAAATAGGCAAATTAATTACCTATAACTATATAAAAACATCAAAAACTCATGAGGAAAAAATATGATGGTGTTTTACGATGATCCCCGGACTGGCCTGTCATGACGTCTTCGTAAATGATCGCTTACGTTGTGTCACAAAAAGTACTAGGACATCATAAAACGAAAGAGTCACTGCTATGATGTTCCAACTACCCACCTATGTTGCAATATCTTTTCCCACCAGTTACTTTGTAAATGCCATGCAACATACCAGGGCTTCATAATGTTGCAGGAGTTCCGTCCGCGTTGAGATAGCGGAACAATTCTACCAATTTTGTATGAGATCGTTTTGCATACGAAAAGTAGGTACTAGGACATCATAAAACGAAAGAGCCATCGCTGTGATGTTTTAACTACCCACCTGTATGTATAAAGTGTATTTCTTTGCCCACCCGATACTTTCTAAATACCATGTAGCATACCAGGGCTTCATCATGTTGCAGGAGTTCCGGCTAAAACGTAGTGTTTATTTATATACTCTGTGGTTTCGGCCACATACAATTCTTTGCATACGAAAAGTAGGTACTAGGACATCATAAAATGAAAGAGACACCGATGTGTTGTTTCAACTACCCTCCAGTTACTTTGTAATAATACCTTGTAATATACCAGGGTTTCATAATGTTATAGAAGTTCTCACACAGGTAACGGAACAATTTAACAAACTTTTTTTTGTAGGTTGCGCCTAAGTCTTTGTTCCCTTCCGACCGATGATCTCAATAAGCATATCTAACTATTATTTGTTTATTTTGTCAAGTCACTTGGAGAAAACATTACTACTACTTTACTACAAGAAAACTTGGTTTGTCAAGGTTACGGGTTACCATTACAAAACCTAAAAAGTATTTTTTGTTGTTGTTGTAAATTGCATGTTTAGGCGGTACGTCGGTCGCGGGGACAGCTAGTAGAACATGAAAAATAAAACTACATCTTTTTCACAAAATTATATTTTGTGTGATAACACCTGCTACATGTTTCTTACTGTTATTGTATTTACAATATTTTATATACTACACATTAGTAACAAATAACATTCATAACCTTAGAGGAGCAGATCTTACATAATAAGTGGCGGCGAGCGGCGACGACCGACGCCGACGCCGCGCACCGCACGCGTGTCTTACCTATACGTGCGAGAGGACGAAACTAAACACGACAACTAAAACTACTTAAATCGTAATTATAGTAACCGTAAGTGTTAATAACATTTGGCAATAAATTACTGGGATAACACGAACATAATCCTTAAGCGAAGCGTTAAAAGAAAATTATCATCGCAATTATAAAAACGTTAAAACTACCAGTGTAAAAAGAATATAAAATATAAAAAAAACCTCCGTCCATTAGGTCTGTTTACGTAAGTAACCATGGAACGCGTCACCAGGGCGAGCCCTGCACTCCTCTATCCTGTCAGCGCACTATCACAATGATCAAATTAAAAACCGTATCTTACAAATATACTAAGTTTATCAGCTCTATATGTATACAGCCTTGATACAATCCAAAGCGATTACATTTACAATATGTTACACGGAAGTCAAGCAGACAGACGGACGTGAGAGGCACTTTAGAACAGATTCAGACAAACTAGGATCCTATGGTAAAATTATAATTACACAACGGCGACTGTACAAGCGACTGAGCTGTCGCGACACGATACAAATACATCAAAACGTAAACACCATATACATATAAAATACGAGAGTTCCAAACGAATCTTAACATCTGAAGTACAATCTGCGATCAGTAAAAACATTGCACTTATTTCAACATAACCAAAGACTTAACATTACATTGTTTCTTTGGAAATCGAGAATATATTAATTTACGAATCAAGCTCGCGCCATGGACACTGTCGAATCCTCAGATTACCACAGTTCTCTCACAGAGGGCGCGACGCTTTAGTCATCACGTTACAAAACAAAGCAGATTACTATCAGAGTACATACATTTATTGCACTATAATTATGCTACATTTCAGTGACGTATTCATTATTATTATAAACAGATTTAAATACTTTATCTGCAATTTTGTACTTTTATTCAGCTTACCGGGTACTGCGTTTTATTAACGACAAACAAAACGTGATTTACATACATATGATACAAAAACAATAACAGAGCTGCCACTAGACCGCCGTAACATAATGAGACACACTCGAGTGCGGGAGGGGTAAGGCAACAGAAGTGGTGTTCATGTTGATCTCGACTAACATTACTTTATATACAAACTAGCACTTAACGTCAGAAAGCAAATGTTTATTTGTACTATGCTATTCTTAAAGATAACAGAGCCCAGCTCGGGCCGGGCGCGGGCGGCGCGGGCGGCGCGGCGCTACCGGCGCATGGTGGAGTTGAGCGGCTGCATGGCGAGCGGCGGCGGCGGGTTGATGTACCCGTACGCGTACACGTTGGACTGCTGCGCGCGCGGGTCGCCGCCGTACTGCACGCCCGGCTGCACGTTCATCATCTGCAGGTTGTTGAACTGCTGCTGCGGCGGCACGCGGTAGCCGTTCAGCCCGTACTGGCTGATGATGTGCGAGTTCAGGTTGGGCGACATGCGCGAGCCCGGCGCCATCTGCATGTGCTGCATCGGGCTCAAGTTGCCTGCAACACCACGGACACTGTCTTTACTAAACGCATACACACTAAATTCTCTCAATATGTATTAGCAATTAATATAACTGAGAAACTAAAAAAAAAATGTCATAAGTATCCCACAAAGATAGTCTTCTATAAAAGAAGAAATCTTGATAAGAGACGCTTATGTTACTGTCGCATGTTCTTAGAAGACGGAGGCTACAGAGCGCACCGACTGTGGAACCATGCTACGTCGTCTAAGGATAGCTATTTATTTATTTTTGTAAAGTTTGCATGTATGTAGCACATAAGTTTGTTATAAATCTTGGCGTGGTGAAGCGTAGTAAATAAGATGTAATACTGACTTGATGTGTTCCTAGTATTTCTCGGCGAGTCGAGCTGGTTATGCGGCGGGTAATACTTGGCGGCGGCGTGGTAGTGTCCCGCCGGCGCGGCGGGCGGCGTGCTCGACTGCTGCCCGTACTGTAGAAAACAACTAGATTCGAAATACTGAAAGACCACAAATATGCGTCAGGAACATGTTGGTGCTAGTGACAGCATACTTGTGTCTGGTGAGCGGATGATGAGATGAGCATGTGATTATTATTAGTACACATTTTTAACAGACTTCCAAAAAATGAAGATTGTCAAGTCGACTGAATTTTAGTATAAGAACTTACTTGTGTTCAAACTATTTTCATGACACTTCATCTTGTATACAAGAAGTTATTTGCTGGTGACTTTTATATTATATGCAAGTCAATTTAGTGTATGGTATAACGAATACGAATACGATAAAAATATATTTATATTCATTTTGAAATATGAAAGGCTACTTTTTAGCTCACAATGATTGATGTATTAAAAATCCATAGTGCTTAGCACAGGTTGCGTGGCGGGCGGAGTGCGGTTACCTGGTGCGGCGGGTGGTGCTGCGGGGCCTCGGCCATCTGCTGCAGCTTGGCGAGCGAGCAGGAGGGCGGGGGCCAGCCGCCCGAGTGGTACTGCTGCTGCTGCTGGAAGGACAGGTAGCCGCCCTGGTAGCCGCCCGCGCCCACTGCGCCGCCGCCGCCCTGCATCACCGCGCCGCTCGCTGCTGCGTCCAAAAAACTCGCTACATTTATCATAGCAAGAACGTATATTTTAATATGAGGAAATAAAAACAAAAAGTATCATAAATCAAATCAATAATAAAGCAAGTTTTAATGAACGAAAATGGAGAGTAAAGGTGTAAAAAAGTAACATGAATATGTAATAAATGATTTCCAAAACGTGCAACAAAAAAAAAGACTCAGATAAAAAATGTTTGCTGAATTTTTGTACACACTAATATTGTTTAAAATTAAATAATTTTCCTGGACATGAGATAAATTTATGCTACGCTGTTTAGAGCAGTAGAGTGTGCAGGGATGAGAAGCGACAAAGCTGTGAGGGTAGAGGTAGAGGTAGAGTACTGACGGTGCGGCTGGTGCGGCGGGGTGGCGCGGTGGCGCGGCTGCGCGGGCGGCGTGCCGGCGCCGCGGGCCTTGCCGCTCTCCGCGCCGCCGCTGCTCCTGCAACACACATCATTGTACTGCCGATGTCGCTCTAAAACTTATCTTATTGGGCGATCACATTATACGCACAACATTACAGTTAAGTTTAAAAGCGTATATAATAAAAATTTAAGGAAACTGTAGTAATAAAAAAATATGTCTTTTTCTAATAACATTCGCATCACATTGCCATACACGCCAATTTGAATTCATCAGTTATCTCAACGATATCGAAACTTTAGAAAATATACAAACTCTGCTCACCTATTCCTATTATTAATCTTCTGCTGCTTCGGCGGTTGGTTGGGTTGGCTCATGATGGACGGGATATGTATGGTGGAGTACTGCGGGCTGGGGGCCGGGTGCATGTGCATCATGGAGCACGGCGAGGCCAGGTCCGAGCCGATGCTGGTGGGAGACTCCAAGCCAAGCTGGCTCACGTCCAGCTCGCAGGCCGGGTACTGCACGGAGTGCACCGAGTTGCTGGTCGAGTCAGGAGTGTACACGCCCATCGACTGCAAGGCAGGGCTCACTGCCTCGCACAGCTCCTCCTTATTAGTCTCTTTCGGAGCCTCCTCTTTCTTCTGTTGTCTAGATTTCTTCTCAATTTCCTTCTCTTGGCCACAAGGTCCGTTCTGATTGAAAGGCGTTTTGCAGCTGGGCGACGTCAACACCTGCGAGCTCTGCTGCCTGTACTCGGCGCAGCTGGTGGCCACTTCTTGTTGCTTGTTCACCTGCCGCTGCATCATCTGTTTCATCTGCTCGGCCGTGGTCTGAGACTGCGACTGCTTTTTCGGTTCGCACTGAGTTTGACAAGCGGTTGTTGTTTTTGACTGTTTTGAGGGCTTACATTCATTTTTCTGAGAGCACTCCGCTTTGGACGTGGACGTTTTGGTCTCTTTGAAATGCGGCAGCGTCGTGGTCGCGTATAAACTACTACTCAAGGCGTTGTACGCAATGTTGTGGAAGTCCTTTTGGTCATATTTGGGAAGCAACTTCTGAGGCGATTTTTGAACTTGATCTAAAGGAGGAAGATTGAACCCTTGATGTTTATCCAAGTAGTTCTTGTCACTAACTATATTTTTCATATCTAAAAATCTATTATGTTCCCAAGTGCCCTGTATCCTCGTGGGATCCCAGGGCGGCCACTGATACTGTCCATGTGTCGTGTGGTAATTGGGAATTTGGTTCATAGCGTAATCCGCTTTAGGTACTAATTCATTATCATACTTGAATTTGGGCAGCATTTTGTTCAATTCGTTCTGATCGGCTTTCAAGTTCAGCTGAGCAGTACAACTCTTGTCATGTTTCACAGACTGGTTTTTTGAGTCACATTTAGAAGCGTTCGACTTCTCTTTCTTAAAAAAATCTTGCTTTTTCGGTGCTTCGTTTGATTTAGTCTCCACTTTACTCGTGACCGGCACGGAGTTTATCACGTTTATAGGGACTGACGTCTCTGGCTTCCTCGAGTTTGGGTTCTGGTCTGGAAAAAACATCTTAGGTTCGGGCGTACTCCTAGGCGTGTCATTCTTGGTTTTCTTGTCAGTTTTCTCTAGCTTGCTATGGGCAGAGTTAACGCGAACGTCGCGAAGTTTACTCTTTTCTCTCGGCTTTAAATTAGGATCGTTTTTACAGTCTTGAGAATTAGTTTGGACTATGCTCATAGAGCCAGTCAAAGAGTTTTGAATAGCATTGTTGGCGAAACTAGCTTCCAAGTCTGCTCTCTCCAAACCCATGCTGACGGCCGCGTTAGCGCTTTGGCATCGGGGTAAAAAATTGATATCAGTCACATTGGGCACTTTAGGTATGACTGGGTTAATGACTGGGGAAGATATTGGATGCGGCACTTCTAACTTAGTAGTACTTTTGCTAATAACAGGAGTAGAGTCGAGAGTGTTGTTAATAACGCGATTTTGTTCACTGGTCTTCACGAGAATCTTGTCAGTTTGCACGGCCTGGGACTCTTTACTGACATTAGCTCTGTGGTTCAAGTATGAATGCTGAGCTGTGTTAATCTGCTGTATCGTCATAGAATTACTCACTGGATTTTGAAAATTTTGCATCGACGTCTGCTCTATAACATTTCTAGTTATAATAATTTCATCTTTTCTGGTATTCAGCAAGTCGGCCCGAAACGGCATCTCGTTTTCCCTACTTACAATAGGATTTGGTAATTTATTTCTACTTTCAATTTCAGTAAAACTATCTATTTTGATGGGGTCTGGCTTCTTCATACTAGACATATCTCTTTGTGTATTATCTACATTTTGAATAATATCTATTTTATTAGGTGACGACTTCTTCTCCGCATTCTTAGCTTCGTCTGTATTCTGATGTTGTATCACAGTTTCCTTTCTAATTTCGCACTGTTTCTGTTCGCACATCACCTCGGCGTTCATACTTTCTGGTGATCTTTTAGGTTTAGGCGTATCGTTAATCACAGTGGTGTCCATCTTCTTTGGTGATACGGCAGAGTGCGGAGTATTGGCGTTGTCGGACTCGCCTTCGACTACTATCGTCTCGATTTGGTGCACTTTTGGTACAATCAGTTCGACTGCAGACTTTGTGGTGCCGACCTCTTCCTGTACTCCAGCACTTGGATCAAGTACAATGTGTGCATTCTCTGTGGACACAACCGGTATCACTTTCGATGGACTATCTTTCTCCTCTACCTCTTTGGGTTTGTTCTCATTGTTCTGTTGAACAGGCGCCACTGAATTAGGTTTCGGTGAGGGTAAAGGACAGCTCTGACTGTTATTATCGTCAGATTCAGATATAACGATAGTTTCCTTATCTTCCAGTGCTGGTTTAGCAGGAGACTTCATTTCTCCATTCCTAGGTTCAGCTAATTGGTTCTCCTCAGTCTGATCATTCTTCGTGATGGTCTCTTCGTCAGCTTTAGCTGGGGATGCTTGAGTTTTACTGTCAGTAGGAGCATCATCAGTCTTATCACTGGCCTCATTGATAACTTGGTCTTTCTCTGCGATGGATTTTGGCGAATCCATGTGTATACTGTCAAGTTCCATGTCACTAGTATGATGATCTGTGCTGTTTTCCTCAATGTGTCGAGGCGACGCCGGCTTGCTAGTGACGACTTTCCTTACTTCACCTTCCTCAACGTCCATCTCATCATCGGCTTCGCCTGAAGAATCTTCAGAACTTGCATCAGAATTCTTGCTTTTCTCCTGGGCTTTATCTTCAAGTTTGTCCTTAGGAGATCTGTTATTTTCCTCAACGGGCGCAGTACTGTTAGGCTCCATTGAGTCGTCAGTTTTGTAGTCATTGACTTGTTCCTTACATTCGTCAAGTTTAGCTTTCTTGGAAGCCGGCGACGCGGTCCTGGTAGACTTGTTGACCTTCTGCCGCTTCCTCGCTCGTCCTCTCCACGTGCTTTTTCTTTTAGTCTTAGGTTTCACAGGGATTGCTGCAGGGGTAATGGCGTCCATGTCTATACTTTCTTGACTTTCCTGACTATCAGAAGCATATGGTGCTTCCTTGACACTCTGTCTTCTATTCCTCGGCGTTGCTTCTTCAGTGACATCATTCTGTATTACTCTGGATGATCTTCTTGCTACGCTTTTACTTCTTTGTCTACGAGGGGTTTCTTCCTCTTTATTCTTTTCGTCATCTAGATTTGATTCGGAAATCTTTCTGCTAATATCCCGTTTTCTTTTCCGATTACCGTCTGCGAGAGTCGGCGTGGTCTGGTAGGTAGTTTCACTGTATTTAAGGGGTCTCGTTCGTCTTCTGCCGGACGATGTAACCTCTACAGGAGGTTCAGGACTCTCGTTATCCATAGTAGCTTTCACTGCGGGTTCTTCTTTGGGCGCAGGAGTTTCAGACTCTGTTGCGGTATCCTCGCTCTCAGTCTTGCACTCAGCTTCGTCGTTCTCAGTCTCCTGGTCGCCAGAAGCTTCTTCAGGTGATCTGAACGGATTCACAGTAGGCGCTAGAAGAGGAGTCCACCTCAGACACTCAGGGTCGATCTCTAAGCGAGGTTTGCTCTTCACTTTGTTCATATGGTTATCAACTTTATTCCAGTCTATGCAAAGTCCTAATTTGGTTGTCTCATCGTTGGGAATGTGTCTAATAAAACCGAGCAACTGAAACGTTACCGCGATGTCATTCATATGCATTCCCGTCATGTGAGCGATGTCTTCAAATGTAAATGGTTTGCTTTTGTGGTCATACAGATATTCAAGAATTACGGACTTCCAATACGCATGGTATGAAACTCTACCAAGATCTGACAAAGGTTTTTCCGGCGTCCCAGGTTGCCCTTCTTCTTTCGATAATAAATAACCTGAGAAGAAAGGAAAGAATGTTAAATTTTGTGTGGCATAGTCAGCTAAATAAAAATATAAATTATTTCTCTAGATATGTAATAAAGATTCCACCACTCACTAAAATGGATGAGAAACCTCCCGTAGCCTTGCCTCTGGTATTGCGGCATCGTCATAATACACGAGACATTATATTTCTGCTGACAATGTTTTTCTTTGGAGAAGTAGCCGACAAGGTGACATCCTTTGCTGTCATTCTTGGTCAGCACATAGAATAGGAAGGGCTCAACATCATAGTACAGTGTTTTATGATCGAGGAACAGCTTGGCAAGCAGGCAGAGGTTTTGACAGTAGATCTTGTTAGCGTTGCCATCCACTTCAAAGACAGATATATCTCCACAACGATAAATCTCCGTAGCGGGCGGATGTCGCCAGAGACACTTGTCAAGGTGCCGGAACAGTACCGCCCGACTCTTCGCGTATTTCAAACAAAATTCGCACAGGAATAGCTTGGGTAACCTGGAACGGAATTAAATCAAGATAAGTCGTAGCCTAGGTATTTGTCGGTTACCATGTGAGACCACAGCCTCGCATAAAGTTACATAAATAAGGTGTAACAGCGACGTACCTGGCATATTCCTGCGGGAAGGGGCTAGAGTACCACGTGGCGATCTCCCACTGGCCGAACTCTATGGCGGAAGGACAGCGCGGCGGCGCGGCCGCAGCGGCCGGCGCCTCGGCTCCCGCGGGTGTCGCCGGGCCGGCCCCCGGGGGCCCGGGCCCCGCCAGCGCCGCGGGCCCCGGCCCCGCGCCGCCCTCCGCCCCGGCCGCGCTCAGCGCCGCGTTGAACAGCTCGGCGTCGCCCTCCGTCACGCCGGCCGGCAGACGCTTGCCCTCTGCAATGTTAACCACAGAGCTACTACCCGCCCCTTGCTCAACCTGATGGTCGGCTCGACTCTCGACTTCCACGAAAATCCCGATAACTGCCACAAAATTAAATATACTTGTATCGAAATACACCAATTTACTAAAATACACACAATATTTACTAAGATCTTAGTGGAACTCGAAAATTAACGTTAAAGAAGAAAAGTTAAATGAATTTAAGAAAGTTAAATGGAAATACCTGGTAAATGAGATACAAAACAATAAAAGGCAATGAAATGGCCTCAGGCGAGAAGAAGCACCCAGACCTAAATAAAAATGATAAAGTGAACAAAACAGGGAATACGGCAAGTACAAGATAACGAAGCAAGTATACCCGAGTACCCGCACACGCGGAGCGCGCGGCCGTGCGAGTGCTCGGGCGCGACCTTCACGCTGCAGAGGCGCGAGCGAAAGTGCATGTGTGGATACTGCCGAAACCCGAGTAACAAATGGTTTGTCATCGGCGCTCGGTGTCCGAACGGAGAAGCTAACAGAAGAGCGCGCGGCTCACTCACCCGTCCCGAACAGAGATTCGGAAGAGAAACGAAACGACGCGCGAGCGGAGCGCCGGCCAGCAATCAGAGCGAGCGAGACGGTCAGATCCACCACGACACTTTCACCGCACCTCACGAACCGATCTTACCCGTCTGATTGGTGGCCGGCCTCGCGCAGCCCGCCTGCCGGCCCGCCAGGGCTAGGCCGCGGTACAGTTTGTCCGCGTCGTCCGACGCCGCGCGGTGCTTGTGCGCGGCCGCCGTCCTAACCAGCTGCGACGCCGACAGGCGCAGCCCCGCGCCGGCCCGGGGGCGCGGGCCCGCCGCGGGCTCGGGCCCGGGCGACGCGCTGCGGCCGCGCGGCCCGGCCGCGGGCTCGGGCCCGGGCGACGCGCTGCGGGAGCGCGGGCCAGCCGCGGGCTCGGGCCCGGGCGAGGCGCTACGACTGCGCGCGCGCCGCAGTGCCGCCTGGTAGCGCCGGAACGTGCTGCGGGTCTCCTTCAGCACCGCGCGGTCCTCCTCGGGCTCCGCCCGCGCCTTTCGCGGCCGCGACTGCGACCGGGAAGCCGTGCGCACAGAGTAGAATTCCGACAGACCGTCAAATAGCGTAGTCAGCAGTCTTTCCCCACATCGGCTGCGGCGTCGGGCTATGTGGTGTCTTTCGGGCTCAGGGCGCGGGGTGTCGTGCTCTAGATCTAGTCTTTTCTGAATCGGTTCAATTTCAAGCAGTCTCAATTTGGACTCGTTTTCTAGTCTTCTGAGTTTGGTGTCAGCTTCCAGTCTTTTAAGTTTTTGCGGTTCGACGTCGAGCCTCTTCTGCTTTCGCGGTTCAATATCGAGTCGTCTATGTTCAAGAGTTCCGATCTCGAGTCTTTTCAATTTCTGAGCTTCAATGTCGAGACGCTTATGATTTACCGGCTCCACTTCCAATTGCTTTTGTTTCTGCGCTTCAGCAGCAAAGCCCCAAACACCACCGGGGCCGGAGTCTGCAGCTAAACGTTCGAACACAGTGGACACATACGCGGGCGCGGGACTCTCCTCGCTGTCGCTCGAGGACACGGTGCCGGCCGACTCCGAGCCGGACGCGGAGCCCGGCGACGGCGGCGACGCTAGCGACGCGGGCGACGGGGTGGAGCGGGTGGAGGACGGCGGCTCGCTGGGCGAGGGCGGCGCGGGCGGGCGCGGCTCGCGGGGCGAGGCGGGGCGGCGCTCCAGGCGCAGCTCCAGGCGCTGCACGCGCGTCACTCGCACGCCGCCCCACCCCTCCCACGAGCCGGACGACGAGCGGCGCCGGCGCCGCTTCACCAAATTGAACGCGGAAAATCTGAAAAACTTTTGCTTCTCTCGCGACATTCTCTGTTCGGGAGGGGGGCGCGCGGGCCGCGGCGGGGCGTTACCGTCGGACGGCTCGTCGTCGGAGTCCGGCTGCTGCGCCGGCGCGCGCGGCTTCCTGCCGCGCGGGGTGCGCGGGGCGCGGGGGGCGCGCGGGCTGCCGGCCGCCGACGACCTGGCGGAACAGACGAGCGGGCGGGTGAGTAGGGGCGCGGCTGGCGCGGGTGGCGCGGCGCGGCGGGCGGCAGGCACTGACCGCTTGGCTGCGGGCGCGCAGTGGGCGCAGCGCCAGGGCGGCGCGGCACAGCGCGGGTGCGCGGCGCGGGAGCAGCGCGCGCAGCGGCCGGCCCAGCCCGCGCCGCGCGCGCCGCACACGGAGCACCACGCGCACGCGCCGCACGACCACCGCACCGACTGCGCACACGAACACATCATGTTACATACACCACTTAAAAATTCAGTTTTATTTATGTAGAAGCAGTACCTAGCAACTCATAATGATACAGATTTATTACATTCCCATTGACCCACTAAGAAACTGACTGCCTAAAATATCATCTAGAGATCACCAAATTAAGACCCACAATGGTTGAAGTTTAATGAGAGTGAAGATGATACACAACCGTTGAGTCTACTGCTTAATACATGTAACACTCACTAGTGATCCCAGGTACATGAATATTTTAGACCTTTGAAAAAATAAATATGTAATCTGAATTTGATGCCCAATGTATATAAAATTATGAACCACTACTATTAAAAACTCATCAGCAAATATTAAACTACTTCAATTATTGATTATGAATATCTTGCCTTTTAAATAAATATTTAAGGAAGAAATGGAGTGTACACTCCTAATATAACATCAATTAATATTTAAGATGTTAAGACAGACAACAGACTGCTGTTACTGTCTGTCAGGTATTTAGCCACTCCATTTCCTAAATGCAGTACAAAAGTTGCACAGTACCTTAACAACAGGTAATGTGATCTGATCAAGCAGGTTGAGGCATGTGGGGTGAGCATAGGACTTGCACTGCTGGCAGCAGATGAGGGACTCCACAGCCCCCACCCTGTTCCTAGCATCAGTTCCAAGGCACTCGCTACACACAGGCACTCCACCAGGACTTGATTTCTGCAACAAATTTAGAATAATGAAACATTTTACAGTAAGTATAAACAGTTAGTTAGTTTTTCAAGATTGTAACAGGAGTTTGTTCCCAAAACTTAAAGATATACAATTTAATGTAACTTTTAGATGTCACTCACAAATACAGTTTGTTGTATCATATTAGACCGATGTTGTTATTATTCATTATTGTGATTTATTTATTTATTTTAGTTCAAATTACATACTATCAATAAATATATATCTAGTACAATGTTATTTTATCAACTGATTTATGGATTAAAAAATTATCAAAATAAGCTTTAAAGTTATGGAATTTCATTCATAAAATTGTTTAAAGTTATTGATAGAATATACAAAATTATGCAATCATCAATCGAAAAAAACTGTCAATTATTATAAATCATGAAATTATACATTAATAAAAAATATATCTGCTATCTATAATAAGTGTTCTGTAAAGGGTGATGCTTGTTTTACCTATAAATAGAACTCACAAAGGTCAGGGATGTTCTATAAATATAACAAATATTATGGACCTAAACTGTTTAAGTTAGGGCCTCATAGAAAAAAATATTTGAAAACTAGGTCAATGTATTCAAGTAAACACCATGACAAGATATAATATGATTGCAGTGTGATATACATACTTATGAAACTAAACAGTCATATTATTTTTTTATACAAGTAATATGTGGTGAATCATCGGAACACATTTTTAACATCTTCATCAATATATGACTAAGACTTTAGGAATATGTTTCAGTTTCCCTTACTGATGTAAAAAAATTAACAGTGATGATATTGATTGAAATCATTTAAACTCTTTGTTTTTATCTATTTTTTTTTTCATAAAATTATTTAAAATGAAACGTAAAAAACTAAAATTGACATACCTAGTCAAAAGCTCACAGTTATGATATTTAGTAACATTTAAAAAAATACAGGGTTAGATGAAAATATTTATCACAACCTAAATCAATGAAATGTCACAACAATATATTTTATCAAGGATATTGATACATACATTAAAACAATTAAAAGTTAAAAGGCACATCAACTTAAATATTGAATGCTCAGCTTTATAATGTGTTTTGTGGAGTTGAAACCTTTTTTGCCCCAAATGAGCCACAATGGCCTTGAACACTAATACACTAATAGCCAGGTCACTAACCTTTTTATTAAACCAAACTGTTTGTCAGAATTCTTCATAATTTTATTATTGTGTGTTCTTTCTTTATATTCTATTCTTATTACTATTTTTTACATGATCTTATGAAACAAAGAACATTTTGTTTTCTAAAATTATATTATGATTTATCAAATAAATATGTGTAAGTAGATAGAGAGACAATTTTTTCACTGTGAAAAGCTTGACATTACAGCTAGAATTCTTAAAACATTAGTAATAGAGGTTTCGTAACAAGTTATTCTTCAGTGGGCCTACTTAAGTTTTATGTAGTTGCCACTACATAAAACTTTGATTCTGTTAGGAAATAATGGATTAATTATTTCATAACTTTTATCAAAACATTGAATAAACATGTTTTTTTTTAAGTTAAGAAATAAGTAAAGAATTAAAATCAAACTTTTTGGCTCATAAAAAGTTTATTTGCACAATTCCAAATAATGGGTTGTTCATTAAAAGAGCCTATGGCAAACAGCTAGATGTCTTACATCAGAAAAAAAATCTTTGTAAAACAATGTGATAACAATAACATGTGAACCCGAGAATATGAGAAATAAATCCTACTTACAAGGAATATAATATGATGCACAAAATAGAATAGAAAATAAAGTATAGTGTATAGGCAATGAGTGAAGCAATGTTTTTGTTTGTGCATTGTTTACAAACATACCAAATCCATTATGTAAAAGTTTTTCAGTCATTGTGTTGTACACTGATAAGTAAACAACACATATCAACAGTGATTACTCATTAAACTTACCTTGTCAGGGGAGTCCTGTGAGCTCTTTGACCGCTGTTTAGAGCTACGGTCTGATGAAGTGGTGAGGGGCCTTTCGGTCGCCTTGTAAGCCCCCGCCTGGATCGACAGCAGGCCCCGCGCCACGGCGCGCTTCACGGCGGCTCGGAGCACTGCGCGCACATCTACTTCAGCTTCCACAGTCACTTGGTATGCTTGGTGCAAATGTCTTTCAATAGTCTTTAATGTAGAACCACCACGCTCACCTAACTCGCGCACTGCCTTCGCAACGGCCCTAGAAAGGTCCACATCTTGCGCGATCCGCAGAACCTTGTTCTGCAGCCCTCCGGGGTCTTTGTACGAGCTCTGGCCCTTGTTGTACACCTTCAGCACGGCCCCTTCGCGCACGGCGAGCTCCAGCCGCTCCGCCACCACATCTTCGTGGTAGTTGTGATGCTGTCTGATCGCGTGACAGATGCGCTCTACACTGGGCCTCTGCTTCTGAGAGCGTATCTTGTGTATCGCTTCCAGGAACCATCGCTTCCACACTTCATTGCCGACGTCGTCCGGCTCACACATTTTCGTCGATGATTTTTACGTACTGCCGCCTGAGTAACGGTACGGTATTGCACTTATGTCAACACCCATCGCATTTTGGCGCCTCGAGCGAAATTCCATTTTATGAAATGGAACCTCGCCGTATGCGGCCGGTAAAATCGGCCGCGGTGCGAGACGCCGGTTTACAGCATGTCACCGAAGCTCTCGCAACCCGATGACACATCGGGCCCCGCGAGCGGGTTTTGGCGGAGCGGGCATCCGACGGCCGCCATCTTGTGGCGATCTAAATTTTACGTAGCGAACAAAACACGCGACGTAAATAATAACGGCCGTTTCAACAATTCAACGAAATTTATTAACAATATCCGTTGAAATAAATCGTTCCACTGTCACAATAACTGTCTCTATTTTAAGAGTTTTTTTTTACAATTCTTATATACGGCAGTCCTTCTTTCCGGTTTTTTTTCACAATGCGCCTTCACCAAACAAACACCACTGTTATTTAAAGTGTACTTATTTAAATCTTAATCATAATAATGAGATTCGTGTCTCGAAAACACTTTCATAACATAGAATTAATAGAAAATTTAGTTGAAAACATTCACAAAACACCAACAAAAGGCTCTTCAAAATGGCTATCAATTAGATTGCCTTGTTAAAAAATCATTTTTGATATCCTGTCGGTCACAAATGTATTGCCATTTTAATTAGAATTACATCATAATTTTGTACTAATTCATCGTGCTCATTGTCTATGGTACTAAAGGAAATAATGTAGTTTTGTGTAATTCAAACACGAATCATCAAGGAACAATAAAGGTTTTAACACCCAAAAGCTGTTTTGGAATAGAATAACCAAATCTTAAGATTGCTGAATACTACTACTATTCGTACTTTAGACCCCCAATCTCATCTTATATGTAATACAAAAAAACACTAACCTACATATATAAATATATAAAAAAAAGCACCAACTTGAAAATAAAACCTAGAAAATACTAGAAATTAATAGGTTTTCTAAAAGTAAATCGTTCTAAAAATGCGATGTTGTCTTCGAATAACGGAGAAAAAGTTGATCTGATCTGATGCTGACAAACTAAAAACCACTTTTTTGTAACTAGGTAAAAAATCAGACCTTATAGGGTTAAGACATTAGTCTGAATCAGAGTCAGATCCCTGAATTAAGGTCTCCCTATCTACACTATACTACACTAAGGTGCAGAGACACTGATTCATTGCAAATAATAACCTTTTTATACCAAGTAAATTGTATTTTTATAGAATTTGGTCATCATTAGGCCAATGGCTATAACATTGAATCCACTTTTAAAGGTACTTAATAAATAGGTACTACACCTATGACTAAAACCTGGAACGCTTTTTTTTTTCAATTGGCAATATTTAGCCAAACTCGCGCCTAGTCAGCGGGTATTTTGTAAAATACTTTTGATACTTCGGAAACAACTTTTATTTGTTTATAACTTCGTGTTTGGACCAATTTCTTTGATGTCGTCGTTTCATATTTCCAAATTTGATAAATATACAAGTCAAGCTAAGCATAGTACTTATGGAAAAATATGTTTGGAATGAAATACCTAACGCTTTGAAATTTGACACCAAGCTATGTTCGAGTTGAATATAAACCAAAAACTCGAAATGAGGTAAGTTTTCTTAGTCACATTAAACAAATCTTATTACTATTAAGTTCCATTTACTAGAACTGAGTCAACTCCCCAGAATCATTATCATAGATGTGTGGGTAAACCTTGTAAAAAAGAATGACGAAAAAATTCGCTGACTATCCTTACCCGTGGGAACAGAGTAAATGATGGCCTTGGCCCGCCGCCACGGTCTGGCATAAATCATTACTTAGGCGACAAGGAGATAACAACAAGGGGGGGAAGGAAAAGGGTCGAAAAAAATAATTTTCTGGATAGAAATCTCCTACCAGATTTATTTATATTTGGACCATTGTTTACATGAACTCTAACAGATAAATTAATAAAACCAAACTCATTCTATTTATTTTTTTTGCTAAAGAGGTCAACTCACTTATCTAAAAGATTTTATTTTTATATTTTCTTAAGACTCCCCATAAGATATTTTATTTTTAGTTTACTTTGTCCCATGTTGTACACCCATAAAATATAGCCAAACTATTGGCCCAGCAAGTCTGGATATTACCCTTACATAACTTACATTATTGTTGATATCGAAAACAAAATAATACACAGTTTGATACAAAACATGTTTATTAGACAACAATAATACAAATATAAGTACATCACAACTGCTATATGTACAACTTACAGGGCACCAAGAGTTAAAACTATAATAAAACCTGGATGTGTCATCTGCAAACAAAGATATTGTATCAATGAGAGGTTACCTCACGGGCGGATCACAAGGAGCTTGTCTAAGTTACTGGATAGCTTGAAGGATTTTATAATTATAGAGACATACAGGTGTATGCCTCTATTGGGCGACGAGCAGGATAAAGTCCCAGACTGGGACGTACACATTGTACGATATACTATTGTCTTCTTAAAACATTTCACTCCAAATTGATTTTGTTTTTCTAATATGTGTTGAACATGTATTGATTTGTAATTATCTTACTAAACAGTAAAATGTTGCTTTAATGCTTTTGAAATTGTATTTTAGAGTTTATTTTTCTGTTTATTAATTATCTAAAACAAATTGAGCAGAGGACTATGTATTCATTTTCAAAAATTAAATTGACAAAAAATCTGTTGAATATGAGCAAAAATATTACTATCTTTTGTAGATATGTATCTGTTGAGATCAGAGCCTTTATTTAAATATTAATTAATTAGTTATTATGATGTTGTTTAAGAAGTAATATTAATTTGTGCTACTAGTTGGCTGACCTGTTTGCAAGCTCTGCAAGCAATATGATTACTTGCTATGAGTTAATTATTTGAAAGCAAAGGAACCCAGCCACTACATGTATATCTTTAAGATAGTATTTACATCTAGATTAATCAATGTATAACAACCTTCCTGGATGTAAAAGATAGTAATATTATAGTTTACTTAGCATTATGACTTTTTTTTAAAACATTAATCATATAACTTGACTGAAACCAAATAGTTCCTAATCATTGACATATTCATAGTTTAATTATTATTTTCATTAATGTTCGTGTGTAAGATCTTGACCAATGTTTCAATTACTTTAAGTTGCCCAGAGGGCCTGATTAAAAAATTGTTGCACAAAACATTGTTTATATATTTTATACCCACTTAAGGATGACACAAACAAGTTTTTATTGCCGACAGGATCCATATCATTACGCTTTATAATGATCTAGATTCCAGTGATAAATAGGGATGATTCTATTCATTGTGTGTATGCTCTGTCACTCTCTCCCTCTCACTATAATGTGGTTTACTTCAACTTATTATAATATGGGACCAGTTAAACATAATCCTACATAGCCAGATTTTGTCTTATCATAACCTTACAGAGCCTTGCCCATTAAAGGTGTGTATATAATTAACTAAAATGGATACTTCCTAGCATATGTAGTGAAGGCACACATTATTACCTAAATCCACAATTGCAATGTCTTTTCAATTTAGTTTGATGACATCAGATCTATTTATAATACTAATACATTAGCTTGCCTGAGAATACGGTTAACTATATTATAATAAGCCCGTTTTATATTCGAAAATTTTACTAATACCACTATTTGTAAGTAATTCATGGAACTAGGAATGAATATAAATAAATATTGCGCAGATATATCAACTTGTACATATTAGATATTAGTTGATAAAATTGAGCCATTACTCTTTATGTATATGACTTGTAAACAGGTTTAGCATCTAGGTGTATATAAAGTATACATTACGCAATGAAAATTATTAATTAATACAAAGCATATTTGGTCGAACCTATCACAGTTCCACTGGGTTTGGAGTTTGGTAAACACCTATCACTGTACAACATTTTATTTTACTGAAACTACATTCGAACATAAATCACATTTAGCTATTTAAAAACCTAAGCTATATTTGTAGTCTATTATTGTTTAATTTCATGTACAGTCAGCAACACAAGCTCGACACTATTATTCGATGCACTGCTTTTAAAATTTAATGTCTAACTTTTTGATATTTAGTTGGTCTTATTTAATAAGTGAAGTGTAAACTTTTGACGCTGACTATACACCTGGGAAGGTGTACATATGGAACTACAACCTTAAATGAGGTAGTATCTGGTTCTGCCTTACATGTAGTAATGAAAAACTCATTAAAATGGCAGCTAGATTTGACGTTGAGCGTTATTCTGAATTTAAGGTTGCAACCCACATACACCTGCAATATTCGAGCACTTGTCAGAGCGTACAAAATAACAATACCCCTAAAGATAATGATTTAAATACGATATTGTGCGTCACTATTATTTACCTGCACTATGTACATTATTGCCGTTTCAAACTAATGGAAGAATAAGGCTACACGGTTGGATATACACATGTTATGACTTCAGATTTCCAAATTACCACTTGAGTACAGTACGTTCAAATATAATGTAATCCTAAAGACTTTCCGCATAGTAATAGTCACCGTGAAAAGTGTAATCACACTTATCGTAGTGCGAAAATATTTGTCGGACTGAGAATTGAAATCAAAAGAATTAGTAAATTGTGAGTTACTTTTTGAATATACTGTTTTCATTTTTGGGTTGCTACATTCTTGTGGGCTCAAAAATAACTAGTCAAATTTCGAAATCCTATCATGAATAAATTCCTGACAGTTGTCATATGTATATGTCTTTGGGTAATCTGGATTTGGCTGGAAATTTTAATGAGCGAGCTGCCTGTTACGCCTTTATTTGAATTTACTCAACATATCGAACTAGCCACAATGCTTAAGAATCATATTAAAAAGAGACCCAGATTGTAATATAGCCAGATATTGAGATAATTTGAAAAACATCCGTCAATCCCGCATGTGTTCCTAAACCGTGCATTATTGGCTATAATTACTTAGGACTCTGGCTTAAAGTCACTTGGGCCTTCGAACGAGCACCCCGAATGCTGTATAACGTACGCAGCTGCGTATATACCACATTGAACACATTCCTTGAAAGGTTTACCTCTCACAATTTGACTTAAGAACCCTCCCGTGAAGGCATCCCCAGCTCCATTGGTATCTACAATTTGTTCCTGCGTTAATGGCTTGACTGGCACCTGTTCAATCTTGCCATCGTGTGCCAGGATAACGGGGTTAGGACCCCTAGTGATGACCACCACTCGCCCTTTAGACGTGTTCAGTTTGTGAAGAGCCGCTACCTCAACTCCGATGTCTTCCATAGTTTTGCCTTTGAGTTCAAAGAATTTTGCGAAGCTCTCCATTTCCTGTAACGATGTAAATAATAAAAGTTATGAAAGTATTTTAGATGGTTGTCGTCTCGTCTGTAACATCTATTTTTCTGATGAGTGCTTGGACAATAAAAAGTACAGGCATTTTATGCAGAATGTTTTGACACTCGCATAAACCTAAACCTATATGGATCAAATGTTTCATCTCACCATTTCGTTTCCGAACAATATGTCGACGTAGGGCAGCACCTCGTCTAACTGCTTCTTGTAGAACTCCATGACGAAGGGCGCGCTCACGTTCAGAGTGAACAGGCCGCCGGTCTCGTGCGCGTGCTTCGCTAGTATCATCATCGACTCTGGAGACACCGCCAGGAAGAAGCCCTGGAGATGGCATTAAGGTCTCGTTAAGCAGTATATTGGCAGTAGTATAACATTACGCTCATGTTCCTCCAAGGGATGGGCAAGGTCTATCAGTTAACTTTTTAGAGGCTCTTTTTTTGCATTCCCGATGGTTTCACGAACAATTTATAGAGATGATTTGCGCTAGAATTCAGTGAAATTAATTCAATTCAAAAAAATATTTATTCGAACTAGGCTGAAAATCAGCAGCAATCATATTTGAACGTCTTACAAAAGGCAGAATAAAAACGCTCGCCCTTCACCACTTCCTATAGTTACGTTTAAATATATTATTTGGCCACTTCGGCTATCCCACACCTTCATAGCACAATCGGCAGAGAAATCTCAAAAAGTAAGCAAAAGTAGTCTTTATAACTTCAGAGAACAGAAAGTGGCCACTCACCGAGGAATAAAATAGCTTAGCCTTCTGTATGACTGCTTTGGAGTCTGGCTTCTCCACGTGGTCTGGCGTGAACAGCTGCGCGGCCGCGAGGTTGGCGCACAGCGAGCGGTTGTTGCCCTCGGCCGTGAGCAGCACCGCGCAGGTGCCGGTCGGCCGCTTGCTCGTCACCTGGTACAGAACGTTCACGCCATCGCCTCTGAGGACAGGAAATA
Source organism: Pyrrhia umbra (assembly GCA_963891755.1). Taxonomy (NCBI): domain Eukaryota; kingdom Metazoa; phylum Arthropoda; class Insecta; order Lepidoptera; family Noctuidae; genus Pyrrhia; species Pyrrhia umbra. Next base: position 1,104,089 of record OY982934.1, on the reverse strand, counting down.
TACCCCCTGTTATTCAAAGTAACTAATTTCGAATAAATTTGGACTTTTTAATACCAGTGGGATGAACGAAATATGTTGTCTAAAATATGCTAAGTCTGGAAATTACTAAATATTTTTTTTGTTGGTAGGTCTTGGTCTTAGCCTTGTTGATATTATTTGTCTCTATTACTGATAAGTAAGTACCTTAGGTACATTGACATTTTATTTTCCTTTTGACACATTTTCCTTTATACAAACCGACTGAAGTAAGGCTGACAGCCGAGATACATTTTATTTAGGAAGGGACATTTTATTTAAGAAGGGACATTATACAGCATTAGACCGAGATAATGTATTGACATAGATTGATTTGCAGCTAGGGAAGCCTAGGTACCATTAAATAGATAACAAGTTATTATATCTTAACGAAATACGATTTTAGATAGTACACGATCTCATTCATCAGCTTTAAAGGCTTGGCTAAGCTTTTCTAATTAATCCGATTATTAGTATAAGATACCTACTTAACATTATGTTGGACAATGCTTGATATTGAAGTGTCATTATCAAGACAGAATGACACGGAAAATACTAGACACAAGGAAAATAGTACTTGTCTACCTACTGGTAATTTATTCCAGTCTTATTTCTCAGATTTCCTGTTACATTATTCATAATTAGCTGCCCTAGCCTAGTCTGCCAGCGAGTTCGCCTGCGTGGTCTTCCAATTAGGTCAAGAAACCGGGATATAAAGTATCCTACATTTTAATATAGGTTTATAAACAATGTGCCATCCCATCCACATCCAATAAAGTAGGTTATACTATTAATATTACATTAATAAAACAATTGAAGACATTTTATGTAATTTTGCCTGGAGTTTATCGTGTTGAGAATTTATTTGATTGTAGGTACCACACATAAGCATCTCAATTTATCTAGTTAGGCAGATCATAGATATACGTAGAAATATCTGTTTAGTAGGTATTCACTTAAGGCTAAACGCAGACTAAAAGAAACAAAGCATATTCTCTGATGCCACTCGATAATCAACTTTATTTTCAGTACATTAAAGTGAAACCGCGCTCCAAGATGGATGCGAACTTGAGTCTTCTGTAACTGATAATACAATAACTCCGCGCAGTTCCTAAATAGGTTGTGTTAATTATGTCCTATCATACATATGTTATTTATTACTACACAAATTATTCGTATTACGTAACATAAACAATAATGGACTAGGCGACAATGATTGGAAAAATATGCAAAATTTCAAGTCTAGATTATGAGATTACTCACCAGACTGTATCAATTTGCCATTGTTTTCAATAACCATTAATAATTTCGTCAGTCAAATACGAATCTTAACACAAAAATATGCGTTATCTAGACTTCTGTACGTTCCTATATTATAATTTCTCTGATTACGATTAAACTGTACTTAAGCAGTGCGTTTATTTATTGACCTTCCCAAAGAATCCAGAGGTTTTTTTTTCCAACTTTCCAAGTAAAATAACACCGACTGATCATCAACACTGCAGGCTAAATTATAATGTAGGTACGAGTCGATAACAAAGGGAGTTAGGAAACCTACAGCAGACATATTACAATAACTTTGTATTCATCATCATCATCAGCCTACATGTTGTCCCACTGCTGGGCACAGGCCTCTTCTCATAAAGAGAAGGCATGAGCATTAATTAATCACCACGCTTGCTCAAGGCAGATTGGCGATTTAAGACTTTTTTAAGTCCAGGTTTCCTCACAATGCTTTCCTTCACCGTTAGTCAGTGGTGAAGATATACTTAGAAAGTACATATGACTTTAGAAAAGTCACATTGGTAGGTACTTGCCAGGTTTTGAACCCGCACACTCGTACACGAGAGGCAGGTGCCTTAACCACTAGGCCACCACGACTTTGTATTATACCTTGTATGAAACTTTGTATTAGGTATATCTATTTAATTATTTAATTTCACTTGGTCTAATTCATACAAAAACATTTTATTATTAGTACTTCCTGCCTCAACAAGGCAACCAATCCTTATTTTTGTCTAGAGTCTAGAACGCTACTACATAGCCATATTTCCTCAACCCACGCTGGTTAAAGCTATTATAATTTATTATAATGAGTAGGTAGGTAACTGTGGAGCTACGTAATAAATACTATAAGTGTCTCAGAGTCATAAGATAGCAGATACAATAGTTATTCTATTCGGAGAATTCAAAAATGTATGTCTTGTAGTGTACGAACAAACAGATAATTGAGATAACCGCGCGCGGTACTGATAACAGGGGTGAACGTTATCGCGATGGGGACTTGGGATCACTTGCTCTACCTCTTACATCATCGTGTTCTTAAATAATATTCACAACGTAAGACATACAGAGAAATATTTCGTAAACACGGCATTTTTTTAAGGATGGAAAATCATCAAATGACCCCACCCGCCGTGGGTGGGGCGGGTGGGAGTGTCAGACTCTTACTGACTAAAACCCATCGATGTTCCTTCCTTAGCCCTTTGTATTACGTGGGCGCGGTATTTCTTTCGAACGTCCCGCAGCCTCCCCAAGCTATGGCCCAGTGGGAGGGTCCCGTCAACGATGCTGACATCTCTTTGAGGCGCGCGTGGAACACGAACGCGCCGTCGATGCGGGTCTGGTACTTGCCGGACGGCGAGCCACCCATAGCTCACCATCCGCAGCCCCGCGCCTGCGGTGGCCGGGAGTCGTCTCGCGTCTCCCGACGTGACCCCTCCTCCTGTGAGCTGTCAGACTCATACCACCTGAATAAAACATGTTCCCTCACTCGCCCTTTGCATTCCAGGGGTAACTTTTTAAATTATCCCACAGCACGTAGACACGATCTTATTTGGAGTTGAGGTTTAGTTAGATATCAGAGATCGCGCTTTTCAGGGCTTAGCTGAGACCAAGGCAGTGCATTCGGCGCTACTTCGAGCAAAAGGCACAGCCGCATCTTTTCGCGAAGCCATTCTGAACATTTTCCAGACAACCTGTAACTCCGTTGTGGATAGAGCTAGAAGCCTGAATAATTAAGATGTCTTCTCGCCGGATTGGTTTTAGATTTGTCTCACAAGTCACAACTTTTTGCGGTAGAAGAAATGCGTAGCGAGACTTTAAGACATGTTTATGCATGTTGTCCTTGATAAGGTTTCATTTTTTCTTGAAATTAGTTTTGTCGTATATTTTTACAAACAGTTTGGAAGCTTCAGGCACGTAAAATATTGTTTCCTAGATAGAAACCATCTTTCCATATATCCCAGAAACTTTAAAGTTACGTAGTATATTAGTGAAGGCACATGGGAATAAGGGACTCGTAGATTCCTGAACATCTAACGTATTTACTAATACTATCATAGTTATCTACCAAAATATTTTGTATTATATCTAAAATTTTGGTCAGACTGACAAGTTCAATACTTTATCATACGTTTACTTTTAAGAGTTGCATACTAAATCAAACAATTCCGTTCTTAATGTTACATATCTACGAGTTATCGTAACTTAATCACAAACCGCGAAACTAAAGAATAAATCTACGCTAAGTTTTGCGGTGTAATTCGCTATACAATAAAGTATAAAAAAACCGGCCAAGTGCGTGTCGGGCCACGCGCAGTAGGGTTCCGTAGTAGGAGTTAGTTAGTCGACTATGGCTCTGTAACCGGTTAAGCCTACTTAGCCGTGATAGTTTTCCTTGTAATTTCATTACATGTACTACGCCTGTGATTTTTTTCACATTTCTAGGTACAGCCATTCAAAAGTTAGAGGGGGGGGTAACTCGTATCGAACAAAAAATTTCACTTAAAATCTAGATATTTCGCAAATGGCTCGCTTAACTGAAAAATGGTCTTCACACACCCAAGACCTATCTAACGATACTCCACACGAAGGGGTACGCGAGAAAAAAAATATTCATCCCTACTTTACATGTTTGGAAGCTACCCTAAAAAAAATTATTTTTCAAAATTTTATTTTACCACTTTCTCGGCGTGATCAATATACATATTCATACCAAATTTCAGCTTTCTAATAACAAAAACCACGGAGCTATGCCGCGGACAGACAGACAGACAGACAGACAGACAGACAGACAGACGGACAGACAGACAGACGGACAGAGCGAAACTATAAGGGTTCCTTGTCGGACTACGGAACCCTAAAAAGTTACTCTGTTTAATAAGTAGGTAGTGTCCTTGAACCAATTCAGTCAGTCATACGAGCGATGATAATATTTATCAAATCTTTGATGTTAGAAAATTGTATTTGTCAGTATTGATCGACAGCATCTCGGCTTTGCGAGATTGGGAAAATGATAAATGACAAACAAATCTTATATCAGTGGAAAACTTAAGCTAGGTTTACACTAGACGTCGTACACTTAGTATATACAGCAAGTGTGTATCTAATTGTGACACGAGAAAAGTGTAGCGCATCACATAGACACTGTAGTACGACATTGTGTCATTATATCTGCTGTAGTCTAAACTTAGCTTTAGAATGAATGTCTCGTTGGTCTAGGTGGCGTAACGCGACTGCTGTAGATAAACGGGGTCACGGGTTCGATTCCCGAAGTCGGGTCGGGCCTAAATCGCTTTGTGGATATTGGAAAATTTCACAAAGAAGCCCGGAGTAGAGAAATTGGTGGTGATATCGCCGTGCCTAGGCGAGTGTTAAGCCGTCGTTTCCGGCTGCTATCTTGATAGCAGTTGTTGTTACAATTCCATGTCAGAGGCCGTCAGGCGGATTTGAGAAAACTTGATTAATTACTATCTCGGTTTCCAATCATAACATAATAATTATCGTGTTACTTTTGTTTTCATGGGGTTTGGGTCAAATACGATTATGCGGTATAAGATAATGCTATCTCTGACTGAATATTAATAAAGTTTAAATAATTTGGTTTGGACACGCCCCTTGGGGCTTCTTTGGCGCTGGGGGGAACTGGCCAGTTTGCTGTGAGCTTCTTCCACGAAACAGGGGGGGGGGGCTGTCTTTTGTGAAGTTGTTTTGTGAAGTGAAGTTCAGAACATTTTGAATAAACTTGATTTTGTTGTTAAATTTCGAAATCAAGCATGGATGAAGCTTTTAAATAATAAAAGGTGTTTTAAAAGATAGGACAGTCTATTTACATACATACAATTATTATAGGCACCTAATATAAATGATAAAATAGGCGATATTTTTTCATGAACCACCGTGACTTGCCTTTTCTAATAATCTGATAGATAGGGACTAACTAATTCACCACACTACTAACTGCTTTTTCAATTTTTTTTTTTATATAAAAATAGATTACGAAATCGTCGATAGCAGAGGATTTATCGATGGCTCACCGACTTCTCTATATGAAAAAAAAATCATACTTACTCGGCTTTATCTTTCAATATCTTGGCGAAGTCGTCGTCGCCGACGCAGCCAAAGTATGAGCAGACCTTGGGCTTCTTCAGGATCCACTGAGCCACTCGGACTGAGTTTTGCACACTACCCCCGGCCAAGTACTCTGGATTGTAACTGAATTGAAGGACAGTACCATTTAATGTGATGAAAAAAAAAGGATTATATGTAGTTAAGATTGGGTAATATTTTTGAAAGTGTAGAAAAATCTCTCTATGACCAGGTTTTTTCACACATAGAGAAATATGAAAAAAGAAATGTAATGTCCAATCCTTGAGCAAGATTGGTAATCACCTATAAGAATACTCCTGGACTACTATTGGCTTAACAAAAATTAGATGATATTTTAGTTATTGCATTACCATTTGAAGCATTATGATGACACTTTTGTGTGAATATGAGCATGTCAGCATTTTTTTATACAAAACAATATGCATTACTAATTCATTAGTTCATAATTATTATTTTGCTCATTTACTATGACTCCGGATCCAATATTGATACAGAAATCTCTCAAACATAAATAAACTTACTGGTCAGTCAGTTCTTTGTACAAAGGCCTGTGTTTTTTCTCGGCCATCACAGCGTCGTTAGGTTTAAGATCATATTTCTTCAGAAAATCATTGTCCACCGTCACGGAGATGTCTAAAAGGGGGTTACCGATGCCAACAACCATACCTTCTGTCAGGTTATCCCTGTAACAAGTGAAAAATCATGTGAAGTACTAGCTGAACATACAATGATGGATTCCGGTTGGTGGGTCATCTTAAGGGTGGATTTTCCTTAATGTTCCATCAAATTTGGTGACAAAACATAAAACTTAGGTTTTTCTGTGAACTAAATGAAGCCCTATGATAAAAAATATACCTGTTACTTACTCCTGGATATTTCTAATGCAGGCATGTACGAAATTATAGCAAATCAGCTTGCAAACACTTGCAATAATCACGGGCTTCGCACTATGAAGCACTATTGACATGATGTCTTAAGTACCAAGTAAGTACAGTTTACTATACTGAAGCTCTTCCAGGATCGAAGAACACACTGAATTATGTAAAAAATGTTCTAAAGTTCTTGTATTCACAGTGCACACCAAGAAGAAGCATCAGATCCTAGTTTTTTAGCTTCTTTTGATCACAGAACAAATACTCAGGAGAACTATTGATTGCTTAAAAGTCATTATCGTTAGTATTGTATTCTCTTTGGTCATTATGTCAATGCTTTTTTTTCTGAAAGATCTAATAGATGAGCTTTAAACCTTTTTTGATTTATTAAAGCATAAAAGGATGAAGTTAGGGTCAGGTTTTAAGTAACATTTAATTTTAACTGCTATATTTTTTAAGATCCATCTCAAATATAAATTCCTTTCAACGGTTTCTAATGAAACACATACAAAGATAACCATAATATTAAGGTCAATAACTAATATTTTAATTTAAGATCATAAAATTAATCATCTAATTTTTTACAAATTATTTAGATCTATGTAAGTTGAGCTATACAGGGACTTCGGGATTTGATCATGATAAATACATGAAAAAAATATGAGTAGACAGATAGATATACCAATACCACATAAAAAGTTATACATAGCCATTGACAATTTAGAACAAAACAAAATTAGAATCAGGCATCATTATTTTTTTATTATACATATTAACTTAACATTGCGACTATTTATAACCTTAAGGCAATTGCTTATAAAACTTTAAAAAAATACTAATGACTTGTAAAAATAATAAAATACTTCCACAGCACAGATAGGGTGCTTATTTTTTTTAATATAATGTAATTAGATTCATCAATCCAAAGTCATTATTAACACAGGGGAATATCACAACCACATGTTAATATTGAACTATTTTAGATCAGCAACGTGACTAGAAAAATAATAGTATTCACGAAGATACTAAATACGAAAATAACTTCATAAACTCGCCTTCTTTGGTACTCTATATCCCATAACATATATTTTCGGATTAGAATCATGTTACCGGAGACCCGTTCCGGCGAATTAGCCAAATTAAAACAGTCGTCGTCAGAGGAAGTTATTATTAAGATGAAAAAAATATCTTACCCTTTAAATAATTCCATTATGTAACTCTCCATTGTATAGTTTTATAGCACTCAAGTATTTAAATAAGGTGACCAACACGATTTTCCGTAAAGAGATAATCAGCTAAGTTATTTCCTTTCGAAAAGATATTACCGCATGTTTTTGTTGATACTGATTTACAAAATGTGTTCGCGGACTCCTACTCGCAAGCGACCAAATGCCAAATGCGCCAAATGCCAACCTAACTTCAAAGTCAATTTGACATAAGTAACAAATGGTAAAAAAAGAAAATGCTTGTGTTGCATGATACAAATATCCTTTCTTGGAAGATGCTCTTCGCATTTGGCTTTTGGCGTAGTGGGTGAGCAATATTGAATGCTCACGAGTTTGATTCCCGAATGGGACAACTAAAATTATTCCGGATCTGGGTGTTTCTGTATGTGCAATGTATGCTTGTAAACGCACCCATGATTCAGGAGAAATTCTTAGTTTGGGGCAACGTTTTATATAAAAATCAAAAACAAACAACCTACCCTTAGTGTAAATTAAAATCATCTTAAAATATCTTAGTAACGATGGGCATCGAAAATAGTAATAGAAAAGTAGCCCTCCATCAGCATCGATTTTGTTAAATAGATCGAGAAATCAACTTAGCATCGTAAATAATTATATAAAAAGTCTAGGAAGTGGATACATCTACTTGTAGGTTTAAAACGGCTTAACGTCATGAGTTCATGACCCCTGCTAATGGCCTTTTGAACTGTGAGCACAGAATATCTTTCTATACCTAAAAAAATCTATACAATCCATTATCTATTTTTATACATGAACCTCGATAAAATATATCCTCAAGACTCAAGACCCGTAAATGGACTGTAGTGTTTTTATGTTGAACTAGTTTTTTAACTACTATCTCATAAAATCTCCTACATTTACAATATTTAAATATACAGACCTACTGCCTTAATATAATTATTAATACCCGTAAATTGTTAAAAAAAGTAAGCCATCATTTTAAATTTTATGCCTAATATCTATAAAAATACAGCTTGGCAAAAAAGAGTAGAAATTAATAGGGGCGCCACTTTACCGTTCGTGTGGCAACACGCTGCGACCGTATAGCGTACCATCCTATCGTCTTGATACTAAGCTGTATTTCTATATTTAATTAAAATCAGTAAGTATTATAAAATGTAATAACAAGTATTCACGTCATGTAACTGAATACAAATTACTTATAAGCACTAATAATGTAAGCACTCCTGTGTTTACAAATTTTTTTGGGTATAAAAAAAAGGCGTATGAATATAGCATTATTATATTTATTTGATTTCAATAAATCTTCCTCTAAATATTCCACGCCCGCCACATCCATGTCTTGGCTAGAGCTAGCCATAAACTCATCTGAGTCACACTCAGATTCAAAGGCACTGCGCTATCATGTTGGAGATTGATTCCTAAACGTTTTATGTCCAAGTACGAGCCCTTTCATAAATTCATAATACTCCTTTTCTATTTTGTTAACATGCTGGCATGAATTCTTTTGAACTCCTACTAGGTTATAGATTGAAATGCACGTTCGGTGCTTCCTATAAAGATAAAAAATTTGATTATACCTCTATCAATATTAAACGTAAAAAGTTTACGGTACCTACTTTTTTTGTGATTTTTAAATGCTAGTTATAACAAGTATTATATCATCTCGTGATCACACTCATAGATAATGTTATGCGAATTTACATATTGCAGAGTATCAAGGCTCAAGCCACTCAAGTATCAAAATTAGTCTATTCGCGCTATACCAAAGTGTCAAAGACAAAACGTAAACATAACCTATATGCTCGATGTTTATTGTTCAAAATTTCACTTATTTCGTATTCAAGCAATTCAAAACAAAATAGAGATCATAAATTAACACTTGATACAACTAAATACAACAAAACAAACTCTTACATACCTGTCATAATGGCGGTACTTTGGTAAATATCGTCGAGATCGGAAAGAAGAGTTTAAGCCTCATGTTCGACCAGATATCGCCAATAAACATTATAAATTGTTTCCTTGCTAGTACTCCGAATGGTTTTATTTATTATAACGTGGTTTTATTAACGTCTTGATGGTCGAAATAAATAAATAAGCAACTCGCGAACTTTGTTTACATCGAACGACACAGAACGACATTAATTGCCAAGGGGTGCCAGCAATAAAAAAAAATAGTTCCGTTTCTAGACTTTTTTGCCAAGCTGTATGTACATATATTTTAGGCTGGAACCATACCTGTGGCTGGAACGCTATGGTTATTGACCTTTTTGGAACATGGAATGTACCATAGACAAGAAACAAAGATATTTCTAATGGTAACATTACTAGAAATGGAAAAAGGATTATTATAATTTTATGACGTCAAATATCGCATTCTCTTTTCAATGCACCTCCAATTTACGTAAGAGCAAAAGAGAAAGAAGAAGGCCACAATACAGGCAGCCAAATTTTTCATTTATTCTTAAAACCATAGAGTCTATTTAATTCTGATGAATGAAGTTAGATATCGCGCGTCAGTCTTTCATAACCTACAACCGGCGGAAGATCACGTTTTAGTGTGCGATCCCGGCGAGAATTTTCGAGAATAAAGGTTGGGATTTCTTTTTGAAGTACTGAAATATCATTCCAATCAACACAAAAATGCTGCGCCTACCACGTGTTGTACGCCAATCTGTTTCATTCCACAATGCTCACCAAATTTCAAGATTTTACGCCAAAGATGTGAGGTTCGGCGCTGATGTAAGAGCCCTCATGTTGCAGGGCGTAGACGTCCTTGCAGACGCCGTCGCCGTCACAATGGGTCCAAAAGGCAGAAATGTTATTCTAGAGCAGTCTTGGGGCTCACCAAAGATTACAAAAGACGGTGTGACAGTTGCCAAAGGTGTCGAACTCAAAGACAAGTTCCAGAACATTGGTGCAAAATTAGTACAGAATGTAGCAAACAACACAAACGAGGAAGCGGGAGATGGCACAACTACAGCCACAGTTCTCGCCAGGGCTATTGCCAAGGAGGGCTTCGAAAAAATCTCAAAGGGTGCCAACCCTATTGAGATCAGAAGGGGAGTCATGCTTGCAGTAGAAGCCGTAAAAGACAAGCTGAAGGTGATGTCCAAGCCTGTCACGACGCCCGAGGAGATCGCACAGGTGGCCACCATCTCCGCCAACGGTGACACCGCCATCGGGAAACTCATCGCTGACGCCATGAAGAAGGTCGGCCGGGACGGCGTGATCACAGTCAAAGATGGCAAGACTCTAACTGACGAACTGGAAATCATTGAAGGTATGAAGTTCGACAGAGGTTATATTTCACCATATTTCATCAACTCATCAAAGGGTGCCAAAGTTGAGTTCCAGGATGCTTTAGTGCTCTTCTCAGAGAAGAAAATCAGCAATGTTCAGACCATCATTCCTGCTTTGGAACTGGCCAACCAGCAAAGGAAGCCTCTGGTCATCGTAGCTGAGGATGTTGACGGTGAAGCCCTGTCCACTCTGGTAGTTAACAGGTTGAAGATTGGCCTGCAGGTAGCAGCTGTTAAGGCTCCAGGCTTTGGTGACAACCGCAAGGCCACCCTCAGCGACATGGCCATCGCCACTGGTGGTGTAGTATTTGGAGATGATTCCAACCTGATCAAATTAGAAGACCTTCAGTCCTCTGACCTTGGCCAAGTAGGTGAAGTTGTCATCACAAAGGATGACACTCTGTTCCTTAAAGGAAAGGGTAAGAAGTCTGACATTGACCGCAGGGCTGAACAGATTCGTGACCAAATCCAGGAGACAAGCTCTGAGTACGAAAAGGAGAAGTTACAGGAGCGTCTTGCCAGACTAGCTTCAGGAGTTGCTGTCTTGCATGTTGGAGGCTCAAGTGAAGTAGAAGTCAATGAAAAGAAGGACCGTGTCAATGATGCTTTGAATGCCACCCGTGCTGCCGTTGAAGAGGGTATTGTTCCCGGAGGTGGCTCTGCTCTCCTCAGATGCATCCCAGAACTTGCCACACTACAGACTGCTAACAGTGACCAGGCTACAGGAGTGGAAATCGTCAAGAAAGCCCTCAGAATGCCATGCATGACCATCGCGCGCAACGCCGGTATTGATGGCTCAGTTGTTGTCGCTAAAGTCGAGGACTTGGGCCCTGAGTTTGGATATGATGCATTGAACAATGAGTATGTGAACATGATTGAGAAGGGTATCATTGACCCCACCAAGGTTGTGAGAACGGCACTAACAGACGCCAGCGGCGTAGCGTCGCTCCTCACCACCGCCGAAGCAGTGATCTGTGAAATCCCACAAGAAAAGGAACCCAACCCCATGGCTGGCATGGGAGGCATGGGCGGCATGGGTGGCATGGGAGGAATGATGTAATATTCATGAAAGGACATCCAAATGCATTTATTGTGTAAAGAGAACTGTTATAGTAGTTATGTCACTGTTATGGGTATTGTCATAATATCTGGTAGTTTGATTGATTTTATACAAATTGTGGAGTGAATGTGTATTTCCCAGTTTTATTTTGAGTCTGATTGCGTTACAAATATAGAAAGGCAATTCTATGTCTTGTTAGAATTATTTAGTTTAATTTGCTTGAATAGTGCGAGCAGTGTTATTTTTAAATAAATGATTAATGTTTATATTTCATGTCTTTTACTTCCTTATTAATTCATCGTACCTAAGGCACACAAGTGAGAATAGTGCACTCATTAGTGCACTATTCTCATTTGAGTTAATTAAATATTTAAAAAAATACCGTAACTGTTTCCCGCGGTTTCACCTGCTTCCTTTGGAAAATGCTTGAAGCACCGAGGTGAAAATTATCGTAAATTTTTCCCAAGGTTCCAGCTATCTCCATACCAAATTTCACCCAAATCGGTGCAGCTGTTTTGCCGTAAAAGTTACTTGACGAATTTATAGTATCGGTAAGTAGTTTAAAAATTATTCATTAATCTTATCCGAGTGCGCAAAAAGTTACGTCAGGATGCAGCTGAAACCACGGGAAAAAGCTAGTTACCATAATTCTAGCTTGAAGAAGTAAAACAGTAACATAACGCACGCAGAAATTAATCACTACTATAATATTCTTATTCAATTCCTATTGCCATTCATTGATTATTAGTAAACCGGTTCTACAAATTGACCTGCATCAATATCTAGCGCTCCCATGTGCTCAACAAGACTAGAACTTTCGGTTTATTCTCGAGTTCACGTCGCGTTGTAAGCGGCGCGTAAATTACATAACTAGAAACCGCCACATGAGATACGGCGATAAAAACGCCGGCTCAATCTTCCACATTTTTATTAGGTACTGATAAGCTCTACGTTATCAAAGTTCATTGTCCATTATGATGAAGTTGCGATGAGATGCCTAAATTGATAAAAGGTGTGGTCGTAGAAGCTGACCTAAAAAGATTTTGCGTAAATTTGGGTTGTATTTCACTGGTATCAACTTGGCGAATAAGGGTGACCGGCGTTGAGGCGAGTGCAGCTTTGTGCCACTTGTGAAATGTGAGTGCCTTCTGCCTTGCCTGTTGAGGAAAACGACCGTGAAAATATCTTAAAATAGATTAAAAGTAGGTTTTCTATCCTAACAATATTATAAATTAGAAGCGAGTTTGTTTGTTACACTTTTACGTCAGAACGGCTGAACCGATTTTGATGAAATTTAAAACGGAGATAGATGTGACCCAGGAGACGGTTATGGGGTTTTCTTTGTTTACATGTGTACCTATATATAATAACAATCAAAGTAGTTCCCTGGGGACACTGGTGAAATACCTACCTAGTTGCTAATAAATATAACACAAATATCGTCTTTCTGCCTTATAAAAGTGTACTTTAGTGATGCCATTTTTTGCCACTAGCCACTATAGGAAGCTGGGGCATGCCTTGAACACCGCACATGATACACCACGCTATATTTATTGAAAGGTTTAATGACCCACTTTCCTCGTAGCGAACTTTGTGCAGAATGATAAACTGATAACTGATGTAATTACACTCTTACTTAAAGATATAGCTACCCCACACATAATTAATTACCTACTTAATAGTATAGTATCACGCTGATTTTCCCGAAGGGATAAATAGAGGTGTTTTTTATTCAAGGATCACGTAAATGAACACCATCTTATCGTAGATTGGGTCTAGCCCTAGCCTAGGCTGAAGGCCAACACGAGGGTGGAAAAACTCGTTTTTTTCACCTTTCGTCCCTTTGTTTAATAGAAAATCCATAGACGAAGGATGGAGAAAACGAGTTTGTCCATTGTTTGTACAAAATCAGTAGATTACTTACTACTTAGCAGCCACTTATCCCAAAGTACAACTGATAATTGGATGAGAGAATCAATGTGTACTTAATGTGGGTATCATTTATGTCAATGGTGGGTATCAACATAAATATCGTCATTTTTATTTAGTTTTTTTAAAGAGAAAAGAAAAATAGAGTAGAAGTATTCACTGGTTTTAGTACAGTGATTAATGAGGAAATACTCAAGTCAGTTACATAATAGCATTTATTATATTTGTCTTCTTAAACTTAACATAAAATAATAACTATATACTTAATCCGAATATAACATCTTACAAAAATATCTGATCTTCATCTGAATCTCCAGCACCATACACGAAATGTCTTCGCGTGACATTCTCGTTGACGATTGCACTCGACCCAGTCTCCACATTAGTATTCTTACACGGTGTCACAGGGTACCTCACTGGGCCCAACCACCTTCTGCTCAATCCAAAATTTCGTGGTAACGCTACATTCTTTGAAGAACTGCTTTTTACAGATTTATCTAAGCTATTCAAAGACGACTGAATAGATTTTAATGATGATTTCTGAAGCAGGTCATCAGAGTTGTCGTTTAAGTAATCATCTGGTAGATCTACATCTCTTGGAATGCTTAGGCTTAAAGGTCGTCGCTTGGACCTGTTGTTACTCATTTGCCCACGCCAGGTATAGAATTTTTGAGAATTTCGCTTCTGAGGCGTGTTTTCTTGTGATGAATAATTCCCTAAATCTGACTCCTCATATACTTTATTCTCTGAGTAGCACTTTTGCAGGTTACTTTTATTAGGTGTAGATTGCTTACTAGATCTATCTTTCATTCTACTTATAACTTTATCTTTCGTAAGTTTTATAAGAGCATATATTGTTTTTAAAGCTTCTTCATTTAATAATTCATCATCTGTAATTTCAACATCTAAGGCACTAGCCACACTATTACTAATACACTTCTGACCTACATTTTTGCTGCTACTGTCTTCAAATTGATTTTCAATACTGTGTTGATAGTCTAAATGGCTTGGTTTATTGGTGTTTTGTAGAACAATTAGTTCCACTTTATGTGGAGCTGACTGCAACATAGCTAATGCTTTGTCATACTTAATGTTCAACAGTGTCTTACCATTGACTGATATTATTTGATCACCAGGCAAAAGTTTCTTGCACAAGTCTGCAGGACTTGCAGGTGTTATTGATTTAATGTACACATTGCCGTCTGAGCCTTCTGCCACTTGCAGTCCTAAAGCATTCATATCATCCCTTTCCAGTACAGCAGTGACAAATATTCTTTCACCCTGGACACACTCCATATTGTCAAGTTTTTCAAAAAGTGATGTATTTAGACAGGACTCATTATTTACAGTGTTGTAATTGAAAACTTCTGGGTAAACTTTGGGAGATTCCAAAACATAGGCGGTCGGTGCACTTGTTAGGTTCTGGTTGTAATATCTCTCGGGCAAAAGTTGCATGCTGTTTATATTACAGTGTTGTCTCTGCTCTGTACTCAGATCATCAGAGTCACTGTGTGTCATAACCAAGTCACCCTCAGATCTTGAACAAGGATTGGTCATTCTGACTGGAGATGTAGGATATCTATCAGTTACAGACTTCATGCCATGGAACACTCTAGTGCCCATTTTAACACCTTGCCTTCTTGGTATACTGCAACTCTCTGAAGATGACAATCCATCATTGGAGGAATTTTCGTGGCCTTGAGCATTAGATGTACTTGATATCAGTTCATCACTAGGTAGTGGTGATAGTATTTGTCTCAGAAGTTCTTCAGTGTTAGGCTTTTCATTTTCTTTATTCTGAACCTTCTTCTCACCAAATATGTCCACCTTGAACCGCCTCCTAGTTGGTCTTCTTACTCTAATTGGATTTCTTACTGCTAAATTATAGCTGTCTTGATAATTACTACAGTCATACTTAGGACTTCCAGCTACATTGAGAGGGCAATTAAACTCATCTGACAAGTAAGTGAGGAAGTCCTCTTTGGCATAAAGTTTCAGATACAACCTGTGGTGCAGGGAAGCTAGCCAAAATGTGAAATAGCTTTTGTTTTCTGCCATTTTTAATTTGTATTTGACACCAATTTTTGATAACCCTGAGTATGAATTAGGCATGATGTATAAGCTTTTCTTATTGTAATAGAATGTATGAATATGATGCCAAGGCAAACTTTGTAGAACTATTCTGTTTGTATGGGTGCCTGTGTCATCAGTTGAATGATTATTCCTTGAATAAAGGGTTATACCTCTTGGGCCGATTGAGAGCCATACATCTCTGCAAAAGCCATCTCTGGTAGCCCATATTGCAGAGTAGAAATGTGCTCCATAGTCCCGAAAAGTTTGAGCAAGTGTAATGTAATTTATGATTGCTTTGTGTCTGTCCAAACCACGCCTGGATTCATGAGCTCTCTTCATGCGCAGCTTGACATCAGCCATGTCACTTGTTATCACAGTTTCAGGTAAATAGTGTTCCAACAAAAAGTAGTCGGCTGTACCATGTTCTCTAAATGAAAACTCTCCAAATTCTATGTGTAAAGCATATCCGGCTAACAAAATCAGATTCTGTATAGTTGATGTCAGCTGACCTTCTAATGTAGCCCTCCTGAGTTGCAAATATACTCTGTATCTCCATTCTCCACCCTGTATGTTACTGGCAATGTTTTTAGGCAAGAAGAACTTTATTCTCAAGAAAACTGTCAAAGTAGCCTCATCTTCAGATATCCTCTTTTTGCTATTTGTTTTATGCCAAGCCTCTGGTGCAACTTTTTTGATTTTGTAATCATCTGGCAGAAATACAAAGTCTCCTCCAATCAAAATTGCAATGCCAAGCATGAAGTTATGTTCATACTTTTCACTGTGGACTAATGCTTCAAACAATTGCCCTGCAGTTATTGCATGTGGGTCACACAGGATCTCAACCTTCTGCCCATTTAGCAAGACTACAGTTATTACTCTTTTGTCAGAGACAGCTGACAGAGTTAAGTCCATGTGCCTGGCTGGTTGTGAAGCTCTTACTATGAACTCAGGGCCAACACACCCATCTTTGCCTTTGAATCCACATTCAGCTTTATACAACCTCGAAGCAGCCCTCTGTACTGGCTTCCCTCTTCTAAAATTTGTGGTTAGCTGTGGTGGCTTAACCACATTGTCATTTAAAGCTATTGCAGTCATAGACACTGTATTAGTTTGCATTCTGGACTCTTCTATTTGAGTGCTGCAGGCAATTTCTAGAGTGGAATGTGCGTTACTTAGGCCTCCCCTCCTAGGGGTGTCAAATAAATTAAATACAGGTTTTCTGTGGTTTCGAGGTATTCTGCAGCTGGGGAATGGGTCTCTTTCATCTGGAGACTTGAGGAGCCCCACACAGCTTCGTGGGCGGGCACTGACTTTCAGTTCAGTATTGGTGCTAGCCTCTTGAGTTTTGGCATGTCGCCTCTTTATTTGGTTTAGGTCTTCATCAATATGGAAGTCCATGACCGGGCTGAGGCAGATTGACGCGGCCGAGCACGAGCTCCGGCCCGAATCTTCGTCACAGTGACGAAGCATACTGCTAAAACAAAAACGAGACTTGTTAATATGTTAATGTTTTTGCTCATATATAAGTATGTGCGCTGCATTTAGGTACGCATTTTGATGTATTGGTAATGTTTACTGAATCTCGATAATTAGCTGTAAGTTATTAGAACGGAAACAATGTTCATGATACCACTTACAAACTCTTAGAACGCTTGCATTACGGCACAATTGTGTGAATTATAAATAAATTCTAAGTTTAATAAAACTGTTTATGTCTAGCCACTCCTATTCATTCATGTGCGTAATAAATAAACATGATCTCTAAACGGACATTATTTATTCAAATATTCGTGTTCTAACACCACACTTTGAGAAAGTACAAATAACAATGGAATGAATTCTGATTTGTACAATATTAATTAAAATTACAGACTTAATTATAAACTCCGTGTGATATCAACAATTTTAAAGAATGCATTGTAAACCGTTCCGTAAGTATTTGACTCATCTCTGCCGAAAATTGTAAAAACAGTAAATCTTACTTGTTTCAAGTTTTGTTTGTTTGGTAGACAAATTGCAGTAACATTTTAATTTTTATAACTTTCACTTATGTTATGCACAAAATTTTTGTAAATAAATAAAATACGATACAAAAACTTTTGTTTTCTTGACCAAACTTTTCTTTTGCTTTGCACTGACCATAGTCAACATCAGAGTCAGTAGTTCATTCAGTACATCATCATAGGCCATAGACGCTGTAACACTTGGTTACACTCAATCACTAGTTCATTCTTGAATCCGCTTATAATTAAATATGAAATCAGATTTAATTTATTGAACAATAAAAGCAATAATCATACAGCACTTTACACTTATAATGAACATAAAGTATTTTTTGTATATGATCTACACACTTAGGTAAATTTTATAGTTATATTTTATGGGTTTGGAGCAGTTTGGAGTATTCACAAAGAACCTATAACCTATATAGAAGATTTATATTAAAAATATGAAAACAACAGTAGAAATGCCGGCGTTTAGCATCTTAATCTTAATTGTAAGCCCAACAGGGTTTAAACCCAATTTAAATATAGGCAAATAGATCTAAAAACTTCATTCAGCACGTCACGTCCGAAGACAAGTTTCTTCTTTCCTCACTCTTCAACACTTCTCAAAAGTTCACGTCACGTCAGATAGTCAGGTCAGTCACTGTCACCCGCTGACAGCCTGTGATACGTCAATATTGACAAATTTGGACGTCACGTCATGTATTCGCTTACAAGAGCGTGATAGTATTTTATTGGAATAAAATTAAACTTATTGATTAATGTAGCAGTTATTATTTGGTAAAAAAATGGCCACATTAATTCAATCATACGAGCAACAGTACTCGGTACTTACCGCAGATATAACCGCTAAAATAGGACGTCTAAAGTCGGGCAATGAAGGTATGTGTTATTGTGATAAAATTCATTCTTATCACCGTCGTTTATAAAGTAAACATTGAATGTTCTCTAGTAACGTAATATTGCGTTTTAAATTACACCATGCTTATTTACTGGATAATGCAAGGAATCCAAACATAAATACGAAAATAGCCTAGGTTTCTTTTACCTTTTACGACTACCTACTAAACTTTAATGTAAACTACTGAACAGCTTTTTATTAAATTTGGCTAAAAGATTAACCCTGAGTCGAATATAAGGTACTTTTTACCATATTAAATGAAGCAGTTCTGTAACAATGCAAGACTAAAGAAAGGCTGAGCTCAGCCTTTGAAACAAAAATAACAGAACTAATTGAAAACTTGAATACTTTACAGACAATCGTGACCAGTTAACACGTGAAATTCAAGCTAATTTCGAAGAAGCTAATGATTTGGTAAGCTATTTTATTTTTAGTCAATTCTATGTTCTATACTATAATAAAATTGATATGTCCAAAAAATCAAGACAGGATGTTGATGGAGTTCCTGCATTAACATCCTAACATTTTGTAGACAAATTACAGGTACTCTAAACAATAGAAAAACTAGATGCTATATGTTTCCAAAAAGTTGGTCCTATACAAAAAAAAAACAGCAAGAAACTCCATTAAAAACCTTTTAACTTACATAAATAGTGTTTGTACATAAGGTACAACTGATAACTTATCAAAAGAATGTGTTTTGTACTTAAAGACACACATTAAATGTACTTATTTTACTTCCTTATTAGCGAAGTTTATATTTAACGTCAATTTACAGTGAAGATTTAAAATCACTTACAAGGATTTTTTCTTTATTATGATCACATAATCCTGAACAAACAAACAGACAAATAAAAAAAATAAAGATAACTAGCTATTTCCCCACATCCTGAGGCTACTTCACACACCAAAATATAAAGTAGCCTATGTTTTAATCCAGGTCGACGTCCCGAGGGAACTAATTCAAAAACCTGGATAAGTAGCCTATAAGCTTTTCCAAGGTCCCCTCTTATCTCCATACCAAACTTTCACCTCACAAAATTATCTTTATAATATTAGTATAGAAGAAATTTTGTACACACATCGTGTACAAAATTTCATTCAATTCCATTCTGTAAATTTTGTGTGAAAAAGAGAATCATACATACACACATCCTCACAAGCAAGGATGATAGTAATATGTTTGTAGCTGGAGCAATTGGAACTGGAGTCCCGCGGCGCGGGGGCAGGGTCGCGCGTGGCGGCCTACCGCGCCGAGCTGCAGCGCGTCAGAGATGAATACCGTTCCGTCGTCAACAATACTGGACAACAATGTAAGAATGTATAATAACACTCTGTTAACTGATTTTAATTGTCCATTTAATTCAGGCAAACAATCAAGTGTTAATGAGCGAACAATCTCGTCTGGCTTCATTGTTTCGGATACCCGACGCCAGTCTTACTTTAACTTCGGTCAGCGCGTCACAATGCGTGAGGTTGTTACTCATCATTATCCCGTATTCCATTGGACTCCCAGTACACTGTAAACTAGTATTTTTTCCGCAGTTTCACCTGTAACATTGCCCCTGCACCTGCAGGGTTCAAGCTACCTAACTCCATGCCAATTTTCATCCAAATCATAGCAGATAGACAGGGTTCCTTTCCTTGATTGTCCAAATAGGAGTAAATTCGAAGCTATTCAAAGACCCGGATGCCTGCCAACAACCAAGTATCGCGAATAATCGCGACTTTTCAAATGTAGCTACAGATTTGTACATTATAACAAGTTACACAAAACTCATAAAGAATTATTTTTTCCAGACAACTTGGACAATGACGAGGTATACGACGACTGGAGCGGCGCGAGCGAGCAGCACCGCAAGCTGCTGGACAACACGGAACGGCTGGAGCGCTCGGGCAAGGCGCTGACGGAGGGCTACCGCGTCGTGCTGGAGACGGAGCAGATCGGCGCCGCCGTGCTGCAGGACCTCAGCGTGCAGCGGGAGACCATACAGAGGTCCCGGGGCAGGGTGAGATTATACACAAGTTATTATGAGTCTATGAGATACAAAGACTGGCCTATGAAGAAGGTGTTGATTTATTGAATGCCCAAATAGTCGGAATTTTCATAATATGGAATTTTAATGAATGTTATGTAATGTTTGTTTCATTGAGCATTCAGCACAGCCCATATTAATTTTATATTAATTAGTAAACACTAAATTACTTAGTAAAAATAATCATAGCTTTGTCTAGTAGTGCTGACTATTGGTAGGTTGGATAAGACTGATATTTTGTTGCTTTTATTAGACGAATCCTTTTATGGTATTGAGTGAAAACAGTATCTGAAGTACAGATATCTTTTCCCCAGCTCCGCGAAACAGACGAGCAGCTAAACCGCTCCACCCGCCTCATGAACACGATGGTCATGCGAGCCCTTCAGGACCGGTTCATCCTCATCATGGTGTTCCTGGTGCTGGGAATCATGCTATGCGTGGGGGTCTACTTCTACGTGACCTAGCTGCCGCCGTGCCTAGCACCCGTCGCGTACGACCTGGTATATGCGAAGCTAATGATGGCACCCTTATTTTGTAGATAATCACCATTATCAGAGGCTGTATTATGTCCTTAGGTCATTGAATATGTATATAAGGTCTAACTATTCATACCCGAAATATTTTAAGAGGGACATCTGTGGAGGGTAAAGAAGCCATAGAAACGAAAAATATATTTTTTTGGAATTCTTTTTTTTATAACAAATTAATAAAATTGTAATAATGCTTGAGACGTTTTGCATAAAACCTTTACTCCCGATTGTATGAGGTATGAATGACCCGCCGGGACACGCCCCCGACGCCGCATCGGCGCGGGCGCGGGCTCTCCCACTCAGTCGTCGTCGGGCAGCGCCCAGCAAGGTTGCGTTCGCAAGTCGTATCTTCAGACGGCGCACGACAGCGCATGCATGACTAAAATGACAGTCTTATTCCCCTCAGTGTCTGTGGTGCAGGACAGCCGCACGCAAACCATGTCCTCACGTTGTGTTTACATTGGACTTGGACCTACCAATATCACTAGTGAACTGTGACTGTGAACGTAAGAAAATAGGTAGCTCTGCCTTCTGTTTATCTCTCCGAGGAATACAAGCGTGAAGATGTTAAGAATAAACCAATCTAGATAGACTACGTAACTCGATCTAGTCTAATTTGAATAGCTTATCGCTTACGTATTAACAAATATGAATTAAAATTACGAAAACCACCTAAGTAGGTATAAACTTACACCAATACACTTACTTTTAATTCCATCCTTAACATTTTACGAAGTTGAACCTAGATACGATTTAAACAAATCCTAATCTACAGTACCTACACCACAGAATAGGCAATAGTTAAACAGCTGATGGGTGCGACTCGAATTCGTACAAGTTAATGACCTCTGCGCGGTAACACGAAAGGACGACGTTGAAATTGTGATGTGTAGTGACTTTCTTTTAATTTAACGTACTTACCTACTATTAAATTAGAAGGTCAAATAATTACGTATGTAGTCAGAGTTTTGACAACAAAATTTTATAACTCATGTCTACTAGCTATTACGAGCGAGCGATGAATCGCATCGTCAGCTGTTTGTTGGTTGCGTTGCGTACCTACCTAATTGTACAGATATGAACTGTAAGAAAGAAGCCTACGAGCATAGCGCGGCTTATCCTAACTAATAAATGCGAAAGTGAGTTTGTTAGTTTGTTACGCTTTCACGGCAAAACAGTAATTATAATTATTTATTATTCGTGAAACATAGGCTGAACCGATTTGGATGAATTTTGATATGGAGATAGATGGGAACCTGAAAATGGTTATAGGCTTATGTGGGTGCGGTAATTAGTTCCGCTGGAATAAGGTAGTTTTATAATAAACTCTCTCGGTACCTACTATTTTATCATTTTTGACCGTGTGTGTGTATGCGTGTGATCAAGCCGCGCGCCGTCCTATGGCGTCACCATGTCGCCGCCCACTTCATTGACAGAATACTACGAAAAAAACTAGCGTAATGGATGTAAAATAAAAAGGAGTCAGTATTTTTTATGTGTGTCAAGTAATTTAAAATTATTTAATATGAAAAAAATATGGTTAGATAAAAATAAAAAAATCGTTTCTATGGTTTCTTTACCACTTGTAGATGCATGGTTTAAAATATTTCGAGTATGAATAGATGGACCTTATATAGTCACCATTATTTCCGAAACCGTATTGGTATCGACTCGTAACGGGTTACTAAGGAACCTTAGTGATGCAAATTTCAGTGTAAAAGAGAAGCTGTCTCTTTTTAACACTAGAATTTGGAATACTAAAGTATAATACGGCCCCTGTATGTTAATAACTAAAATAAATCGTCTAAAGTATAAAATAGTCGCTAAAATATCATATAACTATGATTTTTACACAATCTACATGGATTGTGAATTAAAATCATGAATTACAAAATTAAATATAATAAGTTTTTTCTGTGTAAATGATTAGACAATTCATAATTGATCTTTGAATTGAATTATGAATGTATCAAAGAGAAAAAAAAATACTGCTAAATGCTGACTTTGCTACTAATAGTACTTAGTACAACAAAAATGAATTATTTATAGCCCTTAAGTAATTTGCTGTTAGAAGTGATTTCATGTAATATAAGATTGTCAGTAATTGTAACTCCAAGTAGATAGTATGAACTACAGTATATTTTTTCATTGACCACTACAATATCACTTTATATAAACGATAATCACAAATAGTATATGCTGTGCTGTCTATAGAACACTACAAATACACTTAGTATCACGCTCCTGCAATATTGAATATTTAGCAATAATAATACTGAACACACACTGTTTTACTAATTATTTCTGGAAATAAATATAGCCTATGACACTTCGTAATGATGTAGCTTTCTAACGGTGAAAGAAATTTTAAAATCGGTCCAGTAGTTTTTGAGTTAAAACCCTACAAACAAACAAATCTTTCCTCTTTATAATATTAGTATAGATAAACTATATTTGAAAGGGCTTTAGCTTTAAGCTACTTATATGGTTGTCTCAAGTATTTGACACATTCCCGCATGTCTAGATGTAAGGCTGTCTCCTTAAATGTAATTTAGGCCAAGTTCACCAACAAATGGTTACGTAATCGGCCCGTTCAACAATTATTTTTTTAAACAGGCAGCTGCAATTTTCGTGTTACCCACTTCTAGTTCAACCCTTGTTTGGTAATCGACCGTTTCAGGAATAAAAATCTCAAATAAATTTAAAAAATTACCCATTGAAAGTTGGAAGTTTGAATTTATGGTAAACAGCTGTTTTAAGTTAATCGGACCATTATCTTGTTGGTGAACTTGGGCTTTAATCTTCATTGTCATCCTGCCCTTAACAATTTGATCGCCACGTCAAAAATGTAACACGAAAATGATTGTCTCGTTGGTCTAGTAATCGCATAACGCGATTGCTGTAAACGGGGTCTCGGGTTCGAATTGCCGATTTCGCTTTGTGGGTTTTAGAAAATTTCACAAAGCAGCCCGGAGTCAGGAAGTTGGTGGTGTTATACCCCCGTGCCTGGGACGTTCAGCCGTCGTCCCCGTCTGTTATCTTGATAGCAGCTGTTGTTACCAGTGCCGGTTTTAGCCCCATCAGCGCCCTGGGCGAGATTTTTGCGGCGCCCCCTAACTGCGATTTAAACCCATACGGAAAAAAACTGGCCAAGTGCGAGTCAGACTAGCGCACCGAGGGTACCAACATTTGGAAAGAATCGGCTTCGGCGTGATCAATACTGGAAAAGTTTTAACCAGTGCGCATTTTTTTTGGTGGTTCGGTATCAGTAATTGAACACATTTCTATGTTTAGTAAGTAAAAGTAAGTAAAACGTATGTAAAACATGGGCATAATCTTTTCGTAATAGCACTACACTGCCTAAGCATGCAAGAGCGAGCTCACAAGTACAATACGACTCAGCTGATATCTACACACAAGCCGACCAACGAGTTTTAAACAAATTAAGTTCTTAAATGAATATTTTGCGCAAACGATAACTTTTTTTTAAGTACTAAGACCTAACAAACTGAAAAATACGTGTTTGTTAAAAAGTGTTGAAGTTTATTTAGACAAAATTTGCGCACTGGTTAAAAAATCTTGTATACATATCCATACCAAATTTCAGCTTTCTTGTACTAAAGAACGCTTAGTTATACCGTGGACAGACAGACAGACAGAAGGTCATGGCGAAACTATAAGTGGGGTGTCCATTATAAATACCAAAAATAGTTCCCCGACTTTTCCCTGACCATTCTACCACATTTCCCTTACCCAATATTGTCGTCTTATGGAAAATATTATATATTTTGTTTTTAACCAGAGTGTATACACACTTTCTACTTTCTACTTTGGACTATTTATGTTAAAAAATTAGACCATGTGCATAGGTAGGAAAAGATATATTATCTGTTTTTGGAGTTAAAAACCATAAACAGTAAGCTAAGAGAACATCAGAGCAATATGAGTAAGAGCGCGAGCGAAGCGAGCGCGAATTTTTTTTAGGAATATGAGCATCAATATTCTTAGGAATCATATTTGTATTTCATGACTCTTACATTTCCCTGAAAATCCGTGACCACCTATTGCTTCCCTGATTTTCCAAATAGTGGACACCCCGATTTTTAAAAGTTTTTCTTGTCGCCTACGGAACCCTAAAAACTATAAATAATAAGGTGAGAAAAAATCAGAGGAATAAGAGTTAGAGCGCGAGCGAAGCGAGCGCGAAATTTTTTAAGTAATAGGTATGAGCAACATAATAATCCTTACTAATATTATAAATGCGAAAGTAACTATGTCTGCCTGTTTGTCGCGCTTTCACGCCAAAACTACTGAAGCGGTTTGATTGAAATTTGGTACACAGATAGTCTAGAGCCTGAGAAAGGACATAGGCTACTTTTTACCCGGGTGCGCGAAGGAGTTCACTCGGGATGTGGGTAAAACAGCTAGTAATAATATTATAATAATTGAATGCTTCGTTTTTGGGGGGCCCCGTGACAATGGCGCGCCGAGTGCCCTTATGGTAAAGACGATACTGGATCACCAACACGCCCATTCTCATTTGCCGGAAAATTGACGACAACTTTTTTCTTGTCAACTTTTGCATTCTAATGTCAATAACGCAGAAAAACCCGAAATTGATAGTCATTTGATGAAAAATTCAAGAAAACCTTTGAAAAGCAAACTATAGTATGAGGGTAAGTAGGCCTCAAAGAGTGAGAGGATATAAAAAGGGCGCCTGCGGCGCCCCTTCAGATCCGGCGCCCTGGGCGGTCGCCCCACCGCGCCCTACCCTAACGCCGCTACTGGTTGTTACAATTCCATGTCAGAGGCCGTCAGGCGGATTTGGGAAAATTCTGACTGACTGGCTTATTAGCTTGGTAAAAAACCTGCAGACCATAGGATAAGACGAGGCGAAATATAAAAGCGTGCTCTAAGCGATAAGCTACAATTTCATTCTTAAACTTTGTCATGTAGTCGTGAGTCTGGTGTTGGACACATTTTTCTTTGTCATGACTGTGGCGATTAAAAGGCTAACTGTCTCTATTTTAATATTAATGCTTTATTATATACACTGTGTATCTTAAATAATTAAGTTGAGAAATATATTTCAGAAAAAGCTATGAAAATTGTTCAATCTACTGTATGATACTGAAGAGGGTTAATATAATATCACAATCTTATGTAGCCATGTAACACGAATCTTAATATTCCATCATATTATGTTAACGTTTGCTTCAATGATTCTCAAAGTGAATAAAAGACGTTGTGTATAATCATGTAAATGAGACTGTTAATAGTAATTTAATGTAGATAGACAAATATTTATAATAATCGTAAGTGTATCTTGGCAGTGACGTTTGAAATGTATTAAATGTTTTGATGAAACTTGCATTCGTGTTTTTGTTAAACCATTCGCTAACATGGTGGATATATGCATTCCTATTTTTAAAACGTTGCCGTCACTAGGAATTACTCCTATGTCGTGGGTGCGTTTACAAAAACTAATTAAACATGCAAAAACACCCAGACCCGGAACAATTTTAGTTGTCTCGTGCCGGGATTGAACCCGTGACACGCCAATACCACTACGCCAAACGTGCCGTCAAAATGTTACAGTTGATACCTAGACATCCGTAATGCCCAGTTTCTAAGGTACTTTGTCGGTGTTTAATTTGTTATTTACCGCCGAAAACTGTATAGATTATTATTGCCGTTATTGAATAGATAAACTACAGACAAAAGTACCTCAGAAACCGGGCATATGTCAGGTAAGTATTAACAAGAGAGACATAGCTAGAACGCACTAATATATATACACTGATGGACTAATAAACTGCATCAAAGTTCAACACGCACCTACCTTTGAGAAAAAATTTTAACCAAGTATTCTAAGTTTTTATACAAATTTAAATTGAAACGTATAGTTTGGTTTATTAACTTCATTACAGCGTAGTATCATTATCCCTAAGTGTATGTTTGTATACTGGAAAGGGCCATTCATTTCTTTTTAAACAAAAACTTTGATGCAGTTTCTTTGTCTGGGGGTATATATGTATATATACTTGTTTCTCAAACATAAATTATTTAAATATTTTTCTTACGTTAAGTTTGGGATTACATAAGTACATTCATGTTAGGGCCATAAGTCGGTTTTCTGACAACACTAGAATCTTCGTTGCACTTTACTTTGAAAGAAAAAAAATAACAGGAAATTAAAAATTAAATTAACCAACAAAATCGGTATAACATTTTATTTCATACATTTTTACATTCGAATCACAAAAACTTATACGATGTCGCAATATATTATTGAAATATATTAAATATTTGTATATCGTTATATCGTTCAACTGAGACTGCTTCTAAACTAGCTTGATGCGAGAGCGAAAGCTTGCTGGAACTTAGCAATTTGTCGGCATCAATACATCTATTTACATAACGATCAATTAATAAATAAAAGCAATCCTTTTACTATTCACAAGGATAATAAACACACATTATATTAAACTAGAAAACGCAGGTGTATCCTGAGTTTTTACTCGAGCACTTCTTATAAAAAATATCCTATGTCCTTTCTAAAGTTCAAGCTATTCCCATACTAAATTTCATCTAAATTGTCTCAGCATTTTGCCGCGAAATCGTATCAAACAGATATATTACTGTTACTTTTGTATTTATAATATTAATATCGATTGTCTAATTTCTGCAAGACATAATTATGTACGAAAAAGTGCAAAACCACTGGCTTCTTACGTTTATTTTAATTCAGGGCACTCAAAATCTTAAACCTCAACCTTAACACTACAAAGGCAGACATGGTTATTTATATTTACACATTTTGAGTGTCCTTCTAACGACTGCTATGACTGAGAATTGTGAGCCAAGCATTTGTTTTGGTTCCGAACCAAAATTGTAAAAGGAATCCTTATGGACTGTCTGTCCGTCTGTCACGGCTGATATTTTTTTTAAACTGACAAATTTTAATATGTTTCTATAACGTCTACTGGCAGTACTGCTCTCGCATCAGCAGCCCTCTCAGTTGGCCAGTACAGCTGGGTAGTGCTTACACGAGCGTGGAGTGCGGGCAGGCCGGGCGGCGGTATCACGTGGGAGGGGGCGCCGCCACGTCCTCCTCGACCGGGTGGCCCAGGGACAGGAGCCGCATCTTGTAGTCGCTTAGTTTTATGTCCTGGACAAAAATATATGGTCTGTTTAAAGATATCATCATCATCAGTCTATTTAATATAGGTCCACTGTTGGACATAGGCCTCGCCAAGATTTGGTAATGAATATACACAATTATGTGGTGTGTCTTACAAAAATATAGCTTGAATAACACCATTGTCTGGTGCGTTTTACAATTCCTAAATGATAATTTACTTTCATTTGCATAGAGGCCATCAGAGGTCAGTCTTAACAGGAGTATCGTGGTACCCGGTAAAACTGGGTTGTGGTACTCAGCTGCATCCAATTTGACTAGAAGCCGACCCAAAAATAGTTGATAAAAAGGCTAGGCAGATGATGTCACCAGGGGTCATTTGGTTGCAAATTACTTACAGGTGGTACCACTTCAATGGATTGCAGACATATTTCCAACAACCCTGTAAATACATATACATTCACTAACCTGATCAGCTAGAAGTTCCAGCAGGTCATCTTGATCCTTTCTAATCCGCTCCAACTCCTCCGCCATACTCTTCTGACCGTCCTGACTGTTCTTCAGCTCGCTGGTGAGCCTGGTCACCTCAGCGGCCAGCCCTTGGATCTTGGCCTCGTACTCCTGGACCCTGGCGTCGTCTAAGCTGGGAGGAGGGGGCGCCAGGCTTGGTAACGAATTGGCGGCGGATACTTGCGCTTTCAGGAGTGTGTTCTCGTCCTTTAAGTGGGAGTTCGCTGATAACGAGTCGTTGAGAGCGCTCTGAAAGCAATAAAAGTAGGTTTAATATTTGAGGATGTTGTTTAAAGGCTGCGATTATTGTGAAATTTGAAGTTATGTGCATTATTTGAGGCTTTGGAGGAAACAAAAGCTGGTGTCATTCTTAATCACCTCCACTTCTCCTTCAACATATCTGATCATAGTCTACCAGTGACTGATAGCAGATTAAAATACAAAATAAAATAAATCTTAATCACCTTATTTATACAAAGCAGTCAAGTGTCTTTATTTTAAGGCAAAAATCATCACTCCAAATAAATGTCTAATTAGTTTGCATCAAACAGCACTTCATACATATACGCATTATAACGTCTTTTATAAAAAAATGGTTAATATTTCGATATTTAATTCCCAGTAAACAGGTTGCAAAGATACAGCTTATTTAGCAGAACTTTCATGTAAGAGGAAGCTCTTAGTTCCAGTTAGAAGTATTTCCTCTAAGTCCAAGAGAGCAGCATCACCTGTAGAGACTGGTTCTGGTGCAGCAGCCCCTCCAGCTGCGCCATGAGCTCCTGCAGGCGCGCGTCCTGCTGTCGGATGAGCGACTTGTATTGCTCCAGCGACCCGCGCTCCGGCGACCCGCGGCCCGGCGACCCCTGCCCCGGCGCCGGCGACCCCTCGCCGTTTTGCTGCCGGTGATCCGTTAGGCTCTGGATTAGGACACCTGGAACGAAGATACAATAATTTTATTTGATGAAGAATAAAAACTTGTCAACCATGTGTTTTCCAGAATTTCATTATTTTACACAAGGGGCACTTTTCTACGGAATTATACCTTATGCGATATAAGCTGACATACGCGACGTATGTGACGATGAGGTAACTTAGTTTATTCCCCCCTACTTCTTGAGTTCAATCAAAATGTTGTTTCTCTTATTAAAAACGTATGCAAGCATTCACAATCATTATAATAAAGAAAGAAAGATTTATTGACACAACAACACACAAACACAGTATAATAGGTACATAGTGATAACAGGCAAAATTTGACCAAAATCGATGAACTTTTTTGGGTTCGTAACATGCAGAGAAATCCTCCAATGCAACTGATACAATTTCACAAAGTGCATGGCACTTCCAAAAGTGTCAGAAGCATACTGTCTTAACTTAAACCTTAGGGTCTTCCACCACAGGCGCCAATGAGACATGAACACACATTATTGTATTCCGTAGTTGTAGAATACTCCGTCGGCGTTGTATTCTCATTCATATAGTAGTAGTTTTTATTTTGAACAATATTTTTACTTTTTCTATTTTTATTAATATTTTTGCCATGCTTGGCCTTACTAAGCGACTAAAATTCTTTAATTTTTATAATAATTTTACTTTTTAATTTAAGCGTATATTTTAATGTATATGACATATAGACAAAATTGTATTATGTAGGTGTTTGTTGTTCCATTTGAATAAAATATAAAATACTAGCTTCTGCCCGCGACTTCGTCCGCGTGGAATAGTGGTGCTCCGCCTCTATTGGTCTAAGCGTGATGATATATACACTATAGCCTTCCTCGATAAATGTACTATCCAACACTGAAATAATTTTTCAAATCGGACCAGCGATTCCTGAGATTAGCGCGTTAGAACAAACTCTTCAGCTTCATAAATTAGAAATATAGATAAATTAAATATAGTATAGATTAAAAATGAGCATACTCACTCTCCAAGACCTTGAAGAGGCGACAGAACTCGTAGTCGACGAGCACGTCTGCCGGCAGCTTGGCGCGCAGCTGCGGGTGCTTGGCGGCGCCGCTGTACAGCTCGTGCCGCGCCACCTCGCTCAGCTTCGACGAGAACACCTCCAGCCCGATACGCCGCGTCAGCAGCTGCCGGAGCGACTCCTGCAGGGTGGGGGACGTTATTGATAAGCTGTTCTTTGGTAGGTCATGATAAAACGTCCCTTACTTCTTGTACCCTACTCTTTGTAAGCCTATTTCACTTTTCTACTGTTGGGTAAAGCATTGATGATCACGCTTGCTTATGGCGGATTGGTAATTCCAGACATAATAAGTCCAGGATTCTTTACGGTTTTTCCTTCACCGTTAGTGTCCAAGATATACTTAGTATGGATGTTTGAAGTATTTCTAAGACAAGTACAATTTGTAAATGCGTAGGTTTGAATTTTGGATGAAACTTGTAAATTCGGCATCACTACCGACAAGAAGGTTAGAAGTTTCATACATGTCGAAAAAGTATAGTGAACTTGAAGGTGAATTATTTATGAACATTGGCGAGTATTAATTATTGCTTAGTGTATTAATTAATATACTTAAGAAATTGAGCATGACACAGATCTAAATGTACACTATTAATTACTTGAAACGCAACAGCTGAATTGAAATAAAAAAATCCAGTTAACCTTGGAGTAATTCTCGACGGAGTCGTCATTGAAGTGTATGCAGATGGCCAGCAGGAAGGCGGAGAGCCCCTGCAGCAGGAACTCGTTGTCGTCGTGGTCGGCGGCGCAGACCTGCGCCACCAGCCAGCCCACCCCGCCCGGCGCGCGCAGGAAGCTCGCCACCGCCGCGCCGCAGTGGCTCATCCACACCGACAGCAGCATCAGCAGCGCTACCTGACGCAGTACTCTGTCGTATAGCTACTGCTGAACGTTCTTCACAAAAAATGCCCGGGCATTTTTACTATCAAATCATCATCTGCCGAGCCTTTCCCCAACTATGTTGGGGTCGGCTTCCTGTCTAAACCTGATGCAGCTGAGTACCAGTGTTTTACATAGAGTGCTACCTATCTGACCTCCACAACCCAGTTACCGGGTAACACGGTATCCCATGGTAAGACTGGTTGTCAGACTTTCTGGCTTCTGACTACACATAACGACTGTCAAAGATGTACAAATGACAACCGGGACCAACAGCTTAACGTGCTTTCCGAGGCACGGAGGAGCTTCGCCATGACATTGTTGATCATTTATCTACGGACCAACCGCGCCAAGCGCGGCTTAACCTTTGATCGATCGATCTGTGCGGCTGTTACTTAGCCACGACCTCTTTTTTTACGCCACGGGCATTTTTACTCTCAAAGCTGTTTAATAATATGTCATTGAGACTGAAAAACTGTAAATAATGCTATTGGGAACCCTTGACATTAAATTTGTATTGATATTTAAGGAGGTGGTTCACGTCACTTATTCATTGTCCACATAATAAAATTAACAATTAATTTGATTATGTAATTGCAATATTTTTTTTATCGACGTAGATGGCTGTTTCTAGTTTATCTGACTAGTTTCAAAGACTTGCTTATTAATTCTAACTTTTCAACACAATAATTCCTAACAAATAAGTGCGTAATTTAACATTAGCACATACCTTTGACTTCAACTTAGTAGTCTGTTGCAGCAACAACGTGCACTGATGCAGCAACGAGACTGGAGAGCTTCCGATATTGGTTGCTAGCAACACTCTGAGGAGCTGTTCCTTCTGTACGGGGTTATCTATGAGCCCATGCATCAGGGCTACTGCGGAGAACCAGTTGGACAATACGTCAGAGGAGAACAGGCCTCCGCACAGCAGCTGGCCAGAGGTCAGGCTGGACATGTCAGAGGAAGACGGCAGGAGGGTTTGCACCAGGTTCGCTTGACTTATCTCGTTGTGGTATAAGTAGCATTGGAAGCAGTATAAGACGGCACATCTGGAAAAGTAATTGCAGCTGTGAATTTTTAGTTTATTTATAAATATGTTGTATATCCTAATGAATCAAGCTAATAAATTTAGTTTTTAATTGGGCATATTATCATATATATTTCAATTGCACATTATATCTAATTTTACATTTTATTTTACACATCTATTAAAGGTTGATGTCGAAAATACTACTTGACTTAAATAAGTAAGTAATCAGTAAGGATGGTCTTACTTACCGTAATGAAAATGGCTGCTTCTCATTAACCATAGACATGAGTAACACCACAATGGCCGGCCGCGGCGGGTTGGACGGCGCCATCACATTGCCCAGGAACTCCTGGTTCGTGACCTCCCCCCTCACGGTCTCCCCCACCGTGTTGATCGTCTCTGTCAGAATATCTGCAGGGACTCCACTCGACATCAGGATGTTACAGAGAGCATCCAATAACCCAACAGTCTTCATGATCTTCTGGCAGCTCGAGATGATTTGAGCAGAGTTGCTGGGAGACACCAGTGTTCTTACTATGAGGAGCATGCAGTGCACGTTGGACACCTTCTGTGGCGACCAGCCCGCCTCCTCAGCCTCGTCAGGCGTGTTGAACATCGGCAGCATCTTCTGTATATAACTACCTTCCTTAAAGAAGTTGATGTTACTGCTGTTATTCTTCAACAGGTTCAACATCAGCAATAAACAGTCTTCTACTATAATTCCACCGTCAGAATAACCTTCAGTGGAAACTATTTCGAACAGTCTGTCGAATGCGTTTTCAAACGCTACAATCTTTTGTATATTCGCGTTTCCTTTGGTTAATTTTATGAGGAGTAGCAATGTTTCATTCCGGATCACTTCCCGCGTGTCTCCTAGTAGGTCCATCATTTTGGAGACACCCATAGGCTTTACTAGGATGATTTCTTGTATGTCTTTTGGTCTGTTTGTGAGCAGGGAAGTGAGGAGTTGTACGGCGGACAGTCTAACCCTAAAGTCGTATTCGTCTAAGAGATCTAGAACTAATTGTATGTTGTGATGGTCTTTGATGAACATTTCTGTGAACTGTTCGCCTATGTTCATGGGCACGCGGGGGTTGTTCTCCTCCTCCTCGAACTGTGTGGGTGACATCACGTTGTTCAGCGTGTCTAAGGCGTAGTTTATTGTCTCGTTGTCAGCTCGGTCCAGTTCTAACACCTGGAGATAGTGATTGTGTTTTGTAATTAAACTAGTGTGGCATTGATTGTATGCAAAACACATACACACAAACGGAAAAACATCCTGCCAATCGTCGCTTTAATTCTATGGAATTTTCGTATCGCAAAAATGTTTTGACGGGTGTGAAGAAGGCAATAATACTACAAAATCTATAAAACTCTAATTTTAGCATACTCTATTCATAACCGAAACTGTTTACCGCGGTTTCTTCCGCATCCTACAGCAACAACTTTATTCCTTACTTAGCTTTCAATCTATCTCCTTACAAAATTTTATCTTAATTGCTTCATTAGTTTAATCGTGAAAATGTAACAGACAAACAGCATTGAGACAGCAGCTGCAATTAGAAGAAGCTTCAGTCTGGCATAGATTATTTTTTGCGTGCTCGACAGGGTCCACAATGTGCTATAATATTCTACTTACCATCTACGAATACCATTGTGCAAATAAATATGTTGAGTTTAAATTTGGCTTATGGCTACCATAAGCAACTTAGCTTGCGGTATATGACCAGCCTTCTATGAGACTCTCATTCTCTCTAGGCTGTCATCTTCAAATGTTTTTTCTCTATCAACATCTGCCTAGCCTTTTCCCAACAGTGTTGGGGTCGGCTTCCAGTCTATACCGGATGCAGCTACATGGAGCGACTGCCTATCTGACCTCCACAACCCAGATACCGGGTAACACGTTACCCCTTGATAAGACTGTTTTTTTTCTCTATAGGACATGAAAAAATTAATACTTGTACAAGTTTACCTGTTTCAGTGTATCCATGCCCTGCGCGCCGACTTCGACGCGGTAAGTGCGCGACATGGCTTTAAGCGCGCGGCACGCGTCCCTGCGGTCTTCTAGCAACGTAGAGTTGTTCACGCGGTCTACCAGGCGCTCCACCTGCGTGGGCAGTATAATTGTAGCAAGTTGTAGGAATATGCGAGCAGTCTTGAGAATATTGCTGCTAATATAACTATGGGTCCATTAAAATAAAAATGAGATGTTTTCGAGAGGTATACTTTTATACATACATACTGTGGATTCATCATCGTCAATGCATGATTTATTAATTTTGCACATAAAATAAAATTTAATGTTTGTTTGATGTTAGGATGTTTGTGCCTTAATTAAAATAAAATCAGGAAACAAGTTTTTATGTGGTTGAACTGGTTGATGTAATTTTTATGCTCTTGCTAATAACAAGGTCAACACTAGATTGAAGATATGTAAATTAAGAATACTAATAATATCCAGTATTTTCACTATTATTCCGATCAGCACTGAAATCCTTTTTTGAAGAATTGATTGATGGATATCCAGCAAGGTGACTTATTAAATATGAAGTGATGTACATTTACAATTCTCAAATCATATTATTACCATGTTATCACAGTATAATATAATAGCATTGTGATCTTTACTAACTTCTAACTACTAGCTTTTTCAAGCCTTTTCATATTGTTTACATACATAGCTAGCCAAGCTATTGGAGAAAATTAAGCTGATTATGGGGATTTTTTTTTGGAACAAGCTGCAAATCCTAGCTTACAACTATTTTTATCCTTGACTTGTAAATAAACATAATTTAAAGTCAGTTAGTAAAGTCTTAAATCAACTAAACAGCCATTATAACGCTTGACTTAATACACACCACAACACTACATTTGAAATGAGTTGCACATAATTTTCTTTGTGAGACTAAATAAAATGAAATATTATATCATAATATATCATACAGCTTATCTGATTATAGTCAAAGAAGACTGATTGCAGATAAAATCACAAAATAAGATCACTTCTACAAGTGATAGTATATGTTTTAAATTTTATAACAATTTAATGGTAACTATATAAAGCAATTTCCATATTAAGGCAAATTTTTTGTCACACCAAGATATTTTTTTTGTAGAATTTTATAATCATCAGTAACCCATGTAAGGCCTAGCAAAAGTTAATCATATCCGTCTTAAATACATACCTAGTTATCGTAATTTAGTTCAAATACCTACACAGTTTCTTTTAATTATCACTGTTAATGAGAGACCCTCATAACTAAACTACTGCCACTTATTCAATGTAAGTTCACTACATTTGTTTTTAAAAGACCATCCTGACTAATTGTTTATAAACTTAGATTTTTGTTTGATTCATTATTATTATAAGAATTTGTATTCTAAATCCAGAACTTAACATATTTATATTGAGTAAAATTCCACCTTTACTCAGTGCATTATATTTCATTCCTATGGTATATTAAAAAAAAGGTTTGCAGAATAGTAGAAGGCGAAAGAACTATGTTAATTATAAAACATTTATGTTATCACCTGGGGAAGTTTCACTCACCGTGAAATTATTATGCTTTGTTACTATGTATGTATGCACTCAATGGTTTATAATTAAATTACCATCAAGATAACAAAAAATAAATGAGTTTCTCTAAACAGTGCTACCGAAATAAATTTAATTTTACTATTTAAATTCGTGAATTGAATACTGGCCTAAGACTGACAGTAAAACAAGAAACTTTTTATTATATTATATTTTAATTAAATTGATGGATTATGAAATGTGAAGGGAATGATGCCTGTAATTAACCTGTTACTCAAATTAAGGGACGAGGTAAGGGCAGGTTAGTCAAGGTGATAATATTAGTATAATATTCTAAGGTTTGAATATAATGAAGAACATGAGCATAAGTGCTGTCAAATTCATGAAATATTGAACCAATCTACAGATATCTGGACCCGCCTACGCTGAATATATAGATAAGAAATAGCTACTCCACATAGCTAACTATAAATAGGTCAGCGCATGTTTTAAATCTAGAAAGTAAATATTGGAATACTCACGATCTCCGCTCCCGAAGGTTGGTGGCCAGGTTCCGGAGCCCCCAGCACGGTCTTTAGACCGCTTTTTAGGAAATCCATTTTTTACAATTCTCTTATTAATAATTAGAACACAATTTAAACTTATTGATACGCAATCATTGCAGAAAATACATAAACTCACAAAATTTATCAACCCTACGCGACACGTCAAAGCATTTTTTGACACATAATGAAATTGCGTTTTGATTATTGATAGTGAAACCATGCTGTAATCATCGTGTGAAAAAAACACATTTTAAAAAAATAGTGTTAGAACATCTTTTTAGTATTTATTTTTTTCTTAGTGGAATCTATAATTTTGTTATATTGTAGAGTAGTACATTTAAATCTATCATAAAATTCGCAATTTTGGGTCAAACTAAACGTATTTTGGATCATGTTGACAGTTCAAGAACACAAACTGTGTCAGTGCCACTGTCAAACGTCAATCAATACTTCATCAAAATCCATGTTTATTTATTGTTGAGCTGCATTTGGATGTATTGTAATTCTTAATATTTTAAATAATTACTGACATATTAGATTATTCTACTTGTGTATTATATAAATTGAAATATTCATAGCAAATATGTCAACCGATCTTAGCTCAAGTTTTAATGAACAATACATGAACATCAACACAAAGA
This sequence comes from Pyrrhia umbra, assembly GCA_963891755.1. Classification (NCBI taxonomy): domain Eukaryota; kingdom Metazoa; phylum Arthropoda; class Insecta; order Lepidoptera; family Noctuidae; genus Pyrrhia; species Pyrrhia umbra. Next base: position 1,066,495 of record OY982934.1, on the reverse strand, counting down.
TGAAAAAGTAAGTTCAATCACTATTTTTTTTTCTATATAAACTAGTATTAGGTACGAAATTAACTATCCATTCTTTTTACAGGCGGTTTATGCGGAAACCAAATATATCTGAAGCGACAAACGAGTTCATAGCACTAGCCATACAGTGCGAGCACTCGGACCAGCCAGCGTTTGCAGGACACGCCTACGTCGGCGCGGCCAAGTGTGAAGCCTCCGTAGGCCACTTCCTCGGCGAGGCAGAACATTTTTTGTCTGCAGCTCGACAGTTTATGAAGGCTGAAAAGAAATTGAAATCTCTTAAATTTTATAGTGCTGATAGAGAGAATTTAGAGGTAAAATAACTTATTCACTTCATTTATATACTTGAAAACGATCTTACCTAATTTATGAATACCTTTTCTTACAAACAGGAATTAAAGTATTAAATTAACTAAATAAATACACTGCATAGTACAAAATGTCTTTGAACAAAAATAATATTTCATTCAAAATTATTATAGGCCGCAATCGGCTGTTACATTCAAGCCTTGAACAAGTATCCAGAGAAGTCACCTATACAAACATCTATACTCATGGAAGTAGCCAGCGACCTGGTAGAGCTGAACCACAAGTTGGAAGCAGCATCATACTATGAACAAGCCATAGAAACAGTCTCTGAGGGCACCATGAAGGTTATCTGTTTGAGGAACCTGCTCAATCTGAGGATAGACTGTGGTTAGTATCATTATATAAGCTTGTATGCTCTCACTTGCAACCTGAATGGACTACTAACAATTTTCCATATGTTTCAATTGATCTCCATTCCAAATTTCGAATTAATAAAATTGAAATGTAGTTATCATTTTAATGTAGAAAATTTAACAGACAGATTGGAGTTTTTTCTTGCCTTCTAGGTAGATTTTGTTTTTCTTTTTACAGGCAAATATGATGTTGCTTTGGAGATAGCAAATCAAATAGCTGACGGTACCAACATGAACATCCCAGAAGACATTTTGGCTGAGTATGTATACAATTAATTATATCACTACCAAACAAACAGATGCAATGACAATTGTATCTCTTTGAAATGTACACAAAGTGCCTACCATCAATATGATAAAAAAAAACTTTATAATGTTACACATTTGCATAGTGCACTTTATTGATGCCAAACACTGTCACATTTTCAAAAATTTTATAGAAAATAAACTCTTGACAGGACTTAGACAACACAACTATCTGAACTGACAAAGCAAAAGAAAAAGGGGCCCACTCTTTACCCATTTTAGTGTATTTAGCCAAAAATTATGTTTTCAGAGTGCAAGTAAGTAGAATACTGCTGACCCTTCTTGTGAAGCCGCCTGAAGCCAGTAAGCCTCCATCATTGAAGAAGCTTTTCATAGACTTAATGAATGACAATGAAGATAGTAGTAAGTTATTTGTATTAAATTCTCCTTTCTCAGATAAACTTTTTGTTCTTCTCTGCTGCCAATATCCTATCCACTTATATGTTTAGCCACTTATAAACATTCCTCATAATTTGTATTGAAATTCTAAAGTGATTTCAATAAAGTTTGGTACCAATGTTTTTCTGAATTATTACCAGGTACATATCATTTTGCTAAGATGGATCATATTGCGGTTAGTGAAAAATACATTGTTTTAAAAAAATAAGTACTATAAATAGTTCATTACTTTTCTTCCAGCAATTCCCCTGAACACAGATTTGCGGCTGAAGCTCCAGTCAGTCATAATCTGCCAAACGACAGGCGATATACATTCCCTCATCAGTGTTACAGCCGACACTAAGCAGTTCCTGACTTTGCAGCAGGTTGAACTTCTCCAGAAGTTAATTTCTGATGAAAGAGGTTAGACCCAACTGATAAGTACAACTGTTAGACAATTTGATAATTGGTAACAAATAGTCAGTTACTCTTTGTATGTAATTAATTATGATATGAAAGGAATCATGTATAATAGGTACTTATTTATCAGATTCCCAAAATACATTTATGTTATGTAAAATAGAGATGAGTATGCTGTGGTATCTAATTTAGTTAAATTAATTAACATCTAATTTACAGATGTCATAAATTGTTGAAATAAAAATATTTGTTGTTATAATAAAATACAACTCATTTCATTAACACTCAATTTATTGCCCCAAAACCTCGTAGGCATAGTCATATAGTTATACAAATGTATACTTCATTACATTTTTTTTATATCTTTTTAGTTTATACACAGTTAAAAAACTTTTTTTTGTGTGTGCTTTCTTTACCTTTATGAACACATTTAGTTATGTTAATATTTTTAAGACTTTTTATCAGTACTACTTATCTCATCCATCTTAGGTATGACAACGTCTAGTTCTTTAGCAAAGTTGACTTCACGGTCCGTGTGCACGACACTCTCTCTGGAGCCACTCTCCTGTACTTTGACCTCATTGCCGAAGTCAGCGGCTGTGTCTACTACGGACTTGTTCTGTATGGAATGCGTCCACATTTCCTCAAATTCATCCTCCTCCACCTCCTCATCTTCATCAGCACTCTTGTCACTCTTGTCAATCTTGACTTTGGCTTCATTAGTCTTCTGCCAGCAGTACTCAAACGGATAGCTCACATTCCTATTGTCATCTGGGGCAACCTCAAATCTAGATGACAAAGCATTGTAGGTTGTATGAACACCTTCAAGGAAGTTCACATCAATTTCATCAAAACCAGTGATTGACTTGAACAGGTCCTCACCAGATTTCATGTCAGCCACACCCTTCTTTTCAAAGAACTGGAAAAAAGAGAAGTTATGTAAATTGATTGAAGTATTAAGAGTTTGTTTATCATGTTAGAATTGTTGCACAATATTTATCAACACTTTTAATTGCATTATTTTTTCTTAGTATTCTATATGTATAGTTTAATTTGTATGTGAGAAAACTTACATTAGCAATATTACGGCAATCCCTCAGCAAGAACTCCAGACCATTGGGATGATCCGGCTGCACAGACTGGGACACGTCTATGAACCAGCACTTGTTGTCCCACCACAGGATGTTGTACTCAGACAGATCAGCATGGATCATGTGCCCAGTGTTGTACATCTTGTGCACCGACTCCACTACCTCATTGTACACACTCTGCCATTTTTCAGGCTTCAAAATTACATCCCTCAATTTGGGAGCGGGCTTGTTGTCTTTTCCGATGAAAGACATCACCAAAATATGTTTCTTCAAGCAAACCATATCAGGACAATTCATCCCAATCTTCTTTAAACGAATCATGTTATGCATCTCTTTCTCAGCCCACATATGAACTATCTTGCGTGGGTTCTGCTTTGAAAACCGATCCTTGAAACGGTAATCAGCTTCAATATACTTATCACGAGTTTTGAACTCATTCAGAGTAGTCTTAAATACTTTGATTGCACATTCCTTAGGAACTGTTAAGTCTGGGAACTTAGTGTTGCCATTAGCATGCAACACTACTGATTCCTTCCCAGTGGAAATTATTCCATTTATATCTTCCAACACTTCATTGTTGATAAGTTTGAACAAAATAAGCCTTGTTGGCTCATCCAGACCCATTTCTGCAGTAGCTTGACTTTCTTTACGGTCCAACATTTTATGTTTGCGCGCTTGGTGGTGTCTTGTTTGCTCTCTCAAATGATTGAACACAGAATTGGACAGCTTCATGTCGAACCCAGCTCCGTCGCCCGTGCATACCTCTGGAGGGAATGCCATCACACGACAAGCATTTCTCCTGCCATTGATCACACTGTCATGTTTAGTGACCATCTCTCCATCTTTCATAACATACCCACGTTTAGGCAAGCTCGCGAACTCTTTCTCATTAGTCTCGAAGCGATCCCAATCTTTCTTCCCCCTATCATAGTCTTCTTCATCAGAGTCTGAATCGTAAATCAAATGTTTGGGCACATTTAAGTAGTTATCGTACGATATCGATACCTTTGCGTCTCCGTTGCGTTTCTTCTCCACCACCTTGAGTTCATCGTCATATTCTCTGTCGAATTGACATTGCAACACTTTTGCAATGATTGCATCCGAGTTGCAATACTCCTTTACATTGGATGCTTCGATTTCATGCAATATTTCCGGTGGTATATCGCTAGACGTGCTCACATGCTGGTCGGACAGCTGTTCAGCGAACTTTATTTCCTCCTTTACTTGTAGGCCTCGTGCGAACTCTTCAGACATGATGTCAGACAAATCTTGTACATCTGCAGGTGCAGCAATTTTCTTCCAGGGGTTCGACATTTTGTTTAAAGAAATTAAATCTATATCACAGATCTTTGAGTTAATGTTAACTTATTATGTGCCTGTTAAAGCAGCTAATTTATTACACAATGAATAAATTGATACGGACGTACACAAACCTTCTCAATTGTAAGTTTGACAATTTTGATATTGATCATTGTCAAATTGCGCACTCGTCAAGTTTTTTTAGTTTTCCCGAGCGACAGAGATAGGTTTTATGGAATTTCATGTTGAAGTAAAAGAGAAAGCACATTATTTTTGCTTATAAGATATTTTTCAGCCCAATCTTGTTCAATTTGTTCATTCCAAGTTCCTACTGAAACAACCACAGAGTATCTAAACACTACGTTTTCAAGCAACGAATGAACTAAACATACTTGCCATTTGTAAAAAATATGATTCCGAAACTTAAAAAAATCTTATCTCTTAAAAGTTAAATATGACTATTGACTGATTTTCGTATGAGTAGAGTAGAGGAGAAGAGAAGAATGAGAAGAACTGTGCTGTTTAGCGGGCAGTGCGTTTCCATCAATGCGGATCGGAGATAAACAGGCTAGAACCCAGAGCGATACTATTTATTAAATTCTAATTCAAACGAACGAAGCAGACGCATATTATGCGACTTTCGGTGCACACATCTCGCATCTCTACCGCACGTCGCTAATTGATCACATCTACATCTTCCCGCTAGAATAGTCTCCACACTGATATTTTCAACCGTCTTTACAAAAAGAAGGTTGTGTATTCGACCCGTATGTATGTATGTCCCCGATTCAAACGGGGTTTTTCAATTTGTAGTTTTTTTAAGTCTGTTCTTTCTTTTTGGAGTTCCTTAGTCAACAAAGAATTCTCATGTTTTCGCCATCATCGTCTGTCCGTGGATTAGGTTAAAAGCTCTTAGTAATAGAAAGCTTTTTTTAGTATTTCCCCTGTAAGTAAAGTGGGAATTAATATTTTTGAGGGCTGTATTGCGACGTGTAAAGACCAGTTTTCTGCCTAATGACTAAACTGATGGAATACGATTAGAAGACTGTTCAGTTATTTATACCTAACACAGGGGCGACCAATGGCCGTGTGAGGAAATAGCATCATGGGTACTTATTAATATCTTGGTCGCAGAATAGAAGTTTATCTAGCTTCTAGCAGCTTTGTGGGACCGCCTTTATGATGTAAACAGCCACCTATCCATAGCCATCCTATCATAAATGCTAGTGTCACCTCACCTCTTTACCCTAACAGCTGAACAGATTTAGATGGAATTTGTTATGGGGATAGGTTAAACCCTGGGGAAGGGCATAGCATAGTTTTTATTTGGGTGTGTTAAGTATGTTCTCAGGGAGTGGGCAAAACAGCTAGTTGTACATATTTTTTCTTAATAAAACAACAGTATTGATTTTTCCTTTATATTTTTAGCTTAACATTTACTTGGTAGCTTTCTTGCCACTCTTTACGCTCGCCTGTTGCGCCTTGAGGACCTTGACGATCTTCTGTTCCTCAATGAGGAAAGCTCTGACGATGCGCTGCTTGACGCACTTGTGGCAAAGAACACCTCCGTAAACGCGCTTCACGGTCTTTTTGCGGTAGCAAAGGCGGGAACGCTCAGCGGGCCTGGCAGGCTGGATACCGCGCAGTTTGCTCTTGCACTGGCCACATCTCGGGATCTTCTTGGGCTTCTTAACGTACTGGTAGACCAGACGGCCACCTGGAGTCCTTACTCTGAAAATTTATAAATATTCTTCAGTACATTCTTATTTTTATGAATGAGGGATGGCTATTGACACAACATTGAGTAAGAATGTTGATATAAGTATAGATGGAGAATTTTTGATGTTGGTGATAAGTTTTTAGCACTTCAAAGGCTAAGTTGAAAATACCAATGAACAGTTTCTGAAGAAGGAATTGACGCTGGGTACAAAATAAGATGTCTTAAGTTAAGCTTTCCGAACTTACACACAGTAATAATCACAGAAGTGTTTGATGATGCTAAATTATTATTAATTTTATCATACTTTTGATATGAATTATCTGACTGTTACTGTTAAGTCTTGCAGCCTATTTTAAAAAAAATCCAATATCCTAGTTATAAATGTGAAAGTTTGTAAACATGTATGCATTTGGCATATAAAAGTACAGGTTCGGATCCTGGCAAGTACCAATGTGACTTTTCATAAATGACATTTCCAAAGTCATATGTAATTTCTGTCAAGTGTATCATAGACACTGACAAATGGTGAAAACATTGCGAGGAAACCTGGACTAAAACGTTTGTCAAGTCACCAATCTGCTTTGAGTAAGCATGGTGATCAATGCGCATGCCATGTTTATACGAGAAGAGGCCTTTACCCAGCAGTGGGATAAATACTAAATAAGCCGATGATTATGATTATTACTCTTTCAAACAAAAAAACAACTGAATGGGTTTGGATGAATATTGGTATACATAGGATTCCTTTTATTAAGGTTACACAATTGTAACATACACACACACAGTTAAATACATTCTGTTTCAAGAAAGAAACATAAAATGCAATGTTAAGTGTGTTTCATTCTCACAAAGGTTTGAATCTGCTTGTAACTTGTAAACCATGTACCAAAATTGTACCCCTTTGAGAGAAATAAACTACCTATTCTCAACTCAGACACTATCATATCTGCAATCACAGTCAGAATGTATATAAACTAACTACATCTATAACTACTAGCTAGGTATTATACTGTGTTACTGAAAACTTGTATTAACATAGTAAGGTAACAATCAGTACTTAGTAATAAGTGCCAATAAAACATTAATATCTTAACGTGTAAGTCAGTAAACATTTCAGATATTTGTAGGCATGTAGCCAGTAGGTAGTACATATTACTCTATGATTTCTGTTCGTGAAAATGCTTGATGTAGTAGGACAACACTTCGGTAAATTTTTGAGGTTAAGTTGTAAATAAGAAACTAAGTTAATAACTCACAGGCACGAATTAGTTTTTATACAATATTGGAAATATGTAATTATGTATTAGTTATTTCTTTATTTCTAATATAAAATAGCAGATAAATACTCACATTCTCCTTTGGTTTGACTTTGTATTGTACGACAAACGTCGTCTGAACGTAAGCCGCTGTACCATTTTGGAGCTGAAATATGAAAGAAATTATAAATTACACGTCGCCCACTATTCAAATCACTAAGTTTATTTCAAATATCTTGCAATTAACATCAGATTGAGATAGATTTTATTAAATAATTTTCGTAACACAAGAATCCCAACCTATTTGACAGCTGTTGACAGGAAAAGAAAAACAATCGTGTTTATGGCAACATTTACGACTAGCATAGATTATACACTATGAAGTTACCCGACCAACTCCACTCAAAAGTTTTGAATTTTGATCTTAATCAGTATTTGTTTTACTATTTGTAGTTACTGAATTTATTTTGTAATAAAACAATATATTATTAAATATGCTAACTTACGATTTGTATTGATATAAATGTCATTTTCTGCTTCAGTTCTCTGGTTTCAAAGGTCTTAAATTCTCTAAAACACATTGAACCATTGTACCTACTAATAGATTTACTTAACATTTTCTGAAAATTCCTTGAAAAAGACCTACCAACCAACCAGTATCAGGATCATGCTAGCTGCTCTCAGGCGATTACTTATATTGACAATCATTTTTCAGTCTGGTAATAATTACCAGAAAAAGGAAAATGGCTGCCGATGTGTAATGTTTGTGGTGATGTTTTTCAGTGTTTAAAGTTTTGAAAGTGATTTTTGAGTGAATTCTTCAGAAAATGGGTAAGTTATAAAACATTTTCAATTCCATTACACTTTAGCGCATAAGGGTAATGCTCTTTTCGGAAGAATGTATCTCATAGCGGTGCTAAGAAGTCAGATGTTTATGATGGACGATGAACCAACTGGGTTTACTCTAGTTCATTTTATGTAGATTTATCATGAAGAAATACTGTTTTTTTTTATTTTAAATGTTTGATTATTATTCTTGAAACGAGAAGATTCTCAGCACGTATAAAGCTCAAACCAACAAAGTAGTTACTCAGCTTTATCATGAAGTGATGTATTTGTTTTGTTTTTACGTAGATTTTGCGTGTAAAGCAGTTCTTAGAATATACATTACTATATTGTTAAAAGTTATGGGTCGGAATGTACTTACTGTAATATTATTCTTCAACAAAAGTCGTAATATGTATTTTTTGATAATTGATAAATGATGTTCAAATACTTTACGACAGATGCCACTAGTAGTCACAAAACAATTAAAATTCAAGGAATTATTAACAAGCTAATATTTCTAAAAGGCACGGATCTTCATCTTGCCTGTACCTAACTTGTAAGCATGATACTTATTTACTTGTAAAAGTTATATGCCGACTTTCAAGCTCCTTTCCTTGGCTTCAGTGGCCAGTCTTTTTCCACTTGAACTTTCGCGTCGCATCTCCTCAAGCAACTATGTTATAATTATTGTAAGTAACTGTCTGTTAGACGTCAGAACTCGAGTTTTCGTAATTTTCTAAAGTCAAGACAGCCTAAGCAGTCGCCAAGCTGAGCAACACAGCAAGCCGGTAATGTTCAGCTAACACGAAAATATCTGTTGAAAAGTAACTGAGGTTTATACATACTAATGTTATAAATCCATTAGTAACTTTGTGTGTCTGCTACGCTTCCACGCCAAAACGGCTGAACAGATTTGGATAAAGTTGGTATGGAGATAACTTGTACCGTGGGTAAGGACCCTAGGTTTTCCGGTTGCGTGAAATTGTTCTCTCGAGATCCGATTTTGACTTTTTGTAAGATATAAAACCATAACCATAAGTAAAATATCTAAGACGACATCGTCGATATTTTACAGGCTTACGATACAGTAGAGCACAGACGATTCCTAAAAAAGAATTCCTCGCCTCTTTCTTTGCACATAGGTACATAGTAGCTATCTAAAACATTCCACCTTCTAACACACCAAAATTAGCTAAGAAGCCTGTAAATTGGTAATTTTATCGTAGTGTGCGCGATGGTGTACCTCAAGGCCCTGTTCTTGGACCCAGTGCATTTTAACAATAAATAACAACAAATTGTCTTTAAAGTTTATTTCCTTTTTAAATTATCACAACGTCATATAGTTCTAAAACGCCTAGAACAACATTGAACTGAAGAAACTATAAATCTAAAATAATAATTAGCAGAAGTTGTGGAAGTGCAGGAAAAGCGCGATATGGCGCCAATGAAAGCGTTATTGTGAATAATAGCGTGTATTATTGGTATATAAATAAACATACGACGATTGATCAATTAATCGCAATAGACAGACAGGTATGACTTTGCGACAAGTTTCATTTGTTGTCCCGAGATGTCGCCGCCAGTTCTTGGTGGGCGCCGATGAAGCAGGAGTAGATTTAGAATATTACCATTACGTAGGTACCTGCAATAGTTTATTTACGTAATTATATTTTACTTCACAAAATTCCATTTGTGCTTGGAATCCCACGTTTAGTCTAGCTCATTTATTTCACGAAGCATACTATCATTAAGAATATTTAATTACGTATTCATTCGATAGCTACCTAGTTTTTTAAAACATTAAGGAAATGTTCACTTTATAGATATCGAATTAATTATTAATTGCTTACCAATTTACGTTGCGGCGCCAACCTCTATAAAACGGCTTAGCCTTTGCCCTGATTGGGGGACCTCTTACAATGATTATTATTCGATTAAATTAATTCAAAAGATTATGGATTTTTTCTATTTAACTAGAATGGCAACGTTAATACGTGTTTTACAACGGTGTATCTATATGAAATACACTTAATTTAAGTGAAATGCTTAGATATAATGATCGTTGTAACTATTAAAATAACCGAATTTCCATAATGATCTTAAATGGAGTAATAGCTGCTTAAGTGTCCACTCAAGTTATTTGGATTAATGACGTTAGGGTCGAGTTGCATACGACTGCAAGTAGAATATGTTCTTGATTTTAATAACCGATTCGATTTTACATCTTAAAGATTCGCGTACAACAACACTAATGATAAAACTCTACATAATTTAATGAATAAAATGTAATAATATCTCGACGGATACATGAAATAACCAATTTAAATAAAAAATCATTTCTCACACCTCGAAAAAAAAATCTCATACATAATAAAATTTAGATAGGTACGTATACCATTTAAGTTAATACCCGAATATAAATCGTTGTAACCAATTTGGTATCCATTCTGTATGGTTCACCTTTATAGGCTCATCCCCGTCGATGCGCGTACGCATTCGTTATGCGCCATGTTTCATCCGAGGTGTCAGAAATAAGCCTTTATAAAATGCTCAAAGGCGCTTACGTTATACATAATTTCAACCGCGAAGACTTGGTTCGGAGAACCGCCCGACATTGAGATGGGTCATTTTGTAATAACAATAGCTCGAGATACACGTAGGGCTGCCTCAAAAACATGACCATTAAAATTTATGATTAGTAATAATGTTAAATAATGGTGTGAATCATAAAATACTTATGACATGCCATGCTAGTATAGATCTGTGGTTTTCCTTAAAATATTATAACAACTTGTCCAGTTTTTGTGGACTACTAAATGAATGGAAAGTTATTTTTCTGTGACTCACAGAAATTTATTTTGATGGTGTTAAAGTTCAATGTAAGCTGTTAACATTAAGCCTATGAATAATACACTTCTCATCAAAAAAATCGAAACACCTCGCAGTTTATGATTTGATAAGGATTATCAGAAAAATGTGTATATTTAGGAATAAATGTAAAATGTCATTTAATAGTGAGTAGTATGAGGTTTTTAAATCCTAATGTTATTGTTCTAAATTCAAATTAAGTCTTCATAGATTTCGTATTTTGTATAATGAGTAATTTTTACCCTGTATGGAATATGAAGGAAATGGGTAAAACAACACGCGTAAATGAAAAAAATAATTAAGAAACGTTTATTTAATAACTTGTATTCCCTCCGCGAGCTCTTATTACTGCTTCCATACGGTTCTTCATCGATCGGATGAGAGTCACGATCACATGTTGTGGTATATTATCCCATTCCTCTTGGATTGCATTTTGCAGCTGGCTAAGTGTTTCTGGGGCTGGATCTCTTGCTCGAATTCGTCTCTTTAATTCATCCCATAGATGTTCAATGGGATTCATGTCCGGGCTTCTTGCTGGCCATACCATAATGGAGATACCGACTTCGGTAAGATAATCTCGTACGACGCCCGCGGTGTGAGCTCTAGCATTGTCGTGCATGAATATGAAGTCGTTGCCAATAAAATGTGCATAGGGCATCACATGAGGTTCAAGACACTGTTCGATGTACCGATGAGAGTTTAGTGCAGGCAGCCGTGGCCCAGACACAAAGGCAAGTTCTGTCTTACCGTCGGCGCTGATTCCTCCCCAAACCGTCCACGAACCGCCACCATAGCTGACCTTTTCTTCAATGCAGCATTGTGCAAAGCGTTCTCCATCTCTTCTGTAGACCTTGTTCCTTCCGTCGTTACCATACAGCATAATTTTACACTCATCAGAAAACAGTACTTTGCTCCACTGAAGGTATGACCAAGTTAGGTGCTCGCGTGCAAAGTTAAGGCGCGCTCTTCGATGGTCTGCAGTTAATTTCGGCCCATTCGCTGGCTTATGCGGTGCCAATCCGCGTTCCTTCAACCTTCTTCTTATTGTAGAGTCACTTACAGCTACTCTTCGTACAACGCGAAGCTGCTGCTGCAGTTGAAAAGCGTTAAGGCGTCGATTTCGTAAAGAAGTTGTTACAATAAATCGATCATCTCGCTCAGAAGTGACCCGATTCCTGCCAGATCCTGAACGGCGCGTGAACGAACCAGTCTCCCGATAGCGTTTGTAGACTCTATGAACAGATGATAAGCTTAGATGCAATCTTGCAGCCACAACACGCTGACTAAGTCCAGAATCCAGCAATGCCACCACTTGGGCGGCTTCTGCGGGCGAAGTATCCATATGTTTTAGAAAAAAAAGTTTTTTCAGACGTCCCAAAGTCACAGTAAATGAAATAAGAAACAAAAAGTTTAAAGACAAGCGCTAATTTTTAGTTTTTAAACGAGAAACGTACTCCAACCCTAAATACACATTTGTCTCAAAACAGTGATTAATTTCATTTATAGGATAAACAAATGAAATTCTAATTTCGAATTTTGATTTTTTTCTTCTTACTGTAATGACCAAACTGCCAGCTACACAATAATGTTTTTTTTTTCATGGAATTAATTCTCTTTTGTAAAAAATTAGGACAAAAACAATAAAAACGAAAGTGTTTCGATTTTTTTGATGAGAAGTGTAGTTGACGTTTCTGTAATATTCTCGGTATAATTAATTTTTGTATGTGACAAAATAATATCTAATTTAAATAAATATGTTCCTTTTGGAAATATATGAAAATATAAAGTTAATAAATATATTCAAGAATGTATTAACATGTACGACGTGCTTCTAGCAGATGCTAATCATATCAGAAATCATATTCAGCCAGTCACAGAGGAATTTTGTTATTCCATTGTTGAAAACATTTTAAATGAATTCAAGTTGCAGCATAAGTTGTAAAATTACAAGCTTGTGCTGCCTGCCACCCCTAACTTGCGATGCATCTTATTTTTTTTACGCTTTTCCCTGTCGAGATTCGGTGCCCGACACCTCTTGACAATGGCGCTAGTGGCGCGCTCGTCAATCCGACGGGACTATTGTTGCTTTAAGCCCATTGAACTTGAGACTACTACACCCCTTTCGTCTCAAGAGTACCTACTAAGAAAAAGAAATATGTTGGATAAAATGGAACGGCGTATCCACCGTAATGTACGCGTATGCAAGAATCATTTTCAAAAATGAAATTACTATACCTAAATATTAACAATATATAGAAATAATATATACTTTACTTTTATACATTGTAAGAAAATTAAAGAGTTTTGGTATTTATAGCTTTCTGACCGCCTGCAGGTATGTAAAAGAAAAATAAGTATGTAAAATTACGCTTATTGACGTGCAAAACTAACATGTAATTACTATTAATATTTTACTCCTGGTAAATGATATGAGTATCGTGTAGCGCCAGTAAACCAAACAAGTATTAATTTCGAGTCAATTAAATTAAAAACACGATTATAGAAGAGTATTCATGAACACCATCTATGATTCTATCTACTTAGAGTTATCTGCGCACAACAACATGTTTAAGTCAATATTATATGATTTACGTACACATTGTAAAATTAGTTGTATTTTGTATAAATTCTGTGTAACTACCCAGTTATCCTTGGCTCAGGGTTGCAATTACTACAACTATTCACCTCATTACGATGCCTCTGATGATTACTTATAAATTGCCTATGGCAAACCACTCTTAGAATTACTAAGTAAAAATACTGCATTATTTTTCCTAAGAATATCTTATCAGGACTTACAGACTACTCATTATTCGTTATTTATTCTATACATACCTGTGATACTTTGTAATAATAAACATGTAAGAACTTTTTCTATATCTTCGGCCATGACAATGCCGGTATACACCGCCCACTCATATCATGATACCACTATTGTTGCATTCAAGACGTGAATTGACGATTGTAAATATCATTTAGGGTATTCAAACGTCCCTCTGACACTCGGTAGGCGTATAGTCTAATGATATGCTAGAATTAAACTGTGAATTATGTAATAGAATTTTCTTTAGAATGTAATGTTCAGGGCTTGACTTTCTTTAGGTACTGTAGACAGTAATCTCAATAGCTACGTAATTGTTATTAATTGAAGTAGTTATTGTCTCAAGTTGTGTCTATGTGGAATTTATAAAACCGTGAGTTGATCAACTAACAAAACCCACACATACATGCCGTCAATGATCGTATGAAGCACAATCTAGATCATCAAATCTTACGAACAATAATTCACACAATATGGATCATTAACTCTTTTTAACTTTTGACCAAGTGATTGATCTGACTCGCAAAAAATACCATACGATTAAACAAAAATTAAGAGTTGAACATGAATGCGAACAAAAACTGAAATTGAATAGATTATTGTCGGCTTGATGCACGAGCAAAACATAAAAGATTCGTAGCTGCACAGAAATGTAATATCGTTCATCTTAATGTCCTGATGCGGCGTGACGAATCGGAAACTCGGCTTGATGCGATCACGTATTAAACTGATTCCCTTCCAAGTGGTCATCATAACAGCGATTTACTCGTATTTTTACACCAGGAAAAGGTGTAAGCTCTAAAAACAGCGGGTGACCTTCAACTAGTCCCTTAGCGGTGTAAGAAAAACCATACATGTTCATTGTTTTGCTAGAAAAAAAAGGATGAAAAGTTGTAGAGCCCACGCGTCAGAGTATTAATAAATGTCGGCTGCATACAGCCTAGTTGCTCAATGTTTGTATACGTGAGTATTTTAATAACTAATTAAAACAATGCTTTGAAATCCTTATCAACGATTAAAAACGACCTTGCAGTATTACTTCATCGGTAATTACTAGAATTGGCTTTTATTTTATTTTATCATTGATCAGTCTTGCAATATTGATAAATAAATATTCCAAAAGATCATGTAAGGTTTATCGAATTTCGCATTATCGACTAATGCTCGAAGTTTCATTGAGGATAAGATTTGAAATGAAATGATCCAGTAAAGTCCGACCAAATGTAGTTTGCAAAATTAGCTGACGTGACATTGCACGAGCCATTTTTATTCGAAGACGACGAACTAGAACGAATGATTGAATTGAAAAAGGCGGGCTGGACCTACCGCACCTTCGATCGGGCTTATATCGGGTCCAGTGATGAAGTACTATGTATAGAGTTGATGGACTATCTATGAAGATGGAATCTAGTACCTTTTAAGAGCTCTATCACAGTGCATCTATGTGCATGGCATCGGCGTCATCCGCTTGGTCACCGCTTTTTTTGTAGCCCAAAACCATTAAGCAAGATGAATTGATGTAAGAGCACGGATCGATGGCTCGATCTGTGTATCAATAGGAAATCATTGCTATTGTTGACGCTAAGAGCCAGCCCGGATTGTAACTTAATTCTATCTTGTAATTCAAATCGTCCGCTCGAAATTCATTTAAAGTTTATAATGCTCGCGTTTATCGCAACATCTTTCACTTAGTATTATTATACTAAAATCTTAACATAATGGTCTATTTCGGGCGGGTTCTGATCTTGAGATAAGCTTGAAGACGTTAGACGATTTTACAGTGTCATTGCTCGGTCGTTGAGGTAAAAATTTGGTTGGAGGACAAAAATGCAGCAGTTTCCATATTAATCTCATCGCACGTCACGAATTTCTCACGAGTTTGGTTGGTACACATTATTTCTGTACGAATCCACACATACGTTTGTTTACAAGTCGCTGACCCGAACGGAAAATACTAAGAACGTATTGTTGTAAGTATAACACAGTTTACAATCTAGGGCGTTACCCCTCTAAAATGAGCTATTTGTTTAACAATAAGCTTTGTTTGGATTATAACAATGTATCGCATTCCGATGTATTTCCTTACTGGTAACACTCGACTTGCTAGTGGTGGACGCCTTCGACGGTTTAGTCTACTCCAACTATTTCGAGGCAATGTTTGACAGAGCGAGCTGGAATGCTCTTTGAAGTATCGGGTACGAGATGTTTAACGTAATATACCTGAAGACGAAACAGATCTGTTCATCAAAAGGCCACAAAGTATTGTTGTAATGATCTGTTGACGTATAAATATTACTTGTGACTCGTAATGAAAGGTTTTTAGTTTCGAGTTGTCTGGCAGAATCTGTTTCCTCTCATATCATGATGTAGTGTACATTCAAAGTGGTATTTACAAGCTGCTATCGATGAATTTAAATCAGGGACGGATAATGTAGGCGTTGCACTCCTCGTTGGAGAATTAAATATCAACGAGATGCGGCGGCGGTAATACGGTCGAACGTAATGTGAGCACCGGTCGCCTTGCCACGCCATTATTATCGTTAGTTTAAAGATTATCCGACTGGTATCAATATATCGAGTTACGGGCGACCACTTCACGCGCTAGCCTATTATATGCATTTTGATTAGATAAAATAATATAAGTTTTGCGGTAACTTGTCGAGAAAATATTTATTGTTTATGTAAACGTATCTGAATTGTATCTTTCCACTAATACATGCATTGTTTCCCTAACACTATCATTACGCATTGATTCTGTGCAGACTTGTTACAGCAGACGTGTTATAGTTTCAGTCCAGAGCATCCTTTGTAATTGTTAGCTTTCCCCTACTCTCGGGTACTCTAACTACGCCTACGAAGGTCTTGCGTAACAGAAAACAAACCGTAAATCTTGTCTGGTTGAAGGATGTTCGGATCACATGTGCGATGGTACGATAATCCTGTTATTTATTCATCCTGCCCATGCCCTTAATTAAACGTGGACTTAACGTCCAATAATACTGACACTTTAGACGGTATTTATTTCGGGTACTACCCCATGGATTCCTTTCGAAACGTTAAGCTTTACTTAATGACCTCTTTCCGTTTACAAATGGAGCTTGAGGCCGTATAAATACTTTCTTAAGAATTTGTGCGGTTCCATTTTTTTGTCATTATGATTGCTCTACGTACTCAATAGTTTTTGTAGTAGGATAGCGCTGCACGAATCGTATCAACCCTTCTTAATAATGACGCCTTCAATCATTGGGATGTATGTAGTTAGATTTCTTTTGCTACTACGAAATGGAGTAGTTGATGGCATGTGTATATTGCCGCCGCGGCGTATGATGCGGTATAACCGGAGGGGTATCTCTCAAGCGTCACTTGCATCGCTCTGTGCGTGCTATCTCAAGTTTTTGCGGTCGAGCGGCCAGCACTGCCTGCAATTTGTTCGTACGTGCGAAGAGGAATTGCTTCCCCTAATTGCAGATTGCGCGCGCACTACGTCGACCATTTTATTTACTTCGCATTACCTCTCACGTCGAATTTACTTCTCGGAAGTGGTCAATTTGTCAGTCGAGCCTGTAAATGGTTAATGTGACTTGATTACCCCTCCATTTTCTCCAGCAATCTATATCCGAATTCTGAAGTTGAATGTACTCAGATCCTTGTTATTTAGTTTATTACTTTGTTTATTGACACCTATTCGATCCAAAGGTTCTCATG
The DNA here is from genome assembly GCA_963891755.1 of Pyrrhia umbra. Taxonomy (NCBI): domain Eukaryota; kingdom Metazoa; phylum Arthropoda; class Insecta; order Lepidoptera; family Noctuidae; genus Pyrrhia; species Pyrrhia umbra. Next base: position 1,049,063 of record OY982934.1, on the reverse strand, counting down.
CGCTTTTTTGTCACAGGCTGTGTTTAAATGGTTTCGCTCTTATAAGGGCCGCCTTCAAAGGCACGTGGGAGTTACGACCGCGCTTATAAGGCCTTAAAATAGACGCCGGCGAAGCGTGCGGATTGACTCTGAATGGCGAATATTGGCGATGTGCACGGCTTGTGGTTAACTCGATGGTACACGTCGTTTTTTGTTGGGCCGGGCGTTGCGAACGAAATTACGCCTCGTTCGGCGCCGCGCGGCCGCTCCGACTCGTCTTTTTAACATGGTCCGCGTCGAATTTTATTATTTTTATTTAACACCTGCGCCCGGTAATCTGTATTCGACGATCTCCCGAACGCTTAACTCTTTTTGGGCGTGTTTTTGTGTCGGGGAACGCCGATTTATAGCGTTCATGTTTTGTCCACCCAAAAGTGTCGTTTAATTTTCGTTGTCGCACCGTTCATAATCGATTATAGCGCCCTTAATTAAATCTTTCGTGACATTTCTTCCAAGTTACCTGCTTTTGGTTTTCAATTAAAAGTAAAGACTTCTTGCAATTGGAATAGTTCGATAATAATCTCAGCAAACTAGATACACCAGTATTAGCTGTGGTCGCACATTCATAAATCCTACAGCCATTCATAAATACAGTATCTCCAGCGGAATCACTAGAAATGGTCGATGTATTTTTTGTTCCCGTGTTCAATTACATCGATTTGTAGCAATAATTGTATGGGTCTAAACGCTAATTGCTACCGGCACGCGGACGGCGCAGCGCGGTGGGCGAAGCTGCGCCTGCGCCACTTACCCCTGTTATTATCTAAATGCACTGTTGTATACCTGCCAAGTTCCCAGCGCTTCTATACGTATTCATATTAATATAGAGAGACTCTGTTTAATTTCTTTATATGTATATTATATTTTTTTATTACTTTTTCTAAATCTGTTACATTTCTCGACAGTTTTGTTCAGTTTATTTACGCGGTTTTTCCATGATAGCAAAAATGCACCAATTAAAATGTAGATGTTTTTGTAATTAAAATAGTTTGTGGTTGCGTGATTTCAGACTATTAACAGACTGAGCTAAAACTATCTTGACGCCTTCTCAATCTGTCGACTATTGCATGGCGTGATGTGATATCATAGAGCCGACTAAAAAAACAACATTTATCAAAGTTCTAAGAAACCAACATTAATTAGTGTACACGTTCCTGCCACACACTAATTGTAACTAACTCTTTGGTTTCTAATCGTGACCCGGCTTTATCAACAAATATTTTCATACCCCAGTTTATTAATTATGTTATCGAACAACGTTAATTACGGATTAATTGCATTACTCGTGTTCGTTTGTCGTAAACAAACGGATAGTAACGTAAACGTTGGATTACAAGTACCTATTACTAGCTGGGGTCGTATGTCAGTTTATTTGGGTATGACTTTTATACTTAACTAGCTTCTGTCTGCGCATTCGTCAAAATTCAAAAAATTCAAAATTCAAAACATTTATTTCAATTAGACCATTTACAGGCACTTTTGAATTGTCAAATAATTAAGAGTCAGTCCGTTAGTCAAAAAAAAAGAAAAATTGAAGCTATTTGCTCGTTCCAAAGCGTAGATTCCTATGGAGAAGAACGAGCAAGAAACTCCATGGTTACTCTTTTTCAACATGTTAGTTTACAATATTTGTTTTACATTTGGTATAAAAAAGATGTGAGAACAATGTACAGGTTATCTGAATCGTATCTAATGTTATTAAAGTACAACTTAAAATGCAAATTATGGCAATTTCGAGATGACCAGTCCCGACTGACAGCGCCCGTTCACGAACATGACGCGTGCATCAGCACCGCTGAACTCAACCATTTTGAAGGGAATCAAGCGATCCAATACACACGCCACCATCAGCGAGACTTTTTAGCGAGCATGACATACTCTCAACTACCAGACTAAGAACGCTTACAATTATGTAAATAGTTACATAGTACTCACATGTACATGAGTGAGAGAGAAATTAATCCAATTTAAGACAATCCAATATGAAAAGAATGTTTTACAAAGCAAATTATTGTGCAAATTAAATATACTTGAAGACAAAATCTGTAAAATAAAAATAAATAAAATATCATTCTAAATATGTCAAAGTATAAATTATAATAAAAAGATGACAAATAATACATTCACAATTACTGATATCATTAGTTAGAACCAAGTGGCAGTGGAGCAGGACCAGCATTAAGCCAAGCATCCTTGTCGGCAATATAATCTTCCAACCTGTAATATGCTTGACTACATAGTGTGCGTTTAACACATAATTTGAATTTTGTATCCTCTAACTGAAGAACATTTGGAGGTATTTTATTGTAACATTTAATACAGTACCCCATAAAAGACGTATGGACTTTCGACAATCTGAATCGTGGTTGAATTAATTTGTTACCATCTCGAGTGCAAAAAATCTAAAATTGGGTCCAGATACTACATACATACATCCTATGTGTGAATCCAGGTCAAACTATGTGTATGCCAAATTTATTCTAAATCCGTTCAGTACTTTTTGCCTAAAAGAGTAACAAACATACAAAGATCCTCACAATCGCATCTATTTTATTTAGTCATTACATAAAATAGTTTATTAAACAATTTGTGTGATCTAGCTATGATTTTCAACTCAGTATTTCAGAGTTTGTAGCCTAATGAGCCTAATGTTTTTTACGCTAGAGCGATATCATACGATTGATACATTTCGTAATATGATCGGCGCCCGTCTGCACCCGTACCTGTGGTATTCATCAACCAATCGGTATTCCTATACGACCTCGGATAATAAAATAAAGTCTCCACATGAAAAAACGCGACTCCCCGGCGGCGCCTGAGTCGATCTTCAACACACACATCAAATTAATGTGGACTACCTTATAACGATGGCCTCAGGGTTCAAATTTGTAAAATCTTATAGTAAATATAACTTAGTCTACTTATAAATCATATTCGCCTCAGTGTGCCCCAAGAAACCGTGTTTTTACACAAATATACAGCTTTAAATGGGATAAATATATGTTTTTTTCTTTAATATGAATAATGGCTGACGGTTGAGGCGGGCTCATCCTAATTGTGATTGCCATTAGGTGTTGCATTAAAATGACGAAGGTTTACCTTGTGTAACGAAAATATGATAATTAAAAGCCATTTATAAAAATGTCTTAAGATTTATTCAGAAAAGGTTTTATGAAAAACACCTGAGCGTTTTGAGAGACAATACTTCTGACACATCATTTAATGAGCTAACATTTGAAGCATGTTATTTATAGCAGTACTAGGTGTTTCCCGCAGTTTCACCTGCGTCCCGAGAGAACTGGTTAACGCACCTGTACCTATAAAAGACTTATAATCGTTTCCTGGATCCCCTCTATCTCCGTACCAAATTTCATCCAAATCGGTCTCGCCGCTTTCCGCGAAAGTGTATCAGAAAAACCAACTCACTTTCGCATTTATAATACTAGCTGTTTCCCGCGGTTTCACCCGCATTCCGAGGGAACTACTTAGCGCACCCGGGTAAAAAGTAGCCTATGTTGTTCCTCAGGGTATATTCTATCTCTGTACCAAATTTCATCAAAATCGGCTCACTGGTTTAGGCGTGAAAGCGTAACAGACAGACAGACAGACAGAGTTACTTTCGCATTTATAATATTAGTAAGGATTAGTAAGGCCTAGTTAGGATTCACATAAAGCATTAAGATACGATTTCAGAATCCGGTGTTAAAGTAATTACTTTCAAGCATGAATATCGTATAAACATAGCGCCGTCAATTTAATTAAATTAAATAAATTTTATTAGCACAATTATAATGATTACCTATTCTACTGATCCATTCATTCGTCGGCTCTATCAAAGTTAAAGTTTTTTATCCCATTTATACCATAACGCTTTTTTAGTCAAAGCCATTCATTATGCAAAAAATAAAAGCTTTGGTAATTAAACCAGGCGCCATGAAGTTGGATACGAATAGCTCCGGAAATACCTCCTCTATTGTAACTGCAAATTAATACAGAAATACTAAATCTCGAAAACTTTATGCTAATTAGTGTTTCTTCTGTTGAATGGGAAATTTAAATATTTTGACATAATAATTGTCATTGGCTGCTACTAAACAAGCTTTTAATACTATCAGCACCGGAAATAAAGACTGCCGTTCTATTTTAAACGTGTCTAACAGTTATTTAACGATCACTTAAATGATCTTTATCTTTGAGCGTTTCTTCAAAGAAGGTACTGCAATTAAATTTTATTAGTTAAATATGAAAATTTTCTTTGCTTATAAACGAACGCTCATCTGTTATTTTCTCCGCTTTAAAATATATGTAGGTGACTTTATATTTTATTCGGTTTATTTTACGAGGATAATCGGTATACTTATTGTAACTTTCAATACCCTCAAATGTGAATGCACTTTGCTCTCCCTGCCTCTCACATTAGCTTAGTTTACAATTCCTATCAAATAAAACCATTCGTTTGGAGTGGCTTTGTTCGCAGTGATACAACGGTTTGATTGACGTCCAGGTTACTTCGTTAGAGCCCTCTTCAAAAGCGCATTGTGCGCATACATGACCATATCCCGTCCCGAGATCCCACTCGTGAATAATACCATCTCATTTCCATTTACGACGTGTGATATTTCTTGTGGTCCGACTAAAATAATTTTGTTTGACCCTTTATAGGGTCTAACACGCACTCGTATTGTTCCAAAGTTGACTGAATTGAAAACGTTGTTTTCTCCTTTTATGTAATTTACAGCCAGGCTGTAAGCTTTCGTGCCTCTCAATTTATATTTCTTTCCAACCTCGGTTTCCTGTTTCTGGGATTGTGTAGTCCTTAAATGGATTTTATTTTTCTGGTTATTAACGTTTAGGCTGGTTTTAGTGCTCATAAAATTGTTATCTTCAGCAACATTGAATCCGTTCATTAAAATAGCATTTTCGTTGTACTCTTTAGTTATTTTATATTCTACAAATCTCTGTTCTATAGTTGGTCAATGTTTAAAGCATCAGGATAAATTTTCTTCAGTCATGTTTTTCCAAAATATAAATAAACGTACTAACACTATCATCCGCTTTGAATCCGAGAAGTTTACTCGGCAGATGTTTTATTAAGGAACCCAGGAATGATATGATGTCAGTCAGTTTGATTGACGGCAGGCGCCATGCCCCGGTCTGCTTCTATTGATTATAGCGATACACACCGCATGGTGTGGGAGTGCTTTTCATAGAAGCTGTTAGCTGACCAATACTTTGTTGTAACATGTTACTCTACCCGCTGCATAAGCACTCATTTGGTAACGAAATATCGATTCTGTACAACTGTCTCTTTGTTAGTGCAAAACCTAAATTAGCTACCAGAAATACGCAATCTATCACTTCGTAACGGCCACTCATCTTGTTTTAAATACTTCAGTACGTAAATAGGCATCCTACATGACTGTACGGTAGTTTGAACTGGCTGTGGTGGTTCGTGACTAGTTTCTTAAGCTTAAGCGTAGGCGAGGACTTAAAAACAAACCCATGACACGTAATAAATTAAAAAATATATGGAAATGTCAATTGGTTACGGCTAAATAAATTATTTCCGTCGGTTCGCTGAGAGAGCCACAAAGGGGTCTCATTAACAAAATCCGACACCGGATCTAATCCTTTCGTTAGAGGTATATTGTGGTCGTAGACTCAGTGAGTGGTACCCCGTCTACGACCACAATGTATCTCTTCCCGGTCCGGAAAGTCATTAAACTTATTTGTTGTGTTAATATGTCATTACCCGATACATTGTTTGCTTTCGTAATGAGCGTAGAACGTGTTATAACTTCATTGTAGAGTGTTCATATTTTCATGCTTATTTTGGAGTAGCTACTAGTTTTTCATCAACCTCTATTTACCTAACTTTTCGGGTTCGGGATTCGTCAACTACTGATGGCGATATTAAACATATTCATTGCCTATGTATCTAATTAAAGGTAAATAGTTTGTTTAGTAAACAATCTATCACCAGATGCTATATGCTCACCAGATCATCAGCACACCAAGTTATCAGTAGAATGTAATCAAGCGCAAGTGCGAAGGGTCAATTAAGGCGTGAGTTGCTGCGATGCAGATGATGATGTTGCATTGCAGTTGATTGATCTGACACTTACATAAACATTGAAAACACCACTATCTCCTATTGCAATTTTAAATGGTAATAATGAACCACTTTGTAAGCGGCATGGTGAGTTGGTGACAATTATAAAAATACATCAAAAGCCTCATTGGCTTAGTGGTAGTATAACGGGGACTTGGGTTCGGGCCGGTATAGCTTTGTGGCTTTTAAAAATTTTCACAAGGCAGCCCGGAGTCAGGAAGTTGGTGATGTAATATCCCCGTGCCTTGGAGGGCACATTAAGCTGTTGTCCCTAGCTGTTCTCTTGATAGCAGTTGTTGTTACAATTCCATGTCAGAGGCCGTAAGGCGGATGTGAGATAACTCTGACACCAGGACTTGTTAGGTTGGTAAGAACCTGCAGCCCACACGATAAGAAGAAGAAGAAGCTACAAATAAAGACAAACTCCTGTGGTGGTTAACTAATTAAAGTAGTCCAAACCGTCGCGACAAATACGCGAAGGATTCAATCACAGACAATATTCCCAATGAAAAGCTCATGTGACTAGACCGTGAACGTACGATATGTGACACGAATGACGCACATTTTCAAATTGTGCATATTGTAGGAAATGGGCGTCAATTGAGACGAATGCTGGACTAATCGAAGCATGGCCTGGCCCGGTCCAAATGCTTGCGAACAATTGTTATTGCGATACCGATATGATGATCTCATAGTTACATACTACTGTTTCTACTTACGCCGATTCAAGATTCCATTTGCGAGTGGAAATTGTTCTTGAAATGTTATAGTTTTTTTATGGAAGTATTCAGATACGTCCAGCGGGTATTAAGAAGGATAAAATTAGATCAGGTGTCTTACATTCCTGTGTTTTCTACTGCATCAAATCGTTTAGCGAAAGTTAGCTTAACGAGGCATACAAGTATCTCTAAAAGATAAGATAACGTCTCTTTACTGATTGTGTACACTTTCCAACTTCAATCTTCATATATTTTGGTAAAAGTGCTTAGTTTTTCTTGCTCAAGACATAGTCTTAATATGATATGTAAGTATGCCATGAGAAAATTGTGACTATCTTTAATTATAAATCCAAACATCAAATTAAGTGACTGCCTTACGATATCAGTAAATTCCGTTGATTTACGTTCATCTAGCCTGAATAAGAGACCTTTTCCTATAAATAGTTTTAATAACCCCGATCAACGTTTAAAGTGCGGCGGAGCGGCGACATCAAAGCAACGTTTTATCTCACGTTGACAGCTAACAAAATCCTTTTAATTAGCGGGTGTTTGCGCCCGCGCACCTTACGCGTTGTCCCTCTCCCACGCGAAACGTAGCACGCAACCAACCTTTTTATTGACTCATATTCGCTTCAGAGGAGATAAACTAAATTGATTATTGACTTATTTCGTGATTTTTATTTTTACGTCTTTATCTTAATCGACATTTAATTGGATGGTCAAGAGGCCCGTTTTTGTACACATTGTTTGATTTGCTTTGACAAGTTCTGGGAGAGTTCATAGCAAAGTTACGTACCAACGAACGGTGCACTAAAATAACATTGATGTTTATGGTGGATGTTTAAACACGCGTGCTGAGATAAGTATGTATCTACAGTTACGCTTCTTAACTTTACAAGGCGAGCAGAATCGCTGGCGGTATCATAAAGCTAGTCTTGTGTGGTCTTGATTTTGGTAAAGAAATTGAAGAATCTCACCGTCTCAGGAAGGCATCATTAAACGGCCAGAGCAGAAAAGGAAATTGTATACACTCTAATAAAAATTAGGGTGATTTGAGCTAAGTCCACTTGAATGTTGTTACTATAACTATACTATAACCTAATGTAGCAAAAACATAAATCTTTAACATGTTACATTACCAGTAAAACAGGATAGTTATGCACTGAAATCTCAAAATTTGCGAAAATGCCTCTTGGAACATTTGTTGAAATTCTACAAATGTAGGCAAAATTACTTTCCTGGATTCAATACTCACAGCTCTCCCGCGAATTAAACATTTCATTGTAAGGTATTACCACGTTTCTATGAAAGCCACATCTTAAAGTGGAATTTCCAAGGAAAATATTTTACAAGATGAAATGTTGTTTTGAAGTAAATACAAATATGTAATATCTGTAACATTGTAGCTGGATCAGGTGGATGAACGCCCTGAAGTCGTAACTTATTATTCAGCCCTGATATATCTTTTAGATTAAGTGATATGGATGGTTCAGAGGTTTTCTAATAAGCATGTGCTGTGGACGCATTTATGTAGAGTACTTTCCGAGATTTTCTTTTACTGAATCGTGTATGACATTAGTTGTCGGTATCGTCAATGTTAAGAAGATCAAAACCTTGGAAAGCTCTACACGTATTAGGTTCTTTTTGACGTAGTTATCAGTAGTAGTACGAATAGTAGTTATCAGTTCTACACAATTTGAACAACTGCTTAAAGCGCTATGTATTTTGTATCCATTCTACATCAGTTATTGATGCTCATAAATCGTAGTACTCAAAAGGGCATCCTTATCGACGCCAGTCCTCATAAAAGTCTGCATAAACTTTATGCAGTGGCCAATATGAAAACGTTTATTTATATATTTGTGGATTTACTGCTGAGGAAGCCTACTAGCATCCGCCGGACCAAAATACTCAGTCGCCTGCTAAATTCCGCGACGTCTAGTGGGTGAACGAACCCGTAATGAGATTCTCTTCTTAATGATAACATTGGAGCATGATACCCTCAAGTTTATGGCTGAGGCCTTGTTCAGATAAACATCTTCATTGACGAATGGGTTTCGGTACGGATTTTATTTTAGGATATTGGTTTCCTCAGAATTAATAAGGTTAGATATTGTAGTGTGGGTGGTGTATGCATGATAAAAGCTCAAACATAATTTCTACACTAGTACTTAATCACGTTTGACGTGCTAAGGTTAAACATGATTTTCATTAAATTATTATTAGTTTTTGGGGGAAAAATTGGAAACAGGCTTGCATCAAGGCTCATTGGTTGAACGTACTGAATCATTATTTTGATTGGTTCTGTATGGATCCTCGTATTAAATCCACTTGATGTGTACTGACCAAGTTCATTGCGAAATTATATGTGTTCACTCTGATAAATTCCGGAAGAGTTTAAATGACTCATGTCATATTTTAGATAAACGTTACTTCTGAGATGATACGTGATTGGCTAGTTTTGGTGACCTTGCCGACGATATGTAGGTATTGTGTTTCTTGACTAGCACTTCTTTAAAAAAAATGAAAAGGCTTCAATCACACTTACAATTGCTAAAATGAATTTATCCATTTTATTAGCATCGCTCATTTTGAATCTTACCCGTGAACATTAATATCATACGCAGCTCGGAGTTCTTTATCTGTACAAAAACACGCAATAACGAGATGAAACGTTTCGATTAAGCGTCCACGTCCTCAAATTCCATTCCTGTACCATTTATATAGTCTGTTCGAATTCTCCATTCCGAAACTTGAGTGCTTCGAGACAATTTATTTGTGAAATTACGGTTCTTATTCAGAGTTTATCCGTCTCGCTCTGACTGGGTTGAGGTGCTCATTGTGTATGGTGTGAAGTCCTGTGGCGTCCAATTATTCTGCCGGCGGTGGTCGTCGGGCAGGCGCCTCGCCCCCTATCGCGGCTCGCCATCGATAATACTAACCGGTTCGTTTTTCGTTTATAGGTCGGACCATCTCGATATTCAACTCCGTGGACCACATTATACCAAATTCCTAATCAGGCATTGTTCAACTTTACGTTTGTTACGCATTTAATATCGGAACCTCACTTGCTGGTGTTTTGTTTGACTTGTGATGCGTAAATAAATACGACTAGGTAATTATAACCAATAATGAGTCAATTAATTAGTCACTACCACTTCGTTACTAATGTTGCCATTTGTTTTTCTAGCATACCTTGTTACCGCATTTCTTGGACGCTAGTATTTTCACCATGACCACGTCAAGTTTCTAACATTTATTATTTTCATTCAACAAGGGTTTTCCACGTATGATCATGTAAGTCATGCTTACTCACGCGTGTTTGATCAACTACAATACCTCCTATAAAGGAACAATTACGTCAACAGAATACATAAAGTTATTGTAAATATACGTTTTACGGACACTTTGTTGTCGATTTTAATTAAACGCCATAATTGGAGTTGTTCCACGCATACTATGCACAAATTACACCGCTTACTGTCCTCACTAAGGATATAATTTATCTGCGCTCGACGTAATTACAGTGCTAAGCGACTCAAAACACATTCTCCTTATGAAGTACCCACAACTGGTTTTCCCTTAGCTCTCATGTCACATAAATATTATCATCTAGTTTTACTGTTTCCTTCGGTACGTCGCAAAAAACCTTATCATTTACATCGTACACGACTCAAAAGGATTCCGTGACTCCAAGTTGGGGTTATTTATTTTAAAAGTGGTCATTAAGTACAGAAGCAGCAATTTGGTTCTCACATGACCCCGTTCTGCAGACCGTGAGATAATCGCAAACGGTAGTGTCCAAGCACGTACTAGGTCCTTATTAGGCAAGTGAGATTTTTTCTGTCGCCGGCTGGCTCGATGGCGAGTCGTGCCGTGCTATGGGATTGAGCGCGCATGCATGATTCCTACCGTTGCGCCTTGTTGCCTTGCTGCCTTGCGCTGCTCCGCGCCATTTACAGGTTATTGAGTTACGTCGCGCTTCTTCTTAGGTATATAACGCGTACCAACTAAGCATATCTTCCAAGTCAAACTTCCAAATAAGCTCTAATTAAATAGGTCAATGCTATTTATGATTTGATATTTAGCTTTTAATTAACGAGCATAGACATATATTTCCGGCACCTCGTTTAATTACATATGAATTTTATTCAACTAGCCATAAACATCACGATGCTCATAAAAATAGTCGTCATAAAATTATTTCTGTCAACAGTTTCTGGAGTTTATAAGTCTGAAGGTCATTTCCAATTACAATTATTAATACATTTCTTTGGAATGGTAAGGCCCTCGAATCTCATAAAAGTCAGGCGCGAGTGCCATAGTGAAATATGATAATTTTCCACCATCACTTGTTCGGGTCGGACAACAAAACCATCGCGCGCCGGCGCCAGCGCACAGTGGGCTGGGATTACAAGGTTGGGTCTTAAGAGATCAAATGTATTTTTTTGGTATCTAGGCATAAATTTAAAACGTTTTTATTCTTTGACTTTTTTTAATTTAACGAGTACTTTCGGAGATATAGCCATATCAAATTTGTATGAAGAGTCATGTTATTTTAGTTAAGCAATATATTCCAATTAAATTGAAATTGAAAATAATGTATACTAAACGGCCTGTAAACCTCAATACCTACTTAGTTCTTTAAAAAAAACAATGTTCGACATTTTCCACCACCTTAGGTAGGTATGGCGTAATTTGTTTTGAGACTTATTTCCGGGAATCAAGGGATAAGAGTGCGCGAGCGCAACAACAAGTTATGACGTGTCGTAACGTGATTGGTGCAACGATAGGGTACCTATGGAATGTTCGGTTGCATTCAAATGTACTTTTAAAACATCAATTTTATGTGATACTTCATCTCAGAGATGCGACATTTGTAAAGCCACTCCAACAGAGATGAATAATTTGCCCTTAATTGCATCAAAACCGACTGATCCAGATCTCTGTAAATACGGATTGTCATCATTGCATACCTGGATACGAATGATGGAATGCATTCTGCATATAGCCTACAGATTAACGATACAGACATGGACAGTAAAGGGAGACAACAAGTGCATCATGGAAAGAAGAAAGAAAGACATACAAGACGCTTTTAAAAATAGAATGGGACTTCTGATTGATGTTGTTAAACAAGGGCACGGCTCCACGAATGACGGAAATACTGCTAGAACATTTTTTGCAAATCCAAACATGACTGCTGAGATAACTGGTGTTAGTGAAGAATTAATAAGGCGATTTGCAATCATTTTAGAGGCAATTTCATCAGGTTACCACATTGACACAGCGAAATTTCACGAATATGCTCAAGTGACCATGCAACTGTATTTGGAATTATATAGCTGGTATTATATGCCTTCAAGTGTTCATAAAGTTCTTATACATGGTGCAGCTATTATTGAAAGTTTTGGTCTAATATCAATTGGACAGCTATGTCCGTACGTGGATGGGTGACCATCTATGTCATAGCGAGACTCCTCCGTGCTTCGGAAAGCACGTTAAGCTGTTGGTCCCGGTTGTCATTTGTACATCTTTGACAGTCGTTACGGCTAGTCAGAAGCCAGAAAGTCTGACAACCAGTCTTACCAAGGGGTACCGTGTTACCCTGTAACTGGGTTGTGGAGGTCAGACAGGCAGTCGCTCCATGTAAAACACTGGTACTCAGCTGCATCCGGTTTAGACTGGAAGCCGACCCCAACATAGTTGGGAAAAGGCTAGGCAGATGATGATCAATTGGACAGCTATCTGAAGAAGCTGCTGAAGCTAGAAATAAAGACTTTCGTAGGTACCGCCAACACCATTCCAGGAAATGCAGTAGAAAAACTACAAATGAAGACATTTTAAATTATTTATTGACCAGCTCTGATCCACTCATCTCAGCGAAACGTCACAAACTTAGCAGAAAACATAAAACTTTGTCAGTAGAAGCACAAAGTTTATTAGTAATTAAACAAGCGGAAACATTTGATGATGACGAATACGAACATTTTGCATTCGTTAATGTGGATACCCTTGACAGTGATTAAATTAAAACAGTGCAGTGACCAGTAGTGATTATGATTTTTACTTATTTATTTATTTATTTTATTAGTCCTTAGTGGATTAGGCCTAAGGGGAGACCACTACATAAAGAAAAACGCGCCTAGTTCTTAACCTCTATGGTGGTGTGGAATAGAGAACAAAATTTGAAATTGCGACCAAATCGCAGAAAATCGCAACCCGAGAATAGGCGCTAAAATAGGACAAATATACATACTATGCATACGTAGAGTCAATTCTTTGAGAAAATTTGAGAATTTCGAGATTTTCACATTTTTTTCTTTTGCTTCATACAAAAATTACTTTGGATATTTATAACTCCGAAAATACTAAGTTATCTGAACAACCCTCATAGAAATAATTACTTATAATCGATAGATAAATCCAACACAATATTTAAAATTTCAGAAAAAGAAACTTTTTTTTTTTAAATGCTAAGTCCTTTACCGGCCCGTTTCAGCCCACTGTGCAGCGGTCCTGCCCTCGCGTCATGTATAAACGACCAGTTTTTATTCCACTCCACTATGGACCATTAAGGTGGGCAGATTTTCAACTTCGCGCTTCAATGACGGCTCGCTGTTAATATCCTCTTTGTTGTTTAGCCCACCACAGGTAAACTCAGGTGCGCTTGCTTTATGGTTACTGCTTTCCAAATAGACACTCGATTTGTAATAAAACTAGAAACTAACGATAGGTTCCGAACAGAACAAAAGGGTTTGCGTAATTCACAGAGCAAGGCAGCTGACAACAAAGCCATAACGGGCCGATTTAACAAATCTATACAGAGCTTATTAAGCTGCCATTTTGGGTAAACAATAAAATGTAAACAGCAACCAGGAAAAGTGGTTTCCTCGGACGGGTCCGGCTCTCGATGGAAACTCGTGCCCTTATGAATTATCCAAACGTGCGGGCGTCTCAGCGGCGCCCGCGCCTGCGCGCTAGTATCGTACGCAACAGTAAACATCGGCCGAGATAATAAACGAATGAGTCTGTTTGTTTCCTTTGTGTAAATCTTGTCTGTCATAAAGTTGCAACTGTTGCTACATACTTATAGTGCTTGCCCTGGGCCCAGTATGTATGCAACGCGCGTAGTTTAAATTCTCGCCGCATCAAACGGTTCTCAGTTGACGATTAAGGTTCATTTTTATCGCCTCACATTAAGGTTCTTATTTAAATTCTCTTTGATTCTGCATATTAGCTGTAAACTTTTATGTTACTAAAGCTAAACTTAGAATATTATTAAAATGTATACTTTCGATTTTAATTGTTGCAAGTACTATTATTTATTCTGTGTTGTTGCATAAACTAGGTGCATAAATTCCTTACAAATTACTTGTCTTTGATTAGTAGGCGTCAATCGGCACACCTTTTGTTGTTAAATGTTATAAGCAATAAACAATAATCGAAAACAACCAGTTCATTTGCATAGATAACATTTTAATTGCGATCTGTGCCCTTGTCCGAAATAATTGAAAATTGCAAATTGTCATCTAAACGTAGTACATATAGGTGGCCTTACTTAAGTACCATGGCCTGGCGTCGAATCTGGGGCCGAAAGGGGAAGATCATTGTAAAATCATAAAAGTTTATTGCTCGTGCACACAAGTTTGTTTAATTCAATGAAAGAGCACATAAATGCACGATCACTGACTCCGATGGCCAACAATCCGACGATGTTTGTTTCTTTTCACATGTTAAAAGATAGCTAACATCCATATGGACTACTTTACGCTAATGCGTTCCCTTTTCGTAGCTTTTAGCAATGTATTAAGAATGTTATGATACTGGCGCTATATATCTAGAACTGAAAATTTACTTTGGTACTTACGAAGTTGCCGATCATTTGCCTGAATTGCCCTTACGTGGTATTTAGAAACTAGTTAGGAATATATTAAGGAATTGGTATCATATTTCTCGTTCAGAATCAGCGATCACCGATAGAAACCGCGGCGTTGTCGTGCGGTCCCATTGCGAACAGGGCCGGGTGTCCGACCGCGTTCGTTTATCTTTAGAATTATAACAGATGCGAGGTGCGCACGCGACGGTCCCCCCTCATCGACACAGCCACCAGCAGGACGTAATAGCTCCACACTTTGATTCATTGCTGCGAGACTTTCATCTTATGACATTTTTATGGCCATTTATTAATTACCTCTCTGATTAATACTGCAGCTTCTACCCATTTACAAGCCGGCTATCGGTGCCTCTTTAGAAAAACTTGAAAGCTGACGAGCTTAATTATTTATTTTTTGTTGATTTTACAGAGTCACTAATTTCTTCACTCCGGATGCGTGTACTCAACAGGCGGGAAGGGAGATTAATTATATCTGTATTAACAATAAAATGTCTTTACGAGATAACAGGCCGTTATTAAAATAATAAACGGTCCCTTGGTAGCTTCCGCGAGAATATATCGCGAACCAAATGTTTGTAAAGCATTACGGGAACACGGCGCCTTGTTTACATGATAAATAATATTTAAAAGACGTTCATTTCTTTCATATATTTTTATTTCCGAGACGTAGACTGCATTTTAAATAGATATGACCTGTTTTTCATATACATTCTTGTCCGAGATATCAAAAGATGATCTCAATCCTCGGCTTCGCCGCCGAGATTGGCGGTCTCGTTATGGCATATGCATAAAAACTCAAATATTTTTATAATTCAAGCGCTTTCATCTTTAAAAAGACCCTGTTTTAATTAGCTAATAAAGAAAACATGATGATTGAAATGTGCTTTACGGCCTCGACTGCTTGAGGTGTCGTATCGTGTAATTAGTGAAACCCGTTTGATGGAATACTATAAAATATACTTCGCATTTGATATGAATGGTATCGCCTTATAATAATACGGAAACTATTAATTTAGGTTGAGATTGGGTGTATCTTGAATCTAGATTGTTGTCTATTCAAGATATTGGCTAGACGAGCTTTTCTGCTTTACTTAATTATCTAAAGTTTTATGCGTGGACAGCGACATGTGTTTCGGAATTCCTTGTAAGGACGTTTACGATAGTACTAACTAAAGGTTAATGGCTATTAAAGTTCGCAACAGGAGATTGTCAAATTTGATACTCTGTTCTGCAATAATCTTGCAATATGTGGCAATAGTTGACGGTATTATTATACATATATCTAGAAGCAGTTAGTGGTGTTAGTGTGAACTAATAGTGCGTTGTAAACAATTAGCCGTGTGCTTGTCACAACGGCACCAATTAAACTAGAAATCAGGACGCGTCGCCGCTCACTGGTTGATAATAATTGTAATGTACACCGCGGAGTCATGAATGGTCCGCTACAATACGCTCCGTACAGAATACGTAATAGGCAGGCGACTGGTGAGCACGTTAGTTTCTTTGGTGATTTATTGAAGGCTTGTTTTGGCCAGTTGTCAGAATGCAGTCGCGCTAATTCTTGCCACCAACTTCAATTGTTTGTTAAGAAGCCTTTAATTTTATTGATGTTATTAATCTATTGTCTGTACGTGTCCAATGTGTGACTGTTAAAAATATTGTATAAAAAACTTGTGTTTAGGTGTTGCAAAAATCTTTGTTTTTATATTGAATTATCAAATTTTAAATGGACGGAATGTATCTCTTTATTTTAAGATTAATTTATGCATGATTAACGGTATCTATCCTTTTCTTAAAATAATCAAAAACTTGTAAAATGACCGAATTTATATTTTGGCTTATAATTATCAATTGTTCTTTTTAGGGTTCCGTAGTCCGACAAGGAACCCTTATAGTTTCGCTCTGTCCGTCTGTCTGTCTGTCTGTCTGTCTGTCTGTCTGTCCGCGGCATAGCTCCGTGGTTTTTGTTATTAGAAAGCTGAAATTTGGTATGAATATGTATATTGATCACGCCGAGAAAGTGGTAAAATAATTTTTTTTTTAGGGTAGCTCTCAAACATGTAAAGTAGGGATGAATATTTTTTTTCTCGCGTACCCCTTCGTGTGGGGTAGCGTTAGATAGGTCTTTCAAAAATATTATGGGTGTGTAAAGATCATTTTTCGGTTAAGCGAGCCATTTCCGAAATATCTAGATTTTAAGTGAAATTTTTTGTTCGATACGAGTTACCCTCTAACTTTTGAATGGCTGTACCTAGAAATGTGAAAAAAATCACAGACGTAGCACATGTAATGAAATTACAAGGAAAACTATCACGGCTAAGTACGCTTAACCGGTTACAGAGTTATAGTCAACTAACTGAGACCTACTACGGAACCCTACTGCGCGTGGCCCGACACGCACTTGGCCGGTTTTTAAGTAAGTCTGTGGTTTGATTAATTTAAGGAATTGTGATGTTATGTTTTTTTCGTCACGACCGTTTAAATAGAATAAGAATAAGAATATTTATTTGTATAAACATGTGTAACATTAGTACATATTCAAACATACAAATGTGGATGGAAAATTTAAATCAGAACGTTTCAACATGTTTTGCCACAATTGGCGTACAAAATAATTTATAGAGACTAACTAATTAAATTTCAAAGTATTATGAGAGAAAAACGAAAAAAAAGAAAAACAAAACAACAAAAAATAAATGTAAAACAAAATTAGAGAATATCATTTAAAAAATCTTTAGCACAGTAGAAGTACGAGAAGAAGAACGTAGACATCTTACAAAAACCTAAGTTGTTCTATCCCAGCTTCATGTAATATTATTCTAATCGGTAAATAGGAAAGTCATGCTTGTTCGACAAACTGCAGCATTTCATATTAAAGTTCCTTTTCACTTTGACGGCCATAATATATTATTTATTACGTTCTCCGAACCG
This sequence comes from Pyrrhia umbra, assembly GCA_963891755.1. Lineage (NCBI taxonomy): Eukaryota > Metazoa > Arthropoda > Insecta > Lepidoptera > Noctuidae > Pyrrhia > Pyrrhia umbra. The sequence goes on along the minus strand of OY982934.1, from coordinate 1,031,365 downwards.
CAAACTAGACATCTTGAAAAGTTTAAGATAGTGTAGATTTATTTTATCTAGCTATGAAATCTAGCTCTTGTACTGCAGTGCAGCTATCATGTTACATTATTCATCTGAGTGTTATTCTTAGGTCCTTATGGTCTAAGATCCGGACCTACATCGACATTCATCGAGTTGATAATAGAATCAAACATATTTTATAATAAATTTCGTATAATAGAAAATATATTAAAAGTGGGTTGACAACAAAAATCCTGGACAGAATATTTTTAATTATTTTTTAAAAAACTGTTTTTTATAAAATTTTGCAACATGATGATAATAATAAAATTTTATACTGGACTTAAAGTATAAAACATATAGAATGTGCAGACGTAGGGTTGACTATTATTTACCTGGACCAACTACTGGGTTGACAGGTATAAAAGGTATGTAAATTCTAGTTACTTTCACTGATTTGATAATAGAAAAAAAATTATATCAGCATAAGCGCTGTTTTATTCCGAACACGATGATATAGGGTTGACTGCAAAAAAATCGGTCCTAATAGGGGTATACAAGTTTTAAAGATTTAAATTTCAACGCGTGTGGAAATTAGTGACAAAGAGATCCGAGGTAAGTATACCGTGTGATAATAAAGGACCGAACATTGCAGTCGTGTCTGATGGGATCGTGAATATAAGAAAGTGCACATGCTCGGTATATAAACTATATGGAGAGTAGAGGTACCCCTGCTACCCTCCATATTGTAAACAGTACGCGTTATTTTGGAGTAGCTAATGACTTATGATATTATATTTTATCGAAAATACGTATTATTCTGTATCGTTGTGATAAAAAAATAAGCCTTTATTCTCTTCCTAACATTACAAGTAAATGGCAGATTAACCGTGTTCGATGTAGCTAACTATTTATGTTAAGTCGCTTCATACATGTTGCTTTCCTCGTCTAACACTATGCAGTGTCGCTTCAACCATTTGACTGTCAGCAACATTCATTCATTATTTTTTGGCATAAAAACTATGTTTTATGATTTTTTTTTCAAAGACGAGACTCTAAACAACTCATTTAGTATAATAAGCGTGTCCTAAGCCACCTAATGTGAGTATTTATCAAAACCTAATTGGTGGTTAAAACAAAATAGCCCTTCCCATTATCATTGAGTTAAGTCATTTAAATCACTTTGCTTTTTACTAAATAACACTGAAAAGTCACTTTAACCATTTTGCCGTCAACTGATAGACACTGTTGGCAGTTTAATCTTTTTTCCTTACTCTAGAAATAAGACAGTATAGATCATTTTGTATTAAACGACCATTCTTTTCTATATTATAGCAGTTTTTTTTATGACAATAATACCAAAACATCAGTGGATTGTTTGCAATAAAGATTCCCGATCCTCATTAAAGTAGGAGTAGTAGTTTCTTTATAACGTTTTTTTTTTCGAAATTTTAGATCTTTAAATGGCTCTCCTGTAAAGTTTATAAAATGTCGCTTTAAGCCTTTTACCTTTCACCTCTCGAATTATCATGAAGTTGAACTAACTAAAGCAGCACTCAATTTCGTTGGTTACAATACCAACAAAAAAATAACTGCTTTACGAAGTAAATATCATGAAAAGAAAAAAATATAGTCATTTTTTTCTTTACAGAGTATTCAGTAAGTACATAATATATGATTCCTCCAATTATTATCTAATAGAATTCGATATATATCACAATTTTAACGTTCGTTGAATTCGTTTTTATCAAACAAATAATTTGAAAAATATTTTTTCTGAAGGACCTCGGCCTGTTTTTTTTTTGTTTTTCAATTTCTACCTTTTCACATTTTTTTTTTAAATTTTCCCAAGAAAATAAGACAAAAAAAATATTTTCAGTTGCTCCGAAATAACGCATACTGAATTCAAATGTCAGTTGCTCCAAAATAACGCGTACTGTTTAAAATATGGAGGGTAGCAGGGGTACCTCTACTCTCCATATATAGATTATTACCGAGCATGTGCACTTTCTGATATTCACGATCCCATCAGACACGACTGCAATGTTCGGTCCTTTATTATCACACGGTATACTTACCTCGGATCTCTCTGTCACTAATTTCCACACGCGTTGAAATTTAAATCTTTAAAACTTGTATACCCCTATTAGGACCGATTTTTTTGCAGTCAACCCTATATCATCGTGTTCGGAATAAAACAGCGCTTATGCTGATATAATTTTTTTTCTATTATCAAATCAGTGAAAGTAACTAGAATTTACATACCTTTTATACCTGTCAACCCAGTAGTTGGTCCAGGTAAATAATAGTCAACCCTACGTCTGCACATTCTATATGTTTTATACTTTAAGTCCAGTATAAAATTTTATTATTATCATCATGTTGCAAAATTTTATAAAAAACAGTTTTTTAAAAAATAATTAAAAATATTCTGTCCAGGATTTTTGTTGTCAACCCACTTTTAATATATTTTCTATTATACGAAATTTATTATAAAATATGTTTGATTCTATTATCAACCCGATGAATGTCGATGTAGGGTCGGATCTTCTACTATTATCTTACGAACAACATAAAGCCTGATTTGTCAAACCACATTACATAGTTCTGTATAGCGCATTCCTTAATTGAAATAGAAACGTATAAAGTTATCGACATATATTTCAGGTGTTGTAGTTAATCTGTCAGATGTGCGCAAATTGGTTTTGCAACATGATTTAAAGGTTGGATGGATGGTCGTGCCAACGGCTCGGTACGCCGATTAGCGATTGGTCACGGGACGAAATGGTAACGCGTTGTTCCCGGCAGACCGTAGCCGTGGAATTGACGAGGAAATTTGGGTTTTTTACCCTTGGGATGATGTTACGAAGCTTGAGAAGATTTAATCGACTTTGGAAATTAAAGGTCGCTTTATTATGACAGGAAATTATGAGTAACAGAGCTTCTGTATCATGTAGATCTTTGTCGGAACTTTCTATGGATTCATTTTTGCTAGCAAAAGAAACAGGTTACAATGCGAGTTTAGTAAACTATCAAGTAGGTATTTAAAAAAAATAACTTTGCACAATTGTATTTCCGAGTTCTTAAGACTAGCGTCTAAATTACAGTTATTACGACAGCGGTTTTATTTATTTTGAAACAATATAAAATTAGATTTTCGGCAAAATATACCCATCACAACCTTATGAATCTCTTTATAAATAGTTGTACAAGCTGACAAAGACGAACGAGCAAATAAAGTTTATGTAGACGTAGAGACCGTAAACTTGGTCTCGAGGAGTGAGGTCGCATCTGTTTGTACTAGGACTAGGATACCATACCGGCTAGGCGATCGTCGCCATCTTATTTATTGATATGGACTTTTAAGGACCACATCAAGACCGGTTCTTGCCTCCATAAACGAACTTAGACGTGAGGTCAGTAAATTGTTTATGAGAAAATCTTATTGACGAATCTTACGACTTAAGACTTAGAGATAAGTTTATTGTTAATCGGCATTATAAATAATTGTTCAAGAATAAAACACGTCTCAATGCAAGTGACGTATATGTATGATGTATCTGATCTTACAAGAGACAACTATTAGATTTTATTGAACAGATAGATGATAGACAGACGTCGTTTCGAGGAGTGGCCCGAGAGATTGATCCGAGTTGCGTTCACGGGTCAACGATTCCTATATGACACGTTTTTTTATTCTATAAAAGCTATTTGCGAATGATCATCCATTACATTTTATTTATTTCTCAGAATGTAGACATTGGAACGTTAGGAATTCATGTATTTTAGCTATTATATGGGCACGGTTGTGGAATTGCTAAACACTTGACAAAAACATGTTTTAGACGGGTTCTACAATTGTTCAAATGGATTTTGAAAATTATATAGGCGTGACACACAGACATGATTACGGAGTGCTTGATACATGTACTTGATATAGGAGTAGATGTTGGAACCAAAGTAATAATTCCAATTTAGAGTCCTAATAATTACTGAGATTGAGAATACGAACACAAATAACGGACTAATAAATTCGTGCACAAGTTAGCAAGTCAATGTTAAGTACGGTCCACATACACACTTCGATGGCTTCGCGAGATAAGTGTTGTGCGTCTCACATGCTGAGTCGCGTTCAAATCAATCGCGGCTGATGCGTATCAAATGTCCAGACACGACGCTGTATTAGCATGATCAAAATTTCTTATCACACCAACGGGCTATTGGCTGCTATTAGTTCCGGGTTCCGTGGTAGCATTTTGTGTAACTATTTATACTTATTTTTAATAGTGTTTGTGGTTCTGTCAGGTGACAGCTCTTAAAATGGCGTAAGTGGAATATGAAATGGTGTAGGACCACCCGTGGATCGTGAAAAACGTGGAGGATTAAGTCACATAAATAATATTTAATCCTCTATCATCTGCACTATAGGTACGTTTATTTGAAGATTACTTAACTGCTTTGCGATTTCAGCTCTAGAAATATTCCATAAAGTGAAATAAAATATTCAGATAGACCTTTTCACATTCTTTTGTTCTTCAACTTTTCCGCGTGCATCGTCCATATAATGCATATCACGTCTGAGTCACCGTGGGAAACTAGATCTGTACAACGCGAGATATAATCGATACACTGGCTGAATGACATATCGAATCATGTAATCGTATATCGTGACCCATTCGGACAAGCCGTGTTTTGAAATCGACACTACCCACATCGAGCTTCGAAACGCGTTCCGCCGGAAATAGTGGTTTACACATCATTTTATACACGCCATCTCGATTGATAGGTTTCCGGGCGATACGTTCTCGTTCAGATGCTATCTGTTCAATGTGAAACTTGTCATACATCAATCACCCCTTACCTTAACTGTGGTAGGCCATCCGGCCTGGTTAACTTTCGAATAAAATCTTCCCCGAGAGGCTTAGGGCCTGTTTCACCACTTCTGGATAAGAATTGTCTGCCCAGTTAGTTCATAATTGAAGTATCATCTGCATTATATTATCTGGCAGATAAGTTTCATTGGTACTTAACAGAAGGTAGTGAAACTGGCCACCAATCATGTAATCTTACTTCAAACATTAACATTCAGATAGCCAAATAAGTGTGGTGGACTAATGAAAAAGCAAAATCAGCTTGTGATATCATCATTTCCACCTCATTATATTTGCAAAATTCAAATGAAGGATGAAATGTCAGATGATAAACAAAAATATCTAATCTTCTTAATCATTAATAATTATGCAGACATTGTCTCAGAACGATCTGACAGATACAAATCTAAAATATACAAAGGAGTACAATTTCAACGAGATCGATTAACTTAATGCATTAATCATTTCGTCAGAGTTGTCGACTGTCGAAATGTCAGCTCGTGTTCGATTTGAACTGTCAATGCGTACGCGCACATGTTGCGTACACGCCTGACAATTCATTAGGGACTTTGTAGGTTTTAGTTATGAGAGAAATCAGTAAAGATACCCTAATAGCTTCCACGCCTAATTGTGATATCAGATAAATTAAATCATCGCTTTGCACGATCATGAAATTGAAGTAGGTTTCCACTTATTACATTCCCTTAGATTAGAGCATCAATTTTCCCTTACTTTTCTTGGGCAATAATACTTAAGAAAACAAGTTTGGTGACGTTAACTCGTCTCGAAATCTTAGGATGCGATTAAACATCATCGTTAACTGTTTCCATAAAACTAAATGCTCAAGTGACATTCGTTAATCTTGGGAAAGTGAGCTAGAGATTCTCAATATGAAATATTCTGCAATAGTATTCTCTATTTTGGCATTTAATCTTAAAGCCAAGTAAGATGCCAAACAGATTCGATTTGTTTATAATATTTATGAAGTTTAGATCGCAGACGTTAGCTAAAAGCGATCATTAATATCTATACTTTTATTATATCTAGGATCCGTTTTATGATTACGACTCTTCGATTTTATCACTAGCATTTATTGTCCGAGGCAGGTTTCTATAAATTTATTCATGCTACGTCGCATTTGATGGGAATATTAATGTCTTTTACAATTTTTTCAAGTCTTGAGAGTCGAGCTTAAAAGGGTTGGACATGTCCACCAGTTTTTTCCAGTTCAATGGTTCCTTGTAGTGGTTGAGTACGTTCTGGTGAATTGAAATAAATAGATTGAATCATTGTCTACTGGGGGAAATCGAAGGAACAAAATAATCAAATCCAATAAATTGAATCACTTCAATTTAAAAAGCAAATGTAGCCAATTTACCGGCATCAATTGAGATTGTCTCCAATGATGATGATGTATGCAGGCACCCCGACGCCGTCGGCGGACGATCAGTTTCCTGCGATCATTCAATTACATATAAGTTTATATGATTGTAAATGCGGGCTGGGCTGGATAAATGATGTTATACAAATCGCTAGGGGCCGAGATTACTGTAAATTGATCCTCCTGGTAGCTGGTAGCCGTGCATCGCTTTATGTCTGCCTATCTATATCTGTTAGACTAGTGTTACATTGAACTTATCTACTAGATAAGATTTAAAGTACAATATCAAAAGACCTTAATTAGATTAGAGATTAGACTAGATTTTGGAAATGCGAGCACTATCTTTCGAACTCTAGGTACTAAACCTGTATCATTAATCATAATAGCTGTATCCTTCCTTCTGGTGACATTTTAGAATGACAAATTAGATCACTATACTTTTTTACTGAGTGTGAGTAACGTTGTGCTATTTACCATGAGGGAACTACATTAGAGTAATGTTCACCCCTATCCGATAGAACAGTCCTTGGTGGTAAAAAATATGTTACCAATATGAAACTGCTTCAATTTTGCTGTGTAAGCTCCTAGAAAAAAAAAAAAAAACTAGTCACTCTTTCTTTAGCGAAAGATATCTTTATGAGTAACAGAAATCACATTGTATAGCAATGAAAAAGTGTAAAACAACCTTTCAAATTGAGGAAATTAGTTTAAATCGCTGCATTTGCAGTTGTGTTTAATTTGTGGCTTCCGTCGCATTTTCCCCGGGTATAGGACTGTGGTGCGGAGCTGGCCGCAGGCGGTTTGTCATTACGTTCACCTGTAATGAAGTGGTGCCATTCTCGACTGCTCGCTTGCTTCGGTCGCTCTACGGTGCCTGGGCCGTTTAGGGTTGCCATTTATAGATATTTCTGTGGTGGTCAGAAGATCAAAAGGTCCACTCAAGATTTATCACCCTTTTTTTCGTAAGTATCTTGTAGAATCTGATCTATCTAGTTTCTTACATATTCTGATTCAATAGAAGGTATAAGTAAGCTTTCTCAAGACTCAAACTGAAAATGATTCCTAAGAATACTATTACTTCTGAAAACGGGTTTCTCTGACTCCCAGCAGCCCTACCGGTGCTGCTGCGCGACCAAACGTGGAATTACGCTCGATACTAGCAAGCTATTCTAAATTATTGCAATTTGTATGGATTTGCGTGGGACGATTTTGTGAGCTTGATGCATTACAATTTGCGGACTAATTCTAAAGATTATAACGTCACGACCGCCTGTCTTATCGGTTTATTTACGTATTTATGAAAGACTTTATTAGGGTGTTGCAAGTTCCGACCATTTACATCTCTGTTAGGAATGTAAGCTATTGGACATCATTAGTATGTTTTACGGCAGATTTTTGCCACTTTACTGTTATTTACACACAAAACTAAATTTCGAGACCGAATCTTGGTGTAAATGTATTATCGATTGAAGAGTGCTAATAAATTCAAGTTTGTTTTTTGCGTGGCTGCGAAAAGGAAACAGTCAACGTATACTTAAGAGGATTATGTATACTGGCCAAAATATATAGAGTGTACAAGAGTAGCAGCGCTGCGGGACGTGTATAAATCCAATATACCCATTGTCCTGTCGCTTGCTCACAAAAGTGCACTTTTGTTTCAACCCGGTCCAGAACAGACTCCCGTGGAGACGACAAACTGAATTAAACCCTAGGACTTTGTCTATTATGGCAACTAGTCACTTATGCAGTATAAATAAATTCTACTACTTATATGGGAATCTGAGAAACATGGATGGAATTGATTATTATCAGAAAAAATGAATCACTCAGAAGCTATCTAGTAAATCCGATTAAAATGTGCTTACGTGACGTTGAGTTATACAAGGGAGTGCTTAAATGGTAAACACTGGGAATAAAGCATGTGAAACGTAATAAAACATAGTATGAGAGAGAACCAGAATTTATTATTGCAGTTGTATTTACATTTCTGTTAGTCGTATGCAGTAATTGTAGCCAGTTGTCGCATAGTAACATTTCCGTCGGATAATGAAGCTGGCTCACGCTACGTTATGCCCTTGTTGAAAGCTCCACAGATTCGTGTTCCTTTAGGCGTCCACATCGCGTTAAAGGCGAATGTTTTACAGTCCCTCCGACGTGGGGATTTTTTATTCACCTCCGCCGCGTGAAGTGCAAAATTCACGCCGTTTCCAATACGACAAAAATAGAAACTTGCTTGGTAACACTTGTTCACGCGAAACGAAACCTTTGATCTAGATGATCAGGTTGTTGTTGGTTGATGATTAGGTTTTTGGAACTTTTAACACACTCTCATTTTTTAACGGTTAAAGGCTCCGATTTAAATAGTATTTCGTGATCGTAAACTTAAGCGGACGTTGGTAACACAGTCGTGGTATAAGAGGAACGTTTTATTACACCATTTCTATATTTTATTGATCATCATCTATAAATCATGAACTATAAACGTTGGGACTATACTTACAAGGTGCAATGTATCACACCCGAGATTCTTTTATCGATAAATCACGGCAATGTGGACGCTTATTAAAACACCCCCGCCTCGATACATCAGACCGTCTCACGCACTGATCATAACACCATGAAGAAAATCTAACGTTTATATTTAACTTGAATTTATTACTTAATAAAACTACAGCGACGTAAAAAGCTCTAAGCGTGTAGGGTATCTCAAAAGAGCGAGATTTATCCTTTCTGGGAAGGCAGCCGCAGCCGACATGTGTGCGGAAATGTCCTGTTTACTTTCCGTTTTCGTATTCGGACAGCGCCTTTTAAGTCTCTTGTTTATTGCGCTCTATGTACGGATAACAAGGGATTTTGTAACTACACTATTTCTGGTAGACAATGAACTGGTATCTGCTTACCTTCGGTGGGTGGGTATCTGAATGCGGACTGTGAATTTTGTAATAACGACCATTTCGGTGCCGTTCTATGAAATATTTGTAGCGCTTTGTTGGCCTCGCTAGATAACCGCCGCGATCGGCCGAATAAAGTAAAACTACATTTAATTTATTTTTATATGGTAATACGGCACGCGGTCGGCAGCGGTTCAAAGCGAGCTCTTAATAAGGACGTGTCCCCTTAATTCTCGTCGGTGTGGTCACTAACATTCCTACAAGGGTTTGCTCTCTACATTTTTGAGAGTTCGATGTTCGTTTTTCTCGTCGACCATTTCCCACCTCGGTTTGTCGTCGGGAATTTAAACGAGCGCACCGATTTCAATCGCGCACCATTTGGACGCGTTTTATTTGTACGAGTACGCCCCTTGCAAGAAAAATTACAAGACTTCTGCTGCGGCAGCTCAAAAACTATGCCGCCTCTACAAAGTTATTTATTCTTGCCTTTATTTGAACCTTTGTGTATCTGTTGCATTCTTGCACATTAATGTAATCGTAATGACTGTTATTCTTCAAGCTTTATAATCTCGTAAGCCCATTTCATTACGAAGAAATTATATTGATTTTCTATAAAGCTGGAATGTAACTTCAAATTTCATCTTCATACTATAGCAATACACCTGTCCTCTCAAAATTCATGAGCCGGTAGAAGCCTCAGCCATTGTATTAAATCTGGTTTATAAAATATGTCCTTGCATTTCTTATTTCGTGGTCGGTGGTGTGTTTGTTTTGTTTTTGTCGCGGGCATTGTGCGATGGACAGCGGATTAACAAGAGCGTCGGCGCCAGGGCGTGCGGCTACGGCGGCGTCTGAATAGCCAATGCGTCTTGGTGTGCGGTGCCTGTATCTAGATGCAAACATGGTGCGCGCGCGCCGCTCCCGTGCAGATGCACCCGATTGGTCACATTTACATAGCATAGCACTGCGATGCCTGTTTTTAAAAACCCACGAAGGCATTGTGTTATACTTCTATTTTGTAATTCATATTTTGTGGTCTTTGCTTATGCTCATATAAATCTGTATGACTTTATACTTAGCGAGATTAGCCGTGTCTCCGGCCGCTGGCTAATTGATACACGGAGAGCGTTGTGCCTTCAAATTGTGTTCAAATATTAGTCGTACGGACGCGTAAAGCGCTCGGTAAACACGTTGGTCCGTCCGTCTGTTTGTCGAGTCCAATGAGCCCAGGCGGGCTGTTTGCGCTGGTTATCTGTGCTGTGCGTGATCTCGACACGGACGGGTTTACTTCATCCCATGGGTTTTCTTTTGTCTTCCATATAAGGTGTGCAATCTGAACGTGAGATCGGCCGAGTTGCTCGTTGACACGTAGCTGCCATTAACGAGATGTCGATATCACTGTGGTGGTTGTTAAGACCACGTTTTATTAGTCCAAAGTTTATTGAAATAATTGTGCATTGTATAAACGACCGACAGTTTCAGACCCTATAATAATTTGATGTTTTATATTGTTTCAGGTATGTACAGCGATACGATCAACGGCTATATTTCAGCAAAGGTATTAAATTAAACTTATTTCGACACAAATTGTTATAGCCGCCGTTAACAGTAAATTTCGGTGCCATACCTATACCAGATGCCAACAATTTATGTTCCGGATCTATTAATTTATTCAATTATACAGTAATCAACTAATAATGTTGAACATAATACATCATTTACAGTATAATTTTTTTGGAAACACGCCATTTTATTACTTGATCACAAACCTCGATATAACGAATAGTTTTCTCCAAATGTTTTATTTTTTTTATTTTTTTTCTTATCTCGAATGTATTCTTTCACGTTCTTCATGACTATCATGCTTGATCGTAATGAGTAATGAGAACTTTTTCCTCGTAAACATTTTCGAGCCAACTGCATCCATGTCTGAGTAAACGGCAAATAAAAATTCCTAGTAGACTTGTCCACTTTTTGCGTCATTAGAATGTTAAGCCGGTGTATGTGCTAATGTACGTTAATTGGCAAGCGAACGAAACCGGGAGGCGAGGTACTGCCAAGTTAGGGATGTCGTTCATTCACCGCACCGCCCTTTAATATCTATACAGAGTTGCCATATAGATACAAAAATAACGACTTCACGTTAAACAGCAGGGTATCATTAGCAAATAGAAAAACAACATCCACGTCTCTTCTCACGCTACGATCTAATTAAAATATTTAAATATCTAAACCCAATCTCGTACGGGAACTGGCAAATGTCCACACGATGTTGTTAGAAACAGTACGACTTGATGCATGTGTTCATCGTGTGTGCAACGTCCCTTACAAAACTCTGATTAGAAAGGTGCGCTGTAGGCTGGGTCAAATGTCACTGCTGTGGCCGAGCGCTAATCTGAATAGACCACTGCACAAATGTAACTCGACCTGATCCGACGACAGGGACGTCGTATCAGGCACGAAGCTATGGATAACCACAATCTCTTGCATCTAGGTTCTAGACTCTAGTTAAATATGTCCAAAAGGAAATACATACTATTCTTGAACAGTACTGATAGGTCTATCATTTCTGATTGACTGATTAAGTAATATGTCTGATTTGATTACTAATCAGCATGTACTCTGGGTATATTAAAATGCAGTTTCCACCAAGGTTATTTTTTTCTGCAGATTACTCGCTATATAACTTAAATATTCTTGTAGCCATAATAGTAAACTTTTTGTACCCAGACATCATCACTTCCACACGGTTTTCATAAATTCCGCCAACTTTATACCATGCAAATAAGCGTGCATTTTTTCAAGCCTACCATCTCATTAGAGCCGCAAGTCACATAGTAATTGTGTCCGGTTCAGCGATACCGTTGTATACGTAAATAACATTGTTCGGTAAATCGGTACTCTCGCTCGAATGGCCCCCGAGTTTTTTTTCACCACTGCTTTATTCTCTCGATTGGAAGCATCGGCACCGTTCGATTGTATTGTATCGTACAAAAAGCTGCACGCTTTCTTACATCCAATAGTTGGTTCTTTGAGAGTGATACTTTTGTTCAGATATTTCCTTCTCAAAATGAACATGACTATGTGACTAAAACTGTCTGCATAAACTTTGCTATCGGTATTGCTAGAGGTGTCTTTAAATGGTGAGTTTGAAAAATTTCGTCAAATTACCACATAATTGGTATCAAACAGTATTTAATACTGTTTCTACTGTACTAATCTGAGTTTTCTAAAATATCTTAAATATTCTATACTTTCTACCTATAATTTCTAGCTTAATAAGTGAAATGTTACCTTGTGACCTCCCGTTCAATATCGAACTCATAACACATCGTTATTCCGTACTCAGCCAATCAAGTATTGAAGTGCTTCTAAGTTTCAAAAAGCCACTTTTAATTCCCGGTTAATCGAGTACTCTGTAATTCTGAGAACTCTCCTCATTATGAATGAAGGAACTCGCTTGCTAATGAATGAGCACTTCCTTTTAGCAGAGTAGACTAGCAATGGCGACATACACTGATGAGTAGGAACATTACATGCAGTGATTATGTCAGAAACTATTATATCAGAAATAGCTTCAAGTCGCCGGTTTACGTTACAGGTTTAATTTAAATACCATATTCACGAGGCTCTCTCTCTAATGAGTATGAAGTAATCATCTTCTCGACTTAAAATCGCAGGTCTATATAAATAATGTCAAGTTTCAAGCTCGCCTACAAACATCATTAAATACGCGCTGGATAAGCACTTATTACCCTTTTTTCTTCGAGATGAGCATGGAATCTTATTTTATCTTGACATGTATTTAGCATAAACTATGCCGTGTTCAATTTGTTGTGGTTTCTTTATTGGTATAGCAGATAACAGGCATCAAACTGCTAGAGCGTCTTTTCGGAATCTTTGTGATAACTACAACAGTCTATTTTTAAGATTTTACATCAAATTTTGGGCTTGTCTTGAAGTTTCAGTAATTTTGCCTCGATTGAGGTAGAGCTCTGTCAATTATTAGGTTTGTCATTTCAAACTTCAAGCAAACCGAAATCTAGTTTCTTCATGGTTGCCTTCTGTTATTAGAGACTTATAACATCATGCCTGTGTATGTGACTGTATAGATTACAGTCACAAATAATCAGCTTAAATTAAGTCATATTGAAATTCGTGTAATCTTCAAGGTAGCACTAATATTGTCGCCGTTACTGGACGTTAGAAAGGCAACATGCCAGCCAAGTCGTGCCGGCCCACTCACAGAACTATTCCAGGCATCCGACCCATTCATACTAATACCACGAGTATTGTTCTTTGACACGGAGATTTGAATAGATAAGCTGATTGAAACACGATTGAAACACCAGTTGGTACACTGGTTTTGTAAGTAATTAAATTATGTAGGGTTGCTATGACTAGTGCTCGCCCGTGGTTTTACTTACGTTCTAGGAGGTTTACGAAATATTTATTTCTGTGAAATATCTAAAAAACCGTTTTCTATGCCTCAATTGTCTGTGATACTGTGATGTCATCAAAATTAGCTTACCGGTGAAAATGTAATAGACAACCATAAGTCTCAAATCTTACTAATTTTATAAATGTGAAAGCATCTCTGTCAATGTTTTTTTGGGTTTGTATTTTTCGTTGATCATCATTTCAGGTCATTAGATTCTCAGACAATTTAAACAACAACTCATACTGTCGTCTCGATTGATGTTTTAATCTTCTACGCTTCACCTCCAATTATTTTCGGACAATTATGTCTGTTGACCATGAATTGATTGATTATAATTCATGTCTGGGACTGACCATGTAATTTAAACACGAATATTCTTTATTCTCACAAACCTTTCCATCTACTTGATCTCCGTAACTTAGAAGAGCATCAAAGTCATCACCATAAGCTTAATATAAACCATTCTGAATGGACCACATTAGACAAAATGAGCGCCAAAATAAATCATCAGGTAGTTTAATCTCCTATAGACTATTTCCATAATCGGTGAACGTAATTGGTTATCTGGAATGTAATTAAATCTCAAATGACATAAAGTAAGGCCCAAGTTATCATTATGCAGTGAACCTAAATTGAAAACTGTATTTAACCTCTACTCATTGAACTGTTAAAGATTTAATAGACACAGTACAACATTTCAGTACCGGTTTAAAGGTGTGGACACGTTGCATAAGATAGCGTTTCTGTATCTTGGCAGTTCGCAGCCATTCAGCGTCTCGAATGTACAGCTCGTTGGGAGTTCTGTTAATAATCGTATGTCTCTATAAACCATTGTTTTACAGCTTTAACTAATCTTAACCATGTTTTGCGTTGCACCTACGTCTGGTTATGACTACTAGAAAACTAATATAAAATTACAAAAGGAGTCATCTTTTTTACCGCTGCACTTCATTTGACGGACAAATTGCGGTTTTTCTGTTAGGTACAGATAAAATAATTAATTCAATCAGACTACCATCCAGGCAACCGCTCCGCTTTAACACTCTGATCGTAGCCAAGCAAAGGTGCAGCCAGCAAGCTCAGAGGCGGGCGACAGAGCGTGTCATGATCCGGCGCGGCGATCTAGACCACAGCGCCTACCGTGCTATAGGCTAACGTGGTCTAGTCGAGCGTGCTCTAGCCAGCCTGGCCCACTTCGAGCATTGAACCTGATGCGCCTCAATGAACGCGGATTAGGTACCAGACGAACGGACGCGAACCATAAATCGATCGGTGTGAACAGTTTCGTAAGCTTGGAATTTTCTTCTGAAAGGTAATACCTTCAGGCTTTAAAACCTATTTATGGAGATTGACGATCCAGGTTTGGAACAAAATAAACGAAGTTTGAAATTTTGTATGTATGAAGTCGTATTGCATTACGAAGAGTGTATTTTAGTAAAAGAAATTCAATTTGACTTTTAGGAAACGATTCTAAACAGGAAAAAATGCACCCATTTGGAGTTATTTTTTAAATCCATGTTTCCAGTCTACTTTATAGTAAAACAAACAATAACAATCTCGCATTTCTAAGATGTCTAGATGTGAAATGTCTACTAAATTGGTGTGAAATAAATTGCCTCGTTTACAGAGAAAACATCGGGTCTACAAAAAGTTAGTTGACAGGGTTAGAATTAACCGCTGCTCTGTGGTACGTGTTCAAAGAATTCATTCTTTGTTGTCCTCTTACAAAACGCGCCACGGAATTCTTAAAACTTCTATCGAGGTGAGATCTTCAGGGTCATCACCTGGACACATCTCAAAAGCTGAATAAAAACTTTAATAAAAATACGTGTTATATTAGAGGCTAATATGATATAATGCTAAGCTTCTATAAAAAACACTCGTTGGCCCCAATCATACTGTCTGAATAACTTTATGAATATTGAAACTTTTAAAAGCAATAAAATATTGATTTCTAATTAGATTGAATTGTTCTGTTCCACTTCCACTATACATAAGCTATTATTATTATCAAAAATCGATTCGTTAGCATATTTTTTCTTTTATTGTATTTCGTCTGTATTTGTCACGACCTCTAAAACATTCGTCGAGATCCGAGTCGCTCGTGCTCGCGCTTCCACTTTTTGTTTACAGCCTCGTCGCGCCGCCATCTTTCCGAGAACTGTCGCTTTACAGAAAAAAACCTCACCCAAATACTCGTCGCGGTCGACAAAGGTGTGAATATAATTAATGGTTTATCAAAGGATCCGCCTACCTACTAAAGTTGTGCTCGTTGCAACTGATTTGGACATGAGCTCATTTAAGACAGACTCCTGAATTTTGATCTCTCAGTTTTTTACTTTACCAGACGCAACAAAACGTCATTAGCCGTTCCGAATATTATTTTCTCCTACATCAATCAAGATACGGTACCGTCTCGAAATTTAATTGGACTGCCTATAAATCTTGGATATGAAAGAGTCTGATTTCATCGCTGCACATTGGTATCTGTGAGCCTCGACGACGTCATTAGTCGACACCTTGGCTGCATAATTTTATATCTGTCACATTTGTCGCGGTTATCGTCATATTTCTTGAGATAGAACTGGCTATTTCTGTGTCCTTATTACGTCTACTCTATTTAACTGCTCGTGTTGTGACGGAGCTTAGGTTTAGTTACATGTCACTTGATCGTTTAGAGGTGTAAAATATGCGACAGCGTGAATTGTAACACTAAACCCCGGACTAATCTGCGCCATACTTTGCCTTTAGCGACGTGATTGTGCATGAGAATATGTTCTGCTGTAAGCTTATTTTAAATGCAGTCAGTCCCTACTAGACTTTAGATTATATTGTATTTTTGTCAGAGGAATGTCGAAGTTGGTGTGCGCTATTTGCGTTGGCAGACTGGCTTTGCGGAATGAGTTCCAGTGTATCCGTTAGTGATTGCGCCTCCTGTGACAATAGAATGAGCCATTGTCTGCCCGGTGTCGGTGTGCTGATACCTGGAATCATCGTCGTCAGGTCAATGGCTCGGTGCGCAGCTCTAATTACTGTGTTCGTTATGATTTAGGTAATTGTGTTGTTACGGCCGGCTTAACCTGATAGTCTACGTGCCCGTTACGTTTTATGTTCCTTATGGCCATACGTGGTCGCAGGTCCATAGTTGTTCCGGGTATTATGTTTATCTTAGGCACCTACGTTTTGCGTTGACTTCGATGTGGGTTAACTACATTTTTTACACCGGTTTTCTTGCACATGCTTCATCTTTTATGGTATTCGTAATCCCGCCATAAACCTATAAATTATATACTTTTTCATGCGAAAGCATACGTAATAAATGTCTTCTATATTAAATCCTATTCCTATTATAGACAACGCCAAAGATATTATGTTTTGATATTTATTTTATTTCGTTTTATGTTAACCATTAAAATGCACCTTTTATTTACGATTAGCACCAGTCCGAGCTATACAATAGCAGCGCAGGTATATCGCAGGTAGTTCTTTGTATTAAATAAAGTGTTCTCAAAACGGACGGTGCGACCATTGTCAGTTGTTGGACCTGACGACACCGTGTCTGCCAGATGCGATGTGCTATTGTCAGAACCATGAGAAAAAGTAGATTTTCTAAGAAATTTCGAGTTTGGTTGCACATGTGCGTTGGTAAGGGTGTTGTACCTGCATCCACCGCTCGTAAAATGGTACCTTTTGTTAAATTTTATATAGGGTTTTATGTTAAGCATTCGGTCGGTTGCGTTAGTATTGTAAGCTTTTACGACTAGTAATCATTAGCTCACCTTTGTTCAATAGAATTTACTATGAATTTCAATAGAATGTCTCCTTTGAGCGAATGCACCTTGAAGAACTTAATAAATAATATATCTAGAGTTATTCTTCGAAATACATATTTACTACGGATATCTATTTCCTGCCCTTTCATTATAATTCATCATTGGAAAACAATTATTCATTGCTGAACGAAGCTTCTAAGCTGTAAAACTAATATCGATAGAGTATATTAAAGAAAAAGATTATTCGATATGACATTTAAAACTTCGTAAAATAATTATAATATATTTTAATTAATGTATTATGTTTTATTTATCCAATTAATTTTTGTGTAATTCTGAGCAGCATCCGTCTCGTGAACATGTGTACAAGGATTTCTACATGTAGCTGCTAAAATATGTCGTATATTTACATATACGCGGACACGTCCAATATTTCAGTCTAGTCCACCTGATCTCAAGATAATGCCTATATCGGGCGCATAGTTTCGCTCGAGACGGCTCGGCGCGCAAATACACTCTGCGTTGGCACCGCATCACGGATGTCGCCGGCTGTTATGTCTAGCTCAGGACACCTGCAATTTTACAGCATTTCATACCATAATAAATGATGATTACGTACCACTATTTAATGATTATAGTTATCTAATTGCACAACGGTATGAGCTTGCCAAAACAAACTCGGATCTCACGGTGGATTTACGTTGACAATTTAAGAGATTAGATTTTATTAAAGCTTGTACTGCGCTGATGTATAGGTTGACGTTAACATTTTGTTAAGTTATTTGGTACCTAACTAATTACTTAGTAAGCTATAACTTGAGCTATGAAATTAAGTTATGGTAGAAAGGCTAGGTTTTTAAAGACCAATGTCTCGAAGGACTAATGAAAGCGAATAGGGCATTGTTATGAAACTTTTAAATGTCACTTTGATTAACTGTATACTTTTATTAACTAGCGTTTCCGACAAAAGATATCTTTTGTTGAGTTTAACTTTGCTATGCTAACAGTCACGATTAGGAATCCGTTATTGTCAAAGAGTCAGCTCTGTACCCCCTCAAGAATGCACGATTCTGTTTCACCTTTAGATTTACTAAGCTATGCACATGATTTGTATTGGTTCCATTTCACAATATTCATGTATTTATTGCGTTAAACTTAAGTAAATGTAAATAGAAAATGTTTCTCCGAAGACACATTTGTCCTCCCACTGCGTCACGAGTGGGTAAATAATTGTATGAACTTTTTGAACCATCCCACACAGCTGAACTCAGTCAGCCGGCAAGGCACATATTATACTTCTGAGTCCAAGCATCTTCGTTTTCCTTGTACAATATTTTTAACTAAATGTTGTACAGTTAGTTAAAGATTTACTATGTCTTGTAAATAGTCAACAAGGGTCAATGTAGACGCTGAAACCTGATATTTGGCCGTTGGTGACTTTAGTGGCGCATAATGTGCGGTCACAATGTTCGTCTGTGCGGTATACCGTTATCCTGACCCAGAGTAATATCTTGCAGAATGAAGGAAAGATTTCGCAGCATTCTGTAAATGGTATGCGGGAAATGTTAAGTACACGCATAGCTTCTTCTATCTTTAAACGTACACTTAGCTTTTCTGTGCCGCGTTGTAGGTTTGATATATGGAATTCTGTTGGTATTTTCAAAATTGAAAGTTTGAAGGTGTTTTTTTTTCTGAGAAAATCATCTTGATACCAGAATAGAACCTATGGAAAATTCTACAAATCAAACCCTTTTCAACTGTGTTACAAATAATTTTCCTGGGTACAAAAAAAAGTTTAATTTTTTTTATGACTAACGTGTTCACTCAGTTTAACAGGTGAACAGCCTAAGAAACTAATGAATACTCTCTTCGTTAACTAATATCTAGGTGAGAACAAGTTAGTAATTTAGCACTCGGCGGAACCAGTTGCCGGTGATTAACATCTTAATGCCGCCCCGATCCCACGACAAGATTTGGGTCTTCAGGAAATTAAAGCGGCCCCGTTCGACGGTGGACATAAACCGTCGGAAGCACTGTTTATATCGGCAGCGGATGACGTCATCCGCTCTCCATCTCCGATCAGTTGTCCAGGATCACCGGATATCGACCTAGTATATTTAACGGTTCCAAATGTAATGTAATAAGCTTTCGCAACTTTGTTAATGACATCAAGATGTTTTGGCCAAAGAGTCAATGAACGCGTCTATTGAACGTGTTGCGAGATTGGTGTAATTGCACCTTGATAGCTAAATAAAGAGCAGTATAAATAACTGGAACCTGCCTCGATTTATTTTATTAATGCGTTCGTAACATAAACCACCTTTAGTGTCGATACGAGATAAAGACAAACCTTTAGCAATGAATACGTATGAAGAACAGCCATAAAAGCCCAACCGAATTTAGAGAACATGTGATCATAACACTGTTTTATTATTTACTCGTAAAGGAAACTCAATAAGATTTACGGCGTCTACGTACCGCAGACTAAATTATTTATCTCGGAAGCAGTTAAAGTTATCTATAAATAAATTACTCTCGATATAAAGACGATACTAAATGTTCGTCGTAATAGGTCGGAGCGCAACACTGTTGCTCCAAACACATTGTTTTATGCTTGTATTAACATTCATGTGGTCCAAATTAAAGCAGTGCCTAGTGAACTGTCGGCAGTAAGCCCAGCCCTGACCACAGGAAGGAGGCTTTATTTAAATTCTAGTATCGTAAGTTTAAGGGTCTCGTAGACACGAACTCTCGATGTTTGTAATAGTCAGCAATTTGCATTTAAATTCAGTTCTTTTAAACGATCGGGCGAGCGTATTGGGCCATAAATACTTATGCTAATTTAATTCCCTATCAGTACTACATTGTCGTCAATGAATTGAAGTGTTGGAGCGACACGTTTGAATTAATTTTATTCGTCTTCAAAAGTCCTCGGCAAGTCGGTGGCAATCTTCTCATCTAAATAACAAACGTAGATAGTGAAGGCAGCAACATTAACAAAATCATAAATATTTAAATTAGCCTTGCTACCTAGTCGTTGAATTATTGAATAAAAATAAATGTCATGACTTATCTTAAAATGTGCCTAGGAGATGACACTTGAAAACTTTCCAGCTAAGCCTAAAGAAAAGGTCAACCTCAACGCCAATAGCGTTGGCTCGCGCTCTATAGACGTGGAAATTGGTACTGTAATGTATGATGACGTAATACTGTACCAAAATGATCGACAGCCGGCCACAGAGCGGTAGTAAACATGCGTAAGCGTCATTCACAGACGCGGCCGGATATTGAGCTTGTGTGGGTATGCTCACACGTCACACACTCCCGTATGGGTGCGTGTGCGTAGTGAAATTATGAAGTCATTTCTATACTGAATACACTCGATTCCTATATATTGTTTGAACCTAGTTGCATCACGTTTCGCCTTTGAAGCAAGTGTAGTGTGGTCTATTATACTCACAAGTAGCAGTCGTAGGGTCGTCTTGCGTAATAGCTCCAATGATATTCATATCATCCGATTGTTCTCGGGTGTGCATAATATTATCTGTCTTCGATGTATGTCATCGAACTATAATACTGTCTGTCTGATCTATTTGAGAATCTAACATATTTGCTACAAGTATTCATGTTTTAGTTAAAACGTTTTATGTTCCGTTAACTAATCTTATGATATAAAATCTATTAGCATTTGAGGCGATGCGATCTAAGTTCTGCTCCAGTCAATGATAAACTATAATTTATAGCTGTAATAACGTCTACGCCACTTATTAATTTCAACAGATTACATACATATATTATTTTCTGCTGGTGTTTCCTGTGGTTTATCTAAATATTGACTATTCATTCATAAATGTTATGATTTATGTGTTGGATAACAGGTAGATATTGCTACCTACATAAGTTACCACGATCAGCGTTTGGGAGTCTTCGTGACATGTGTATGAAATGAATGATATCGTTGGTAGATATTTTTAGGAGACTTAATTAGGAATTTGGATATTACTAAAGACAAGTCGAATGGTTATACGTATACATAGTGAAATACATAAATTTTAAGTCCAGATTATATAAATAAATGCGAATACATACGCTTCTGGCACATTATCCGTGAATTGCTTAACGCAGACTTAAAAATTGCTAGATTTCCTAAAAGTACTCATTTCAAATCTGCAGGTGGGTTGGCAATGTCTTGAATACAAGTTTCTTTAAAAAGAAAGTTCGATCACATCCCGACTAGCTGAGACTCGTCTGCAAGTAAGAGGTCACGACTCATAGCTGACGAAACTAGTTTCGTATATACCAATTTAAAATCAACACACCCAACATTGGACAATTAATGTTCTGCCTTACATGGTCTCAGACTTGTCTAAAATGGTATTTGGGAGTCGTAATTGTGCTATCATTGTGATCATGATTTATGGACTTCTAATTTTCTCTGTGGCTTCCGTTAATAGTTCTGCTAATACCACACTAGCAAAGTGAATATTTATATTGTAATTATGTTTCTATTTAGAAGTGTATAACAAGACCGTTATTATTAAGCTATATTCTCAATCATTAATCAAGAATGATAATAACATTCAAAAGTTTGCTCATTTGTATTATAGCAATATTTGTTTCATCATCAATTTCTCTCGCAACTCGTTCTAGACAAATGTAATCAAATAAAAATAATTATATAATTTATGCTAAGGTAATTTCTTTTGCAACTTTTGCTAGACATTTATTGCTTTTTGTATCAGTTGGCGACACGTCATCAGAACACCTGTGTTCATCAAAATGTGTATAATTTAAAAGGATAATTTCGTAGAATTAACATTTAGCATTGAGACAGTCTCTACTGCTAGTCAAATTTAGATATCCTAACATCCGCGATGGTTTTCGCGGAACTCTGTCAACTGTGTGAAACAATTAAGCAACAAGATATAATTTGTAATTCTTTTCCTGAAATCCACTGAAATAGAATCTAAATAAAACATACTGTAAGATCTCAATAAGATATCAGCAACTTGATTAGTCAATCAGTTTTAAAATCAATTGATTCTATCGTAAGTATTTCTTTTATTACACGTCAATTAAAACAATCACGAGAAGTTTGACTATCTCTTTATGTGTAATCAATATGCATATGTGTATGCGTGTGTTGATAACCGGCATACCGGTGGCACTGTTGCAGACCAGTCTGGGGCCCGTTATACTCTCAATGGGCCCCATCAATGGACCACGGCTATTTGCATAAACACCTATAGTAACATCTTGATCACTGCTTCATTCATCTTCACGAAACTTCGTTATAGCTGTACATTGATTGGCTGACTTGTTTTTATTTGTACAAACTGTGTTTGGTTTGTCTATCTTGAATTTGATTTTTGGAGTGGTACCAGATATTGACAGAGTGTTTGTTTCAGACGGCATAAGATGTTCTATTACATTTATATTCATTGTATTCATGTTTATATCAACTTCTTCACGATTATGCTTTTGGCATACAGTACTTTTCTTTCTTGGTATTTCTCTTGGCAGCACATAAAATATGATGCAACAAAGTCATAAAAGTAATCACGTGGTTTTTGTCGCCTAAATCCAATGGTTTCTTAATTTGATTTGTTTATAATTTTCATAATCTATACTTATAATAAATCTGTAGAGAGGTCAATTCTGTACATGAGATATATTTCCAAAATAACTATCAGGGGGTGATTAGGGATCGATACTGATGCCAAAAATGCAATCAGTAAAATTTTTGTCTGTCTGTCTGTATAAACTCTATAGAAACAAAAACTACTCGACGGATTTTAACGAAACTTGGTACAATTATTTGTCATACTCCTGAGATGGTTATAGTATACTTTTCATCACGCTACAATCGATAGGAGCAGAGCAGTGAAGGGTAATGTTGTCATTTTGTTTAAACGCGCTAATCTCAGGAACCGCTGGTCCGATTTAAATAATTCTTTCAGTGTTAGATAGTCCATTTATCGAGGAAGGCTATATATCATCACGCTAAGACCAATAGGAGCGGAGCACCACTATTCCACGCGGACGAAGTCGCTGGCAGAAGCTAGTATAGCATAAAATTGTATTTATGAGTATCGTGTAGAGATATCGTGTTACCTTCGAACAGGTTCTGAGGCAGTTGTTTTTCGCAGTCTAATTTGATTAGACAGTCAGGTGTCCGCCAGCCACCAATATATTATTATTGACAGCCAATTATTATAATTAACTACCTTGTGAGTTTTGGAAAAGATACATCTGTTTGATTTATAAAGTTGGCAAAATATTGTGATTGCCAGTCAACAACTGGAATCCTAAGATTTTTATAGGTACAATTCTGTAATATTTCAAATAGATTTTATAATATAAACAATGAATGGGACGTTCAACTATCAATCATATTCTAATAAACCATTTTCGAACTAACCCGGATACGATCCTTAACACGTCACTCTTCAAGTGGTACTTCTATATATATCGAATTACAAACTGATGAATATAACAGTTTTTTTCGAACTTTGGAACTCATTAAAAAAATGCGACAGTGGTCTAATTGTTTCTGCGTTATGGATCGCCGTGGGAGGGTTAATGGTACGTTTAACCCCACCTTATCAACGCTCATATATGGCATTACCAGATACTAATGACTCAATAACTTTTTTTATCTCACTTTTATTCTATTTATGATTAATGAGCTACCTATATTTCTTGTTTTCTTATTAAATTGTGTGCTAAAAATAAATTACGGATCATCCTTCAGTTTTAATAAAATGGAGTCTTGTGTTTTCCCCGGTGTCAGTGGAGGCGAGCCTATCTGTACCCGTGGGTGTATTAACTGACGGCTTGTATCTGGTGATGGACAGCAGCATCCTTCACCACACTGATAGCTAGCTGACTGAATCTAGTTTCGCTAAGACCAAGACAAGATTTAGTCGGGCGCCTTAGTAAAAGGACATTTCAGCTTGTGTGTGGTTTCTGGGATTTTATGGATAATGATTTCTAGAATTCTTCAAATATGAGCATATATGTGCAAAGGATAATCAACTACTTTAGGATCCGGGTTAAAATTAATTTAAATATTTAGGTAAAAGATTAAGCTATCTTAACAAATTATTATTATCTTATTCAAAAATCGAAAATCTACTTTCACAATGGTAGATAACGATCTTCGCATCAATAGACGGAGTGAGAATACTAATATTGTTACACTTAGATAATTTAAATAAGAACAAAAGCGAATTATAAATTCTGGCGTCGATCGAAAGCGCATCCGATTTGCACTTGTGATGATACTCACATCCGTAATTATAACGCACGTATTAACGCAACCAACGTGCCTATTGAGAGCTTTCATCGTATTGCAAATTACCCTCTGAATAACACTTATTATTTTTTGTTCTGTGGCCAAATATCGCAGATGCGGCGCTAGGCATCAATTTGTCGGACTTAATTTGTGTTTCGCTGCGTTTCAACAGGCACGCACGCTAAATTAGGTACACCTTTCAGTGCAGTCATTAGGTTTTCTTATTGGAGAATAAATTGCAACATTTTTGGTATAAAAGTGTTCAAGTTCTCCCCAGAAGTCGTGGTCAACAGTCACGATTTGGCTGCTTCTAATTTAATAGGTTTGATATTTTGAATTTTGAGCTTTCTTATTTCCAAGATCGAACGCAAAAAAACATAATAGAGTATAATTTTCCAAGTAAATGTTTGCAGCGACTTACTAAACTGTACTTTTATTTGACATTGATGCATGATCAGTTTCCCGTTCGGTATTAACTTAAGAAAAAGCTCGTCGCGTCCATTAACTTTGATGTACTACCCAGTTTTTTGTTCCGTTATCTTGGAGATCGTGGATCATATTGTTAGCGTTTTATTGGTGCAATCCGTCATGTCTTCAATCCGCCCTCGATCGCATCGCTAATGGCGCGCGCTCACCGAGCTGTTTCGCAATAATCATCAATTTACGGTAATTGGCCGACGAACACCTCCGAGCACCTCCGAAGGCTTGTTCTCTTATTTCTCAATAGTAATCGGGGGGTAGTGTGGGCGGCGGTGACCTCTCGCCACGCGTGGGTGAGCTTTCTACGATGCGCCACGCTTATCTAATGGCTATACGACCACGTATCAATGCGTGAATGTTACTTTTATGACAGTGCTTTAGCGCCTATGATCAATGACTTGACAGATATATTGACGATTCAATTCTCTACGCTGTCGATGTGTTGAGTTGAGTACTTTTGTGTCTGTTGTTAGCAAACAAGTTGCAAAGATCATAATATTGAATAATTCAGCAGAATAGCCTCGTCGTAGCCTACAGGCCGCCCACTGCACTCAACTGCGTCGTTTCGCTCGTAAAGACTATGTAATGCATAGTTTATTTTATAAAGTGGAAGGTTTTCGTTTTTATAATCATTAGTGTCGGCTACACGGGCTGGAACAAGCAAGGTTGATTACACCGCAGCTGTCACCTGAGGTGTTTAGTTACACAATAAAAAGCAGAGTATTAGTTGACAGAATGGAACTCCGTGGAATAACGGAGGGTAAAAATATTTGGAGATCCGCACCAAAAATGAAATATTGAGACAACCATTAATTATCTCATAAGATAAGAAATTGTCGGCTTAATGCCATAAAAATATATATATGTAAATGTATTTTTTCATGATTAAATAATATATTTTTATTTAATACCTTATCTATGTGAAAGAAGAGACTTTTGCCAATTGCCAACAGTGGGACAATAAATATGCCAATGATAACTAGTCTTAGAATAGCAAAGAACTCTTAAAAAAAGTCTCGCACTTGACAGTTTTTGTCCTTCGATCCGGATAGAACGTTCCTTTATGGTTATAAAATATCGTATTACCTACACATATGGTCGTCAAGCAAATTAAGTGTTCTTTTTTTGTACATTAATCAGCTCGGATTATATGAATATCTAAAGATTTAGGTAATTTTATGACATCATATTTTCATTACAAAAATCGTTGTTAGTTTAGATAGAATAGTACCTATATTATTTTGTTTTATACACAAAAAAATGTAAATACATACTAGTAAAATTTCTTAAATTTCATTTGACAAGATAAAACTAAAAAGAGATATGCCTAAAATTTCACGAATTTATATGGCGATGTTGCACGAGCCATTATACAAAATTATAATAGTAATGGGTGTCGTGTGTCACCAGAGGTCCGACGTTAATGTCGTCTCAACGTTTAATGTCGCGGAAGTCGCCTACGCGCCGCGATTTAAAACGCTCACGACTAAAGAGTCGCGATCGCACTTAACTTTATTGACCGCTTAGTTAGATTGCTATATGATAATCGTAATTACTGCCCGTTATAGTAACTAGTCGCTACTTGAGTTCTGGGACACCTGTTTAACTTCTATACAGATTATTAAGACTTATGGAAAATAATATGTTAATTGATAGTAAATTATGTTCATGAGGATATGAATTACACATTTTTAAGGAAATAATGGCTGGGAAGGAAGGAAAACAGTTGAAAATTGCGTTTGTGCAATCATATCACTAGCTGTTTCCTTCGGTTTTACCTGCATCCTAAAGGCGCACCCGGATAAAAAGTACCCTATGTCCTTCCCCAAATTTCATTTAAATCTATCCAGCCGTTTTACCGTGAAAGCGTAAGAGGCAAGGACAGGCAAACAAATAGTTACCTTCGTATTTATAATATTAGCAAGGGTGTATAGTACGTATTAGCGAAGACAGGATGTTTTTATTGAGACGTGCTCTATCATTTTGTTACAGAGCAATATTTGTAAACTTTCTATGTATACTATTTTTATTATACTATAGAGGGTTATGACACGGTAATGTTGTAATGATTTCTTGTAATCAAATGCTTAACTACACGAAAGTTGTAAAATTTTACACCACTTACTCTTGCTTGCTTGTATATTTCTATGTAAATTTCGAACTACCCAATATATTTGTAACGATTTTCTCTAATTATAATATTCGTATGTAACCTGAGATTTGATATCTTCATAAACCTCGCTTCAGTATATCAAACCAAGAATATGTATAGCACGGAAAAGAGAAAGAAATAATTTATGGTCTCTGGAGGAAGGCCTCACAGTTACGTAACACTGGCCACACAGTGCGCCCGCGCCGGTCAAAAGTTCGCCTGCATACGCCCACGCGAGTTCTGGACCTACATTACAGAGAACGCTCCCAGAAAAACAACTTGCTAAAACGCGCTAAGTCTACAAATCAGAAATACTGGATGAAAGTTTCTTTTTCAAAATAGATGACTCGGTGAACTTAGTATCATCTACATCTATCTAAACTTTTCACACCGTTCAAACCTTCCCTAGTCTACGACCAACATTTCAAAACCAAAATCAGCTACATCGGCCGAATGGTTCTCGAGTTTCAGCGAGACTAAGGAACAGCAATTCATTTTTATATACAAGATTACAAATTCACTTTTAGCAAAAGATTTGTTGCAATATTTCTATCAATCTATCTTTGCAAACCTATTGGCCTGTAGGCCTAGCACGGGGGTGGACAGAACAGTTTTCTCCACTCTTCGTCTATGGATTTTGTATCGAACAAGGGAACAAAAGGTGGAGTAAACGCGTTTGTCCCCCCACGCTAAGTCTGCTGGTGATGTTATCTTGGTTTCGTTTATCCCTTTTCAAAAATGAATCTTCACCTTCTGCTCTTTAGTTTTTCATGACATACTTATTTATACCAAGATTTCGGATCGCCACCGTCGCGACACCTTATCGTTATTCATTCTTAATGATCGTTCTGCATAACGGAACTTTTAACTCAACCGAATAAGGTACAAAATGGCTAGATTAGTGTAGTTCTAAGTTCTATGGATGTTAAAGCTGAATTGTTCATGTAGTCTCAAGACGTGAGTTACGACAAAATTGTTATTTATTGATGAGAGCCTTTGACTGTAGGTGTATGGGAAGTTGTACATACCCGATACATTACTTTTCCTATACTGATTTGATTGATATCACACCTATTTTTGTATTAAATACGCTAAAATCCAATAATTGCAATGAGAAATAGTTTATTTTAAAGTACAATGATGGATGCTGTAGCTAGCATTTTGCATTTTTGGTCCTTGCAGACAGAAAAAAAATGTAGATAAGTCCATTGTAGTTTTAAATAAAATAATTATTCTATATTAGTATTAACAAGTATCATTATTCAGTTCATTAGCTTATAGCCGGCTCGGTGCTTGTCGCAGCGATAGTCCAATAACTCAGCTACCCCCGAGGCCATGTATCGCCGCCGACCAGACACGACTTTCTCGCTGTGGGCGTCACCTGTCGTGCCATACCGTGTCCATCTGGCACACTCGCATCTACTAAAATATATCTTATACATCTACATATAAGAACCATATTAAACACAACTCTAACAAATGCAACCTTGCCAGGTCTCGCCCACCGCCGCTCATTGGACTCAAATCTAGCTTGTCTAGAGATTCTGCATTCATTATTTTGAGTTTCATTAAAGATTATTTCTTAACAACACTTTCTAAATTTGCTTTCAACAACTTAATGCACTCTCCATTGTTGATAGGATCGTGTCAATTCACAAAAGTTATCGTTCAATATTCCACATCACGTATTTGAGAGATATTGCTATTCTTGTCAATTTATCTAAAAAGCCTCTTTTGTTGACTAGTACAGCTAGGTCATGCAATATTGTTTTATTCAATGTAAATGATGCTTTATATTTTTCAATGCATTATTTGTTTCGTTAACATACTCGTTTAGTTAGTGGTTCGCCTACATGAACAGTTTTTGTCTTGCCATTAAACACAATTGTCTGTTGTCGGTGATGATAAAACACAAAATTGCTACATTGATTTAAGTTTGAGTGACGTTCAATTTGTGTGTATTTGTCCTACTATCGCCCACTGTCGAATTTCTATCATTATCTTTTCATCCATCTGAACGTTCATTGACAGATCATTAATTACATCTGTTACTGTCAAAACTATTTGTTTTAGTTTATTTTCCTTATTCTTTCGGTCTGTTGTCGACTTCGTAATCCGTTAAAGTAATCTCTTTGATAAGATTAACTGTATCGAAGTAAATTATGTATCTATTAGGCAGACGTTTGATAGTGTTGTTCTCTCCTCGCTGATAACGACCGCGCCCCTACAATTAAGATTATCATGTCGTGATTAACAGATTACGTGCGACCTCAAATTGCGCAGTGTTTAGGGTTTATCCGTTTATAAACTTTATAGCGTCGAGGAATATTTTTGCTACTGAATTTATTAAGTGGCCTGATTATTTGGAACTGCTATCTCTTCGGAATGTGTTGAACGTTTAATATGAAGAGTTTACTCAATGACGTCTGTCCGCCGTAGTATCAATAGCCGTTATCGAATTATGTGCAAGTATGTTGACAATTAAACTCGTAATCAATCGCGAACAAACGGTGTCCATTCACTACAGATAATGCTGTACCAATATGTTGTTGTTTTGTTTTGATAGATTCCCTACAAATGGAACGAGTCGCGGTATCGTGCGGTTTACACTCTAACGCGCCGGACCTCTGCCCTCGGTTGCACAATTGTCACAAAAACACGGTTATTCACGCATCTATTTTTAAACGTCTAATTTCTGAAATAAGATGCGAGGCCCAACTGCAACCTCCAAATATAACATTTTTACAGTCTGATAATATTTAGATACAAGTCGTTAACGCTATGGTCGAGTTTGTTTGTGACTTTATCATGTAAATATAAAGGGAATGTACTATTAAATACGTAGTAGTAAATATGTAAAGATCCAGGTACATTATATACAGCAGTGGCCGGCTTCGTTACCTCGGGGTAACGGTCGTCGATCAATCGAGTGGGTCGCGCATAGAAAACGACATTACTTGCAATCTGCTTGTGCGCATGAATATGCAGAGCAGATCCATCAGCATGCTAATACAGTCACCTGACCGCCTCCGCGTGGCGTCAATTACGTATACGACGTATTTACGCAGACAACCGACTATAACACTATTTTCTACCTCACGAGGTACAAGGGCTTTACGGAGTTTTACCGTTCACATCAATTCAATAAGGGGCTGTGTTAATAAGCTTTAGTTTAGTTGTCCAAAACTAAATTCAAGGTGTTCATAATAACTAAAACGGGTTATGCAAAAAAATTCAATTAGTTGAATCTGCCATTTTGAAATCACCGTAAAGAAAATGAGTCGTTTACAGAAAAACGAGTGTATATAAAATTTTGACATGTCAGTAATTTTATTTTACGCCTTGATTCATCACCGCGAATTACCCTGCGCAGACGCAAGCATTGCGAATTTGCGATAGCTGTACACATAAATACGTCGGCCATTTGCATTTGATGGATTCGTGTTTTCGGATAAACAGACAGTTTTTATTCGCCAAGCTTGTTTCCTTAATATTGTGGAATGACGTACCTACATTATAATCGTATTCTACAATTGGAGTGTTTTCTGCAATCCTCATTTGTACAGAGTCGTGCATTATGTCATGGATTTTCTTGCCGGTTCTTCTCCATAAGACCCACTCCTTGGAACCGAGCAACTAGCTTGACGTTTCATAAGTGCCTGCAAAAACCTATTTGAAATAAAAATAAATGGATTTTGAAAGTCAATAAAATCTATTATATCTCGAATAAAAAGCCAGACAACAGCGTAACAACAAATTGTGCAAGAGGACAATGTTGTTCTTATGTATGTTTTTGTAATGACGTCTCATAGGTGAGCGTGGGCTCTGTCACGTAATTTCCTAGTTCTTAATTCTTGGTAACTATTTCTGCATCGAAACTTATCGCTATTGAACACTGATAAATATTGATTATTTTTTAAAACCTTAAGTACCTACGTTGCTGTTTAATTATATATTGGTAATACTTGACATAGTTGTGTATAATCATACACACTTATTGTTTGTTGTAGCATAATGACCCATTTATATGTTGAGTTTTTTTATAAAGTTTGTTTTCAATAAATTTCTGCCTCGAAGGACCATTCAATTGTATTTTCTTCTAGGCGTCGGGACGATTCAATTATCATGTATCAACATTTCTTTCTATTGGAAGAAGTGGTGTTTGGAAGATCAACTAGATGAAGCCAATAAACTCGGAGCTCAGATATCTATAAAATAAAATTGACAGAATGATCTATCTGGCTAGGCATTTTCCAACTATGTTGGGTAAAATAGTGACAGTATGGGTATAAATTGAAGAGCTCTGTCTGAAATGGCCTTTGAAGAAAGACCTTTAGCAGCTTTGAGTCCAAAAACTAAGAAATTGCCAAAGAAATTTTTGACAAATATAAATTTTGCATTTTAGTTCACACCGCGACAGGTTAATAAACTTGAAATAGTTGTCAGAGGAGATAAAGAACATATACACAGTAATTCTCA
Organism: Pyrrhia umbra; assembly: GCA_963891755.1. Taxonomy (NCBI): domain Eukaryota; kingdom Metazoa; phylum Arthropoda; class Insecta; order Lepidoptera; family Noctuidae; genus Pyrrhia; species Pyrrhia umbra. The sequence goes on along the minus strand of OY982934.1, from coordinate 999,609 downwards.
CGTCAGGTACCATGATAACACTTCACACTGGCTTGGATTTCATGTAAATATTGATTTACTGTCAACTTTATCACAAATCCGAAGTACTGCGAGTACTGCTCCACCAGGCTTGAGAACTACTAGCAATAGTTCCGATTTCTAACAATTAAAAAATAGTTTTATAGTCGGTATCAATGTTCACGGTTATGTTAATGATGACAGAAATACAAACGTTTAAAGAAGCGGAGAAAATATACATATTTGGCATTCTTGGCCTTTCTGTTGGCATGTCATGGCATAACACAGTTCCGTAAACAACGAAACGTGAACAACTGGATAATTAAAGGTTAATATTGATTATCAAGCTTTATTTATTTGCAGCTAAGGTATTTTATTTACAACATTGTAGTAGAGTAGTTGATTGAGTATCTGATCGCGACCGAGTGGCATGCGCACGCGCAAATATTGTCGGTGTCGTGCTCTTATCGTGCAAATGGGTCGTTAACAGGTGATGTTCAAACACGCTAAGCTCTTGAAATATTATGTCTCTACTGAACTCATAAAAATATTTTTTTTTTATAAAATACGACCTCGTCCCTAAGGCCGCGGAAGATTAAGGGTGTGTAAAAACTATTACGTAACCTGCGTTTAAACCCGATACTCCTTAATCCCCAGGCCACAAAAAATAGTGACGGGATCCTGTTTCGAAAGGAGCCAGGAGATGCGCGGGGCGGGGAGCGGGCGCGGCACCTCCGAGGCGCGCCACTCTGCCGCCGAATAAATTATGTTCTTTGGTCCGTATCACGCGCCGCGCACCCCGCGCCTGCCCCTCGGGACCTTATCGATCGAGTTGGATAATCCTAGAGGTCGCTAGATCGCCGGCGCCTGCGCGCTGTGCGATGATGACCTTTCGCCCCAACAGCATGATCGGAACCGAATGCCATTTGCAATAGTCACGACAGAATTGTTTCCCTGATATCTGGGGGGCGTCGTTCGCCTGCTGCGGCCCTGTTTGTTTTAATTACCTTTCGCTATTTGTCATCTGTAGATATCCGGCCGATCTCATTATATTGCGCTTTCTTCGCAATATGATGCTTATCGTTTAATCCAATTGGGTCGACAGAAAGGCAGCCAAGTTTATTCTTATTTAAAACAAGATGGAGTGCGATGCGGTGTTCCACATCGAATTCATCTTGATCGATTGCCCTTTTACTCGTATCTTTAACAAATCGATTTATATGATAGCTTGCAATTGCAGCACTCGCAACTTCAATTCGTTCTCGTGTACATTAACCGATACCAGAAACATCTGCGCTGTTTGCCGAATCTAAAGGAACTAGTTTTGCACGTGCGGTGCACAGACACAGCGACCTATTCCCATAATATCAACAATTAGAGCTGCGAGTAGGAACGCGAAAGTAGTTGGCAGCCTGCAACATGATTTATACTTAACATCGATGCTGTTGATGAGGTTCTGATGGCACGTTTAAACGTCGTCATGAGAATTCCCACGAGAAACACCAGTAGGTATTAATCGCTCATCGTGACGTTAATGTCGCACGGGACGAAGTTGTGTCCGAATGTGACCACTGATCAAACACGCCATCAGATATTCAGAACCTCAATCGCGATCCGTATTAGGCTAATAACTACGATTATTTGCAAATTGATGTCACAGGCGAGACACGAGAACAATAGTGTCGTTTCTTTACCGTAGGTATGTAATTTGAATTCATAACAGAAATTTGCATACGTTTCGGCAAACGACACGTGCCTCTGAGTTTAGCATGTCTTATGTTGACAGACTTTCTTGAGGTGCGTTAGCGGACAGGAAGCCCGTACTACAGATTTCGATCACGACTATTGGAGGCTACCGAATGCAGTGGCCACGTAAGATCACAGGCTGATCCTATGAGCACAGATAATGACGAAGTAACTCCAAATCAGTTTGACGATACGATTGCACCTACTACACGCCTATGCACTACGAGCAACAGTGTTGCTAAACATCTAGGAAGTTTGCATAACGAACTCAAATTAGAAAAGAAAAATAAAATAGATGCGTCGGTCGTAAAAGCATCGGATTAATAGCGTTCCGATTAGTTAGCTCCATAAGGTTTTATTGCTTGCGTTTCTCTAATAACATGTGGAAGTAAAGTAGGCGTATTAGTGCTCCTCGTAAACTATAAAAAGCATCTACATCCGACAGATGGTTTTCCAGAACTGCTTGTCTTGCGCTAAAAGTATTCGTATTTAGATTCGGTAGGCCTACTTACGAAAAATGTATCTTTATCGGTTAACTTCGTCAAAGACTTCGTTCTTCTTCAAATATTTTATCGTTATGATGTTCATGTACACTTTTCCTGATGCCAATAATATAGTGGTACTCCTGTTTAATTTATTCAATGCTTCTTTGTTTCGATTCTGTAGTCCACTTTATCATATTTGGAGTTCTGACAGATTCTATCTTCGTCCGGTACAATAAGTTAATTGTGTAGCCTTATAGCTGGCCGATCAGAGGCAGTGTTCGCCTAATACATTAGTAAGTAGATCATAATAAACAGCTGTTGGCAATGCAGTGTTGGCGTCAATGAATTGCAACGCGCGCCACATTTGTGTATCTGATGAGTGTTGTGCGATCGCGGCTCGGTGCTCGCGTTATCTCGGCGGAGCCATGTGGAGGCTGTGCAGCGGTGCATACTGCACGGGGAGGCGCGGCGGACGCGGGGCGCAGGCCCAGGGGGACGCCGCCGCCGCTCGCGCTCCGCCCGTCATTCGCGCCGTGGGCGTCACTCCGCCGACACGTATCGCTCTCAGTGCTACACGCCAGCAGCTCGGTGTTGCGCGCGAACCATAACGTCTCCCGTGAGACAGCGTGCGTTGTGACTGTCCACATATAATCTCAGTGGTGTAAAAATAAAGCCGGCGACAGACGGCGGCGGCGTCCCAAGTTATATTTAAATGATAGCGCGGACGCGGGGCCGGGCTCGCCTCGAACGCTCTCCGACAACATGAGACGAAGTACGTGCAACACCTTAGTCCATACTTAAGACAGATCGTAAATCTAAGCTGCAGTTGTCGACTGCAAGCCTGAGTTTTGTGTTTCCTGCGCGCGAGGTGCATGTGCACAGCGGTTGCTCCAACCCGCACCTGAAGACGACTCCTCTGTGTTTCTGTTTGTTTAGTTCAAGTGTTCGTATCTCGGGACCTACAGTTGTGATCTCGACATGTTTTGGTTTCCGCTCTCTGAACGGATTTGCTACGAGTTAAGGATGTGGACGTTGAATCATTCATAGTTTCCTGTCTTTGTTTTATTTATATTTTGTACATCAATGTTTGTGTCTCGTAAGTAAACTGCTGTTGTATGTAATCATCAACGTATATTTAGAAGCTTTCGGGATCACGGTAGAACTAGAACGTTTGGCTGACCAATATGTACCTACTGTTTGTGTAAGTCATTCACAAACACATTGATTCATAGTTGTTACCTCGTATGAGCTCAGGTTTCAGATTTATTTACCTACGGCTATTTACTGACCGCAGCTTTATTGCGTTCATTGTAATTACTAGCTTTGATAGTGTTTCACTCGATTTCATATCCAACTTTCCGTTTTATGTTCGTCACTATTGACAAGCGGACATTAAACATGATAGTTTAATTATTTATGATGTCTCGTCAGTTTTCCTAGGAGTGGCGACACTAATCGATCAAGTTTACGATCTCTTAAGCATTTTCGCTAAATATAGAATGATTTGTTGTTTACGTAGCAATATTTACAATCCTGAAGTCAATGTATGCCCGGAGAGGAGAGCGGTGCTATGTAACTTGTACCTGACGTTATTGTGAGGGCGCTCCGTGCCGTCCGGGGCGCGCCGGGTGTCGGCCGGGGTTACCTGTTGCTTGCAAAAAATATATGCTCCGATGCTGGATGAATGTTTAATGCCATTAATATTTATATTCCTCATCATAATTCTTTTGTGTGCATATTCAGACGTGGCGTATCATGTTCGCATCTCTAGATGAAGGCCTACCACAGTGTTCTGGAAAATATAAATAATTCAAACTCAAAATATTCATTTGCATTGTCATAAAAAATAACTATTCGCAAAGAAAATAACACATAAGTTCTTTAATTGCATTTATGTTTTTTCTTTCGCCCAAGCTATAGGTACCAAGTGTATAAGGCCCTTCAAAATTGTAATTCTTAGCTAAATTGTGTAGTATTTATTTAGTTAACGAATCGATTGAACAACCTTTAAAATCTTTAGGCAGCGGACCAGTCAATAGAAACAAGTTGATCCAGATTTTAATTAATCTTTAAATGCCAAATATATCAAACACCTGCAGCAAATTGCCATTACTATTTAAATGAGAAATATTATATTAATGTTACAAGAAATGATTACGGCGCACCTAATAGTTGGAGACTTGACAGTCATTAGCGCGTCAGACGGTAGACTTGAATGGTTATCTTAATTGACTCTACCTCACTGCATTTTTCATTTTGATTTATCTGGATTTTCTTTGTTTCTTCAAAATTTTCTACTGAATAAATATTTCTTCATTTTTGAAACTTCATTTCTTGAGTAGGTATTCTTCTAAACACAAAACATTTTCGCATTTTCAAATTGCGCTAGGACTTGTATTATTATTTATTCAGTTACTTGATGATATCATTGTTATTAAGTTTGTTGCTGTTAGTAAATACCTTTGATGTCAAAGTATCAATGCCACAGCATTGAACCGCAGCATCACCCGTGACCATTGTGAGCTCTGTGTACACTGCACAGACCATCATTATCAATAACTTGTTCGTATGTCGCGTGTACTCTCGTCGCGAGATTCCCTTGCGATATGCATCAGACTCGCTGCTTGATAACGAGGGATATAAATATTATTGTATATTCAATACGGAATGTTATTTATTTATAAATAATTAAGTATGTAACACATCTTTAATTATTTCCTGAATTATTTCTCATCTCATTGATTTTCCTGGAGAATTAGCTTTATAGGAATTATTGTTGATGGTATACTTGGCAGTTTAGTTTAGCGTCGTTATTTCCTTCGCCAATATTATATCGTCAGTGTTATGTTTTGTTGAAGCATACACCATGATATATTTATAAATGACTTCATAGTGGTTCTATCATCTTTCAGCAATTATTCATATCCTGTGGAAAGTTTTTTCTCACCTGTTAATCTATAAACATCCTTGAGTTACGTGATTATGATTCTTTCAGCACGAGTCCTCGCTGTGTTATCTAAGATTGGACCGCTGGACATTGCCCTACATTATTGATAATTACGTTTGCATGTTTTATTATAAAAGTGCTCATCGTGTGTCGTAATAATTATAACTCTATTATGCTAGGTATCGAGTCTTATGGGCATCTAGGCACATTAGCAAAGGTTTCTGTGAACATTTATTCTGATGTTATGTATTGTTTCTAGAATCGATGCATCATTTCACAAGAGATTACTATCGTATATTTTTAAAGATAAGCATAATAATTATTGTGTGTGGTATAAACAACACTCAGGCTGTTTATGACAACTACTTAACTTTGGTCCTTTGATACAAAACTTTCTATACTTTAACACGTTTCTTGAAGATTAACATTGATTTGTGTGTTTTGCAGGTCGGGGCCTAGTGTGCGAGTGCCTGGGCGCGGCCACGTGCCCCGACGGCGCGGCCAATGGCACGTGCGTCACTCAGCCCGGCGGCTACTGCTTCGTGGCCGTCGAGGAGGTGCTGGACGACAACGGTCTGGTCGTCGTCGACCGCACGGCCGGCTGCTTGCCCCCGGATGAGTCGGGGTTCATGCAAGTGAGTATCTCACTCCTCTGTGATTAAGGAATAATGTACAAGGGAGATTGTATAGAAATATTGTTTATTTCCCATACCAAACCTTCAAATCCAGGAGGCTCTACCATTGATTGCCGATGTTCTGTAATAATATGGATTAGTTCTTTGTCAAAAGACAAACGGATGGAGTGTCGTTCCGAGAAGAGACTCTTCTAACGAATGTTTTTTCACTTTCCAGTGTAAAAGCTCGCAGGTGCCACATCAGCACCCTAAGGTGATAGAATGCTGCTTCGAGAGTGACCTGTGCAACCGGCGGCTGCAGCCGGCGCTGCCGGAGCCGCCGCCCGACGTGACGGAGTCGCCGGGCGCGGGCGGGCCGGGCGGCGCGCCGCCGCTGCTGCTGGCGGCCGCGCTGTGCGTGGCGCTGCTGGCGGCGCTGGCGGGCGCGCTGCTGCTGCTGCGGCGCCGCCGTCGCGCTGGCAAGCGGCCGCCCTCGCCGCCCGCGCCGCTGCCGGCCGACGTGTCCTCGGGCTCCGGCTCCGGCCTGCCGCTGCTGGTGCAGCGCACCGTGGCCAAGCAGATCCAGATGGTCGAGTCCATCGGCAAGGGCCGCTACGGCGAGGTGTGGCTCGCGCGCTGGCGCGGAGAGCGCGTCGCCGTCAAAGTGTTCTTTACTACCGAAGAAGCTTCCTGGTTCCGCGAGACAGAGATCTATCAAACAGTACTGATGCGACATGAAAACATCCTCGGTTTCATCGCCGCCGACATCAAGGGCACCGGCTCGTGGACGCAGATGCTGCTCATCACGGACTACCACGAGAACGGCTCGCTGCACGACTACCTGCAGACCGTGGTGCTCGACACGCACAGCCTCATGACCATGGCGTACTCGATAGTGAGCGGCCTCGCGCATCTGCACATGGATATTTTCGGCACCAAGGGCAAACCGGCGATCGCGCACCGAGATATCAAAAGCAAAAATATCCTGGTGAAGCGCAACGGGCAGTGCGCCATCGCGGACTTCGGGCTGGCCGTGCGCTACGTGGCCGAGCGGAACGAAGTGGACATCGCGCCCAACACGCGGGTGGGCACGCGCCGGTACATGGCGCCCGAGGTGCTGGACGAGAAGCTGGACGTGACCAACTTCGAGGCGTTCAAGATGGCCGACATGTACTCGCTGGGCCTGGTGCTGTGGGAGATGTGCCGGCGCTGCTGCTCGGGCGGCAAGGCGCAGCTGGTGGAGCCGTACGCGCTGCCGTACCACGAGTGCGTGCCGCCCGACCCCAGCTTCGAGGACATGCACGGCTGCGTGGTGCGCGCGGGGCGGCGGCCCGGCGTGCCGGCGCGCTGGCTGGCCGCGGAGCCGCTGGCGGCGCTGGCGGCGCTGATGTGCGAGTGCTGGCACGCCAGCCCGCCCGTGCGGCTCACGGCGCTGCGCGTCAAGAAGACGCTGGCGCGGTTCCGCACCGAGACCTCCGTCAAGCTCGTGTGAGCCGGCCTGCGCGAGCCGCGTACCGCTGTGACCGGACTCTGTCTAGCTTAGGTTCCAACTTAAGTTCCTCGATAATATTCTATTTATTTTACGTTTCATGTGAAAAACAATAGCTGTATCGCCCCATCGATGTGAAAATTCAGTTTGACCACCGTTTTTGTTTAAATCTCAGTATTGTTAAGTTTATTCGGATAGCAGTTCACGCCCCCAGTGACATGATACTGTAACTATAATTATGACTAACTTATGAACGTTCCCGATGGAATCTCTCCGCAACTGTATGATTTTGGTTTTGTTCTAAAAGTAATGTTTTATTTTATTACTGTTACTTAGATTTAATGATGAAGTGTTTTATAATGAAAATTTGTTGTCTTCCGTTTGTATAAGCAATCGAAGTGTCCGCGTCGAGGCTGTCGCGACACTCGCAGAGGCAGCTGTGGGAGTGTAGATATGGAACAATACTCTGTTTACGTTTCTGTTGTACAGTAGGTCGTTGTTGTAAGCACTTGGACTGGCGCAACGCGGCCGAGCGATATGTATTGTGATATTTTGACAATAAGACGCCTTTATAATCGTACAAAACAGAGTTGATTTCAAAATTATCGACGTAGCCGTGTAAAATGCATTTTTATATTCACATGTTTGTCGGTACAGGTAGCTAATGTGGGTTGTACTTAAACGATGATAAAAAGACTAATAGTAGTGTGTGAGTATTAAAGTAATGGGATGTAATAGCGCAGTGTCTTATGGAGATGCCTTCGCAACGATTAGTATTAACTATTTGTTTTGTATAGCGACGCACTTGGTCTGTGTGCCTTACGATAACATTCTATGCCTTGTTGCTGTTCAACTAACGTATTGTAAAATTGCCACATACAAATGGAATTGGAAAAGATCATCATACTTCATATTTGATGCACTTTTCCGATGGCCATTAATGGTAATCCTTTAAAAATATAAAAAAAAATTATATTGATTTGAAATGAGTGATTTAAAATCACAAACCAAACAATTTGTTGACTGCTAATTATAAGGGTAGTTGTATATTTGGAAGTGAGTGGTATAGACTAGACCAAGTGTCCGCCTAGCATTTACTAGTGCGCATCGCACCCTGTACAGTGTTGTGTAAATATAGCAAGTAGCTGACATTGCATAGGTCTTTAATACATGTTAAGTTACAAATAAAACATTAATGGACATAGAATACGTTTACTTATTTATTAACTACCCAAAACAAAGGTTCTAATTGACGAGAAGCGAAGAATATAATTTTTGTTTAAAGATTTACAACGCAAGTCATGAGGGCGCAGCAAGTGATAATATGATCTCGCAGTATTTTTCGAGACCTGTTTAATTACATCAGCTTGTGTTGCACTGGTGTCTGTCGAAAAGTAAAAAGTCCCGGACGTAGCACTATAACGATTTAATTAAGTAAAAGCATCCAAATCTGTTCAGCCGTTTTACTGTGAAAGCGTAACAAACAAACTCACTTTCGCAATTATAATATTAGTAGGGATATTGAGCACAAAAATGTTCTGCACTCACAACAACAATATGTTTGCTTTAGGACACTGTACCTAAGGGTGCCTTTCTCTTATTCTACTTCCCTTATTTAGGGTTTAGGGACCCTGTAGTGTAATACCCATTTTAATAATCCCAGTAAATGTGTTGACCTCAAAGGCAGAACTCTAATTGAATGAAAAAAAGCTCACGACGCGTGTCAATGTAAAATATCCACATCTCGAAATTCGTGTTATGGCTCATGAAAACGCTCGCGTTGCTTCGTGACAACCACATAAATTCGTGATGTGGCTGGTTGCTAATATGCTTTACGACCACCAGATTATTTATTTGACGAAAACGACGGTCGAGCCTCAGTGCAGGGCAGAGCATAATAACTATACCTACTGGTAGTGCAGGGTGACGATAAAATTGCGTTTTTTAGTAGAAGCTAGGTACCACTCCGCTAGGTACTACTCAGAACGTTAGGTGGCATGTCGCCTAGCGAGCAGCGCCATCTGGCAATTTGTCTAAATATGACTGTCGTTTATAATTTTCTTTTCTGCGTCATCCAATCATTGGAAAGACAAGTCTCTACAGTATGAGGCAACAAGGTACGCATTGGGGTCAGATAACGGTAGATAAGCAAAATATCTCTTTGTACCTCAGCTAAAATATCTTTATGATAACCTATCAGTATTTACTATTGGAAATACAAACTCTGTTTTTATTTAGTGCTATGCTGACAAAATGAAAATCAATGTTGTACTTAAAATGATATTTATTTCACTTATTTACATTCAGTCACATAATACATTCATAAGCGTCCATGCCAATCGCACATGTGGAAACCGCAAATCAGTCACTCCCACCTTAACTTATTCAAATTATACTTTTATTTTCTATAAAACAGTACTAACTATCTGTCAGCCAGTCAAGTACAAATTACAATTGATTGCAACTGAGCGGTGGACAACTATATCTAACTTTATATTAACCTAGTAAGGCGCATATCTTCTGGATGGAGAAGGTCCTCGCATCCCTGGCCTGAAAGCAAAAAGCATAAATTAATACAAATTCAGTTTTCCTTTGTGTAAAACTAAAGTATTACCAAGAGTAAACCTGTCTTACCTTCTGTCATCAAATGTATCCCGGCTGAAGTCTTCATACATTCTGTAATGAGAGCAAATCATTTAGTCCAAAAGTGGATTTTAATTAAGCATTTATATTTGGTACATGTAATGCATTTCGTGGTACTTAACAGACAACACCAATTAATTAATTGTTGATACAGCGAATAGAGATTTTAGTTGAACTAGTCTTGTACTACAGTGAAGTTGATATTAGTAGATGGCAAGGAACTGCTCAACGTCTGATTAATGAAGTAGGGTCACTAACTAGTTTCATCTAGTCATATACTAATCTACCAACAGTTATATATGTAGTGCTAAACAAGCTAGTTATAGCAAGGAAAAAGAAGGGAAAACAACAACATTGACAGTGGACTCAAGTCAATTCTCACCCCCGGGACATTTGAGGTCCTTGAGGGGGACTTCTCCTGCTGTACATAGCATCATACGACGACCTCATAGATCCCATCCCGCTGCGCATCGGCGGCAGGCTCGGCATTGGCGGCATCGGCTCGCGACGCAGCGGCGGAGACACAAAGTCCCCGCGACCACCGCGCGATGCACCCATCTCTAGCCCGCGCGAAGCTCCCACTGGGTAGCGGCGCTCGAACAGGTCCCGCGGAGACTCAAACCTCGCTCGGTCGTAGTACCCATCATATGGATCCTGCCATTATAATTTAGAGTATTAGTGGAAGTCAATATGCATACACAACAAATGAAATTAAAGAAAATGAAACTCAAAGAATGTAATTAGTTAGGCATGTTTTTTTGTTTATATTGGTGGTGAGCAGCGACTGTAGCATCACCGAGCCCGATCATGTTAATTCGGCCCGAGTTAGGTACCGCGTGCGAAGACAGACTCCACGCGCTCGGCCTAGGTACGTGATGCATCGAAAGCGGTCAAATGGAAACCGACGGTTCGGATAGTAAGTGATAGCGCGTTACCCCAAATCCTCCCATCATGCGATCGCGAAGGAACGGCGGCGGCGGCGGCGGGGGGTAGGGGTCGCGGCCGAAAGCTCGATCGCGGAAACCGTTCCGGTCGGGGCCTAGCGCCTTGGGGCACTCCTTGGACCAGTGGCCGCCCCGACCGCAGCGGTAGCACTGCTCGGGGTCGCCCATGCCCGGCCGCTGGCGGACGCGGCTCGTCGACAGCTGCACCTTCATGGGCTGTCCGTCCACCATCATACCGTTCAGCTCTTTGATAGCCTCGTTCACGTCGCCCGTCGCGTCCAAGTGCACGAAGCCATAGTTACGAACGATATCGCACTCGACGACCGTGCCGAACTTCTGAAACAGCTCGCGGACCTCGGGCGCGCGCGTCTTGTCCGTAAGGTTACCGACGAATATTTTTGTGGTCGGCGTCGACGGCGCCTTTCGGCTCTTTGCGGCTTCTATTTTGATCGCCTGGCCATGAACTATCTCTCCGTTTAAATTCTGAATGGCTTCGCGTCCGACTTGCTCGTTTTCCATGTGCACGAAACCGTAATTTCTGACGATATCGCATTCTACGACCGTACCGTACTTTTCGAATAGCGGTCTAAGATCGGCGTCCGTTGTTTTATCGGAAAGATTCCCGACGAAGATTTTGAAAGTACCGGCGCCCGGCATTTTAGGTTCTGAAACGCATACATAATTTGACGAAATGAGTCAGCAGCGTCCATGACAATGGAATATGGTAGTTCGTCGTACCGAAAAAAGTAAGTTTCGACGGCTGGGACGGATTTTTGGAAATACTTACCTTATACCAATCTGACTTCGCACGAAGAAACCACAATTAAAAGATAAATATCACACAGCTATATTAAAACTTAAAAAGCCACAGGGAGAAATGAACTTAACCACAAAATGGCGACACGAACCAAATAGAAAGACCGAGATCAGTGCGCTTCATTTTTTGTTTCGTTCGCACAACTCAGAAAAGAGTGGCGTGTACTTTCATTTCATTCCTTTCCGTTTCCACATGACCATAGACATAGGAACAAAGAATGAACCAATTTACAGTGTTACCAGCCAGAAACACGAATGTTTCCGGTGGCCAGATAATTTAGCATTCCTCCTACAGCTTGGCAAAAAAGTCTAGAAACGGAACTAATTTTTTTTATTGCTGGCAGCCCCTGGCAAATAATGTCGTTCTGTGTCGTTCGATGTAAACAAAGTTCGCGAGTTACTTATTTTTTTATTTCGACCATCAAAACGTTAATAAAACCACGTTATAATAAATAAAACCATTCGGAGTACTAGCAAGGAAACAATTTATAATGTTTATAGGCGATATCTGGTCGAACATGAGGCTTAAACTCTTCTTTCCGATCTCGACGATATTTACCAAAGTACCGCCATTATGACAGGTATGTAAGAGTTTGTTTTGTTGTATTTAGTTGTATCAAGTGTTAATTTATGATCTCTAATTGGTTTTGAATTGCTTGAATACGAAATAAGTGAAATTTTGAACAATAAACATCGAGCATATAGGTTATGTTTACGTTTTGTCTTTGACACTTTGGTATAGCGCGACTAGATTATTTTGATACTTGAGTGGCTTGAGCCTTGATACTCTGCAATATGTAAATTCGATTTCTACATAACCTTATCTATGAGTGTGATCACAAGATAATATAATACTTGTTATAACTAGCATTTAAAAACCACAAAAAAAACTTGATAGGTACCGTAAACTTTTTACATTAATTATTGATAGAGGTTTAATATTTTTTTTATCTTTATAGGAAGCACCGAACGTGCATTTCAATCTATAACCGAGTAGGAGTTCAAAAGAATTCATGCCAGCATGTTAACAAAATAGAAAAGGAGTATTATGAATTTATGAGAGGGCTCGTACTTGGACATAAAACGTTTAGGAATCAATCTCCAACATGATAGCGCAGTGCCTTTGAATCTGAGTGTGACTCAGATGAGTTTATGGCTAGCTCTAGCCAAGACATGGATGTGGCGGGCGTGGAATATTTAGAGGAAGATTTATTGAAATCAAATATAATAACGCTATATTCTATTCATACGCCTTTTTTTTATACCCAAAAAATTTTGAGAACACAGGAGTGCTTACATTATTAGTGCTTATAAGTAATTTGTATTCAGTTACATGACGTGAATACTTGTTATTACATTTTATAATACTTACTGATTTTAATTAATTATAGAAATACAGCTTAGTATCAAGACGATAGCATGGTAAGCTATACGGTCGCAGCGGGTTGCCACACAAACGGTAAAGTGGCGCCCCTATTAATTTCTACTCTTTTTTGCCAAGCTGTAGGTACCTAACTTTCGAATGTATACAAAGTTGAATGGCAATACAACAAAAATATTTTCATTGGCAACCCTAAATATAAATGTCAAATTCCGTCACTCTGTCGACGTCTAGTCACATAAAAATATTGAATATTTTAAGTAAAAAAATCAATTTTAAATTGTGAAAACTGTGAATTTGTGGGATATTGATAATTTTTGTGCGGTCGTCACACGGAGTTTCCTGTTGGTGAGTTGAATTTTATATATTCATTTTAGATAACGTGGGATGCGAAAATAGATCAAATGGCATTTTGAATTATTAAATTATTGTCGCTATTGCTAATTGTGTTGTCGGCGATAGTTGTGTGTTGTGGAATGCGGCGGTATTCGAGTCTGGCCGTCGGCGACGTAAGTTTTATGTCAAAAGAGTAATAGGAATTTATATCGGGTATGCGATGTATATTTTGAGATCTATTGATAGCGATACAGACGTCGGTGTTGTGATACGAAACTCAACAGATACTACTTGTATCGCAACCGGCGACTCTACGGCTTCTATTCGTGAATCTATTAAGACTTCATTTGTCTGTATGAACATCTCACTAGAACTAGACTTATCTAAAGTTACATATCAGGAATGTGAGTATTTTAACCAAATAGTTAGTGACTTTATTAAACTCTTCTAATAGTAGGTAATTGTACTTTTGTGAGTTTAATGTTGAAAAAAGTACTTGAAATCATTTTATAAAACTCATATTTTTAAATCTTTTCTTTTTAAACTGATAATCAAATGGTTATTATTGTAATGGTCTAAATAAGAATGAGATGATAAATTTCAATGCAGTGACATCATTGCATATAGGTTTCTAAACCCGTCTTATCTATAAACTGCAATTAAAAACTTCAAAATGTAATTTTTAATGATTATCATATTTATTCTGTTTTAACCAAGTACATTGGCAAAAAATTAAGCACCAATATATATGCTAATTGACATAACTTGAATAATGATCAGTCGCTTAATTAATTTGAATGGTTGCTATCAAATTACTTTTCATTTTCTATGATTATACAAAAGAGGCAATGTTGCAATAAATGTGTTTTATATTTTCTTATTAGATTGTTGGTGTGTCATCACTGGTTTAAATGCTTGTAAATTAAGTACTTTATCATTGATATTCAAAGGCAAATCAATTTTGACCAATTTAGATGTATTTATTTGTGTATTCTTAATGTACAGCATCGGCAGACTTGATGTTGAAAGGGATTATCTACTAGTCAACTTTTTTTTCTTTTAACTAAGGCTTCTGTCACTGCGGGTGACGATACCAGCAACAGGATGTATTCAGCCACCCTTTAATTTGATGAATTACCTTCAGATTTATTAAGTGTGTGACTTTTTTATGTTTGATAACAATTGTACCTGTTTCCATGTTAATCTTTCACTGGTGTATGTAGGGATCGAAATGAATAGTACATAAGCAAGTGCAGCGACATAACCTAGTAAATACTTGTTTCCTACAGCATCAGTGATTGCGTCATTGAAAATAGGTCAATCATTCCAATGATAAGAAATAACTTGGCTGCAGCGCCAATTTCGAAGATTGATGATTGAAATATGATTATTGTTACACATTGTAACACGGTGACTGCCAATTTTTTTTCTGCACACATATTTAACATGCTGAAATGATCTTTGAGATAATATAATTTCAATTTCTCAAGTGTGATGTTACATCTTGTTTCAATACATTAGCATAATCATTTGCTCGTCTTATACAATGTATTGTTCATCTCTTATGATAAATTTATCCAGGTTTATATTTTTTACCACAATAATACACAGGTACAATACATAAGATTTTTTTCTGTACTGAACGTCACAATAGCCGCTCACCGCACGCGGCTGAAATCAATGTCCTTTCATGAAAGTCGCTCAGTGCGCGGTACATCGGTGGTTCACCTACATAGGTTCATTATGTGAAGCGTTCTGCGGCGGCAATGAATGCCGTCCATGGAAAGGATCGGAGCTGTCATGTCCGGTGTGTAGGTGCGCGCGTGCGAGGGAGAGGCTCGTGTGCGAGCGTGACGGCCGCCGCTCGATACCGCTCGTATTGTTGGGGCGTCCCTCGCCCCGCGCCGCGTTCAAGAGGGTTATGTAATTTAGGCGAGGCTTCGAAGCCAGCGAGAACTAGGAGCGGAGGAAATATGACGTCTCTACACGGAAAGTGTTGATAAGGATTTCTATCGCCAAATCGTAGCCTATGAATAGGAAAAGCACCTTTCCTCTTGTCACCAAGCGTGACAAGCAAGTTTTAACACTATTACCGATTTTATCTTATAAGAAAAGAGCAGCTACTAGTCACAGTTTGTTATTGTAAATTAACATTTTAATATCTTTGTGTCAATAAACTTAATAGCCGTTCTATAATGATTCACACAATATTATTGTATTAGTATAATTGACGAATCATTGAAATATGACTGGTATTATCTTTACGATTACATGTTTTTCAGGTAGGTGCAAATCTAACTAGACGTATAACGCGTGTTAAAACTAATTTCATTTGCTTATTATGTTATATAATCGATTCGGCTTTAACGGTTCGGATATAAGAATCGCCCGCTTCAAAGCCAAGCTTTACACCTCCATGGGAAATGGTAGGAATGTATCCACGCTACTACAGTAATTGGCTCGTGATATTCGCAATTTGAGACACAATATGCCGTATTGTTTCACGTAATGTACTCAGAAGAGGATAACTGCCATTACCTTGGTCATAGCTCCATTGTCTAGAGCCCTACGTCATAATGCCTAGAGATGCTAGACTATGAAACAGATTTTTCTCTTAGGCATTTTACATAATTTGGCTATCTACGCAAGTCAGGCCAATTTGCCTAATGTTAAGAGTTTGTGTCGCTTTGATGACAAATTTATGCGTAATCTAAACTTTCCTCAGATGGATAAAATTTAAAACTCGTTCGCAACCTGAAGTCCGGCTCCCTGAGGATTCATTGCCAACACTTCGTCATCTTTTGTTTCATATCCCACTTCATCTAAGTCGTGACTGTAATACAGGCTGTATAAAAAGTCAGCTGGAATTTTGTAACTCTCATTTTTTTATGGAACAAGGTCTCTGGCCGGCCAGCCGTGAAAAAATCTCCTGATCTACGTCAGCAACGTTGTTCATTTGGAGAGTTCGGTAAAAAATATAACGTCGCATGAATCATGGGTGACAAACTTAATTCTTTTGTTTGTTTGGACAATAAAGCGATACGGAATCTAGAATGATTCATTTCTTGTAGTTGACTAGATTTGTGTTAATGTTCTCGATTTTCGGGGACGAAGGAGTATTGTGAGGTTATTGTTGTTGCTTGAAGTGGCGTGCCCGAGAAGATACCTTTTTATAGAGTAATCACAAGAAATGAGCCTGCGAGGATCCCAAATGGACGCGTATTTTGCTGAATTAGGGCTCACGTGATTTCGACATGTAAAGTATATGATCAGCGTAGGGGAGGTTCCTTTGAATTTATTTTAGAAATTTGGTGAGTCTAAATGTCTAAAATTATTATAGTTCGTGTTAATGGAGTACGATAAAGCTATGCATTATAATAAACTTTTGGATGCTATGTCGCACTGACAATATAGGTGTATTCAGTTAGAACATTAGCTAGATTTTAAACATTTATGTAGGGGGGAGGGGAGGGGGGTATTGTTCTTGCGGGTGACACCAAAAACAAACTTGCAAGAACCCTTGTCAATTAAGTTTCAAGTCTGAGAGAAATTCCAGTCGGCGAGTTGAAAGCAGGACTGTTGGAGACACGTTACATTGAAAAGTTACAGTGTGCAGTCGTTCGGAAGGTACCTGCGGGAGGTATCCACGTCTAACAACATATATCGTATATGCAAAACCCTGTATCGATGCAGAGATTCTCAAATCCAGATGCCATTAAAAGAATTTGAAACTTGCAGAATGGGGACTACTTTGTAACAGAACATTTTTCAGTGACTGATAATATTAATAGATTTTCGCTTAAAATTATTATGAATGTTTTTTCTTCTTCTATATATATACTAGATGTTTCCCTCAGTTTTACCTGCGTCCGGAGGGAACTAATTCACGCGCCCAAAATTCGTTTTTAGTAGGTGTTTACGGCTCACAACATTAAAGGCATCAAATGCCATAATTTCAATTTCAAATTTGCTCTAGACTGGCTTAGGCTTTGCTTGATAATTATTTCTGTTAAAATCATTAAACATGTAGGTTGCCTGCCGGGGCTGCGGGATCGTTTGAAAGAGTTACCGTGACCCCGGAAAACAAAAGGCGGAGGAAGGAACACGGATGTGTTTCAGTCAGTAAGAGTATGACACTCACTGCCGCTCCACCCACAGCGAGAGGAGTTATTTGATATTTATCCCATACCTACAAAAAAATTAAAACATATTAAGGATACATGATATGAGTCTGGGTACACATGCATTTTGCTTCATGCATCCTCCCTATGGTTAATGAACTGTGCAGTTTTGTAAAGTACACAAAAGCATCAGCTAATGCAGTTTACGTGTAAACTTATATTAGTAGTTGCGCACCCTCCTTTAATATTTAAGTAGAATTGCTTCCAGAATAACAAGCTCCACTCTTCTGGTAGTGCTTATAGGTTAGACGTGGGAAGATGGGATGGAGGGAAAGATATTGTTGGGAAAGTCTTTCGTCTTTGTTTTTTTCTTCATAAAAATCTATTTACTTATCTACACCAACATATAAATTTAAAGTAGCCACATCAATTTATTTACCCTGCAATCAGTGGCAACCCTAAAACACCTTACCTTATTTGTTTTCCTTACGAATGCCCGTGGCCTTCCTCTAATATTAAGCCATGATCACGATAATATCCTGCCCCACATTCATAATCTTGCAGCAACCACTCTGATAATGTCCGCAAGAAGCTGTGTACGCATATTTTCGCATTGAATCACCGTAAAAGGCTTATCTGATGTTTTGACGCTACTATAACCTTTAGTAACCTGTGTTAACCATGAAAGTAAGTCACAGTGGTTATTTATTTAATTAGTAACTGTTCTGTAATATTAGCCAGTGCATCATTTCCTGCCGTTTGCGTCTGCGTATGTGTTTTAAAGATGCATTCTCATATTTACCTTTTCATGCTTTTAATGTATGTTATTGCTTCGTGAGGTTTCCGCTTAGTCATAGTTTCATGAATTCTTTACTGAATTTGTGTGACGATGATATTTTACAATCTTCAACACGTTTAAAATCTTAGAGGGTTTCTCAAGATTTTAAAAGTAACTTTTATTAAAAGATACGAAGTTATAATAAAGAGCAGGAAATTTTGAACACGAAACTTTTTGAATTGACGGAAATTAGCCACTGAGAATAAAATGGTTTCGTTTCTTGACAAAAATAATGTTAACAATTTTTCCGACATGTACATTAACATTTAAAATAACGTTGAACTGCAGACATTCTGTGCCAAAAAACAAGCGCCAAAACCTCATGAGTGCATGTTTAACCATCGTGTGTGATAAAATATTACATGAGCATTAAATTCAATGCTGAATACGGGTTGTACAAAACTAGATTGAGCAATGCCTCAAGTGAGACAACGCCGCCTGTAGCCACGTGAAATCTCCCGCAGGGTGAAAGGGGCGGCTGAGGGAAACTCTCGTTATAGAGACGCGAATTATATAAAGCTTTTATTTTAGGAAACACGACACAGTGTCTCCTGTTGCTGTTTGCCTGGAAAAAGCTAAAAGTTCTTACTTTACGAGAAGCTCGTGCCTAAGTAACAGCCGCACGGGTCGATCGACCAAAGGTTAAGCTGAGCTTGGCGCGGTCGGTCCGTAGATGGGTGTCCATCTGTCATAGCGAAACTCCTTCGTGCCTCGGAGAGCACTTTAAGGTCCCGGTTGTCATTTGTAGATCTTTGACAGTCGTTACGGGTCAAGCCAGAAAGTCTGTAGCCAGTCTTAGCATTGGGTGTCGTGTTATCCGGTAGCTGGGTTGTTGAGGTCAGAGGGTCGCTCCATGTAAAACAGTGGTACTAAGCTGCATCCGGTTTAGACTGGAAGTCAACCCCAACATAGTTGGGAAAAGGCTAGCCTTTTGTTCTTACTTAATATTACAGATGTGATAGTATCTGTCTGTCTGTGTCTTTTACGCTTTCATGATACAATGGCAGAACCGATTTTATTATAATTTGGTATGTACATAAATAGATTAAAGGCTGGGGAAGGTCAACTGAGAAAAGTAGTTTTTTCAAGATGCGGGCGAAACCAGCTAGTACCCTATAATTTAGACTTGGAACACTTACTTGATACTCGTATGTATAAACTTGGCAGGCAGGCATTAACATTTGGTGGTCTTACGACAAATAGGCTGGGCCGTTTGATAAGGATCTAATGCCAACCTTTTTGGGGACCAATGAAAATGTCGCCTAAGTGTTGTGAGTTTCCTATTGCAGAGTGGGATATTTTCGGTCATGGTTTTGGATGATTTTCCACGAAATAAGCTTGCATTCTTTTTGTATCGTAAATGTATCTTCTTACTGTTTTTTTATCCTTTTATTTTGAAGTGAAATTGTTTCGTCATCTTATATCTTATATAATTATATAAAAATGAAACACATTTTCCGTTGTCACGACAGCATGAAAACGGCTTGACCGATTTGTATGAAATTTGGT
Organism: Pyrrhia umbra; assembly: GCA_963891755.1. Taxonomy (NCBI): domain Eukaryota; kingdom Metazoa; phylum Arthropoda; class Insecta; order Lepidoptera; family Noctuidae; genus Pyrrhia; species Pyrrhia umbra. The sequence goes on along the minus strand of OY982934.1, from coordinate 979,743 downwards.
ACGGAGATAGAGGTGACCCTGGAGAAGGTTTTAGGCTACTTTTTATCCGGGTGCGTTTAGTAGTTTCCCCGGGACGCGGGTGAAACCGCGGGCAACAGCTAGTTCATTAATATTCTGGATCGTTCCACTCATTGTTTCCCACGCAAATGCGATAGGATTATTTTCCATCAATGTGTCTACGTCAATTTGGTTTTGTTCGAGTTAATGCTCGCTTTTAAATGGCCCTGATATTGATTCCGATCATTTACTTTCCATCAGATCAAGTTACGTGTTACGATTGTGTTGTTAATTGTTGTGAACGATGTATTGTATAATGTTTTGTTATGATGGAGTTCCGGGAAATTAAAAGGGTTTTAAACTGTTAATAGTTAATCTGTCCTCCTGCTAGATTTTTAACATAATCAAATCTGAATCAAAATCATGTTTTTTCAAAAATTCAAAAATTCAAAAATTATTTATTCAAATTAGGCTGAAAATCAGCACTTTTTGAACGTCAAATTTACAAAAGACAGCCCCCAAAACGCCCGCCCTTCACTCTTCATGATTTAAAATATATGCTGTATTTTTATATAAAAATTAAACGCAAATTGAAAATTAGAGGGCTATCTCGTAGTAAGATTATACCGGATAATAAAGGCATTATTTTAAACACAGGGGTTGAGAAAGTCGCACGAACTATGAGCAGAACGCAGGTAAACATAATCTACAACTACCCCGCCAATTAAGTAGTAACGAGCGTTCCAGCCAGATTACCCTCACTCGCCAGCTTAAATACCCGCAGCCTCGCCGCCCGGTTACGACGCCTTACGTAACTATACGCACTGGAATACAGACTAAAAGGAATCTATTCTATTCTTATTCATTTCTATGGAACCTTATGCTCTTAATGGTAATGTTTTACTTCAGTAAGTACAAAACTTTTATTAATTACTATTCAAGTGCGAAGTTTTGAAATATTATCTATCAATAAACTTAATTAACAGTACAATAAATTCCTGTCGTGTCCCATCCGAGGCAGCCTGGCAGCCCGGCAGCCGGCATGGTGGAGGGGTGCGCCCGGGCCGGCGGGGTGCGGGGGGTAGCAGCTTCGACGTCAGTTCCATTGATCGCGTGTGACGTCACGCTGCCCGCCGCCGCTACTGCAGCGGTCGCGTGGCCCGACGTTCGCGCCTTCGCCCGGGGCGCGTTCGGATACCTCGTTGTAAATGAGGCTGTTTGGTTTTCTGCCCTTGCCGGGTTGCGGCATGTAAAAATAGATTCGTCAATGGTTTTGTGATAATGTTACTTACGTTTACTGGCAAAGCTAATTAAATCGTGGGGTACTGTTGGGTTTATGACTTTACATAAAAAAATCTATTGCTAGGTTTATCAAGGTTCATTACACGCTGCCTTTTCTTATGACATTGACAACGCAGTATTTTCTTTCACAATTAAACTAAATAGTTTTTCCAACTAGTTTTATTTTGTAAAGAGCTACATGTTCAGGTTGGCAAAAAACAATGAAAGACCACTCCTTATTAAATTATACACAAAAATACTTGACAGTTATTCCTAGTAACAATATCTAATCGATACTAGGAACTGGAAACTATATTTAATCGAGGCATGGACGTTAAATGAAGTCCACGGGTTGCTGCAACGCGAGTGCTCACTAAAGTTGGTCGGTGTTTGAGTTGAAAAGTTCTCCGCGTCCATACTAGTTCCCACTTGCACCGGGAATCTAAATAAGCCCGCGGAAACTTTTTCTTTTTTGTTTTAATTCTCTTTGGCCTGCAGGTCTTTTGGTACGGAATAATAATTAAAGATCTGTTTCTTTTTTTTATTCGAAGATAATTTTCTTCTAGGGCAAGTTGCATTTTTTTTATTATAATCTTGAAAGATCGTAAGGAGTATCGATGTTTGTAACTATTCACACAAAAATTACAACCGATTTGATTGGAAGTTGGAACACAGATACCTATGTATACCATATTCTGGATTAACTTTATAAGGTACTTTTTGTGCCTATACCTGGACTCAATCCTGAAGTCCACGAAGACGAATACGACGGAAAAAGCTTGTATTTTTTATAAATGAAAGATACTGTTTATCATCTTGGTAAAAGTTGTGCTAAAACTTCATTTACAGAATTCGTTAATTTTAACTACATCTCAGCAAGTATTTGAACCATAAATATTTTATTAGCCGAATAAGTAAATAAGTCATGCTCAAAAATTCATATTAGTCTGAGAGCTTGGCCGGAAATTAATATTAAAATGTAACTAACGTAACGCAAAGTTGATGAGATGCCCTGATTCCCTCTGAAATACATCAAACTTGTTTTTCGCTGTTAGAACTAGTGACTTAAATACACAATTTAAATATTTATACAGCTTCATGTTAAATCTAATCTCGTTTAGTAATTTTATTTTTATAATTTTAAGGTATTGGGTAAATAAATCGTCCTGTCACACACTCTAAGCAAATTTTAATGGGGCTTTCAATCCGAAACCTCGAAAACCGCAAGGGGTGGTTAAACATCATTACCCACCCTTGACAAAGCCACAGACGAAATAAATCTACGAATAAAAATGGTTTGTTTCTGTAGAAAACAAGCATTTATAAATTTCGAAAATATATTCTGAAGGGATGAAAGTTTTGCTAAAAATTGAGGTTGATTTAAAAATTTTACCGAAAAGTGTCAGATTTACCCCAATCTCAGTTTTATCGGCCCGGGTAAAACGGGGAAAGTTGATTACTGATTACGACACTGGTTGTCAAACATCGTAATGGTCCCCTCCGGTTATTTTCGAACCTATTCGATTAGAGATAAGTTACCATTTATCTTAAAGATTTCTTTAAAAAATTCTGAAATTTGAAATTTCTCGTGTACGTGCGTAGATGTATGCGGTTTTTTAGAACATACATTTTACATGCATATAGTTTTACCCGGATGAGAAATCTGTATTCCTTACAAATAATTACTGGAAATTTAATATCCGTAAAAGCCGAATGTTCAATCAAATGAATTAAAATGAAGTTCAATGGAATAACATAGTTGTTTGACGAAGATGAGTTGGCAATATACAGCGAGACGTTTTACCTTGATTGCTTTCTGACTATAGGTAAGTTAAACTTTGTATTGTCACCTTTCCAGTCTACAAATCTGTTAATATTATATAAGGTGTCAAAATGTCAGGTGTACTTAAAATTCTGCCTGTCATGTAGCGTTTTATTCACAGAAATCGATGCCAAGATATTTAAAATAAAACTTAGTGGCTAGGAAGTTGACAGATCACTTTCTAGTTTTTTTGTATCTTTTCAGTCCGTGTTACGGTACCCAAAGTTTGTTTGATGAAAGTTTTTTACAAAGACAAATATCATTTTCTAGTAGTTTCCCGCGTTTTCACCTGCTCCCCATGGGAACTAGCCTAGCCTAAAACCTTCTCCAGGGTCCCCTCTATCTCCGTACCAAATTTCACCCAAATCGGTCCAGCCTTTCACGCGTGATGCCGTGACAAAAGGTAATAGGGATTGATTTTTATATATATAGATTTGCATAAACATGTGTAGATAATAATACATCGTTTAGAAATGATTATTTTAGGTGTAAAGTAAAAGCTTTAATCAACATATTTGACCATGACTAGTGTAGAAATATAAAAATCAATTAATCTAAAAATGTTATTCACCCATTGTCCTCGTCTAACTCTTAAAGAATTGATCCCGTTAATCCTTTATCAGTAAGTTAAATGTTGAGAACCGCTGTTGTACACGTACGCAGATAATTTGATGAAACTCCCATCCTGCTACCTGTTAGAATTGGTTGCCCGGGGTCGGTGACCTGTGCACTTAATGTTATTATCAGGGGTAACCCTCTCGTGATAATGTTTTAATAATGATGCTCTAAATATTTCCATTACAGTTCATATTTTAATGATTTTTTTTACATGGTATGCATCGGTATTGCATGATTGTGAATTCATGATATATTGTGCAAATAGTTTTAGCGTTTCAGCGATCTTTTAGAAGATATTAATAAACTGAACTTTGCAAAAATTTTGCCCTGTGGTTATGTCCTTTTACAAAAGATAATTATTCCCGAGGTTAAACGCATGCTAGGCAGACTTCTTCCTAAATTCAGTCATTCATATAGATTTGGCCGTTCAAAAAATGTTGTCTTACATTACATCCTCTGGATTCAGATCTTCAATTTTCAGTAGGTAATCTCAGTCTGAGATTTTTTTTGAAGTGGTGAGTAGTTGTATTGTTATTTGTAGTAGGACTGTATTATTTATGTTCCAAATAAATTAGTGGAAAATAAAATGATTACATAAGGAGCGCAGAAGGGTAAAAGTATAAATAATATCTAACTTAACTTTGTAGTTACGTCATAACTATTACGTGTCTAACTTTTTACAGTATTACAGTAACAAATAAAATGGTTAGATAAATTGTACTATTGAATTAGATAACAGGCCGGGTAAGTGGCGAGGTGCCGCCCACGCGTTACGAAACTCCCGCCCACGAACAGATTATGATAGATGTTTTGGCAACGTTTGGAGAGGCTCTGCTAACAAACGGATTAGCATTAGGCTGCCTGAAAATGTGCATATTATGCGGTAGATCCGGATAAACACTTTAAAATATCAACGGTCTTATGTCTAGTACATAACAATTATTTCATTTCTTACTTAGATAAACTAGAACATTTTATCCGTTGTTGCTCGAGACGAGAAGTAAGCAGAATCCATTTTTTCGATGTTCATTGATGGCGAAGAACTCGATCTGTTGACGTGTAGTAGGTGTTCGTCGCAATTTGTATCTTTCTATTCACCTACTACCTGAATGGTCAGGGGTATTTCAAACGAGTTGGTATCCCAGAGACAAAGATTTTCTTCATGTGTCTTTGGCTACATTATTAAGCTTTGTTTACTCTTCAATTCCTAGTCATCTGCTTAACCTTTTCCTAACTTTGTTGAAGTATTCACGAGCACTTCTTCAGTTAAGTCTTTAATGCTTTTGTATCATGTTAGAAGGACCTATTTATTGTCCTGATGTGCCGTATAAAGCAGGCTCAGAACAAACCCATTAGCCTGTATATTCACGACCTAGCTTCTGTGATAAGTTTTAGGTACTTAACAGCGTAGTAAGGAGAACGAACATAGTGGAGTCTGCGCCCCATATCCACTAACTTTACCAGTTCCTTGCATATTTGAAGGCATAACTTAGATACGGTGGCAACTTTATGTAGTATTCATATCGTTTGTCACACGGGGTCACATCACAATATGTGCTGAAATTGTTTACCTTGTATATTATATATACAAGATAAAGAATACCTCTAGATATATAAATTGCAAAAAATTAAGACAATGCAAGAGAGAAATGAGAAAGATAATAAAATAAAATAAGACACAGCGGTAGTTATCATTATCTATGCTTATAAAATACTTTGTCCTGAATGACTGACTGACCGACGGATCAATGCACAGCCTAAACCGCTGATCGTAGAGACCTGTATGACGTAGGCATCCAATAAGAAAGGATTTGCCGAAATTCTACCCCTAAGGGAGTTAAAAAAAGGGGGCAAAGTTTGTATGAAACTCTGTTCTCAATTTGAATTTGTATGACATATACGGGCGAAGCCGCTGGCGGAAAGCTATTACAGTTATAAAAACTTAGTACACTACTACCTAAATACTCCTTTAAACTCAGTGCATTATGTTATTAATCCTTTAACAATATTCCCGGTATCAAGTTTAACGGCAAACTGAAGGGTTGCGACCCTTACATTAATTAGCGTAGTAATACGAAGTTGATCGTAAATAACGATGCCACCCTCATTTACTTTTCTTGGCGTGGACAAAGGTTGGCGTTATCACCTTACGCGGTCATTGAACCTGTAAAAATATATTCTCGCAAAGTTTTTTTTCGATCAGTCTTTAAAGGGGTAGGATAATCTTTTAGTTCTAGGTGTTTTTTCATTTGCGTTGTGTCTAAAATTAGATTTATTTTACACTAGCTGTTTCCCGCGGTTTCATCAGCATCCTGACGGAATTATTTCGCGCACTCGGATGAAATATATCCTATGTTTTAATCCAGGTTATAAACTATGTGCGTATTAAATTTCATTTTAATCCATTCAGTGGTTCTTGCGTGAGTAACAAACACGCATCCTAATAAATTTTCACATTTATAATATTAGGAGGATTTCTATGAACTACGTTTGGCGCACCATTTGTTAGACTAATGCAAGTGTGTGTATATTTTAGTAGCCAAAAATATTCTGACTATATGAATACCATTGTGCGATGTCCAAAACAAACTGGTTTAATTCCATATATTGATAGCTACCATTTTTCAAAGGGTAGGCCTGACAAAATATCTACATACATATTCAAACGGGATACATTTTCAAAGAAAAGGTGGCGGTCGCTTAGCTTTAACTAGTCCGACAGTTTCTCTAGAAAAGCCGGGCTTTATGCCTCGCTAGTGCGCCTTGTATTAAGATATTTAGAGGAATTTTATACCGTTACGCGAATAATTTGTACCTATCACAGGTAGACTTGGCCTTTTGCAAAATATTGGCTTTACAAAAAATGTGTTGTGATATTGCAAAGAAAAAAAAACCTTGATATTGGTGTGTGGTATTGACATACAGCACAGTGGTTAAATAATGGTTGCATTCAACGGGCACGGGTTTATTTCCTGTACAGAACAAATATTTGTGAAATCTACAGAGAGTACCAAGTCTTTGCTGTGACATAGACCACGATTGTTACATTTAATTCTCACCACCTTAGCATATATATTCTAGGTCTGAGTGTTTGTCCATTTAAGTTAGTTACATCTTAAGCAGAAATGCTTAATGTAAGTTCTAATTTTTCAAGTAAATAAATTAAATATGTCCATAAAAGTGCTGACCTTCCGTCAAACGCATGTGAGGAACCAATCTAGCCCAATAATAGGCTCCGGTTAGATCGATACGGTATCACGGAACTCAATTACCTCCGCCTAATATTAACAAGCGTATAGCACAGTTTCCCTCTATTAGGTCCCGATTAATATTCTATTAGCCGTTAATAAGTCAGTCGATCGTTTTCCGATGCTCTATTATAGATTGCGCAGGCGATGTTAATGGCTGTCCTGTAGAACGTTCAACTCAGCAGTATCGCATAGAGTAGACTTGTCAATATCGATAGTTATCTTCGAATTTTAAATTGCCTCCCTTATTTAGGGATGTGAAACATTCCATTCAACCAACTCACCCTGTTTGTGCGTGATCGAAATCAAATTTTGCGTAATGTACAATTTTATCCACGTATAGATCCCTCGATGCCTTAAAAATTAAATTTGGTATTCATCAATGTTTCTGTTCTGCTCATTATTATAATAGTTGCTTAAACATTGCAGCTGGCATGCAAGAAAGACCGCAAAAGGTTCTATTGCACCAGTTAGCATTAAATCGGAGACTAATCCTAATGAGGCCTGTAAAAAATAAATGTGCGCTTGTAAAAAATAAATACATCATTAGACTCAAAAGTTATTTTTCCCAGAGGGTCTGAATAAGAGTGTGCTTAACTAAACCTAGTAGAAGTTTTCAAATCCCTTATATCTTTAAATATTTAGTCCTCACGAATCTCACACAGTTGAACTAGTTTCAAATTCGTATGTAATTCCCATCAATACATTGCCACAGGTCGTCACCCTTATGCCGTGCACGTATGTGGCGTGTCGCTGGGCCCCTGGTATGCAAGAATGCCATTTCAATTGGCAGCTCTGACGTATAACTTGTATAGTGTTATGTGCTACTTAGGAGCGGTTTGTATGTGTTCCACAGAAGTGGGTTACTTTGGTAATATGGACAGGTTTCATGTATTATATGGTAGCTAAACATAATGTGTCCTATTTAACATAATAAACGTAAAAGTTTAATGTTTCTGATTTTGGGTCAGGCCTATTGTGACACCATGCTGCTGGTTTGTGGAGATCAGATATGCTCGTCAGTTCATATGAAATATTCATACTAGACTGCATCCATGCGTGAGACTGGAACCGATCTCAACTTTTGGAAATGCAAGTGCCATGGTGTTGACCGGATTTTGTGGAAATTGATATAAATGGTAGACCATTTAGGGCCAAGTTCACTGAGCTGGTTTCGTAATCGGCTCGTTAAACGAAAACGTTTTTTAACCATGAGGCACGATAAAAAGCTCAAATGATCGTATTTCCCTTCGAAACTAGCAAGTTTGAATGTATGGTACACAGCTGTATTAGTTGATCGGACTGTTATCTTGTTGGTGAACTTGGGCCTTAATCGCGTGAACATAAAATGAAAACTGGTGGGTTATTTGATACCCTCTCATAAAGCCTGTCACAATCAAGCGGAGCGCTAATGCAGGTATCGATTCCAATGTCAAGGTCATGTTTCACAAGGTTATTATAATGTTCGTGTTCCTACTCTAAATGTCAAATATAATCCCAAGATTGTTATCATGAGCTCAAATATATAAATAAACCGATCAGAAATACATCAAGTCGAAAATTGCCGCGCTTATACAATAACAATAATTTATTCAAGGTGAATCGCTCTACTGAAATCTACTCTACTACTATTTTCAGTTATATGAATTCAAAGTTTTTTTATTATTTAGAAAACAACTTGTTTCTCGCCTTGATCACTCATTTCGTACGCAATTTTATGGTGGCAGCAATTCACAGAATGATAACAAGAATTTTCTAGGCGGCGAGAAATTTTCAGGCGATTGTATAAATGTAATATTTCTCATTCGTATAAGTTGTACCCGATAATGGATTTGAAATATCCGCACTTCACATATATTCTCTGGGTTATTGGATTTCCTAAATGGTTATGTAGAACTGGGTTACGTATCGTGCCTGGCTTCAGGAATTATTTAAAATGGTGAAAATAATATAATGTCAAATATTATTTTAATTTAATATGCATTATTATTGCACTCGTGAAAGCACGTTAAGCTGTTGGTCCTGGTTGTCATTTTTGTAAATCTATGACAGTCGTTTCGGGTAGAAGCCAGAAAGTCTGACAACCAGTCTTACCAAGGGGTACCGTGTTACCCGGTAACTGGGTGGTGGAGGTCAGATAGGCAGTCGCTATGTAAAACACTGATATTCAGCTGCATCCGGTATGACTGGAAGCCGATCCCAACATAGTTGAGAAAAGGCTAGGCAGATGATGATTATGATTGCACTCGTGAAGTACATGTACTAGAACTTGTACCATAATGTCGGTTTTCATCTACTATTAAACAACCTGTTTTATTACGCCAAGTTTAGTATGCCCCAGAAAGTCTCATGGGCCCATCCCTTCAACCATTCCTAACCAGGGAATTGAATGCAAGAACTCATATGCTCAGCAATTGTAGTTTTGATTACCAACGAGACAGTTGTATTATTATGTTGATTAGATAATCCTATGTGATGGATGAAATTTAGTATGGGGTAGATACTTTTATAGACCGCGTAGTAACCGCGGGAAACAGATTATTGTAAAATAAAAAATGATTACACAATATCAAACGATAGACTAAGGAAGGCCCCGCTTGGTCGATGAAAGTGGTTCTGAGATAACATTGCAAATATCACTGCACCTGACTCTCAAGGTAATAGCGAGAAATCGCTATTAGTACACAGGTGGACAATACTGCCAATCCTGCTAACGTAATCCCTTGCTGTCGTCATAATATTAAGCTAAGTAAAGCTCCGCAATCATCATCTGCCTAGCCTTTTCCAACTATGTTGTGGTCTGCTTCCAGTCAATATATATTAATAAAAATATTTAAAGTTCCAGAATGTTATCATAATATAATGACACTATAATATCTCTAATGTATACATTGAACACGGTAACTGTCAAAGTTGGTTCATTAGTAACTGCGTAGAAACTATAGCGAGTACTCCGAACATCTCAGGGAGTAACTTCAACTATTTGCGGCTGTACGTACTAGTGGAACCTAACTTTTTGGATCATAGTTTTTGACGTGTTTGCGAGTAGTGGAGTAATGGCTAATTTGATTGCCTTTCCCTCAATATGTCCGTTTTTCTTAACGCATTCACCAAAATTATTTTATTTAAATTGTGTCTTTCCTTTTACGTCGAAATACCCTCAAATCCTAATCGTTTCCACGAAATAATTCCAAATAATTGGCGCGATAATTGGAGATTCTTATTACAAAGGAGATTATATTCTGAAAATCAACAGGCTGTTACAACCGAGATTATGATTATTAAGGTCTTCCTCAACTTCTCAAGTGTCTATCTTGTCGAAATGTTATTTATAAGTAAATCTTTCTCTGGAAAATTCCGTTTTAATTTTCGTTTATTTGCAAATCACTTCTAATTGAGTATTCCCTTTTCATTTATAGGCGTCTAGTAAAGAAAAAGATTGACTGCTAGTTGCTTCAAGGTAGATTCAATTATACTGGGTGGAAACTTCACCTTGGCTACTGATAAAAATAAAATACTCCAGAGTCAGCCGGCCTCTTTGAACCCATCTAATGTGAAAGAACTTTACAAGTTTTATATTCCTAAACTAGAAATAATGTCTTATGATGTTAGGAATACGTATCATATTCGCGTGTATGAAGAAAAACAGTAATGGCTAGATAGTTGCCGCAGTGGACTGGAAGTTTCACTGGTCGTCCGGCCGTAAAACTGTTAAACTTCAGGGCTTTGAAGTCGGTGCGACAGTTGAAAATTGAACTAGGTATTTTAAAACAGCCGGAAGATTGCTTTACTTTTACGGAAGGCACTCTTATGCAAGATTGAATTGATATTCCGTGTATGTATCTGTATATTTTGTTTAACTAGTTTTAGGGAGACTTTTGAGAACCTTTTGTTAACAAAGTTATATTCTAAAAATACAAAATATGTCTACTTCTACTAACTTTCCGCCTTTGTCTGTAAAGGCTACCGTTGATAAATAAAGGATATATTTATATAACCTGTTCAGAACTTCCAGAGTTCACACCCTATATGCAAACCAGTTATCTCTTTTTGTTTGTCCTCTTGACACTATTAGTACAGATAGTCATAAGAAACAGGATGTTATTATAAGTAATGTGCAACCAAAACACTTGTGCAATAAAATGTCTAAATAAATGAAGTTACGAGCTGTCCTGTTGTGGAGAACAATGAGTGAATTTACAACGCTTTGTCGACACTTTATTGAGATTACCGTCATGTTTATCTGTCTGCTCCTCCGTGATATCAACGAGGGCTCAAGGATTTTTATGCCTCTTATTTTTTTTTCTTATCTTCGGCTGTATCATGAGGGAAGCATTTCTTTTAATAATGCGATAATTTTTATAGAGGATAGTTAAAAAGTCTATAAAATTCTACTTAAATAAGGCGTTATATTAGTACAATAACGAGCTTAGCTGCTGCAGCTACCTGTCTTTTCATTCAAAAGTTCATTAAAAAGTTATAAGTCGTTAACCAAACAGACGAAAGTTTCCACAAATAAAAAGTAATTACAATTCTAATTCGTAAAACCTCATCCGAAACAAATCTGTAAGTTCTGCGCAACGTACAAAACGGACGGATTTATTTATTGAGATAGAAGTGGGTATTTGGGGACAGGTGGTGCTCCAGGCACTTTGGACAAAAACGCTAATGGCCGCTGTTACCTCAGTATTTTATTGGATTTCCGTCGTCGAGAGCAAATATTGAAAGGTTAAGGGCTGCATCCTCCTAAAAGATTGTTGCTCTAACTTTATTTACGACTCTTGCAAAATTGAAACAAGCTAAAGATATAATCCCTTCCGTCCTCCGTAATGTGGGTTTTATGGCACAGATGATCACGTTGTCTCGGAGTTGCGCTGTAAATGCGTGTTGGGAGAGTATTCTGTGTTTTTGTACATTATATATTTACGTGTTGTATGAATGGGTAGGGCGGCAAAGTTGCTGTGAAGTGTATTGATTGATGCGGTAAACTTTCTGGCGTGTGGGCGTGAGAGAACAAGCCGTGACGTAATTAGTGAAAAAAAGGTTTAAATATTGGGCCTATTTGTATTTTGCTTCTATTTTCATATATGAACTTTATGATATACATATAAATATATTAACGATGTTAAAATCGTAGCAGAAGGCCCATCCAACATAGTGACAGGCGTGACAGTCGATGCTGCGCTCAGTGCACGTCGCACTAACGCGAACTATCATTTATCTTGCGCTCCGCCCGGCTGCAATGTTTCGGCCATCTCACCGACGACTTCATCGCTTCCAACTGATCATTTATCACAGCTAACTTTGATTTTGAAAACTTTGAGTCCTTCATGTGAACTCTAACCTTTGTCTTAAAATTCACCTTCTTGACTCCTCCAAAGGTTGTCTGTAAGAAATTGATTTTAGCGATAAGACAGCCTATGGTTTTACTGTTTTTTTCTGTATCATCCTTCATAATTCTATCCATCAATCTTCCTATGTCTTGTTATGAGCTACAAATACTGTAAAAAAAGATAACAAGAATAAATAGCTTCTGTTGCTCATCCGAAGACTAATAAATGTTAGAATCACTTTGTTCTTGATACAAAGGAGTTGCAACTAGAGTAAATGTGCAGTAACTGCAACCCATTTGAATATTGAAAGCAGTCTGTTTGGTTGAATCCGTGAGAACTGTTTCGAATTTCCCCACGGCATTGTCCGTCCGTTACAATAATATCTTACCGAAATTCCGTGTTTCACTTCCAAAGTTTGATGTGAGCTTTGATGACACGTTCAATTAGGGTAATCGGTTCAGTACCGTATACGAGTATATTTATAGAACGTGCCTAAAGGCTTGGTCGGCAACATCACATCAAATAGGCTATTCTGGGTAATGTCCTAAAACTTTTACCTAACTAGACTCAGGCCTGTGTCGGTAAATACTTTAGGGACCAACAATATCCATCCACTGTTACTTAGAAGGCATTTTTATATTTGTGTCCCTGTTCCTAAGTTGCTACTTTTATTTATGAACTATGAAAGGTCATTTCATTAATTTGTGAAATACATAATATCTGCATTATTTGTGACTAAAAACGTTTATGAATTAATTTCAAAAGTATTTTTCCTGTCAGAGGCAGGTGGAGCTCAAGTCTCCTATCTCCTCCCTCGTGTACGTACTATTTATAAGTTTTCTAAATCTCAGACGACGTTCGACCGAGTCAACCGAACGCACGTCCCTATTTGAATGTCCCTAACAGAGGGTACGAATAATAAAATAACTCTAGCGGTTTTTTCGCGCTTTCTCTCCGCCCCAGTGAGGGACGCGATGTTTTATCACGGGAAGACGCTGAAAATCCAATTTCTCTCGGGACCTATTCAGAAACCGGCCAGCATCAAAGCGATGACGTTGAAGGGCCTGATATGTTGGTCATCAATATTTCTCGTTCAGTTTTATGACAATAGTCCTTTCCTTGATAACATTGATTTCCTTTTATAGCTCGAGTATTCTTTATGCCCCTAGATATTAGAAAAATGAAATTCGCCGCTTATCATAACGTTGTTATACAAAAATGTTAACATTGCTGCTGTGCCGGTTCTCATGAATGCTGAGAACAACTTGGCATGAATTTTCACAGCTTTATATTATGAGAGAGGGTTTAAAATCCGAGATAGAACAATTTTCGTTTACCCAAATAATTTTATTCAACGAGAGTGTCGACATTTTGAACAAAGCTGCGTTGTAATTTGGGTAAGTAATATTCAGTATCTTCTCTTTGCAGATTTAATACAATACCTGCCTTCGTAAAAATGTCTCCTGAAAACTATCTTTATGAAGAAAATGTGCTTTGTAATTTATTTGTCTTGAGCATCTGCATAATAGTTACAAAATTATGTACCGGGCTTCACAGTCAGGAATATTATAGTCACTGAACTGTTTTAGAAATAAAATATTGACGGATAAGTATCTGCTACATACGCATCGGTAATTAAAGTAATTATTTGTTTTAATTCAATAATTACATCATTCATTTATAATTCCAACGAAGTGGTTATTCTAACAAAAACCGAGGAGACACAAATTTTTCTTTCTTCTAAAAATTATCGTACCCGAAAATGGATCATATCATTCTGTTTTCCTTTAATTTCAGTATTAGTATGCAAATTCAATTTATCCATTAAGACGGTACGAGTATAATGATGTAGGAATTTCTTCCCTGTACTAATTTTATTCTGGAGCAATTAATCTGTTTTGTACAGAGGAGTTGTTTTAGTGTTTTATAATAGTCATCGACTACTACGACACCCCTTAACATGACCAAGATTTTGTTGACATATGAGACAATAAAACCATCCTTATAAAATGTAGGCTTTTACGTCTCAGTTCGTTTTCTGGTACCTGGTTTTCTGGTCTTTTTAATATACAAAGACTATTTTTGTCAAAGCATAAATCTTGTTGAAATTCAAGATTCAGCGCGTTATACGTATCGCTACGTTGGAGGGATAATGTCCTCTGATAACCTCACTCAGGAAGGGATAACTGTCCAACGGTCCATAAATAACGTGCCGACTTGGGGACAAGCCGCCATTTATACGCGAATGTAAGGTGTTCGTTTTGTCAAGACGTATTGGGATATTTTGTAGTAGGCTTACCTGTGTTGGGCAGACAGAATCCTTTCATTAAGACAGAGTGAACAAGTTTCGATCGTTGGTTTTTTAGATTAGTTTAGAAAATGGCGACCATTAATTTTTTGGTGTTTTTTTAAGAAACAATATTTGTTCAAAAATAATTGAGATAAAAATTGATTTACGAAAATGTTACCGGGTAACACGAAAAGCGTAATAGACAGACATACATAAATAATTCTGCATTTAAATACTAGTTAGGATGTTGAAAGTATATAATGTATCGTTGATAATAATACATACGAACAACAATGTAGACATGTTGACGTTTGTTATGTATAGGCTGGGACATTAATAGAGTGACTTGTCAGGTTTCTCTTATTGTATTTACTTGAAGATAACGTTCACAGCGGTGCTCAGTTGAAATCTTCTAATTATGTAGGGTCACTTGTAAGCTGTATAAAAAAAAACTATCGCGCTATAGGAATTATTCCTGCATCGTGCAAACACCCAGACACGGAACAATTTTAGTTGTCCCGTGCGGGAATTGAACCCGTGACATGCAGCGCAGCGCTAATTGCTCAGCCTTTATGCCCAAAGTGCAGTTATTGACAAGTAATGAAATTTTTTGGTAACTAATTAGATAGCATTATCTTTAACCGGTTTTTTGTTGCTGAAAAAAAGTCAGGCCTTTGCTCATATAGAGACGGCTATTGGATAAAAGGTGCTCCTGATTTTCCACTATTAAATTTTAAGTGGAGTTTGGGTCTGTTACTAATAAAACTTTATTACACTTTTCATATAGAGTTCATGTCGTTACTTGGTAGTTGATATATTTAAATTCTTTTAAACTACAACATTAATTTATCTATTTCATGCTAGTCATATATTTATGCTTACAATAAGTAGTAATGGATCTATTTAAGATTTAGAGAGATCCAAAATATACTTCTTAAATTTATTGTCCTATGAATGGAATACACATACATATATCATTTCGCATCTTATAAATCACTATGAAGTCATATATTGTTGATCACTATGTCCAGAAGTCCTTTTAAATTCCCATTGGACGCTATAATTTGATGGTAATGTGGCCTATTCTAAACTTGCCGGGCAGACTTGGCCCCGTAGTTTCCTCGATAACTAAATCCATTAGGACCTACCCTGGCCTATATCGTAAGTGTAGTTAGAGCTTTCTAGGTCAATGAGGGCTTCCGTAAGCCATCACCATCCGAGGAATATATCGACTGGCCTATCATAATGTTTTCCGTACCACGCTCTTGTTTGAGAATAGGTCTTCTAAGTTTGTCTAGTGTAGGCATAAATTGATGTACAGTATTGTTAAAGCTTTAGATAAAGTATCGCCTTATTTTGTGTCTAGTTGTCAATTGCCTCCTAATTAAATTAATAATTAATTTAGATATCGGCGTTCATAGAGTTTAGTTTGTTTTGATCAGTTTTGATGAGCACGCCAATTTGTTAGAACTCCTCAGTGACTTACTTAGTTGTGCCCTTAAGAGATTAGTTTTGAAAAGGTGAAAAGTTAGTGCTCAACTTAAAATTAAAGTTAAAAGCAGTGCCGTGTCTTGACTTTCGCATAGTCTTTGGCTCGGAAAACTCGGAACGGGGTTAGGTTATGGCGCGCATGCCGGGGGCGCACGGCGGGGCGCGCCGCGGCAGTCCGCCCGCGTCACCGGCCCGCTCCGCACGACGCGCCCTCCGCCCCACCGCTCCACTCAGAACACCAAATACTACTTACAAGTACACTCGCGTGCCGCAACAGTGAACTATTCTGTGATTATGAATTATTGTGAATAATCTGACAAATTCCAGTGTGTGTAAAACATTTTAACTGAAGCTTTAAGTTCATCGGTTCACACATTATCGGTGAGTTTTGACAAAATAAGGTTTGCGGCGTGTTCGTTGGAATGTTTGGCGGTCGATAGATGGCGCTGCTTCCGCGCCCGTATTGCAGTTGTAATGGTTTTGTAACTTTTCAGTAGAAAAAATAGTTTATTATGTAACTTGAACCTAAGTTGGGTGCGTATAACACATATAGATACGTATATGTGTTATAGAAGTGATGTAATAGATATTTTCAGAAAAGGATATATCAGTAAGGTTAGGTTAGGCTTAAGTGGAATTACCGGCAATTATTTTTCAGCTGACATTATTTAAAATTTAAATATTATTCGAAGGAAATAGAACTTAAAAATATAAATGCCTACCGATGTCGTAGTCATAAAATACTATAAACTCGTATTAATGGTGTAATTAAAAACTAAGGAAATGCATAGCGTGCCTCATTCTCGTAAAGCTTAATAATCTCAATCGAATTTACTTTGAACTGTAGCTAGTATTTGTATCAAGGAATAATATCAAGTAATTAGCATTAGCATTAACAAGTAATTATATTAAAATTTTAGCGAATTATATACAGTAGTCGCTCTTAAATACTTCATTAAATCTTGTTGAATGCAATTCACACCAGGTACAGCAAATTTACATAAAAATAACTCTATAGAAACATCGTCATTTAGTCAACGTCAACTGCATGGGCAACCCGATTTCATTTTAATTGCTTCACATTTTTCGTAATTAATCCGTTCTTTATGCGGCGGGACAGGATAATAAATAAATCTGGTGTACCCTGGGCAGTCAGTCAGTCAATATATCGGAAAATAAGTAATACTATAGCGAAGCGTTCTTACTTGGAATAGCTCGCGCCAAAATACCATCAGTTTTCAGAAGAAGAATGTATTTAAAGAAGAATAATGTTAATTCAGATTATCCATGGTTTGTTCTCCAAACTTCTATTATTCGATTTTAATATATTCTATATCTTTCTTTTGTTCGATTAGCTTGAATAAATTGAGTAAAACAAGTCGATTATCGACTGATATTAATGTAATAATGTCTTTAGATATACTGTAAAGAGAAAAATTTCATTAGCCGAGCATAAATATCATCTATAGAACATTTTGAAGCACTGTAATGATGATGATATTGGTCGATTTGCTTAAATCAAATGGGTTCATATCACAGACAGAAATTGCCAGAAAGCACTTCTAGTGTTGTAGTAACTTTGTTTTTTTTTTGGAAATGGGAAATCATCAAAGGACTCCTCCCGCTGTGGGCAAAGCGGGACGGAGTGTTAGACTCCTACTGAGTAAATCCCATTCATGTGCCTTCCTATGCCCTCTACCAGGGCCGCAGTAACTCTTTCAAACAATCAAAGTAACTAATATTATAATTGAAGCATTTCATAATGATATAATATAAAAAAATAAAAGGTTGTATTAAACATCGTAGAGTGCCAACAGTCGAATAGCTAGCGACTTCCAATTGACTCGCATGGCTATAAAACGAGGGCACTAACTGGCGCTGACACTAAACTAATATCGTCGGTTCAGTCTTCCTGGAGACTACAAATTGCTTCTTTAATATGAGACCAGAAGGTTCACTTGATGTAGGGCAATCTTTCGTTTGAAGTAACATTAGTCGCCTACATTTGATGCAATTTTTTTTACATCAGTTTCTCATTTTTTTTATAACTTTGTAGTAGTAATCGCCAGAATTGTTGGCTTCCATTAATCTTTTCTTTTTCGTTTGACTTATCTCTTGATACAATAAAATTCGGGAGCTATAACTTCGAAATGTGTTTTGTCTCTTATATTCTGTTCGTTCACCCCGCAGTACAAATATTCTCTAGCTATGTATATGTTGGTGGGCAGTAAGTGTATCCCTACATTTTGACCTAAAACCCTCCGCTTGAAAAGCTGTATTTAAAAATCGCGTCCAATCAGTCCGAACAAAGGGCGGCTGGTACCCTCGTTAAGGCTCCCCTCCTAAACTGTGCCATTAACCTTGTTTAGGTGTCACCCCGGCCCTGCATTCCGGATGTATGTTTACCTTTTAGGGATTTGCAGATCTGCACGCCAAATTGAGTAACATGAGCAAATACTGGGACTTGTTTAATGGTTTGTGAAAACCATCTCGCTGGGTCTAGGGATTCAGGACGAGTAATTTTTTTTAGTACTATTATTATGTTTGATTAATCTACTAATATCATCAATGTGATAGTTTGTATGTACGCATGTTTGTTAATATTTTTTTTTCGCAAAAACGATTGATTATCAGGATGCGCAAAGTAGTTTCCTAAAACTACGCTAATCAGCAAGTCCAGAATAAAAATGCTTTGAGTAGTTCGTGTGCTAGCTCAAATACATAGGACTCAAACGGGCTTTGGAGAAATTGGTCAAGCATCTAAAGAGGGCACTTGTTTTAAAGTGTATTTAGACTGGCATTACCCGAGACATACTCAGCAGCGCGTAAAACTCGAGTTTCACATCTCCAGTATCAGATGGTGGAGACACGATGACCGCTCGTTTCTTGTCCCCTGACTATGATTAATTACTTTCAACATAAAACAGCTCGGCCAAGTGGTTTTTGTTTTAAAGAGAGCCTTTGATACTGAGGTTGATCCCTTCTCTTTAACAAGTATTTATTCTACACTCTCGGTTTGCCCATGTCACCACAGCAGCCATTTACAACAAGTTAGTTCACCACAATGTTATAGTTTTAATATGATTAAGTAGCCTTAAGTTAAAAATCGTTGAAGTTGCTTAAAAAACAATGTGCGAAAAAAAAAACAAAAAGTGTTTAAAGTTTAGGTAGATAAAAATCTTAGAAAGTCTAGTAGTTTTTAGTCGTCCGAAGTTATGTAATTGAATATCTGGCAGAATACCAAGCATGCCTGTGTAATTTTTCTTGGTAAGAAGCTGTTTCTATGCGAAAGGAATATTACAGTAGACTATCCCATAGTTACGTAACTACTCAAGGTTAGTACGTTAAGTACTCATTATCCAAGTTATCGCCAAAATGCGCACTGACGAAAATCCAGGGTTCCTGTGTTTATAAATACCCATTCACCATTTCCTTAATATAAACGTAGCGAAAATCGTGAGAATCGTACAAATTGGCTAAAAATAGTCTACTTAGTAACCAGTTCCACTTCTTAGAAGGTAAGGTCAAAAGGCAATGGCGTACGTCTATTTATACATATTTAATCTAACATCTGATACTGCGACGATATAAGCTGTCGTTAATGACGAATTTGGTTTATCATTTATACTACTCATTATAAACATAATCACAACACTGAGGATCAGAAAAGAGATGGGAGTGAAGATCACTTGGCATTCATTTGACCTGCCCACGATAAATGACTTGCCCTGCTTTCGTGAGCCATCTTAATTTTCATAAAAGCTTTTCTTAAGATTTTGATCGTCTGTTGAACATTTTCTGCGGGTCTTTCAAGGAGTTGGTGTCGGGAGATTTTTGCTTTATCTAAAGAATCAAAACACTTCAGGCGCTTTGACTTTATAAAGTCGTTTTTTATGCAGCCTTTTTAAATACAAATGGTAGCTACTACATGTTTCACAGTTACTAATGAATAGGTCCGTATCGGAGAACCGTACTCAGGACTCAAACATTACTGATAAGAAGTTTTATCCTATCAAATGACTCTATGCATAAAACAAAATCTATGCGTGATAATCATTCTTGAATACCCTCGATTTCTAAGACCGTTATTTTATATTTAAGACATGAATTCAAACTTCTACCATACGATGGATAACCTATCATTTGGATTTTTTATTCGTAAAACCAAGCCAAGGTTGATTACCAAGCCAGGGTTGAACAAGAAGATGACAACACGAAAATTCGCTTCGTGGTTAAAAAACGTTTTCGTTTAACGAGCCGATTATATAACCATCTATCGGTGAAGTTGGCCCTAAGTAATTTGTTGAGTCAGATAGATAATACAGACCTATTCAATTAGTAAAAAAGCTCAAAAGAAGAAAGGAATTGCGTGTGCCATACGCTAAATTGCCCGCAAGTTTTGGCGCCGAATTCTTTTAATTGGCGACGAGAATATCTAGGCTTCTTTTGTTGAATGTAGTGCTGCGGACATTCCGAGGTTATGTGCCAAGGACAGGCCATCGGCAGTCTACCGCAGGCTGTCTTGTTGCCTAATGGAGACATGTTCAATGTTTCAGCTTGTTTTTTTTTTTATTGGCAGAGTAGTATGGGCTGGCAATAAACGCGTTAGTAAGAACACGTCAAACAGTTTGGTTAAATTTCTGAGAAGTTGATTTAAGTCTGTTAAATTATGCTGAACGTAACCATGTCTTAAAAAGCTGCGAGGATAAACTTCGGAAAATTATCCTTTGTTGAAAATTCTACTTCAATAAATGCAGAAGTTATGAGGATGTATTGAATAGATTTGGATGACATTTGGTGAACAAATAGTTTATAACCTTGATTAACACATAGGCCACTTTTTATCTGGGTGCCCGAATTAGTTACCTCAGGATGCGGGTGAAACCGCGGGAAACTGATAATTCTGCATAAAGTGCTTTCGGAAGCTAGCCCGCTCGTATGGCGATTGATCAGACCATTCCTTTTGAAGTTACTAACAACTCAATGAACGAGAAACGGTTCCTTTGATCCATACAACGCACTAGATTGACTGCTGATGGCCGAGACAATTCAGTTTTCAAGGCTTTTAGGTTTTAAAGGCTTTTGATTTTAGGACGTGAAAGTCTGTTTTTTTTTCCAAAAAAATAATCTCTGTTTTTTTCGTCGGTTAAAATGATTGGGCTAGTTCACGTCGATAGGAAAATAAGTCGCACATCAAACGAAATTTAATTAACAGAGCTCGCTTTTTAAGCAAACATTTCAGGAATTTTATCGTCTCTGTCTAAATATAGCTTGACATTGACGGCAATAGTTATGTGGCTGGCTATATTGAGGAGCTTGTTAACCGTCCCCAATGTAGGGTAGGTACTGGCAAACATCGGACTTCATGTAGGTACCAGAATGTTCACCGATGTGTCTCAGTAGTGTGGGAGAACATTCAAAGTAATAAGACGAATATAAATAAATAGAAATTTCGCATGTTTATATTTTCTTATTGTAACACTGTCTGCCCTAGGGCTAGGGCACATAAATACTGGGAAAATTTAGTGTTTATTTTGAAACTATAATTATGAATGGCAAATATGACTTTAGTAGACCGCAGCTAGAGTTTAACAGTTTATATTTAGTCGCTGGCAACACTGCCTGGGGGGTACACAAACACACGTTGTAGCTTGTAGTCATGTTTACTTTACAGCTTATGCTAGGTTAGATTAGCTGTGACTTTGTAGATGTATATAACGTGTTGGTATATACTTGATTTTGTATATATTCTATGCTAGCTTATGCCTGTGGCTTAATCTGCGTTGACTTAGAATTGGGTCCAGATATCTGGATAGAAAGTATCCTTTGTCTTAATACAAGTTATAAACTATGTGTTTTAAAAATCCTAATCCATTGAGTAGTTTTTTGCATAAAGGAGTAACAAACATACGTACATCTTCACAATTATAATATTAGTAGGTCTTTTATATAAAAGTTGAAGGGTTTGTTCGTATGAATAAACTAATCTCTGGAACTAGCAGTCAAATCGAATAAAATCTTTTCTTTCTTCTCCTACTGATACCTCAATTCTTGTGAGCTAAGTAAAAATTATGGACAAGTGAGCCCGAGATCATTAGTTTTCACTATATTCGAGTCAATCTCAAGGTTTACGCTATGATAAGATCAGAACTGAACTCGAAATTATTTATACAAGAGAATTACAGCCGTTTGCATCAAAACAATATGCTGTTACTTATACGTGAAACTGAAGAACTGTCATGTAAGATCTGTCAAAATGAAGGATACAATTCATTATTTTTTTAATTGAAAAAAGGTAATTTATATATTTGGACAACTCCACGCAACCAGTGTCGAATTGATTCATTAGTACACGAACAATTCCATTATGTTTTATCACATTATTTTCGTAATACTTGGAAAAAACACGGCCCATATTGTTTGTACTTTACCAAAAATAAGGATGTTATCCTGTATTGTTGTTTTCTATAGTTATCAATGACAAAGGGACCTTCCCCAAGGATCGGCCCACGCACAGGGAAATACGAAGATTGCTTATGACTTATGAGATTTAGCCATCGTTATTATATCGTCAAGAACCTTATTTTTAGCGCTCCTTTTGTAAGAGGTACAGGGTAATTTGAAATGTTTTATCAGCGCTTTATGTAGGTGGAATTTGGTTGGATTGTGTGAAAGGTGATGTGTGAGTGTACTAGTGAGATGACGTCAGGTAAGGATGGATGAAGAAGACATGCTGCGCTGACCCTAAATAAATTGGGATAAGGGCTGGCGGATGATGATGTAATAGATTTACGATTGCTGATTGAAAAAATAAAAAGTCATAGTTATTGTAACTTCAGTTTTATTTAAAACCAGCTTCTACACGCAGCGTCGTCAGCGTTTTACGCACAGATTGTACCATACATTTAAGCAAAACTAGAAGAATAGAATAGTCTAGAAGAATGTGGTTTTCTATTATTCAAACAGTTTGTTTAAGACGACGACTACCGCCAATGACCTTGAGCAAATGGGCGGAGCTTGAGCTTCCCCCCCGCGACCCCGCAATGCACACCGCACGGTTGTCATTTTATATTTTGAAGAACTTTGACGGGTGACCATAATATTATGTAGAGATTCTAAGGACAGTCGCATATTGTATTTTGATATGCATGTCTAAGATATAAAAATAGAAATACAAATAACATCTGTCTGAGTAATACTTCGAAACACTAATTTTAAATTTCCAACCCCCACTGCATACTTCGTTTGCCAGAAAAGCAAAAATATTTTCAATTTCTTTAATCTGCAAAACATGTTTATCGATCTGAATTGTTACAAGTTTCAAGAAAAAATTCTGACAACTAGCATTCTTGAATTAATCCGCTGTGAAAGATGGACAGACAGACAGACAAAATCGCACCATAGGAGTTAATTTTTAGGCCATATTGGTGTCCACTTTGAGCTCTTCTAACAGAAATGCACGCAAGTTTTTTTCATATTTGAATTTTACGACATCTGCTGCTTCTCAAATAACTTCAGCTCATCTTCACTTGTATAGGAAAATCATATTAGTTTTGTAAGGAGAGCCTGGAAGCCAGTTAATTAGTCCGACGTTTCTGATCCATCTGTAAAGTGTCTGACCAAACCTTTGGCATCAGCTTTGGCCGAACCATTAGCTTAAAATTGGCCTAAGTTTTGACACCAACAGAACCAAAATTGAATAATCTATTACGTTTAAAGACCTAAAAGTGAGTGAGACTGTATTACAAATGATGTTAATATTTTAAATAAGCTGCAGGTAATTTTATTTATATTATTAAGTTGATACACCGAACATAGGCTATTAGTAAAAAGTCATTGTGGCTTCTTTGCTAAGGCACCTGCATCTCATTTATGAGTATGCAGATTCGAACTTCGAAACCTAGAAATTACGAATCTGACTATTCCAAAGTTTTACATGCACT
Source organism: Pyrrhia umbra (assembly GCA_963891755.1). Taxonomy (NCBI): domain Eukaryota; kingdom Metazoa; phylum Arthropoda; class Insecta; order Lepidoptera; family Noctuidae; genus Pyrrhia; species Pyrrhia umbra. The sequence goes on along the minus strand of OY982934.1, from coordinate 955,720 downwards.
TTATAGTATAACTTAGACACCATTGAATAACGGTGAAGGAAAACATCGTGAGGAAACCTGGACTACACGGTCTGAAATCACCAATCCACCTTGAAAAAGCGTGATAATTAATGCTAATGCATGTCTATGTCATACCCAAAAGTGGGTTAGTAAAGATTCCGATTATGACTAGGATTTTTTAAATTTTTACCTATCATGAACAATGGAATATCACCCGTTTTGGGCCCAATTTTGAAAGTGCCGCAAAGCAAAAAATCAATGCAAACATAAATGTGGCAAATTCGGATATAGACTTTGTCTGAATGAGAATTAGCTGTTACATTTTCAAGCACCAAATTTGTACGACCCTTTTCCACGGTTTCATGCATTATTAAAGAAATAAAGTAATGGAAAAAAATCCTACCATTGTATGGCATTTCGATAATCTTTTAGAAAGATGCAATATCGATTTTTGACTTTGAAATCATTTATAATTACCGATTTAAATATTTTTGATCTTTATCTTTTTACCTTATATTACTAATATAAGGTTTTTTATAATATATTTTATTAGAAAAACTCACCGCAAAAATTTACAGTTTTTTTTTATAAAAAGATTATTAAATTGACATGCAGTAGCTCAATTTTCATTTAGTTTTGTTATTACAATTCATCGAAATTCAAACATAACCTTGGAATTGGAAAATGGTCGAAATACCATATTAAGAAAAGCATTTAAGAGAAAAATGTACAGAAGTCTAATTATTTCATGTGAAATGTTTGTTTTACAAACTACGAAGAGTTTTTTTTTAATTTAATTCGTATACCAAAAGATGTCGAAGAAAACATAAAAAAATATTAGAATATGCATCAAGCCCTTTCATAATTATGATTTCGTAGAAACTACACTTTGTAATTTTAATTCCCATTTTTCCTCGAAAGTAATAGGTAGTTTTTTTCTACTTTATCCATTTGCGATATATTTCAACAATTATTCCAAATCGATAAGGTTTGGAATACCTTATCGATTATTAATCGATCGATAATTAATCCTGAAGTAATTATCAGCTCTGACAGACAGACAGAGAAAGTCGCATCCCATAAGGGTTACTTTTTACTATTTTGGCTCGGAACCTTAAATATACTATTTGAATATATCTTTTTTTTTCATTTTGTCTTTGACTTTTGGACCAAAAATTAAAGAAGATCAAGTCCTTTTTATTTATCAGGGCTTTAGCCAAAGAATTAAGCGATTGCCTATTAATCGGCTTAGGCCTAGCCAAAAATCGACGTTCTGTCGGATACTATTTGGTGTTGAAAATAAAACATAAGAGTGGCATAGTGAAGTAGGACCTTCATTTCTAAAACACTATGCTTTGTCTTATCTTTTAGATTGTGTGTATATAATATTATCCCACATTAGATACCTTGACTAATAGATTAATATGTATATCATATGTGACTGCTTACTTGGCGTTTTTACTAAACTTCGAAAATGTTTGCTATGTAAAGCATCAATGTTACCAGTAAAAAACCGGCCAAGTGCGTGTCGGGCCACGCGCTGTAGGGTTCCGTAGTAGGTCTCAGTTAGTCGACTATAACTCTGTAACCGGTTAAGCCTACTTAGCCGTGATAGTTTTCCTTGTAAGTTCATTAGATGTGCTACGTCTGTGATTTTTTTCACATTTCTGGGTACAGCCATTCAAAAGTTAGAGGGGGGGGGTAACTCGTATCGAACAAAAAATTTCACTTAAAATCTAGATATTTCGCAAATGGCTCGCTTAACCGAAAAATGATCTTCACACACCCATAATATTTTTGAAAGACCTATCTAACGATACCCCACACGAAGGGGTACGCGAGAAAAAAAATATTCATCCCTACTTTACATGCTTGGGAGCTACCCTAAAAAAAAATATTTTTCAAAATTTTATTTTACCACTTTCTCGGCGTAATCAATATACATATTCATACCAAATTTCAGCTTTCTAATAACAAAAACCACGGAGCTATGCCGCGGACAGACAGACAGACAGACAGACAGACAGACAGACAGACAGACAGACGGACAGAGCGAAACTATAAGGGTTCCTTGTCGGACTACGGAACCCTAAAAACCGGCCAAGTGCGTGTCGGGCCACACGCAGTAGGATTCCGTAGTAGGTCTTAGTTAGTCAACTATAACCATGTAACCGGTGAAGCCTACTTTGCCGTGATAGTTTTCGAAAGTTAGTTTTTTTATTTTTGAAAGACCTATCTAACGATACCCTACATGAAGGGTTACGCAACAACAAAAAATATTCATCCTCATTTCACGTGTTCGGGAGCTCCACTAAATTATTTTATTTTTTTTATTCATTTTTACCACTTTTTCGGCGTGATCAATACACATATCTATACTAAATTTCAGCTTTCTAGTACCAAGAGCCTCTCGAGCTATGCCGCGAACAGACAGACAGACGGACATTGCGAAACTATTATTTTTATTATTTTTATTTGTCGGACTACGGAACCCTAAAAATAAAACTAATGTAACCAATCCAAAATAGGAAAATGGTCTAGCTAAAATAGTCAGACAATACAATACATTTTACAATTTTACATTTTACAATACTCTTTTAATAGCGTAAGCTTATTTTTTTATCATATTCTGCATTTTTTTTCGAATTCGTCTCGTAGCAAAGAAACTCGAACCCAAATTCACGTGTTTAGAAAAATATTTTCATTGGTAATAATTTAGAATAGCGCCACCTTGTTACCCATGATAAACCGTTTTATTTACAAACCATTAAGTTTTGTTCTAAGATATCATCCCATGCCCTGACTTATAACTACTATTTCTATAAATTCCAAACTATTAGGAAATATTGTAACATAACATGAAAGAATTTTAATTTTGACGATTTTCTCCGACCTACATGTAAAATTTAAATGAGGTATGCAATATTCTCGTTTTGAATACGCAATGTATTAAAAGAAATACATATTTAAATCCTAAAGTACATTTAATTATTTAGTAAGTCAATAACAAAATATATTTGTCCTGCCAAATTTAGATACACACATTTTAGATTATGACAGATTATGGATGATTTGGTTTGAAAACACGTTATTCACATCAAAAAAATATTTTATCCGCATGTAGTGCCTTTTCAATGTAATAATTATAATTCACCAGTCATCTTATCACAAATATAATAATTTATTTACATCGTAATGTGCTCGCTCTGAGTGACAGCGTCTACCCGTGACAGTGGTCACAGACGTACTGCCCCCGTCGCCCGGTGGAGCCCCTCCGTAATTTCAACTCAACGTTTTGACAAAAGCATAAAAATTGACGTAAATGTACGATTTAAAAAAAATATACGTATACAAAAAGACAGATAATTAACTTTTCTATAAAATGGTACAGGTTTCATTAAAATCCGCTTGATAAATTCTATGTAAAACTCAGTTTTTCTTCTGCGTTAGACCTAACTTCATGATTTTTTTATACAATGTTATAAATACATAATTTAAAAAAACGTTATACAAAATTATCAAGCATATGCTCTAGTTTAGTATATATACTTTTCAAATCATGAAAGCAAGTCGTTAAAGCGTATTCATTAGCTTTAAAAGGGCCAAAGTCGTATATCGCCGCCTTAAATTGTTTAAGTTCTAAATGGTTTCAAAGTTAATCCATTACATACAAACTTTACCTCTTTATAATTTAATTTAATTTCTAACTGGTTTCACCAGCATTCTGAAAATCCTACTTCGCTCACTAGAATAAAAAGTATCCTAGGTATTAAACCAAGTTATGAACTATGTTTGTACCAAAGTTCATCCAAATCCGTTCAGTAGTTTTTTCGTAAAAGAGTAACAAACATTCTCATACATATTCTGATCCAGCCTGTCCCTTGCTGTCCTCCCCCAGCGACGCCCTAAGCCGAGGCCCGTATCCCACTAGGGGGTGCCCTTAGCGTGTAGTCGCTTAGTTTTGTAAGTTAGGCCCTGGCTGGAGGCCCTAAATTCATTTAAGGGACTTAACAGGCAAGCCCGGTTAAGCAGTCGACAACCTTCTAGGTAGACCTGCGAGATGCCATACAAAAAAAAAAGTAACAAACATTCATACATTGTCACAATCCTACTAATATTATGAATGCGTAAGTTTTAGAGGGTGTATCTATATGTGTGTATGTATGTAATTGTTATTTTTTCACTCTAAAAGTTAGTTAGTATTATATAATATTAGTATGATAGGTGAGGTAACCTTTTTAAGACTAGCTACTAGTCTTTTTCCTATACTCCAGTACCTTTCAACAGTATGCAACATTGAATGAAGCCTGCATATAAATCTCTCACGCTGCCAACGAGGCTGTATACAATGTTTACCTGTTTACCTGATACAGAATGTGTCGGCGAAGGGTGTGTCCATTCCCCCGGCTAGACGTCGTTAACGTGATGCTACACCCTCGCCTCTAATGTACACTATGATTATTGTGGCTATACAAAAATAGCATGAGGTGAATTTTAGGAAGTTTTTTTTAATTTTGCACTCAGGAACGTTTTTCTTTGTATAGAATAAAATTTACAACAAAAAAAATTGTAGCCACTTAGTATAGATGTTACGAACATAGATTCATATATTTAAATACGACAGAAGTGAGTAACAAGTCGAGTGCCCGTGTTAATGCGAGGTATCATCTAGTCTCATTATAAACGCTCATTGAGGCAAGACCATCTTGTAATCCTAATGGGGTCGCGTTTTCGTAGCCCTCACGCGCTACGACGCTACGGCGTAGTCAGAACTACGAAGATAAAAACATAATTCGCAGATGAAGTTTCATAAAAAAGTTGGTTTGGAAGTCACACAACCGTGAAACCTTTAACCGCTTAAATATTAATGCACTTCGGATAATGTCGCCTATAGCACGTAACATTTTTTTTTATATTGTGTAGGGTCACGAAGTGGGTCTTCTGTTCTGCCAAAGAAACTGCGGATAATAGTTTCGGCTTAATTTGTTGTCTCTGTCGCTCTTGCACATTTCCGAAAAGCGAGCAGGACAAAAAATAAACTTTTGTCGCAGTGTAGCTTGATGGTGATATTATACAGTTGGGCCTATCTGATGTTTATCTTGATCGTTATTACACATTGTTTAATATTGAATTATATACATTTCTATAGAACGTTAATGTTGATAGTTACGTGAAATTTCGTAATAGCATTTTTTCTAACAATCATAATTTCAGTTTCTATTCTTATTTTTAGAAGTTACTGTATCAGTCAAAGTTAAAAGGTTTTTATATTATGTTGGTCTACATAATATAAAAACCTTTACAGATTCTTATAAAACGTCAAGAAAAGAAGCTAGATGCATGGTCCCAAAAAGTGGGTCCTATGGAGAAGATTTATATACCTACATATTAATTAATCACGTAAACTATTAAAAAAATAGTATTTTACTAATGTCTAGGTTAGCGCCACCTCAATCATAACAATTTAATCATTATAACACATTATTTTATCTTCTACAAACCGGCCCGGCGAACTTCATACTGCACCATCATTCTTTTTTGTTACTTTTCCGATGTTTTAATAGTTATTCTGCTATTCGGGACTGAGACAAGTACAACCAATTAAAAACCATAAAAATCGATCCAGTCGTTCTCAAGTTATAAGTGTTCGAACAAACCCGACTTTGTTTTATATAGATGTAGTCATTTCGTAGTGACGCTGTTCGACTTCTGTCGTTTATCTCTGTGACGGTTGTGGGTTCGATATCCGCATTCCACACATTTCAATTCATGACATAACGTCGGTCCTGCGGCCGGAACCGTGTCGGCTCCGAACCGTGCAGAAACCGGAGCTGAACCGGCGTCGCTTAGTCCTGGCCGGCTTTCATACTGATTTAAATCCGAATTACATGGCGTTTGCTATTTGAGTTGATGCATTGAAGTTGTCGATTGTGTGTGGTCATCACTGAGGTCGGTTTACATTATTTTATAGCATTGATACACACATAGACAGACAGACATAGTTACTGAAGCGACTGACTCACTCAGACCCACTAAATAAATAAACTAGTACGTCTGCGAGTGCAACAAATCCTCAAAAGTCTCGTAGTAGTTGTAGTTAATTAATTGACTATTTATTTAATCACTAATAATGTTGATATTTCTTTCGATTTGCTCTAATCTATTTGATTTAATCTAAATCGAAATTTATTTTTATAAGAAAATTTAAAATAATTTGCGTTGAAATTTTGAAGAGAAATACTATCTTGACTTAGCTGACGTTTTCATCATTAAATCGTTATAGCGATTTTGATAAAGTACTTCTACAAAGATATAAACAAAACCGCGGGTTACAGTTTGTACTAAAAAGGTGCAAGAGCAAAAATAAACTCGTACAATTTTAACTCTCGCCTGCACACTCAACTTGGAAACCAAAGCTAAAACTAAGTTGTGCTTAAACAAAGCTCAGACTAAGTTGCCGTCCGCGTAACTTGTACGTATGCTGGTCAAGCGAGAGTCCGCTGTGACGCGTCCTTATTTCATTAGCGCGGACAGCCGCCTGCACTCCCAACTCAATTAACTGGCTTCAGACTCTCTCAGATCAAACGAAACTTCTTCCATTTGCGAATCGCTTAGCTAATAGTCGCATTTATGTGGCATTTTTAGTCTGTTACGTAGACGTAGACCTGTTACGTACTAACTCTAACTCACCGAAATGAAAAATTTGGAACGACCGAGAATAGAGGATATTTTTTTCGTGGTGCAATAAGGTGCGATCTGATGCTCTGTACATAGAGGGATATACTTATACTATCCATGTATAACAATTGTTTGCACCTTACCGCCCTAAAACCCACAAGGAAAGGTTCGGAATTTCAATCGAATTCGTTTTTGTTGAGTTAGTGTAGATCCTGTGTTTTTCAGTAAAAGCAATTCCTTTCTCACTTGGTCAGGTAAAGATAACATAAAGATACGTTTATTTCTCAAACATACGTGAATATAATTATACATAGTTGATGCACTTGTAAATGTATGTAGCAGAACAGCAGTGATCTGCTTTATATGATGTAATTGAACACATTCTAGATCGGAAGCAATATTAAATTGTTGCGAGTAGTCAAGTGCACTCGCCGTTTGAACGCAGCACCAAAATTAATGTTAGTACGAGTATCTTTTTTTTCTAAATATGTAATCAAAATCTGGTAGCAGATAATGGTTTCAACTTTAATGAGCATTTTATATATTCAAATTAGTTGAATAATTCAACCTTTGTTAGCCGACTAAATCCAGTCTTTTGTCCAGATTTAGAGCTCTAGTTACCCTAAAACCTAAATCAGCTAATCCACAACATACCACTTAAAATAAAGTTTAGCTTCTCCGTGTCCTAAAGTTAGTACCAACTTAAGTCTGACGTGTAATTACTACTTATTCCCGAAACATTACGGTTCGAATGTTACGGTGCAAACCTTTTAAAAGTGCCTCGTTAACGGTGGAGCATTTAAGTTGTCCAGTGTCCTCGAATTACGCCTAGGTGCGAAATCTTTTCTGAAGCACAAGTTTGCCATACCAGAAATTCGAAGACACGCCTTTTTAGAGTACCAATGTATTGTGGATTATAGCCTGATCCTTCTTATACGAGGACAAATTGTCTCTTTATATTAAACAAAACCACACAACATAATAACTTTTTCTTTGAAATTTCACATAAGAATTGTAAATCTAAGTTATCGAATTATTAGATTAGAACTTATACAACATGTTCAAGGATCGAGAACCGAACATCAATAACGCATTAGTGTGTAATAGTGGCAAGTTATCGTCCGCACAAACAGCAAGTCACTGCCGTCACTCTCGGCCGGTGTCGACGACCTCACGTCATTAATTATAACCAGAGGTGGCTGTGTTGTTTCAGTACCTACCTCGTTACTCTCGTAGTTAAAAAAATAACTTTAATTTTTTCACGGATCTCGTTAATGTCATAAATTATGGTGTTTGAGAAATAGGTAGCGTCCAAAAATGAATTTACTTGAATTGTAATGGGAATAAACTTGACTGAAATAATTATTGAGATTGGATCTTGAAAAAATTGTTTGAAAGAGATATTTACCTACGTTTTGAACACCAATGTTTATGATAAAAGATCTTTCAAGCATATAAATTACAACACGTGTTATACCTTTGAAATTCATTTCTACAATAAAAATCTACGATCCTTTGCCAAAGACACGAGACACATTGTTTTAGTAGGTATTTAGTATTTATTTTATATCTAGCAGACCTTGCAAACTTCGTACAGCCTTTTTTTAGTGATTTTTTCGATGTTTTAAATAGTTATTCGGCTATTCGTGATGGGGGACCAATATTAAAAAATCGATCCAGCCATTCGTGAGTTATAAATAGTATAACCATCCCGACTTTGTTTATATACTTAGAAAATATTTATTTACCGTTATGTATCATTTCACACGCGCCTCGACTCTTTGTTATAAGATTCCTTTTAATTTTTTATTCAAGTTCTATTTTTATCAACAGCGGGTAGCTAGTAATTAGCGATCGGAGCGATATTCCGCTGGCTAGTTCATTATGCACACTAACTCAATTACTGGGGCTAAGAGGAACAGCACTCATTAAATTATTTACTGAATGAAAAACTTTAATGAAAGCAGTTCATGTTGACACTGTTGGATGGTAACTTTACATGAAAGTACACAGATAATGTGAAACAAATTCAAGACCATGCAATTATAATCTGAGTTTTAATAAGGACTAACGGCTGATTTTTAATAATCTAATAGAATTTTGTCATTTTTTTTTAATATTTTTTTTATTAAGTAGTCGTTGATTAGTAATCAAGCTATACATATGGATTCATACTCCAACTATTGTTACTTACTCCAACTATAATTATGGACAAAAAATGGAGGGTAGGGTCGGACACAATATAGTTTGAAGAGTCTTATATGATTCATATTATGTTAATGGTACGACAACAGATTTAAAACCTATAACCTTAGTAATAAATTGGGATCATCACTATTATTACTTCATTGCCATCAATCCGGTTACCATCATCATTGGATCCTCTTAAAAGACCAGCACCAGATCTTCTGTGCAGTGTTTGTGCTGGGCCATCCCTGGGCAACAAATCGGTACCTTCAGTATCTAATAGGCAAAGATATGATCACTGTTATTGACCCATACAGTTTCAGGCAGTCTTTCAAAATTATTGTTCTGGATGCGATAATGTATAGCTTTAAAATTTGACTGACTATACTGTTTGACTAAATTCACTGTTATTAATTGTGGTAGTTAGTAATTAACGGTCGTGGGAGCGATAGCTCGTTCGTTACATACGCTAACTATGTTTACGCGCTCCAGATGGCCTGGAGCAGCGGGATCATTTAGTACCTACTAAAGCAGCCTGTTGACGCGTTTGCATTTTGCCTGGTAGTAAATTGCATTTCTAAGAGAATAGGGATGATAGAAATATGAGGTTGTATGCCGGTTATAGAGAAAATCTCCAAATAACGGTGTATAAGAAATTTTGTTGCGCCCTGAGCTGTCACTACCACTGCCAGCTAGGTTTACTGAATTCTCTTTATAGTGTCGTAGAAGTTTTCTTGATGAGATTTCAACTTTTATTTTAATAGGCCAACTAAATATATTCGTCTATTTACAATAACATTTGTGTTGTTATATTAATCTAGTATTTTTTTTTGCTTTCAGGTAAGCATCAACTTCGTAACTTAACACTAACTAAGCAAGTAAGACCTAAAACTTTTTTTCCCATCCAAAATTTTAATCTCGTATAAATTGTACTAAGTTAGTATTTGTCGCACGAGCGACTACAGAATGACAAAGTTCGTAGCGGTGGCTACGGTGACACGTAGCACTTTGCTACGCCGTAGTTTTTCGTAGCAACTTTCATGTTAGCTGAAAGCTTTGTGACAGAATTGCAACTAGTTTAAGGTGGATCTAATGTATGCAACGACAATACTTATGCACAGTAATATATTTATATGTACATTTATATAGTGTAATAATTTATGATTCGAAAAATTATATTGTTCAAAATAGGCAAGTGCCAATTAAATTTATTAATAATTATGAACGCAATTTTGTAAAATGATATCAGTTTAAACTAATAAGTAACACATTTTCAGGTAATTACTACATACAAAATCGTTTCACATTAAATAATTATTGTACATAAAATTATTAATTAGTTGGCATCAATTATTTATAATTTGAACTCGTGAAAACATTATCCCATTAAATTTGAATGATAATTCGATCAGTATAAAGGTCATTGAACTTGTTCTGATTTACGTCCTATTGATAGCAGCTAGTCCTAATGCCTTCGCTGTACGTTTGACTATAAAAAGCGTTGATCTTTTACGTTCGTAGTAAATTATCTTTTGTTTGATGGCGGGACGTTAGGGTTGGCGACGGAAAAAAAAGATATTATTTCTAATTATAGAAATTATTGTATTATAGTGATTAATTGACAAATCCTACATATAGAATAGAATAGTACTTGTACACCAAAAGATAATAGTTATTGTACACCAAAAGAAATGAAAACAGATACAATTAAAATTATAATTGTGAAAGTTGGTATGTTTGGATGTTAGTTGCTCAACCACGCAAAAATGGGTGAACGGATTTTGATGTAACTTGACAAGCAGATATTTAATTGTCTGAATAACACACAGGATACTTTTTACACCAGTATATCAATCCTAGGTCCACACAAATTAAGTCGCTGAAGAAGTTAGTATTTTATAAACTTTTACAAATTTTCAAATGATGAAATATTTGTATGACCTAAGAAAAGTTAGTCTGAATTTGAATGTGATTGTGTGGGATGTATGTTTTGATAATATGCCACCCACGATACTGGGGAAATACAGAGAACGGAGCAATTATTATTTCAAAATCTTTCTTTTTATTGTTGGAATTCAAAGAACTCCGTATTCCGTCTATTGAAATGTACATTGAGATAATTTTCCAAGCAAAATCAAAGTCTATTGAAAGTATTCAGCCAAACAAATTAACGACATATTTCAGCGGTTTTCATTTATGACTATAGAATTATCAATACATAAATAGGACGAGAGAAAAAAACTGACCGTCGTCCTAAAGATGATTTTTTGGGAATGCGTCCATCCCTTTCGTGTCCGAATGCAAACAAAGCGATTTAGGGAATGACTTTTGGAAGTAAGGGGGGAAGAGGAGGGCCTCCTCCCCACTTCAATCTCGTGGCGCACAATGGTGAGCCTGCTCTTCACTGTTACGATTTTGTTTTGTAGCAAATAAACAGGCTTTATTTATCTGGAATATACTTATTTGCCACTCGTTCCTGCTAACGTGTGGTTGTGTTATACATGTTAAATAAATGTATTTTTAATTGCTTGAGAAATTCTGTAAATAGGAAATATCTCTGTACCTAAGTTTTAAATAATTTACTTTTTAATATATTTAATTTGCTTAACTTGTATGATAGTGAAATACTTGTAAATTATAGGATTATGCAACGAGGGTACGAGGACGAAAAATAAATTTACTAGCATGATAGAACTCAATTTTATTGGGAAAGAAAGAACTGTGATTGTTGTCGCCTGAACTTGTTTTCCAGTACCTGACAACCCTGACTGCGAGACTGTTTACGAACCGCTTTAGAACACATTAAGTTGATGGTCGCGGACGAATGGCGGGTTTCATTTTACTATTTCTACACTGCAGAATCGATGCAGAAAGTCCACTGCTTAGAAAGTAGGTAAAAGAGGAAAATAAGTAAAACATAGACTTAGAAGAAGAGAAGAGGCTGTGTCCAGCAGTGGGACAATATATAGGCTGATAATGATGATGAGACTTAGAAGAGTAAAAAAAAATGAAGGTTTTTTCATTGTGATAATAATTAACCGGTCCACTTTTTTAAAGCTAATTTTAATATAAATAACTGCTACCCCCGTTATTGGATAGATAAATATAAACATCGACAATAGTACCTCGTTGTCTAAGGTACTTTCGTGGGCATTAGCGGTCTCACTTCTTTGTGTATCATGTAACTATTGAGAGCTGATACCACTATAAAAACAATATATTATACTGCGTTTGCTAACAAACTTACCTGGCATGTGGTAATTAAATCTCCAGTTTACTTCACATGCTTATATGTAAATCTGATTACATAGCAATAAAAGCACTTTTCCGTCGTTTTATTTCATGAGTCCGTACGTATGGACTATTATGGTTCGTTGCGTAATAACTGTTACTGTGAGTGCATTAGGACTATCCTTAATGGACGGCAAGTCTACCTGGTGATTAATGGCGGAATTTCATGTCAATGGTAAAAGGTGCGTTGTCTGTCGAGAGGCCTGAATTATAGCGGCTTTTAAATTTTCGTGATTTAAGCTTTATGGTACACTTGCTTTTCTCACGCGGTTTCATCCTTGTTTTGGTTAAAACGTAAATATAAAATTGTTTTTGTTTTTGACGGACTCTACCCGAGATCTTTCGGTACTAATCGGGCTTGATACCATACATTTTATCGATATGAAATATTTTTGGAGTAAGTACAGACAAGCAGTGAGTAAGAAAAACCAAAAAAGCTTACATTGCTGCAGATAAAAAAGAAAAATCAGAAAAAGCATTTTCAAAAACATTTGAAATTTTTAAATCAATTTTCTCAATGCATTTCTTTTATTCGCGGATATTCATAATACATCAAAAGATTTTGTCGTGAAACTTTGTTACCTCTGATCTAGCATATAATTTATGCGTGACGTTATTGAACCATAAATAATTCCTTTTTTTACTAACGTTAGATTGTATTACATGACTCTGTGCGATGCTTACGTCGCTTATTTAATAAACGTACCGTTTTATTCTTAAGAGTGACTTTGCTCGTATACTCTGTGAGAGAATTTAAATAAAAGACGGTAAGGTTTAAGTGCTCTCTCTACAAAAGCAAATTAAGTTTTATTTAATAAAAACCGTTTAAGCTCACTCGAGACTGAATTTCAAGCTTAAAAACAGTTCAGTTTGTCATTCACCTCTAGAGTCAGACACATTAAATGGAATAAATAGTTAATGTGTAACAATTAAGCACGCATAATGAGAATGTAAGTGTCAGCGACGAGTCCGTCTGTCTGGCCGTCGGTGTGTCCCGTGAGCGAAAACATTACCCTATCTAAATACTTGTCACGCTTTAATATTATTATGTGGACCTCGCCGCGTTTTGATCAACCGCAACTATCTATGGTCTCATAAAATTTAAACATGGAATTGTATTGCCATGCCCAGCAAGGTTATTTGAAATGATGACGCAACGTTTAGCTCTATAGAAGTATTGTAGAAAGTTAATTTTAGATGTATCCTTTCTTATAATTTAAATATTCATTACGTTATCGATCAAAACGCACAACACACTATAAATATCTACTCTATTCTAAGCAGAGGCTACACGTTCTCAATTTGAGCACCCTACCATTGTAAAATAAACCCTAGTTTACAAACTATGATCGATAGGGCCTGCACAGTCAGCGCTGCGGCGCCTCAGAATATTATATTGAAGCTAGCTCAAATATTTGCTCGGTGCTCGTCCCAAAACTTAATAACGGACAGACAAGATTCTTCTAAGCTCTGTTGTGAACTTGTTTTAGTTAAAAAGCGTTTTTGGCAGTTATGAAGTCTCTGAAATTGGGTTTTTGAAATTGGTTTTAGTCTATATTGAGTTTCGTATTAAACCTTTGAGATGAGCTGCGTTTAATAATAAATGATCGATTATAGTCACAGACTCGTGCCTAGAATATATCATTATTTTTTTATGTATGTATGTGTCGTAAGAAGTATTTAAATTAATTACTTAATTCAATTGAGTGTACAAAACTGGATTCATTATTCTGAATTGATGGCCTAAATTGGCACCATGATAACTCAGATAGTTGAAAGGTACCATGCAAACATGCAATTTCTTTAACAGTATCTAAAGTCAATAATAGCTTTAAAATACACCAGCGATCAATACTTGATGCACGAAACAATATTGAAATGCAGTGGCACTGAACATGATAACAACGATTTTATATCATTATGTCCATGTCAAGAAAAAAATACTTCTGTTGGAAACCTATTTAGTAGAAGGAAGAAATTGAACCTAAATAAATTAATGAAGTAAACAAACAAAACCCGCCAGTTAAAAGTAACCCCAATCCCTCGACGTAGCAGTTACCCGCTCACCTCAGTCAATGAAGTGTAAGACTACCCTCAGAACGCACCCTCTGCCCTCCGGGAGGGTTGTCGTCAAATTAGTGCCTGTTCTCTCCGGGAGGGCGCGCTGATACGTGAAATATTGTTATTAGGCAATATGTTCTGGTAGGCTACCTGAATAGTCCTGTTTTAGTGGGCTCGGGTGAGGGTAGGAAGTTTCGATCAGTTAGTCATCCGTGTTTGGTAGGGGGTGGTAGAATCACAGACACATTTCTGAATAAATCACTTTGTTTACTCAGATGAATAGTGATGCTTGAGTCATCTTCCCAGTCCTTTCCCCGTAGGGGATATAAATAAATCTTTGATAAATAGGCTGCTGCAATGTTGAACATAAAGACAAATCATTTTACGACCAAAACCTTCGAGAAACTTTCAAAGACATTGCGTTGTTGTGTAATTGATATTTTAATTTTATTTAAATGATTTTATTTCTTGTTTCCATGAGTTTTGAAAACTATTAAAAAAGGTTACTTCAGTCGATCCAAAAGTCACTTAGAAATCGCTAAGCCAAACTCTTCTTCGTTGAAGATAGCAAGAACTTTTTGTACTGCCAAGTCACATGGTAGCAGATGCGAAAGTTTACAAAGAATTCAGCTGACAAAATGGAACCTATACTAATTAAGTGTGTACATAAAACGTGTAAATTTTGCAAGGCAGTGATCAAAGGGAAGAAAGCTTTTCTAAAAATAGCAATTTACGTGTAGCAGCTCATAATAAAGATGTAAATTAATTTTACTTAAGTCATCAAAGAAAAGTGTATGCTTTTACAACATTACAATGAGTTTCCACTTAAAAAAGGTAAAGCTAATGTTATAAAAATAGGTGTTAAATGAAAAGCGTTATTCGTGGTATTTAAAGATTGCTCCGTTTAAATCGTCGTACTTCGCAACTAGTAAATCACTGGTCGTTCTGTTATTAAAAGGCAATAAAATCCTATAGTATTCCTTCATTTCTTATTTAGGAAGTTTATTTTCGTGCGGTAACTTTAACCTTTGTCCCGAAATACTTTGTTAGTCCAAGATTGCTACAGAGGGTATGGAAATAATTAAAATTGCGCGTTCTTTTAATGCCTACAGACGCCTGCAGCCTTCCTACGCAAATACAGGTGTAAAGATAAAACTAATTTCATTCCATTATTTTTCTTTCCCCAACTTATCTCTCTACTCCTTACCTCCATAAAATCTTAATTTTAATAAAAACGTACCATGAAAATTTTATGAATTTAATAAAAAAGATTAGTGAAATGAAATCGACGGCCTTCTCGGAAGAAATTAAATCTACAATCTACGTAATCGGATCAGTGGGATTACACCCTTATTGACCTAAAAGGTACGAGCCCACCAGATATTGTTTTATAATATTTTCGCATTTTTATAGACCGTATTAGATAGCGGCGATAATAAAATTAAGTTTTTTTTGGCAAACTTGAATGTTTTTAGAAATAATTCCTTTTAATTATAAAAACTTTCTTTATCGCTCCAGATCAATAGATCAACAAGGCCATTCAAGGTTTGTTATACAGGAGAACATGTTTGTCTCAGTCGCCTTTCGACAATGTATTGTTATTTCACGTCTTATATCACCTGCTTACAATTACTTATGCCATAATGAAACTTTAATACGAACGAAATAAAGTGATACAGACTAAAACCGATCTAACAAAAGTTATATACGAGTCGCTAGTATTGACTAGAAATATTGTTGTAATGCCAATATTTTTGTAACCCAACTCAATCAACGCCTCAACTTTGTAATGTTCCAATCGAGCTTGACCTTTCCTCTTTTCATTGGGAAACCTTGTGAATTCGCGTTTTGAGCAAACTTGTTTTTTCAGGTTTAAACAACTTTTGGTATTTTTAAGGTCGTTTGGTTTTTTGAAGGTGACGATAATTAGACATTTTGCGGTACGAGTTTTAAATGAAAATGTACCCAAATGAGTTGGGAATCGGACAGGCCTATGTCAACAGAGGACAATAAGGGGGTGAAAGCAACAATTATGCCATTATTGAATGCAGTGGTTATTATTTCAAAAACCTAAACCTTTGTGTCTTTACTTTCTACAATTTTTTTGTCTGCTGATCATGTGAAAATTTCGCCTGAATTCCCTTTCGAATCAGATTTCTCTATTTAACATAGAAATGGGAATTGATAATAATCCTTATAAATTTAGCATGCAACAAGAGCACACCGTCAATTTAGTGCTAAATTACTGTATTACTAACTCAATGGCGGCTATTCACGATAATGGTGCGTAATTAATCCATCAATACAGCCACAATCACTTCGATACACCTCAATTGCGTCGATGATCCCCTTCAAACACGCATTTATACCATCTAACGACTCAAAACTGATTGAAACATTACCCTATCCGCAAGCTCCGGGTATCTTTTTGAAGAAAGCGTGCAGCTCGCTCGAGTGGAAGGCGGTTCACGAAATAATTACACATGTATGCTATCCACTACCTCAACCCCTTTGTCCCATGGGGCTCCACTAAATAAGGGAGACAGAAGATCAGTTAACAACGCACGATAAAGTACGTAGGTGGGGGAAATTTCGACCAGATTGTAACCTGAAGACTTAGAATGCAGTACTGGTGTAAGACCATAGTCTAGGTTTACAATTACCTGCTTCAGTTTGGCACAAGATACCGGTGAAAGTTTTCCCATTGTGACTGAACCTATTGCACCTGTCTCCATGCTGGAACTCTCCCGTCGTGGTTAATGACAGCCCTCCCTTTCAGCTCGGAAGTGCGTGCTCATTATCGGAGACGACACGACATGAATTTGTATGAATTAAATGAGGTTCTTTTGTTATGTTACTGAATTAGTAACCATGTTTTACGATCGCTTCTCGTTATGTTTTAGAGTGAGCATCAGTTGTGAAAATAAATATATATTTAGAATTGATATTTTTCTGATCAACATGTTTTAAAATTCTGCACCAAGAGATCCAGCAATTGTCAACCCTGTTTTAGGTAGATTCCTTAACACTATCAAATCAGATTAGCTATAAACTGATTTTAAATTAAAATCCAAATACCTACTAGAATTTCTGTATTCCGCCGAAATATCAACTCAAATACGTATCGTGTTACAGCGCACACAGCTGCTCCTCTCGGGCGAACGTCCCCTTTAACTTTGGCACTGGGAGCGGCGTGTAATGCCGAATCGATTACTTACACTATCATGCGCTGCATATCTGTACACTGGGGCCTTTTAAATTCCCTTCAAACTTGCGTCGGTGTGGAAACTCCTTTATATTCCTTTCAGCTTCGAGTTTGCGCGGGTCATTTGTAAAGATGTTGTCTGGAGCGATTTTATGTTGATTTGGAAAGTTTGAGTTTAGTTTTAGATATGAAAGAGCTGGTTTTTAGTTAGAACTGCTTGAAAAGTTCAATTAATTAGCTAAGCTAGAAACATTTGCGTGCGTTTCGATATACGAAACATACAAATGAATGCCAACAATATATATAAGAAACCGAGATTTATTAACTAAAGTTTTCAAGCGTCTAAAATAAGTATTGTTCTTTTTAATTGTTGTACAGATTTGTTAATACACCTTTTTGCATTCAGTCTTTGCATCTATTTTTTACCAGCAAAGCCTATATCAACAAACAAATTAAGCCATTAATTCAAATCGGGCTGAAAACTTGCACTAATGATAGATTGTCCAGATAGTCCCGGGGGGAGATGGGGCGCAATCCATTAGATATTCAGGCCAGCACAAAACAATCCGCCATCACTCACCACACTATGGCAGGCGCGTAATGGCGCCGACACCAGCCTTGAATACGGGAACAGCTAAGTCTATGTGTTTGTTGTTTTTACTCATTTCTTTGATACAGTAAATCACTCTCATAACTCAGTTCTAGCGAAAAAATGTTTACGTCTTATGTTTTATTTCTCACGAATATCAATGTCAAAGGTATTCTTTTTCTTTCCACGAATAAAAGGCGGGACAATTGGGTCCCGATTGATTGTGTAACGCGTTATCTTCCGCCAATTGAGAACCAATTTTGATTAATGTTTTTTTTAATATCCAATCTAGGACACCATCACGTTTGATAGCATCAAAATTTAAAATTGATGTTATGTTTATTACTCTAGATTAAAGTTAAATCCTTAATTTCTCATAAATCACGAAACGTAGTCAAATTCTCATGTGCTTTCAACAATTTAATCGCAACTAAATCTCACACGTCTTGAAACTATCTTATAGTTTGTTGCATATTGCATGTGCGAGTGCATTTATTTCTACCACCAGTTATAAACTAGTCTCACAGTCAAGTGATACACAATTCATAGATCGGGATACGTCTAAAGTGCACTTATCGCCCCCTAGTGCAAGTCGTAACGACATCACGCGCTACTCGAATGCTGCCGAGTCGGCGACGATTATCAATCGAGTCGTGACTCGACTTGGAAGCCGCGATTGTTATTGTTTATAGCTCTAGACTATGTATATTGTAATAAAGCTTACGCAGTAAGAAAACTAGTACTAGAAAAGGATGGGGATTTATTTAGTTAGGTACTAATACATTAACTGGAGGTTATTTATTTTCACAATACTATATAGGTACGTCATCTTATCCTTACATTGACTGTTGACTGATGAAAATATAGTTGATATGAACTAATCATAATTTAATGTCCGTATTTTCCTTTCCTTCAATTGTCGTATCGTAGAATTTAGAACAAAATTGTATAAATAATAATAATATTGTTTATACTTAATTAAGATTTTATTTGTATTGTTTAATTTTTTTTTTAATTTTATTGTAGTGTATTAATTATATTGTACTAATTAGAGCCCTCTAAATTTGCAACGCCTGGAAAAGGTGCTAGGCTGGACATTATTATGTTATATTTAAGAACTTGTAACCCTAGTGTGCAAATAAATATTTTGAGTTTGAGTTTGAGTTAGAATTTGATCATGTTAAAAACGTGACTTTTGCAATTTGAATTTAAATTTAAAACGAACTTGGTAGTTAATCTTTTTGAAACCAGGGTAATGATGTCCTGGTTTTATACTCTTTTTTTAACCAAAATTTCAAATGGCTTCTACAGTTTAATCATAGATAGAATTGTATCAGAGTTAATTTGTCATCTGTTACTAAGGATTATAATATCTTGAGTCTATCTCATGGCAGACAGACAGTTTATCCGTACTAATTGGCTGCCTCTAATAATCCTGATGCAGACAAATGATAAGTAAGCCTTCTAAGCAACTGAGCCATCAACGTGCCTTTAAGATATTCTCAACGTGCTGTATTTCTACAACATTCGCGCATGTTACGTATGACATCATAACTTATATATCAAATTTAATCTAGAGTGATATCAAAACATGATATGACATAAACTTTATCGGTCATTTGAGCATATTAAACTCTAGTACAGTCATCAAATTATGAATCACTCGCTATCTAGATTGAATGTCTCCAGTGCCTACGATTATACTAAGATCTATCTGATATATGTAAGTATCAGTTTGGTAAAATTCTAGAATGGATAGACTCATTAATATAAAGTATTAAAGTACCAGTTGTTTCCTACGGCTTCGCCCGGATCCGGAGGAGACTTCATCACGCGACTTCCTATTATAATACTCTTCACATTTAAGTTTATCTCCACACTAAATTTCATTGAAACCGGATCGGTCGTTTTAGCGTAGAAGCGTTACAAATAGACACTTTCTCATTTATTATATTCGATACAAAATAAACCAACTAACCAAAATGGCATGTATGTTTCGGGCTTAAATCTTTCTTTACTATACATACTATACATTTAAAAAAAAAAGTAGAAGAGAAGTACTACATAAATTGAAACTATACATTTCAGTATAATATGTATCATTCTTCTCAAGATAAATTATGTTGCCATATTTTATGAAAACTTTACATAATCAGTTTTTGCGCGACCTCTTTCAAGCCTCCGTATATTTTTATACGCACAAGCATAAAATTATTCACGAGTGTTTTATTGTATGACACTGAGCCGTTTGGCAGATTATCGGCTTTGATAGCCGCTCGCTGAACAAGCGGCTTTATTTACGTTCGACCTATATGAGCGCGCGCAAAAACTAACGTAGCAGTTTCAGCATATTGATATTGTGAGACGACTCTATTGGATGAAGAGAGGTTGATTAATGGATATACATAAAAAATATTATTTCGCTAGCTGTCCGGAGGAAATACTTAACGTACCTATAAATGTCTCCAAATCCATCTGTCTCCGTACCATCTAAATCTGTTCAGGGGGGTTAGACAAGTGGCAAAAACGCTAGTAGAATAGAAAACAAAATGTATGAGAATGACAGATAACTAGTCGTGAAATGAAGGTCATTCCCATACATTTTGTTTTCTAGGGTTTTACTGTGAAAGTAACTCATATTCATTTAGAAGATAAGTTAGGTTTAGGATTATAGTTTTTGTTTAATGGTGTTTATATTTTCATTATAAATATTGTACGAACACAACCTACGCATTTTACCCTTTTAAAAATTAACAAGTTACTCATATTATAAAAACATTAAACCATAGGGTTACAGTACTCCCGGTATTTCGCTACGCATCAAATATTCAGCGGTTGTGTACAATGCGGTAACATATTTTGTGCGTCCCATTATGCGAAGCTAGTGTATGCCTAGCTTTATTTAGCGCTTGTACTAGGACTTGATATATTATTCAACTAGCTTCTGCCCGCGACTTCGTCCGCGTGGAATAGTGGTGCTCCGCTCCTATTGGTTTTAGCGTGATGAAATATAGCCTTCTTCAATAAATGGGCTATTTAACACTGAAAGAATTTTCAAATCGGATCAGTAGTTCCTGAGATTAGTAGCGTACGCAAAAAAAGTAACTTTTCTGGTTGATTTCTTACACCTTGTGTCCGAAAAACCCAAATATCTTACGGAACCCAATTTTTTCCAAAATAAAATTTAGCCTATTTTACTCGTGGATCATGTAGCTTTCGAATGGTGAAAGAATTTTTAAAATCGGTCATGTAGTTTTTGAGCCTATTCATTACAAACAAAGTTTTCCTCTTTATAATATTAGTGTAGATACTTTGTAGTCTTTGTCGTTTAAGTAATTTAAATATACCCAACAAATTGGACGTACTGTCCAACTTGTTCATTACTCAAAAACTTTGTATTTGTTATATAAAAAAGACCATTAAGAACTCAGTAAATAATGGAACAAAAAACAATTTAATGGCAATTAAACATAAAACTGTCATTGTGTATTAGTTAATATAAATACTGTCTCAAAAGATGTTTTTTGTCTACGAGTGATTTACGAGGCGCCGTCGGTCTAGACAGTGTGTAGTGATCACCTTGACTCCGAGCTCCTGTGCCAAATGTTCACCGATAATACCCTTTGACGAAGGACACTTTGACTTAGTCTGCCTCTTAGTCTAGCTAAAAGCTTTTGGAGAATTTCATGACGTATCAATATGAACATAAGTCAATTTACCAAACAGAATAATGATCTACCCTTTGTTAGTTGTTTTCGGAAATTTTATTCTCACAGGTTAAATACTTTTTATTGCATGCCCTAAAAAATAAATGGCACAAGTCCACATTAAGAGAAGTTCTCAACTCCCATCTCAGAAATGCTTCTAAATTTAAATAAAACTAAGCCAATTTAAGACCGTCGCTGCGTCGTTTGGGCGTATCGCAAAGTTTCAGCGCGCCATAAGGAAACATCCCCCCTAACATCCCCTATTACTGGCAATCTGTATATTTGTCCCTGGGGGCACGTTCGCCGTATATATCAGGTGGTTGCGTCTGTAGCTGTCTGGCCTGGCCGGTCTAGACGCCTCGTGTGATATTAATAACACTAACTGGTCTCGACTTGGACGGTTGAACTCTCTGCGTGAGCTGCTCCGACGCGATTGAGAGTTTAATAACACTTACACTTTGTGTTGTCTCACTTTGTAATAGATACTTGATATGATCCGTGTGATAAGTGTATTTAGTTGTTCATTTCAGACTGTCAAATATTTGTTTTTATTGTCAAGTTAGTGTAGCTAAGTTCTAATGTTCACAAACTATGTTTCCATGTAAACAGCAGCACTTTGCCATTATAAATCACAGTTGTGTGTAGTTATTTACTTTGCTAACATGAACTAAAACTGCCATCGCTTCAGGCGACTTTAATTCGAGCTCGAAATAAACTGCGGTGTGCACAGTAACAAGCCGGGTGCACACCGTCCGGTCCGCGGCCGGGGCTTGAATTATTGATTACCGCGATACAGCTCACGTGGCTAGCCGGGACGTCACTCCTAATATTGCGCCAAAATTCTCCGCTTGTGTATATGCGGCGCTATATGGCTCAGCCGGCGTTCCATGGATATTCGCTGTTTAATTTTTAAATTAATAAATACTTTGTAGTAGGTATGTAGCCGGCCAGCAATCGAGGAATTGTTTAAACTGTTTTTTCAACGCTTTGACTGAAATCGCCGCCTGTTTCAATTGGAATTTATTCTCGACAAATTTCAAATGTTGGTTTGCTTTAACTATTTTTATTTTGTAAAATAGAAAAATGCAATAATCATGGCAAATCAAAGCGCTCAGTTATTCGCTGCAGGCTACGTGGGCTTAAAACGAATTGGCGTATGAATTCGTTTGAAACATTCCGTGTAGCAAACAGAAATATTCCCATGGCAACACAAAGTGAAACTATTTGCTTTCATCAAGGTTCGCCGGTGACCTTTACGTGTGACGGCAGGTGTTGTTTGTTCAATAAATAATATATGCCTAATCGATGGTGAATGGCAGCCTTTGAAATAAGCTGTTCCGTGTGTAGGCATTGTACAGTTAGACAACTGGGCGGAATGCTTCTCACCCGCCCGCATACCGCCTCAGTGTCCTTTATCGTCTTGGTATCATACAAAGTGACGTCACAGACACCAATCGGTTCTCATGATAGACAAGTACTTAGTAAATTAATTATTAATACTAGTAAGCTGTATTACATAACAAATGTTTGAATACTACGCCGTAGCAGTGCAGACATTTCGTAGCCCGTGACGCACAATGGTGTAATTTATCATTTGTGTTTATTATTCGTGTTATCAGTTACTGTAGAAACTTTCGTCCTCATTAATTATGCAATAAATAAGATTTTATTTAAAAACTACTGGGATTTGTCCTTAAAAATATGGTAGAAATGTAAATATTAAAATATTAATAAACACTTCAAAATGTTAATAAAAAAGTTGTATATTTGTGTTGGAGCCATGACATTTGAAGGCCTCTCAACAACTTTGAAGTCTTATATAACAAATAGCGGCACATTTGGCCTTTGTGACGAACTTGTGGGACCCTATTCACGTGAGGGTCGGTTACATCGCTCGTGGGCGTAACAATCACTACCACAACCTTTAGACTGATCCGGTGTGGGGCGGTGTGGGTAAGATTTTTGAAACCTAAAATATTTTAAAGAGCAACTTATTATAGATTTTAAATTACAAGAAAAGATTCATTGATAGCTTTTCCTCACGGTTTCACTCGCATCCGATACTTCATGAACCCGGATAAAAAAATATCATGGACAGTCAGTCTTCATCATCATCAGCCCGGGTCGGCCCACTGCTGGACTTAAGCCTCTCCAATGGCTCGCCACTGAGCTCCATCCTCAGCCTTCCTCCTCTAACGAATTAGACCCGCTGCCTTACGAATATTATCGCCCCACCATACCAAATTTTCGTGAAAGCGTAACAAACAAAAAATCAGATTGTGGGATGTTCGAATGAGTTACCGCGCCCCTGGAACAGGCTGAGGAAGGAACATGGATAGGTTTTAGTCAGTAAGAGTCTGACATTCCCACCCGCCCCTCCGCGGCGGGAGAGATCATTTGATGATATCTCATTCGAAAAAAAAAGACTGACATACAGTGTTACTATTTTATAATATTTAGTATGGATAGGTAGTGATTGCAGGGATTGCTATGGGTTCATTCTATAGCATGATAAAATAAAACCGGTCACGTGGAATGTGCACACAACATATTACGAACACTGCGTATGCAGAGGCGACGGCGCGTGACGCGCTGGAACAATGTTCCTACACAGTTTGCACTGTAATATAATACTGAGGCAGGCAAAATAAATGAAAAGCTCCTCTTATTTTCATCAACATCATTTTCTGACGATTTACAGACGAGCCTCAAAATCTGTCATCGGATATTTCATTCTCTATGTCGACCTCTCCCCCGCTGCCCGTATATCATTGCGAACAAAAAGTTTTATTAACTGTAATAGTGATTAAATGTTGATGTAAAAGTTAAGTCTTGTCAACAACCTCGAGGTTTACCGTGTCATGGCGGTCACAAGTCAATTGAACTGCTTACAAGGCTGCACGCCCTGGCAACTCGCCGAATAAGAATATCATAGCCAAGTTTACGACCTCGTAATAATCGCATAGCGACGCCAATCTCCAGGATGTTGCGTCATGGATGACGTCAACGGCACGTCACGATATGTGGCTCAAGGGTGGCACTAGGCTGTTCTATTTTAAGGTTTGACAATAAATACAGGACTAGCTAAGTTGCAAGCGTTTCGTATAGAATCTCTTTCAACAATTGTTAACGCATAAGCGATTTTGGAAAACGATAAGTTGGTGGCTAATTTGACAGGACTGAGTCGATCGCTCGATTCTCAATGTCTTTAGAAAAAAAAAAAACTACATATACTTTAGCCTATGGCGAGCTTAGCTATAGTTCAAAAACTTCGCCATCGTTTCGTCAGCGCTTGTCACAACTGTAACTTGGCTGCGAGTTTTATATTTGTATCTTCTGAGCACGTGACTTAACGGTGATAAATGTTATCACCATACATTTGATTAGCTTTCTAATAGCGATATCGATTGTTGATTAACAACTTGCCTAGCCTGCTGAAGTATTATAGTGGTTGATAGTTTCTAATCACTGAAAATAGTATTGCAAACAGAAAGGTAGATAATATTCCAATACTAAACATAATATTGTTTAATAATGACACTGCAGCATCCCAATGAATATTTAATTGAACTGTTGGAAATTGGTCTGTCTAAATAATTGCCTTTGAGTATAATAATAATCTAGTTTAGCGCTTGTTTCACCACATATGATTATGTTGCTGTTAAAATAACTTACTACCCTCACCGACCTCATAGAATAGTTTTTTTCAATTCAATTCAATTTCATTTATTTCAATCAATTCCAGATCATAAACATCATAGTAGGTTTGTGTCTTTATTCGTTAATTGTTAGTAATATCTACACATTTATTACAAAGTAAATTTCTGTCTCTTTTCATAATAATCAAAAGCAAAATAATGCATATTTTAATTAGACTTATATGTATAATCAAAAATGCTTCGTTTGGGCAAGGTGCTAATAATTAAGTTATATCACAATAGAAGCAACCCTGCTGTGAAGTTATTGCTTACATTGACAGAGGGTGTTCACCTTGCGGATTACAATGCAAATGAAAAGACACAATTACTGCTATTATATTGTATTATTTATATTCTTGCACAGTTTTATGTTCTGAAATTAGTTTAATTATATTAAAATACCAATACAATTTAGTAATGTACTTCATTATCACGGATGCTAAAACATAATTACTTTTAATGCTTAGATTAATCAACTCACAATGAACGTGTCTTTGGCATATTAACAATAAAAAAAAATATTTTGCGACGGTTTTCAATATTTACACATCGATTAACGTGTGAGTCTAGTTTAAATAACATACAATTAATGTATGTATAACACGTTTGTAAATCCCTACAAACAAACAGTACGCAAGACGTTACAAAAACACAAACTTGATTATTCCCGACATATTTCAGTGCGCTCCTAAATATTTATGTTCTGTTCGTAAATAATTGAAACATCATCCCGCGTCACTCAGCTCCCTCCATTAACAAACAATCAAAACATACAATGGTGATAGTTTGTTTTTATAAAATCCCGGAGTAGTCCCGTGGTAGCGTACGCACTGTTATTTCGGAGGGTGGGCGAGGGTTGGGGACGGATAACTTTAGTTTCGAAACCAGCTTTGTTGCTGCGGCTTCGCTTGGGGTTTTTTGTCGTGTGTTTTGGATTTTTTGTGTCTGACCAAACTTTTTTATTGCTTTAAACTTTTATGTGATTCAAAGTTAGGGTATGCTGGTTAGGGCTGACTAAATTTCGGCTTTACTGGGAAAATATGAAACAACTACCTTTTGCCCGCTATGTTTGCCTAATTTCGTCTAAATCTATTCAGTAGTTTTTGCCTGAAAGAGTCACAAACATACATATCGCTGGCCCCGGGCAATAAAGCGGTAATATACAAAATCGAATTTTACAGGAAAAATAAAAGAAGCAAATTTGTTTATAGTGCAGCGTACAGTGATCCAACACAGGCGTTCAAAATGTCAAATGAAAGCTAATTTTTTTACCAATATAACCTTTTAAAAATAATTGTTATGGTATAAATATTTAATGAAATAACTGAAAAAAAATATAATACAAATTATAGACGATACTGTTTCAATTGCAACATCATTAATGACTTTATAAACACACCGACCACTGATATTCAAGAATGTAAGAAAATAATACGACGTAATTTCCACTTTAGATCTCGAGCGTACCAGCCGATTACCACCTTCTTCACGGAAATTTTGTAGCCAAATCTTAGCTGTATCATCCACTATCGCTATTTTATTTTAATACGTTTGTTTCCAAAAAACGCGGTTAAATTTATTACTGTTATTCTTTGTTTAGAAATTAAGTGTAAAGATGTTCACCGGTTTTTTGTGTAATGTTTCTTAGAGTAACGCAATAATACATAACTTAGTCGTAAGAGAATTTTCCATGCAATAAAGCTGTTATTGTAATTTACTCTAGAGAAATATTATTTTAAAAATCTGAAAAAAATAAGAGTGATAGATTGATACTCAGAGATGCTAAAAATCAAATAACATTAAAAAGGGCGTAACCGGTGTTTACC
Organism: Pyrrhia umbra; assembly: GCA_963891755.1. Classification (NCBI taxonomy): domain Eukaryota; kingdom Metazoa; phylum Arthropoda; class Insecta; order Lepidoptera; family Noctuidae; genus Pyrrhia; species Pyrrhia umbra. The sequence continues at coordinate 928,478 of OY982934.1, read as the reverse complement.
GCTATATTGCCCGGGGCCAGCGATATATCCTAGCAAACTTTCGCATTTTTAATATTAGTAGGATTGTTAGACAAATTAGTAAATCAATAAACAGATAGATAAATCAATCCCGCACAATGATGAACATAATTATCAAACATTCCTTTAGGTCTACGCCGTAGCAGCGTAGAGGTCGTAGGCATTGCGTAGCACATACCTAAAGATGTTAACCGTAAATTGAAGTTGGTTAATTTGAATGACTTTGCGATTTGTAATAAATATTGCACAGACTTTTTTTATTAAATTATTTTTTTCTAATCTTGAAATATACCCAGTATTACGTATAAGACACACATTTGCATAAAATATAAGTAAACATTTATTCATTGCTGAATGAAATAAATGAGTACAAATTTCATTTATATCGGTCCAGTAGTTTTGGCGTGAAAGTGTAACAGACAGACAGACAGAGTTACTTTCGCATTTATAATATTAGTAAGGATTTACTATAATTCTGATGGAACATTTCTTTAGAAATAAAATTAATCAACGTCAATATTCTTGAAAGCTGTCCTGGGATTGTAAAGTTAATAAAAAGCATAAGCAAAAGCTCAGTATGAAATTGAAAGAAAAAAATATCTTTTTACGTTAGGCGAGTACAGTTATTTAATATCTATATTAAATTGTGCATTTTGATGGCTGTATGTTCTATCGCACACATAATTTTTTTAATAAAAAATCGTAAATCATTTTTGAGATTTCACTTTGAGACAGATGAATCCTACTCATATTAAAAAATGCGTCTGTTTGTGTGGATAGATGTATGTTACTCTTTCACATATAAACATAGCTTAGCTCGTGGCTAAGTAACAGCCGCACGGGTCGACCGTTCTAGGTTAAGCTACGCTTGGCGCGGTCGGTCCGCGGATGAGTGACCATCTATGTCATTGCGAGACTCATCCATGCCTCGGAAAACACAATAAGCCGTTGGTCCCGGCTGTCATTTGTAGATCTTTGACAGTCGTTACGGGTACTCAGAAGCCAGAAAGTCTGACAACCAGTCTTACCAAGGGGTATCGTGTTACTCGGTAACTGGGTTGTGGAGGTCAGAAAGGCAGTCGTTCCATGTAAAACACTGGTACTCAGCTGCATCTGGTTTAGACTGGAAGCCGACCCCAACATAGTTGGGAAAACGTTAGGCAGTTTAATTATATTAATTGCATTAAGACATAGGCTTCTTTTTATCCGGGTACGCGAAGTACCTAGTTCTCTCAGGATGCGGGTCAAAACGCGGGAAACAACTGGTTTTGAATATAGCCTTATTTGAGGGCAATTTTATCTAAATCCATGATTTTAAACCAAAGGTCATTTCGACCCGGGAACAGTTATTTCGGACGCAGGTCGCTCGGGAACGAGCTTGGCATTTGTCGCAGTGAAGGTATTTTGAAAATCTTTTTATACTAAATTAAGGTTATATTTAGGAATTGACAGATAAGGTCAAATATTTATTCGAAGTGGAATGAATAAAAAATGTATGTTAATAAAAAAAATATTAGCTGTGAAGACATGGCTTGCATTCATATTCGCATATTATGTCGTTCCCCGCATCGCAATATATTCTGGGGAACCTCGTTAATATCACTATCTATTAAAATAAATGTAAATTGCTCACTTAAATCCTAATAACTTTTCCGATGACTGCCTAATGGACATTTCCATACATGTCATTTTTACTCATGCACATGAAATCTCTTAATTAATGCATAGCCGCGCGCCAGACGGGAATAGACACCAATTTGCTACCGCTACTGCTACGCGTACGTGCTACGTGGCTACGCCGTAGGGGCTACGAGAGCTACGCATTTGTAGCGATGATTTATGACTCGGCTATGCCGTGCGAGCAATCCTTGGAGGCTGTATATTTTATTGTAGATATAATATAAAGGTTTCACAAAGGAAACGTAACGACTTGTATATAAGAAAAGAAGGTTCTAGGAATACGATAAAAATGTTTCCTTATAAAAAAATAAGGTTTTTAGTTGCGTTATAATTGATTGTGTTTTGTACTTTCACAGTATATTTAATTTTTTCGTTATATTTAATAATTGTTTCGTATTATGTTTTATTCGAAATCATTTTGAAATTCAGTGTTTCTGTTACAGATAATTGAACTCGCTCAGTGAAGTTATTTCGGTAAGTTTCTAATTTTTGTCTTCCCTTTCAGAAATACTTTCATTGAATTCCTACGAATTATAATAGAATTTAAAGACAAATAAATTATAGCTTTAAAGTTAAAAGAAACTGTATTAGCTCTTGCAATCTTTTTCTCTTGGATAAATTTGTTCCCGAAAACAATTTAACTTTGGCCGTGACACGTGGAGCGTGCCGGTGTTGTCGATCACCCCTCTCTAGGCTCCGGAGGGAGGCAGGAGCCTACGGTGTTCAGTTACAGCTTCCAATAACTGTTGTATCTTATCGATAAGTGTTAATTTTAAGCCAATTATGGTAGGGGAGCCCACGATGCTAAATGGGGATTTACTCGAGCGTCATAGAGATCTATTGGGATGCAAAGCTTAGATGATAAGAAGAAAAAAATGTTATATAATGTATCGTTTTCATCGGTGGGGGGAGCAGCTATAGATTTTCAAAAATGTAAAAAAAATCTGTTGCATGGACATAATCGAGCGCGTCAGATATTGATAGCATCAATGTCCTACGTATTTTTAAGAATGTATGTATGTTAATCTGATCGTTTGCATGATGGGGGTGGTCGTACGTAAGGGTTGAAAATGAAAAAAAAAATAATTTAATCGAGCGCGTCAGATTTTCTAAGGGGGTGTTAAGTGAACCTAAAAAAACGCTCTCAATCAATAATCTGACGATTTCGATGTGACGCAAACTCGTGGCCATTATTATAATGTGCAAAAAAAAAACGCCATTTTGAAATACTCGAGCGCGTCAGATTAAGATATATATGGTTCATCTTTATGTCCTAGACGTGCTGTCTCATAATCTGACGATTATCTAGAGGGATTCGCCTAATCTGACAAAAAAACATTTTTATACAAACCATTGGACTTAATTAATTGAAAAGCTCAGGAAATAGCATGCAAATAAAAACGTGTACGTTTGTTAAGTAGAATACTACAAGTATTCTCGTATTTATAAGAAAATATTTTTTTTTAAAAGCTCAAAAAATATTTTTTTTTATAATTAATTGGTTAATTAATCATCATCTTCATCAGTAGAATCATCTTCATCTTTTTCGTGCTCGAACAAAAAAAAACGTAAACGAAAAGCCAAAACGTTGGAAATACTGTTAATAATATTATGCCACGAACGAGTCTGTTCTGTGTCATCAGCTGTGAAGGCGTCATAGCAACCGAAACCAGAGTAGGGACGGAGTGAGATAGTAATAGATAGAGAAAGAGTGAGAGAGGAATTGAAACGCGGAGAGGATAATCATCATCACGCAGCTGCACGCATTAAACTTTATCGACGAATTTTTGTTACTTCGGCTTGTGGAAATGGTCAGATTATATATTTTTCGTTATCCTTGAATAATTTACTACAAAATAAAAAAAAATTCAGCCACGCTCGAGAATGTCGAGATGACGTTTTTTTTTTACAACTTTTCCGCCCTCCCCTTTCTTTGCGTCACTCTCAAATTGTCAGATTAGTGGAATATAAACTTTTTAGCATGTAATTAACTCACCCTACCTTAATCTGACGCGCTCGAGATTGTCTGATGATCGATTTTTTTTTACTAATCTGATCCTTTATCCTCGACGCGCGTCCTTATATATGGGGCTCATATTTGGTGGAGGTACTCAAACGGGTACAAGGTATCCCCCTGTATATTAATCTGCCGCGCTTTAGTAAATCCCGAAATCCCTACTAGGGCTCCCCTACCATTATTCATAAATTTGGTGTGACGCTGAAGGTTGATATTTTCTGCCTTGGGAATGCTCCAATGTTATACTGCTTCTGCAGTATTGAAAATAACCAATAATTGGTATTAATTTAAAGATAAAGTTTATTATTTTAAATGTGCAGATTTTCTTACTAGAGATAGAATTTTGACATAAGATCCATACAAATAACGTCAAAAACCTATCTCTGGTAAGCAAATTATGGGACAGACAGGTTATTGAAACCAGCCGTTAGTCTGTCATCATTATCATCATCAGCCTAAATATTGTCCTACTGCTGGGCACAGGCCTCTTCTCATACGGAGAAGGCATGAGCATTGATCACCACGCTTGCTCGAGGCGGATTGGCCGTTAGTCTGTGCTATCCTCTATTTTGGAGATAGCCACAGCAAAAACTCAGTGTTAAAATTCAGTGAATAATATTTATTATAACCCATAAAGTGTATCATAATAAAACTCCCCTCCGCGGGTTTATTACTCTATGAATAATTCCTTTTATTTTGCACCTTTGATGTCACCGCCGCGATCATTACGAGCTTAATAAATAAAACATGCATCTTCTGTCTCTTTCATAATTATATCGGCGCGTGTTTATGTTACATTTGCACTTTGTAATTAGAATGTTCTTTGAGAGTAACATTGAAGAGAATTGAGTTTGTACTACAATTGCCGGGAATTTCCTCACCTTACCTATGTAGGTAAAGTTACCCTTTACCCTTTGAAGTGTACTGAAACTTTGCTTCAGTTACGATGTTTCAGAGGCTACATATGTAGATCTCTTATCAGTTATTATCATTAATTGCGCCATATAGTGAGAACATAACGAAATACAACAGAGGAGGAGCTCATGGCTAAGTAACAGCCGCACGGTTCGACCGATCACAGGTTAAGCTGCGTTTGGCGCGGTCGATCCGTGGATGGGTAACTATATATGTCATATCGAGGCCCTCCGTGCCTCGGAAAGCACGTTAAGCCGTAGGTCCCGGTTGTTGCTGTTGGTTACGGGTAGTCAGGAGCCCGACAACCAGTCCTCATGGTAAGACTGGTTGTCAGACTTTCTGGCTGGGTACCCTATTACCCGGTAACTGTGTTGTGGAGGTCAGATAGACAGTCGCTCCATGTAAAACACTGGTACTTTGCTGCATCCGGTTTGACTGGAAGCTGACCCCAATATATGGGACTTAAAAACAGTAGCAAAATTTGGACATTCTACGTATATATCTTATGGTCGTACTTACCTTTCGGTGAAAATAGCTATATTATTATGTCAGCTTTTCTCATAGTTATGATTGTTATTACTTTCGCCATTAAGCGTGAATACAATGGTATCGAAGTATCGGAATAAACTTTCCTCGTAGTTACGTGTGTACATAAATAATTCTAGTAACAGCTGTTAGTCGTTGGTACATTTTTATTCCCCCGCAATGAACCCGCCATTACGTGCCATGTTTGTCACATTTTGTGTCGTTCTCATAACATGTGGCTCCCTAACTGAATTTGTGTATAGTACAGTATCATTTTATGTATATAGCCTATTTTTTTAAATCCTCACTAATGTTAAAAATGCGAAAGTGAGTTTGTTTCTTTTTCTCGGTAAAATGGATTAACCTTTAGGTTGTTTGGTACGGAGATAGGTAGGATCCCGAAGATGGTTATAGGCTATTACTTGTTATCCAGTTGCATTAAGTAGTTCCCTTGGGTTCCCTTGGGACGCGGGTGAAACCGCGGGAAACAGCTAGCAGTAAATATTTATTCAATGTTGGTAACTATTAAAACACGTTGTAACTGAAATATTGAGGCGAGCCTGAGCTATCATTATTTATGTGCGTAGACAATATTTTCTCGAAGACATTTGATTAAACTTAATTCATCTTTTGGGCAGTCGTGTAAAAAACGATTTTGTTCCTCGTACAGTCCAATTTACTCAAAAGGTAGAATTCAAGTAAATTCTTAATCAATCAAAGTATTACGAAACACCTCTATAGATTGTTCTGATAAAATGAAATGCTACATCTTCAATTCAAACCTGATCAATCATCCTACAACCACATGGGATTTACACGCTTTACCTCACTTTTACAACTATCTACCTTATACATGTAGTTATAAGGTTAAAATTCCACCCGGTAATAGTTGCAATATATCCTTGTAGACTTAAGCGGCCTTTAGAAAGGTGTGTTCGAAAGGGACAAAAGATAGATGATAGGTTGTTCAATTTAAAGACGCGATGAAACTCTAGAGGGATTATGTGGAGATAGGGTGGTACATCTTTGTGTAACCGTTTGAAACGGACAATGATATATCTAGTTGTTGGTGAAATGTCTTGTATTACTACTCTGTGTTTATGCACTAATATTTTGATGTTTTCTAAGAGTGAGATCCCACGTCATCGCTGAGTTTTGGTCTTAACTTGATACGAGATCATAGGACGCCTTTTCCTTATATATGGAAATTCAACATAATAAAACAAATAAAAATGCAACTTAAAATAGCCACTGAATTATCGTAACAGATAAAAAAACAAAGTGAATCCGGGCGACGAACAGTACACACATTTAACTGACGTGTTTGTTTGTTTAACGTCGCGCCTACTGACTCGCCTCGGCCGCTTATTTATTTATTTGCCAGCACGTGTTGACGTTTGGTAAGGTCCATCACTACAGATTAATTTAAAATGCATTGAGGATTAATTGTTGAGGCGATTACTAAAGAGGTTTTTTTTGGTTTTGAAGTCATAAATAGACTAATATTAATGCTATGTAAAATGTATGTATGTTTTTTATATATTTTTAAATGTTTCTATTTTTTTTCTCTTGTTGTTAAAAATATTTTAAAATGTAACATAATATATAAAAGAAATAAATAAACGGAATGCTATGTAGAATTGTGTAATTTAACGGATACTTTAAGTATAATAATATATTTTTACACAATTAGTTTCACCTATAGGCGTAATTTTAATATAACTGTAACTATAATATTTTCCAAATTCTTAACTGTGAAAATTCCTATGACTGAATTTTCTTTAAACACGTAATGCTTTAGCTCAGACATACTCAACCTTTTTTATTATAGGGCCACAAAAATGCTTCAGTCATGGTATCGCGGGCCGCAAGACATTTTTTTATTAAGTTTTAATAAAAAAACGTAATAAGTTTTCTTCAGCAATGTTAATACGGTCCTCTTCACTAGTTGCCTATTTTGTTACATACATGAAGTACCTATTTACTTACGCGTTGGGCCCACAGTTTATCTGATGGACGCGAAATTTAAAATGGTTTACAATTTTGTAACTCAATATGGGCCAATCACAAAGGCATGCGGCCCGTGGGCCTTAGGTTGAGTATAGCTGCTTTAGCTAAACCATTAAAATTAATAGCTGACATACACATAATTAGCCCCAAACTACAAAATAAACTATGCACATACAATTCTGAGACCAACAGCGCAGATTAATGTGTAACTGGTGTACCCACGAGTGTAGCCAATGCAAATATACAATCTGTTAATTGAATTGCAGACTGGTACACGCTGGCAACACCAGCGCACTTTACTGCTAGAACGTTTGAGTGTTAATTGGTGATGAGAATTGTGCTATGTACAATCGACAAATTTGAATCATGACCCACTTTGACGATAAATCGTTCGAAACCGACAAAATAACAAAGATTTCCATCCTTTTCAGTGCACTTAAGACGTTTTAAATATTAGGCAAGCTATGTCAATACGGGTTGGAGATCTATGCAATTTTAACCTTTGTTATCACTACAATAGATAATATTTTCTATAAAGTATTAATAAAAATATTTTGAATCCAAACTCTTTGGAACAAAAAAATTTTTTTTTTCAAAACCATGTTCGAACGAATTCTTTACATTAATTAAAATAAAAGCTCTTGAATGACTAAGCGATAAGGTACCGGTTTTCCAGGCGATATCAGTAGTCTGAAGAGTATAAAATAGATTTAAAAATTAACATAGCATACAAAGTTTCCATATTGTTGTCAACAATTTAGTCGCTCATCAGTCAGCTCATCGTCAGTCATGATGACTGTTACCATATTTTATGGCGGTTTGATTGAACCTATCTCTATGACATTTTAAACGTCTCGACCTTTTGAGCGACTAAATTGTTGACAACATTATGGAAACTTTGTTTGTACCGATATTATTGACTTTTTGGTTGCGTCCATTTATTTGAATACCCAGAGTGTCACTAACTATTTGACGCTGACTGTATCAGAATAGAGTTTTTAATTGTAACTTACGATATAGGCCTAGGGTACGAAAAGTAATAATAAAGTTCGTATGGATGAAAAATCTTATCTTTACCTTCAAAGCCAAACACAATAATACAGGCTTCTGAAATATTTAATATATAAAAAATCTTAAATATATAAAAACAGCAGCAAATAATAATAGTTGCTAACAAGCCGACTGATTAAAAAAACAAGTATGCACACTGTAATTTCGCGCACAAATACCGACAATTTCTTTGGTCTCATGTGTACGCTTGATCAATATATTTTCACAGAAGCCTTTGTGCCGGAATATTGCAGAGCGTCACGACTATTTTCCGTTTTATCACTATTTCCCATAGTTGTGCTATTTCCTTTTATTTTGTTATTTTTTGTTTGGCGAGTGTCGCGCGTCTGAGCGCTTCGGAACCGGTGGCTTTCTTTGATATTAAGATACGATAACAGTGTAGGAATAAGCATTTTTATTGTGGAATAAGAATATTTTGAAATTGTGTTTTTACTGAAGGTATGTATACTTTGTTATTTGTTTAGTTGCTTCTTGCAATAAAAGATGAAACCTCAAAACATAAAAAAAATACAAACATCCGAATTGATAACCTCCTCTTTTTTTTTGAAGTCGATTAAAAATGTTAGGTTTTGTTAGATATTATAGGTATAAATTAAATTGATTTAATTAAAAATATTTTGCTGCTTTTAGAATCTGTTTTACTCGAACTGTTTTTCATTTGAACTTTTGAAAATTAAAATAAAATACTTTACTTAATAACAGTAACAATAGTATTCATGTTAATACACTTCTCATCAAAAAAATCGAAACACCTCGCAGTTTATGATTTGATAAGGATTATCAGAAAAATGTGTATATTTAGGAATAAATGTAAAATGTCATTTAATAGTGAGTAGTATGAGGTTTTTAAATCCTAATGTTATTGTTCTAAATTCAAATTAAGTCTTCATAGATTTCGTATTTTGTATAATGAGTAATTTTTACCCTGTATGGAATATGAAGGAAATGGGTAAAACAACACGCGTAAATGAAAAAAATAATTAAGAAACGTTTATTTAATAACTTGTATTCCCTCCGCGAGCTCTTATTACTGCTTCCATACGGTTCTTCATCGATCGGATGAGAGTCACGATCACATGTTGTGGTATATTATCCCATTCCTCTTGGATTGCATTTTGCAGCTGGCTAAGTGTTTCTGGGGCTGGATCTCTTGCTCGAATTCGTCTCTTTAATTCATCCCATAGATGTTCAATGGGATTCATGTCCGGGCTTCTTGCTGGCCATACCATAATGGAGATACCGACTTCGGTAAGATAATCTCGTACGACGCCCGCGGTGTGAGCTCTAGCATTGTCGTGCATGAATATGAAGTCGTTGCCAATAAAATGTGCATAGGGCATCACATGAGGTTCAAGACACTGTTCGATGTACCGATGAGAGTTTAGTGCAGGCAGCCGTGGCCCAGACACAAAGGCAAGTTCTGTCTTACCGTCGGCGCTGATTCCTCCCCAAACCGTCCACGAACCGCCACCATAGCTGACCTTTTCTTCAATGCAGCATTGTGCAAAGCGTTCTCCATCTCTTCTGTAGACCTTGTTCCTTCCGTCGTTACCATACAGCATAATTTTACACTCATCAGAAAACAGTACTTTGCTCCACTGAAGGTATGACCAAGTTAGGTGCTCGCGTGCAAAGTTAAGGCGCGCTCTTCGATGGTCTGCAGTTAATTTCGGCCCATTCGCTGGCTTATGCGGTGCCAATCCGCGTTCCTTCAACCTTCTTCTTATTGTAGAGTCACTTACAGCTACTCTTCGTACAACGCGAAGCTGCTGCTGCAGTTGAAAAGCGTTAAGGCGTCGATTTCGTAAAGAAGTTGTTACAATAAATCGATCATCTCGCTCAGAAGTGACCCGATTCCTGCCAGATCCTGAACGGCGCGTGAACGAACCAGTCTCCCGATAGCGTTTGTAGACTCTATGAACAGATGATAAGCTTAGATGCAATCTTGCAGCCACAACACGCTGACTAAGTCCAGAATCCAGCAATGCCACCACTTGGGCGGCTTCTGCGGGCGAAGTATCCATATGTTTTAGAAAAAAAAGTTTTTTCAGACGTCCCAAAGTCACAGTAAATGAAATAAGAAACAAAAAGTTTAAAGACAAGCGCTAATTTTTAGTTTTTAAACGAGAAACGTACTCCAACCCTAAATACACATTTGTCTCAAAACAGTGATTAATTTCATTTATAGGATAAACAAATGAAATTCTAATTTCGAATTTTGATTTTTTTCTTCTTACTGTAATGACCAAACTGCCAGCTACACAATAATGTTTTTTTTTTCATGGAATTAATTCTCTTTTGTAAAAAATTAGGACAAAAACAATAAAAACGAAAGTGTTTCGATTTTTTTGATGAGAAGTGTATAACGATTTATCAAAAGTGAAAAATAAATTTCTAATGACATCATTTTATGGCATCAGCTGTGTCCTAGCTCCACTATATTAAATATGAAAGCCTATGAATATGAGCCGCTCGTTCATTTTAATGTGACCTATGTTAGTGTCGTGTGAATATGTATTTTCGCGTGCCAGACATCGCGTTAAATATTATATCATAATTTAAACATGTACGTGCATGTCTACTTTTGTGGATTAACTGTCTGAAAGTTTCAGCGCAATTTGGTTTTGTTCTAGTTATTCTGCTAAAGTACGTATTCCACATGGGATCAAAAAGTTTTATTAAAAGTAAGTATTATTAAAAAGTTATTTTATTATGATAACTATAATAGGACGATTATCTGCATCATAAGACTTTTTTTAAACTAATTCCAATTTGACAAAAATCGAATCAATTAGTTTATTCAAACATGAATTTATTTCTACAAATTGTCTTGAACTATTATGTAAAAATATATTTACGAATTCTGTAATTTAAAACATGTCATCTTTGTATAAAAGCAAGCAACGTTTTGGATAAGAATTTCAGTATTGCTGTTTTTTTATATAATATCCTCTTTGTTACTCACGGCGCACATTCTAATAGTCTTTAGAAGAAACAGAGCGGAAAATCAACCATAAAATCAATCAAAGAACCAGCCATACTGGATTTTTTTACAACGTTGCTAGCTCGCATAAACATCCCCAGTATTATTCCCAATACCCAAATTTATAATCAATACATGTCCATGCATGGACAACATGTATCAATACATGCTTTGTCCTTAATGACTGACGGATCAAGGCACAGCCTAAACCACTTATCGTAGAGACCTGAAACTTGGAGGATATGTTATTTGTATGACATAGGTATCAGATACGAAAGATTTTCGAAATTCTACCCCTAAGGAGGTGAAAAGAGAGGCAAAGTTTCGAGAGAATTCGTTAGAGTCCACGCGGGAAAAGCCGCTGGCGAAAAGCTAGTTATATATTAACCAAAACCATACATACGTAGGTGTAACACATACACACATCTGTCTATCCCTCCAGCGATTGCACCATGTTATACAAGTTCTATATTATTATTAACTTAAAAGATAAATATTTTCGTAATAATGTTTGTAGTTATCCTGGGCTAGTCATGTCAGCCCTCCCACGTGTCATGTCAGCTCCCACACGCTTGCGTGTTATTCTGCTAAATATTTCTTCAGAATATAAAAGAATTTATTCCACCTACACATATTATTATCATTCAATAAAATAATCCTTTAAAAGGTAATTAAATGGTAATATTCCATTCTATTTTACAACCCATATGCATAATAAGATGATGACTAAAATTTTTGACAATAATTGTATTCTTCTAGGGTTTGTAAAAAAAGTAATCTATACGGCGAGCTTTTGTCCGTCTGTCTATTTAATTCAAAACGTTATCCAAGTTAAAACCTTTACTGATATTCTAATGCTTATTGCTTACTATTAATTCCAAGCTTCGTATTATTAAGTCTTATATATTAAAAAGTCTTTGTGCTGCTATCTATATTAATTAGTAATGTGCTTCATACAGGGCAAAGGCCTCTTGTCTGACAGAGAAAGTACAAGTATCGACTCGCTGTGAAGTTGCGATTCAAAATATATATATTCATACCGTGTTTTTACTGACATACTTTATAGGGCCGTTTCTATGATATATTCCTATTGATTTCACTTTACTGATGATGTGAAACAGCTAACCTTGAATGCTCAATCATACTAATATTATAAAAGCGAAGTTTTGTGAGGATGTATGCATGTTGGTTCTTTGCACTCTTTCATGCATAAACTACCGAATGGATTTGTATGAAATTTGGTACACACTTATGATATTTTTATTCAGTTTCGTGAAACTTTCAATCATTCATAAATTATTTTATATATCCTTGGATCAAAAATACTCGAACTTGTGTCTCTTCACTACGAATCTCCATCGAAATTGACACTGCATTACCACATCAGCATATTGTCCTTCACATTTGCGGATTTTAAATGTGCATTCTGTGTTTCACTAATCAAATTACACAGTACACAGCCCGCCTTTTTAATTCCAGTGTCCGGATTGCGTTTAAATTATGCAAGCGTATCAAAAAGTCGCGCGACAAACATGGAAAATAACTCGTTTAGGCTTAATTATTTAGTGTACAGTCTGGCTACTAATTTATAACGGTACTAACTGTCTGGACACTGGACTGTTCGCTTACCACGCTAATTGCGTGGTTGGCACACTATTTGTGGTATTATTGATGCTCAGTTTGTGGTCTCTGTCTGTATTCTGCGAGTCTGTCGGACAGCTGTGGTTGCTGATAAATTGGTACTAACTGATATTTAAATCTTTCTCTAAAATTTTGCTTGACTGAGAGGAAAAATCAAACAAAATTATTTTATATTTCAAATACAAATTGAATTTTACTGTGTACACTGGATCGTATAAAGTTTGCAACATTTAAACGTAAAATAATTTTGCTTAAAAAATAGTAGTTTCTAAGAAGAATTTTAATAGATAGCAGTTATTCTTAAGCAATTTAAACAAAAAGCAAAAGTTTTAATTGTGTCAAATAGAGCGTTGTCTAGGTGAATCGACGATCTTGTGAAAGTTGTGAGAATACGCTAGATACGGGAGCACAAAAAAGGTTGATAATGAACAGGGGTACTTAAAAACACTGACCCTTGAGTTTGTTTCGGTGTTTCTTCTCAAGCATAGTCGAAAAGGAAATACCGGCTATATAAGCCGGTACAGCGTACTAGAAATCAGCAACAAAATATACCAAAAGAATAGAATATTTATTTATTTGATTTACACGGCTAAAGAAACCAATTACATAAACCAAAGTATTATATAATAAGTAAACTAATAACTATAATTAAATCATATTAGCCTCACAAATATGCAGGCACTTAACCATTTAATTGGCGAAATCATCCACCAATAGATCGCACTCTGGGTTGGCTTCCACGAATTAGTATAGTATAGTAACATCAAAACATTTGCACAAGTTTCGTGAAGGTTTAGACAGAAGTTCCGTCTTGTGGCTTATCCATCGTTAATGCCGAAATTGCTCCTGGTTCATTCAGTTGGTATAATTGATCTAGGCTTCTAATTTGAAGGACACTAAATAAATAATTAATTCCATATGGGACTTTAATAAAACTGACGAAATGTAAGTGTACAATACGCAATTCTTTATTGCATTGCGTATGTTCATACAGGTGGACAGTTAACAAATCAGATTAATATGGACCCTGTAAGGCACAGCAGAAGTAACCGGGTCCAATACCCAAATACCCAATCTAAGTTCTCTGTTAATTGTCATGCCAGTAACGGAGTTATGAACTTCTCAAATTGCATGTCACAAGCTGTTCGCCGCTACCTTGTTACTCTAATCTGTGTGCATGTAGTCTTTGTGTGATGTCACCTGCCAACTCAGCCAGACACAGATTAGTCTAGCTTACTTCTAGTGAACTAAAACAACTGGATTTTGAAGCTTGGAGTTGTTATGCACTCTCAAACTGTCACTTGTCACTAACTAGCTACCTTATTACGTAATATCTACGTGCTATCTTGTTGCATTTGGGTTACAATTGATTTAGTTTTTACAAATTATTTATGTAGATTATTGCGCTACTTAATCTTTTTTTAAGAATAATATTTTTTTCGTTTCTTCGTACATGTTCTCATAAACTATAACTTCTACAACACTCAAAGATGAAGTGTGATTCAGTGGACTTTGTGCGGTACTACTTTCAGAGATGTAACCAATACACATTAAATTAATATCCTTATTACAATTACAAAAGTCAATACCATGTTTTATGAAATCTAAGCTAAAATCAATCTAAGCTAGTTGTTTTGATAAGCGTTTGACGCGGAAACGGTCGAATGTTTGCCGCCCTCCGGTTACAGTCGCCAAATAACACAACACTGAGGTAAACGACCTCCCGGCGCCCTCCCAACTTGCGCAGAATAACAAGCAGCTGATCCTGTTTTCATTTCATTGTCAGATCAATATGGCTGATCATCTTAACTGTGCGTTTAATTAGAGCCACTTAATTTTACTAGACTTGTTAATTAAGGTTGCTTTGACAACCAACAGCTTTTTGTTATCGCATTTCAGCTACGTTGTTATTCTTTAAATTGTATATTTTTTAATTAATGAACTATGCAAATTCAGGGATTAAATATGCTTGCCACGCGATTAAGACCTTATTTCTATCGTATTCAATTCTAAATTTGAATGCATACACATCTAATTGAATAAGAAATTCTGTGTTTAATAATCATAACATTCTTATTCAGTGACTGAGTGACATGGCGTTTTATATGACGGGTTGAAAAGAGACAAAGACTAAAATTTACCCCGGAAAAAGAAACGAAATCTATCTACACTACTATTATAAAGAGGAAAGATTTGTATTTTTGTGTGTATGTTTGTAATGAATAAACTCAAAAACTTCTGTGCCGATTTCAAAAATTCTTTCACCATTGGAAAGCTACATTCACCCTGAGTAACATAGGCTACCCGCGCGAAGCCGGGACGGGCCGCTAGTAGTCTCTAAAATCATAGTAATTTCGAATGCCCATATTTCACTGTGCCCAATATAGCATATATGTTTGCCCATAATTCCCAGTACGCGTCCATCGCGCATGATCAGCCGTACACGGCGGCGCACGTCCACTTAATTGAACTGTTGCTCAGTGCTTGTATCCTGTTGTTATCTATAACTAGTTTCATGGTCCAATAAACTAGGCTTTGTGGGTGAAAAGTTACTCCATTTGTATTGTAGTAATTTTTTTTTAACAGGTTGTCTGGTCAGCATTGCGGTGGCTTTTGTTTATAATATTGGTATTATTTGATCGTTAGGTTTGCTTTATTAGTCAGGTTTTGGTCCTACTACACTCATTTGGCATATAACTAGATCTTAATAACATATATAATACTCAAGTAAAAGAAATTGCAATATCAAATATTTTCAACTATTCTCCATAAAACATTTCAGTAATAAAATAAAGCTTTTGGGAAGCCTTATAATGTCACAAAATTACCATTTATTATTCTGCAAGCAAACCCATACATCTAAAGTTCTTCCCCCCAAAATTAACCGCTACTCTTACTAAAATAGCTTACAATCCCTCGTATAAATTCAACAATTCGTTCCGACCATTGCTGGCTCAGCGAGGAGGGTAGTTGTATAAATCCAGGCGTGTGTCATAAAAACTAATTTCATATACAGTCGGGTTGCACGGGCGCATTCTAGTCATACGAGGAAATTGTCCAGTGAGTTGCAGTACTACTGTTGGCGTTTTGAAATACCTGTGTGATCTGCTAGATCCTTAAAATCTTAATTTTGGGTACATAAAACTGTAAAATTTACCCCAATACGTCAACAACGTGTGCTTGCTTACGCTGCTGTAATTTGCAAGCAAAAACTCGAAACGTCTGCAAACCCCATTAATATTTCTGAACCTTATTTTTCCTCGGAACAGTGTGGTATGTGCACAGGCAATTTTCCCACCTCAAGAAAACTTAAGAACGGGTTTCAGGACTAATTTATGACGTACTTTTCTGTATATTTTTATAGGGAGGAAAATCGTAAGTTCCATTCTTCATTGTACCTCGCGTATCGCTCTCAGCGGCGCCCTACCCTCAATAGCCCCCTGCCTTCAGGTAGGGACCTGCAGCCTATGCATTAGATTATTTTATTACGGGCCACTTTTACAGTTCGCCTGCTCCCGGCAATATTTTATAACTTATCTATATTTGCATGCGGCAAAACCACTGCAGTTGGAGGTAAAAGCTTGAGTTTGTGTTCCTGGTTAGTTTTCTCCTGTACCACCAGAATTTCGGAATAAGGTTAGATAAAATGCCACGGTTATCCGAGTTTAACCTTTGATAAGACCACTTAAAATAAACAAATTCGTTTTTAAATAAGAATCGATCTTGAGCAAACATTAACAAATAATATACTTAAATATGTAAACGCGGATTAATGAGTGTAGAATTTTGAAGTAAATATAAAAAAAACTTAAATATCAATAAATGGCGTGAAAATACACAAATGTAAGTTAAAAATACATTTATATCTACTGAAACTAGTAAATGAGCATATTTTGTATTCATATGTTTTCACTAGTAAATACTCCGAATTGTCGCGACATCAATCTTGTTAATTGACCTATTAATGCCGAATATTTAATGATGCGTGTCGTGCGTGTACTATATTTATGTATATGCACGCGTGAGTTGACGTTATCGGAACAAATGGATCGCAATAACTGTACCATAAATATTATTCGTGAATTGTTTTATTACATCTGTAATTGTTATAAATGGTTATTATAAGAGTATTATGTAAAACCAGTTACTTTTATTTTGTACCGTAACCAAACTTTATACGTTTTTACCTTTGCATGAGACTTAGAGATTTCTTAAAAATACGATTCTTTCAGCCGTGCTAACACCTACGGGAAATTACTTTTGGCTTTATTTTTACCTCCTAAAAATAAATATCTAAAGACGAAATAAATCCACCTTATGATTGAACAACGCAAAACAGAATATGACAGACAAATACAGGTGTTATCACATTTTTCCGCGAGAGGGCGCCCACCGCTAAGCTAGTAAAGTGAAACCGCCCGTGCCGATGGATTTTCAATATTCTATCTTGTAAATATGATTTTCACGCGACCGAGGCATTTTGTGGAGCCTTTTAAATTATTACCAGGGAATTTAGATTTCATGCTTATTTTATTTGTGGAGTGTAAAAAACTCGATCACATAGAATAGCTACTCAAAGCTTGTAAAATAGATTGACGTTCGTAAATATGTAAATGATCGTAAATAGCGAAAACATTACAAAAAAGGTTATGAAAAAATCAGTATTACGTAATTTACATTTGAATATGTTATTCCTGAATGTTTTATTCGGCCATTACAAATAATATATACCTACACATTACACTACGGTCCATTTAACTTATCTGCACGAGTATTACAAACACTCTATGGAATAACAATAACCGTTACACGTGGAATAACTGTGTTTTACACAATATTAACCCCGATTTAATACGGGAAATATTCTTCTATTGTCATTCCATGTAAAAGGCCGTCATGCGGATTACTGAAAACTCTGACACTAGGACTAGCAGCCGGTAACACCTAACATTTTACCATATATACTTTTACGAATATCACAAAACATGAAATCAATAATTAACATAGTTTTAATATTTTTTATGATATAAATACGTAGTTATAACAATTAAGTAAACATATATCATAAATATTTTGATGAAAAACAGAAAATAATAGCAAAATTATTCAAGTTTATCATCCAGTTTCCATGTCATAATTATGTCTTCAATCATCTTTTATCTGTAAAATGTTATGTTAATGTAAATCCTAATTAATTCGCCAATAAATAATTGTATTCTAATTTAAATGTTGCATAATATGTTACATAATTCTCATTGTTCGTTGTTTTTATTTTATTTTTTTGGGCTTTATTGAAACTACTATGCCCTTTCTGGGCTTAAATCCATTGCAGTAGTTTATAAGTTTACTCACCGTCCTGTTACCAACACACTTTCTATTTCCTGGCACGTTGACACACTAACACTTGATACTTACTCACTGCACAAATTAATCATCTCATATACACAGACACAACTCTCACCACAACAATTATCAACAAATCTGCATATCCATTACATAATATTACTAAGCGTCGGTTCGCCATTATTACATCACAAATTTTCTTTTATAATAGATTCTGTCAGCCGAATGGCACAGATAATTAATATAACAGCGCGTGCGACTACGTCTAGATCTAATGGAATGTTGCCACTGTACATAATTTTATATTATATAAAATAGTCAGTTCTTTTTGTGTATACATTAATATTTACATATTACATTTATTTATGTTATATTTATTTGCATCACCGATTTGACGTCATCACGTCAGTATTCGGCTTTCGCTGAAAATCAGCGCTGGGACTTTGTCTCGCATAGGGTCACAGCATTAAGCTGAGCGAGGGCCGTATTGTGTGTTTGTGACGCATACTACCCCCTTATGTATCAGTATTTTTTAATTATTTTTTTTGTGTATATGTATGTCTCCAATCACGTAATTAAACGTATTTTCTTTCTTCTTTCTTTCTTTCTAGTTTGACAGATCTTGAATAAAAGTTCTTCCGTTTCACGTGTAAGTAACCGCATGATTTTTTTTTCTTTTCCTAGGTCGACGAGCCGGCCCGCGAGCTGAGCTAATAAATTTAAAATTCCCGATTATAATAATCACATATATTCTGATCCAGCCTGTCCCTTGCTTTCCTCCCCCAGCGACGCCCTAAGCCGAGGCCCGTACCCCACTAGGGGGTGCCCTTAGCCTGTAGTCGCTTAGTTTTGTAAGTTAAGCCCTGGCTGGAGGCCCTAAATTCATTTAAGGCACTTCACAGGCAAGCCCGGTTAAGCTGGCGACAACCTTCTAGGTTGACCTGCGAGATGCCATACAAAAAAATAATCTATGATTTTTTGTAGTGAAGTAGATATTTTTGTTAGGTTAATTAAATTGTAGCCCCCACGATAAGAAGATCATTGTAATTAAACTGCACGATTTTCGTGAATACAAACTGAAGCTTGACTTCTAAACACTTTTCCCTAAATCTGTTCTCGAAACCGACTCTTAATACTTTGTTATTGAGTTACCGTTATGAAAGTGTTAATTAACTAAGTAAGCCTAATTAGGTGAGTGGCTCGAACTTCGATAACTCCCCGCAATTCAATTACTGAACATTAAGGAGTTCGATCTCTTGTCCTGTAGAAACAATCATCTTTTACAGATATTTGGAATAAGTTTGTGTTTAAGCAATTGTTAGATAACTTGCCTATCTCTTGATATTAATGTATTATTGTCGATCTTTCTTTATAACTTGAAAGGCGCACATGTAAAATAAAGCGATTATTGACATATTTGTTTGAACAAAAAACTAAGTTGACGGTTAACCTGTGACCAAGTCTATAAAAAAATTAAATGTGAATTAAAAATAATTCATGGTTTTCCAATACAACGAAGACATTTTTAAGGCGTTTCTACACAGAGTGGAAGTTCGCATATTTGAGCTATACTTTCTTTAAGTCCTTTGAAATATTATCCAGTAGAATACCAAAGGATTTATAAATCTATATTATTATCATCATCATCATATCAGCAATCATTCAGATCTTGGGCTATGTTATACTACCCATATTCCACATTGTGTGTCTTCCAATGTAAATAACAGTTCTAGATGAATCTAGAATGTTCAACAATAAACATTAACGCAGCGAGTTCATCACTGTAGACGCGTTCCTTGTTGACTCTGGCGATAGCAAAAGGCTGTCGTTCGCTGCAGTGTGATGTTACACGCGCTTTGTTTGTTGTTGCACTGTGTGTGCACTGTGCTCTGTCTCGTGCATCTCTGTATTGACGTAAGACTTATGACGTAATAGAAAATGACACTGGTATAGTTTTGTATGTTGTATTGTAATTTCTGCAGATACTAAATAGAATCTTTGAAATATTTTAAGAATATGGACTTAGTTTTCTTTCTTATTTGGCATCAGCATGAGTGAGAAATAATACATTGCATGGTAATAATAATTCTCTGTCAGTAAGTTGGTAATGTGTCTAGCATACTCGATGAATTTAGGATAGACACGTTTGAGTAAAGCATATTTTATATACACAAAAAATAATGACTCAGACCTTTTCGGAAAAAAGCATAATGATGAAGATTGGTGTATACTCGTAGATATACTCCACATATTACGAAGTACATAAATGTTCATATATAAAATACACGGATGTATTTGCACTATGAATATTGCGTCCATTTCTAGGAAGATTGCAATTTTGGCTGGAATATATGCGTCGTTTGTACACTGTTTCCTTCTCAGTGCTCGCTGGAATACATGCAAATTCCATACGTTCATATAATTTAATATGGCTTCCACTACCCCACAAATTGAAATGAATGAAATGTAACATTATAAAATTCATTTTCATTTTTATTCAGTGTGAAGTAAATGCGAAATTGCATTGTTTCCCTAAACAGCGACGTTACGGCCGTTGTTGTTGGTAGTTTTGCAAGTTTTAGTACAAAGAAGTAGATATTTCGAAGTTATATACTAGTACATCAACTTTATAAAAATAAAAAAAAACACCAGAAAAATAGTAACCACAACAGTTTCAAAGTTTAAAACAACATAGAACGATTCGAGTTGGAAGTTGCTCTACAAACATTATTCGAGTTCTGCGTCAATGAGAATAATTTTCTTTATAACAATGTTGTGAAAGTTATTACTCGTAGAAATGTGCAAAACTTTATTGTTCTTAAAATTGGAACGACCCGGAACAAAACTTAGTATTGAACAATTTATGCACTATTTGCTCGTTCGACACTGGTTGCCGCGCTGTTTCGTGCACGAGCCGGGTCTCAATGACCCATTATAGCGGGCCGAGTGCTAGCCCGAGTTTCTCTCTTTGCACAGTTTTTATTTTTTCGCATTTTTTGCTTGTTTATTGTGCGTATATTTTTCAGTATTTTTGTTGAGTTGTGCAGGCCAAACGGTTGTTTGTGATTTTACCTTTTCAAGCGTTATGGTTGAAGAATGTCTCGACATTATGAACTTTTACTTTTAGTACACAACTATATACCGACAACATATGAAATATTACAAATAATTTGTACGATTATGAGTGTAGGTACACGTAATCAGAAGTCACGTATGATTGTCCTGTTGTGATTATAATGAAATTTGCAGATGTGACATAGCAGGCACGATGAACATTCGGACCACGCCTCGATGATTTCCACCCTATTTCGTACGCTTAGTAATACCAGGCCTTTGGAGGCTCTGTAAGCACAGTTTTTGGCAAAATATTTTTGTTTTTTTTTTTTTTTATTAATAATAAGTTATGTGTACAGTTACACAGGGAAAAAAACTACACTTTTAGAGACTTCGCCTATTATACAATTCTCTTTGCAACAACCAACAGCTAGTTCTGTATATACCATCGTAAAACTTAAATACCATTCCTTGATAGCACATTTTTAAGTACAAACAACCGCATTACAAATAACAACTATTTCTAAATGTACGCCTCATATAGCAGCTCGCTCGGTCGTTCATTTGGCGCGCCTCGGTCTCAACGACCCATTGCTGCAGGCGTAGGGTTGTGAACGGAACGTTTCTGTTCTATTACCGTTGTCTGTTTAGTTGTTGTAATTATAGTTAGTAGCGCTGGGGATATTGAAAGTCCTTTCACAGCGGTAATATCGTCTATTATTGTGGAAAAACCGGTTATTTAAAAAAAAAAATACATATGTTTTACTTGCCACCCGCCTGGGCCTCGCTTGGGTGCAAAAAAATCCAAATTGGTTAAGCCTTGGTCAATATATATAGCTGTATTTAGGTTTTTGTACATGCTTTGAAACCTATTGCAAATGTGGTCCAGACTTCCTTTATATTTGAGACTTAGTAGATATTATATTAATATTTTTTCAATTCATCAATTTCGTAAAAGCACTCAGAACTTATTTACGAACCCAAATATTCGTTATATAGTTCCCCTTTATACATAACACACATGCGGGCGTATTGAATGGTACTTCGCTCCAAAAACTCATTCCATTTACGTTGTATGTAGCATTCAGTATAGTGTGTAGTTGAAATTCTAAATATGAAAATGGCTGAACATTTTACAGCCGTGTGCATAGTCTTAAAATGTTATTGAATGTGCTGTAGGGCAGTGAAATATTTTGTTGAAATTGGACCAGCTGTGGGTTGATGAAATGTATCATGTTATTGGGGATAAGTGTGCTTGTCGAAAAACAATGTCTAGAAAAAAAAATATCTATAAATTAAGTAATGATGTAAGTATATAAGCCGATTTTTCGTTACTCAACTTATCAACAGATTAGGTTATTAATCAAAACAGTGTTTTAGTATTTATTTATATTTTACATAAGATTGAATATGTATTACTTCAAACAAAGATCTCTTTCTTGACAAAAATATGTTTACTTCTGGGTAGGTTTATATTTAGATAAATTAGTTAGCGCAAATATTATTCCGTACAACATCAGTTGGAGTGTCGAACAAACATCTCAACAAGACTAACAATAAGAACAACTAACTCAACAGTCCACTTATAACTAACTACTACCTAGAACAGATACTCCTGTTTTATATAGCGATGAAGCTGCAATGTTATAAGCATCTTAACAAGTGCTCACAGTATAACAACTGCAGTATAACCACATACCGTTCAGCTTTGTTATTACTCTGTGGTACATTCTAGAATTCATGTTTCGTAAAATGTTATTGAGACATTATTACTGAAGTTGTTAATGAAGAAGTTTAACGAAGCCAGAAAGTCTGACAACCAGTGTTACCAAGGGGTACCGTGTTATCTGGTAACTGGGTTGTGGTGGTCAGAAAGGCAGTCGCTCCACGTTTAGACTGGAAGCCGACCCCAACATAGTGGGGAAAAGGCCAGGCAGATGATGATGATGAGGTGCGTAAGTCTCAGAAAAAAATAGAATACGGTATTATTTCTCAATAGAT
Organism: Pyrrhia umbra; assembly: GCA_963891755.1. Taxonomy (NCBI): domain Eukaryota; kingdom Metazoa; phylum Arthropoda; class Insecta; order Lepidoptera; family Noctuidae; genus Pyrrhia; species Pyrrhia umbra. Next base: position 905,220 of record OY982934.1, on the reverse strand, counting down.
ACAATCTCAGACTTACAAATCGGTTGACTAATAACATCGTAAATTAATAAAACCATTTTATTTCGCTCCACTAAAGACTCCTCAATTTATTTTATGTCTTGCTATATTTTATTTGCAACATTGACTAATTCATTACCAGCAGTATGGTATTACTTTGCGCTTCCAACGAATTTGTAGATCAAAACTGCAGATAAGTGAATAGGTATAGCCATAAAAACAATATTAAGGTGGAATGGCCTCATAATAGGTTTGTATCGCCAAATAGTTGCCGGCTGACGCATTAGACGCAGCCTACGTCACCCCGCTACCCTTGAACCCTTAAATATACATATCGAGCTCGTCCAATTTGTTACAAAAACTCGCCGATCTAAATCACAACCCCTCATAAATTACATTTTCATTTAACCTTCGAACGTCATTATAGGTCGTTAAGACCGCTCGCCTATACGATTTTTTTGTCAATTTTAAATCTATAAATACTAATATTATAAAGAAGTAAGGTTTTATGTAGGGGGTAATCTCAGAAAATATTCCAAAAAAATCTAGAACTTTCCAGATTACGTTTGATGTGTATATAACGCGAGTGTATTCACAAGCATTGCTTGTCTTTCATAGAATTTGTATTACATTTTATTAAGTTTGGTCGGATGCTATAGAGATGATAACCTATCGCTTCAGTTCACTCGCCTAGATTGCCCTTCTCGCTCGAAGCGGTTTGAGCCGGAAAATTGCGGAAACGCGTGGATTACCTATTTTGTTTTCAATAGCTTTTGTAGTGGTTTATTAAGCGTTTTACATAGCCTACATTGTTGTATCATGTTTATTTGGATGCACAGGTTTATTCTCATGTTATGTATGCATGGTTTATAACATTTTAAAGAACGATAGTGTGAACGGAAAGTGGTTGTTACATATACATATTTATATAATTCATCTCTTATCGGAGTTCAAAGCGTGACGGAACCATTTGCTTTTACAAATGTTTTACCAATCCCGTAACATATGTACCCCTCATTTTAATATTTAATGTCCCTTCTTTTTAGCAGCTCACAAATCAATAACTGATACGAGTTACTTACATGTAACAAAACAAAAAAAGTAACAAGAAAAAAAAATGAATTCCATAAAACAATGTTTTTGTTATTTGTTTATTTGGATGCACAGGTTTATTCTCATGTTATGTATGCATGGTTTATAACATTTTAAAGAACGATAGTGTGAACGGAAAGTGGTTGTTACATATACATATTTATATAATTCATCTCTTATCGGAGTTCAAAGCGTGACGGAACCATTTGCTTTTACAAATGTTTTACCAATCCCGTAACATATGTACCCCTCATTTTAATATTTAATGTCCCTTCTTTTTAGCAGCTCACAAATCAATAACTGATACGAGTTACTTACATGTAACAAAACAAAAAAAGTAACAAGAAAAAAAAATGAATTCCATAAAACAATGTTTTTGTTATTTGTACAAAAAGTGCACTTAAGTCTTCGAATATAAATCACATACAGATTTATGACGTGCTCACTACCGTGAACACGAAAAACCTTTAATCCGGTTACAATAGAAACCAGACCCATTGAAATCGCACGAATCATACCAAAACGTCCCTTGGGTCCGCAGTTCACGAAGCGTATAGCAATTGATCGCAACTGGTCCTTGCGTATAACCGCAACCTAGATATAGAGGGACTATTTAATAAATTGACTTCGACACTGCATTTAATCGTCAGCTGCATTAAATGTCTTTTTTTCACTCCCGCCATAGTAACTACAAAGAATGTAAGCAACCTATAGAATATTAATAGCTGTTTCGCACGGTTTCTTTCTTATCCTGAGAGAAATACTTTACATACCCCGATAAAAACTTTACTATATCCTACCCCAGGTTGTAATGTATTTCCCGGGACTGCGGGACGTTCGAAAGGGATACCGCGCCCCCGGAATACAAAGGGCTGAAGAAGGAACATGGATGGGTTTTAGTCAGTAAGAGTCTGACACTAACGGCGGGAGGGGTCATTTGATGATTTCCCATCCGAAAAAAAAAAGGTTGTAATGTATTTCCATACCAAATTATCATTTCTACCAATCTAAATCATTTCAGCTGTTTTACCATGAAAAACTTACAGATAAAGATACTTTCAGCAGTTATATTAGTACATAATAAAACTTTTGTCTCGTCTTATTTGGTGCGATAAGGATTGTATTGGTGTGAAGAGAGATGTCTTACATAATTTGGGTACTGCGGCAATGCAATGCGACGTTGCCAGATTTCTCGAGCTGTGGAAGCTGTTGCGGTTAGGACAGCTTCATTCACGCCTGCAATGTGTCAACTTTACGGGGTATCGCTAACAAGTATCCAGTGTTTGTTTATTACATTGTAGCCCATCCTCATACGTATATCCATTTATATATATATTTATCAATAATGCAATAATTTTTCAGTATAAGGCTGTCGTTTTTTTTAAGCTTTTAGTATTAGGTCATGAAATTTGATAATATCTATTTACACTTAGGGTATTAAGTTAACCACAGCTTTTCACAAAATTTTACTTATATATCTCGGATTTTTTTTAATAACTTTTAATGCTGTTTAAAGATTTTTTGCACGTCCAAATTCTCTTTTAAAATATATGGCTATGTTCCCAAACTCAGCGGGCATCGTGTGCAAACTTAGTTTTCCTTTTAGCGCTGGAGAATTTTAAGAAGAAGGAACTGAATGCCATATTTTATAGTCATGTAACTGTATTTTATTGCGAATAGCTAGCGTCGTCGTCATAGCGCTAGGGAAATTGCATTTAAAGTTATAATTTGGGCAAACAGAATTATACTACACCAAAACAAAATTGTTCAACACATGTTATTCCATAGCCCAAACCAAAATCCTCTGACACGAGTCATTTAAAATTACGTCACTAACGTCAGCTCACGTCACTCGGCGAGCGACGGGTTAATTCTTTTTGACAGCTATGGGACGTGACTGCATCGCAACGGTTAATTGTCAATTTACATATAGATGGTCCTATAGACCGCGGGCCGCAGGGGAGGGTTAATGAATGCCCCGAGGCGAACAACAGTTGAATGGAACAATTAGATTAATCTTCACTGATAAGTATTTGTGGCAATGTTTTGCAGTGATTAATTGGTAGTTTAGTTTGTTTTATTAATACGACAGAATAGAGAATTAGGGTTGAAAGCTATATCTATCTATAAATGCCAGATTTAATCGCACAACCGCAACTAAATCCTTTTCCGAAACAAAAGGAAATAAATAATAGTTTAAAAAAACTAAATTCAATTCAGAGTAAAAAGCGTGGGGTGCATTTTCCTATATTTTCATGACTCTTCTCTCATAAATGGTTGCCATTGAATTATTCTGTTAATAACTTAAATTTTATTAAAAATTATTTTCTACTTTTTAGTTCGGTCAGCAATAAAAGCGTGTTTTTTTTGTTTTTTAAACTATTATTTATTTTCCATTTTTTAGTTCGATCAGCAATAAAAGCGTGTTTTTTTAGTTTTTTAAACTATTATTTTTTCGATTGAAGATTCCGTTACATACATACATACATACAACCCGAGCTAATATAAAAATAAAAAAAAACTTATCGGATTATTGCATTGTCATCGGCCCTTAACACGTGTGCAAAGTTCCAAGTTGATCAGACGTCTAGAAACCAGTGAAAATTAGGTTCAAAGATTCCGTTACATACATACATACATACAACCCGAGCTAATAAAAGCGTGTTAAAATAAAAGCGTGTTAATAAAATTAGTTTTTTTTTAAATAACGTTTAATGATTGAGTTTGTGTCATTTGTTTCGTTTGTGATAGTGTCTATTGTACATATGTTGAGACTAATATGTATATAATTTTTTTTATTCATGAATACAATTAACAATATTAATAAATTATATCTAACTAATTATTCTCCACTACTTGATATCTCCTACCTATTCTCTGTGTGTACAAGTGTGCCAAGTCCACCGATGTGTTGAGCAGTGCCCAACATGGCCGCTACCCAGCAATTATTCCGCTCCGATGCACATCGCTTTATTGAAAGCTCAACCCTCGATCTTTATCCCGATAGACGCTATCTAATACTATAAATATCCTGGAGATTATTTGAAAATAAATGGCAGTTTAAGTTTTGGTCCTTTTGTACGCAATAAATATTGACAATGATGTTCATTCTAGAGAAAGTGCTAAAAGTTTTTTCACCGACAATTGATTGATTGGATAATAAACAATGGTCAAAAGAAGCAAATCAAAAAATATCATAAGAAAAATCGCATAAGAAAGTCGAGTTTTAAAAGCTACAAATTATGACCCAGTTACAATTTAAGTAGATACTTAAATTACCAAGGGGTATTGTGTTACCCGGTAACTGGGTTGTGGAGGTCAAATAGGCAGTCGCTCCATGTAAAACACTGATACTCAGCTGCATCCGGCTAAGACTGAAAGCCGACCCCAACATAGTTGGGAAAAGGCTAGGCAGGTAATGACAAAAACAAACAAATACTAAACCTACACTAGTAATAACTAAATGATCATACATATGAATATTCCTAAAACTAAGACCTTGCTCTTGAGCCACGGTGACTACTTTTAATAATTTATACAAGCTCAAGTCAAATGTCGCTTTGACGAGGTAACCCGACCGAATTGGATGTGTCTAGTTAAGCCAGCCAAGTGAATGCGCTTGAATGCATCATAAATGAGCCGGCTAACTCTCTGGAAATAGCCTACGTCTGCAGCCTTGGCCGTTCTCGCGGGCAATAAGTGATGCTTCGCGTTAAGACTTGTGAAGGTGAACCGTGTGTTTGTGGCGTGAAAGAAAATATTACTTGACTAAAATTATGTGTAAAAAAAAAAGAAAGTTTTCCCAAAACGTCTGTCAGACACTTTAAAAATGATGAATAATGAAGAGGAAATAAACGCAAACCATTCCAAACAAAGTATGAGTCAACGTTGTTGTGTATATTTATTTTATAGCCTAAATTATATTTTGTAGTCTAATATAAAATTTTATATTTATTTTTTATTTATCTTTTTTTTTTTTTTTTATTTACCATATATGTACACACAAATTAATCAGATGATAAAAAAAACAAAAGGAAAGAAAATGCTATACAAAGGTACTGCTTATTTCAATATTATCTTAATTCATATTCACAATTAATATTAGAAACAATATCCCCAATATGGAACAACACCAACAATATTCCACAGACCATAACTTAAGATACTTAAAATCAATGTATCCAACAGCAGTATCATTATATCCTCATAAAATATACATAAAATGATCCCAAACGAACATAAAAGCTAAGTAGTGGATGGTCGTCAACAGCACTCGTGTCCGGACAGCCTGTCTGTATCGAGTCCGGACAGTCTCGGTACTTGGGACTCGTTAAATAATCCCTGAATTGTAACGTAATTATTCTTTGGAACATAAAATACGGATAAGTTGCTGCTCGTTAGGATTTATTTAGAGGGTTTTATTTGAGTGTATTTTAGTGTTGTTTTAATGAGGATTTGTATTCAGTATTCTTCTTTTCGAGTTGCTATACTCTTGACTTACTGGTCGCTATTTAGTATCTTTTTCTGTGTCTGCTTGGTATGGTATGCCATCCTCTTATACTTTTACTAAAGTTTCAATTAACAATTTTAGGCTAAATCATTATACCAATTATTTATGGAAACGTCCTCTTTCAAATTGTAAAGGAGTTAATTAATTTAGTGATGACTGCCACATTATTTATATATGTATTTTGGTATATTTGTCAGTTTTCCGAATTTCACCGATTAATAATACCATTCACCAAATCCATATTGTATATTTCATTGACAGTCCTAAATTTTGTTCAAATCAACAGTATTCATCAGTCGTAAATTTCTTATTGAGCTCATTATGATAATTTATACAAAGAGGCCGTTGTGGGCGGAGGGGCCCCGAAGGCTCCCACTCGCGGAACTGTTATTGTTGGCAGAATCCAAGTGGTCCTCGAATCTTTTAATTAGGTGATATTATCTTTCCCTTCCTTATCATTAACGGTACGCATTATTCGCGTGGAAGAGACTGCGGGCTTTGTTACTTTGGGTAGAAAATGAAAATATAATCTCGTTCGTAGAAATTACTCTGGACTCACTGTTAGTCTTATAGATATTACCTGATATTAACCGATTTTTTAAAAAGGACCAGTTTCTATTTTCTGCTAAACACATTTTTATGTATGTTTTCCGTCTATTGTGGATTGATTTTGTTTTTTTTTGTGTGTATTTTATATATACAAAGTACATAGCTAAAACAATAGTTTAATCTAACAGCAAAAATTAAGGTTGTCTACGGCACAGATTTAACTCACGAATGGAATAAATATTCGTATAATCGATGATCTAGAATTCTAGATGATACGTTTGGGTATGCGATAGTAGAATTTTTATTAATATCTACATTATTTTCTTTATTACACATAAATAGAAGACATTGCTTATTTTACTACAACAACAGGATGTTAGTCGTACAAGAAAAAAACATAATAAATATCTGAACTAACAGGAAATCCTGTAGCTAATTATAATTGGCTTCGTTAGAAATCTTATGCGAGGAAAATAACCGATGAACGGATGTAGGATGAAATTAATGAACGTTTGCGTGCACTCGGGAAGAAGAAGAAAAAAAACCGTTTATCTGCCATCATGGCGGGAACTCCACAATGGCGGAATAATTCTATTTTTAAATCCTGGTCCTTCCAATCGCGTTGTTTTTTTTTTTTTCATTTTACGTTCGAAGGTTGGAGTTAATCGATTAGGAGGACTTTTTTTACTTTAATAAATTGCTTTTTGGATTTCCTGTTTACTAGTATAAGAGACGACATTAAAGGCATAGAAATATTCAAACAATAATAGAAAGAAAATAGTAATGGAATAACAAAACAATTTACCAATCAGGTAATTAGTAAGCATCGATTATTATTAGATAGCCCATACTATTTATTTTTGCTCTAGCTCAATGTGGACTATGTTAACTTAATTTATTTTAATCAATTAATCAGTCAATTTACTTAACCAAACTCTAGTATCGAACATAGATGAAGTATAATTCATTGCTCCATAATTCTATTATACACTAGGAGTAACGAGTAAGCTTAAATTACTATGCTAATATTTAGAATATTTAGTTTTATGCAATACTGTATTTTATTTCAACATAATAAATATCCTATGTGTTAATCTAGTTTATTAACTATGTGTGTACCAAATTTCATCCAAATCCGTTCACTAGTTTTTGCGTGAAAGAGTAACATAAATACATTCTCACAAACTTTCGCTTTTATGTATATGTATGTAGGATTTAATTTTCGTTTCATGCAAATTTATCGCCTCGATACGTATCCAACCTGGCAGCCCTAACCGAAGACAAACATTATTTCCCGTTGGCTCGTGCAAAGGCGATATTGCGCTAATCCCACGCTTTCAGCGCTGAATACACCACAAGTGGCTCGCTGAAAGAATTGCAAATAGGCTCACGGGGACGAGGGGCGATACTTACATTGAATAATGTTTCATTTTTCGAAATCACCTGAGGAAACCGATAGTCCTCACTTACAAAATGACACGAAAATTTATCATGTAAATTTAGATAATTGCCACGAATACTTGTTTTTTTCCTTGTAGGTTGTAAAGGAAAAACAGCTACGTGATTTGTGATTAATCAAAGAACTAACAAATTGGTATTCCTCAAGGAAAAGATATTTTTTCCTAAAATATTTTCGATGAAACAAAAATTACATACATCTGTTAGTTATTTAATTTGTTGCTCTTTCTTAATAAATTTCTCAAATACCATCAATAAATAATTTCACTATATTAATAAATAGCGATTTTCTATGCTGTCGGTACTAACTTACAGACACCATCTTAATCCTAAACAGTACAACGTTATCCTTCATCAGGTATTCAGATAAACAAAAGCGTAGCGCCGTAGCTATTTCCCCACGCCCCAGGGCTACGCCGCTACGGCGTAGGCCTACGGTGCTACGGAGCTACGACTATACAACTGCATTCACGCTTCGAGATTTAGGTCACCGATGCTTTGACGCGTCGTAGCATGAGATAGGCATAAAGCCTTCCTATCCTTATAATATAAGGAACTAATATAAAAGCTTTTTCCCCATTACAAAGACACAGAAGTATTTCCAAATTATTCGTATTATATCCAACAAAGGCGATATAAGGCAATAACAACTATCTGTAGGGTATTTAATTTTATAGGTCAAGAGGTAGTCTGCGTATTGAGAGCACTGGTCCTAGGGATGCCACTTGATACGAATTTTATACGAGAGGATTATTGATTTATATGAATTGTTGTTTTTATATCGCAAGTACATTTTAATGATAATTTGGAAGGTGAAAGAGGGCTTGATGTGTATTCATGTTTATACAAATAAACACAGTGAAAGAAAAGTATATTTTCATAATATTATATTTCTTAAAATAGTAGCAGTAATGTATCCGAAATGGAAACTTATTATTGATTAAGATCTTAACTAACTTTGGACAGCCCTAAGACCTTTCTAATTCCAGCCCTATTCAGGTCAGGACAGCGTCAGGCGCCGAAGAATTCTAATTTAATACATTGGAGCCATTTCTTGGCGTAATCCCGTCGTTACTTTAAAGGCGATCCAATAAATTATTCCGACAGATGGAGCCATTAACACGGAATTATAAATGGCGAGGACTGAAAAAACTTTTGCTATAAAATAGATCTATTTTTCATGTAACAAATAACTTTAAAGATGTAGGTTTTTATGTAATAATTAAAATTAATCTTAGCTAATATAATAAATGTAAGTTTGTTTGTTTTTAACACTTTAACGGTAAAAAAACTAAATCGATTTAGATTAAATTTGGTATGTAGATAGACCCTGGAAACAGTTATTTATCTGGGTACGTGAAGTAGTTCCTTCAGTACGCGGGTGAAACCGTGTTAAACAGCTATATTGAATATATACATTATAGGTTTTTTCTGATATTAGGGTGTACACTTATTCGCTAGCAAAGTACCTTCAAAGTTCATCTTCGTCGGTCAAATAACCAAAAATAATGACTTCATTTCTTGTTAAGCATTAATGAATAACTTTCTAACACTTGATATACCAACCAAAAAAAAGTTAATAAACAGATATTATCGTTTATTAATTGGTTTGCGTGTCCACTGACTATTATTCACACTGGACCAGATGTAATCTGCGACTACAACGGCAGTGTACAGGCATAACAAATAAAAAGTCGCTACCAGCGGTGTTCAGCGGTGATATTAATAAAATATAGCCTCCCATTACATTGCGTGGGCCTTTATTATTTTTTCGCCGCTTGCTAGAAACTTTGTCAATGCGTATTCCGTATATTAATGGTATACGCACACGATATGTGGTTTCTTTCTGCCCATTTTACTGAATGTACCACATTATACTAGAAATACTAACTGGTCACACTTGCTCAAGCGACTTAATGTCATGGATATTAGAAGAATTTACTGGACGCATTTGCTCAACAAACAACTTAAAATTCATTTTAATATCGGGACATTTAGGATATTTATTATATCATAATTGTTTTATTGAGAAAAAATAATAGTTCATCTCTATTTAACATCACAATTATGATTATAAAACTTTTTAATACTGTCATTGGCTTAAGAATTAACTTATTAAATTTTCATGTGAATAAACCTGCTATATTACTAGTAACTTTATTTCAGTCACCATAAAACCCCAAATAATTTACGTAACTGTGCCAAAAAGTAATTCCCATTCGCGCAAATGATGATTGCTGTACACCAACTGTTGTAAACGCAATCCTTATTTACTGACGTCGGCTCGTATTAATATACACCACGTTTGTTGCAGAGGGTGTGATCATAACCGACGCCATTTAGACACAACATGAGCACGCGGAGTTTATGGTAAGTTGACATTCAGCTGTTGCGTAATACTCTATTGATTTGATTTTTTGATTTAACATGGTCTTTATTTACATAAATTAATACATTGCTGTTTACAAATGATCTTATTCTATTTGTATACAAATCATAGTTTTATACGTTAAACAGACTTTATCGCCTTTACAAACATTAAAACATGATTTTATATTGTGTTGACATACATAAATTTCATAATGCAATACATGGACATCATTAAAGAGCTATGTGCAAGTCTTAGTAAGGACCCACATATATTTAACTGTTTTAGTTACAAAAAGGTAAACTTTATTGTATTTTTACTATAAATATAATTATTAACATAAAGTGGGTAGCGGGTAATTCCGCGCAAAGAACATACACAACCGTCGAAGCGGCATCGGCTGGTAAGCGAGCTATCGTCATGAGTCACGGAGGAAATAGTGATGGGGGAGTCTGTATCGATTATAAGTGCGGGCGTAGGACAATGAGCTTAGCCTACTTTTCCCTATTACAGATATTAAACTATTTTGGTGTGAAGGGTTTTTATATAAATAAAATTTGCGTGAAATTTTTAATATAAAATCTTTTATAAGTGGGTAATTTATACGATTGTGTAATTTTTTAAGGTTTGTGCGAAATGGCGTGTTGTACGCTAGTTTTAAAGCTTTATTTTGTATAATTTGCAGCTTGTTATACTTGGTTTCTGCAAGACTAGACCAGACAGGTGCTGCATAGGTTAAGCAAGGTCTAACCAAGGTAGAATAAATAAGTAATTTAGTTGAGGGACTAAGGATGGATTTGCGATTTAAAATAGGCTTTAATGAATTTAGGGCTTTAACCCCTTTACTTATTATTAAATCAGTATTTTTGTTCCAATTTAGTGTCTTATCTAGGAGTACGCCTAAATATTTAACCGAATCGCGCCACGTTATCTGAAAACCGTCGATTTTAACGTATCTATTGGGCAGTGAACGTTTTCTGGTAAACATTATACCTTCGGTTTTTGCTGAGTTAAGTTTTAGTTTCCAGGTCTTAAAGTATTGGCTAAGTAGGTCTAATGAATATTGTAGCCGTCCAGCTATTATTTCAATGTCTTTATCTGATGTGTATGTTGCTGTATCGTAAGCGTAGATAGCAAGCTGAGTGTGGGCCTGTTTGGGTATGTCATTTAGGTAAAGAATGAAAAGTTGAGGGCCTAGGAGCGAGCCCTGAGGCACACCGGCTGGAATACTTTTTGGTGCTGAATGCTCGTTGCCTATATAAACAGAGAAGGAGCGATCCTTTAGGTAGTTTTGGATGAGTTTGACAAGACAGAGAGGTACTTCAAGTTTTATTAATTTATGTAGAAGACCTTCGTGCCAAACTGAATCGAATGCTTTTTCGATGTCCAGTAGGATCATACCAGTAGAAATACCGCAGTTCAACCCGTGCAGGATATTCTCAGCTACTCTAGCAAGCTGTTGTGTTGTCGAATGCGATCTTCGAAATCCAAACTGTTCGGGTATTAATTTATGTTCACTATTTTTTGAGATACGTGAGAGGATAACAGATTCTAAAAGTTTGCCTATGCTTGGCAATAAACTGATAGGACGATAGCTAGACGGAATAGCTTGATCTTTCCCAGGTTTTTTAATAGCTATGATTTTGGCATGTTTTAATGTCCTTGGGAAGTAGGCGATGCGCAAACATCCATTAAATACTTTGGTTAGATAGACGATGACTTTCTGAGGGAGATTCTTAAGTAAGCCATTTCCTAGGCCATCGAAACCAGGGGCTTTTTGTAAATTTAATTTTTTTAATAGTTTACGGATTTCGTTCGGCCTTACAAGTGATGGATAATCACATATTTGATAACAGTCTAGCAGTCTGATTGATTCACTGACAGCCTGTGCAGTACTAGCATCGCTAACCCAATGTTTAGTGAGGTTCATATTTTCCAGAAATGTATTGGAGAGCGTTTCGCATTGTTCAAGTACAGAAGAGGTTTTAATATTGTTTGACATTGTTAGAGGGGGTATTGAGACTGGGTTGTGATTGATAGATTTAACCACTCTCCACAGGTCAGAAGTTGGGTTCTTGATTTTAGCTAATTTTTTGTTCCAAACATTGTCGTTTAGGGTTTGGATGTTAGATTTGATATATTTCCGCATGCTGTTGACTTGTGAGAATAGGTGACGTCGATAGTACGGATTAAATTCTTCTAAAGCTAATTTACGTAAGTGATTTTTCGTTTTAATTTGCATTCTGATCCGACGAGGGAGTTTCTGACCACCAACACTGGATAATTTAGGTATAGCTTTATCCCGTGCATTTATTATTGATCGTGTTAGGTGTTCAATAGCGAGGTCAATCGCCTCTGAGGAGTTAAATGTCGTGTGGGTTAGAGTAATGGACTCATTCAATTGGGATCTAAAGTAATTCCAGTCAGCCTGACTGTAATTGTAGATGGCTCGCTTTTGTCTGTTGACGGTACCACCGGCAGTGAAGAAAACTGGCAAGTGGTTAGAAGATAGACTGGTGATTACTTGAGCTTCCGAAAGGTTATACACGGCGTTAGAAAGAATAATGTCAGGCGTGGACGGAATGTGTGTGCTGTGGTAATGGACTAATGTCGGAGATGAGGGTGCATGGATTTCGTATTCGTTGACAATCATGTGATCAAAAAGAACCTCACCATGGACGTTGGAACGGGAGCAGTGCCAGTAGGGATGTTTAGAGTTGAAATCACCCATAATCAATGTTTTTGGAGTAGTGATAATTGCGTCTAAGTCTGCAGGTAGCAAGGCTAGGTTAGGTGATTGGTAGGCTGAGATAAGGGCGATTTTATGATTTGATAGGGCTATTTGTACTCCGATACATTCTAAGTTTTGTGTTGAGGGCATGTTTAAAGAGGTATGTAATATATCTGACTTTACTAGGATAGCTACTCCCTGACCATGCCCGTCAGGCTTTTTATCTTGCCTATAACAGGCGTAACCCGGTGTATGTAAATTCATATGAGGGGAAATTCTAGTCTCTGACAGAGCAACAACGTCAATAGAAAGCTCGCTTACCAGATTTAATAGTTCCGTAATTTTGGAGCGAATGCCGTCGGCATTCCAATACAGAATACGTATATTTTGTGTACTACACATATTGTCCAAGGTGAGTTAAGATTATAAGTACTTTATCCATCATAGTAGCACAGCCTAAAAATTGACTCTTAATCGTTTTTATTGTCATTAATATGGCAAGCATATCAGCTGTCGCCTGGTCTTGAGTACTTTCTTTACTAGTATTAATAATTTTGTGGTTGTTGGTAGCAGCAACGAAGTTCCAAGGTCGGTCGTCAACAAAGTTTGTCTTCTGTGGTGGCTTGAGGGTCCTGGTGGTCTTGAGTTGTTCCTGACGTTCCCGCACCATCTTTAAGTATTTTTCACGCTCAGCACATTGGCGGTAGTTAGCTGGGTGATTTCCACCACAGTTGCAGCACTTGGCTGGTTCAGCTCGAGACTTTTTGGGACAATCTTCAGTAGGATGAGGTTCCGTGCACTTAACGCAGCGGGGTGCTAAGTTGCAGTTACTGGACGAATGGCCAAACCCTTGACATCTAAAGCACTGTGTTCCGTAGCGGTTGTTGCTCCGGTACTTGCGAATTTGTATAACGGTGTTACATAAAAGTTTAATTTGGCGAAATTTGACAAAATCGGCTCCAGGAGGCAGTTGTACCAAAAAAGGAGGGCAGTAAGATGTCTTTTCAGAAACTTTCATTTTTCGAATAATAACATCAGCAAAGCCGATGGAGGCGAGTTCTGTAGGTAGAATATCCTCGACGTAGTGTGGAAGACCAAATATAACCGCTTTATACATCTTCTCATCTTTACGTGAGTAGGTATGAAAGGCAATGTCTTGAGTACGAAGACCGGCTTTGATAGCTTGATGGCTTTCAGGGGTGTAGCAGATTACAGCTACTCGATTATTGCGTCTGTATTGCAGATGGAAGTTCTTCGAGTAGGACATGATTGTCGACTTGATGTACTCATGGGTCCAGGTAGGTAGGACCTCTAGAACGATAGGAGGAATTCGGCTGACCTTTTTGGTGACAGCATCCTGAAGTCTTGCGTTGCAGTCAGGTGCAGATGATTGATTACCAGGGAGAGGGCTGAATCTGTTGGTAGTCTTGATAGGTATAGGTAGGTGTTGCTCGGCTTGACGCGCAGCTCTTTTGGGTATTTTCCATTCGCTGGTGTTAATAGGGCCTTCAAGAGGCCTTTTGCCGACAGAGTTAGAACGCGTTAAAAAACGTTCCATATCGACAATTTTTTATCGACAAGTATTCCCATCACTATTGGTAATGCGAAGTAACTAAGAGGGGAGTATTAGAAATACTCTATTACACTCACAGAATGTGGTCATAAAGATACCACCAACTTTCCACTGAGCATATAGCTCAGTGGAAAGTTGGTGGACAACTTCTGTTAGCATGGGTGAATTTTCGGAGTGATACTACTAACACATTGCAATGAACAAATCGCAATTTCCAGCTAACGCTACAGTGGCAACTGGATAAAATGTCTACTCGAAAGAAACAGACAGGTAACCTTACAATAAAAGGATACTACAGTAAAGTCCATTTGCGCTAAGCAGATCCAGATTATATGCCAACATAATCTTGAAATTGAAATATTACATTTTTTGAATATAATGTATGTGAGTGACAATGCTGCCGATGATGGATCACTCTCGCCTTGAAGACTCCTAGATTATACGAATCGGGGAACACACGCCGGCAGAGAATTCTACTCCTTGATTAAAATGACATCGATAAAAAAATGTTCTCCATAGACAGTGTCACGTCACAGAGCGTAGGCTCTGTAAAATCTAATATTCTTATCGATAAATCGTATTCACGTTCATTCGGATGACACATATCTGTATGAAGCAACAATATACGAGACGCCATGGGATATCATTTCTAAATCTCGAGTCATAAATAAAAATGTGTCAAAAGGAGTCCGAGCTCACAGCTCCCAGGCGGGCTCCGATAATCATCGATAATACGGAGTAAGTCAGATTACATTTTGAACGGAGTCCTGAAAAAGGAAGGGAAATAAATTATTGAGGCGAGCGCTGATAAATCGAACCATCGCTCGGATACGGCGCCGGACATTTTTCCACCCGTTTTTGGCAAGGCCTATATATTAGCTACAGATATTTTGGGACAGGATTTCTTAGAAAAACGAGCAGCAATTTGTTGATCTTTTGACGTAATTAGTGGGTGTAATTAGTGAAGTGGGTGGTTATTATATTTATCTGACGCCTCCGAAATAAGCTGAAATTTGAAAAAAGCAATCAATAAACAAGGTTAGTTAACTTCAGCTTGATTTATATAAATTTGTCTGAGAGCAGGTGTTCCGTCTAGCCGTAATCTGGAATGTGAAGCAATATGTCAACGTTAACTCAGTAAACTATGTTAGAACTAACTTGGCCATATGTTACGTGCCTAGTTCTAACTGCGTTTGAATTCAATTCATGAATCACTTGTGAGTTCGGTATGTGGGGCGCTCGTAGCTAAGTAATAGCCGTGCAGATAGATCCGCTAAGTCTACACTGTCAATTCAGGGATGGATGCAGTCAGTCCTTTTATCGAACTCACCCTGATCGTGTCTAGTTGTTATTACCTTCTAAAAGAGGAAACACGGAATGCAACTGTGTTTGCGCACATATTCCTGCTCTGTTATATCTCCTACATGGATAGTGGTAAATTGGTCCCACAAGGCCGAACTTACGTTCTGGATAACAGAAAAAGGCGGAACCTATTTGAAAACTAATCTATACTTATAATAAATCTGTAGAGAGGTCAATTCTGTACATGAAATATATTTCCAAAATAACTATCAGGGGGTAATTAGGGATCGATACTGATGCCAAAAATGCAATCAGTAAAATTTTTGTCTGTCTGTCTGTCTGTATAAACTCTATAGAAACAAAAACTACTCGACGGATTTTAACGAAACTTGGTACAATTATTTGTCATACTCCTGAGATGGTTATAGTTTACTTTTCATCACGCTACAATCAATAGGAGCAGAGCAGTGAAAGGAAATGTTGTCATTTTGTTTAAACGCGCTAATCTCAGGAACCGCTGGTCCGATTTAAATAATTCTTTCAGTGTTAGATAGTCAATTTATCGAGGAAGGCTATAAACTATATATCATCACGCTAAGACCAATAGGAGCGAAGTACCACTATTCCACGCGGACGAAGTCGCTGGCAGAAGCTAGTAAAAAATATTAAAAAATTAAAACTTAGTTACTGGATTAAATAGCAAAATCGCCAAAGAACAGATTCCGAATTCAAAGGCTCTTTGAATTACGCAAGCTGCTAAGTGTAACAGGTTTAATCTTCACTAAGTTAATCTAGCTGAGCTGCTCGTTATTACCAGATTTAAATTAGTATTCAGTCGACGCTGCGTTTTACTGCTTTAAATCCAATGTAGCAGAACTAAGTATAGACTAAATACTTAGGCATAGAACGACGTAGAACTAGGTTTATGAGCCCACTCATCCCTTGATTCATCGCTTTTACATTGGTGTTTTATACCAGAAAGATTCCCGGTCACTAAATGCGTATTTGAGTCAGCGTTTTACAAGAAACGACTTTGTCCCACGCGATAGGCACAGAATGTATCTATACATATAAAATGCTTTGTCCTGAATGACTAACGGATCAACGCACAGCCTAAACTGCTGATCGTAGAGACCTGAAACTTGGAGCGTGTGTTCTTTGTAAGACGTAGGCATCCAATAAGAAAAGATTTGCCGAAATTCTATCTCTAATAGGGTGAAAAAGGGGGACAAAGGTACATTTAAAGGTCAATTTATATATAAAGTACATAACTGTAACTTAATATCATGGTCATGGCTTAGTAGTTAAGGCGCCTACTCCTTAAGGATAAAGTAGGATTGAAACCTGAAGAAACCTGAACTTTCAAAATTTTGATATCGCCAATACGCCTTGAGCAACTTTAGTGATCAATGCTCATGAAAATTCTGAAGAAAAAGAGGCCTTTGCCCAGCATTGAAACATTAAATAGCCCGATGAGGAAATCGTAACTTGTACAATAGACTACAAAAACATCAATAAGATTTAAGCTCAGAATATATTTTAAGCTCTGAACCCTAAAGCCGGTGTGACTTTGCAGGATTAGCATTAGTTATCGCGGATTGTAGGCCTACACCTGCGCCTAGGCGACAGATTAAGAGCTAGGATTACTTAATCCTGATGCTTTTCTCATGTGGACATTAATTACGATTGTGCCCTTTACTGTAAGCTTGAAAATCAAAATAAAATATATTTATTGTTAAGTGTAGCTATTAACTTAACCAACTTAATTATTGTTAACCTAGGAATGGATGAAGTTCCATGAGCCCGAATGCCTAAGAATGAACGCATTCTAGCAAGGGTGGGCATTTTGGCGATGCTGTCATAATAACATTGAAAAGGTACTCATTTAATTAGACTACATTCAATAAAAAAAATGAGTTTGAGTATGTTCTATGCCTAGCTCTAAGCGTCAGTGTCGCAAGCAATCGTGTAAGTTTAAGGCTAATAGCCCAACGTATCCTAGCAACTCACCATAAAAAATACAACAAAAAATAATTCCTAATTTATAGCGAAAACGACAAATTACTATGTTTAGTCATGTCAGATTGTTATCTACTTGTTATAGGTAACAAATGGCCAAGTATTTGTTGGAAGGTCGCCTGAGGCCTGCGTCAGAGCACCCCACGATGTCTCGAATAGGGACGGAACCCTTATTCGTTACTGTGACACTGGACACTGACAGGCTCGATTGAAAAAGGATTTTTGTTGCCCTTAAATTATGTTGGAGATGTGAAGAAGATTTATTCAAAACTCGAGTTTGTTAGCCTTTTTTAAATGAGCACTTCTCGCGTTATCAACGAAAAAGCTAGCAGGTTGATATAACTATTAGTACGTTCACTCTCTGGGTCTTGTCCTTCCAAATCCGCCTGATGGCCTCTAAAGGTGTCTTTTTAGGAAACTAGTCAGCCTTTCAAGTTAGATTTTTTGTTTAACTTTCAAGTAACATTGTAAATGATTATGAACATTTAACGAAAATTGCATGTTCTATAGCTGTACATTTTTTTATCTTTTTCAATATGTACTTTTTCGATCAATAAGTCTGAATCGTTTCCGCTGCACACACTGTCATTTTTTTTTAATCCTACTCCGACAGAATTTAGACTTTAAAATTAAATATTCAGAGTCGACATTCCCTTGTGGTATGGTTCTGTATGTCCTGGTTTACAGTGCATTTTGCATTCATTTCCCCGGACGCTTTCCGCAGAACTAGGACGGTAGGTTATAGCTTTGAAATTACGAATTACTCAAAGTGAACTAATACATAAATAATAGCCCCTGGGCGGCTATTTGCTGAGGAACTTTAGTTGCGCTATAGCTGACCCGATGAGGATTATAAGACTGGCTTGTGCCCGCAACATCATCTGTGTGGACTTTATTAATCCAGGTTAGAAAATATATTTGTACCTATTTCAACCAAATCTATTCAGCCGTTTTTAAGATTAGCGCGCACAAACACATCTACAGATTTATTATAACGTATATCATAATATAGATTTATTTTTAAAATGGTGCCACAAAAACACGTTATTTAAAAACAGAGTTCTTGCTGTATAGCTAATTAATATGATTACAAAATAAGAATTGACCTTTCAATAATAGTAGAATAACTAACATAACTTCAAATCATAAATTAAGTTTACACATTCAGCTATGTTCTCAACCTTGCCTTTTATTTAAAGCCACAACATTTAGCAACTGATCCTGCCTTAAATGTAAATACGGAACATTTATCGTGTAAGCAAAGCCTGGCTTGGGAGTTGGCGAGCTGCCAACGTGTGTAGCACCTTTCTTTCTAAGGCTCGTTAGGGCTGCCAGGCTTCGACGATATGTTTGGCTTTAACCATTTAGTCCCGTAAATATTGTCTGGCTGTATGTTTTGTTTCTTGATTTACGAAAATTACTATAAGGTCTTATACGCCTGTGTTTGTTCAGCAGAGCAATATATCGTCAGTTAAAAGGAAAATTACAAATTTCCGTTTTTTTAACTATAATGTCGAATAGTGGAACATTGGCTCATCTTGCTCAAATTTTAGTAGTCTGAAGGCAACTTCTGTAGCTTAATAGTATTCATTTTCACTTGTTCCGAACTAAGAATCGGGGAAAAAGACTTACTTTCTATTAATAGCCTTCTTTTATGAAAAACTTACACAAACTTCAGAGGATATTTAAAAGTTTTCTTTTTGTTTGCTGGCACTCTGGCAGCCCTAGTTTTGCTGGTAGCAATCGCGTTAGGTGTCATCCGTTTAGGTTGAGTTGGAATCGATTGTTGTATAAGGAAATCATAACAATGGGTCGGTTTTATATTTTTCAGATGCCTATCTGGATACCGATCTATTAATTGCTATTTCGAGACAGTTTTGAAATTATAATAAACCTAAATTCTACAAGTCAAGAGAAATATTGTCTTTACTTATAGCTTACTTACTTATACTTATAGGGTTCTCTACATTCTTCCCTAGCCTCATAGTACTGAGGCGGTATAAGATATTTCTTTTTTTATTTTTATTCAATTAAAAATAAAGAAATATCTTATATCGCCTCATTACTATGAGGCTAGGAAATCAAATATAAATAAAAAGAAAGAAAGAAAGCAATAAATCCATCAATAGCAGCCCATTACCAGGTCTGCCACTAACAGCTCCTGGTATACCAATCACTAAGCAGTTATATCGCCGGCGTGATTTCATTCGTTCCCCAGGGCCCGTTCACTTCACTCGCCAGTAATGGCGGCGAACGAATGAGCTATGTTCCACTCGATCCGCCGGGACTGGTCGGGGAAGGTAATTATTTATTCAGTGAGCACCCCAACATTTTTGCGCCTTCACTTAAAATGTAGCAATTTATTATACTGGACAACTCGCGTTCGCAGTACTGGTCACCTCTTATTCAATTTCAGAATATGTCCAGTTTTGGACGACGATAAAATGAGTTTATTTATTGAAAAGGCAGAATACTAACCGTAGAAATAATAAATAATACTGAAAATATTAATGGAAAATGTTGTCATTGGTTTGGTTGCCTCTGTATTTTCCAAACCAAAGAGAACGATGTAAAGCCATTAATCATTTATGGTATTGATTTTTATAACAAAAAGATTTTGTTTCGATTGTCTTCGTGGCCTACATAGGCTTGTGAAGCTTCTTTAGATTTTCTTTTGGAATTGTTTAAGGCTGAGAAATTGCGTAACCGTTTTAAATCTATCTATATATATATATATAAATGAATCTATTTTTCCTTAGTCACTGCATCACGCGTGAATGGCTGGGCCGATTTGGATGAAATTTAGTACAGAGATGGAGGGATCCTGGGGAAGATTTTAGGCTTGTAGTTCCCTCGGGACGCGTGTGAAACCGCGGGCAACAGTTAGTATGATAGAACAATAATTGCATACTTATACGAATACATATACAAGGCACTATAAGCCTTATGATATTTATGGAATAAATTAATGCCACAAATGTAGATTTTCTAATACAAAAAAAAAATAAGTCAACAAAAATATCGTCTACTATTTTCCCGTATCGTATCGAGTGAGTTTCAATGCCTTGTTTTACTATTTCTCAAAGTATGCGTTTGTGAAGCCACAAGGCGAGCTACTCACCTCTCAACTGGCGCGCTGGAGTGGCCGCAACCGTGTCGAGTGGGAGCAAGTACGATGCGAGTGCTATGTAATTGGAGCGAGTCGAGTCGGCCCCGACAGTCGCACTAGCGAGTAGCGTTATTTTATTTTTATGTTGGTAGGAAACTATCTCTTGGACTGGAATAGTATTTTTAGTTCTGTAAGTTGGTACAATGAATGGCTTGTTTATTTGGCTCACGAAACTTTTTTAAAGGACTGTGAAGGTTGAGAACAAAACAAGCAAGATTTGTTGTCACCACTGGATAACTAGAAGAACTGACCCCGTTACTATCCTTTTACTTAAACAAGTAGAGAGGTGTATGTATGTACCCACGACACACCCATATTTCAACTATTATTTTGAAGTCCCATGTACTAGGAAATATTGCCTTCAAACAGGCAGGAATCGAGACTTTGAGCTACTGAGAAGCCGATCCGGGAATCGAATCTAGAAACTTGCTCAGCATTAACTCACTTGACTAACGAGACATATTCTTACAAAACCTTTTTATTCCTATACTAGCTTCTGCCAGCGACTTCGTCCGCGTGGAATAGTGGTGCTCCGCTCCTATTGGTCTTAGCGTGATGATATATAGCCTATAGCCTTCCTCGATACATGGACTATCTAACACTGAAAGAATTATTTAAATCGGACCAGCGGTTCCTGAGATTTGCGCGTTTAAACAAAATGACAACATTTCCCTTCACTGCTCTGCTCCTATTGATTGTAGCGTGATGAAAAGTATACTATAACCATCTCAGGAGTATGACAAATAATTGTACCAAGTTTCGTTAAAATCCGTCGAGTAGTTTTTGTTTCTATAGAGTTTATACAGACAGACAGACATACAGACAGACAGACGGACAGACAGACAGACAGACAGACAAAAATTTTACTGATTGCATTTTTGGCATCAGTATCGATCCCTAATCACCCCCTGATAGTTATTTTGGAAATATATTTCATGTACAGAATTGACCTCTCTACAGATTTATTATAAGTATAGAAGATAGATTACGATATCAGATATTTTAAATCATGATAGGCTCTCGCTCCAACATACCACTTAAAATATACGAAAAAGTTAAAATAATTTCACAAGGAAATATGATTACACCCCGCGTCGGTTCCCACTTGACGTTTATATAACATCTGTGGTCCGGCCCGGGTTTAGACCCTCGACGACTGTAAATTAGCTTTTAAATTATAAATTACATGAGTTAGAAATAAATGTGATTTTAAAATTTGATTGGTCGGTGGATTTTTTACACCAAGCCAAAGTTTTTATAAGCTCTCCAGAATTACTTATGGCAAATTCGGCCATAGACATTTTATATTATGATTTATTAGCATAGACAAAAGTAATTTTAATCAATTTGGATCTAGCTCTAGTAAATACTAATTACAAAAGGTTATAAATCAATGATTAATAGAAATTGTAATTTGTATCAGTTACAATTTAAAGGTTAATTGAAAACAAATCTATTCCAATGCTTGCTTTAGAATATTAATAAATACTAAAGCTTAGACAATCCTTTGAGTGACTACGAGTCATATAAATATTGAAAATTTAATGAGCACCCTCACGCCCCAGCGATTATTATGATTACAGACCTAATGTAAGGTATGGAGTCATGTAAATGAAACTCACTCGGTTGTTCGACTAATACTGAGTATATTCTTAAGAGAGCGATTACATTTATAGATTCTTATTAATAACCTTTATAATTAATATAAGACATACACTACACCTCCTCGGAAAGAGTAAAAAAAAAAGAAAACACTTTTTTTTTTTTTGTATATGCTACATAACATGCAAGAATATAATCAAAATAGTATAATAATAGCATGAAACCTAGTATACTAGTAGTACAAAATCTTAAACTAAAATACATGTATTTTAGATACCTACAATAACATACTCAATTAGGAATAAACAATTTCGTCCTATTTTTATGGACAATGTCCAATTTGCCATTTTTCATTATCTCGACATTAGGGGCCAAGTCTCGTATTACAACATATGGACCCAAATAAATGCTATTAAGTTTGTTGCCAGTTTCATTTTTCAATAATATTAAGTCATTGGGTTTATACGTCACGGGATTAATTTTAGAATCGTATTTAATCTTTCTATTATGTTTACTTTGCAATAAATTATCACGCGCTTCCTTCAATGACACTTGAATTCTATACCTTAGCTCAGCGGGATAATGGTCACAATTATATAATGGATCGACAGAACAGCTAGTTAAATTTGAAGGCAAGATACACTTTTTACCGAAGACCAATTCATAAGGTGTAAAACGAGTCTGAGAATGAACCGACGTGTTATAAGAAAAATTCCAGAATGGTAACCACCTGCTCCAACCCTCTGGGTGATTATCAGTCTGTATCCTAAGAAAGGCACCTAAATTTTTATGCGTGTTCTCGAGTGCCCCAATGCTTTCGTGGTGGTATGCTGTGGACTGAATTTGTTTAATGTTTAGTAATTTACAAACCTGTTTGAATATGTCCGATGTAAACTCAGCACCTCTGTCTGTCGCCACTTCTAAAGGAATTCCATATCTAAGAATGAAATTACAAACTAAAGATTGAGCAATTTCTGTCGAGCTTTTAGTAATCAAAGGATATGCTTCTACATATTTGGTTAATTCGCATTGTAGCGTCAATATGTACGAATAGTTTTCATCATCTTTTGGCAAAGGACCTACAATGTCTAAGAAAACCTTTTCAAATGCTGAGCCAGCTGTTGTAGTAATGGTCATAGGTTCCCTTGTTTTAACTGAATATTTCTGTTTTTGACATTGTTCACATTTGTGCACAAACTCTTTTATATCATTTTCAAGTCCAGGCCAATAATAGTAGTGCTTAATATTATTGAACATCCTCCTAATGCCCGCGTGGCCACTAGTGGGCAATAGGTGGAAGTCATTTAACACAACTCTTTGATCATCTTTATTATCAATCCTTTGAACATTTTTTAAAATAATTAAGCGTGGTCCGGACCACTTATCATTACGATTTATTTCATTAATAAGTTTTTTAACAAACACATTATTATTGTTATTCTTTAAGAAATAAACTTCTTCAACATTTATAGACTTACAAAACTCTCCAAGCTCTCTCACAAATGCGCCTGGCGTCAATTGTGATCGAGATGCTGGGTTAATAAAAATACATTTTTTCCTAGGAATATATATAAATGTTTTATTTTCTCTCTCTATTTTCTCTGTAAGTCTCAATTTATTCAATTCATTTTCAGTTATAAACGACATTTCAACAGACTCTTTCGGTAGGACAGAAGTTTCTACGACTTTTGGTTGATCAGGCCAATCGTCTGAAAAACTTGTGTCCGCCGGAGGATCAGCTGCCATGCGTTTTTTCTGACCTCTAGTCATAACTCTGACAACTCTTTCATGCATCTCCTTCAATTCGTCTGATGTTAACACTAATCGCGACAAAGTATCTGCAACGACATTATTAGTCCCTTTTATATATTCCACACTAAAGTCATATTCTTCTAAAATTAAGCGGAACTTCATAAGCCTGCTTGACGGATCCTTCATATTGAATAAATAAATGAGAGGCTTATGGTCCGTTAGTATTTTAAATGTTCGGCCATACAAATACGGGCGAAAATGCTTGACAGCCCAAACGATAGCCAACAATTCTTTTTCAATTGTTGGATATAATTTTTCCGCCTTATTTAAGCTTCTACTAGCAAAAGCTATTGGATTTCCATTGTTATTTGACAGTACTGCCCCAATTGCATATCCTGATGCATCAGTCTGAATAGTAAATAAGTTATTTTTAGAAAAATCTGGATATTGGAGAACGGGAGATGTTGTTAGACTTTTTTTAAGTGAATCGAATGATTTTTTACAATTGTCGTCCCATATAAATGGCACATTTTTCCTAGATAAAGCATTTAAAGGGTAAGCAATTTGGGCAAAATTTTTAATAAATTTTCTATAATAATTAGCGAAGGCTACAAATCGCCTCACCTCGTCCGTATTTGTAGGCTGTGGGTAATCAGTAAGAATTCTAACTTTTTCGGGATCAGGTGAAACACCATTTTCTGAGACTACGTGGCCTAAATATAACATTTCTTTTCGTAAGAAATCGCATTTTTGAGGGTTCAGTTTCAGGTTGCATTCTCTTAATCTAATAAAAACATCTAAAAGATTTTTATTATGGTCCGAAATGGATTTACCAAACGTCACCAAATTATCCAAATAGACGAGACACTTATCATAATTTAAACCGGACATTGCTATATTTATCATTCTCGAGAATGCACTTGGGCTCGTTTTAAGTCCCATGGGCATTCTTGACATCTGATACTGTCCTGAACAGAAAGCGGTAAATTTTCTATTATCCGGATGTAAACTAACCTGATAGTATGCAGAACTCAAATCTAATTGGCTGAAGTAAATGGAACCTGAAAGTGAATCAATAACTTCCGTAATGTTTGGGAGCGGGAATTTATCATGCTCTATGACGTTGTTCAATTGGCGATAGTCGACGACTAAACGCCACTTTTTTTCATCATTTATATCCGATTTCTTAGGCACTAAAAGCACGGGACTAGACCATTCACTTCTAGTCGGCTCAATTATTCCCTCACTTACCATTTTTTCTATTTGTTTCTTAACTTCTGAGTGCTGAGCATAAGGCAATCTATATGGTTTAATGTATACTGGCTCCGTATTTGGTTTTAAAGTAATTGTTTGTTCGTATAAATTCGTTGTTGTCAATTTGTCCCCGGGTAAATAAAATATATCAGGAAATTTGGCGCATAAACTTTCAATAGACAACCTTTCTTCACCATTCAAATGTCCCAATTGCAACATAGAAAACAACTTTTTCACTCGCTCTGAACTCTTATCACTCGATTCAAACGTACAACACTCATAATCACGCACCGAATGTATAACAGGTTTAATATTACTTAAGGTCAAGTCCTTCTCTGTCGTGTTTAAAATCTTTATAGGAATTTTACCATGTCGCGACGATACTATTGAATTAGCTATAAAAACTCCCTCACATATTTCCTTTGAACACACCACACCGTCTCCTTTCAATGTTGTGTTTATAAAATGAATTGATTCCGACCTTGACGGAATAAACAAAAGTCCTTCATTTGTATATCTCAAAGTTGGTAAACAAATACGTTGATTATTTGAATTTAATAACGATAAAGTGTGATTATCGTAATTTAATATAGCGCAATATTTGTTTAAAAAGTCATCACCAATAATTCCACTGGCCCTACAAGGTAAGCTATGAAAAACAAAGAACTTATGACTAAACGTATTATCATTCACTTGTAAATTTAAACAAACATATCCGATAGCCTCTGTGCTACCTCCAATACCTCGAATAAGAGTCTTCTCTTTATGGAAAGGAATCTTGTAAACATCAATGTATTTGAATTCTATTGCTGAGATTGATGCACCGGTGTCAAGTAACCAGTTCAAAGTACAATTGTTTATATTAAACTGAACTGAAGGCGAATTATAATTACAGCTAAAAATAGAACCTTTAGGAACGAAAAAACTGATTTTGATCATTATTATTAAAATTTTCTGATTCGGATTGATCCTTAGACAGCATGTTTACGTTACGCATCCTTTGATTACCAAAATTAGAATTATGATAGTACCTACCTCTATAGAACCCTCTAGACCTTGAATTTCCTCGGTTTCCAGGTTGACCACGACTCCATCCTCGTCCATAATTATTAGTATGTGCTCCTCGTTCATGTTGATTCTGCTTACCTCGCCCACGCAAAGGTTGACTAAAATTAACTCGACCACGACCTTGTCTGTAATAGTTACGATTCATAGTTAAAATACCATTTGATGTGGATGGCAAAGAGACTTCCTCGTCTATAGCCGCTTGGATAGCATCCTTTAAGGACGTAAAATTGCGAGCGGCAACTATTGTGCTGAGTCTTCGATTGCGTAAACCATCGGCAAAACGTTTAATTGCCTGTTGCTCATTCAATGGCTTTAAAACCGAAAAACTGCTATCGTTTCCATCGGCTTGCGCAATCGTTAAGTCAACAAATAATTCAGATAATTTTTGTCCATAATCGTTAATAGATAACTCATTTTGTCTCATACTCTGCATGGTAGTTTGTATAGCAGTGGCCGACTTCTTCGGTAACAAATGTTTTCGCATATCAAATATAAGAGCCGAAACTGTGGAGTAAGCAGAACCCATAATTAATTTTGCCGACTGTGATAAGCGACTCTTTAAAACAAAGTTAATTAAATTGACCTTTGACGCCTCATTAATTACTGTATTATAGTATTCAATTCCATCGATCAGCTGTTTTGTCGTTGTTTCTTTACCGTCCATAACTGGCAACAAATTTAATGCAACTTTTAGGTCGAAATCCATTGTTACAGATGTAATAACTTCAGGGGTACAAAGTCTTATAATCTCTAAATATAAACTACTAAACTTAGTGCAATATTGGTCAATAATTATACACTGGTCTTTTTCAATTTTACCTAATTTTATTGACGCTTGTATAGTATCTAGACTTTCACGATATTTTTTATCAATAACCTGTGCTTCTTTAAGTTTCTTATCTGAGATGTCGCCCTTTCTACGACTAGGCCCAATTTTAATCAAGTAAGTTCTAACATCTACGAGTTCATTATATAACTGTTTTAATACATCAGCCATAGCATAATTACATGAGAATTAAAATAATCAAATAATGCATACTATACCTATGCAGAAAGATAAACAATGTGTACCTAACAAAGTAAAATAAGGTTATACATACGAGTCCGTACAATAGATGACACCGACCACGCTAACCGATACGATATCGATTTTAACCGCACTCACATTTGGCACATTAACTGATTAAACGCACTCACGAGCACTTTACTGAACACCGCGCACACACCTTACACCTCATCTGGTGTGGAGCCCTTGCGAGCCTCCCAACGGCGCCAGGACAGACGTCTCTGCATAGACCTCCGATCGTATTCTTGCTGCATCCAATTTTTATGGCATTTATAGTACAGCTTGTAAATGCCGAAAAGCGCTCCGCAACACATAAGCGTAGTCATTAATATGAGCAATATGTTTGTCAAGCCCAAATGTTGCTCTATAGTGTTTTTTCCAGCTCCAGCTGCATTCTGTGCTATAATGACCTCTTCACGTGATTGGCTACCACCCATTTTTAACAAAAAAATATATAGTATTCAAAAATGTAGTCCACAACGGGTCCGTACACGACGCACACAATTATTGGTATTAATCTCATTGTTTCTACGATATGTCCATCACAGACCACACACTACGCGCGCCTTAAATGGCAGGGTCGCCATGTAAGGTATGGAGTCATGTAAATGAAACTCACTCGGTTGTTCGACTAATACTGAGTATATTCTTAAGAGAGCGATTACATTTATAGATTCTTATTAATAACCTTTATAATTAATATAAGACATACACTACACTAAGTTAACTTTAGTCTGACTCTGAATATTACTAGTTTTATTCTCATCATTTTCCAAATGTGACATAAAATAAGGGTTATATTTCATATTATAAGAACGAAAATTACGACTTCTTTAAAAAATTTACGTGACACAATCACGCAATTCTGTATAAAACTTAGCTGACACACAAGTAAAGCCCGGACCACACTACAAGATAGGCATAGCCTACACGATAAGACGAAAAATATTCAGAGGAAACTGTAACCAGTTTTCTAAAATCCACCACCGACAGTCTCTGACATGGAGTTGTAACAACGACTGCTATCGAGGTAGCAGCCGGGGACGAAGGCTTAATATAAACACTGCACACTACCTCATCCCAGGCTTCTTCGTGATTGTATTGAAAACCCACAAAGCGATGTTGTCCCGACCAGGGTATCAAACCAAAGACCCCATTCACAGCATTCGCGTCTATTTGAGACTAAGACGAGGTGCTGCAACTAAATTAACTCACTTAGGAATATTGTATTAGCAGCCAATTTTCGCTCCGTGTGACCGAAACTTTAGCGATATGTCCACATGATCGAGCGTGTAGCAATTCGGCTCAGTCGCACCGCCAAATCGCTAATGTGTATTCAATGTTATAATGCCTACCTACCTGTATAGTGCACGCGGGTTAACGATACGATTACCTCACGCAATCAGGCTCGCTCACGCCCGCGTGGGCACATTGAGGCGGTAGTGACGTGAAAGGTTGCCGAGGATTCTCTATTCAAAAGGCTTAAACATTATATAATACGTACAAAACACGTAGGTAAGCAAAGATAATAGTTAAGTTTACTCCTAAAAATATTGAGTTATTAAAAAATGGAAATCTTGGAGCTGTTAATATCCAAAGCAACAATCATCCGTAAATCACTTTAGATAGTTCTTTTCTAGACACTTTAGGTAGAAAAAAAATCCCCGAAGAAATTTATGGAACTCGTAGTTTTATATCGCTTTGCCGTGTTAATAACTGCTTGTAATTCCGACAAAATATTAAACTATCTCTTAGTAATGTCACTTGAAGTTCATGTACAAAAGCACTTAGGCTCAAGGGTCAGACATTTTAAGCAACATTCCTCATTTAAACTTGTCTATTGTAGTTCAGATCTCAATAAACATGAACGTAAATTCAGCCAGACGCCATCTTGCGCCATTGTGTGAATGCCCGGACCACGATCGCCGATATAACTCTGCTGTCTGGCACTTCAACTTATCTTACAAATGTTTGCACTCGGCGTGAAGCTGTCTTTGAATTTTGACACTTGAATAATAGATTCTCCCATTCGAAAACAATTCGAATATACTATCTCGATCTATTTAACAGTGCCAGTTGCAATCCGAATTTGATTCCTTAAGACCTTACCGCACAAGATCGCAAAAAATGGAAATTTCTTCTTAGAGCCTTATGTCCCTGATGAGGGACCACAGGATCGAATCATCATCATCAAGACCTTAGGTTCGTCCCTATTGCATGGGTTTAAAACTTAACTATGATAAACATAGAACAATGCACACATTCGTTTTATACATAGCGAAAAAGTATTTGGTCTAGCTAAATAATCACGCAATCTAATCTACTAGAAGGAAGATATTAGGTAACATATAAACAAAACAAAAAAAATGCCGAATAATTTTTTTGGAAGTCGGTTTAAAGAAGTCTACAAAACGCCTAGGTTCAATACAGTTGACTTGCTACCCTCAGAACAATTTTGCAGCGATTCATTTCACCTTTTGAAACTGATAATCAAGCTGACGCTCGCAAAGCGTAGCCATTGAAAACATTGTTTGCACTTCAGACTCTTCAAATTACTGGAGTGTGAAAATTCATTGAAATGTTGAACCTTTACAGGTGATTTGAGCCTTTCAAATTGTAATAATGTACTTCTTTAACCTTTTTGTACTCGCGAGAATGACAGAAAAATGAGCAAAATCTGAGCTATGTCACCTTGTCTGTAAACTTGACTTGATAAAATTATTGTTCTACAAGTTTTTATATTAAAATCAAGAGGCTTTTTATCCAAGCAAAATATAATTATTGAATTTCTAGTAAAAAATTATCAGTATTCAGTATGTTATTTTTAATATTCAATAAAAATACTTATTCTTTAAACAGTATTTGTTTTGTATAAAAATCTCTTTAAAAATATGCGCAGAATTCAAAAACAGTACTTACTTGTCCTCCTACACCTACCTCTCTCTATCTACATACAATATTCATCACTTCAGTCTTAATTGAATAACATTTAATTTGAAGTTATATAAAAGCTGGTCACTTACTAGCACTTAAACCTGGTTTCAAACTCTTTAGAAAGCATTGTATAATTCTTGAATTTCAACTTTACACCATGGTCTTGGTTTGAAACCAAAGCTGTTGGTTGAGTAATTAAGCTTCACTGTAATTTAATTTCATATATTTTAATTTATATGTCTCTAACATTATTACTTTCGTTGTCAACAGACGTAATTGTCCCACCTCCAAGCCGCGCGCTCCGACACTGAGTGAGTGAAGCCGTGTGAGCCGACGCTGTGGACAATAACCGCGCGCAATATATGGACTGCGCCCGCGCACTCTGTACACACATTCACGAAAAGTAAGAAATTCCGAAATCAAAAACTTATCATTCAAATTGGGCTGAAAACAGCAACTCTCTAACGTCACAATTACAAAAAAAAATATCTTAGTAATTAATTATCTTAGTAATTAACTACTTTGGCGGCGTGATCAATATACATATCTATGAGATATACTACAATATACATATCTATAAGACCCTCTGAGCTATGCCGCGGACGGACATGGCGAAACTATAAGTGTTCCTTGTCGACTACAGAACCCTTAAAAGTAACAACACCCTTAGCCACTTCCTTAGCACTATGTGTTTTGCTGGCAAAAACAAGTGACGCAAATAACTTCCTTAGGTTTTTAGAACAGGCTACAAGCAAAGGACCTACTATTAAATACGACACACGTATATGAACACACTTATATAAAAAAAACTTATAACGAATGGTCGTACCGCTCATGGACATAAGGCTGTGAGTGCTTTGGAAGTCATTGGTATCTTAAAAATTCTAGAAACTTCATTGCCTTTCACATAGAAGACCCCAATATGATTTTGATTTCATAGTCTTGATTTGATTTCATAGAGCCCAAACTGAGAAATGTCTACTGTAACCAACATGATGACGTGTCCTCAGGTAGGGGTGGTCGATGCCCCACGCGGCGCTCCCAGCCTCCGCCATGTCGGCCCCGCCGCGCCACCCTCACTTCTACACCGTCGAGGTCGGCGACACACGCTTCACCATACTCAAGCGCTACCAGAACTTGAAGCCCATCGGATCCGGAGCACAGGGAATAGTATGGTATGTCTCTTTCACATTTATCCTCACCCGTACGCCTGTCTCTTTCTTTCTTCGTGTTCGAGAGCTGAAACGAAAAAAAAACTATTTAACTGTAACTACCCGCTCCAATATACTAGAGGTATGTTTTGGTTTTAATTATACATAAAGCTAATGAAGTTCTCAGTGTTTGGTGTCCTTAGATAGTTCAATGTCAAACTAAGCTAAGCTTTTAGATGACATCGTTTACATAGAGCGGTGAAGTTGACATTTAGTAATCATTGGCCGTGTCGTATTTAGTTCTACTGAGCATTCTAAATGAGCCAGTTTTAGTTTGTTTTATTTAATTAAACAGGTAGGGTGTCCTTTTGAATCTTAAGTTAAATCTTCAACAAAATGTTGGTAAGATTGACAGCTCACCGAAAGTTGAGAAATTTGGTAAAACCGCCTACCGGTACGCGCGTAAGTTTTCTAATTATAAGGGGCTAAACATCTCATACTTCGGAACTAAGAAATTCGCGGTATAATTATTTCATTAACTCACATCCCTCACATTTTGGGCAATTCTCAACACACCCCTATAATTTTCGCGTTCCAGTTATTGCTAATTTCACATCTGTTTAAAACATACCTGCTTCTTATTGTATCATACTTAAAACTGGGACTTCTCTAACAACTTTGTTTCATTGTACAAAACATGAGCATGCCGATAAAATCAATTCATTTGTCATATTTCCTTTTACAGAAACAAACATTGTTCAATTTTAAATGTACTCTTTAATTTTATTTGCATAAAGTTTTTCCAACTTTTCAGGTGTTATATTACTTCTTTCAACACTTGTAATATTTTTTACACTTTCACGTATTAATATGGCAACTTCACGACTTTAATGACAAGAGTAAATTATTATTTCCACCTCCAGCACGCGAGAGTGAGGCGCGTGAGGCTCCACACGCGACTGCATCCCTGTTCGCACGCACACACGCATGCATTGCACACTATCACACTGTTACTTTGTAAGACTAGTTTGTAACGCACCGTAGTGGCTTGTCAATGTGGGCGTAGCCAGAATTTTTGGAGTAAAGGGTATATTGTGGAATCATTAAAGGAACAATAGCCATAACAGTAATACCTTAATTTTGCTATATTCCTGGTCACAGCGATATTATCCAATCTGCTTCAACCTTCCTAACTTGACTTGGAATTCCGTAGTCTTTAAACTTCAAACATGATAAAAATAGGCATTACTGTATTATTTGAAAACAATTTTCGAGTGCTAAGATTCCATGTCTCCCACCCTGGTTACGGCCACAGTCACCAATATAATAAATGTTTCTTTTATAGCTGATCCAGTAGTGTACGTTAGCCGTTAGAGATGGTTCAGTTTTACTCAGTCACACTCGGTGACAGTGTGTTCACGATACCCACCCGGTACACTGAGCTAGTGAGCCGCGGCGCGGGCGCACAAGGGATGGTGTGGTAAGACCGGCCGCCATCTTGCAAACATGGCCGCCGCTTTCTATGTTTTCGTCTGCTTTGGTTTTAGGATTAATACTAATAATGACATGACTTTCAGATACGTACTTAATTAGGCCGAATGGATATATTTATAAACTGTAGGAAAAAGCTAACTTTGTTATGATCACCATCATTGGGTGCCTATAGGAACGAAAAGAAAATTAATGTTTCATCTTTCAGATTTTTGTCCTATGTAGATAGAACTGTTATCTGTATGGCTCAGTAAATATATAGTGAGTTCATCCACTACACACCACGAGTCTCTCAGAACTACTGTAATGTAATGTATTTGATGAAATAAATCCCTGAAATTTTGACTTATTCATTTGTATATTTTTATTATGTCGATGGTTATGGTTTTTGTGTTATCTTATTGTCTCACGGGAACTGGGGATCATTACTTCATCGTGCCATCAAGGCGAGTTTTATCTCTGACTTCATACAAGAATATGGACCAAAATAACAACTTTAAACTTTGCATAGTAAATACTAATATTAACTCATTTATTCAGATATCGGATGTTTCCCATTGTGACTAACTGCCGAACTAAACAATGCGCTTTAAACTAACGAACATTAAAACGACTGAAACGGCAACGTGTTATTTGCTTGGCTTCGTCATGGATTGCTAGAATTCACATGTTTGTATGTTCAATACCTGTTTGAAACTCTGAAGGCTAAATTTTCTCTTCTCCAGCATCCATTGCTTGCTTGGTTTCGTGAACAGTGTTTATGTTTGGTTCCAGCGCCGCGTACGATACGGTGACACAACAGAATGTCGCCATCAAGAAGTTATCACGGCCGTTCCAAAACGTCACGCACGCGAAGCGGGCGTACCGCGAGTTCAAACTTATGAAACTCGTCAATCATAAAAATGTAAGTAAAAAGTGTGCTCAAATAGGCTTTCCTTTCTGTTTGATGCGTTTAAAAATGACAGGTTATCAAATCATTCAATGATATTACCTTCTGCAATACATTATTCTATTTCATTACCTTAATATCAACTTTCAAGAAACATTTACCCTGAGCTAACACTATCATTCCTCTATACATATCATCAGCCCAAGTCGAGATTCTCATGGCAAGTCTTCCCTCCACAATTACAGATAATCGGTCTTCTAAACGCGTTCACGCCACAGAAGAGCCTGGAGGAGTTCCAGGACGTGTACCTGGTGATGGAGCTGATGGACGCCAACCTGTGCCAGGTCATCCAGATGGACCTGGACCACGAGCGCATGAGCTACCTCCTCTACCAGATGCTGTGCGGCATCAAGCACTTGCATCTCGCTGGGATTATACATCGGGTGAGTTTTGTATGCAATTCTTAGAACAGCCAGCAGGAATTAGGTATGTTAGTCATTGTAAATCACCATGTGAACGCCTTCAAACCTTATAAAGGGAAAGATCTTATGGTCGGTTTCCAAGGAACTGGCCGGGTCAGGTAGCCGTCCTCACTAGGCTCTGGTACGAAATAAGAAAACCTGAAACTAAACTAACAAAAACATGGAGGTGCAGGTGTAACGTTCATACAACCAGAAGGACGTATGATTAAGGAATTATGAGAGCAATATAAAATAAATAAATATAAATATCTTTGGACAATTTCACACAGCGCCATCTAGCCCCAAAGTAAGCAACTAATATGCTTGTGTTATGGGTGCTAGATTAACGGATATACTACTTATATACTCTATTTTTAAATACATATCTACATATTATACATAGTAACACCCATGGTAGGGGAGCCCTAGTAGGGATTTCGGGATTTACTAAAGCGCGGCAGATTAATATACAGGGGGATACCTTGTACCCGTTTGAGTACCTCCACCAAATATGAGCCCCATATATATGGACGCGCGTCAAGGATAAAGGATCAGATTAGTAAAAAAAAATCGATCATCAGACAATCTCGAGCGCGTCAGATTAAGGTAGGGTGAGTTAATTACATGCTAAAAAGTGTATATTCCACTAATCTGACAATTTGAGAGTGACGCAAAGAAAGGGGAGGGCGGAAAAGTTGTAAAAAAAAAAACGTCATCTCGACATTCTCGAGCGTGGCTGAATTTTTTTTTATTTTGTAGTAAATTATTCAAGGATAACGAAAAATATATAATCTGACCATTTCCACAAGCCGAAGTAACAAAAATTCGTCGATAAAGTTTAATGCGTGCAGCTGCGTGATGATGATTATCCTCTCCGCGTTTCTATTCCCCTCTCACTCTTTCTCTATCTATTACTATCTCACTCCGTCCCTACTCTGGTTTCGGTTGCTATGACGCCTTCACAGCTGATGACACAGAACAGACTCGTTCGTGGCATAATATTATTAACAGTATTTCCAACGTTTTGGCTTTTCGTTTACGTTTTTTTTTTGTTCGAGCACGAAAAAGATGAAGATGATTCTACTGATGAAGATGATGATTAATTAATCAATTAATTATAAAAAAAAATATTTTTTTGAGCATTAAAATAAAAATATTTTCTTATAAATACGAGAATACTTGTAGTATTCTACTTAACAAACGTACACGTTTTTATTTGCATGCTATTTCCTGAGCTTTTCAATTAATTAAGTCCAATGGTTTGAATAAAAATGTTTTTTTGTCAGATTAGGCGAATCCCTCTAGATAATCGTCAGATTATGAGACAGCACGTCTAGGACATAAAGATGAACCATATATATCTTAATCTGACGCGCTCGAGTATTTCAAAATGGCGATTTTTTTTTGCACATTATAATAATGGCCACGAGTTTGCGTCACATCGAAATCGTCAGATTATTGATTGAGAGCGTTTTTTTAGGTTCACTTAACACCCCCTTAGAAAATCTGACGCGCTCGATTAAATTATTTTTTTTTTTCATTTTCAACCCTTACGTACGACCACCCCCATCATGCAAACGATCAGATTAACATACATACATTCTTAAAAATACGTAGGACATTGATGCTATCAATATCTGACGCGCTCGATTATGTCCATGCAACAGATTTTTTTTACATTTTTGAAAATCTATAGCTGCTCCCCCCACCGATGAAAACGATACATTATATAACATTTTTTTCTTCTTATCATCTAAGCTTTGCATCCCAATAGGTCTCTATGACGCTCGAGTAAATCCCCATTTAGCATCGTGGGCTCCCCTACCACCAGACCCGTCACAGAAATTAAAGTTCATCATTTCAATTTCTGCCCGGCTGAGAATCGAACCTCTTGCGTGGTACTCGGCATGTTGACCACTAAACCACTCAGGTCGTCAAATGAAGAAAGTCAAAAACGTCTCGATCTTGAGTATAATAAAAAAAACCTTCCATTCTTCAAATTTAATTTCATGTTCCAAATTATAATAGTGTTGTGGTGTCGCAGGACCTGAAGCCGTCCAACATAGTGGTGAAGAGCGACTGCACGCTGAAGATCCTGGACTTCGGGCTGGCGCGCACGGCCGGCACCACCTTCATGATGACGCCCTACGTCGTCACCCGCTACTACCGCGCGCCCGAGGTACGTCACTCACACTTTACCTTCGTCATACCTACTAGATGCCATCTTCTTCCTATCGTGTGGGCTACAGGTCAAGCCCTAGAGTGTCAGAGTTTTCTCAAATATGCTAAACAACCTCTGACTTGGTATGGTACTGCTATGAAGATAGCAGCCAAGGACGACGGCTTAACATGGCAGGAAGCATGGCAGGTTCTAGGGTACGGGGGTGTAACACCACCAGCTTCCTGACTCCGGGCTGCTTTTTAAAAGTTTCGGAAACAATTCCCGGGTCGCGACATTCGTTATGCAACGACGACGAGTCGACGGGTCGTTATGCAACCATTAGACCAACGCATTCTGCCATGCTGAAGTCGTCAGATAGGCAGTCACTTCAGTAAAATACTGGTATTCAGTTACATGTGGTCAAATAAAATAAAACTAGGCAGCTGATATTTACTGTTTTCGCTGTTGGCAGGTGATCCTGGGCATGGGCTACACGGAGAACGTGGACATCTGGTCGGTGGGCTGCATCATGGGCGAGATGATCCGCGGCGGCGTGCTGTTCCCCGGCACCGACCACATCGACCAGTGGAACAAGATCATCGGTCAGTTGAACTACCAGTTACTACCTTTAATTCTGAAAGACTATCCTTTAAACCACAATCCCGTCTACCAAAATTATATCATACCTCATGGGTGTGAATCTTCAAAAATATGATGTTGGTTTTTCGACGCTCACACAAATTTCATCATTACCAGCCGTATAGAATTCAATATTTACCTACATTAAGAGGCTATATTTATTCATTATTTAACATAATAATGTTAAGCTTGTAAATTATACAATTTAAACGACAGTCGGGACAATTCAGAAACCAAACAGCAAAATATTGAAGAGAAAACACGGTCATTCTAAACAATGGCACAATTTAAACAACTATTCTGATCTGCAATATTGCTCTTCAGGCTATTAACTTTTTAATCTAATTATTATTCGGAATTTAACAAAGCCTAAAATGATGATGATGAAAGTGGTAAAAATAGTATTGAATTAAAGAATATTTCCTAAATAAGATCCTGGTTACTAGTGATTAAGGCACCTGCATTTTGAATATGAGTGTGTGCTATACAAAACCTGGCAAGTAGGTAATGTGTCTTTTCTGAAGTCATATGTACTTTCTGAGTCCTAGGCCGAAGTTCACCGACAAGATAACGGTCCGATCAACTGAAAACCTGTTTGTTGAAAAGCTGTTTGCCATAAATTCAAACTTCTACCATACGATGGATAACTTATCATTTGGGGTTTTTATTTCTAAAATGCAAAACGCGAATTCCCGCTTCGTGGTTAAAAAACCGGCCAAGTGCGTGTCGGGCCACGCGCAGTAGGGTTCCGTAGTAGGTCTCAGTTAGTCGACTATAACTCTGTAACCGGTTAAGCCTACTTAGCCGTGATAGTTTTCCTTGTAAGTTCATTACATGTGCTACGTCTGTGATTTTTTTCACATTTCTAGGTACAGCCATTCAAAAGATAGAGGGGGGGGTAACTCGTATCGAACAAAAAATTTCACTTAAAATCTAGATATTTCGCAAATGGCTCGCTTAACCGAAAAATGATCTTCACACACCCATAATATTTTTGAAAGACCTATCTAACGATACCCCACACAAAGGGGTACGCGAGAAAAAAAATATTCATCCCTACTTTACATGTTTGGGAGCTACCCTAAAAAAAAAATATTTTTCAAAATTTTATTTTACCACTTTCTCGGCGTGATCAATATACATATTCATACCAAATTTCAGCTTTCTAATAACAAAAACCACGGAGCTATGCCGCGGACAGACAGACAGACAGACGGACAGAGCGAAACTATAAGGGTTCCTTGTCGGACTACGGAACCCTAAAAACGTTTTCATTTAACGGGCCGATTATATAACCATCTGTGGTGAACTTGGCTCTTAGTAGCTTACGTAACTGTTGTATATCGTCGGCATATCCCGCAGAGCAACTGGGCACGCCGTCCGCGGCGTTCATGGCGCGGCTGCAGCCCACCGTGCGCAACTACGTGGAGAACCGGCCGCGCTACACCGGCTACAGCTTCGAGCGCCTCTTCCCCGACATCCTCTTCCCCAGCGACAGCAACGAGCACAACCGGCTCAAGGTACCTGCCCCGACACATACTAACTCCTCGCCATAGACTATATATAGATTTTGTTCAAAGGAGTCGGATAACGTTAATTTTGATCTATAATAATACTGTTACGAGTTGGGGTTCGGGATAAATAATTTGACACCAATTTACACAAATCATCACAACACTTTATTTAAATTCACAAATACAAGAATCACTCACTAGGTAATTAGATTCACACACAAATTAAATTCACTGATCACTCTTCACTTCATTCACTCGAAGTTCACTGTATCGTGTTCAGAGAAGAACTGACTCGCAGCGCTGCCCACTCTCTATTTACATGTCGACCTCAGGTTTTTAGAAAGTTCTTGGTACCCTACATTCTTACAGTTTCTGGTACTCGATAATAGATGGCGGTAGCGTACCATTTTCTAGATGATTCTATTTTGTGTGCAGGCGTCGCAGGCGCGGGACCTGCTGTCGCGCATGCTGGTCATCGACCCCGAGCGCCGCATCTCCGTGGACGAGGCGCTGCTGCACCCCTACATCAACGTGTGGTACGACGAGGGAGAGGTCAACGCGGTACGTGCCGGATACTTGCTTCTCATATCATATATGCATACCAAGAATAATTTGCTCGTTTGTTTGTTTATCTGTTCATCACGATTTCATGGTAAAACGGTATTGCATTCCGGGTGGTATTCGTTAATCCATGATAGTCGAAGTCCTAATCCATACAATGTGTCCGATACGTTACAGCCGGCACCCGCGTCCTACGACCACTCGGTGGACGAGCGCGAGCACACCGTGGAGCAGTGGAAGCAGCTCATCTACCAGGAGGTGGTGGAGTACTCCGCGCCACCCCCGCCGGCCCCCCACCAGCCCCCGCCCGACCACACGCAGCCCGCGCTCACCACATAGGTACGACCCCCACCAGCCCCCGCCCGACCACACGCAGCCCGCGCTCACCACATAGGTACGACCCCCACCAGCCCCCGCCCGACCACACGCAGCCCGCGCTCACCACATAGGTACGACCCCCACCAGCCCCCGCCCGACCACACGCAGCCCGCGCTCACCACATAGGTACGACCCCCACCAGCCCCCGCCCGACCACACGCAGCCCGCGCTCACCACATAGGTACGACCCCCACCAGCCCCCGCCCGACCACACGCAGCCCGCGCTCACCACATAGGTACGACCCCCACCAGCCCCCGCCCGACCACACGCAGCCCGCGCTCACCACATAGGTACGACCCCCACCAGCCCCCGCCCGACCACACGCAGCCCGCGCTCACCACATAGGTACGACCCCCACCAGCCCCCGCCCGACCACACGCAGCCCGCGCTCACCACATAGGTACGACCCCCACCAGCCCCCGCCCGACCACACGCAGCCCGCGCTCACCACATAGGTACGACCCCCACCAGCCCCCGCCCGACCACACGCAGCCCGCGCTCACCACATAGGTACGACCCCCACCAGCCCCCGCCCGACCACACGCAGCCCGCGCTCACCACATAGGTACGATGAAACGATGCCCCCTATATTATCCTAGACCTAGGAAAATTTCATGAAATGTGAATACATTTTAACACGTTCTGTATTTACCGCAGGTTTCAGCAGAGCTGACCGCCGAGATCTAACCCACGAACAGTGCGAGGACACGCCCTGCCACACATGTTCGTGCGAGGCGGCTGCGGCCGGCCCCGGCGGGATACAAGCTAGTGATCCAATGTTATACATACAATAACTAACTGATGTATATATTTATCGTGGAAATGTTATGTGCAATACTCGACGGAATGGAATCAAGTGCAAACTATAGGGAAACGTAATTTGACTCGTTCATTGTCTTGTGTACGGAGAGTGAATGTCTCAGACACTACGATTATTAAATTAGGCAGCATAACAGAGAATAACCGTAGCGTAGCTGAAGTAAATTTGTACTCTATTATGTACTGGTTTGTTTGTATTATTTTAAATACCGTTATGGACTTGTCTATCTGTAGTCTCTTCCTGTTTCTTATGATATGAATAGTGTTAAGCTGTAAGTTTAATTTACCAATATGGGATGCTTTTATGATAAGCTCAACCGTTTGAATGGCCGGTTCCTACACTAGCACAGCCCCACCCGTGTCTCACGACTTTGGACAATTCGTTTGCATTAAGGAGTGCCTTTTGCGAATTGCAAATACAAAAAGTTGGTGATTTTCTGCGTATGGACTGACTTTGATATGTTTGAATATTTTTGTAATAAAAATACATTAATGAATAAATGACTTAAGCGATTCCCTGTTTAATGATGCAATATTTTATCTATGAACTTTTTTAATTTATAATATACTGTATGAATTATTCGTAATTATTAATAATAAAGAGTTGAGCTTATACTGTTTTATTGTAAAATATTATGTTCAATTTAATTGTGCAATTATGAATTTTTAATGTATTTTAATTAATATTAATTAAGTTAAATGATCACTATTGCAATTTCTTTTCGTATCCCAATTTGCCAATATCTTGAAGAATTTCTAAACGAATTATAAGTACAGTGCCATTCAGAACCTCGACGCCATAGGTAGGTACTCGAATACTAGTGAGTTTTGTAAGAATTTGCAATTGTGAAGTAAACAATGAGTGATTCATGAACGTGTATTATAATTTGTTTCTTAGCCATACACATCGTCTGATAGTTACTCGGGATTTTGTGATGTTCATAGTTTTTTCGTAAGTAGACCCTAGTTACGTTGTTGATAATATTGTATTGAGTGTACGAGAGTAGATCATTAAGTACATTTCTACCTAATTAGTATGTTATAGGTCACCTCACACGTTGCTGAAGGGAACTGAAATCGAAATACGTAATAGACATCGAGTTCTCATAGAAATAGTTATTGTCACCGTTTACAGATCACAGCCGGTCGCGCCGGCCGGCGATAGAGGTTGTTGCTCCCAGTTCGCGGGACATAGGTACTTCGCTAACACGTTGATACTCGCCTCGAAACGTTCGCTTTGTAGAAACAATAAGTCTCGTTAGGGTTTAATGATAATAAAAGTCGGGAAATAGTTCTGGTCTCTTCTACATTTAGGGTTTCAATGGTACAGATTTTAATTTGTAAGACGCTAATATAAAGTGTTCTGTTTTACTCTTCATCAAGGCTTAACGTGTGAGGGGTTCGTAGGTTATTGTTTGAAACCTCACTAGGTGATATAATTATGAATAAGGATAATAAAGAATGATGATAGTCTAATGGATGGTTTCAGCAAATAGCACAATTTATTAGCTATAGAAATAAACCAGGACGGAGACAAGTTTGTGATGTGCGCAGCATTTTGTATAATCGTTAATAATGTTATTACGGAAGCAATAATACATCATTTTCTATTCGCGTTCGCGAACGGTGGTACATCAGTGTTCATAAGTTTTAATTATTTCTGCTCTAAACATATCACGGACACAATAGATTTATTTTCGACAAGATTTTCATTGAATGATGAATTCATCGCTCGTATGTTTGAAATGTTACTTTACTTTTGTTCCATAATGTTATAGGTACGTCAATATTAATAATAAAATACAATACGGTAATACATTGTTTGAACCGGAGGATACAACTGATTATTTGTGTATCTTGTGATGGATTATGGATTATCTTGTGCGATACATAAGGTTTCTCTTTTTGGCAATGGTAAACTGTAATTTAGCTGTGCTGATTGGCAGCATTAATTCTTGAATAAATTAATAAGACAATGGTGTTTAAAAAGATGAAATTATAATAAATTTGCGAGAGTATACAATAATATTTAATATTTTAGGTCTAGTGTAAAATCTGTAAATATTAACACTTAAAATCTATGGAACGAAAGTGAAGTGAACATGTTGTGTAACCTAAGAACACTCTGTTTATCACTATAGTAAATAAAACCACAACTGTACGTCCAAATTGTCCATTTATATGTTAATGTACCTATTACAAATTACAATAATATAATCATTAGAATGTATTTTAGTACACTTGGTAAACAAGGTGTAAGGTAGTCGCCATGTTGACACGCAGGCCGCGCGGCTTCTAGCGATATACATACTTGAGTTAAAACTTCAATGACTATCTAAAACAACTTATTTTTACTGTACACGTAAGTTATTTCATATTTTAACTGAATAAAATCGAAATGGTTATTATATACAGTGTGTTTGATTTCTTAACTGAATCATTAATGTTATAATTATTTAATAAGACCTTTTGGGAAGCTTAAGCAACTCCGCAATTAAGAATAATTAAAATACTCCGCAGATTTAGAATTAAAGTCAAAAGTTTGGGAACACGAACTAAACCGCAACACGAACTACACGGCCTTTCGGAATGCCCAGGTCTAACCTTAGACAATATA
Source organism: Pyrrhia umbra (assembly GCA_963891755.1). Classification (NCBI taxonomy): domain Eukaryota; kingdom Metazoa; phylum Arthropoda; class Insecta; order Lepidoptera; family Noctuidae; genus Pyrrhia; species Pyrrhia umbra. The sequence goes on along the minus strand of OY982934.1, from coordinate 862,094 downwards.
GTTATATTGAACGCCTTATCAATAGTAAACTTGTAGGAAAAGCCTCATTGGCGGGAAAAAAACACGGAGAAAAATACTGTGATTTGATGCAAATTGAATGCTATGCGGTGCGGATTTATGTATTTCCGCGCGAATATTTTGTATAGTAAGTATAAATAAAATTCAATTTAAAAAATTCGCGCGTTTGGCTCGGTCTTGCACCGGCGCTATCTATCACTGAAGGTAATCCTTCATCTACGTGCGACTATCAAATCGCACGCAGTCTGATTGATTACGCAAATACCTACTGATTGATTTTGTGTAAATATGATTTTATTAATTATGCAAATTTCCAAAAAATATTAATTCTTTTTTTTTTTTCATTTTACGTATTATACGTTCGTTTCAGGCAGGAAAATTTTATTCGCAGTGTGTACCTATACACAGAGGTATAATTCGGGTCTTGGCATTTAGTACACAAGATTATAAAACGCGCGGTGAAATGAAAAGTCGCGATGCGGACAGAGCGTCTAAAAATCATTTTGAGTGTTGCCCTCGTAGCTTGCCTGGTAGTATGGAAAATGTGACGATATTATAATATTGTTGTCATGTGTTTTATTTGTAAAATCTCCATTTACGAAATCATTATGTGGTTAATACTATGTTTATAGAAATCCGTTAGTCTGGGGCGTAATTGGTTATGGTATTTAAGATTGGGATCTAGCAACAGCACGTGGTAGCATTACATGTACAGCACATTGTATCAATAATATATTATAGTCAGTCGAAATCCAAAAGACTCTGTGCCAATTTTTTTGCATCAATGATAAACGTCATCTCAACTGACAGTGACACTTCAGTAAATCAAAATGTCGTCCTCTGTCTGTTGTTGTCAAAAACCAGATTGACTCAAAACACGAGACGCGATCGATAGACTAGATTTATCCTTTTTGTACGACGGTATATAAACTATGTGAGATAAATACCCAACTTCAAAGCTAATTTTAAGTATTATTTAGTATAACGTAAGAGAAAACCGCAAAAATGTCTGAGAAAGACAAATCAAAAGCGAACGTCCAAGCTAAACACATTCCTAAGGACGCACAAGTAATCATGTCGATAATGAAGGAGGTGGGCATCACAGACTACGAGCCTCGGGTCGTGAACCAGCTGCTGGAGTTCACGTACCGGTACGTGACATCGGTGCTGGACGACGCGCGTGTGTTCGCCACTCACGCCAAGAAGAAAACAATAGATCTGGATGATGTGAGGCTGGCTGTTCAGATGCAGTTGGATAAGTCGTTCACGAGCCCGCCGCCGCGGGAGGTGCTGCTCGAGATATCGAGAGTGAAGAACGTGAATCCTCTGCCGATGATCAAACCGCACTGTGGACTGCGGCTCCCGCCAGATCGGTGAGCGACCTATTTACTTGGTACAATCTAAGATGACCCTCATATGGTTTGTCGATATGCATTTACATTTTTCAAGTTAAAACACCCCAACCTACATTAATTAATTCATGTTTGAATTATTTTAATCTCTCGTATTTTAGCTTTTGAACAATTAAAACAATATTAAAATTATTATGTTATGTTCCAGAAGTTTCTTAAATTTGTGTTTACATACTTACATAAACATACCATCATTACCAAAGTTTAAAGGCCTAAATAAAATCCCCACCACTAAAACAAATAATATCATGTAATGTACATAGAAAATTACTTCCTCTATGTATAACAACATGGGTATTTGTGTTTACTTCCAATGGATGGATGCATGTACAATACAACTGATGTATCTTGGCAGTCTGAAGTTAGCTGTTTGGCTGCACAATCAATTTATTAGAAACCAAATTGTTAACAGCACAGCTAATGAGCAAATTTCAGGATCGCCAAAATATGCCTTTATATATAACCAATACCTATTATATTTGTATCTGTTTAAGTATCGAAAATGATGTCTTTTTACAGGTACTGTCTGTCCGCTTGCAACTATCGACTCAAACCTGCTGTCAAAAAATCAGTGCCCAAGCCCACAATATCAGCGGTACCATCTCTGAAGACTGTCACCACATCCAAGCCCCCTCCCACACAGAATGTGGTGGTGAAGCGACCGCCCGGCACAATAGTCAATGTGGCAACATCCAAACCTACTGTAGTTCCTAAACCTGTTCTCAAATTCACATCCGGTACTAAGGTAATGTTTGCATAGCTATTTATCATGCTTATAGGTAAAACTAGAGCTTGTCGGAAGGAGATCTAGTTGCTATGGCAATCAATTAAGACATCTCCTACTTTACTGTTTCAGTGATTTTTGCATATCTACATGATCCTCATGTTACACAACTATTTGTAACAAGAGCAATCTTTTTAAGAGTATCCATGGAGTTTCTTTTCTATAGGACTACTTTTTGGAACCACGCATTTAGTTTCTTGATTTGACGTTTTATAAGAACCTGTAATTGGTCTAGTCTACATAATATAGAAACCTTTGACTTAGGAGATACTTAATACAATATGTGAGACTAATTTCCATTTACACTGAAATCTCACAGTTGTCTGATAATGATTTACAAAACTTTGTGAATTTGGTGACTTAAATGTATTCTTACGATTCTTGATTATACTCTTTTTGGCTGTTTTTTATTTTTAGTTCTTCTCTAGTAATAAAATGGCCAAACATGATCATTTTCATCATTGTTTACTTACACAATATACAAACCATGATGCAGTCTCTATAGCCTTTTGTTTTGCAAAACCACAACTCTTGTTCCAGGTGGTAGCCAAGCCCGCAGTTAGGGTCACCGCCGGCCCATCGGCGCATACGCCCGTCAAAATGGAGTTAGATGATCCAGTCAGCCAGAAAAGAAAACGCGAAGATGATGATTATGAAACATAATTAAAGCTCAGAAGTATTTTTGTTGGTTAAAATTAGATTTTAATTATTTTTTCATTATAAGTGACAGTATAATTTCATATGGTTTTATTTTCTCAAAATCCTAAGTACTTTAACCGCCTGAGTATGTTCTCGCGTTAAATCACTTAGCAAATAACTTCATTTTACAAATTCTTTCTTCTGCTCTATTTATATATTAGGGGTTTCCCGCGCTTTCTACAGTTTACTAAGGAAACTACTTCCCGAGATTTCAAACTATCTCCATACCATATTTAACCTATGTTGGTTCAGCTGTTTATGTGCACAAAGTAGTTCGCTCAGGTCGTAGGTAAAAGTTTTATCTAAATCTGCTCGAACTAAAGTGACTGCTTCATCGCAAAACGCGACTGCTGTGAACAGGGCCTCGACCACTCGAGTTCAATTCCCGGGCCGAGTCGACAACGCTTGATGGGTTTTAAAAAAAATTATAGAGCAGCAGGATTCTTGGATTCGTCTTAGTTCGGAATAGGATAATAAGTATTAAAACATGGAAAGAAGTCATGAGGAAAAATTATAACGGGGTTTTACGAAGTTCCCCAGACCGCCTGTCCTGTCATTTGAAGTTGCGTCACGAAAAGTACTAGGACATCATAAAATGAAAGAGACACCGCTGTTATGTTTCAACTACCCACCCTCTAAATAATGTTATATCTTTGCCCACCCGTTACTTTCTAAATGCCATGTAACATACCAGGGCTCCATAATATTGCAGAAGTTCCGTCCGCATTGAGAGATAGCTCAACAAACATTTATCAGAAAAATCACGGAACTTAATTTTGCTCATGAAAAGTATGTATTAGGACATCATAAAATAAAAGAGACACCGCTGTGATTTTTCAACTACCCACCAGTTACTTTGTAATAATACCACGTAACATACCAGGGTTTCATAATGTTGCAGAAGGCCTTACTGAGATAGCGGAACACTTCTACCAAGTTTTGTGTGCAGGTTGCGCCTGTCTTTGTTCCCTTCCCACTGGCGATGATCTCAGTATGCATATTATCATCTCATCATCTGCCTAGCCTTTTCTCAACTATGTTGGTGCCGGCTTCCAGTCTAAACCGGATGCAGCTGACTGCCAGTAATTTCATGGAGCGACTGCCTATCGGACCTCCACAACCCAGTTACCGGGTAACAGGATACCCCTTCGTAAGACTTGTTATCAGACTTTCTGACTACTGTCAAAGATCTACAAATAACAACCGGGATCAACGGCTTAACGTGCTTTCCGAGGCACGGAGGAGTCTCGCTATAACATAGATGGTCACCCATCCACGGACCGACCGTGCCAAGCGCAGCTTAACCTTTGATCGGTCGAACCGTGCGGCTGTTACTTAGCCACGAGCTCCAGTATGCATCATATCATATTGAAAAATCATGAAGCTTTCATTTGATGATGATGCGATCCTGTTATCCCTCATCAGGGACATAGGGCTCTAAGAAGAAATTTCCATTTTTTGCGATCTTGTGCGGCGACTTCGAGGGCTTCCATTTGTGGTCGATTATTGTTTTGTGCATGGAAGAAACTTGGCGTCACAAGTTTTTTTTTGTTGTAAATTGTCTATTTAGGCGGTACGAAAGTCGCCGGGTCAACTAGTTATACATATATACGAGTGTTTGTTACGCTTTCACTGTAAATGGCTGAACCGATTCGAGTGAAATTTGGTACAGAGATAAAGGGAACCCTCAAGATGGTTATAGACTACATTTTTTCTGAGTGTGTTAATTAGTTCCCTCGGGGCGCGGGTAAAACTTTTAGCAACTAAATTATATCAATAGCAACTAGCAGTTCCCCCAGTTTCACTTGTAACCTACCTAAAAAAACTACTTCATACACAGATTCCCAGAGTTTCAGTCTTCCTCCATTGCATAGATGTATTATTCACTACCTATCATTACCATTATATTACTACCATTCTCCATACTAAATTGGGATCAGCATTTTGCCTTGAGTGTTACGATGCGATACACAGTTACAGTATACATATCATGACCATAATTTAAATATAGTATTTGTGGCCAGAAATCATCAGCTTTTTATCCTTTACAAATGGCCAGACATCATCAATGATGTTCTGGAAGGTTGAATGTGGTAACGCTTAGGTATTTGTAAAAAATATTAGTTCACATGATGTTGATAAGCCTAACAAAGAAGTTAGGTGAAGAAATAGGTTGAATCACTCAGATTCTTCCTAGTGGAAGAGGGGTCAGCAACGGGTAACAGGGTATTTAGTAAAACTAGCACTTAAAAGTAAAACAACAAATGGATTTTCTTATATTTTATTACTGATCACCTCACTTCCTCTGCACATTCTGTGGGCGCTGCATGTCCCTGGGGAAATTGCTCTTGGGTGGGGTACGGATCCTCCTGCTCTTCTTGGACCTGTTGCGCACAACTTTGCTGTGGATGGCGCAGGAGACGCAGTAGTGGAGCTTTGCATACAGCTTAGGCAGCTGGAATGCTGTGAAGTAAAAAATACATTCCTTTAACTTCTTTCATTGATTTTTATCTTTATGGGCTAAAAATTCTTTGTATTTTATTCTCTATGATATACTGACTAGCTGACTAAAGACAGGTTAATATGCTTGCAGATGAGATAACTGAAAGTCACTTTTGATTACAGGTTCTAATAAATTAGGAGGATAGCGCTTAGGAATATACTGTGTTAATGTTAATTTCAGTCACAACAAAATATAATATAAAAAATATACTTTAGATAGAATGATGATCACAATATTAGTGGCTAAATAGAAAGTCCATTGCTGTGGTAAGGTTGAGTAGCATATAATACAGACAGTATAGGTTATGAATTTTGTTTATCAATGAATCATAGTAGACGCGAAATAATGCGATCTAAGGCCCATATTTATAATCATAGAGCTGAGATACTTACAAGCATATACGGATGCTTCGTTAATGTCCCTGACTGCGGCCGCTTCGACGATATTCCTGATCACAAATTTTTTGATTGCCTTGTCCTTTGGCACGCAACGCGCGCAGTTGGTGCATCTTACGGCTTTCACGTGTCCACGACCGTGCTTAGCCCGTCCTCCATTACGGCGTTTGCGAGTCTGAAAACAGAAATCCGCTCATGAAGCCACATGCTCGACTTGATAAAGGTGACGCGTGTATTTCAAACGAACGCAAATTGCTACACATTGAATGTAAACTGTTTACTTCTAACACTTATCGTTTTACTCGGGTGATAAATTAAGTATTTGCACTATTTAGTTCATATTTATTTGAAAAAGTTTACGCACCATGTTTCTAACCTCCGAATCTGTGAACAGAAAACGATGGAAAAGAACTTTTGAGCATAGACAATTTAGTCGGTCAATGATGACATTGAACGATTTCCTTCTTCCTCTGGTTCAATTTGCAAAATGTTACCAGCTTACGTTTAATCCGCTCAATTCAAACTCTATAGTCCGGTAAAATCGAGCAGCCCGCGAAATTCAAATTCTCTCTATCTATAGTCCATTGTACCACCACACAGCCTCTGTGTGGTCGATGCCGACAAAGCTATAGTCCGACATGGCTATTTATGAACGTGGCTTAAAAGTGAACTAACGCTAGCCACATCTTGAAATGTCATTTTGGTGATACCAGCTAAGGGAAAATTCTTTCCCAATTATTAGTAATAATATAGCGCTATTCAATAAGACTAGATTTTGTCCTTGAAATAGTTTAGAACGGGCAATGATGATCTGCGATGCCTCTTATGTTGTAGATATCCATCGATCGCGGTGACTACTTAATAACCAGGAAGGTTTCGGCTTGTGAGCCACCTACTAACATCCAAATCTTTAAATATTGTGTTAAATGTTTAAATATTGCCTTTTATTGTTTCCATTTTAAGATTATTATTAAAACGTTAATGATGAATTAATAAATTGCTATTTATCATGTCATGGTTAACTTAAAAAAATGGAAATTTCCATTAATTGGTATCATTATCACTGAAAATGACATTTCAAGATGGTGGCTAGCGTTAGTTCACCTGTACAAGGACAAGATCTAGTATTATTGAATACAGCTATATTTTTACTTATAGTGGGACCCCTTGGCCGGTATCACCAAAAATGACATTTCAATAGAATATAAGTTCCAGTTTTTACCAAATTCAAATAGATCCATGTCGGTCTATAAACTTTTTATTTATTAGAATTTCAATTTTTGTACAAGCACACGTCTGTGCTTCATTGATATCTAAAACGGCAGTAGTTTTGTCGAGATTCTAAGCCTTGTCTTTAGGCACACAATGCGCACATTTGGTGCACCTTACAGCTCCTATGTGGCCACGGCCGCGCTTGGCCAGTCCTCCTATAGCGCGTTTGCGAGTCCGAAAACAGAAATATAATCATGAAACCACACACCCGATTTTTTTATGTAGTAATAACAATTACGAAACGAGTCTCAAACGAGGTCAATTAAATAACGATGAAAAATAACAGAAAATACAGTCCGACATGGCTATTTATGAATGTGGCTGACAGATATGCTAATAAAGATTTGAGTATTGAGATGAACTAACGCTAGTCACCATCTTAAAATGTCATTTTTGGTGATACCGGCCAAGGGATTTTTTACCCAACTACTAGTAAAAATGTAGCTGTATTCGAAAATATTAGATTTTGTCCTCGAACTAGTTAGAAAAGGGCAATGATGATCTACGATGCCTCTGGTGTTGTAGATATCCATCGGCCTTGGTGACTACTTATTAATCCGGTAGGTTTGTGGAGCCACCTACTTTACTAACATGTAAATGAGTGTTTAAAGTTTAAATATTAGATTTTATTGTTTATAATGGAATTTTAAAATAATATTGCAACGTAAGTGATGAATTAATAAATTACTATTTATTATGCCAATATTTACTTTAAAATGGAAATTTCCATTAATTGGTATCATTAACGGTGTCATTCCAAGATGATAATATTAGTTTCAGCTTTCACAACATTCATATAGATCCATGTCGGACTATAGTCTTGTTACGATTTTTATATGTTGAGATGTTGTAATATCGAAATTAAGGTCGATACTCCAGGGTAGCCCGCGAAATTTAAATTTTCGTAAGTGATTTACAATTTACAGGTCGATATCAGATACTATGATGATAAAATATGTATTCGCGGTAGTAAAATGTATGTGTTTACACAACAATACTTCCGCAATTTAGTGAAGTTCTACAATGTACCATTTTAGTAAAAACTTGATGTTGTAGAACTTCTCTAAGTTACAGAGTTATGTTGATGGTTTTAACAAGTATAACTGTGTAAACACATACATTTAACTACTGCGAATATGTATTTTATCATCATACAAGCCGATATCGAGCTGTAAATCGCAAAAAACTTACGAAAATTTAAATTTCGCGGGCTACCCTGGAACATTCACCTTAAGCATAGAGACGTCTACAATTATTATGACTACTACCATGACATTGACCGGTTTCCTTTATTTAATCATTCAATTAAGAATGTTACCAGGTTAATAAGTGCAAATAATCACAGCCAAAATATACCAAAAAAGTTTTATTATAAATTGCAGAAAGCAACAAAATTATCAAAAAAATATTTAATGCTTCAAGAAATAAAACATACTAGCCCAGTCATATTAGGTAAAAAAAGGGGTCAACCTCGGAATGAAAGATAATAAGCTGCAAATTGGTATGAACCTTTGTTTTGTCATTCTAAATGTTGTCTCAAAAGTCACAATCGTTATCGTGTCCGCGTCTCAAGATATTCAAGGTCAAAGATCACAAAAATCGGTTTTTCGCGAATATCTGGCTTCCTATCGGTTAAATGAGATTTGCATTTATTATAAAAGTTGTAGGCTATAAAATTCCCTACAACTTTTGTTTAAACTTTTTTTTCATACGACTAACCGTTTTGAAGGTAGAGCGCGAAGAGTGCACATCGTACAGTCATATACGGCCTAATGCAAGGTCAAGCGTGAGTTATGGTTATCAGTACGTTATAAAGTCAATTATTTACTTGGAAATTATAATTATTAAACAATGCCTATTATTTATGTACTAACTATTAATTATTTATATTTAATTAAAGTAAGTAACTTGATTATTTATATATAATTATTCATATTTAACTATTTAAGTATAAAATATTATTAATTCTGGATTATATATTTTAGTTTTATTTTAAAATGATAGTAAGAGTATATATTTTACACATATTTTTATTTATTATTAAATACGGCATAATATACATTTATCAAAATGTGAGTTCAAATATCAAAAGTATCTTTGTTGATTTTAATTGTAATGAAATTGGAAATGGAAGCTAATTATCTTCTTCTTCTTCGTCGTCTTCTTCTTCTTGTCGCTCAAAAATGTTCGATTCATTGTCATCATCCTCATTATCTGTCATGTTCATCTCCAAACCTTCCAGAATATCGGGATCATATGTATTTTCTTCATCGGGATTACTTGGATACAGTGAAGCGTTGAGGCAAGCTTGTCCGTTGCACTGGCCGCAAGCTAAAGAACATTGTAGCCCTGATTTTCTGCATCCACAGCGGGAACCACAACAAGGGACAAGTATTTCCAGGTATATAAGTATTGAGAAATTTACGCGTTTTAAAGAAAAGATATATAATGTCGTGTTAACTTAAAATAAAACTAAAATATATAATCCAGAATTAATAATATTTTATACTTAAATAGTTAAATATGAATAATTATATATAAATAATCAAGTTACTTACTTTAATTAAATATAAATAATTAATAGTTAGTACATAAATAATAGGCATTGTTTAATAATTATAATTTCCAAGTAAATAATTGACTTTATAACGTACTGATAACCATAACTCACGCTTGACCTTGCATTAGGCCGTATATGACTGTACGATGTGCACTCTTCGCGCTCTACCTTCAAAACGGTTAGTCGTATGAAAAAAAAGTTTAAACAAAAGTTGTAGGGAATTTTATAGCCTACAACTTTTATAATAAATGCAAATCTCATTTAACCGATAGGAAGCCAGATATTCGCGAAAAACCGATTTTTGTGATCTTTGACCTTGAATATCTTGAGACGCGGACACGATAACGATTGTGACTTTTGAGACAACATTTAGAATGACAAAACAAAGGTTCATACCAATTTGCAGCTTATTATCTTTCATTCCGAGGTGAAAGCCCTAATATGACTGGGCTATACTGTCGATCAAAACTATAGTGAAAAAAGGAAATTAATGAATCCATTGACAGAACAAAGTTCCACGTTCCGAACGGTCAAATGACTCATTCATTCCATTCACCATCAATCAACAGAAAAAAAATAATCGTCTGTCACGAAGAATTTATTTCACTGTAATATTATTTTTGTTGCAAAATAATAATAGATTAGTAAAAAATTCCTTTGTTTTTTCAATTTCGAGTAATTCATACAATATTTGCAATCATGTTCGATGTCTGTCCGTAGCAGTGAATATAACTTTACCCCGTCACCGTGCGATTGTCCCAAGTGCTCCGTGTCTTATTTAACTTTTGTGAAAACATTTCCGTGAATTGCGATGTTGTGCAGATAGTCAATTGTTGTGTACCGCGTGTGAAATGTCACAACATGGATGCCCTGAGAGACTGTCGAATAGATCCAAAGGTTTCCAGGATGACGGCCCAAGTCAGTCTACGATGGAGGTTCTCGTGGAGACCCTCACTGGAACCGCATTTGAAATGACCGTGTTGCCCACGGACACCATATTTGCCATTAAATCGAAGATATTCAGGGTTGAAGGTAAGTGCTGTGTATGCCTGCGTATTACACAACTATATGTGTTATTTGACAGGGTAGGCTTGATCGTGCGTCATCCACGCTCGACAAAGGATGTTGTGGTGCAAGTGCGTCGTAATACGACGATACATAGCTGATAACCTGTTGGGCAAAACCATTGTGTACAGTGACCATACCCCACACTCGTTAAATAGAAGAAGGTTGCAAAAATTATAAGTAATTTAATTAAAGTATTGTGTAAGAGCTAAGTCCATGTAAACAATATTGTATGTAGTTGTGTTGTTGAGTCCAGCTTTTGTAACTGCACAATCGTTGTTGACAGGTACAATGTAAATAACCTTTTGGACTGAATTAGCCATTCATTTAACCAACATTAATGTCAAACAAACCTGTTTGAAGACTTCCTTGCATGCTTTTAGTTTAATAACTTATTTATCAGTCAGTTGAAGATACAATATTTATTTTAGAATACTCTGGCATAGTACCAAATTACCTACAAAAAATATTGGGATAGGTTATGGTTCACTAAGAAAAAAAAGTGACATTGAGCTGATTTTCTACAATATTCTATGGCTTCTTGGTTTTCTATGGTATCTCATGTGAGTATGGACAATAGACTTTATATAGACACCATCTGTTTCTATAGTGTAGCCTCTTTTGTCTAACTTCTCCAGATATTATTAGCTGTATACCTGTTGCTTTTTTTTTTGTATAATCTTATATTTTTACAACAAATAATAACAAATCCTATACATACAATAATGTGTTCAACTAGTAATCAAGATTCATTGTACTTTGTACTATTTATAGATCCAATATGCCTTATGAGCATCCATTGAACACTGTATTGTGTTCAGTTTTCAAGGCCCTTGTCTATCAAATGGACCATAGAAGGAGTTATTTCAAAACAAAAATTAGGCCTCTCGAGATGTTAAGTGCCCTACTAAGCTGTTTACTTACTATAGTTAAGGCTAAAAAAATTTTTTTTTTAAGAAGATTCTAGTCTAGGTTCAAATTTTTAAATCTTTTTTTTTCTTGGATACATTGCTAGATTGCAAATTAACTGAGAGTGACTGATAACTAAGTGAATTAAGTTGATAATGTGAGAGTGAGAGATGTTTTATATAGTTGATAATCTCTGAAACTAATCATTCATCCAGGTAAGCAGGTTGAATGCCGTTATTAGACATTAAAAGCAACCTGCAATAAACTACTGAGCCAAACTATGTAAAATTTTTATGGGACCATTCCACATCAAACTTAAGAAGAATCACGTAAATCGGATCATAAATCTTAGCATAATCAGTGTACTTACATAAAAAAAAATACCAATTGAATTGAGAACCTCCTCCTTTCTGAAATTGGTTTAAAAATAATGACCCATGTCTTCTTTGCCACATTATCCATACCTAATAAGTATAGGCTATGTTTTATGTATAGAAGAGCAAGCAATTTAGTATTTTATTGGAATAAGTAAATCCTATATACATTCCTACATTTGCAATCTTCACCTGTGAGCAAACAATCAATGACATTATCTAATTATATTAAATACTAACTGTTTCCTCAGCTTCATCCCTGTCCCAAGAGAATTACTTAAACTGCTCCCAAATAAATAGTCTATAACCATCACCAGGGTCCCATACTAAAAATCATTTTCAAGGGATTTATTAGGGATTAAATAGGGATTTATTTTTATAGTCTATCTATACATATAAAATGCTTTGTCCTGAATGACTGACGGATCAACGCACAGCCTAAACCGCTGATCGTAGAGACCTGAAACTTGGAGGGTGTGTTCTTTGTACGGCATAGGCATCCGAAAAGAATGGATTTTCCGAAATTCTACCCCTAAGGAGGTGCAAAAGGGGGGCAAAGTTTGTCTGTCATTTTTAATTTGAATTCGCATAGCCCACGCGGGCGAAGCCGCTGGCGGAATGCTAGTATACAATAATAATGACTGACAATGGTCACTCATTCATGATTCCACATATGCAGCTGTTGATCCTGATTCACTCGGTTATGACTGCTGGAAATCAAAAACACAACTATTACCTGTTATTCATGTGCCAAGTTGTATGAGTCAGCTATACAAGTCGTAAACTTTCAGGCATTTACTTAGTATTTACGTAAGTTGGAGCCACACGTAGCAGTGCAATATTTATATATATCTATATACACTTCTCATCAAAAAAATCGAAACACCTCGCAGTTTATGATTTGATAAGGATTATCAGAAAAATGTGTATATTTAGGAATAAATGTAAAATGTCATTTAATAGTGAGTAGTATGAGGTTTTTAAATCCTAATGTTATTGTTCTAAATTCAAATTAAGTCTTCATAGATTTCGTATTTTGTATAATGAGTAATTTTTACCCTGTATGGAATATGAAGGAAATGGGTAAAACAACACGCGTAAATGAAAAAAAAAATTAAGAAACGTTTATTTAATAACTTGTATTCCCTCCGCGAGCTCTTATTACTGCTTCCATACGGTTCTTCATCGATCGGATGAGAGTCACGATCACATGTTGTGGTATATTATCCCATTCCTCTTGGATTGCATTTTGCAGCTGGCTAAGTGTTTCTGGGGCTGGATCTCTTGCTCGAATTCGTCTCTTTAATTCATCCCATAGATGTTCAATGGGATTCATGTCCGGGCTTCTTGCTGGCCATACCATAATGGAGATACCGACTTCGGTAAGATAATCTCGTACGACGCCCGCGGTGTGAGCTCTAGCATTGTCGTGCATGAATATGAAGTCGTTGCCAATAAAATGTGCATAGGGCATCACATGAGGTTCAAGACACTGTTCGATGTACCGATGAGAGTTTAGTGCAGGCAGCCGTGGCCCAGACACAAAGGCAAGTTCTGTCTTACCGTCGGCGCTGATTCCTCCCCAAACCGTCCACGAACCGCCACCATAGCTGACCTTTTCTTCAATGCAGCATTGTGCAAAGCGTTCTCCATCTCTTCTGTAGACCTTGTTCCTTCCGTCGTTACCATACAGCATAATTTTACACTCATCAGAAAACAGTACTTTGCTCCACTGAAGGTATGACCAAGTTAGGTGCTCGCGTGCAAAGTTAAGGCGCGCTCTTCGATGGTCTGCAGTTAATTTCGGCCCATTCGCTGGCTTATGCGGTGCCAATCCGCGTTCCTTCAACCTTCTTCTTATTGTAGAGTTACTTACAGCTACTCTTCGTACAACGCGAAGCTGCTGCTGCAGTTGAAAAGCGTTAAGGCGTCGATTTCGTAAAGAAGTTGTTACAATAAATCGATCATCTCGCTCAGAAGTGACCCGATTCCTGCCAGATCCTGAACGGCGCGTGAACGAACCAGTCTCCCGATAGCGTTTGTAGACTCTATGAACAGATGATAAGCTTAGATGCAATCTTGCAGCCACAACACGCTGACTAAGTCCAGAATCCAGCAATGCCACCACTTGGGCGGCTTCTGCGGGCGAAGTATCCATATGTTTTAGAAAAAAAAGTTTTTTCAGACGTCCCAAAGTCACAGTAAATGAAATAAGAAACAAAAAGTTTAAAGACAAGCGCTAATTTTTAGTTTTTAAACGAGAAACGTACTCCAACCCTAAATACACATTTGTCTCAAAACAGTGATTAATTTCATTTATAGGATAAACAAATGAAATTCTAATTTCGAATTTTGATTTTTTTCTTCTTACTGTAATGACCAAACTGCCAGCTACACAATAATGTTTTTTTTTCATGGAATTAATTCTCTTTTGTAAAAAATTAGGACAAAAACAATAAAAACGAAAGTGTTTCGATTTTTTTGATGAGAAGTGTATATCTATCTATATATATAAAAGAAAGTCGTGTTAGTTACACCATTTATAACTCGAGAACGGCTGGACCGATTTGGCTGAAAATTGGTGGGGAGGTAGCTTAGAACCAGGGGACGGACATAGGATAAAAAAAAAAAAGAGGTAGGAGTTGGGTATGAGTTGGGTAGGAGTTGGCGAACGAAGTCGCGCGGGGCAGCTAGTATATATATATATGTTACTATGCTGTTTCCCGCGTCCCAAGGGATATACATACTTAATGCACCCAGATAAAAACGATTTCCTTGCCCAGGACTCAAGCTATCCCCATACCAAATTTCAACTAAATCGGTTCAGCGGTTTAAGCGTGAAGAGGTAACAGACAGACATTTGCGCATTTATAATATTAAGTATCTTCTTCATCCTAGTCCTAACTCACTTAGGCGAAAAATGGTCTTCACACACCCATAATATTTTTGAAAGACCTGTCTAACGATACCCCACACGAAAATATTCATCCCCACTTCACGTGTTTGGGAGCTACACTAAAAAAAATATTTTTCGAAATTGTATCTTGCCACATTCTCGGCGTTATCAATATACATATCCATACTAAATTTCAGCTTTCTAGTATCAAGAACGTCGGAGCTATGCCTTGGACAGACAGGCAGACAGACAGACGGACATGACGAAACTATAAGGGATCCTTGTCGGACTACGGAACCCTAACAAAAATTATAATATTGGTATAGACGAGGTAAAGATACAAATAATTTCGATCTCTATCCGTACCACGACACAGCCCACTAAAAACCGTGCCTGAAAATGACGGTACATAAGTGTTCAACATGTACAAACGCGGGCACAAAGATCTCTTCAAATTGTAAGGAAAAAACGTGAAACAACACAAATTGTTTTTATCTTCAATGAAATGTTTTTGCAATCTTTTGCTTCCTTCTTCGCTAGAAGGACATTCTCGGTCTTATTGTATCTATATCCGAGTCATTTAGTCATTAAATAAAAAATATATTAAACATACATTTATTTTAATACCTATACTAGGTTTTCAACGCATTGTTGCTTGCGTTTTCTCGGAAAATAACAGTCTAACTGCATAGGCGACAAAATATACACTGCCTGGCTTATTGTAGTAAAAGTAAAGATTAAAATGTGTTATTGATCATAGAAGCAAAGTTATTTAAACAAATATATTATGTAAGTACATGTAAAAAAGAAGTTGTATAAAAATTCATTAGGTATATTGAAGTAATGTTTTATAGTACATGGTTTACATCTTACATGTAAAATTAAATTAGTCAACTACAAGGAATGCATTTATCAGTCGTAAAAATATAATGACTACCTACCTATAAATAAACAGTATTTGAAAGATATAGATTGAGTACCTATATATGAGTAACTTGAGTTATGTTTAATACATAGTTACACTAGGTGTTCCAGTACCCGAATCCTGAGGGATAAATTTGACGATCCCAATTAAAAACTACCCTATGTCCTTGCCCAACTTTAAATCTATCTCTACACCGAATTTTATCCAAATCGGTTCAGTCGTTTTCCCGTGAAAACATGACGGAATGACAGAGTTACTTTCGGTTTTATAAATAAGAATCTGTACTACTGTACTATATTAGAAAGGATAACAATCTGAGATTATGAATAAAATAGCCTACGCTAGGATTTCAGATAGACTTGAGAGAGTATTTATGGTTCCTGTCTGACTTATAAAAAAACCTGTAAGTAATCTGAAGTTTAACCATTTTGCACCTAATCCTTACTTAATCCAGGTAAAGCTACTAACTTAAGTTCGGATTAGCTAATCCGTTGCTAAGCAGCAGATTAAAATTATTCGGACTTTATAAGTAAGATGGTAAATGTCAATCTCAATTAACATCACTTGAGGTTGAGCAAAGCCAGCAACAAGTAAATGCTAATAATACAAATCAATGACAACACTAGCTCCCAAAATCTATTTTTCTAGGTCTCAATTCTTGAGTGAGTCAACAATTTTAAAATAATCTGTTACTCACACACTGTACTTATTTTTCTATTGTTATCATTATAGTATCAGCCCAAAGGCCTTTGTCTGGATATAGGCCTCCACCGAATTTCGAAAAACGATAGGTCCTGGCTGCCTGCATGTAGATTACAATACAGGCATTAGGTTACGAGCTGCGAGGTTGTTTGGAAGAGTTACCACGGCCCCGGAACGCAAAGGAAAAAAAAAAGACCATGACCCCTGAGTTCGTTTCGGCATTTCTTCTCAAAGGTAGTCAGCTAGGAAATGCCGACGCCAGCGTTCTCATAATAACAAAACTATTGACCTGTAAAAGTAATTTAAATATCCTAGTTACAAAATAAATAATTTTATTTCATTTCAAAGAGCTAAGGCAGGTAAATGGATGGGGTTTAGTCCCATTCCGAGCGGTAGGAGTCATTTGATGATTTCCCATCCCTAAAAAAGGTATAAGATCAAATCCGCCTTTCCGTACGCGAACCTTAGTCTTCTCATTTCTGATTTTATCTATCGCATAGCAAAACTTAGAAACTCAAAGCACAGTCCCCTCCATTGTCCTGCGTGACATTCAGCCTTTTTATGAGTGCGCCTATACGTACGCCCTAAGCGCCCTTTGCGCAAAGCAACCTCTCAGAGCTGCGGGTCATTGGTCACATTTTCGTCTTGAAATATTTACGTTGGTTTTTAAGACTAAAAGATATATTGTTTTTTTTTGTAGTATCCCAAACCCTTAGCTTTGGGGGGGGAGGCTTGAGCCCCTTAGCCCCCCCTTAGCCCCCTGTATCCGCCACTGTGTTAACACTCAAATGTTGTTGTTGCAGTAGTTTATAAAAACATTAACTTAATATTCAGGTTATGATCATAAAGTTATGAAAAATCCTTGCAGACTAACGGTCTGTTTAATTACAAGTTTACTCAAAACAGCTGAATGTTATTTCGAGGACTAAAGGTGTGTTCACATCGTCGGGTATTACGCGCCGGCAGGTCAACGGGGTTTACATGACGTTAGGACGTTTGATGTGGTGCCAGAACGCTCGTCTGAGATATGTAACGCGAGTTGCTCGCACTCATATCGTTTTATCGCGATTGATTTATTGCCGCACGCATTCGCAAATTGTGTGGAATCGGTTTAATGGCTGCCGAATCGAAAATAATATTTGTTTGGATCGCGGCACCTGTGTTGATGTTTGTTCAGGGATGTGAATATGCTAAAGTCGTGTGTACACTGATTCTACGCCGTATACGTTCACGTCAAAGCCTTAAACCTAATGGGAGCTGCTTGTTCTCGTTTTGGCACGAGTTGTACAAGCAGCTCATGTCACGCCGATAACATTATTTGGCAAGGTCTTATCTTAGCGTCTGAATGCCTAGACAGACGCGTCAATTGCCCATGCACGAGCGATTTTTGTCCGAATACAGAAAACTGTCACACAATTTTAACGCGCTTAATTCTTTTGCTTTTACTGTCTATTGAATTGAACGTTGAAACAACAGGAATAATTTGAGTATTTCATCCTCATCATTAGCCGACAGTATAGTCCACTTTTGGACAACAGTGTCCTCTTACATGTGTCATATTGCCCAGAACTCAGCTTGACGCATGCAACTTCGATCCGAGTCCTCTATCATTGACCATACCACATTATTCAATACTAGAAGCTACTTATCATGTAAACCCAAGGTTTTTCAGGCTTTTGTATGTAACTGTTTCCTTCCTCCTAGTGTGACGAAGTATCTTGACGTAAGTGCACGTGTAAACGTATGACGTAACGAGTGTCGTCGTCTGCGCGTCATTTAAATTAATCGGTTCTGCTGCCGCTGGAATACTGTTGTTCAACATTCGCGCAATTGATTCGTTCTAGAACATTCTATATTATTTTCTTGAGACTATTTGAGTATACAATTTGTTATTTAATCTCAAATCTTGACAACCTATTCGAACGTTAGAATTATCTTGATATGCAGAAACGTTAGTCATCTTACTATATGTGAAAGTTTATGAGGATATTATGTAGTATGTATGTTACTGTTTCACGTCAAAACTCCTGAATGGATTTAAGTTATCTGGGTGCACGATGTTCCCTCGTAAAATCGCGGCAAACAGCTAGTATATAACTTGTTTCCCAGTGTATTAGTTCAGGGAAAAAACAATTGTATTTTGATTATGAAACTGGGAGTAGTAGCTGTAGATGCTAAGGTTTCTTTATTACGTCTTGAGGGAATCCTTTTAATACCGCACGCGAAAGACGAAGACTTATATCGGCTTTCTGTCTACTTCGCCTCTGTCTTATTGGAGGTCAGGGGCTAATTTACAATTAAACTTATCAGTCTCTTCTAATTTGGCTCCCGCTGCTGACAGTTCTGTGATTAAGTCGTCAAAAACAGTAAAATGCTTTATCAGAGGCATGTCAGTTTGAAATTTTAGCCCCAACAGTTTTTTTCTTATAGCCAATTGAGTTGCTAAGCTTTTACGTTCATAAAGCAAATCCAAATTTTTGAAAACTTCTTTGGCTGTGTTGGTATCATTCACAAAACCGATATATGAATCTGACAAATACTCTACTAAAATATTTTTAACCATTCTGTTGCACCGTTCCCATGTTTCAGATCGTGTTTCAGGAATTTCACCATCAACAACTTCAATTATATTCAATTCACTTAGTAGTGAACGTATTCTAAATTTCCAAATACTATATTTATCGCCGTCAAAAGGCTTTATATTTCTTTTTTGTTTAAATTGTTCCATTACTTACAAATTTTCAAATGTGCAACGAAATTACGCAAGATGGATGAACGCTGAAAATAAAACTAAACACTGATTTTAATATCGCGGCACTGGGCCCATAACCTATTGGAGGTCAGGGGCTAATTTACAATTAAACTTCAATATTATACGAATAATATAGTTTTTCTATATTTCTTTAAAGAAGTGTCAGTTCAGGGGATAAAATTAGAATCATCTATTTTTCAGCTATTCAAAAATCTGTCAAGTATTGATATTACTTTTTAAACTGCTTTACACATGATTGTGTAACCAAGAAGGATACAAACTAAATAGTTTCTAATAATCAAATTAATTTTTGCATAAATTCAACATGTCTTCCATCGAATCGAACGTCTTATTATGCGCGTCTGATCTCGCGAAATAACTGCGCGTCATTTTCTCTCCTCCCTTTACACATATCTAAGGTCCATATTCCAAGAGCTGACTTAATACTCAAGGACTACTTAAAATGGGATTCAACCATTCAAAGTCTAACTGCCCCTTTATGCTCAAAACAAGATCTGTGAGCCTAGCACAAATCACTTTCGAAAAAGTATTCGTATCGAAAGCGATTTTTGAATGGCATTATACTCGCTTCTTACGTACTATATTCAATTAACGGCTTTAATCATATCTTTGAATGCTGCAAATTGTTATTTCTGAACTTTAATCAAAATATCTGCTTTAGTATGGTTTTATTTATGATTCGAGAATCGCTTATATTAACGTTACAATTACATTAGTATGCTTGCGCTAGGCCCACTGTACATGAGTATCGTGTTAGAATTTTGGCCAAAAAGTATTGCTATGATGTAATTGATATTTCATAAAGAAAGTAACGTGCATCGCTATGGTGACGGGCTATCGCTTGGCTGTCCTCCAGGCACATGATTCACTTCGTGGTCGTGGGCACTTATCAGATGTTTTACACTTATAAACTCTTTGCCAAATTCGTTGAGGCACTACAATGTTATGTAGTACGCGGCACGTGTCGTTTTTACATGTGACGCAATTTGTAACAGTTCGTTATCATTACTAGGTATTGAATTTTACAGTCATTTCAGGCTTTATAATTGCGATTTGTGAGAATTTCAGAGGTCTCTGAAGATCTTTTTCTTAGATTATTGGAAATTAACAATCATGAATCAGCCTTACTTTGTTGCTGGGGAGTTTGTTGCGCCATTTCTTTCCAACAAAAGCATAGAGGAAGAGGTGAAGGGCGGGCGTTTTGGGGGGGTTCTTATGTAAATTCGACATTCAAAAAGTGCTGATTTTCAGCCTAGTTTGAATAAATGATTTTTGAATTGATTTTGAATAGGTACATAAATTGAACCAAATTCCTTCTTGGGGAAATTCTTGTACTTTTTTCGCTTTATGTAAAACTCTCGTACTCAGCTGCATCTGGTAAGACAGAAAGCTGACCTCAAGATATTTGGGATAAGCGCCTGCCCAGATAGATATCCGAAATAAAATGTATTCTCTAACGCGGCGTGTGTCGCAGGTATCCCGGTGTCCCAGCAGCACCTGCTGTACAACCTCAAGGAGCTGGAGGACTCGTCGTCCCTGCGCGAGCATGCCATCGGGGACGGCGCGCGCCTGCGCCTGGTGCTGGGCATGCGCGGCGGGCCCATCTCCACGCGCCGCCTGCCGCCGCCGCCCAGCGCCGAGCCCTGGCGGGACATCGAGAGGCTGCTCGATACTAACAGGTACCTTATCCACCACAACTATACTCCATTTATAATAAGATTAAACATTTAAACGCACCGTATTTACCGTTTGTTCAAAGGATTTAAAGCTCTATTACTAAGGTGACATGACAAAAACATGCAGAATATATTTGTTATTGTAGACATTATTTTGCTTTCAACACCATCCTTATCAGTACATTTTTATGATTGAATAAGCTGCAAAAAGAGTTTGGAAGTTTTTCTAATCTTATTGTACTTAAATGAAGTATAGTCTTCTCAGACGAAGAAGGGCTTGGGCAACGTCCTTCATTCTGATTCTACACGATCTTCGCATGTTATTATTTTATCTATACATGAAAATTGTAACGCCTAAGGCGTTAAGTCCGCCATTGTACATTTATATTGATTTATTGTGTGCAAAAAGTATAAATAAATAAAATTGTTCAAACCTGTTCTTCTCCATAGGAAACTACATTTTGGAATGGGCAATTAAATTCTTTCTTTTTCGACTTTCAAAAGTGCTTGTTAGTAGGCCTATTTGAAATAAATGATTTGAATTGAATTGTCTCGGCCCTAGCCAAGAGTCTAGGACCAAGAGTTTAGCACAACTAGAATTTTTATTTCATGACACCCTGTTTTCCTCAAACAAGAAAATAATGCAATCTAAACACGAAAAAGGTTGTGGACATAGCAGTCTTGTACCTCGGTAACGTTAATGTGTGATGTGGTGTTCCAGAGACGAGGTGGAGTGGGGCGGCAGCGGCTGCAAGGTGACGGTGCTGGTGTTCCGCGACGGCGAGCGCGTCAACATGCTGCGCGTGCGCGAGAACCGCGACGGCACCTACTCGCCGCTCGAACACAACAAATGTACGTATTACCTGATTTCCCACTGATCGGCCAAGGCCTCTTCTCATACAGAGAAGGCATGAGCATTGATCACCACGATTGCTTAAGGTCATCATCTGGCTAGTTTCTTCCCAACTATATTGGGCCGGCTTCTAGTCTTAACTGGATGTAACTGAGTAACAATGTTTTACATAGAGCGGCTGCCTATCTGATCTCCACAACCCCTCTTGTTACCTGTAACAAAATACCCCTAGGTCAAACTGGTTGTCGAGACTTTCTGGCTTCTGGTTACCCGCAACGACTGTCAAAGATCTACAAATGACAGCTGGAACCAACAGCTTAAGATGCATTCCGAGGCATGCACATTACTAAACAACTTGCTACCTTCAGATACACCATCACCAGGAGCCGTACGTAACGTGTTTTAGCAATCACTATTCAGGTGTGAGAGTGAGACACCGTCTCTTTTTCACAACAAAACCATTTTTGCTTTAGCATGTCCTGGTAAGGCTTCAGGCCCACCCCCTTAATTTCAATGAATATTGTAAGTAATGAATGATGTTCGCAGACTCTTCGACGTCTTCGTCGCTGCCGCAGCTGTCGGAGCGCGAGGTGGGGCCGGGCGGGGCGGGCGGGGCCGGCGGGGCGGGCGGGGCGGGCTCGCTGCACGACAACGCGGTGACGATGGGCAAGATGCTGGAGCTGCGGCGCCGCATGGAGTCGCTCTCCGTACAGCGCACCGCGCCGCCGCTCGCCAGGCCCGGTACGTCACCAGTGTGCCTGACTATACATATTGCTTGCCCATCATGCAGAGGTGGTTTTAATAAAATACCTAGTCTCATAATCTTAGCCGTTTAGGTAACGCCTGTCAGAATTGAAATGCTAGTAACAGTTATGTAGTGATAAAATTTTAACTTTCGTATGTCCAGCTGACTGACATATCAACTGTCAAAAAAGTACATAACACACATAAAAATAAAACTTGGGTCCACCACAAAGTTCTTTTATATTCACATTCTAACCAAACATTTTCTCTCCAAACAGACAAAGTGGAAATACAGAAAACTCGCAGCGAGGAAACCCTATCCGTCCCTAGTTTGTTAGACGACAGGCCGTCCGGGCTGAAGCACCGCGCGGCGTCGTACGCGCCCTTCAGCGACGCGGAGGAGTTCGCGCCGCTGTACGACGGGCACTACACGCGCTACGACTACGACTGCGCCGCCGAGCGCTACGCCCTGCTGCCGCCGCTCGAGCCCGCGCCCGCCCCCGCCCGCGCCCCCGCGCGCCCCGGCCCCCGCGCCCCCCGCGCCGACGCGCTGGCCGGGCCCATCCTCGTGCAGGCCCGCCGCGACGCCGCGGACGACGCCGCCATCCTGGAGGAGTGCCTGGACAGCGAGGAGTGCCACTTGAGGCAGGATTCTCCGCAGTTGGCGGCGAAGAATTTGGCGCCGATACAGGCTGAATATGGTGGGTATAAAAAAAACAAGTGTCAAAACTAAATTTAAATCTTTTACTTTTCATCCACGTTAATTAGAGCATGCTGACATATTTTTCTTTAGAATTAAGTTAGTAGTAGTTAGTAATTTTATGGTGACGCAATATTGACGCAAGTTCCCCCCGCAGGGCCGCTGGTGTGCGGCTCGTCCCGCTCGTGGGTGTCGCTGGGCGGCGCGACGCACTCACCCGCGCACTCACACGCGCACTCGCACTCGCACTCGGCGTCGTCGCTGCACGTGCGGGCGCCGCCGCCCCGGCGCGCCGCCCCACTGTCCGACGCGCTGTTCTCCTCCTCCACCTCCGACCTGGAGAAGCTCAAGAGGAACAGGTAACCATAACTACTATAATAAACATACTATGTGCAAAAGAAACCAGTTTAAATAGCTACTCTTAACATGGTGTTTGGTGGCCTAAACATCATCATCAGCCTATATAATGTCCCACTGCTGGGCACATAGGCCTCTTCTCATACAGACAATGGAATTCTAACATTGTATTTTTTTCTTTTCAAATATTTCAATATCAAGTTAAATGTATGTTTTGTTACTGTATTTTTTGAAATTATATTAAAATTCTTATTTAATTTAAGAACACGGTTCTAAGTATGTCTAATTTGTATCGATTGTATATCCACAGCCGTATCCTGCCTGCCTTGTCTCGTCACCGGCCGCGCGAGCACCTGCACCTCAGCGACGAGCGCCTCGACGTCGCGCCCGCGCTCCGGCCCGCACCCGCCGAGCCGGCCGTGCCCGGGCAGGCCGTGCCCGGGCAGGCCGTGCCCGGGCAGGAGGCAGTGCCCGGGCAGGACGTGGCCGGGCAGGCGCGGCGGCGGGCGCGCTGCGGGCTGTGCCGCAAGCGGCTGAGCATCGCGACGCTGCACCGCTGCCGCTGCGGGGGCAGCTACTGCGCGCCGCACCGCTACGCCGAGGTGCACGGCTGCGCCTGGGACTACCGCGCCGCGCCCCCGCCCGCGCCCCCCGCGCCCCTGCACAAGCCCAAGCTGCCGCGCATCTAGTGCCGCCCGTACTGCGCCACCGGCCCTAACATTAAGATAAAAATGTTCAAAAATCCTCCGCCATGTGTGTGTTTTGTTTTCTTTTTCTAATGAAATCGTTGTGGAAAATTTCCAAAAAAAATGTAATAATTATTCGCTCTAAAATGTCACCCCTAGGTAACATCGAGGTGCTTAACTTTGTGCTAGGAGCCGGGCGCTCGCCGGCCCGCGGTGCGAGCGAATTGTTATATTTTATTACTTAGAGCGACCGCGCGCCGCGGACTGACGACACTCAACTTCCAAATATAAAGCGAGGTAATTCAGTACAAATCAAAAATAGAAGATGTCAAAAGCATGTTTATACAAATATAAGTAACTCCAGTACAAGGATGTAGAAAGGTTCGCCTGGCAATGACCCCTCCCTTGTTGTTATAATGCGGGTTCTTTTGAACCACTTGTTACGTGTCTTTTGTAAATACTTTCATTATCTAGTACTCGTAGTACAGGAAAGTATCTGTATTGTAAACAAAAGACTGCGATTGTAAGATAATACGATGTTATAATAATGCACAGGTGACGCTGCTTGTAGTGGAGTTATACACGTGTTATTGTTGTTGTCCGGTGAGCACTCGGCCTAATTTGTTGTTGTATAATACATTGTATAACACTAGATTAATTAATGCTTAAAACATATTAATTTTTATAGAATATCATACTTGCCTGGTCTGGAAATGCCACTATATTTGGTGTCTAAACATTTGTAAGCGCGACGGTACCGGGCACTGCGGCGAGTATTCATTTGTTCGCAGAATTATGTTTGTGATGAAGGCAGTCGTTAAATCACGTTAATGTTGTTCAAATTAACTAATAAGTAACACGTACCAGTAGAAGTTTACTAACCAAGTTTAAAGTCTAACATTTTGCAATACAAGTTGGATTGCGCATCACAGACGTTTTTCTCCGAACAAAGTACTGTTTAATGGCCTACTGTAAATAATCGAGTTCTAATATAATTTAGAACTTTAGGTATATTTTCTTTCCATATATTTAGTATACATTTAATATTATAATCGCTCGCCGCGGTGTCCGGTGGGTCGCGGAGACTGCAGTCGGCTCGTGTGCCGACAGGCGATGTAGTTGTTACTGCACTGTAGGGTGCAACTCGTCAGGCCACTCATTAATCATTATTGTCGGCTGGGTTTGCCAATTTTTCGTATTTGATTGTATAATTTAAGTTTATAGTTAATGTTTATTTGGGAGAAATAATTTTGGCTGATTTCGATAATAAATATTTATAACGCGAAAGCGTCAAACAATTTATTTACATTTTTCACACTTATATAACAAATATAAAACTATTATTTGGAATAATAAAATCTATTTAAGTACTATAATATTTTGACTTAGCGTGTCCCGCGTAGGTAACACCTGCCAGTCGATGGAAATGTTTACAAAATTGAGCATTACATTGAGTTAAACAAGACTGTATATTATTATACATTAACTTTATAACAAACTAGGTGTTAATAACACGTTTATATTAGTTTAGTCTGATTTACGTGGACATAAATCTTTTTACAACAGTAAATCATCACAAAACTTAATTTAATATATCAGTTTTATACTATGAATTTGATACATAACTAGTACAAATACTTCAATACACTTAATATATAATATCTACTTTGACACATTGAAATACCGCATATTTATACTGATTGCATATCCCACATAGTAGTCCTAACATGGACGTCCGTAAGCACATACAATTAAGTACATAGTTATTGCCCCACGCTAGTCGTATTCTCTGTATGGCGGGTGTGATTTGACACAAACGGCGATTAAATAGGAACAATAATATCTATTGGCGTACACTACACGCTGGTTCCGACGGAGCCTTCTCTGTTTAATTCAGCACAGAACTCCTTCAAAACAATTGGTACTCCTTTTTAGGTTAATACTGCCACTAGTTGGCTATCGTCACAACATATTACACCAGTAGATATCAAATAACCTGATCGTCAGTTTCTCTCAGAAAACACTCGAATATTTCCACAAACTTCTCGATACCTTCTCTAAAGTTCTCGTCTACTTCCCTCTCTTCTTCTTCATTAAAGAAAGCGTGTGCGAAGTCAATAATCTTCACCGTCCCCCAAGGGTTAGGAGTGGGAGAGTCGTAGGATAACTGGTCCAACATGGCTCGGTAGTTCATTTTGATCTTGGACAGTTTATTCTCGTAGTTGTGCTCGAAGGAATGGTTGTGGTTGAAGCTGGCTAGGGCTTCGGTCCAGGGAGAGTTGATGGGGGGCGGAGGGGAGAAGCTGGTGTGAGACAGAGTCATGGGGGTGAGGGGGACGGACTGCAGTTTCTTGTACACGGGGCCCTTGGAGCTGAGCTGGCCGCTGAAGTTGGAGCCGGAGCTGACGCTGTGCATCGAGTGGCGACGCTGCGGGGCTAATGGCTGAGGGCTGCGACAGTTCACTCGAGTTCTGGGAATCACGAGTAAATAGTATTAATATTGTCTCTCAAAGCACTATTTGCATACCAACTAAATAAGAATAATGTAATGGACTAAATAAGCGGAGGTACCGGCCACAGTACGATTTGTCCTGGTTTAGATTCCCAGCTGCGCTGGGGTAGTGTACGACTGCGAGCCTGACCCGAGTGTTCTCGTTGGTAGAACGGCGTGGTCAACTCGCCCCCTACTTAGGTATTCTGCAGAGGAGGCGCCGGTACTAAAGGGTAGCCAACTGCCTCTCCGCTACAAAAATAACGTGTTGGGTATGTCTTGATAACCATACCCCACGCACCTCGCGGCGCGTGTGCCATCTAAGCGGCAAACACCCTTTTTGCCCTCGCACGCTTGCGGCCGGCACTTGTAGGCCGGCGTGGAACGAAACCATAGCGCGATTCAGAATGGCGTTTATAAGTAACAGCGCCATCTATTGATGAGATTTGCAACTACTTTTTATTTTTGTTATGCCTAGTTATTATAGCCTTATGGACACCACACACATTCGTATTAAACTTTTACCAATGTAATCATTAGATACCTATATAAAATAATTATTATGTGTATATGTATGATACCCACAATTTTAGTTAATTGGCTATAATGATTCTAATCAGAGTTGCAAGTCGTTTACGTGATGTGGTAGCACATGCTGACGGATGTCCTAAGATATCGACGCGTCAGATTTTATGTATGTAAGTATAATAACTACGTGGTTATTGATTGTTAATGTAAGTACTACCATATGAGTAATAAATTCTAATAGTGAGTCAATTCGACAATGAGTTTAAACGGAGGACGATGAGGTGCGGTATGAAGGAGAGTGGAGTCCCCGCTACTAGCGCCACCTGCGGTGGTACCGGTCGACCGTGCTTGCGTACCAGTACGCTCGTTTAGGTATGTCACGTAGACAGCCTTGTAGGTATTTTATTTGTAATTGACTTTTTTTTTCGGATAAATGAAATTTTATTTAGCACTAGCAGTTTCCCGCGGTTTCACCCGCATCCCGAGGGAACTACTTAGTGCACCCGGGTATAAAGTAGCCTATGTTGTTCCTCAGGGTCTATTCTATCTCTGTACCAAATATCATTTATATCGGTCCAGTAGTTTTGGCGTGAAAGCGTAACAGACAGACAGAGTTACTTTCGCATTTATAATATTAGTAAGGATATGGTAGCAGGTAAGAGGCTCACGTGAAGTCCTTGTGCTGGCAGCAGTCGCGCAGGCGCGCGGCGTCGTACACCAGCAGCAGCGACGCGCTGTACAGCCGCAGCGCGCGCTGCCGCCGCGCCCACCGGGCACAGCGCCACAGCTGCGACACCAGCTGCAGCAGCAGCGCGCGGCACAGCGAGCTGCCGCAGCCGTTCAGGTACGTGCGCAACGCTGCGGGGTCACACTCCTACTTCATACTCATTTCGAGGACAAGTACATGGGCACAGTGAGGTTCCGAGGGAGTCACAGGGGACATGACCCCATGCCCCAGCCCTCCCACCCAAGATCGTACACATCTTATTGTCTCTTAAAAATCAACAATTTATGAAAATTTTAATTGTTATTACGCATTGAAATAGGTCGTTAATCTTAATAGATCTTGCTTGAAAGTATCGCGTATCGCTCTTTGTATGACGTAGGCATCCGATAAGACAGAATTTTCCGAAATTCTACCCCTAAAAGAGAGGCAAAGTTTGTATGAAACCCTATCATTTTCGTATAGTTCACGCCGCCACTGGCAGAAAGCTAGTTAAATAAAAAAATATCGCATCGCCTGCCGACACCCATCATCATTTTCATCGTATCAACCGAGAAGCGCACACGACACTTGATTTTTTGGTAAAGATTTCAAATATTAGTCTTAAAAGGTCTTAAGACTAATAAATGATAAAAAAAACTTATAATCCTCACCATCTTTAACAGCTTGTCCATGCAGCCGCTTGCCATAGTCCTTGTTGTACTTGTGCAGCTTGCCGGTGCTCAGCCTGTACACCTGGAAGCCGGGGATGCAGAAGCTGAACTCCTGCTTGCACAGCGAGTACTTGCTCTGCTCGTTCCTGATCTTCTCCTCAGTGGCCAGCGGGTCCCAAGTTCTTTTGCCTGGAAAATGTATTTAAGAGTCAAAAATACTCTGTTTCTAAAAAAAACTTTTGGTGCTTTGATAATACAGAAACTGATAATGAAGAAACTTCTTGATTTGCAAATTCTGCGAAAGTTCGTCGTGTGATTTTTCCTGGCACAACATCTGACCTTCAATGTTCAATAGCCCAGAGCCGAAGATTTAAAATATTTATGTAGTTTTTAAGAGTTCCGTAGTCGACAAGGAACCCTTATAGTTACGCCATGTCCGTCGTGTGGTCGTGCCGGTTTGATGGCACATAAGTACTTTCCTATGCTTGTCTAAAATTCCTTTTAATTTTTCCTTTACCTAAACCACATCGCTTTTCCACATCTAGTACTGCAGCTTATAGGACCAAAGACAACCATCAGGTTTGGTCTTAAACTCACCAATCTTGACATCCATGATGCAAGGCTCCAGCATCCTCTCCGTCAAGTCCTCGAGTATGATGTAGTCCTGCTCGAAGCCGTTGTAGGTGTACTTGCGGCAGCCGAAGTACTTGGCCACCAGGCCGCGCAGCTGCAGCAGGTCGGCGTCTGACGTGGCCGCGAGGCGCTCGTAGAAGTCCACCTCGCGCTTCTGAGCCTCCTTGATGATGGGCTTCATGATCGTACCGTTGTTGCATTGGAGTAAGCCTGCAGAATAATATATAGGTATTTTTGTAGGTTTTCGAACCCTTTTAGAATTATTTCGTTGTCCGTTTGTCAGTCTGTCCGCCTGTTAAGACAAGGGAATCAAAACCTAAAGGGACGTTCTCAGAATCTAGGAGTTCACCAAGAAATAATATCTTTTAACATAAGTAAAGGAAATAAATCCGAAAACTGAATTAACTTACAAAAAATGTGGAGGGAAGTTGGGGTTTAAAACTCAGGCGTAAAAGTGTAACTAGATAGGTATATAAATGTAGGCGAAGCAAAAGAAGTAAGGATATAATCCTAAGCAGCTGATATACTGACGGCCGTCGAACCTCGGCCACTATGAAGTTAGCCATTTGGCTGCGCAATGACGTATTTGATGCTGAAAATGGCTTCTGCGCAGCTAAATGGCTACTTCAGAGTGACCACGACTCCACAGCCATACTGTACTGCTGTTTCTGTCTACCCCCACGAAGAATAACATGAGTGTGTAGAGCCCTTCAAACAAAAATAATATTTGTGTTACAAAAGCTACTTCTGGGGTGTCCAAAATCTCTGCTCGTACTTCTGTCCCAGCTTACCCAAATACTTGGTGTCCTCCGTCTTCCTATGTCCGGCCACCTGCAAGGCATACGCCTGAACCTCCAGCGGGCTGGTGGGCAGCACCAGGGGCTTGGCCGTCATCTCGGAGTCCTGTCTCCTGATGTTGTAGTGCACCTGGTATATCGACCGCTGCCGACGTAGGCTACGCCGCTTCGGTTTGTCTGATACATCGCTCATTTAGTTGTGTGCCTGTAAGAAAAAAAATCAACATTTTCTTTATAACCATAGGTAGGTACCTACCTACAATTCTGTATAGCGTAGTGAATAAGGTTGAATGATAGAGAAATGGGAATGCCTTGTGGCATTAAGTAAGGGTTTAATGCCCGTTTTCAATTACCTTTCTATCCGTAGTATATCTTACTAAAGATAGAATTTTGACATGAGGTCCCTACAACTATTGTCTAAACCGATTGATTTTACGAAAAATTAAAACAAAATACTGTTAATTTCGGTGGCAGAATTAGAACAAAATAGGTAAAGACTTTGTTTACATCTTTCGTAAAATCAATTGGTACCAATTATAATGTCAAATACCTATCTATCTCTAGTCAAGCAAATCTAAGGATAGATACTTGAAAACAGCCATAAATAACAAGATCTGCAATTCATTCATCCATCTAAACGGGTCAATCGTTTATGATGGGTGATGATTTTGCCATGTGTTCAGTAGTTTTTGAGTTAAAACCCTACAAACAAACAAATCTTTCCTCTTTATAATATTAGTATAGAAGTATAGATAAATTATAAGTTCAGCAGAAACTAAAACATTGCCAAACTGTTTCTCTAATTAAATGGTAATTAACGAGTAATTCCAAGACACTAGTTCTCTAAAAACACTTTGTTTCAGCCCTGTAAACCCAATTAGTTTTCAATTGAGTGTGAAATAGGCATTTTTAAATGATTAAATAAATTAGTTAAGTCAATTGCAAAGGCAATTAAGAGACACCACGGGTTGCTATAGCCACACATAAACTTTGGTAGTATCTAATTTTGAAAACTCATAATAAGTTCTATGTGAATTCATTGGGATTAATTCGGAACGTACACTTGTAGACAACACAGAAATGATAATGTACTGCCCAATAACTATTATAAATACGTCTAGGCTTAATAGTCTTTTAGTCAATCTAGTACCAGTAGTAAGTTAAGTAACTTAGATTGAATACACAACTGAACGACTATTAAAATAGGTAATGCAACGGCACCGACCTCCAACTGCCTCGCGTAATCGCTTCCTCAATAAATCGGTAAAACAATTAAAATTTACAGTTACCTGTAAATTAGTCACTTTATCGCAGTTCGTTGATAATAACTCGATATAAAATAATGTATATATTATCTAAATAATATTAAATAAGTACCACTGAATTTTAGCACAACAGTCCCAGTGGACGTTCGTAAGTCTGATATATTATGTGTACACTATGCGGGTATTCTGTCATTCAAATAGATATTGAACTAATGATTCATAGGTTTTTACATACCTCCTGTTATGTACCTAGATTATTAGTTTAACTTTATTTATAGCTAAAAATCATCTGAAAAATATTTGAATAGTTTTGACGTAGATTTTGGTTACTACAGGTAGGTATTTTATTTACAATACAAATGCAATGTTGCACAAGAATATTGAGAACAAACGAACTATTTACTACCCGAAATTTTGACCTACAAAATGTAGGTGTCAAAATATGTCACCAATTACGAAAAAAACCATTTTTGGTCTCCGTAAAAACATTCATTGATCTATGTACTGTTATTTTTTATATAATATAGGCAGGTACTTATACAAGATGTTATTAGATATTTCACAAGCAGGAAATATCTACTCCAGGCCTCAATTTATTATCTAACACATTACCTCTTTTATCCATCTTGAAATACCTACATAAAACAAATCACAATACACAAAAATATTCTCAAAACTATTGAAAATGACAACCACAATAACGATGCGAAGTGATGGATGACGAAGCACGAAATGAATTCCAAAATAAACAACATAACAAATGAGTGGCAGTTTAAACTAATAATTAATTAGTAATAATTTACCTATAGCGGCTGAAACACGCGTGAGGAAACAAAACTCTGAAATAAACTAAAAATATTCGCGACATTCGAACACTTTCAGGGATTTTACCAATGTTTATCTAATCAGGGCATAAATC
This sequence comes from Pyrrhia umbra, assembly GCA_963891755.1. NCBI lineage: Eukaryota > Metazoa > Arthropoda > Insecta > Lepidoptera > Noctuidae > Pyrrhia > Pyrrhia umbra. The sequence goes on along the minus strand of OY982934.1, from coordinate 829,781 downwards.
AAGATTGACTTGAGTTTATCAATTGATATTCTGCGTCTGTTATGTCGATAATGTTATAAAATGAAGGTGTTTGATATTATGTTTGTATGAATCACTGTTCCAGATTTAAGCGCTTACCTATTACACTACATTTAAACAGGGTCCTGAATTAAAGGTCTTCCTTATTCACTTTACTACGCTAAGGTGGCTTTTTCTGATTACCTTAATCAGAGACCGTGATTTAGTGTAATGCAGGGTTTCTCAAAGTGGGGTACGGTTAGAAATAAGCTAAAAATTGTCCAAAATTACTCCTAAAATATTTGACTCCATTTGCGACGAGAAACAAGCACACCCATCGTATTAATACAAAAAAAGATATTTCTTTTGGCACTTTATTTGTTACCTTTTATTGATATAAAAACCTTATTTCTTCAACATTTATTTTGTGGGGTGAGGGTACTTAGTTAAAAGGGTTTCGCTGTCGCACCTGGAAACTTAAACAGGGGGCAAGCCGAAACTTGAGAGAAACACCACGAGAGACAGCTACTCCTAATTCCTAATCCTCACTGAATCCTTACTAATATTATAAATGCGAAAGTGTCTGTCTGTCTGTCTGTTACGCTTTCACGCCAAAACTACTGGACCGATATAAATGAAATTTGGTACAGAGATAGAATAGACCCTAGATACTTTTTACCCGGGTGCGCTAAGTAGTTCCCTCGGGATGCGGGCGAAACCGCGGGAAACAGCTATATTTTATATGCGAAAGTGAGTTTGTTCGTTTGTTACGGTAAAGCGCACATGCTGCACCTTTTTGGATGAAATTTGGTACGATAGATGGGGCCCTAGAGACGGTTATGGGCCACTTTTCGACCGGGTACGTAAGTAGTTCCCTCGGAACGCAAGAAACAGCTACATGGTTACAAAATAAAACAACATAATATCAAGCATATTTAATACAATCCCACAGCATTTTTTATTAAATCACTTGTCATATTTATAGAATCCCTCCCCACTTTTCCTACCAAACTTCCCTTCGCTAACCAACGTGTCTAATAGCAGTATAGGTTTAAACACTGGGTCGCCTGTTTTATCGAACATGTTGGATAAAACAAATGTTTTCGTATCGAGTCCAGTGAAGTCTGCCAGTTCGAGAGGTCCCATTGGGTAGCCGGCGCCGAGTTTCATTGCTATATCGATATCTTGTGCCGAAGCATCGCCTGTAAAAATCGGTTCATATTTTAATGAAGGGAGATAAAGTTTTACTGTTATCAGTACATACATAATAGTAGGTATTTTTGTGATCATGGATGTAAAATTAAGGAATCCTGCCTGAAGTATGACGATCTTGTCAAGATCTTTTAAAAGTACAGCAGTAGTTAATGAATGAAGAAAAAGCTGGTATATATAATTAGTGTAATTACGTATACTCTATTCAAAATAAGATTAGAAATTTGAAAGGACCCTATTTGCCGCTTGCTCAAACGATTTTGACCTCTATTGCTAAGATGACATGATAAAGAACAGATGCAGAATATATTTGGTATTGTAAATATTATTTTGTTCTCAACACCTTCCTTAAATAGAATGGAATAGAACTCAAAATCGGTTGAATATGCTGCAAGAGTTTGGAAAAAATCTTATGTAGACTGAAAGCTTAGGCACATGCTTATACTAAAACATGCCACTTAAGTACTTACAAATCCTTATCAATACACAATAATGTATAAATAAACACTACACGATAACAATTACAAGTACAGACAACATCACAATTTATATCGTATTGTAAGTATTAATTTCCAAAAAATAAAGCTTAATATAGAATATTACTAGCTTCTGCCAGCGACTTCGTCCGCGTGGAATAGTGGTCTTAGCGTGATGATATATAGCCTTCCTCGATAAATGGACTATCTAACACAGAAAGAATTTTTCAAATCGGACCAGCGGTTCCGGCGGCGGCGAGATTAGCGCGTTTAAACAAAATGACAACATTTCCCTTCACTGCTCTGCTCCTATTGATTTTAGCGTGATGAAAAGTATACTATAACCATCTCAGGAGTATGACAAATAATTGTACCAAGTTTCGTTAAAATCCGTCGAGTAGTTTTTGTTTCTATAGAGTTTATACAGACAGACAAAAATTTTACTGATTGCATTTTTGGCATTAGTATCGATCCCTAATCACCCCCTGATAGTTATTTTGGAAATATATTTCATGTACAGAATTGACCTCTCTACAGATTTATTATAAGTATAGATATGTATAGGCAAATGTTTTTCGTAAGTAATTAATGGGAATAAGCCTAGTATTTTAATAAAATTACTTAAAATAAAATAGCAAAATTATATTGATGACCGTACTGATTGGTGACGTCACATGCTATCAAACTCTCCGTTAGTATCGCCAGATAATATTAATCAGTTAAGTTCATGGATTCGGTGCAATATTTCAATTAATTTGTTATAAATATCTAAATGAAAGTGAGATATCATTGTTTTTGTGACGCAATTGCAGATGTTATGTAACTATAATAATATTGCTTTATAATACTTATGCGTATCTATGTAGTAAATATACCTATTAGTTATTTTAATGCATATTAATTGCAAATTCAAATATAAACAATGAAGCGTCCATACACCGTCTTCGAAATCAGTTATTGTTACCTAACATAGAATGAAATGGTGGGAGGTTACATCATAAATTACTATTTTGCATTGTGGATTATTCTAGAAAATTCGAGCATTTAATAAAATAAATATAATACTCAATACGTGATGAGAAAACTTTGTACTTACTCCTTTTTACGCGGAGGTGTGAGTTTTTTGTATGGAGTAGGGGTGCAGAAAATCCATTTGATCGAAAACTTATTTAGGCACGCTAAGCGATTTTGAGCCAGGTAAAAACTTATGAAATTGTATCATCGACGTGCTATGGTATTTCATAGTTTATCTTTTCCGTTGACAGTCCCGTTTTAATGGTTACGGTTGATATAAATAAAAACAAAGTAAATAGTACAAAAATATATATTTAGCACCAATATATTTTACACAATCACTTCTTATTATATTTATAGAATCCTTCGCCGGATTTAATTCCGTATTTCCCTTCCTGCACCATCTTGTCAAGCAGGTCGATTGGCGCAAACACCTCGTTCTTGGTCATAGAGTACAGAGCTTGTTGGGCCAGCCGGTTGGTGTCCAACCCGGTGTAGTCGGCCAACTCGAAGGGGCCCATCGGAAGACCAGCACCCAGCTTCATACCTATATCTATGTCTTCCTTTGAGGCATCGCCTGGATAAAAAAAAATGATTTTGAGGATCCGAACCAAAATAGAAAAGAGGAATTCATGTAATGCGATTCATTATTTTTTTCCCAGTTACTTATTTCTGACAAACATACGTAACCATTACAACCCTGAATTGAAGTCAGATTTTTTTGCACTAAAACGAGTACAAATAGGTATAAAAGATGTTCAGGGAGTTATCGTAAATTAAATCCATATTTACTAAGTCAATAAAACGCGAGTGATTAATAAAATACCTAATTCGTTTGATGTTTACATAGAAGCATTAACTTAAATCTTGTCTTAATCCCTATTCTGGTTGTGAATATACAAATAATATTTATATCTACATATATAATTACATATATAAATAATTATTTAAAAATGGATTGATGTTCGTTAGTCTCGCTAAAACTCGAGAACGGCTGGGCCAATTTAACTGATTTTGGTTTTGACATAGTCCAGGGAAGGTTTAAACGGTGAGAAAAAATTAAGATAGATGTAGATGATACGAAGTACACCGGTTTATATAAATTTATAAGCATGATGTTATACCACATTATACAAGAAATATATAAATGAAATGATATAAAATATACTTACATAATTTAATTGAATTGCCAAACCATTCCTTACATGCAATAGATATATTCCAAGCACCATATTATATTAAAGAACTTTTTTAAATCGAAATATGTACACGTAAAATCTGACAACACAGTACGTAATACGTAGGAAGTATACAAAATAAATTCGTGCATTGTGACATTCAGTGTATTTACTGTCCCAGTGCTGGTGTCCAGCCGCCTATATACACTGCCTTTGCCTTCTACACCTATGATCACCATGTTTGCTCAAAGTAAATAAACGATAGTTAACTTTATACAGGGCCGCATATCTTATAAAAAACCATAGTATAGTATATCTCACCTAATCCTTACTTAACATCGTAATCCAGGATTAAGCTATTAACTTAAGTTCGGTTTAACGCTAAACAGAATTTTTGAGTGAGATTTTTGGTAATTCGTTGCTTAGCAGCGGATTAAAAAAAAAAATCGGATTTTATAAGTAAGACTGAAGAGGTTTTCCTTCACTGTTAGTGAGTGTCGTCAAAGACCGAAAGGGCATGAATATCCATGAGAAAGTCACAATTGTTATTGCTTCACCTTTAAGCCACCAAAAACATTATTAAACTAGCTTTTTCCCGTTTTGTCGCGTCCCGAGGGAATTAAAAACGCAACCGAATATTAGCGATTTACCGTGAAAGCATAACCAAAAAATTTACTTCCGCATTAATAATATTTGTTAGGATAGTATTAATTTTTTTAACCATGCCACAACCTTCAAACCCCCGCAAATGTTTTTGCCAAGCCATAGATACAGCACATAATCACACCATGTACCAACCTCTTTCCAACATCCTGATGGCCTCCGCGGAGTACGGTCCCAGCAGCCTGTTGACCACGAAGCCGGGCGTGTCCTTGCACGTGATGCAAGTCTTCCCCACAGCCTTGCCCCACTCCATCATAGCCTGGTAGGTCTCCTCGGAGGTACTATCGCATTTGATGACTTCTAGAAGACGCATCACCGGTACTGGGTTGAAGAAGTGGAGACCACCGTATCTGGAAGGTTATGGACTTCGATATTAAATGGAATTCATTTTAATTGACTGATTCGTTGGCCTAGAAGTCCCGAGATTGTCCCTATTACATGACCACAGTTAACACACCCAAGCGTTTAGGTGTACTAAGTGTGTTAATTTTAATCTGGGTCTTGAAGCAGTTCCCTAAGGATGCCAGTTAAATTGCTAGAAGCTAGAGTGTTTAATAAAGTTTTCCGATGCCACATGATAAACACTAATTATTGTTTGATTTATATCTTAACCGTAGCTACCTACTTTGCAAAAAAACTACTGCCGCGTAGTATAATTATACGGTGTCCACTACAAATGCCAAAAAAATATCCCTGACTTTTCCCTTTCTTTCCCTGATCACTCTACCACTTTTCCCTGACCCAATATTATCGTCTTATAAGGCAAATATGTTATTTCTCATTTTTAACCACATTACTTTGAATGTATTTATATTTTGCACAGTCAAAGTCAAAGTCTAGACCATGTGCAATAAATAGGAAAAGATACCTTATTTGTTTTTAGAGTTAAGAACCATAAATAGTAAACTAAGAACTTCATAGCAATATGAAATTGAGCGCGAGAACATAATTCTTAGGAAACATATTTTAACACGCTTTTATTAGCTCGGGTTGTATGTATGTATGTATGTAACGGAATCGTTGAACCTAATTTTCACTGGTTTCTAGATGTCTGATCAACTTGGAACTTTGCACACGTGTTAAGGGCCGATGACAATGCAATAATCCGATAAAAAAAACTAAAAAAACACGCTTTTATTGCTGACCGAACTAAAAAGTAGAAAATATTTTTTAAATAATTCAATTCAGAGTTAAAAGTGTGGGGTGCTTGATATTTTAATTATTACACCTATTCTATTGGCAACCATTTATGAGAGGAGACTCATGAAAATATAGGAAAATGCACCCCACGCTTTTTACTCTGAATTGAATTATTTAAAAAATATTTTCTACTTTTTAGTTCGGTCAGCAATAAAAGCGTGTTTTTTTTAGTTTTTTAAACTATTATTTTTATTTTGTGACTCTTCCTTTAACTTTCTTCCCTTTGATTAATATAAATGTTTTTTCCCTCCAATCCCTAACTTTCCCTGACCACCTATGGCTTCCCTGATTTTCCAGAGTGGACACCCTGAAAGATAAAAAATATGAATTATTTGGAGGGCTGGGGGTACTCACTTGTCTTTCCTTTTGATTCCAGAACCAATGGCATTTACTGAGATACAGGAAGTGTTGGTCGCGAAGATTGTGCGCGCAGGCGACAGCTGAAGTTGGAAACAAACATTACTTTAATATCAGATAACACATAGGTAAGACAATGGCGCGAAAAATACATAATAACTTAATTCATAAAATTTTACAAATTTACTTGGATATATTTCGTCATTGTGGCTAACTGTGGGAACAGTAGTTTGATGTTTCTATTTTAAAAATGATTAATATAATGGGTTAAGCAGAGTTGTGGCTATATTACAATAATATGTGATTAGACCACACATATTTTGCCATTCATGTTTTAGTCTTTTGGAATGGGATGATGTATATATATCCCTTGAATGTAATGAGCCTAGCCAGTGCTTCAGAGATTTTTTTCATAGAAAATCCTATTTTTTCATAAAAAAATGATGCGATCCTGTGTCTCATCAAGGACATAGGGCTCTAAGCAGAGATCTCCATTTTTTGCGATCTTGTGCGGCAACTTCAAGGTCCTTCCAGCCGAAACCAGTTTTACTATTGTTATTTTAAAATGTTACATAACAACATTTGAAGGTCATAAGTACATCTTACCTGGTCAAGCTTATTAAACAGCTCCTGTTTCACATCCAGCTTTTCCACAATAGCCTCAACAATCAGGTCCACATCAGCCCCATCCTCCAGCTTGGTGGAAACCCTGATCCTCTCAAAGGATTCCTTAACAAAGCTGTTAATCTTGGCTTCATCACTCTTGTACAGCTTTTTGCCAACCCTGGTGAGGTTTGTCTGGATAGACTTCTGGGCCTTGCCCAGGAGTTCAGAATTGATGTCTATGATGGTCACATTCTGGCCGGCTTGTGCTGCAACCTTTACATTTGTTTATTTATTAATAAAAGTACAGATATCAGTAGTCTACAATTTCTAAGATAACCAATTAGTAAAATTAGAGGTCAGTGGCCATACCACCATTTTTTTTGCGATCACTATGCAGGAGTGAGAGTGAGACGCCACTATTTATAATATATACAGCCATCTCTTCTTCACAACAAAACTATTCCTATTTTGAAAAAATATTTACATAAATAGTAATATTTACAAATATTCATTAACAATTGAAGTTTTTTTTAAATAAGTGGCTAAAAGTATGCAATGCCAATTTCTACTTCAAAGTTTTTATTGGTATTAATGTTGTATGTCAAGCTATGTTATACAATGATAATAAAATAATAAATTACATAGCTGTTATCAATAACTGTTTATCTGGATAAAGATAAACTTTACAAGGAGTGTTTACTCTGAGGTATGAAGGAATAAAGTTAAAGCAAGTAGCTATAACTGTATTAGTGTCTTTTTTGAGGCAGATGCCAGTAAATCCAGTAATCAAAAACTATAACTTTACATAAAACTTCCATACTATATTGCAGTAACAATGTATATCTTATATTCACAAGTACAATTCATAATATAGTAATATGACCTCTTTTCTGACCCACAGGCAGATAGAGCAATGGCCACCCATTGTTATGCATTGTTACATAGACTATGCATATTTATGTAAATAACTTGTTTTGTACATACATCATGCATGGTTATAATATTATTTTATTTGAATTCATAAATAACTTCTACTAATAAAGTTCAGCCATCTGTTGCCTATAGCTATTAAACTCTGCTATTCTATACTATACATGCTAGCTATACTTTAGAAGCCACAGTGTAAAAAAAATAGTGTGTGAGGAATACATGTATTAAAAATAACTATCTACAGTGAACCTGTGGGTATGTTCATATTATATTGTTTATCATATACCTGCCTACCATTTTTCATAATAAAAAGTTAGTAGCAACTGCTAAAAGTAGTTGAGTTACAGTTGACTTGTTATAAATAATGTTATGAATCGAGGTGAAAGTTTCTAATTGTCGTAAATTAATTTAAAGTACAAATATCACTTACCTGAGCGATTCCAGACCCCATAAGCCCCCCGCCGACAACTGTTACCGTTTTAATGGCATTTAAAGACGTGGAAGACGAGAAATTTCTCGTTATACCGATTAATTTGTTCATTTTACGATTCCTATGTGTTATTCGAGCGAAAGCCGGTCACGCAATGACGTATTGGAATCAACAAATCCTAAGTAGAACTTAGCAAAACTTGACGTAAAATTTTTATACAAAACGAAACGTTACCACCTGTTACCAGTTTGTGAAAATTATTATCACTATTAAGATAGGTATTTGAACAACTTCAGAGCAAAGTACAAATATTGATAAACCCTACATGAAAACATCGTTATCTTACATCTATTGGCTGTTATTTGGCTCTTACCGTTACAATCTTACATACCTGCCATAAAGGGATTTGTCGCTTGATATGATAACACAACACATTTTGATAAATTCTAATTAGAGATGGAAAAAATGGATTTTTGAAACGTGAATGTTTATTTATATGTCAACGTTCCGATTCTCAATATTTCAATTCATACTCCCCTTAATTTATTTGAGTAAAAACGTTTTTATCAGCTTTCGTTTTTTATTAAAATAATATAGCTTAGGAAGATATTCTGATATACAATAAATGCATTTAATTTTAGAAAAATCTTTTAATAATTCAGTTTTTGCTATTAGGTGTGATCAGAATTTTGTTTCATTCCGTATTATGGAACGGATCTAAACCACATGTTGAATTTGACATTAATGAATCAGTTCTGAAATGAAATTGATGAGTAATTAATTAAAATTGCTTTAATAAGTGATTCCCTAAACTTATATATAAACAAAAGCAAGTCGCCAGTATAAACCATGTTGATAATTTTAATAATGAATAAATAAATATAATAATGATGTTGACATTATTTACATATTATATAAAGTTCTAAGTTTTTCTAAACGACTACTAAATCCCTACTATATTGTCTCACTCACTTTTCGGTATAATCGAGCTTGTAAAATAAAACTTGCCATTTATTTAAGTTTAACGATTTATAAATATTCTACTTTCTCTATTTTCAAACTATATTTTTCGCTCCATTAAACTGCACAACAAAGTCAGACATGTATATATTTTTATATTAAATTGTTTCTTGGATAAAGTTCGAGAAAACAGTGAGTTTAATACAGTAGTAGATCCTACGTGCCGGCAAGTATTTTTTATCTGACAGCTCGGTTGAACTTTGGAGTTATAATTTTATAACTTTCGAAAAAGTTATCAGAACTTAGCCGGTGATATAATTCTTGTAAAATTTTAATTTTTTGTTAAAACATGACGAAATTGGTTCAATTTGGCGTAATTGCCAGGAACTTCTCCAGTTCTTCGGCAATGCAAAGTGCAATCAAGAATGTTACAGTTATCGGTGGTGGTCTAATGGGCTCCGGCATCGCCCAGGTTTGTTTATTACTCTCTTTACATATCTACTGTAAATCGAAGTCAGACTAAATAAAAAAAAAATATTGGTCGAATATTAGTTAATAAATGAAAATCTTGTAACATAATAAATATGTACATAATTTATGTAAATATTTGTTTGTATTTATTTATTTTTATTTAATATAAGAATATTTTTTTAATTTATAATTTAAATTCAAATAATATTATTTTATAAAAAGGAATTTAAGTAAATTTTATGCAGCTGGCAGAACCTTCTGAACACTGTATATACTCGTCATTTGTCATACTCTCCAAAATGAATTCAAGAAACTAAAACTACCTTAATCAAACTTACAGGTGTCTGCCCAAGCCGGTCAAAATGTGATCCTCGTGGATTTAAGCTCTGACGTGTTGGCTAAATCCCAGAAGTCCATTGGTGCCAACCTCGGCAGAGTTGCCAAGAAGATGTACAAAGACAAACCACAGGAGGGAGAGAAGTTTGTGTCCGAGGCGATGGCTAGGATCAAGACTAGTACCGACCCGGCAGAGGCTGCCAAGTCTGCTGACCTCGTGGTTGAGGCTATTGTCGAGAATATGGGTGTGAAACATAAGCTGTTCACACAACTTGATGGGGTATGCAATGACTTGAATTTGGAATTTTTGAATTTGTATTTAAATCTGTACTTAAAATGTATACCTTCTCTACTTGTAAAAAGTTTGAATTTTGCTCCCTCTATAAACTATAATCAAGAAACACACTGAACTGGAGTCCTCCCAATGACTTTATATTTGACAAAAAAAAAATATAGACTTATTTTTTTCAAGTACCTTCAAATTGTAATCACTCAAATCAGTGTAACAGAAAAAAAAACGCTATATAGAAATTAGCCGTAGGTTAATATTATAGTTTAACTAATTAAAGAGTGGTTAAAAAGTAGCCTATCTATCAAAAATTTGGACACTTTTACCGTGATAGCTTAACAAATAAACAAATTCACTTTCGCATTTATAACATTAGGATAATAATATTTTTAAATTGTTAATTCCATTACAGGTAGCACCAAACCATACCATCTTTGCTTCCAACACCTCCTCATTGTCCATTAATGAAATCTGCTCAGTTGTCAAGAGGAAAGACAGGTATACTCTTAATTTTATCAGTTGGTTGTACCTTATCATTAATTTATCCGACCTTTGTTGGAGTACCAAAGTTTGATAGTTAGGTTATTATCTTGAAGTGGGGTAAATTTAGACTGCTGTTTCCACTTACCCACAAATTTGTTTGTGTAGACTTCAAAATTGGGTCCAGCCAGATACCAGGATAAAAATTAGCACTCCTATGTGTGGGCACATGGTCTGTCTGGGTACCAATGCCAAGTTTCAAACTAAACCATTCAATAGTTTGTGTGTGAAAGAGAAACAATAATGGGATTTAGAATCATCTACAAATACAGAAAAAGCAACCTTATTCCAATACCCAAGATGCCTGTTTTATAAAAGTTATCTAGAAACTATCAAAATTATTCCTCTTCTAGATTTGGTGGTCTACACTTCTTCAACCCAGTACCCGTGATGCGTCTCCTAGAAGTAGTGCGAGGCGCGGAGACTTCTGACGCGACCTACAAGACCATGATGGAGTGGGGCAAGGCTGTGGGCAAGACCTGCATCACGTGCAAGGACACGCCCGGCTTTGTGGTGAACAGGCTGCTGGTGCCCTACATCTGTGAGGCTATTAGGCTGTATGAAAGAGGTAAATTATTGTTGCTTACTACGTCGCCCGTATGCGTATCGGACTCATATAACGGTCTCTAACACTAAGTATAACATACCTTTCTGTTAGTGAAGCAACTTCTGGGATTAGTACGTTGTTCCAGAGATAACGCCCTACATTTAAAACATACAAACTTTACCTCTGTACATTGGTATAGATTTACGACTTGGTTTTTTGCCTTCGAAGGTTGAATAAAATGTAATTTATCAGAGGTGATTTAGATGGGCGTTTTTGTGGCCAATTAAATTGTCTTTATAGCGATACTTATTACTTATCTGTGCGTACGATCGTCAAATTGGTCGCAAGCGCAAAATAACAACATCCGCTTTGGTGACGAATAAGTCAAGACCTGTGAAAACTTGATAAAAATGTAATTTCCTCAGGAGACGCCTCAGCTCGCGACATCGACACAGCCATGAAGCTCGGCGCCGGCTACCCCATGGGACCTCTCGAGTTAGCCGACTACGTAGGCCTCGACACCAACAAGTTCATCCTCGACGGCTGGCACAAGAAGTACCCTGACCAGCCCCTGTTCAAACCCATCCCGTTGTTAGACAAGCTGGTAGCCGAGGGCAAGCTCGGCGTGAAGGCCGGCGAAGGCTTTTACAAATATGAAAAGAAATAAATGTAAAAATATTTATTGTTGCAAATCATGAAGTTTATATCCATGTTAAAATGAAGTTATTGTATTTAAAATAAATATTGTATAATTTTTAATTTTTGTATTAATAATTTTCTTCCCAGCCAGGACCAATCTTTTACCTTAAGGCCCTAAAGCACTAGAAATAAAGTGATCGCCGTGTCGACTTCCTGATTCCTTTGTTAAATTTAAAAAACACATAAAACGATCTGAAAATCGCGTTTGCAACCACTGAACTATTGCAGTCGACGAGGGATGATGATGATGATCATGAAATAATAATACCAATTTCGGCAAAGTAGATCTTTTATTTTTCTTTAACCCATTCGACTCCGGCAACGCACCCCTCGCGTTTTGCACGTTTTTTACCGTGTGCCATCAACGCACCATATGCGTTGGAAGCATAGTTTCATAAATTCTTTTTTTTTGTAGTTGCGTTCTGATTTCAACGACTAAAGTAGTCGATAAACCATAGACAAACGTCACTGTCATTTGTCAATTCAGACGGTTTTTTAATTTTAAACCAGAATGTCATATTTTCAAGTCGTCTTTGTTGTACCGGTAAACGTGTCGTGAATTTCGTCAAAAAAGATTGATTTATTCATGTGAAAATAGTTATTGGATGTGTGATAACGCAAGGTAAGTGCCTATTACTATTTATCATTTATGTGGATTACTCATTTTTAATTAGACTCCGGTAAAACCGATACTAGTTAAATTTCAACGCAAATGGTGCGTTGAGTGGCACACACGAACTACAATTGGTGGGATGGTATTATACAAACATCTCCACTAGTTCGTTATATATTACATCTGACCATTATTTTTGTGCCTGCTTATTAGATATTGGTGGTAAATGGTGATTAGTAGACAGTTTTACAACGGCAAAGTTATGTTTGTCCCTCGAAACTTTTGACTACAGTTCTTTTACGAATATAAACTTATTTGCGGTTGGTAAACTGTCTACGTGCTATATCAATGTATGGGGACCACTGTTTTACAACGGCAAAGTTATGTTTGTCCCTCGATACTTTTTATTAGGTACCTACAGTTCTTTCACGAATTTAAACTTATTGGCGGTTGCAATGATATTTAGGTAAACAAATATGTTATGAGCGCGCAAAACGTGAAGACTAGAAAACGTCGAAAAAAAAGAGATTGAAATTATAAGAAAGATGATGCCAACGTGCGGTGATTGGTGGCTTGAATAATGTTTGTTTACATTCACGCGCAATTGACAATCTACCTGTCAATTTTTTTCTTATTGGTTTATCAAGCTATCCTTTTTACTTGTAGTGAAATTTAATGTGTGAATAAAAAAGTGTGTATGTGTGCTGCCGCTCGGCGCGGAACATTTTTTTGTAAGTGTATAACATATCTGTTTATTAGAATATCAATGGGCGGTTGGTAAACTGTCTACCTAAAATATCAATCTATGGGGACAACTGTCTTACAATGGCAAAGTTAAGTTTCTCCCTCGATACTTTTGATTACAGTGTATCGCAACTCGATTATCTTGTTAGACGATGTATTTACATACCTCCAAGTTTGTATGAACGCTCGGTGCGTGAGTCTGACTCGCACTTAGCTGGTTCTTCTCCACAACTAAAGCACTAGGATTACAAAGCAGACTTTTAGGATGTTGTTGGGATAGATATTGGAAGCTTAAAATCAAATTTAGAGCTAGGAAGTTCTGTAATATATAACTGTTGGTGTTGTTTATTTTCACTGATCTATTATTAAATTTCTAGATAAAGAATAAAAATGGCAGATGGCAAAAAACAGCGTAGCGCTAAGCTTGTGAATTTAGCACTAAATCTAATAGATACTGATAGCAGCTCCCAGGACAGTTCAAATAGGTAAAGACATTTTTTTTACTTAGAGGTTGGTATAGGTCATTTGTAAATTCATTTGATGGTTAATTTTGCACATTTGGTTATAACAGACTAGTTTTGAACAGTACTGCGTGTGATTCTACTCAAAAATTACCCATGAAAAGAAGAAAGTCTTTGCCAGCACAGGCTCAATATACATCTGAATCTGGATTGTTTGACACAGGAGAATGCACATCAACATCACAGGCTCATAAGTAAGTACCTCTGCCTATTCCAAGCAAAATAATTTTTTGTTTCATTTGTTTCGTTTCTTTAGTGCTTAATCTATTTTGCAGAAAACGAGCCAGATCTATTTCAACACATGTTCAACCGGTATCTAATTCAGAATCACTCAATTTATCCCAAGGAGATGATATATTTTTGTCATCAATGTACGTAGTTTTAACAGTTATTGGTATGTTTGTATTTTTTTTTTCGATAGTTTGATTCACATTTATTTATAATTTCAGATCAAATGTCCAAAATATGGTCAGACAACGTGCAAGAATATTATCAACGCATTTTGAATGTGGGACTTATCCGGAACCTGACAACCCATTAGGACACACAGGAACTGCACATATGTAAGTATGAATACATGAGTATTAAGTGTTATTTAAATCATACTTTTTACAACAGTCTTAATTGATTACAGGTTTGTTACTTTATCTCATCTCGAACAACTAAAGGTTCCTATACTCTATTCAAAAAATTATACACCAGAATTTGCTTTGAGACAATTCATGATATCTGCAGTGCAATTTACATCATCATCTGGCCCGTTGCGATGTTGGATTAGTCAAACTGAAATAATAAATTCTAAGGTAATTGTCATGGATATAATAGAAAATGATAACAATTTACCTCAAAATTTACAGCAACATTGTTTGGTTGATGTAAATAGTAGTTTGTTAGCGCCAATAAATTCTGAAACCTTTATAGATGAAACTGCTAAAAAATCTGAGGAAGTTGAAATAGAAGATAAAGAAAATGTTGTACCCTGTAGTTCAAAGCTGTCAACAATAGATTCGGATACTCCTGGACAGTCTAGTTTTCTAACCAATAATGACTTATTTAGTGAGCCAGTTTTATCAGGGATAACAGATACTCAAGAAAAACCACGTAGATGTGTTAGAACGCGTGGTGGTAAGCTTGGTGTGTCCAATATTGCGAAAAAAAATTATTCGAATATTAAAGAAGCAAATATCGCGACTACTTCAGGGGATGAAAAACCACCAAATAACCGTGGGAAACCATGTAAACGTATAAGGACACGTGGCGGTAAGTCTTCGAATTCTACATCCAATACACAGACCAAAAATACGTGTATTGAAGACGAATTAACAGCAATTGTTGGTACCTTAGAACATGAAAGTTCACCAAAACTATCTGAAAATGTCAACTTACCCATATCAGATGAACAACTGCTGCAAATTCTAGAAGACTCTGAGGAAGATTATGAAGAAATGTTTGATGATGATTTTGTTGAAACAATAAATAGTTCTGACATTGATAGCGATACATCAATTGCAAATGAATATGATTTAACTAACTTAATCCCTAACAATTCAACCGAAGAACATCAAGAATGGTCAAATCATCACAGACAGGCTAGAAGAATGACCTTTGAAGGTAATCCCTTTGGACTGAAAATTCAACCTGAGGGTGCAGATCCTATTGATTATTTTAATCTAATAGTGACAAACGAATTACTTGACATAATTATTGATAAAAGTAATGAGAACGCGTCCCGGCTACTAGCACAAAATTTACCTGGAAGTAGAATTAAATATTGGAAAGACATCACAACATCGGAATTTAAAATATTTTTAGGACTGTTATTCCACATGGGCTCCATTAAACTAAATCGCATACAAGATTATTGGAAAAAACATCGTCTATTCAATCTAACATCTTTCAGCAGCCATATAAGTCGTAATAGATTTTTGCTTATTTTAAGAGTGCTTCATTTCCAAAACAATAATGTTGATGACACCAGGTTGTCCAAAATTTCCCTTCTGGTCACTTATTTTAATAAAAGGATGAAGGAAATTTACTTTCCATCCAATAATTTATGCATTGACGAGTCACTTGTGCTATGGAGAGGACGTCTCATATTTCGGCAATATATTAAAAATAAACATAACCAATATGGCATCAAACTATATGTCCTAACAGATGTTTATGGTGTTGTTCTGAAATTAATCGTATATGCTGGTGCGGGTGATATAACCGTCGGTGGTACTAACCATGCTTCAAAAGTAGTTATGAATTTATTGCAAGATTATGTTAATAAAGGTTATTCCGTTTTTATGGATAATTTCTATAACTCTGTTGAATTAACCGAAAATCTTTTGTCACAAAAAACTTATTGCACTGGCACCCTAAGGCAAAATCGAAAGAATAACCCCAAGGAAGTGGTTACAAAAAAGCTCAAAAAGGGTGAGTATATCGCACAATATAATAAAAAAGGTATCTGCGTAATGAAATGGCGAGACACTCGTGATGTTCTTTTAATTTCATCAGAATACGATGCACAAATGGTGCCAACTACAACACGTCGTAATACGGAGAAATTAAAACCTAACATGGTGGTAAATTATAATAAAAATATGGGTGGAGTTGATCACCAGGATCAAATGTTAGCGTATTACAGCTGCGAGCGTAAGACTTTGAGATGGTACAAGAAATTAGGCATTCATATGCTACAACAAATGCTGTATAATTCTTTTACTATCTACAATCTTCTATCGGGCACTAAGAAGCCTTTATATGATTTCCGTTTGTCAGTGATCCAGAGTTTACTCCCCAATGTCAATATATTAACTACGTCTAACACTTCTACTTCTACTAAAATTCATGTAATACAACCTTGTCCTAGAAAGGGAAAGTCAATGCGCCGACGATGCAAATTCTGTTGGGAAAGTGAAAAAAAACGCAAAGACACGGGATATTACTGCCCCGATTGTGATGAGCAGCCTGGATTTTGCATTGTTAATTGTTTCAAACTGTATCACAATTATTAATAAAACTTATTTTAAATAGTGTTTTCATTTGTTATTATTATTTTTAATTTCCCAAACCAATAAAGAATTAAAATACTTATAGGTATACTTTATAATATATATTTCGTTTGGTTTGATATTATTGCATAATGCCGACCATTCTAGCAACGCGAGGTTTGCGTTGCTGGATTTGCCGATAATATTTTTATAGCTGTGTGCCACCAACGCAACATATGCGTTTGCTCTTTTTTCAGTATTTTCAGCTTGTTTTTCGAATAATTGATTATTTATTTGTGTAATAATATTAATTTAAAATTAAGTAAAGAAAAAATAATAAGTGGATCAAATTAAAAAGAAAAAAAAATCTTGCGGAGTCGAATGGGTTAACTATAAGTACAATACATAAACTTCATTGATGTGTAATAATACTAATAATAATCAAGGAATAAAAGCCGATATTTTATCATAATGGGTTGAAAAATCCTGTGATCCCAAACTAATTACAATTTTATTGACAAACCTTGAAATATACGAGCTTACGTGTTCAGAACTAATTAGATAAAAAGACTGGTATTAGAAACTTAATTAACTAGTGGAAAACTTGAACATTCCATTAGAAACTACAGTATGGAATTCAGGATAAAGTTAATACAAACAATATGTTCTCATTATACAAACTACTGATGTTCAGCGAGTTGGGTGCAATATTTATGTGTAATGGAAATAACATGCAGGTAAAATTTTTTATCACATTAATTTAGTCATTGTTAAAATAGTATATACTGGAAACGTGATTTTGAAGTGAAAACAGGAATTCGAATATATATTTTGCTATCTACAGCGGAGTAAACATCATCTATAACAAAGGCGCAGGATCAATTCCGATAGCAGGAAATGTTTGTATGGCCCACAGTTTTGTTCAATCCCTGAATGTGGTTAGAAACACCCACAATACAGGTCGGGATACCGTGAGGGCAAAGTGGAAGGCAAATAACATATTCCAAATCAATTCCAAAAATTTAAATTTAGAATAAACAAGGCAAATACATTTAAAAAATACCTACAAACTTTTTTATTATGTTTTAAAATTCATACTCTCGATAATGAAACCAGTTTGATAACTTAATAACATTAATCAGCTGAAATATATATCAAATTATAGCTGGATAGGATATTTGATGATAACAAAATCAGCCCTGAACTAAAAACTAGGCAATAACTGCATTATAATGCTACTCTTTGGGTGTTTGCAAACAGGTTACTGGAGACAGACATTACAGAAACATATCTTTTTGAAATTCAAGATAGTATTATATGCAAATACGCGTCTATGTATTCAGCTTGTTGTGATCCACCCCTATTAAAGTTAAAAGAAATAAAGTTAGACTATGATTGCCGCTAAATAGGCGAGTTGAAGAAATAGGACTATTAAACACTTCATTTGTTCTACTTTATCCATAACACTGGCAGCTCTCTTTTGACTGTCTACAGTAACTTGTTTGTATTTAATTCCCCATATATTTTCAATATCAAGGACCCTTTATCTTGTAGATGGTTTGTGGCAATTTAGGCATGGCTGGCTTGTCAGCCATTTCGAGGGCTTGCTTTAGGTTCTTCTCAAACACTTTCTTAGCATCACAGAAGCCTTGCTTTGTTTTGCCAAAGGAGTTTGGTCCAGCCGATGTTGGTGTTTCTCTGAAAAAAAAAAAGGAAAAATTTATGCTATCCATTAGATTTTAAAACTAGTTTTGGTTGGTATCTTTTGAAATAAGATTGTGTATTGAAATCATTTATTTAAATTAAGAAATAGGATAGAATTTGTGCAGTTTTTGAAAAGGTTGTAAAAATAAGCCGCCAATTGCAAAAATAATTTTCCTGTAGAGAACAATGGGCAAGCAACTCCTTACGCTAAGTCGAACTGTCTAAATAGTTTTAAAAATATTACCTTCCTATATTCCTCATCCTCATGCGAGCTTCAGCAGGCATCTCCTCGGGCTCATCATCATCGTCATCAGCACTAAATACTGATGCTATAGTAGGCTTAGCCACTGGCTTGGCAGGACCACCGATGTTCATTTTGATAGGTGCCTTTGGTTTGTTGAAGCCAATAGATATCTTGGTAATGCGAGGGGGAGGAGGTGGTGCCGGCACATCTTCAGGTTCTTCCCATTCGGCTGCATGTTGATGACTCCGATCTACAAAATATAGTGATAATGGTTCAATTTAGTGTTCAATTCTAAACAAGTGATAAGTCATGAAAAACTATGTAAACAATGTTCCAAATTTAAGACGCAAATTATTGTGATTAAGTACTATCAACACTATTTAGGTCATCAAATTGTTACCAAATACTATGTGTGCTTCAATGGAAATCGTAAATGTTTGTACCTTCATAGTCCCTTCTGTCTCGTTCTCTGCTGTTAGAGGATCGGCTTGGTGAGTAGGTCCTACTGCGCGCTGGCGACCATTGCCGAGGGGAGCGCGACCTCGAACGTCTTCGCTCTGGTCTCTCGCGGTCTTCGCGCCTGTCCTTGTACGGCCTAGAATCATCGCGCGTGGATCGAGACGACCCTGCCAATGCGAAAACACTGGCAAAGATAAATAAAAATACATATTTAAGTATACTAATACTAAAATTCAGAACTTGCTCAAGGGGTGATCGATATTTTATAAATCTTAAATACTTCATGCCATTCTAATACCTTTGTCGAAATCCCGATAACGCCCGCTCATAGTTTTTTGTTTCTAATACGTTTTAATCATCAAAATAGTCAACAAATTAAACGAAACTATTTTCATTTGGTAAATCTCCACGACAAAAAGTCAGCCATGTTCCTTTTCACACTTTTTTTGTCCTTCACTACGTTTTGTTATTTTTTTTATTTTATTTTTAAAAGTACAAGATTTTTTCATTATCACTTTTTAACTAATTTCACAGTTATCAAACATCAAACTTATGTAAATTAATTGTTTTTGAATTTCTATTAAAGTAAAAGATTTGTCAAAGATCTAATTTTGAGGAACATACGTTTTGTTCGTACTATCGCATTAGACCCTGTGAGGCCGTGCGTGACAGTAAATATACGACCAAAATAAAACGTCGTACTGCCTTCTTCAAGTTGCTGCCTATTTTCATTCAAAATAAGCTTTAATATTTAGCAGTGTTATGTTATTAATGTCAGCTGAACTTAAATCGTAGTTTTTAGGTTATGTGGTTTTATAATGATTATTTTATCGGTTAATTCTTGTTTAATAACGTTTCAATATTAAAAAGCATCAGAATGATGTTAATTAGACGTGCACAGCATTTATCAAAGTTATTAAATACACCTGCAAGTAATTATTGTCGATGTTATTCAGATGTACATCGCAAAACATCAATCACAGAAAAAATTAAACAAGGACCAGGTTTGAGGGATTTTATAATTGAAAGCTCTGAACCAGTTCTTACAGATCGTCCTCATATACCTTATTTGCTGGAAAATGATAAAATAAAGACAAAGAGAAAAGTTTTCTTTGATGTGTATGGTTGCCAAATGAATCTCAATGACACTGATATAGTTTGGTCTATCTTG
The DNA here is from genome assembly GCA_963891755.1 of Pyrrhia umbra. Taxonomy (NCBI): domain Eukaryota; kingdom Metazoa; phylum Arthropoda; class Insecta; order Lepidoptera; family Noctuidae; genus Pyrrhia; species Pyrrhia umbra. The sequence goes on along the minus strand of OY982934.1, from coordinate 809,439 downwards.
AAAAAAGAGGGTTTTGAGAAGACGGTGGTTGAAGAGGAAGCTGATATATTCCTGGTGATGACGTGTGCTATTCGGGAAGGCGCCGAAACTAAAATTTGGCATCGCTTGGACCACTTACGAGGGTACAAAAGGCGTGCAAAAGATCGCTCTGTAAAAATCGGAATTCTCGGATGTATGGCAGAGAGATTGAAGGAGAAGCTAATTGAAAAAGAAAAAGCTGTTGATGTTGGTTAGTTTTAAGTTAAACATGATAAAACTCTTAATTATAAAGAGGTCAAGTTTGTATATCTCACAAAAAAAAACATTTAAACTAAAGAAATCTAGAAACTATAGTCTGTTCCAATAGATTTTACGAAAAATGAAAACAAACTCGTAACCTTATTTTGTTCTGATTCTGCCACAGAAATTAACAAAATGGCATGTTTATCAAAATGGTGCATTTATGTTCATTTCATGCTCTAAACATCATTATTCATAATTTAATGCCATTTTATTTATCTATGTGGGAAAATTAAAACAAAATAGGTTATGATTTTGTTTACATTTTTCGTACAATCAATTGATAGGGACTATAATAGAAGCTTAATTGTCCCTGAGAGCCATAATCTATGAATAATGTGCATAAAACACAATAGTGAGCAGAAGCTGTAATAGCAATATGTACAAAGAAAAAGTATTAAAACAAAAACAGAATTATTACCTTTTAAACTAAATCAACATCTTATTTATGTGTTTCAGTGGCAGGTCCCGACAGCTACAGAGACCTGCCCCGTCTCCTGGCACTGACAGAGAACGGCCAGACAGCTGTCAATGTGCTGCTGTCTCTGGATGAGACATATGCTGGTGTGTTGCCCGTCAGGTTGAATGAAGACAGTGTGTCCGCTTTCATGTGAGTTTAAAATCAGTTGAAGAGAATCACCTCCTTAAATTATGATGATTCTAAAATCTGAATCTTTGGAGGCCAATTATCTCAGATTAAAATACTAACAACCAAAATTCTGTTCCGACATATTGAAATATTATATATTATGAACTTAAATAATGATGTGTTTGAAACTTGACATAAATTGATATTGAGATTGGGTTGCAACTTCATTTTATTAGCAGTAGGCACCCATAATAAAACCACAGTAATTTTATTATAGTCATTATATGAATAAAGCAGAATAAAACACTGGTCTTTTTCATATACTGCATGCCTTTAAGGCAAATGCTGACTGATAAAATTGACCAAAATTCATATCATTTACTGAAACTATCAGTCAGTCAAATATATATAGTTGAAGCTATTTGATAAAGCATAGCTGGATTCCTATGGAGAAAAACGGGTAAGAAACTCCATGGTGCTCTTTTTCATAAAGAAAATACAGTTGGTTTTTATTTTTACATCCTTAATAGTGTGAAAGCACAGCAAAAGTGGATTTGTTTATTTATTAAGCTTTCATAGTAAAACGGCTGAAACAATTAGATGAAAGGTACAAAGATATATGGAATCCTGAAGATTGTTAAAGGCTACTTTTTATCCAGGTGCGTTAAGTAAATCCCTCGGGACACGGGATTTTAAAAATGTAACTACAACCTGTTGTATGTTGTTTTCCCAGCTCAATAATGCGTGGTTGCGACAACATGTGCACATACTGTATCGTGCCGTTCACCCGCGGCCGGGAGCGCTCGCGCCCGGTCGCTTCCATCGTGGACGAGGTGCGACTCCTGGCCGACCAGGGGGTCAAGGAGGTCACGCTGCTGGGGCAGAACGTGAATAGCTATCGAGACGTCTCGCAAGCTACTGACAAGTTGGATACTCATTTAGCTAAAGGTAGACACTTAAAAATTGATCTAGTTTATGAAGTGATTAGAATAGAATAGAATAGAATAGAATAGAATATTCTTTATTGTATGTACACCAATAGGACAAACAAAATAGGAGATTACAAACAAATATGCAACAGTACAATAGGCAGTCTTATCGCTAATCGCAATTTCTGATTATGGAGGAACATTGCGTAGGGGAACATTGCGTCTCCATTGAAAAGGGAGAATCCTCCGGCCAGGCGGGTGATATTGCCTGGCGGGCTACTACCCGATGGTTGGTGTCGGGATGTTCTATATAATCTAAACTCGCTTGCGAACACTTCTTGCGCGATGTAGAAATTTGCTGTAGTGGTTCTTATGTTGCGAGATAGATGTCGCTACATGATTATTGAATTTTAATTAATAGAAACAATTATAATAATTTTGATCATAAAAAATGTTGTTTTGGGGCAAAATATTTTGTTATAATGTTTACACTTCTTACAGGCTTCAAAACAGTATATAAGACCAAGAAGGGTGGACTGAGATTTGCTGATCTCCTCGACAAAGTGTCTGCCGTGGACCCTGAGATGAGGATCCGGTTCACTGCCGCACATCCTAAAGACTTTCCTGAAGAGGTAAGTTGCTTTGGAAAACTAGCAGACTCGCCGTAGCCACTTGACTTTAGACCAGCGTTTCCCAAACTAGGTCCACGAAGTTTCAAGCCCGGTTAAGCAGTTGATAACCTTCTAGGTTGACCTGCGAGATGCCATACAAAAAAAAAGTCCGCGAAGCCACAATTAATTAGTATGTTTAGTACTAAAGGGGTCCGCGATAAATAAAGTTTGGAAACCACTGCTTTAGACAAAAATGTTAGGCGGCTCTCTGAATTGATCTTGAAGTTTTTGCTACATTTATGGTAAAAAGGTTCTAAAAAGATATATCTTTTGAAGCAATCTTTACCTACCTATTACGTTTAAAGTTTTTTTTTGAAATTACTACTACTTGTCTATTTTATGTCCCCAGTATCAATGGGAACCAGAAGATTGGTCTACCATTTAATATTATCAAAATCGGTTTAGCGGCAACTGGCAAAGCGACAGAGTTACTTTCGTATTTATAATATCAGTAAGGATTAAGCAACCTGCGACGAATACAAACCTGAGCATACAACAGGTGCTGCAAATAATATCGGAGCGGCCCAACATCTGCAAGCTGCTGCACCTGCCCGCGCAGTCCGGCAGCAGCGCCGTGCTGCAGCGCATGCGCCGCGGGTACTCGCGGGAGGCCTACCTGCAGCTCGTTGCTGACGTCAAGAGGACCATACCAGGAGGTATGTAGCAAGTAGTTACTTTAGAGCACTACTAGTAGTATGGTAGTATGTACTACTACATACTACTGTACTTTAAAGCTATTTATATAAGGTTGAAATTGGCTTAACAAAATGATTAATAAATTTTTGAAAGAAACTATGTAAATGAAATTAAATTTTAGTGCCATTTGTTTAATGTTGAAATTGGTTTCAGAAAATGAAACTAGGAGAAATTCAGCTTTAGTACCATTTATTTAAGCTTCAAATTTGTTTATCAAAAGAGAAAACTGAAAATTGCCGGTCCAACAGTGGATCAATATTAAATAGGATGATAAAGACTGCCTTATGATTTTATTTTGTCACTCCATTTTGAGCTGTAAATTCAAGGACTCAAAGTTGAATTTAAGTTGTCAAAACTATTTTTCCTAACATAATGTTTTCTCTCCCAGTGGGTTTGTCCACTGACATGATCTGCGGCTTCTGCGGCGAGACGGAGGAAGAGTTTCAGGAGACGCTGTCTCTGATGGAGCTCGTGGACTACCACATCGCCTTCCTGTTCCCCTACAGCATGCGGGAGGTAAGACATAAGTACCTACAGTTTAATTATGATTAAAATAAAACGTCAGTAGTGGTTGAAAAATGTCAAAAAGTTACTGGAAGCCCATCAATATCGATACATTGCGTAATGATGTAAATATTATCGATAAGAGTATGACTATTGCTTCTGGTCATACAAAGATTGTTCATTTATGTGAATGAGTTGTCATCCCCTAGAAAACATCTATTATTTTGAAGTGAACTCGAATTATCTCAACCGCATTATGTTTTAAGAGTTGCTATACTTTACCGTCAATTTGTATCCAATAAAATCTACCATTTTTCCCTCACAGAAAACCACAGCGTACCGCCGCTACAAGGACGACGTGCCAGAACAAATAAAAAAAGAACGACACCACCGTATGCTAGAAGTGTACAGAAGAAAATGCGAAATATTAAACGAGGCGCAAATTGGCAACACACACTTAGTACTAGTAGAAGGGACTGCGAAGAAATCTGGCAACATTTTAGGAAGGAACGAGTTGTATTTGAGAGTTGTTTTTGAACAGATAGAGATATTGGCAGAGGATGGGGGGAAAAGGCAGGCGAGACCGGGGGATTATGTTGCTGTGAAGATAGTGGGGGCCAGGTCGGCGACCTTACTGGGGGTGCCGTTGTACCACACGAGCTTGTGCGACTTTTACAGAGACAATCAGTGGGGCGTGAGACGAGCTCTCAATTAGAATGTTACTAAGTATTAAAGTTAGATTATTTTATTGTTACTGGTTGTTTTTTTATGTTGTAGATCCTAACTTATAAATGCAAATGTGAGTTTGTTTATTTATTTCTTTGTTGCGCTTTCATGATAAAACGACTAAACCAATTTGGATGAAGTTTGGTATGGCCATAGATGATATCGTGGAGACGGTTATCGATTACAATGATTTTATCCAGGTGCGTTTAGTAGTTTCCCCGAGGCGAGGGCGATCTACGTATACTTACTGTAGCGATAATTTTAAAGAGATTTTCTAGGTCTTTTAGGTAAATAATTCGAGTTTTTAGTTGGTGACACTTTCAAAGTGCATTTTATTAGAATCAATCAATCAGTACAAAGTTATCAATCATCAATCAAGTACAATATGCAACACAATAAATACAGATTATATTACACGGACTACGCAACTTTGTGACTTCTATATAAAATAAGGCTCATATTAATATTATGCTTAATTTACATTTTATGTATAAAAATACATATTGTTCATATTTTTAGCACACCAAAACAGGGTGGAACATAATTGGATATGTTATTATTAAATAGTTTTATTAGCCACTTTAAATCTGTAAATAATGTCACCATAAGACTGCGACCCGTATGTTTATAATCTTACGCGTAAGATTATAAGCTGACGAAAAATTGTGAACTGTATACAATATTGCGTACTAATTTTCGGTAGGTTATAGTCGTTCGTACGGTTTAACACTTGAGGGTTATAAGCTGCTAAAAATGAATACGTAATATTGTAAACAGTTGGTACAGCTCACAGTTTTTCGTCACCTTACGAGTAAGTTTATAAACTAACGGTACTCGCAGTATTACGGTGACTGTATATAAATCGTACCTATATAATGAGTATTTTTTAATTACTTATTTAATTAGGCGTCGATGGAGGATGATAGGATGCCTAATTTTACTAACTACATACACCCAGTAGGTTAACTCCCGGTTTTCATCAAGTGTCTTTTTCACTTGTAATTTATCGTCTAATGAACATTATCTTATCTTTATATTAATTATATTGGTATAACAATTGTTTCACAAGAAAATGTCGTTAGAAACGCTTCAGTATAAGCTCTTATTTTACGTTTAACTTTAAAATTATGAGGTTCAATAGTTCCACCCTACAAAAACATAACCCTCCTTCTGTCGCAGTTGGGTAAAAATACAAAAATAACACACCTTTACACAACGCAGAGATTACTTTAAACACATCAAGTGAAATGAGTATTTTACAAATTAAAATTAAAAGAAAAACCAACAAGACTTACATAATCACTACTTAATATTAATTACAATTACTGTGATACATGGCATCGTTAAAACCCTATATTAAATTTGTACTTTTTTGGAAAAAATAATTATTCTTGAGTTAAATATTTTTCTGTAAGTTTGTGAAAAGGGTGACTTACATAACTAACACGGTTAACGTGCTTTGTGATTTATCATTACAAACAATATAGTTATTGGCTAAGTTTTTCAATCAATAAGATACTTTTAGATGAGCTAAAGTTTTATTGAACACTGGAATTTATTCTTGTAGCTCAAACAAAAAATGGCCATTTATTTGTTTCATAAACCTATTTTTAATTTAACACAATAGGACAGGTTTATACAATTTTACAATAGAATTTATTCATTGAGTAAATAAATTAGTTTTTGATGCAAACACACTGTTTAAGGCAAGTTTTAAATGTTCCCATTGCTTTCCATATTATTTCTTTTTCAAACTAAGCTCGAGGCTCCTATCTGTCCTCCCACAATCTTCCCGTTTGGTACAACATTAACTCTTTGCCCAGACAAGTTATCTGAGCCCTCCGCATGGCCTGACAAGCTTGGTGACGGGCCCTGGGAGCTTCCATACACCTTGGTACTGTAACCCGAATCGTTGTGCGACTCCCTGTCTGTCTGACTTTGCGTCTCTGTCAGATGCGTGTTAATCGCCAAAGACTGCAATCGGCTGTGCAGTAGACTATGGTCTGGATTCGGTTTCCTGGTCATTCCATGCGGGTTCCCCCTAAAATTCGGGTACATCGGGTCGTAACACATCCGAAAGTCATTCTGGTTCGCGATTTCCACTTCCGTGTTCTGGTCCAAGTGGTCGCTGTAGCAGTGTGGTATGCGCTCCATTTCTCTCATTATGTGGTCTTGCATCATTGCGTCGAAGACACCAGTCTGATGGTGGTATAAAGGGTTCCTATTTCGCGGTTGTATTTGGTTCGGCAACCCTAATTGGTTATAGTCATACTGTGGACACGGAAACTGCGGTACGGGTATACCACTGTCCATGTATGGCATCTGTCTGTTGGATATGTCGTGGAAGTAAGCGTCTTTGGGAATCATAGCTCGTAAGTCGTGAGGGTAAGGATTCGGATTCGTCGACATTGGAGCAGGTGATGGCGATTTTGACACAGTCTCAAAATTCGGCATCGGCAATGTTTGCAGCAGGTTGGTGTTCCTCATTGGTCCTGGTTGCATAGAACTCCTGATTGGATTATCTTCTTCATCACTGCTTTCAGAATTGTTGCCATTTTCCTTCGGTGGGTTCTGAAAGGTTTTTCTGGTTGGGAACGGTATGAGATTATGCAAGCTGAACCGTTTGCTTTTCGGTGGCTTCTCTTTCAAAACAGGAGCTGGCCTTTGGGGCTGTTGTGGCATTTTCAATATCCCTGGATGCTGTTGGCTTGTTGTCGGTATAGTTTCTATGTTTTCGGTGGGTTGTATTTTTCTGGGTATAGGTTCAGGAGATACGCATCTTTTCTGTTCCACTTGTGCTACTAACTCTTGCACTGACTTTCTCTGTTCTCTATCAACTTCATTTGAGTTTTGATAGTTACCTTGTTTTCTTAATTTTACGTAGCCATCTTGTGATATGTCTAATGATTTATTGGTTCTGGACATGACATCAGCCATTTCTTTCTCAAAAGCTACCCGTTTTCTGATGTCGTCTGCTGTCCTCTGTAGCACTTGACTTTTCCATAAAGGCACATTTGGTTCTTTTGAGTTTCTAACGTCTTCTTCTAAGTCACTAGGCTGCTTGTGACTGCCGCTTGGTGACTTAACATCTGAATGTCGACTAGGAGAGCGATACCTTTGATTGTGATAACTTTCTACTTCCATAGACATTGGTGACTGTGATACTGACATTTTGTTCGCTTTTACGTGAATCTCAGCCGTAACATTTTGATGCTGCATTTCCTGGTTTATCTTAGAAAAGGGAGGTATTGAAAGCCTGCTAGGTCCAGCATCTAACTGATCACTGCTCTTAGAGTTCTTCAGTAGATACCTTCGTCTAGGACTAGGTGATCGTCTACTGTCCAAGATTTCAGTGCTCTTAGACGTGGCCTTGCTATCATTTAGATCTTTGGCATTAGTTTCGTAGTGTTCAGCGTTTTTATTGAAACTTTTTATAATTCTGTGCACTTTGTTCCACTCTTCAGTATCAGCATCTAGTAACTCTAAGCTTCTCGTACGTTTGAGCGGGGGTATATCTAGGGAGCCTTTAGGACTGAAGTCTAGTTTCATCACCCTTTCTGATGCTCTGAACATCATTCCCCTCGTCAACCAATGCTCCAAGTGTTTGTGCCTCTCTTTACACATGGCTCTTTCAGCTGCTACAAACCTCGTCAACTCCGATATTTGACCTTGAGTCTTCATTTCCAAATCTGTTACTTTTTGGTCAAGCCTCTCATGTGCTTTGTCTATATGCTTTTTCAAGTCTTTCTTGTCTTCATTTAACTTGTCTTCCATGTGTTTAAAGAAAGGTGCGCAGTAGCAAGTGTAACCTGCACCTATTGGACCCTTTTTGATGTTCCCGGCCAAATCTAAATAATACTGCTCGCCTTTTCTTAATGGTTCGGTGGGTAGCGAGCTTAGTTTGGGTTTTGGGAAGAATTTCGGGTCGGGGTAGTAATGACAGCCGTATGGCGACCATTGGACTGGAGGAGTTGTTTCGAAGTGCACGTTTTTCTTTCTTTTAGTATCCTTTCCTTTGTCTTTCTCTTTTTCTTTCTTTTTACCTGCATCTGGTTCGTCCAGCGTTCTCTCTTTGCTCTTATCTCTGTGCTTCTTTTTTGATTGTTTGGCTACTGGAGTGTTGAGTATGTTGATGATTTCTTCCAGGCCTTTCCTGGTGGCTATGTCTCTCGCGGTCTCTCCCTGATGGTTGCGTATAGACTTATCACAACCAGCTTCGAGAAGTATCCTGGTTAGTTTCCGTCGGCCCATGGCTGCGGCGATGTGTAATGCCGTGTCTCCGTTCTTGTTCTGCTCGGAGACTCTGCACTGAGCGGAGATAAGGATGCGGGTGACACCGGCGTGCCCGTACCGAGCTGCCGTGTGGAGCGATGTGTCGCCATACTGGAACATTTAAATTATGAGATTATTTATAATAAAATATTAATTGTGACAATAATTATTGTCGCTGGATATTATATTTGATCTCAATGAAGGAGAAGGTTCTTAATTCGACGAAATTATTTATAGAAAACGGTTATATGTTTTAGTCGATGATGTGAAAGATTTAAGAGTACCTATTATAAAGTAGGTATGGGTCAGAATTGTGGATCATGTATGATACTCACATTGTTCTGCAAGTCTGGCGGCGCGCCGGCCAGCAGCAGCTCGCGGCAGGACTGGTTGTGTCCGTTCTGGCAGGCGAGGTGCAGCGGCGCGAAGCCGGCCGCGTTCCGCGCGCGCAGCTCCGCGCCCGCCTGCGCCAGCAGCGCCGCGCACCGCGAGTAGCCCTTCCATGCCGCCTCGTGCCCCGCCGTGTTGCCGTGCTGAGATGGTCAATGGGTTATACAAACAATTTGCATAGAATGGTTTGTTCCTTACAAATATTGCAGCTTTGCAGCATGTTACAGTAACAAAAATTTTACAATTATTATTTAATAAAACGTGGTCCTAGATCCTCATTCGGGAGCTTATGGCTAAATAACAGCCGCACAGGTCGATCGATCAAAAATTAAGCTACGCTTGGCGCAGTCGGTCCGTGGATGGGTGACCATCTATGTCATAGCGAAACTCCTCTGTGCCTCGGAAAGCACGTTAAGCTGTTGGTCCCGGCTATCATTTGTAGATCTTTAACAGTCGTTACGGGTAGTCAGAAGCCAGAAAGTCTGACAACCAGTCTTACCATGGGGTTTCCCGGTAACTGGGTTGTGGAGGTCAGATAGGCAGTCGCTCCATGTAAAACACTGGTACTCAGCTGCGTACGGCTTAGACTAGAAGCCGACCCCAACATAGTTGGGAAAAGGCTAAGCAGATGATGATGATGGTTATAGATCCTCATTATCTAATTTTAAAGTGTGTTTACCACATTATCCTGTTTGTTGGGGTCAGCGCCGTGTTGCAGCAACAGTTGCACGACCTCGATGTGACCGTCTGCAGCCGCTCGCTGTAACGCTGTGCATCCATTCTGCAACAAGACAATCTTATATTAACCGATATCATAATCTAAGAATTTTTCTTATGTGTAAATGCTGTAACGTAAATGAATGTGAATCTTGATTTTGTGTAAAAATAAACAGAATTACAGTTTATTCTAAAAGTGTATATTTTTGAAACGTTAACTCTAAATTAAATTAAGCGCTTAGCATACGCTACATATATTCTCAAAAACCATAAATCATATTTTTATGTTCATGAATATGAAACATTTAGAAATTCACTCTTATTTATGATAGTTTTACGGTTAGTAGTTTTAAGATTTTATGTGGTTCATTAATTTGTTGTTCAGGTTTTGCGAGTCGTTAAAATCCTAACTAATACCTATAAGAACTACGAAAGTGAGTTTGTCTGTTTGTTTGTTACGTTTTCAAGGAAAAACGGTTGATACCTATTTGATACGGAATTAGATGGGGACCCTGGAGACGATTATAGGCTTCTTTTTATCCGGCTGGGTTAAGAGGAAACAGTCAATACCTATTATATAATGGAAACCATAATATAATAGCATTCTATTTAATATCTAAATATACTACATATATTGATATTGCGTGTGATCATTCATTAAAGCCGCGCGCCGTCCTACGGCGTCGCCATGTCGCCGCCCGCTTCAATGACAGAATACTACGTAGTAACTAGCGTAACGCATGTTGAAAATAATAAGGATTCATTATTTATTATGTGTGTTAAGTAATTTAAAATTATTTAATTAAAAAAAATGCTTGGATAAAAAAAACGTTTCTATGGCTTTTTTACCACCTATATGTAGATGCATATTAAAAATATTTCGAGTATGAATAGATGGACCTTATATATATACCCACAGTAAAATATCCTCTTAACCTGCACAAAAATTAATAATTCATAAGCATTAGACAGAAGGATAGAGCAGACTATAAATTACCACTTTTATATAGCCAAGACCAATTAGACCAGTGTATGGGCCTGGGCAATTTTAATTAACGCAATAGTGGACTTGCGACATTTCTAATAAGTAAGTAGTGGACTAACGGCTGGCTATAATTGGTACCCGATCATTTTCTGCTCCAATACACAGACAAGGTGCGTAATTTTTATACGTTACGAAACTGGCAACACTGTAGGAAGTGACGCGAGAATGCATGCTCGCTTCGAGGAATGAAATGGCGATTTGCGCGGCGACAATTTATCGAAAATAGAAGTTATGATAAGTACGTAATACGTCATCGCTATCTGTTTGTGTAAATATTAATTTCGGTAAAGTTTTCAAGGAACCGATGAGTCTATAAATGAAAAATCACTTTTCATTTGCAATACGCATGAATACTAATCGTTCTTTATAACTATTCCAAATTTCAAGTCGACAGCATGAGTAGTTTCTGAAATAATCAGCTGTGACAGACGGACAGACAGACAGACAGACAGACGAAGTAAAACCATAAGTGTTCCTTTTTACCTTTTTTGGTACGGAACCCTAAAAAAAGGGTCCAAAGGTTTAATTTTCGTATTAATATAAATGTAGGTAGATAAATTATATTTTACAAAATAGAAAACATTTTTAAGATGTCCAGCAGGTCTAATACAGTTTTCCATGCTGGATTATATCTAAACCAGGCCCTAAACCAGGGTATTTTCTACCTAACTGCAATATATCAACTTATGAAATCAAGCAATTAACTAGTAATTGCAATATCAGTGGCGCCAACGCCTTGCAATTGATATAGCTAACATTGTGAGACTGTTAAAACATTTGCTACTTCGATTATTAAATTGCACTACCAACTAGGAAATGCAAACAAAATTATTTGCCACATTTAATGAATAATTGACTGAGTAAAATTAATGTACCTCATAATCATCATCAGCCTATACATTGTCCCACTGCTGGGCTCAGGCCTCTTCTCATATAGAAGGCATGAGCATTGATCACCACGCTTGCTCAAGGTGGATTGGCGATTCAGACTTTTAAGTCCAGGTTCCCTCACGATGTTTTCCTTCACCGTTAGTCACTGACGTCTAAGATATACTTAGAAAGTACATATGACTTCAGAAAAGTCACATTGGTACTTGCCAGGTTTCGTACCAGTACAGTCGCCACCGCGACTTGTAGCAATGCACCTACCACCAATATTAAAAAATAAACAAATGAACTTGGGTAGTATGAATGTTAAACTTTACAGGAATCATACATTCAGTTATCTCACTTCTTTAGGTAGCGTGGTAAGTAATAACAAATATTTTTACCTATAAACGGTTTTTGAATTACCCCTTTTAAATGTAATTCCTTTCAATTATTCTTGTTGTAAATACGGTTTAAGCCTTTAGTTAATGTTTCTGCTGTCTATTCATAAGATTTGCGACCAATGTAATTGGATACTAAATCGGTCCAAACCAGGCGTTTCGTTCCGTGTATCTACAAAATGGCTTTATTAAATGAACTCCATATGTTGGGTGTGTCAATCTTTATCCGCCACTGGATGTTGGCACGATTATAACCTTTTTGATATCTGCCACGTATCGGTCGTTTAAAGTTCTAATAGATGACCAATAACTTGAATCGTTTCTTCGCATTTTATCACCGGCCTTAGCTGTCCACAACTGGCCATAGACCTTACCCTAACGTGTGCGTCTTCTAGTAGAAAGGCTCATCTATAGTTTTATGAACCCTGCGACTGTAGCTATGTCGTTAAGGAATGATTACTTATTAGGCACTAAAGATGGTATTAAATAAGTCAAGATTGAAGAACTAATTAAAGTTAGGTAGGTACATTTAATCAATTAAGTAAATGGAATGAAATCTATGCTCAAGGCACGATCTAAGTTTCGTGCTAGAATATTATATCGACTCATGACTCGTTGTTTCCCCTAATATAAACAGGAATCGTTGGTCTAATGAGCCCATATGCTACAGTTTCCAAGTCGTGTAGGTAAAGGATTAGTGGTAAATCTAGAAAAGTTTAATTGTGCAATTTTAACATAGCATCCCAGAGTTGGGGTTTTTGTCTGTTTCATGGATCCTTCTATTCCTTTCTTTTTTATCGTAACCACCACGAGCGTTGTGGGTCAGGGCCCTTCAAGTGTTATCTTACAAGGAAGATTGCCGCTTGAGTGTGCTACACTGAGAAGCTCTAAAGTGGCCTTAAAATGAGCCTTGAACGTTTCTATTACACTGGACTTAGTCGGCGGGGTGTATTAAGCAAAAGCTATTCCACCCTATTTATTATGATGAATATAAATTATAACGTAGTAGCATTATCATATCACAGTCGATCAGACACTTTCCCGCCTAGTCTTCCAACAACTGTTAGCGTTTTAATGAATTCAGTGAAGCGGACTCATCCCGCGCATTCAACGTGCCGCCGCGCCGCCCGGACCGGTCGTCGCCATGTTTTTTAAGATCCAGTACGGGCCCCAGGATCTCGTATGAATGTTGTCGCTGTTTTACGACAAAACTCCTTCATTAGACGACATAGGTAACTTATTTTTACAAGAGATTATAGTTAGGTACGTGAACAAGGTTATTTAACTGTCAATCTGCCAATAAAAGCATTTTAAATGTTTAAGTTACCAGCTTAAATACACTTCTCATCAAAAAAATCGAAACACCTCGCAGTTTATGATTTGATAAGGATTATCAGAAAAATGTGTATATTTAGGAATAAATGTAAAATGTCATTTAATAGTGAGTAGTATGAGGTTTTTAAATCCTAATGTTATTGTTCTAAATTCAAATTAAGTCTTCATAGATTTCGTATTTTGTATAATGAGTAATTTTTACCCTGTATGGAATATGAAGGAAATGGGTAAAACAACACGCGTAAATGAAAAAAAAAATTAAGAAACGTTTATTTAATAACTTGTATTCCCTCCGCGAGCTCTTATTACTGCTTCCATACGGTTCTTCATCGATCGGATGAGAGTCACGATCACATGTTGTGGTATATTATCCCATTCCTCTTGGATTGCATTTTGCAGCTGGCTAAGTGTTTCTGGGGCTGGATCTCTTGCTCGAATTCGTCTCTTTAATTCATCCCATAGATGTTCAATGGGATTCATGTCCGGGCTTCTTGCTGGCCATACCATAATGGAGATACCGACTTCGGTAAGATAATCTCGTACGACGCCCGCGGTGTGAGCTCTAGCATTGTCGTGCATGAATATGAAGTCGTTGCCAATAAAATGTGCATAGGGCATCACATGAGGTTCAAGACACTGTTCGATGTACCGATGAGAGCTTAGTGCAGGCAGCCGTGGCCCAGACACAAAGGCAAGTTCTGTCTTACCGTCGGCGCTGATTCCTCCCCAAACCGTCCACGAACCGCCACCATAGCTGACCTTTTCTTCAATGCAGCATTGTGCAAAGCGTTCTCCATCTCTTCTGTAGACCTTGTTCCTTCCGTCGTTACCATACAGCATAATTTTACACTCATCAGAAAACAGTACTTTGCTCCACTGAAGGTATGACCAAGTTAGGTGCTCGCGTGCAAAGTTAAGGCGCGCTCTTCGATGGTCTGCAGTTAATTTCGGCCCATTCGCTGGCTTATGCGGTGCCAATCCGCGTTCCTTCAACCTTCTTCTTATTGTAGAGTCACTTACAGCTACTCTTCGTACAACGCGAAGCTGCTGCTGCAGTTGAAAAGCGTTAAGGCGTCGATTTCGTAAAGAAGTTGTTACAATAAATCGATCATCTCGCTCAGAAGTGACCCGATTCCTGCCAGATCCTGAACGGCGCGTGAACGAACCAGTCTCTCGATAGCGTTTGTAGACTCTATGAACAGATGATAAGCTTAGATGCAATCTTGCAGCCACAACACGCTGACTAAGTCCAGAATCCAGCAATGCCACCACTTGGGCGGCTTCTGCGGGCGAAGTATCCATATGTTTTAGAAAAAAAAGTTTTTTCAGACGTCCCAAAGTCACAGTAAATGAAATAAGAAACAAAAAGTTTAAAGACAAGCGCTAATTTTTAGTTTTTAAACGAGAAACGTACTCCAACCCTAAATACACATTTGTCTCAAAACAGTGATTAATTTCATTTATAGGATAAACAAATGAAATTCTAATTTCGAATTTTGATTTTTTTCTTCTTACTGTAATGACCAAACTGCCAGCTACACAATAATGTTTTTTTTTTTCATGGAATTAATTCTCTTTTGTAAAAAATTAGGACAAAAACAATAAAAACGAAAGTGTTTCGATTTTTTTGATGAGAAGTGTAATTATTAATCATGGTTGAGGGTTGCCAATATTTCCAAATTAATTTCTATTTATACAAAATATGCATACCTAATTCATTGAGTATTCCTAAAGAGATAATTAATGTAGTCAGTGGCGCCTGATCATGTTTAGAATTAGAAAAATATCCCTGCTCTCTGTACGCCCCTAATAGGCTTAAATTCTTCTACCTTCCGCGTACGAATCATCGAGAAAGGCAAAGAAAATCTATGAATAGGCTCACATAATGAGTGAATCAAGGTATCAACCTTGTATCGACGTCTCTGCCCTTTTTATGACGCATTACTTATAAGATAGGCTGGTCGTCACTCGCGTAGTCGTCTCTCCCTCGGCGTTTATAATTAAAACTCCCGTGCGTGGTTATAAAAATGTCAACGGAGCCATTTTGATTGATAATTATTTAAACTGAGCTTGGGAGATGGATAACGTTGTCAGCACTAATAACGGGTTTATATAAATTGCGTTCCACGGTTTGTTAACGACTATTAACCTTAGGAATTATTAATAAGTAGTTACCTATACTTGGGAACGCTATTGTAATATTTTTTTGTAAAAGATGACTCCAATGCTAAATGTTATGTTAGCGATAAGATTTAGTCTTGTAAAATAAAATTAATATTAATAGCAATATACAACCATCGGATCGTGTCGGTCCGACCCAGGAGTCGAACCACAGACCCCGTTCACAGCAGTCGCGTTTGCGACCACTTATTTACTAGGGTAAATTCTCTTTCAATTAAGCTTAAATCTAGAGTGTACTTGTCACTTAAAGGTATTTTTAACCGACTTCAAAAAAAAGGAGGAGGTTCTCAATTCGTCGGGATCTTTTTTTTTTTTTATTTTTTATGTATGTTCACCGATTACTCGAAGACGCCTGGACCGATTTGCAAAATTGTTTTTTTATTTGGTAGGGTATACTTTCCAGGTGGTCCCATAGTCATCAAGTCAGGATCTGATGATGGGAACCCTGAGAAATCGAGGGCAACTTTGGAAAGTTGTAGGCATGCATAGGGTAAAAACTTAATGCTCAGGTGTATGTTTGATAACACTATTCACTAGTGCAAGTTTGGAGCTGACCTGATGATGGAGACGAGAGAAGGTCGAGGGAACTCAGCAACGGTATATATTAACTACCTCGTGTTTGGGCTTATTATGTTCGTATTGACGAGACCTTTGCAACAGTGAAGGTTTGGAGCTGATCTGATGATGGGGACTAGAGAAGGTCGAAGGAACTCGGCAGCTGAATATGTAAACTACCTCGTGTTTGGGCTTATATTATTTTTTATTTGAAAGCTGGTGCTTCCCGTGTGGTCCCATATAATTTTTATAATTTTATCACTACCGTTCAGCCGTTTTATAAATATATCAAAAATAACGATTTATCTCTACTTGCTGATATGCCAAATGCTTAGATG
This sequence comes from Pyrrhia umbra, assembly GCA_963891755.1. Lineage (NCBI taxonomy): Eukaryota > Metazoa > Arthropoda > Insecta > Lepidoptera > Noctuidae > Pyrrhia > Pyrrhia umbra. The sequence goes on along the minus strand of OY982934.1, from coordinate 792,944 downwards.
ATTTGGTTATTTACGCTTATTACAACCTAAAAAAGTGGTGTGTTTATTTTGTTAAGATAGCAAGACACTGAAAAGCGAAAAAATAAAAAAACTTTTTACAAAAAAACAAAACCGACTTCCAAAAAAAAACTGAAAAGCAAAAAATAATTTTCATTTAAACGCTTTACGACCAAAACATCGCTTTCGAAGTCGGTGGCGAAATACTAACAATAGTAACTTACAAGACACCGACGTCGAAAGCGATGTTTTGGTCGTAAAGCGTTTAAATGAAAATTATTTTTTGCTTTTCAGTTTTTTTTTTAAATTACTTAAACATTTTCTTTTTTTCAAAGACCAATTTTTAACGACTAAAATAATTGAGACTGGCTGTCTATTATTGTATTTTTGTAAGAATAAATTTTATATATAATTAGTAAATGATAATAATAACAGATAAATAAAATAATAAAAGAGTTTTTTTTTAATTTGTTATTATTTAAATATAGTAACGTAATGTTTACAATAAAGATACATTCGTGCTATAGCGACGATACTGGACGATGTAAAATTCTAGTATTTGTTATTGCAATGCCAAACCCACGCCGTGTTCTCCCCTATCTGACACTCGTATTTAGTACAGCACCAGATTTCTCAGTAAAATCGTGATCTTACTACATTTGCCAAGCTGTAGTTATAATCTGTACCAATTGAATTTACGAAAAATGTAAACAAAATCATCACCTATTTACTTCAAATTTTTCCACATACATAAAAAAAATAATTAAATGATATTTATAGCATGAAATTGACATAAATGCGCCATCCTTACGCCATTTGGTTAATTTCTGTGGCGGAATTAGAACAAAATAGGATGCGACTTTGTTTTCATTTTTCGTAAATACAATTGGTACAGCCTATACTATCAGTGTCGCGGGATTTGCATGTTATAATGTCTAACTGGACCGATACATATTGGCATTGCAATCTTTATGGGCGCCTCTAGATAGCGAGGTACAAGATTTAGAAATGATAATACCATCACATATTCTATGGTTTTCTTAGTCTATTTATGATTATACAAGATATGAACGAGTTAAATTCGAGCACGAAATTCTGTATTCCATATTTGTTTTCCAGTAACTTATGCTTATGCTGTTTTTGGATTAACAAGTCCAAGGAAACCTAATTTGTTGCATTCAGTTTAGTAGTTTAGGCTATGCGAGGGAACAAACATACATAGCTAGATTAGCTAGTGAGATTCATAACCTTTCCTCTCTACCACAGTCGGGTAAATATAGTAAGAGTGATTTGTCTAATTTTTGCCATAACATAGGAATTTTGCACATTTTTTACATAGCTACTTTGTAATATGGAGTTCGTGGCTAAGTAACAGCTGCAAAAGTTGAGCTGCGCTTGGCGCGGTTGGTCCGTGGATGGGTCACCATCTATGTCGTGCCGAGACTCCTCCCTGCTTCGGAAAGCAGGTAATTAAGATGTTGGTCACGGGTGTCATTTGTAGATCTTTGACATTCGTTACGGGTAGGCAGAAGCCAGAAAGTCTGACAACCAGTCTTACCAAGGGGTATCGTTATGGGTTGTAGAAGTCAGATGGCATTCGGTCCATGTTAAACACTGGTATAGTACTCAGCTGCATCTAGCTTGACTGGAAGCCGTCCCAATATAGTTGGAAAAAGGGTGGGCTGATGATGATGTTCTGGATAAATTCGTCCCGATAACCGGTAGACTGGCCAATTTATCAGTAGAGAAATCTGATGATAAAATATAGAATCCTTTTTAACGTATCTACAGAGTTTAGTTAGTATTGCCTGCTCAAAGACGCTTAGAACAGAAAAAGGGATGAGATTATTTTTCAAAATAACCTCATAATTTGACCTTTAGTTTCAAGTTATATCTTTCTCACAGACAGTAATAAATAACTTAATTAATAATCAATTTATCCTTTCAAATATGACATTATTTACATATATATAAACATGTTTTTCCCGCAACTCATCGCCACAGATGCATGGTAATGACCAGGCAATCATGACATGACGGAGATGCGCTCAGTCATCAAACACCGTTACAAGACGACGACAATCATAGAGGATATTTTCTTTGCATGTGTAGGGTTGGAGAAAGAAAATTGTATCTAATACTTAGTTGTGTCCCCGCGGAACCCGTATAGAACGTATAGATTTCAGAGATGAACATTACTTTCTGTGTTCATCAAGGCAATACTCATATAATAAAGTCTATAAATATATATAATAGTAAATCTATGTGTCAAATTTACTCCAAAGCGTCCAGTAGTTTATGCGGTAAAAGTAAATAACATACATACTTATATGAATCAATGAATCCTCACAAACTTGCGTTTTTGTACTATTAGAAGGATAAGGAGTCAATTAGAGGCTGTCAAAACATGTGCTATTTTTGTGAAAATTTAATGAAATTAAAAATAATTGTAGTTCAGTTAAGTGTCGTTATTTTAAAGGTCAACAAATTATCAATTGAGAACTTGGTGGAATCTTATTCTGAGACAAGCGTTTATGGCATGATCCTTAAACTAAAATGTCCTACTTCAATGTTTTTATGTTGGGACTCCCCATAGTGCAAATAGCTATAGAGCCTTGCTGAGAAACGCAGTTATTCCGGCCTGGCTACTGCGATTCTAATTCTACTGTGTATTTTGAGGTTAGCTGTATCCATTCCTAAAACTTTTAAGCACTGCCTTTTTGTTTCCGTAGTTTGTTTTTGCAATTCTGTCTATTCTTACGATCGCCATTTTTGAACTGTTACTGCAGACTACAAACTCTAAACCGAAGAATAATGAAGACTGCACAGAGGAATCTACACCTTGAACGTCTATGCTGCAGCGCTCATTATACATTGCAGTTTCCGCGAAGCAATTGTCTTGGAACGTGGTGTTCAGCGCCGAATGGACACGACAGAATGGCTGGGAGTCGTGCGCGCTGGAATGCCCGGACAAGGGACGATTGTTACGCAAACGATTCTCGGCCCGAGGCGTCGTGCCAGCGATACAACTCTAGCTAGTGATGTGAAAATGTCGATAAATAGTAGATGTCTGACTTTCGATTTATAGGTATTGTTGGTTCGGCTGCTGCGGCCGTATTTTACTGCGGGAGTGCTGGTTCCGTTTGAATAAGAGGGAAACTATAACCAATGGAAGGTTTGCTTTTACTGCTTGTCAAATTATTTACTGTGCGTATTCATAAGAAGCTTTTGTCCCTAGTCAAGTTTAATGAATTATACCAGCAGAGAAGTCTCACTTTATTTGTGACTGCATGTTTATATCGACGACTCTGCAAATATGGTTGTTTTTAGTATTTAGAGGTGATTATGATTTCTAACTGCGTCAAACATTTTATTTTTGTATTATCGAGTAGAATATGTCCTTATCTGAACTTATCTGCACTGTATATTTATTTTGGTTTCGTAAAATGACCTCCCTGAGTCGCGATACTTAATATATCGACACTGTCGTAGAACAAAGTCAGATGTGATAATACAGTGAAATTGTGTTTTTTTCAAAATCAGCTTCAACTAAACATAATCTATCGAGATAAGCAATAAAAAAAATTCTGGTACTTTCCGAGATATTAAAACGAACAAAGTTGTATTTCCAATACGTTCCAAAGAAAATCAAAACTTTAAAGTGCTCTCCTGTAAAGTAGCTATTTTGTAGATCCGACTTTGTTCTACGACAGTGTCGATATGTCAGAAGCATCTTGGGTAGACAGCTTTGCTTTGCTACCCACTCGCTAACTAGGTAAAATTTTCACCACGGCATGAGCGAACACTCGTGACGACACGAAAGCAGAGGAAGCAGAAAGTACATAGGTACTTACCTAATATCTGTAAGTAGCAAAAAATCACCATTCAGTCATTCCAGTCTATCCCGTATGAAATTATCATAAAACTTATGATTGGCTCATTCACTACGGTAAAATATTATAAAATTCCAACGCACTGTGCGAGAATGCCAACACCTCCATCTACGAATATCATTTATATCACGTATGAGAACCTTATTACCGCGTACCGCCATGACTCGCATCACTAACAAAATGGCTGCGTTTGCGCGGCTTTTTTTCGCGGCAAACAAAACGCCCTGTAAATGACACTGTTCGTGCTAATTAAGTAGCTTCTTTAACCGGGAATGTACGTGTTGGGCCACGCGTAGTATAGGGTTCTGCAATTTTACTTGGCCCTTTTAATTTCGTTAGCTTCTGATGTGTTTTTTTTTCATATCTCCAGAAACAGCCATTTAGAAGTTAGAAGAGTTCGGCTCTAACAAATATTAGCAGTTTGCGGCTTAATATGTCGCAAACGGATCCCTAAATCGGAAAATGGTATTGACACCTACAATAATTGAAATAGGTACCTATCTATCGAAAGACTCTGAGCTATGCCGCGGATAGACAGATGAACATTGCGAAACTATAAGGGTTCCTTGTTGATTACGGAATCCTTAAAACAAAGTGACCAACTTCCAGGGGACGTTTTTTAATTGTAATTAATGTAAAATATGTAACAACGCCATCAACGAACAAGTCACTTAAAAATAACACCAAATGATTGAGGAAAGCCGAGATTATTTACGACCTTATGATGTTTTATCGCAAAGAGATTTGTAACGTAATTGGATGATAAAATAGTTTATCACTCTACACGGACCGTTTTTAATAATCCAGTTTTAGGAGTTGTTAAATTAATAAGCGATTTATAGCTTTAGACATTACTAATGTCCGTAAAACACCGGCTGTAGCTACCAGTTTACGTGTTTAATGACGTATTTAAGCGTACAGACGGTCGGTACCAACAAACGGTATGATAACGGAAGCTGGAACGTAAACAAGCTATAAACGAGCTATTAGAATGACACAAGAGCTGTTAAGGTTTTAAAGACTCGAAGGTACTTGATGGTAGGGAGCCATAGATGTCTGCCGCACGCTATAATAGGCTCTAACAAAGGCTGTAACAGGTTCGGCATTTGGCAATCACGATGGTAGTGTTAATCAAGGTGTAAGCTTCCGTTTACTAGAATTCTTCACAATTGTTGTTCAGTTTTAGCGATACAACACAAGGTCAAGCTTTAGTAAATTGTTATATTTTATAAGCTCTTTGAATATAATATTCATAATTTACTAGTTAGATTATTTTTTAAAATTTCTATTACTTTTTATTCTATTACGTTTTATTGTAAACTAGCTGCTTCCTAGCTGATTCACCCGCGTCGCAAGGGATTTTTTTAAAATTTTCTTTTATTCAAAAATTGTCGTGACAATAACGAACACAAAAAAGAATAAATTATCCAATTAGGTGCTGACGTTCGTAGTTAATGCGTACATACATTTCGGAGAATATTTTTTATTTATAAAGAAAAATATTACCTTTTAAATATGTATGTATATATGTATATTTAAGGACTTTGCTATGAAAATCTCAAGTTAGTTATCCAAACTTCCCTTACTAGTCTTATTTATTTCATGATTAACGACAAAATTCCGCCACTCCGGCCCGTCACTCTGCCTGTCAGAAAAGTGCCTCACATACCAACAGCATGTGACCTCCATTCCCAACGGTTCTTAGCGAACGGTGTAGCCTCATAAATCTCTCCAAATAACTAAAATTAAAGCCAGTCCATAACGACTGCATCAAATTACAGCTTCCTACTTTTAACGAGGCTTCAAAAATTGTTGTTAAGCTAATCAATTTCAATGTGAAACTGGATTGTATGCGGATAATCACGGTGCTTGTAAAACAACAACGTGATCAATGTTAGATTTAAACGATTATTAAGCGTAACTGGATGTTTGAAAAGTATTTGTTTTCGTTTAATTAGTATTAGTAATGTAGTTTGGCATGTTACTACTGAAAAGTATCTATTTTTCTATAAAAATCCGTGACATACACTATACTTAGGTAATAAACAGTTTCGTCTAGACACCATTAATTATCTTTTTACTAGAGGTGATTCTGCTTAAAGACAGCTTAACTATTTAGGTACCGATATTATGTGAAAGATAGCAATATTGACAGTTACTGTTTGATGTGAGTTCGATTCCTGCATTTGTGGATTGTGCTGTGGACTGGCAGTTTAATGTCTGCACGACACAGATTTTTTTTTTGAAAAAACAACGCCGTGGTCTATAGTAATTACATCAAACGCCCAACTTGAATTACTTATATTTTGTTTTAATAACCTACGTACCTACCTACTTAAAGATTTTCCAATGTAGGTACTACTTATGTTTACCTAATACCTACATAGTACTGAGAAAAACATTAAAACGTGTTCCCAATGATTTGCCGTAGTAGGCCGGCCTGCTACATTCTACAGGTGGATTATAAAAGTTGATTGTAAACTGGACATTGGCAGTTTTAGTTTTTTTTGTTCTGTGTCTGTGGCTACATACAAGACAGAGATAACACACTAGAATTGTACCTACATACGTTTTTTTTTATATTTTCCCTCTAACCCACAAGCGAAGTGGATGAAAGACTACCGCTGTAGATAAAGATTTTTGTAATTTATTCTATCAGCTTGTGTTAATAAGCATAAGATCATAAGCACACTAGTCTAAAAACTATTAAGTGAGATTTAGCCTATATAGGGTACACTTGTAATACCATGTTGTAAAACCATTTGTAAATCTGACTGGCTTTTTTTAGTATTTTTTTATAAGGGTTTGCTCTTGATTCTAGTCTAGGTCAGAGGTGACAGAGACAAAGTCGACGATGGAGTGAGCTTACCCAGAAGAATCCTGTTAACTCTAACTTTGAAGATAAATTATTATTTAATTATTATTATTAGTTAAATTCCAGTTGCGATAATTTAAATAGTAGTCAAAGGATATATTGATCAGATTCAAGAGTTCTAGACAGGGCAACCTAAAATAGAACAAGAATTACTTACAACAACGTTATACATATTATAACAAGTTATTTTCTCAAAATAAAATCCAGTAGATAAGCTTAATATCAATAACCAATTAACTATTTAAAATATTATCAAAAAAGGATTAACGAACGCTATAAATTAAACCATTTTAATAGCTCGTTCCGCATAAATTCCATTTTAATAACTTTATTAGAGAAGAATTTGAATAATATATTATTACGTACGTACCTATTAGTCATAAAATTTTATATTAACATGTCGATTGGATTCTAGATCCTTGTAATAAAATAGTAATTTATATTATTGATACATGGCATAACGGCATATGGCTAGACTAGCTTACTTACAGCTTTATTCTGCATGTCAACACAGAATATATTATAGTTCCAGGGATTATTTTTGCTATTAGAGAAATGTTTAATAAATTATATTTTAATTATACATAAAGTCATTAACATACTTTCAACAAGCTATAGTGCTTGTAGTCTGCTGACTTCCGAAGATGAGGTAGGTACCTACCTAAATCTAGTTTTATTGTTGAAATAGTGAAGATCATACTCGGAGTTTTTGCGAGTTCTGCACTTAAATATAAGGCCTATACAAAAATTTAACTTTAATTTACGTAAGTTGAAAAGGTCAATAATACCTAATTATTATTTGCATGTCAAAATTAATTAATGAAAGTTATTTATATCGTTGTTAGAAAACAAAAAAAAATCAAATAGTATACCGGGCGAAAAGGCACATGTGGACCAATACCAAATAGTGCTGATGATGACGATGATGAAGTTACGGAGAAGACGGTAGAAAGAAGTGGCCACCACATTTGCTGGTTGAGAGATGGAGAACAGACAGTTTCCATTTGGTCAAAAACTAAGCATTGCCATCCAACGTGGCAATGCCGCCAGTCTCTTGGGCACACTCCCAGTTGACGGCGATGAGGATGAGTTTTTTGACGCAATATTTTAATATTATAGTTTTTATTTATTTATATTGTTAAGAATGTATATATTGTAAATAATGTAAATACTTTTTGTCAATAAACTATATTTAAGTTTCCATGAAGATGTATCATGTGTCACACAGGAAATGCACAGGTGCTTTCCACAGGAGATTCCAGGATATTAACCCTCAAGATATTACGCAATGATTGACGTCCACACAACCCTCTACCTATGCCAGACGGAGTTGATATCCATAGCATAACATAGCGACCCGCCCCGGCTGCGCACGCATGGGTGCAAAATGCAATGTAGATAATATATACATTGTAATATGCATGTATTTTATATATATAAACCTTCCTCTTGATGAAAACCGCATTAAAATCCGTTGCGTAGTTTAAAAGAACTAAGTGTTCAGACGTCGGGAAGCGACTTTGTTTTATATTATGTAGATAGGTAGAATTGATTAGTCATTCGTATTCCCACACGAAAAACAAATTGGCATGTGAAAGTAGATAGATATTATTATTAAAATAAATCACTCAAAATTAATCGTAATTCGATTATTGATAACGCATAAAAAATCGATTAGAGCATTCGACTAATTTGTCATCGTAATTCATTAATATTGATTTGGTGTTACAAAAAATTTGTTAAACATTTTTCTGATCGGAGTCTGAGACAGATTTCGATGTTTGCAAATTCCTTTACATGTCAAAACCTATTAATTTCCCTTGTCTAATGGGTTGGGTTGTGTGGCCACCTACCGTTGCAACTAGTAAGTAAATATAAATCTCCTTTAGTATCACACGTCAATTTAAATGAGCCGCGGAGAGACTGAGACGTGAGTGCGCATCTCAAATAGATTGCCATGCAATGACTTATGAGTTTTGACGTGGTTTAAACTTGTGTCGAATTAGAGTTACGGACGGGATATATATAGTAGCTACTAATTTTCTCAACAAATAGTCATTACCTACAACATTTAAAAAATACATACTCTTAAGAAGGCCACATAACAACTCATGTAATGACGGGTCAAATACAATACCACCTTTTTTGAAGTCGGTTAAAAAACAAAGATTACCTACCCACGCGAAGCTGGGGCGGGCCACTAGTGTAATGATAAAGAGCAAAATAATTAATTTGCCCTACAGTTAAGTTTAGCTTTTTCTAGAAGTTTAGATTGTCTACCATATGGAAAATTGCATTTATTTACAGACAGTATTGACACTTAAAAAAAAGTATAAATATTCTAATATAAAATTACTAAAATATGGCGTAGGTATTAAACGTGAAAGTATAAGCCTGTGGTCATAAAACCTGCATTGAATAGCATTTGAATGCCAAATATATTCGGCGAAGCCAAGTCCAATGCATAGGGTCGGCATACATACAGAAGTCCATTAATTATCTAAGTCTAAGCAGCGTCCGTATCCAGCCTCGGCGTCCCCAGCCACAACCAATTTTCTCTATCGCTTCGTCGAAACGTTTAGTAACAAAGTTATTTTGACACCGCAGATGCAGAATAGATAAAGTGAGGTCCAACAAAATAATATAGTGTGCGTAACAAGAGGGACCGGTCCAGTGAACGGACTAGTTTTTTAATGATCTCGAGCACCCGGTGGGGGAGGCTCGGCTGCTCATAGATGACAGGAGATAACGATGCTGATTGTGAATACATTAATTGTTTGGAAACTATGAGACGGCCACCTTTGGATCAGAAGTTATAAGAACACCGCTCTGGCTGTGCCTCTAGCTCAAAACTGGTTTAGTAAGTCACTGGCTGGTTGGAGTATATCTTTGCTACAGTTTTTTCTTGTGACAAGCGTCGTGTTGTCTATAGTGTAAATTCCAAAAAAGATACTAAAAGAAAATCTGCCTAAGTATGTAATTTAATTCAGCTTTTCTTAATAATTTTATGATCCAATTGCATGTAAAAAGGCAAGCACGATATATATTTCCTATACTTGTTACATAAAATGGTTAAGTTATTATGAACTGACTGGAGGAAAATTAATCAGAATGCCAAACTTCAAGTTCCCAGAAGCATCGCTAGGTCGCATTTATGCAGGCATGAGAAGTTTTCTTGATGTCGAAATTATGTAAGAACAAATTATTATATTCCAATCATAAAATTTTATAACCTATCGGAAGGCGTAAAATAAGCCCACGCGGTTTCGTAGATGATAAATAATATGTTTTATTAATATGTCATAAGGTTGATTTTTCTAAAGTTCAGAACTGTTGTTAAATTGTTAGATGAATTTAACGTTTCACAGAGGACGTTAGGACTTTATGAAACGTAAAAGTATATCAAGAATGCTATGATTTATCGATGTAAGTTCTAGTAAACCACATAATAGAAATTAAAGTAAAGAAAGCTGTAAACGCTGGTTTCATAATATCGACAAAGAAACTCCTAAAAATATTCTTAGATAACAGTTTAATTAAATGAATAGCAACATTGTAAACTATTACTCGTATAAAATCCAACGCTCTCTCAACTGGCTCATGCCCTATTAGGCTGAACAAACACATGCCATGATCAATCATTTCCGTAAGAAAACACGAAATGATTAGTTTCCGCACGAATCGTGTTATGTCAACAATTTGAAATGGCGGGCGACTACTGGATTTGTATTTTAACGAGGTACTGGTGACACCTGTTTCTTCGGAACTTGTTATTTATGAGATATCAAACTAAATAATGTAATACGTCCTGTTGCGTTAGATTTCTATAATACTTCCTACAAATGAAGGCCAGCGCCGTTTTAGGCTATGACTGGGCCCTGGGGCACACTAGAATTTGGGGCCCTATTGGAAAATAAAAAAAGCTAAATGACAAAAAAAAAGAAAGGAAAAGATATTTAATCTGTTGTTAGAGTTAAAAGCCATAAATAGTATAGTAAGAAAAAAACAGAGGAATATGAGTTAGAGCGCGAGCGAAACGAGCGCGAATTTTTTTTAAGTAGGTAATAGGTCTGAGCCACATAACAATATAAAAATAATGCTATGCTTAGTGTAAGCGAATATTATTGCTTTTGGGGGGCCCCGTGACGATTGGGCACGGGCCCCGGGTGCCCTTATGGTAAAGACAGCACTGATGAAGGCTTAGTTACGGGAAATGTTTGCAGCGATATAGTCGCGATATGGTGGCAAAGAGGTCGCAAATGGCGGTGCTAACACGATGCAGTAGCTAACCTTTGACTTATAAACTTGTGTTAAAACAATGGCAATTCCTTGCCTCATACTGTTAGTTCCTACTACAAAAGTAGGAGTTAACTACTTATTTAAATAATTATCTATTATTATAGTTACATATACATCGTCCCAAGAAACACTTTTATATCTATCTATACATATAAAATGCTTTGTCCTGAAATGACTGACGGAACTAACGGAACACAGCCTAAACCGCTGATCGTAGAGACCTGAAACTTGGAGGGTGTGTTCTTTGTATGACGTAAGTATCCATATAAGACATGATTTTCCGAAATTCTACCCCTGAAGGGATGAAAAAGAGAGGCAAAGTTTGTATGACACCCGACATTTTTAATTTGAATTCGTATAGACCACGCGGGCGAAGCCACTGGCGGAAATCTAGTACTTATAAAAATAAAAGTAGATAATATTGTACGACGGAATATTTTTGTTCCCGTGACAGGTATAAAAATACCTAAGTACATATTAGACATATTTTAATTGAAACAGTACAATCATCGCTTTATAATTGCTCGCGTAACTTGTTTGTGATGAAAATAATTACGAATGAATACGTTTACGCGCGTTTGAAAGCAATTAAGTCTCTTTTCATCACCGTATTATATGTAGTTAGTAATTAACGGATAATCTTTATGTGATAAAAATGTTCCGGAATTATGTTGGTACCGTGTACTTCGGTTTAATTGTCTGTAATCTGTTCTCAACGGTCATTTTGTAAAATAATAAAGAAAAAAATAAATGGTTCATGGTTGTGTTAGAAAAACTGGCCCCAGGTTACTTTGATCGATGATGCTGCGCCATGGGACCCAATTAGCTAGCCTGTAATATCTATGGATGGACAATTACGATTGTTTAATTTTTTGTTTTGTAAAAAGTTGTTGAAAGCCGCAACTTTTGTACAATGGCGAGTGTTGAAAGTTGTTCACATTTTAATTTATGAAACGAAACCATAGACAAAATACACTATTGTCTAGACAAACTTGTTGCCATGCTTTACATGTTGTATTATCCAAAAAAATATATGTACTTACTAAAACGAACGTAATGAAGTGTATTCCATTATAATTTCTTCATACATTATTGCTTATTGTCTCATAAATCCTCCTCAGGATAAATAATCACTTTAGCTCGCAGATATTTCCTATGGTTCGTATAATTGATTACACTTCAGTGTCCATTAATTAAATTAATTACTTATTAACTATAAGGTGGACCTCTTGCATGACGAATGGACCCACAGGCACACACTGTCCATCGTGGTCAATCTGCACAGCTGCCTCAGCTTTTTATCGGTTTGTAAAGTGAATATACAAATTACAATGTCCACCCAGCCTGTAGCAACACAACTAGATAAATCGATACCGCCTCACGATATATCGATGCATTTTAATTATTTATTAATCGATTCCGAAAGGGACAACTATGTGGACGATGGGAACACACTGGCCATAAATAAAAGCTTTATAGAATAATTTAAAGTGGCGTTGAATTTTCAACTTTATTGTGATGATTTAGAACTTAAATTAGTTGGTTTGATAAGTACATTAATTTCGCGAGGTATTAATTTGTTCGCGGTTGGGTGCCGATTCGATGTTGAACGATGCTACTGCGTAGAATGGAACGCAACTGACATTGTTGGGTGAAATAGCGCGCCAACGTTTATTATCCAGCTGCCATTTATCATAAATACAATTTATTGCCTTTTGTATAAAATATAATTCCTTTTGTGCGTCGCTTTTATTGTGAGGTTGTTTGTTGTTATTTTTGTTATGGTAACACTTTCGTTGTGTTGCCTGTTCTTAAAAATAATATAAAAAGTGAACCTCTTTATTCCTATTAGCGTGTGGGCGGTGCGCATCCGATCTGAGTGAGGAAAAAAAAGCAAGAAACATGTTTTATGTTTTTCGAGACAGCTAATCCATTTATTTATTCTGACAAAGAAGATAAATCTCGGTCAGAAATCTTTTTATTATCGCGTTTCCTGTTACAGTTGAGTAAATCGATCTATCTGAGTTGCGCTCCATATAAAATTGAGTTCAATATATCAGCAGACTGAGACTGTGATAAAAAGCCAATTAAACGGAGTGTAGCATTCACACTAGTTTAAATTGTATACCATTAAACTGGCGATGGGTAGCTATTAGTACCTATGTATGTATTATCGGCTATCGTTAACGAAAAATTACCCTGAAAATTAGATAGCTAATTATAAGCTTAGAGCCCGTAATTTATAGTAAGTATGCTTGTAGGTATAATTTAAACAAAAAAAATAGGATTTTCACATTGTGATTGGAATGGAAGATTTTCTTTAAAGAATTCTGCTTTAGCTGGGAGAATTTAGAAAAATAAGTCTTCTGTCAGCATTCAATCTCTAGAAAATAATAGCTTTGTTCAACATTGGTTACCGCACGTATCTAAACGATTTAAAAAATATTTAATAGCATATGAGCGGCCAACTATGTACTCGTACACACAGGCACGCTTGCTTAGAAGGAATATTTTAACTCTAGAACTAAAAACACACTTTTACATTTACGATATACGTTTACAATTATACTAGTAACTGCTAAGCGAGCTCACCTCATCAGTGACGTTGATGTCCCTGGCGTCGGCGGCCAGCAGGCTCGCCAGCCGCGCCGCGTCGCCGCGCGCTGCCGCCTCCAGCAGCGCCGCGGCCAGACCCATACGGTCTCACACCATCACTGCAACAAATAAAAAAGGACAATATTACACACTTATTAAAAAAGAAGAGTATACATTTACTTTTCAACAACATAAATAAAAAAAATATTCTATAATATTAAAATACTAGCTAGTGGTGCTCCGCTCCTATTGGTCTTAGCGTGATGATATATAGCCTATAGCCTTCCTCGCTAAATGGACTATCTAACACTAAAAGAATTATTTAAATCGGACCAGCGGTTCCTGAGATTAGCGCGTTTAAACAAAATGACAACATTTCCCTTCACTGCTCTGCTCCTATTGATTGTAGCGTGATGAAAAGTATACTATAACCATCTCAGGAGTATGACAAATAATTGTACCAAGTTTCGTTAAAATCCGTCGAGTAGTTTTTGTTTCTATAGAGTTTATACAGACAGACAGACAGACAGACAGACAGACAGACGGACAGACAGACAGACAAAAATTTTACTGATTGCATTTTTGGCATCAGTATCGATCCCTAATCACCCCCTGATAGTTATTTTGGAAATATATTTCATGTACAGAATTGACCTCTCTACAGATTTATTATAAGTATAGATAGATAGAAGATAGATTGCGTCAAAAAATTCATCCTCTTCGCCGTCAACTGGGAGTACCCAAGAGACTGGCGGCATTGCCACGTTGGATGGCAATGCTTAGCTTTTGAACAAAATAAAAGCCAGCGTTTGGGTTAAAGGAAGTGTCAACAAGCAAAAATTAAAAAAAATATCAGAGCCAATCTCAGAACTAATTCGACGCTGCGCGTCTGTATCACAAAGAGTAGCTTGAGTATTGTGACATTGTGACAATAATTCGTCAATTATCATAATTATGTAATTATTTACAATTTTGTGGGGTGTTGCCCGTGGAATAAGAATACAGGGGGTTACGGAAAATTAAATAAAAAAAAGTTATTTTAAATTAAAGTTGCTTTTACAAGAATGAAGATGGGTTATTTCAATGTGCTTCAAAAAATCGCTACCAAACGTATTTAAAATGATTCTTCAAGAACATTAAACCTTCTAACAATAGTAAAAGATATTAGAATAACAGATAATGTCGGAACTCTTGATTCTTTCGAGAAGAACCAGCTTCCATTTGCACCGCGTTATAAAACGTACTAATACCATCGCAGATAACAATCTGAAGCCATCAGTAACCGGAATATGTTTAACTACAGGACTATCAGGAGTCAAGTCAACACAAAATAAATGGGGCTATGATTGTGCTTTTTTTTTTTTACTTTTTTAACATACCATTGATTTTATTTTATTTCCTGTGTCCTGCACCACTGCAAACTGTACCAATTAAAACAGGAGCCAGCCACTTGTCATTACGATAGTATTTCAACATAGACGATTGATTGACCCTATACGAAAAGGGTCCGTGTAGCTGCTGACTTTGATGCGTCACTTCTTCCTCTAGCACCTAGTTTTACACCAGGAAATTGTGAAGGGTGAGCATATTGGAAGACTGTCTTTTTGTTACTTTCGTTAGAGGCTTAGAGGTTTTTCAATCAATTGATATTTTTTTACCTTTATTTTAATAAATTTGATATTTATTATATTAAGATAATTTAAGATTTGATCTGTTATCTAAACATATAAGTAGCTGGAACATAATGTTATGCAAATAATGTTTCAATAATAAATTAATCTCGATGATAATTTCTATGCAGAAGTGGTAAAACAGGCCCTTATATTGGTAATTTTATTAAGTATCAAATCAAATGTATAAGTTTAGAGTAACGTACCAAAAATAACTATTAAATTATAAACAGTAGGATAAATATGACTGTATTTCTAAAGACCTAGTAATCCGTGGCTAACAAAATGACACAGGCATCCCTCATTGGGATTAAAGCGCGGTGTTTTCATAAAAGAGTATCATTAAGCCGAGTCAAGTTAAATAACGCTGCAATAAGATATCCCGTTTACAGATCCCCATTCACTAACCACGAAACAAAATGTACGTTTTATAAGAGCCGTTTT
The DNA here is from genome assembly GCA_963891755.1 of Pyrrhia umbra. Classification (NCBI taxonomy): domain Eukaryota; kingdom Metazoa; phylum Arthropoda; class Insecta; order Lepidoptera; family Noctuidae; genus Pyrrhia; species Pyrrhia umbra. Next base: position 777,171 of record OY982934.1, on the reverse strand, counting down.
ATACTTTAAGTAGTTGGTTTAAGGTTTAAAATGTAACGCAGTTATATTTAAAAGTAGTGTTTTTATAAAAGGCTGAGCATCTAACCAGTAACAGCCGCCGTAATTTGAGGTTGTCTGCCTATTTTGTGCAACTGCTTGCGTCGGGAGAGTTGAATCACAGACTGCAATTTTATAACGTCAATAGAACGAGCGCAAATTTACGTTTTATTGATATTTCTTTCGTGATGTTATGAAATACACACAGACACACACACCTCAAAATGCTTTTTTTTTGCTATATTTACGAGGCACATTAAGGTATGAAGAGTCGCATATTATGAGAGTTGTGTGATCGATCATAAAAAAAAATATGGTAACTGATGACGGTTAAGCTAGTATGATTAAATAAACAGATATTGATGCATGTACAATTAGCATTAATGTATACCTCCTTCTTGTAGTAATAATCCTATAAATAAGTAAGCGTCTTTACATCAGCCTAAAAGTCTTACGGCCTTATTAATAAAACTAGCTTTCCGCCAGCGACTTCGCCCACGTGGGCTATATGAATTCAAATTAAAAACGATAGAGTTTCATACAAACTTTGCCCCCCTCGTACCCCCTTAGGTGTAGAATTATCGGATGCCTACGTCATACAAAGAACACATCCTCCAAGTTTCAAGTCTTTACGACCAGCGCTTTAGGCTGTGCGTTGATCCGTCAGTCATTCAGTACAAAGCATTTTATACATCGAGTAACATATATTATATCCTTCGTCTTTTAAGCCTCTTTTAGCTATCCAACTGTTTTTTCCATGTCTGTCAAGTCAAAATGAAGTTTGTCAGAAAGGACAGTACCTACATTCAAGGCTTTTAAGACGAATGGTATTATTATGAATAATAATTACACCTATTATTTAAATAATTTCAAATTTTCAGTCTCTAACAACACTCATTACATTTTACTAGCGGTTCTATGCCGCCATCTTATCATCAGATAATATAGAATTATGTTTAATGGTCATATTATCGCGACAAGAATGGAGGCCCTAGCTCCTTTGCCTATAACGGGTTTCATTTTAATAAAATATGAAGCCATTGGAGGCTATCTCAATCGCTTCAATTAACTGCATTCTGTTTTGCATTATATTATTATGCATACAGGCTATTTAATTCAGTTTTGCTAACGATGACCATCATGCATACTTAGCCAGGAGTTGAAAATAAAAAGGTGTGAAGAATGGTTAATGGATACGGGCCTTTTTACGCGCCTTGCGGTTTTAAATACATTGAATTGTCTGTGAAGACAAATCATAGACTTTTTTTTTGTCCAGTGGATGATGTTATGTTTAGTTTTTTGTTAGTTCTAGTTAGCTTTTATTGTTCATATTTTTACAGAAATTTTAAGATACTTAATGGTATTAATTTTATGGACAACTTAATTAACTTCACAAATGTGTTGTTTTTTTGTATAATTAATCTGAAAAAAATGCATTTTCTTCTGATTTTCTTTTAATTTAGGATACGCTTAACTGATAAAGGTAACTTATATTTCGGTTTGTACAATAAGTTAAAACTAAAAAAAATACATTATGACCGTATAGGCAATTATTCATTAATTAGAATGTTTTATATAATATCACAACTTGACCTAATGAAATCATCATAATCGGTTTAAATTAATCTTACTTAATATTTATTAGGACAACGAATTTTTAATTTTATATCTAGCAATTATTTTTACTTTAAACACAGAAAACAGTAATTGGCGTGTAACAGGTTATTGAAGCTATAATGAATATTAAAAACTCTCGATAGATACACACGTTTTTATTCTATAATTGTGTTTATAAACTGAAGATAATTATGTGAGATACGCATCATGTATTTTTAATTAGTTAAACTATGTGCAAGCGCCATTGGTTTCGATTCCGTTTCTCATGAAGCTTCGTAGAACTCATACCTACATATTATTTTCTTAGAGGTAATATTGATTTGATGTAGGGTTGAACTATTATTGAATCAGTTTTAAAAATTTGAAGCTGCACCCGTCCGAGAGCTAAGCTAAGATTAAAACTATCTTTAAAACGTGGAAAACAGTTATAAACATAGTAATAGGTATGTACAAACTTCCGAAATAAACATTAGAAAAGTGACAGTTTATTATTGTATACCCAAAACAACTTTTTTTTAATAACGGTACTAAAAAGGAGTATTGCAATCTAAGTTTATATTACGTGTAACTAAAACTGGCCAAGCACTTCTAAAAAAATGAAAAAGCCATTTGAAAATTCTTCTTTACTTACTGGCCAGTATCATGCATTTTTTTCTATAGTGATAATGTGAACTATTTAGACAAAACTTTTTATAGCTCACCTGTAATGAATAAAGTTGTAAGTTGATATAACAAGCAAACTTGTAATGCAGTCGGTTGCAACACTACACAGACGCACGTTACATCGCGTGCGTGTTTCAGCACTAATACACGACAATCAACATACTTGTCTTACATAGATAGATGTCGATCGCTCTAGATAACATCGCCTGTGACTTTATTGTGGGCGGGTAGCGGAATGTGCGTGAGCGGGTTTCAAGATAAAATTTTAACAAATATAAAAAATGCGAAAGAGTTTGTTTCTTTGTTTGATTGTTTATAACGCTTCTACGGTAAAATGGATGAACAGATTTGCATGAAATTTAGTATGGAGATAAGAGGGGATCCTTTTTTTAGATGGGGAATCATCAAATGACTCCTACCGCCATGGATGGGGCGAGAGGGAGTGTCAGACTCTTGCTGACTAAATCCGATCCATGTTCCTTCCACAGCCCTTTTATTCTGAGGCGCGGTAACTCTTTCGAACATCCCCCAGCCCTAATTTTACTTAAATGACGTCAGTGTGCCTAAGAAAGAATTTTTCTAAATTCATACTCTTAAGGTTTGATATAGGTCATGAACGTTTGTATTACACTCTTGTCATTTTTCATAGCACACGCGGGCGAAACCGCGAGCGGAAAGCTAGTCTTTTAATAAACGAATGCCTTTTCCTTAAGGGATGATAAACGTGTCCCAGAGTATGTAACCATGTAGGGGATAGATAATGGGATCAGGTTATTCATAAATTAACAGTCACCACCAATCATCGAGGAAGCTTGGCGATCATGACAATATATCTAAAAAGCTGAAGAGTTATCTTAATAAATTAAAGCCTGTTTTTTGTGGAACCTTCGTTAGACAACGTTCAACTGATTACGAAAAGATAAGGCCACTAATTTATTGCAAGCACCATAGAGAAATAACCGTAAGTAGTTCCACAAAAGATAATGTCGCCAATATTAGCTACTGTCGTATTTTATTGAGAGATCATATCAATTTGAGCATTAAGTTGAGTTACAGTTAAGTTACGACTTGATTGTGTGCTAATTTAAAACACTATTGTTCTTGAATTAGATATTCATGTATCAGAATTTTATCGTAGTTATAATCTTTGAGGAGGGCACTTACTATGCTTAAGGTATGATTAAAAACCGGCCAAGTGCGTGTCGGGCCACGCGCAGTAGGGTTCCGTAGTAGGAGTTAGTTAGTCGACTATAACTCTGTAACCGGTTAAGCCTACTTAGCCGTGATAGTTTTCCTTGTAATTTCATTACATGTACTACGTCTGTGAATTTTTTCACATTTCTAGGTACAGCCATTCAAAAGTTAGAGGGGGGGGGGGGTAACTCGTATCGAACAAAAATTTGCACTGTAAAGCTAGATATTTCGCAAATGGCTCGCTTAACCAAAAAATGGTCTTCACATACTCATAATATTTTTGAAAGACCTATCTAACGATACCCCACACGGAGGGGTACGCGAGAAAAAAAATATTCATCCCCACTTTACGTGTTTGGGAGCTCCCCTAAAAAAAAATATTTTTCAAAATTTTATTTTACCACTTTCTCGGCGTGATCAATATACATATCCATACCAAATTTCAGCTTTCTAGTATCAATAACCTCGGAGCTATGCCGCGGACAGACAGACAGACGGACATGGCGAAACTATAAGGGTTCTTTGTCGGACCACGGAACCCTAAAAAGTCGTAACATTGTGGTCAAAAAAATTAGAACCGAATGAATCTTTAAGTGTACTTATTTATTAATTAGAAATAATCCTCAAAAGTAAATAATGAAGATATTTGGCATCTATTTTGTTGCAGTCAGATTTCATGATTTTCGGTCAAGGATTCTACCGTAAAAGCTTCTAATTGGCTATCACTTAATAACTCTAAATAATTCACATTACATATAACCGCTAATCGCTCCCGCTCCATTCAGCGCTAACCCTTGAATCGTAAACAATAAGCAATTACGATCGGTCCAGTGGTTCTGCCCAACCCTTCCGCCGCTAAACGTCTTGAGGATGGACCAATAAGTCAGCCACTTTATAGCCAGGTTGTTTGTACTGCTAGTACTCGCAGATACTGTGGGTTCCGTCTTTTGTTCTGACTACACCGATAACATGGGAAGTGTACCGTGAAAGTGTCTTCTACAATGTGTGTACAAGTTCCCAAGTTATTCATTCAAAAGATGAATAAGGTATTTTGTGTTTTTTTAGGCCATTCACTAACTTCGAAATGAAGTAGATTTCCTGGGTCCTTACCATGACGTGCCAAAGCTAGAATAGTTTCGTTGTGAAAAAAGAGAAAGTGCTATATGACATTAGTAATCCTGTCTCGCTCTCACACCTGAATAATGATTGCAAAAACACGTGGTGGTATGGCCCCTGTACTTTAAAGATTCTTTTGCAATATCAAAGTTTATAGTTACTGATTTGACACAAAACCAGGAAAAATCCAGGGAATTATTTCTTTAGAAGTATGACTTTACCTGCTAGTAATTATTTATGTATAAGGCGGTTCTTGTCTTTAATGTTTAGTGTAAACAAAACACATTTCAAACTTATGTACCAGAAAACTTCAACTTCATGTAAAAAATGCGAAACACAGCCATAAGAGTTATCTAATTGAAAATCTTTGCAAATACCGTATATAAGTATGTAAATGTTACATGAAAGTCTTTTATTTATAGTAACCACTTGCAGTTAATTGCAACAGGACAGGTGACAACATAGGTGTCGCAACCGTGTCGCTGTCGCACCCGACACTCGCTTGTTATAATATTACCGGCCCGGCCAGGGTTTGAGTACAAGTTAGAGTATGTGTCGATGTGAAAATAAATCTATATTTTTTAAATACTTACTAATTAAAATTTATTTCTTTTGTACTTAGGTACATATTCTATTGGGATGTATTTTACATACAGGTTGTTATTTTTAATGAGGTTCACTATCTTGTAAAATTAGGTTTTCGAAACTTTTATATAGGTACATATTTCTTTTATTTTTTAAATAATTATAGATTATTTTTAACGTAAATTTTACATGGCCTTTATTAGTTTTTCAGACTTATTTTACATCAAAGGGGTATTCAAGAATATAATCATTTCTCTGGGCTCTGAAGTTGTACCTTTATTATGTATGTAAGTTCATAATTCCCTTGACCTAGTATATTGGATATTCAAATAACATAATCGAAAGTAACCAACGTCTTCGCAATTATATTCGTAATATAAAAATAATTCAAAGTCATTACATATAATTAACATAAAACTAACAACTCTGTTGACTAATGTTTGTACATTACTAAGCAGACGGTACTGCCTTAGTACGGTTAGTTTGTTTGTTACGTTTTCAAGGTAAAACGGCTGAACCGATTTTGATGAACTTTGGTTCGGAGATAGTTGGGACCCTGAAGACATACAAGCTACTTTTTATCTTAGCGCGTGAAGTAGTTCCCTAAGGACGCGGGTGAAACTGAGGGTAATGAAATGATTTTCTGTCGTTCACGTCGAATAGACCAGTGCCAATAATTTTTGAAAACATAAAAAATAATAGTAGGATGAAACCCATTGGAAAAGGATTTTGCGAAATTCTATCCCTAAGGGGATGAAAAAGGATGGCAGAGTTTGTATGAAACTCTGTCATTTTTAGGGTTCCGTAGTCCGACAAGGAACCCTTATAGTTTCGCCATGTCCGTCTGTCTGTCTGTCTGTCTGTCCGCGGCATAGCTCCGAGGTTCTTGATACTAGAAAGCTGAAATTTGGTATAGATATGTATATTGATCACGCCGAGAAAGTGGTAAAATTAAATTTTGAAAAATATTTTTTTTTAGGGTTGCTCCCAAACACGTAAAGTGGGGATGAATATTTTTTTTCTCGCGTACCCCTCCGTGTGGGGTATCGTTAGATAGGTCTTTCAAAAATATTATGGGTGTGTGAAGACTATTTTTTGGTTAAGCGAGTCATTTGCGAAATATCTAGCTTTTTAGTGCAAATTTTTGTTCGATACGAGTTACCCCCCCCTCTAACTTTTGAATGGCTGTACCTAGAAATGTGAAAAAAATCACAGACGTAGTACATGTAATGAACTTACAAGGAAAACTATCACGGCTAAGTAGGCTTAACCGGTTACAGAGTTATAGTCGACTAACTAACTCCTACTACGGAACCCTACTGCGCGTGGCCCGACACGCACTTGGCCGGTTTTTTTTAATTTAAATTCGTATAGACCACGCCGGCGAAGCCGCTTGCGGAAAGCTAGTTTTTCATAAATTCAATTGGTACAGAATATAATATCAATTCTGCCTACCTCCCTAACACTTACTAGCGCAATACACCCGGATGTTGTCGTGCGCGTCACTTCCGCGTGTCACGCCCACTGCGCACTCACCTACATTCGCATCTGTCGCTGATTTACAACCTTATTGCTTTGTTGTGACCGGTGCCGGGCACAAGCGGAGGCGAGAGCGATTTCAGAAATACATAATTAAGCTTTTAGCAGAGAGTGGGAGACCATGAATAATATTATGCATTTTTCTTTAAATTCACTCAATAGTTTCCCATATTTCTTTTTTTCTTTAACTAGATTTTAATTAGGAAATATAGACCAAACATAAAATGTCGTTTCATAAATTACAGACTTGCTTATAGCTCTTCTAAACACAGCATCAAATATTACAGGATTTACAGGTTAAGAAACGCTAGTTGCGAACTGATTTATCCGCTTAAATTACCGATATCAAAATAGCAGTTTTTGGACAAAATCGCCTTCTCTTTTCACTTAAACCACTCGCTACAAAAACAAAAAGCTCTTTTGTACCTTATTACATGAGTGTTAAAGTCAATATTATTTTGTTTGTATATATGTAACCGCAAAGCAAGTTTTGAGTATGCTAATCAGTTTTTAAACTCGTGCGCAGTGTCGAAACACAACAAACATTTGGTTATGCTAATTTAATCAGGATTATGTGTAACTATGAATATTTCGTGTCCTGTATTATTGATAAAAAGTCTACTTTATATATTCAACACTTAAAAAATTAAATCAATATTTACACAAAGTAATCTATGAATTTTGTCAACGTTTTTAATGCCAGGCCATGTTTAGATAAATGGTTTGCCAATTACGAATTGTAACTAAATAAAATAAGTAAGTACTTAAGTCATCATCATCTGCCTAGCCTGCCTTTTCCCAACTATGTTGGGGTCGGCTTCCAGTCTTAACCGGATGCAGCTGAGTACCAGTGTTTTACATGAAGCGACTGCCTATCTGACCTCCACAACCAAGTTACTGGGTAACACGTACGATACTCCTTGTTAAGACTTGTTGTCAGACTTTCTGGCTTCTGACTACGCGTAACGACTGTCAAAGATCTACTAATGACAACCAAGATACGAGAGGCACGGAGGAGTCTCGTAATGACATAGATGGTCACCCATCCACCGACCGCCCGTGCCAAGCGCAGCTTAACCTTTGATCAAAATAAGTACTTCAGTATCCTGTTATTTAAGGCATTTTTTAAAACCATACTCTTTTCTAACCACTTCAGAAACTATAATTCACACAATGAAGTGATTAAATACCTTTTTTTAATATAAATAAGTGTGGTTACATAACACGCTAGAGGGATGCCATTCCTAGGCCTCAGCAGGGAACACTCCTGCTACATTCCTGCAGCGTTAATTGTCACAGATACATTATTCATGGCGCACTCTCAGTATGGCCGCTATGGGTTCCGGAAAACCATAGCTCTGGATACGTCTAGGTTTTTAAGATGCCTAGGATAGCCACGTATCCGGGCTAGATATCCTATTTCCTTTATTAAGAGACTAGAATGCTTAGAGCGGTTATAATACCAATTGCTCTTTCCTGGCCGTTGAATTACAATTGATTACTTAATGGCTGCTAATGTTATGATTAAATTAAAATGAAGGCAGGTGACTTCTTTATATATTTTTTATTTTTAAATTGCAGTAATTAGTTTTGGAAGTAATTGTTGATATAATTGTACTCATTACTTGATCAGACTCAAGTGGGTAAGATTATTATAAAGCTTACATAATTCTGCCTTTGTAATTACAATACATGCCTTCAAAACATAACTCGCAACATACTATTTAAATTATCTGGAAAAATTAAACGTAACGTAAATTAAAAATCAAAACCACAATCAATTTGTTTCAACCCACCCAGTACCCACTTTAAACAACCGGCCAACAGTTAATTTAAAACTCCAAGCTCTAAGATGTACACACATATAACTCACCAGCTGGAATGCCAACACTTCTCTATCACCTCAAAGTGTCAATTTAAATAGCGCATCATTGTTTTTACTCTCCATAGACAATCACAGAGACTTCCGCGTGGCTGCGCGCGCGCCGGCATTTTAATGAGTTTTTTCAACGTCAAATTGCATTGAGATGGTTTGTTGACGTGTTATGCATCGGTTTGATGTGGAGATTGATGGCATGTCATTGTTCTATTGTAAAGATGTTGCTTTGTTTACGCAGATGATAAACAAACCGGTAAATAAACCGGTGACACTTGCATATTTTGCATTATAATCGATTTAGAATTTTATTGAGAAAATGGGTATATTGTTCTTTGCCTCGCAGTTAAATGTTATACATATTTATATACATAGTATTTCACATTTTTTTTAATAGAAATGTCAGGGAAGGCGTTCTTACGCTTAAATCCCATTTAGAATAACAGACGTCACCATCTTTAAACAAAGAACGTGTAAGAAATAAACTCCAATTTTCCGGGTAACTTTTTTTATGAAAGCTTTTACCCAACTGCTTTATCGTTTAATATTTTTAAAAGTATTGCGTTAATATAAGCGATGTTGCAGTAAAAACCTTTACGCAGCTAACAATTTTCTACTAAGTATAAGTATTACTAAGCAAGGAGAATTATATACAACAAGGCTCTGTTTATCAAGGCTGTAGTTCACACAAACAAACTCTAGCACACTCATAATTTTTCAAAGAGCTACAACTAATCAGAATACAAGCCGTTTGGTTTACATCTTATACTTTAACTCGTCAACAATGTCGCTGGATGGTTTAACGTTTTGAACAACATCGTGTTAGTGCATAACATTAAACTAGGAAACTGACTAATATGCATATTGGTACAAATGTTATCTTTTGTTTCAAACAGTTTCAAAGAATCATTTGTTTCAAAGAGGGTTTTGCAATTTGATGCTTAAAAAAACATTGATCTCTTTTGCCCTATTTCTACACCTATTTAAATATTAATATATAGATGCTGAATAATAAGTAAAAGTGATTTAAATAAGAGGTTAAGGTGCTCTAGCCGATCTCAGACTGAAGATCAATGAGCATAAGATCTTCAGATATCGGGAAACTCGGTTGACAGATGAATGTCTGTGATAAGCGTTACAGATATTATAGTTTTTACAGCTTGGGAACTGGTTCTTACATAAGGATATAGTTATATTTTGCTTACTAGTTTGGTTTAAATAGTCTTGTATTATGTATTAACGTGAATTTACTACTTAATTTATAAAGGTTTTCAATCTTTGCTATTCAGTTATAGGTAGTCCTCAAAGCATCTAAGTTATTGTAAGTCCCAAAGTAACCCTGTTGTTGTTTTGTTGGAATTGTCTTTTTAAAATCAAGTACAAAATATGAGACCTTATTCCACATACTTTATTAGATTCGTCCATTTACAAATTTCGTGATGCTATGTAGAATACTGACGGCGCGACCTAGAGCGACCTCATTGTCATTCCTTAGCGCGTTTCTCTGCACAACGTTCTGCTCTAATAAGTATCAGTAACACGTACTAAACAGTATTTAATTAAAAGTATAAAGTTAAGTACCGTGTCGAGTAGTTGCCGTGAAACTTTTACAAGTTGAGTCTTGATTCTGGCGAAAACAGTGATGCTCATTATGCCAATCATTTTCTAAATATTAACGGCACGATTGGCGGGCAATTGGCCGCTGCGCTGCGTGTCGTGGGTTCAATTCCCGCTTGGAATAACTAAAATTATTCCATGTCTGGGTGTTTGTGCATGTGTAATATAAGTTTGTAAACGCACGCTAGACAGAGGAGAGATTCCAACTTAAAAAAAAAACGAGTCAGCTTCTTTTATTTTTTGTTTTATCCGAATGAACCTGTTAGCAGTTACATGGAGCTCTTAAATATAGAACATATTTAACACCCAGAGAATACGGAATTGATATCACAATTGGCTTGCAAGACCCACTGAAAAGACAGCTATAAAACCAAATAAAAATTTATTATATACACATTAATCCTACTTTGTTAAACTGGCATATGACTGCATGGACTTGGCCACATGGTGTGTGCATACCACTTACAAGAGAACAATGTAAACTTATCGAAGCAGGAACCGTTGTGTTTACTCGCACTCTGTTTAGAAGCGAGGCTCTAAGGTTATCATAGTTACCACATTTATCTAATTTAATACCAGTCTAGCAGTGTCATGACCATGTTGGGCTTTCGCTGTAAATTTATGTTAAAACAAGAGTTTGTTTGTTCGGCAATAAACCGTAATAGCGCAATGGGTATGGCGCGGAATGGCATGAGAGCCGTGGGTTCGAAACCCACTTTGTTGCGTGAAACAAGTACCTATATTGCTATAGGTACATATAATAAAATTGTAACAGATCGATGTCTGTACACCATAGATATCGAAGGAAAACTAATATGGAGGGGAGGGGGGATTTATTAGAGCATCAGAAGTAAAAAAAACTAGATTAATAATGATGAAAACAGTACATAGGTTCCAAAGAAAAATATGATCAAAAAAGCTGGAATAAGTTCACACTGTAAAGTAAATGCTATTTCAGAAATAAATAATTTGAAAGATTTTCATCTCCAAATCAGCGTGATACTTCATTTTACATAAGCTTCCAAAATACCAATCTGACATATTAATCTTAAATATTAACATATTTACTACATATTTGACGCCATATACATGTATAACATACTTTGACCTTATAATAAGCCTATAAATATGTATTTAACTATATTACGGACGGCAATGAATCTTGCGCAGCTTCGGGCAAAGTTTACGACTTGAAATAGTTATGCTAAAATACTTTTTGTTATACAAACCACGGCTGGAATGTGTACGTGTGACTGAATAAATATGGGATGCGTCATATCTAGCACTATTGATATTTGTAAATAAATTATTCGTATTAGTAGCTTCTTTTAAATAAAGTATTAATTTATCAAACTATTCTTTTAAAATAACCACTCTCTATCCACTAGGAATATTTTCTAGCTTACGATTTAACATAAACTTAGCGCTTTTGTAGTGACGTGCGTTCAAACTAACAGACAGACAAACATTGCTAAAAATTATTTCAATGTATTCTAATAGTTTTCTATAGTCACTTGCAATATTTTTTTTCTCAAAATTCCGAAATGTACAGACACAAAATTTAAAATTTTATTATATGTGTAGATATAGACTACGACATATACAAACAAATTAAGAATACCATAAAATTAAGAGATGGCCATAAATTAGCTTAATATCTCTATTGGTCACGCGACATTAGGGCTATTTCAGATACAACACAATAAAATGGCCGCTCGTGGTGTGAGCCCAAACAAATAAAATGCTTCAAATGTACAATTTACAACTTAATCGGTTTTACGATTCGTATCAGTTACGGGGTTTGTGTTTAAATTAATATTAAATTGATTGCTTAACTTGGCGTTTTAAAAGGTACTATACTCAAGGTATCTATTTTTATTGGCATCTTAATGTTATAATCGTATCTTGTTTCCATGGTATAAATATTTGAGCGTTCATGCCATAGAAAAGGCAATAGTTTTCAGGAATCTTGACTTACGATATGTGAAAAGTTACGTATAAAGTTTTGCCTACAAAGTTCAGGCAAACAATTTCCTTGTTATGTATATATCTTCACCACTGACTACTTGCAACAAAACGAGGAACATGTTTAAATAAAACAATCGTGCTTCCAATATTTTTTTCATTACATCCAGCAAGAAAAGGCACGCAAAACAGAGAGAGATTTTGCAAAATGCACAGCATTTTTAAAACTACTACGCGTCTCTTTGCCTCGCAATTAGATAGGTCTGCAAGGGTCGGAGAGATTTTGAAGAGTCAGCCAGACTCGGCACGAGCACCTCATATTAATGTGAAGTGGGTATAGTCCATTGAAAAGTTACATTTGGGGTTGCGTTTTTTAGAGGACGCAATTTTATTTTTTTGATGTGTAGGGGGGGTCAGTGTAAAGCTAAAACCAAGTTTGTGGGGTCGCCACCCTTGTCCCCCGGCCGCCATCTTGAAAATAGGGGTTGAAAAGGTTTTCACAATATATCTCCTAAACTGTTTATCCGATTTAAAAAAAATCTTGACATTTTTGTTGCAAATTAAATTCTCTACAATTTTGATCCGCAACTTTTTGTCATAGAACTATAAATAAAAAAGTTATAAGCGAAAATGTTCAGAATTCCAGAAAAAAAAATATATTTTTCGATATAACTTTTTTTTAACATTTTACGAAAAAATTATATCAGACCATTTTTATAGATCGTTTTTTGAGGAACAACTTTTATTAACAACATTTTTTCATTAAGTCAATAGCTAAGGTTTTACAGCGCTCCGAAGTAATAGGCCAGTGTTTTTAGCCTCTTAAAACGATAAAAAGTGAATAAAATAATAGTAGGATGAAACCCATTGGAAAAGGAGGAGAATATAATAAAAATGATAGGAAAAATAAATTACGGGCGATCTGAGGTCGGGAAGTGGGGGGAGAGGGGGGTTAAAGTTAAAAAAATGGTTTATCTCAATTTCCGGCAAAACTACAAGTCCTATGAAAGAAAGTTAAATGGCAAAATTGTAGGTAATAAAAAGACCTACAACTTTTGTATTGACACTTTTTCACATAACCTCAAAATTTATGTGAAAAATTCAAAAAACCAAGTTTTTGGAGTTTAATTTTTATCTTTTACAATAATAATTTTTTTTCCACGAAATTTGGTGAAAACTTGCCTTTGTATGTCCCAAACACACTGTAATTTATTTTATTTAAAATAATTATTTTTTAACCTTATTTTGACTTAATATCAAAAAAACACCCTAATTTTCAATCGAAAATTCTCGCGTCAAAATATCACTTTTTTTAAAAAAGTCGGTGGTCTTTTTGTTTGTTGAAATCTCTACTTTCTGATGGTATAAAAAAATATTTACATTTCTATGGTAAATGTTCTCAGAAAATATAAAGAAACACTACGAAATGACAGGTAGTAAGGCCTGAAGGTTCTGAACATTTTCGCTTATAACTTTTTTATTTATAGTTCTACAACAAAAAGTTTCTGGACCAAAGTTGTAGAGAATTTAATTTGCAACAAAAAATGCTAACAATTTTTTTTATTAAATTAATAGTTTAAGAGATATATCGTAAAAACCATTTCAACCCCTATTTTCAAGATGGCGGCCGGGGGACAAGGGTGGCGACCCCACAAACTTGGTTTTAGCTTTACACTGACCCCCCCTACACATCAAAAAAATAAAATTGCGTCCTCTAAAAAACGCAAGGTTAGGCCTAAAAAATGTAACATTTCAATGGACTAGTACTACTCCCCGGCACAATGTACTGACGCGGTGATTATGAGCCGGTGTTGCCAGGGCTGGCTGAGTGGAACTTTACCATGGGCAATTTAAAAATAAAATAAAAAAAGGTTGCTGCGTAGTTGTCATTTACGCATGAGGTTTTAGTGATGTAAAACTTTTTGGAAGAAAAAGTACTAATTAAAATAGTCTATTTGTAATAAAAGATTTTTGATTGATTGTATTGTCTTTATCATTAGATATACTTGTCACTAGGTTTACTTACGCAATAGATACCTATTCTGCCTAAAACCTTTTGCTCAAATGTAGGTCCTTTTAAGGTACCTACTCTTGCATATCAAACCCTTCGGCTTATTCATACGTTATGTTATACAGCTAGTTAAACAACAAGCGCGAAATGTATACTGATTCAATAATTTGTTTCTATTAAGTTTGTAACGATTACTATAACTAGTTCGAGACAGCCCTAATCTCCTCAGAGTTGGGATGAGATTTAACGGTTTTTGTACATAGGAATGTGGCCCAGATATTAATGACTCAAATATTTTATAATTACTACACAGCTAATGTCTGTTATGATCGGTTTTTGTATAGGTAGATACTATTAAATTTTATTCTTTTTTACATATATTCATTATGATTCCGAAATTTATTTTTATTGCCTGACTCTTTTGATGCAGACAGGAATGGAGCTTGGTGAATGTTTGTGTTGCGTTAAAACTTTTTTAAAAACATGCATGTTTGGCGTAGTGGCTGAGCAATTGGCTGCTGCGCTGCATGTCTAAGTTTCGATTCCCGCACGGGACAACTAAAATTGAGGTCTGTGCATGTGAAAATAATGTTTATAAACGCACCTACGATACAGAAGTAATTCATAGTACGGGGTAACGTCTTGTTCAAAAGCAAACTTCTTTTGTACATAACTTGAAATATTGTTTTACTTTTCAAAATGATCCTATCACCAAATAAATTCAAATGAAATGAAATTATTTATTTTGCAAATTTCACTTTTACATGTCATTAAAACAAATAACAGCAAGCAAATAAGCTAACAACTTTAAGTTCATGTTAACCGCATGTATAAAGTTACTTTACCATAAAATAACTCACCTTATCACCAGACACCCATTTTCGTTTCAACAATTACCCTATCAAAGTGTCCAAAACCGTTAATAAAGCCCCGACCACACGCGAGCACATAACCACACATAACGACACACGGTAACGGTGCATTACTGCATAACCACTAGTAACGTATAGACACACATGGCTAGTGGTAGGCGCCACGGGCCGTGGGCGGACGGCATTGTTTCAAAGATTTATAGCAACACCAATGTGGAAAGCTTCGAGTTTTAGAGCTATTTAAATAAGGTTTTTGTTGACATAAACCGCTTTGCGATTTTAATGGGCGCGAAACGGGTTTTCGTACGTGAGCTAGATTTGAAAGTGTCCATTCATAAGCTAATTAGGTGTCGTTGTTTTTCGATCACTAGTAAACCGCTATTATAATATTTTATAGACGAACTGGTCGACGACTTTTAGAAATGGCATTCATATATTTTTATCCAGTTGTGTCTGCATAGAGATGTCTTAAAGCTCGGACCACCTTAAACTAATTTTATATCCACAAAAAAGCCTCCAGTCACAGTTAATTGAACCATTGTTGTTACACACATAACTGAACGGATATTACGAGTGACCGCTACTGGTAACGTATTTACTTTACATTCTCTACGCTAATGTAAAGCTGGGTCTACATTGAAAGCTGTCGGTTAAAAAAAACATTTCTAATTTTGAACTTGGCCATAACAAAATTATAAATTAAGATGACATTTCCAATTTTTTCTCATAAATTTAAATGTCAATTAAATATTCGTAACAGAATGACAGTAGCAAATTATTATCAAACTTTCTTGACCTCAACAGCCTGTTTAAGATATCACATAAAAGTCGCACAGCGGTAGATTAAAAACATACACGTTTTCCTTATCAGGGACACAGTCACGAGCATTGCATCAGTTTTAAATTAAAATGCGTGATGCGTACACCATGCTTGCGTTACTTGTGTGCGCACCTTAACATGCATTTTTAAAACAATACAAATAAAACATTAAAGTCTACTGGTTAAAAATAATGAACTTAAATTGCCTAACAGTTAAACAAAAACTATTGAAAATGTTAAATATAATATTTATATTCAATTACATGGTCACCGGACGCTGCGTTGCATGCTACGTTGAATTAAACAGTGCGCCTAGCATATCTTCTTATGCGGCGAAATAGTGAACTACAATGAAATGTATTGAATTTTTCTTCTTTTATAATTTTTGTTTTTTTGCGGCCAGCGCCTTTTTTATATATGTCATTACATTGAAACTTGGCTTCTTTTTTTTAGAGAATCTAATTTGTAGTTTGGAATGATATAGTGTATATAATGATGTCGGTTAAGTAAATATAGTGGTGTAATATGGTATGAATGAGTCGATAGGCGAGGTCAGGCGGCGAGCCGAGGTCAGCGTGTTTTTTGTTAAGGCGAGGCATCCCTGAAAACCGTAGTTTTGTTTTGCGTTTTATTCGTTGATAACATGGATTTAAATTTTGAAAAAAATATATAAAACAGTTCATACTTTGATCTAGGTGATTCGGCCGTTCGATACACGATTACGTGTATTTGGCTGCATCCAATTTAATCGCAAAGACAAGTCTAAATGGTGTTCTCAAACCCATTTCATTTGAGTAATATTAGGCTTTGAACAATAAAACTTATACCATAATAAAGGTCGTAAAAAATGTGACAAAAAACGGCCACCATAATTTGAAATATGAAAATACCTATACCACTAATTCCAAAATCAAGTGTTTTCATCTTCTAACGCGCTCGCGCCGTGTGATTTAGTCCCGAGCGGAACGCGTTGGAGGTCGGACGTATGCCAATTTTTGCGAAACCGCCCCACCCCGCTAAGTTTTGTTACTCAACTGGCTGAGTCGAAAATAATTTGTAAAAATAAAACCTTTATAGAATTTAGTTGTATATAATTATTGTTAGTTATTTATTAGGTTGGTCTAGTAGTAATAGTAATTAAGTTAAGAAAATGGGCAAAACTAAAAATAAAAATAGGTTGTAATTGTTAGCTCTACGAATGCTGAATAAACAAAAAAGGTATGGATGCTTTGACAATATGTATTATTATAATATATCTACATTATATTATGTTTCAATTTACTAAGTAGGTACCATACGAAATAGATTTACAAAATCTATACTAATATAATAAAACTGAAGAGTTTGTTACTTTGTTTGAACGCGCTAATCTCAGGAACTACTTGTACGATATGAGAAATTATTTCAGTATTAGATAGCCCATTTATTGAGAAAGGCTATTTATTGGTTATATATTATCATAACGCTAAAACCAATAGGAGCGGAGCACCACTATTCCACGCGGACGAAGTCGCGGGCAGAAGCTAGTATGTGTATAAAACAGTTGAATTTACCACCCTATGGTAATAATGTAAATAAAGAAGTCACGCGCGCTAAAAGCTATAATGGTTTATTTTTCGCGCGGAATAAATTTACCAATCCCAACAACTGTATGAAACAGACTATTTTGAACCTTATGCGCCTATGAGTAAAGCCCAGACATGCGCAAATGTTAAAATGGTTTATTATTCTCAAAAATTACAAATATTACAGCCGGGTCGCCGCTATGTTAGTCCGGGTGTTTTTTTTTTGTTTATTAGCCTGGATAGATTTAGTTTATAATATATGTTATTTGCCTATACTTCATGTAAAATAAGATTAGAAAAACTTGCAAATTCTTTTTGCAGCTTATTTAAACCGATTTTAAGTTCTATTCCGTTCTGATAAGGATGCAAAATAATGTTTACAATAACAAATATATTCTGCATTCTGTTTTTGTCATGTCACCTTAGCTATAGAGCTCAATATCGTTTGAACAAACGGTAAATAGGGTGCATTTAAATGTTTAATCTCTTAGTAATTGGAGTATAGTCACAGATTACTAAATTGTTACTACGTAACAGATACATCTCTTCAATACAAAATCGAAAAAACCTACGCTATAATCTTAATAATAATACCTGCTGTTCGCAGCGAGCAAAAATGTACCATAAGCACGTAACAAAGAGTTGAGATTGCTTTGCCGTATGCTGCAAGCACGTATTCGAACGAATGCGCTAGGGTTGTACTACGAGTAGTAAGATGATTTTGGCAAAAACGAATATTGCAAAAAAAGAACTTTTTTTGTTGTGGATCAAATATGTTTCAGGTTTATAAAATGATGGATAAATTTTTTCCTGTCTTTAAATTCACGGTTATTAAATTTAATCGTTGAAAATATCCTGAATCTCGTAAATAATTTTTCATTTGTTAGTCGTAGACAATTTTTCATTAGCTTTTTGACTTTGACACCCATCCACAACAAAATAATAACGTGGTTTCGGCATTTCGATGAGTAAGCGCAGGAAACGAGCCATGCATGAGCTCGGCCGGTGTGCGGCAGCCCTCTGTCGGTTGCATCAGTATATACTATTAGCAGGGTTGGGCAGTATTTGAATTACTTGTAATTAAAATACTTAATTGAAATACAAATACGTATTTAGTATTTGTATTTAAATTACTTCCTTAAAATGTAATTTGTAATTCGTATTTCAAATAATTGACGCCGAGGCATTTTTTGATTTGTATTTCAAATACTTGAGGCTTCAAAATACATTTTTACATTAAAATACATTTAGCAGTTTTCTTTAGCAGGTTTTATTGGCTCTCCAACGAAAGGCTGTTTGTCATTTAAAAATCTAGTGTTCATGAAAAGAAACTCTGGTCTACTGATTAATTAATCTTGTTTTCCTCTGCTTTTCAGCCCGTGCTGGTATAGATTTACTTATTTTGTAATTTGTATTTCGTGTTTCAATTAAAAACAGCTAAAAAACTGTATTTCGTATTTTAATTACCTGCGATACAGTATTTTGAAATTTGTATTTCAATCAAAGCAAAACATGTATTTTGCCCAGCCCTGACTATGCGAAGGGGTAGGTATATAACCCGTGGTCTTGAGCGAGCGACGAACGCCTGCTAAAGTTCGTGACCTCTTGAGCGACGCGCTAGCGCTCGCGTTTCCCGCGCATCGTATTTTTAGACGTCGTTTCGTATGCCTTGCGGGGGCTGAGGTAAGCGTTGAAGGCCTACAGGCTCGGGCGCAGCCGGCCTTAATGATGCTACATGGCTAGTGGCTACTGTTACAAAAAGATACTAATTTAAAAGGAGGTTAGTAAGGTTGAATAATTTAACATTCCTTCCTTCGGCATGTTATGGTTGTATAATTATAATATTACCGAATGTAAATTATATTGCATTATTTATAAAAATAGTGTCTAACATTTTTTCCGTTTAAGCTAATTCTATGTAGGCAAATATACTAAATTAAATCCATGTATATTTTATAATACAATAAAAAAACGTATAGAGGGACAGTCCAATCGAGTAAAAAATATTATAGATATTATAGAAAGAAAACTATATAGGTACAACATATACAATTTTAAGTTCACATGACCAATGAATATGTTATACCATTTTCATTACTATTGTTAGGTTTATAGAAAAAAACCGGCCAAGCGTGAGTCGGACTCGCGCACCGAGGGTTCCAACCATTGCAAAGAAAAAATACGCAATAAAGTCGCAATTATCTTGTTTTTTTCCGACCGCATAATTAAGTTTGTTTGTAGAGGAAAATTGCTGATTACTTAAAAACTACCTGCTAGATCTCGTTCAAACCAATTTTCAATGGAAGTTTGTATGGTAATCTATATCATATATTTTTTTTAGTTTTATCATTCTCTTACTTAAGAAGTTACAGGGGGGGGGGACACACATTTTACCACTTTGGAAGTGCCTCTCGCGCAAACTATCCAGTTTAGAAAAAAATGATATTAGAAACCTCAATATCATTTTTGAAGACCTATCCATAGATAACCCACACGTATGGGTTTGATGAAAAAAAAAATTTGAGTCTCAGTTCTAAGTATGGGGACCCCCAAAATTTATTGCTTTTTTTTCTATTTTAGTGTCAAAATCTTAAAGCGGTTCACAAAATACATCTACTTACCAAATTTATACAGTTTAGTTCTTATAGTTTCGGAAAAAAATGGCTGTGACATACGGACGGACAGACAGACAGACAGACATGACGAATCTATAAGGGTTCCGTTTTTGCCATTTGGCTACGGAACCCTAAAAACGATCAATAGAGTCTATAGCCCTTATAAATATATCCCCTACAATCACGTGAAGCCTAGGCAGGGCTTCATAAAGCTGATCGCCATTGTCTGATCGCTCGATAGCCCGAGGTCGCGGGTTAATTGCCCGCGCGGCTATCGCTCTGATCTCAGGCTATGGGAACAAGGGGTTATGAGCGATTGTTGTGGACTCAGAATGTGAATAATGTGTGATTTAATGGCTGAATAATGTCAGAAGAGAACTCATGTTGTTTTAATGTTAAACTTACTTTTGTATCGTGTCAATTGATGACTGTTTTTGTGAGACATCATACTCAGTTTCGTCTAGTTTTGCATCTATGCATATGTAGGTATGTAGGTACGTGAATATTACCTTAAAAGCTAAAGTAAACGAGAATGTTGTGATTTGACATTTTGGAACGGTCAAATAATTTCAACAAATTAAAATTCTAGTAGAATATAATTATTCTAACATCTATAAATAAAATTGTAATAAATTGTAATTGTCTGTACAATTTGTACAACATATTATAGATATTGAAGGAAAACAAATATAATATAGGTACCTACTTGGGTATTTATTAAACAACAGAAACCAAAACTTTTTTTTTAGAATTTTTGTCTGTATGCACGATTGTAAATACATCACTCTAGCAAAAACTACTGAATGGATTTGGATTAAATTTGGTACACAAATAGTTTATAACCAGGATTAACATTTAGGATACTTTTTATCCCGGTATATAAGACCACGCTGACATAAGCCAGTTTGCAAAAAAAAAGATCACTGAGATTCAATTTCTATCTATCGATTTTGTATTCTTTTGTTTTTATTTGGCTCAATTCAATTCAATTCAATTCAAATCATTTATTTCAATTAGGCCTAATTACAAGCACTTTTGAAAGTCAAAAAAGAAAGAATATAGTTGCCCATTCCAAAAAGTAGTTTCCTATGGAGAAGAACGGGCAAGAAACTCCATGGTTACTCTTTTTAAATAAGTTTTAACAATTTTCATGTATACATAAAATAATAACATGCGAAGATCATGTAGAATCAAAATTCAAAAATAAATAAATAAAAAATGGTAAGGTAGGAAGTCTATTTGGTAGCTTCATGGTATTCACATTTACATTTTTTTATTGTTGTGTCGAAGATAAATGCAATTTATATAGTAAAAAGAAATATAGTAATAAGAAATATTTATATTACATAATTATGATTTTAAAGTTTGCAATCAGTTTGATATTGTCAAGGTTGTCCTATGGAGCAGGACCAGCATGTTTCCAAGCATGTTTATCCTGAATGTAATCTTCTAGTTTATAATATGCTTGCTTACAGAGCGTGGCTTTTATATAAGTTTTAAATTTTTTCTCATTTAGCTCTAAAATGTTTTCTGGTATTTTATTATAACATTTAACACAGTATCCCATGAAAGATGTATGTACCTTAGATAATCTGAACTGTGGTAGAGCTAGTTTGTTCTTATTCCTAGTATTGTAATCATGTCTATCACATATTTTATCAAACAAATGAAGATTTTTTCTAACATACATAATATTTTCATAGATGAATTGGCAAGGTACCGTCATAATATTAATATTTTTAAACAGTTCCCTAAGAGATTCGCGACAACGTAAATTATATATGGCTCTGACAGCTCTTTTTTAGGGTTCCGTAGTCCGACAAGGAACCCTTATAGTTTCGCTCTGTCCGTCTGTCTGTCTGTCTGTCTGTCTGTCTGTCTGTCTGTCCGCGGCATAGCTCCGTGGTTTTTGTTATTAGAAAGCTGAAATTTGGTATGAATATGTATATTGATCACGCCGAGAAAGTGGTAAAATAAAATTTTGAAAAATATTTTTTTTTAGGGTAGCTCCCAAACATGTAAAGTAGGGATGAATATTTTTTTTCTCGCGTACCCCTTCGTGTGGGGTATCGTTAGATAGGTCTTTCAAAAATATTATGGGTGTGTGAAGATCATTTTTCAGTTAAGCGAGCCATTTGCGAAATATCTAGATTTTAAGTGAAATTTTTTGTTCGATACGAGTTACCCCCCCTCTAACTTTTGAATGGCTGTACCTAGAAATGTGAAAAAAATCACAGACGTGGTACATGTAATGAAATTACAAGGAAAACTATCACGGCTAAGTAGGCTTAACCGGTTACAGAGTTATAGGTGACTAACTAACTCCTACTACGGAACCCTACTGCGCGTGGCCCGACACGCACTTGGCCGGTTTTTGTAGAATAAATATGGATTCAATGTCAGCAGCTCGTCCCCACAGCAAAATGCCATAAGACATAATGCTGTGGAAGTAACTAAAATAAACAAGTCTTGCTGTATCCACATCCGTTAGCTGCCTGATTTTTCTTACAGCATAAGCGGCTGAGCTTAGACGACCCGCTAAAGATGTTATGTGGGGTCCCCATTGCAATGTATCGTCTAGAGTGATTCCAAGGAAAACTGTCTGATTAACAAATTCTAGTTTTTCACCATTTAGCATAATGTCACATTCGCTACTTTTTACATTTGGTAAAGAAAATCGCTATACCAATGTGTAAAGTCAGACACCACAAACATAAACCGAGCGTAGAATAAACACCCATGCCACTTCGAGTACAATTTATAAGGATGTGCAAAACGTTATCTGCACTTACATAAAACTTATCTTGACACGCCTTTCTTTTTAGTGCGACCCTTTTACAAGGCACAGCCTCCGAGGTGCACATTACTGCAATAAAAGCCTACATACCACTCACTATAACTATCATTGTACTAAAGCACGCATTACTTACATACACGGACAAAGAAAGTCTAAAACAAAAGTCGGTAACATACGACTTCAAAATAAAAGCCCGCTTTGTTTTAGTTTTAATTAATTGCCGTACAATGTTGATCGCAGCGGGTTTCAAATGATTGGAGAAACAAATGATTTGTTCAATGGCGGAGTTTTGTAAGTGGGGTCTTGTGAATGGTGGGCGAATTAAATGGAAGTGAAATCTAATACTTCATATTCTTCCTTCTCCATGTGTATTGTTAACTAGCTCAACTAATAATGAAAGAATTTCTCAGTCAATTAATCTTTTTTAATTTTTAATCTTTTTTTCTTGCGGCAACACCTGCATCCTGAGTGCTAAACTATGCTATACCCTTCTCTAGGTTTCACTCTTTCTGCATGTCAAATTTCATCTCTATCAGTTCAGCCGTTGTCCCGTAACAGACAGAAACAGTACGCATGCAGTTGGCATTAGACGATAAATGTTTTCGGACATAACTTAAGAAATGTTAAGTAGAGATATACATATTGTACACACATATTTGGACAGATAATGTGTTTAAAGTTCATGTACCGAATAAAAGGCGAGCCTATAGTCCCAATATCATTTAGCCTAAGCCGAGAGTCGAACTCTGGACCCACTCATGGTTGCATTTACTTCACACCAAGACATTCATGGCATTAACATTATAAATCCGAAAGTAACTCTGCCTGAATGTCTTATAAGCTTTCACGGCAAAACAGCTGAACCGATTTAGATGAAATTTTGTATGGACATAGAAAACTGAGTTACCCAGATGCGTCACGTAGTTCCCTTAGAATGCGGGAAATAACTTGTATATGCATACAATTAAAAAAAAACGATTCTCCTAAAAACGTGTAAGTGCTTGTGTCTAGGCAACAAGAAGGTTAGTGACCTCAGAGCGTGTGGCCGACAGAGGCAGCATCTCCCTAGAATTTTGTTGTTTATCATTCATTCGATGGTCTCAATATCTCATAACACAAAGATACCCGTTCACATACATAATGAATGCAAATATATGATAGTGGAGCCGCGCTCTCTCCAAATCAAACAGGGCACACGATTTTAACGAACAAACTGTACAATGGAGCTTTTTATTGAGCTAATATTAACCTTTGTTATTCGACTTTGAACCTTAATGAGTTAGTTTAACATGCATTTTCTTTTGAGGTTTTATTTTTCGGATCTTAAACTCTGAGTTTGAAGTGAAAATTAACAATGGTATCATAGATACAACAACATAACTGAGTAAAATTACTTATTATGCTGGGAAAAGTAAAAGTGATATTAAGAACTAAGCAGCTAGGATATAAATATTATGTAAACATAATATGTATGTATTTATAAGAAAACTAGCTGTTTCCCGCGGTTTCGCCGGCGTCCCGAAGGATTTATTCACCCAAATGAAAACTACCTTATGTCTTTTCTTAGGGTTCAAGCTATCCCCATACCAAATTTTATCGAAATCAGTTTAGCGGTTTAAGCATGAAGAGGTAACAAACAGACAATTTCGCATTTATAATATTAGTATTTACATGAATTATAACAGACAAGCTGTTTTAGAAACCGCTTCCTATGGTGACAATGCGCAACCAGATACAAAGTAACCATCCAATAACCATCTCCAGAGTATCATCTATCCCCATACTAAATTTCATGGTAATCCATTCAGCCGTTATACTGTGAAAGCGTAACAAATAAACTAGCTAAGAATCGTATTTATATTATTTATAAGGATAGCCGAAATCACCATATTTTTTGTTATTGTTACCAGTAAAATTAGTTCAACATATTTCAAAGAGGACAAAGGTTATGTTTGACAAGAGTCAAGAGAGTCATGCGTATTAGCTCCATTTGTATGTTAATCCGTGAGTGAACCCGAGTGCGCAAGCGCAGCCGTTTGTAGAAACTGTCTGGCTAAACAATAGTGGTCTATTGTCGACTGCTATCGCAGGCATCAGTAAATTGAGTTACATGTTCGCTCGTGAGCGAGTAATGCTTGCTTTTGTAAAAAGATTTATCTTTTAATTTAGAACAATTATTAGAGAGGATACGAATTGAATTGTTGTATAGTGTGTTTTGCACTTTGGTTAGCAATTATTAACCGACTTCAAATAAGGGAAGAGGTTCTCAATTCGACTGTATCTTTTTATGTTCGTTACCTCAGAACTTTTGACTGGGTGAACCGATTTTGATGATTCTTTTTTTTATTTGAAAGCTGGTCTCATTTTCACCATCAATTACAAAGAAAGTTTACACTTTAGCAGTTTCTCATACAACTTCACCCTCTGCTCATCTCCGCAAGTTAAACAAGCGTGAACATAAACGCAACGTCCTCGGAATGCTCTCAGGATCGTGAGGACGCAGGTGCACTCGCCAGCCGGCGTGTGCCCTTTACATCCCCCCTTCCCCCAACTCACGGAAATAAAAAAACAAAGACTAACGGACATGCTTACGTAACGATCACATTCCATTGAGTGGCAGAAAAAGTTTGAAAGTTTCTACGTTTAGGCAACTAACTGTTTCACGTGGTTTCACCCGCGTCCTGTTCCAACTACTTCACGTACCCGGATAAAGACTATCCTATGTCCTTCAGGAGATTTCAGTCTATTTTCATGTTAAATTTCATCTAAATCGGTTTAGCCGTTTTACCGTAAAAGCGTAATAAACAAAAAAATATCACATTTGCATTAAAAAAAATATCAGTCAGGATAAGTTGTAGCAGAGAGAAAGTGTTTTCAAAACTCATTACTTTTAATGACTAACACTTTGACAAGCGACAAGATTAAACAACGCTAAAATGAAGTCGTAAATATGCAATTCGTGACTAATTGCTTAGTTTTTAATTTTTAAAATAACGAACCGGTTTCAAATCCTTAAATACTTTAGATAAAATCTGTCAAACTTTTTAACTGTCAGATTTCATTTATAATGATGCTATAGATCAATTAGATACCCATCACATGGTACCGTAAAATGTTTGTGTGACGAATGTGTTTTGACATACTTAATACGGTCAAAAGTCCAAATAAGGGTAAATAAGATGAAATACGCAAAGTCCAATCAGAAAAGAAAAAAAGATAGAATAAAAAAATGTGTTAATATATTAATTGAGAAAACCTTCTTTTTAAATGATTGCAGCAATACTGAGTATGAGGTTGATTCGGTTTCCAGTTTAGACAATGTTATTGGTTTTTATCATCTGAAATGTCTAGCTATAAATACAGTTGACTTGTGCTCGCCCCTATTTCATAAGCTTTCAACATTGCTAGCAAAATGTGGGTGTACTGTTCCACCCCTGCCAACCTATTCGGGGATTAACTGGCGTGATGCTTTAGACTGTGCCACACATTCGACACTATAGTCTGAACCAATTTATTTTACGAAAAATTTAAACAAAATCATAACCTATTTTGTTTTAATTTTCCTACATAGATAAATAAAATGGCATTAAATGATGAATGATGGTGTTTAGAGAGATATTTTAAACAAGAGTAACTATTTAAGTAATTCATTGCTTGAGTTCTTGGATATAGGTACTACTTATGGAGTGTGCTAGTCAACATGTGTAAAAATGTTACATAATTAAATGTATTTTTTTTACAATTATTTAATATTGTATAAAGATGGTTCTTCAAACCTTACAGATAGACATGTGTTGCTGGGGAGTTTGTTGCGCCACTTCTTCTTCCCAGCTAAAACACATAGGAAGTGGTGAAGGGCGGGCATTTTGGGGGCTGTCTTTTGTAAATTTGACGTTCAAAAAGTGCTGATTTTCAGCCTAATTTGAATAAACGATTTTTGAATTTTGAATAGAGCATGAAATTGACATAAATCCCTTATGCCATTTGGTAAATTTCTGTGGCAGAATTATAACAAAAATAGGTTACGACTTTGTTTATATTTTTCGTAAAATCAATCGGTACAGACTATACCACTCTAGTTAATTAAACAAGTGTTAATGTTAATTTAAGTAAATTATGTTGTTCGATACTTTCCCATGAAGCCGACAGATTTCCAAGCGGATGCCTTAGCTATCAAAACACGGTGTTGTGTAATGTTGTCTTTATGTACAAATACGTAAAGTATATAGATAATAATTCGACGGGTTCCGGGCTAATTGTATTAAGCGACACTCTGAGCGATATAGACTTTTATACATATTTGGAATCAGCGAATTTTTCTGCGTCATTTGAGCTGGGTTTGGTGACGATCGGAGCACTTTTTTGTCGCTTAATACAACCGCAATTTTTGGGCCCATTTTGGACTGCAATGTATGAAGCGACACAAAATATTGACAAATTTAGGAACTGTGTTCTTAAGCTGACTACCAAATACCAGGCAGTCGTTTAAACGTTTTTTCCTGGAGCAACAATTTGCAGGCAACGCACGTTAAAGCATTTAGCCTGACTTTATAAATATATAGAAATGTCGCTTCATACAATTAGCCTCTTTGTTAAATTCTTATCCAGTGTCGCTTAATACAATTAGCTTTACCTTGTAAATATACAAGAATGTCGTTTAATACATTTAGCCTCTTTGTTAAATTCATACCCAGTGTCGATCCATACATTTAGCTCTGTACATGAAATGTTAGATGTTGTCACTTCAACCATTTAGCTTGCAATAGATAATGATATGTCGGTCGCATGAACTATTTAGGATTTCAACAGTAAACATTTAAAGATTATGGTTAAACCAATTTTTTTAATTCAATATTTGATTTGCAGTGTCGTTTCAGTTATAACAAAAGTAAAGTTCTAGTACTTCAAACAGTTTTTATTAAACGGAATAAGAATAGTATACACATTAATACAATCAAAATTTTATATGGATTGACTATTATGACGTTGGTTAAAACAATGATTTTGGCGCCATCGCGATGAACCGCGCGAGTTTAAATGCCCCCGCCACCCTGCGCGGGCGCTTCAGGCGTCTGCCACCTCGTTTTAGTCGACGCAAATCGTGAGCAAGTTCGTACGTGTTTTAGTGTTTTGTGGGAGCTGCGGAGAGCATTTGTCGTCAATTTTGGATTTTATGGTGAGTTTATTACATTTTGAAGAAAAACATTGATTATTAAGTAACTGGGAGTCATTACATTTTACTTGTACGATAATAATAATTATTAAGTATACTTACTGAAGAATAAAAACTCGGAAAGATCCGAAAGTCTTTTAAATAGATGCAAGTTTTATGGATTATAGGGTAAATTTGCCGGTTTCGAAAAGAATTACCCCATTTCTTTCCTGTAAAAGTATTTCTAACATTTATGAGTAGAATTGACCTCGAAATTTTGTAAACGGGTAAAAAATAAGTCCTAATTTAACAGGTTACCTAATTTTATTTTAATAAATTTAATATTATCCTAACTATTTTACAGTTTGACACCTAATAATGGAACCAGTACGACGGAAATTATTTAAAAAAACAATTAAAAATTATTCGGAACGTGTAACACGAGAAAAAGTAAAAAGAAAGGAAACGGTTGAGCGAAATAAAAACCCAGGTGATTCTAACAGTCCGCAACCAAAAATATTTTTAAAAAACATGCCTAAAACAGTAACAGTTTTAGGTAGTCATTCCTACATGGAACAAAACAAAGATCTGCTCGTGCTGCAACCATTAGAGGGAGAAAAAATATCGCATAATGAAGAAAATATCCTGCAAACTAAAAATGAAGATCAGTTGCAGAATAAAATTGTACCTTTAGATATTATTGCAAACATGATGAACTATAAAACTCCGAAAAAATCACCACAAGCAAAGAAAGATAATGAGGTGAGTAAATTACTTATGTTCTGTTGTATGATCTAGATCCAAAGGTAGTGGGTTCGATTTCCACGAGAGTCACCAAAGTTATAATTTTACTTTATTAGTTTGAGACAGTTTAAAAATACAAAAATCAATTTAAAAAATATATTTTATGTGTATTATAATCTATTATATTGTGTTTTCAGGTCTTCATTATAAAATCGCCATACAAAAAGACGAAAGCTGAACTAAAAGAGAATATAAGGACAGAAATGAATGAAAAAATCACTTCGCACGTCTTTCAAATTGAGGTCGAATTTGAAAAAGAGGTATGTACCTACTAGTTATCATTTTTCAGACAAGGCTCAGTTTTATTACTTATCCTAAAACATGTAAGCTAGTATCACTACCCTATTATATCTTCTATACTTATAATAAATCTGTAGAGAGGTAAATTCTGTACATGAAATATATTTCCAAAATAACTATCAGGGGGTGATTAGGGATCGATACTGATGCCAAAAATGCAATCAGTAAAATTTTTGTCTGTCTGTCTGTCTGTCTGTCTGTATAAACTCTATAGAAACAAAAACTACTCGACGGATTTTAACGAAACTTGGTACAATTATTTGTCATACTCCTGAGATGGTTATAGTATACTTTTCATCACGCTACAATCAATAGGAGCAGAGCAGTGAAGGGAAATGTTGTCATTTTGTTTAAACGCGCCAATCTCAGGAACCGCTGGTCCGATTTAAATAATTCTTTCAGTGTTAGATAGTCCATTTATCGAGGAAGACTATAGGCTATATATCATCACGCTAAGACCAATAGGAGCGGAGCACCACTATTCCACGCGGACGAAGTCGCTGGCAGAAGCTAGTACGAACATAAAGTAAAGAATTAAATCAAAATTGACTACTAAATACTTATTATTATATAATAACTGTATATAACTGTATATAACTGTATAATATATATAACGGTATAATTCAAACAAATTTATCCACATTTCAGAACACAGAAGATAATGATAATGAAATAATTGACGCGTTTGATACTACAAACCCGCTAATTGATAAGACTACAAAAAAAACAGACAATGAGAATCTTTTGGAAACTGAAAAAGTGCACTGTCAACAAGAAATTACTGCAACCGATACTGAAAACCTGAAAATCGATAGGACACAAAATAGAGAAGACACCGAAAATCTTTCCAGAAATGAACAAGTACACTGCCGACAAGAAATTACTGCAAGTGATACTGAAAATCTGGGTATTGATAGGACACAAAATGAAGAAGACGCAGAAAATCTTTCTAAAACTGAAGTAGTGCGCTGTCAACAAGAAGAAAAATTACACAGTGAACCCAATCAAGAAAACGAAAGAGAAAAAGATGAATCTTTAGAAAATAGGGAACATCTCACACCTACGATAATGGAAATTATTCCTGATAAAGATATGGATATTATGAGAAAATCTTTAGAAGAAGGAAATGCACAAGATGAAGACTTACCAAGTTTTCCTGACAATGAAGAAGCACAACCTAAAAAAAAGAAAAGAAACAGGGCTGTGATGAAGAAAAGTTATGTGGATTTTTTATCTGATGAGGAAGATTTCGTATGGGATTCCTCGTCGTGGAAAGAGACTGGTGACGAATCCTCTAGCGAAAGTGAACTTGATAATCCAACGAAAAGACAGAAGAAAAATAAGAAAAGATCACAAGAGACAACAGTTGGTGAAGATGGTATAAGAAAAAGGAGACAGAACAAAAAAAAACTTAATAACCAGTTGAAAAAATCTGGCCAGCAATATACAAAAAAAGATGGATCAATCGTTCAAGAAAAGAGAGTACATGAAAACCCTTGCATTGGAAAAAAATGTGGGAATAATTGTGCCGAGATTAGTGAAGAAAGAAGGAAAGGATTATTTGATCATTTTTGGGCCTTGTCTGCTGAAAGAAAAAAAGATTGGTTAGTAGGAATGTCGTCAAAGGATGAAATTAAAAGAAAAAGAACAAAAGAGAATAATTCAAGAGACAATTCTTTTAAATATTTTATAAACGATGGAGAGGGTCGACGCCCTGTATGTCAACAATTTTTGCTAAAAACTCTGGATATTACTCAGCGATACGTTTACTACACTCTCTCAAATGCATGTATGGGATCAGCAAAAACTGAATCAAGAGGAAGAGTTATTCCAAAAAATAAGACATCTGACACAGTCAAGGCCTCAGCTGTCATTTTTATAAAACAATTACCGGCACTTCCTTCTCATTACTGTAGGAAGGATAGTACGAGATTATACCTACCAGTAGAATTTAAAAACATAAAAAATCTCTATCGAATATATAAGGAAAACCAAGCCAGCAAAGGGGTTGATTACGTAAGTGAGAGGATTTTCCGTGAAATTTTTACTGATGAGTTCAATATCGGATTCCATGTTCCGAAAAAGGACAAATGTCTTAAATGTTTACGTTTTGAAGGCAAAGATATAACTGAGAATCAAGAAATGAAGGAGCATTTGGAAGAGAAAGATGCCTCAAAGAAAAGGTTAGAATGTCATAGAGAACTTCCAAAAAAGAATAGTTCCATTATTTGTACCTCGTTTGACCTTCAAAAGGTATTGAATACCCCATATGGAAATGGCATGACACTCTTTTATTCAAGAAAATACGCAGTTTTTAACTTGTGTTTTTACGAAAGTGTAACCCGCAATGGTTTCTGCTATGTTTGGGGAGAAACGGAAGCCAAAAGAGGTGGTAATGAGATTTCCACTATTCTGCAAAAGTACATAGAAAACGTTGATGAACGTGAAACCGTTAAAAGTTTAATTTTGTACTCGGATTCATGCCCCGGGCAAAATAAAAACAAAATCGTATTGGCAGCCATCCACAACGCTTTGTTGATGTCAAAAAATTTAGAAACAATACAGATGAATTATCTGCTACCAGGACACACAGAGATGACAGTAGACAGTATTCACGCTACAATAGAAAATTCTGTTCGACACACAACGGTATGGGCGCCTTCACAGTGGCTGACAATTTGTCAGCTAGCTAGAAAGGATCCAGGACCCTATCAGGTGGAAGGCCTTACACACGAAGACTTCAAGAATTATGAAGAATTGACCGAAAAATATTTTAAGGGAAACCTTGTCGGTAAAATAAACAAGATTCGTGTAGCAACATTCAAGAAGTCTACTCCAAACGTGATGGTCATCAAATATAGCATGCAAGATGATACAAAGGAAGAGTCCATACAAATTTATGCAAAACCGAAACTACTTAATGCAAAATATAAATCAAAGCTTCCTATCACAAAAGCAAAATATAATGACCTGAAAAAGCTATGTGACACTGGCGCTATCCCAAAAATATTTCATTCAGAATATATCAACCTACCATCCAGCAATACTGGCAAAGATACACTGATCGATACTGATATTGAAGACGAAACAGACCTGCCAAATTAAGCAATTTTCATTATGTCTGCTGAGAAAATAGCAAGTGTTTAAGTATAAAGAAGAAGAAAAATAAATTAGAAAGAAAGAAGGAAAAGATTTTAACTAACATTTATTTTTTATAATTTTGATTATTATTTTTTGTTACTGTAGTGAACTACAATTTATTATTGTCATAGGAGATAAAAAATATTTTTGTTATTGAAGAGAAACTAGGGATAGTATTTAAAGGGTTATTTTTCAATAACCGGCCAAATTTTCACAGGCTGTTCTACCCATGAATGAAGGTAAGAAAACAACTAAACTTTTTTTTAATGAGAGATGTTTTTGTTTTTGATTACTGAGAAAGTTGGAAAAAATTTAGAAGAAAATAAGTAAAGAAATGAAAACCAAAGAAACGCTCGTAAATATTTTAATTTTTATGTGATGATTTTTAATATAAATTATTTTATAGATAAACCTTTTTTTGTAATTGAAGAGATTTTTAATTTGTTTTTTGAAAAGGAGTACCTACTTAAAAAAAAACAATAGAAAAATCTCGAAAAAGAAGTTTTTATATACTTAAATGTTAAAGTTTAGGAATGAAGAAGAATGAGAATAATTATTTCAGGTAATAAGACTGTAGGCTACGTAATAAAAAGACTGTTTAACTTCTGATTCCTATACAATTGTGATAAAAACTTAAGTTGCTACCTTGGTAAGCGAAGAAGTTACTGCTGTTCCTACGTGATTGTCATATTAAATAAAAAAACTTATCTTTAAACAATTTATAATGTGTGTTTTATTTCTCATTTCATAATTATTAACAAGATAGGTAGGTACACCCTTATGTATGTACCTTTTCATTTACCAATGTTTTAACCGCCAATTTTTGCAAACTTCCTTATTCAAGTATGATTACAAACAATTTATAAAAAAAAATATCAGTCGCATAAACTAATTAGCCATACATTAATAAGTTTAAGATATGGTATTTAAATCAATTAGCTTATGTTTGAAATATGACCAACTCTTTGCTTAAAGCACTTAGCTTAAAGCCATTATTTGCATGCCTAGGCGGTTAAGTCATTTAGCTTGGAACAAGAAATAATAAACCTAGGCGGTTTAGTCATTTAGCCTGGAATAAGAAACAATAATCATAGGCGGTTAAGTCATTTAGCCTGGAACAAAAAAAAGGAAAATATGGGTCATTTTGTATTAAGCGACATTTATCTTCGTTAAAAATAGGAATATTAGAAACAATAATTAATCTGATTATGCGGAATATGTTATAAAAACAGTAATATCCTTCTTTTTAAAAAAATAATGCGATTTGCTAAAGTTATGATTTTTTTTCTAAAAATCGAAACTTTAAACTGCTCTGGTGTAAAGTTTCAAAAATGTCGGTTAATACAAATAGCCCGGAACCCGTCGAATTATTATCGTATGTTTATGTGATATGTTATGTAAATGATCGGAAGGCGGTCGACGTGGGCGGTCGCTCGGTAAGCAGGCCGCGCGATTGGCTACCGATATCGACTATTGGTTAATGAACTTAGAACTTACGTTTACTTTGGTAAGTTACGGAAATTACGTAAAGGTAGCTACTGTTTTTGTACGGAGAGAGAAGAAAACAGTGAAGGTTTTTGCTCAATAAAGCTATGCGTATGGTGAGAAATTAGAAGGTATCTTGATTTAGTTTTGAGAAAATTACAGGACAAAAATTAATACTCTGGGTTGATACTGAAAAATCCACATGGAAAAACCCTATATGACTTGCCGCCCGAACCAGCCCAGGACCTGGTTATAAGTCATACTTATGTCTACTAGTTCAAAGAGGCTGTTAAAATACATTTGAAGAATTTGGACACCAGTCCGTGGAGTGGGCCCATGGGAACTTCTAGCTCATGGCAGCAACACAGCTGTAAATAACATTAGCTTTTAGATTGTAGATTAGTTGCTGGCAGTTTTTCATGTTTACAGGGGAAGTATTCATATTATCATCTGCCTAGCCTTTTCCCAACTATGTTGGGGCTTGTCTTCCAGACTGACGGAAAGCAGGTGATACCCAGAATTTTACATGGAGCAACTGCTTGACTGACATCCACAACCAAGATACTTGGAAACCTTAAGCTAGGCAAGACTGCTTGACATTCAACTTCGTTTTTAACTATAAAATATTTCTTCTGAGTAATGTGCCAGCCATTTTAGATAACAGCTCTCTCCTTTATTGTTTTATACACAACGCCTGGGATCCTTACCATGACATGCCAAGCATGAATAGTTTCGTTGAGAAAAAGAGATGGGGCTATACGACATCAATAGCTATGTCTCGCTCTCACACCTTAATAGTGATTGCGAAAACACGTGGTAGTACGGCCCCTGTTCATACGTTTGGCTGATTGGTTAAACGATTATTTGTGTTCACACCAAATTATTTACATTTGCTAACTTAACTGAATGTTTTTTGGGTCTATGCGTTTTTGCATGCACGGTAAAAGACACCGATACAAATTTTGATAAAATCGAAACAATCAAAGATCAGTTTCATCTATGCACAATAATCCGTGGCATTAAACGTCGGAAGATAGATAGCATCGGGTACATCCCTGCATTTGTTAAAACAAATAAAATTATAAAAAACTAAGCACTATCTTCCATTACTATTACGAAACAATATTGGTATTTCAACTTTAAAACTATAGTAACAAAGTCTAAATTACAACAATTTTCAATTTTAATATCAATTTCGCTGAACCTGACTTGCATACAAATTCTACGAGATCAAGTTTAAAAGATTTCATAATTTATTATTTAGTGGGTAGAGCTGATTTTGCTTTGCTTTGTAAAATAAGGCTGTATTCGTATCGTTATCGCATTTATTGGCGACATTGACATTTTCATGGCTTCATGAAACGCCGGAGGTATGCTAATATCCACTTTTAAGTATTCTCGTGTTTAAAATAAGATATTTAAAAGGTTATTTGGGATTCGCTTAAAATATGGAAGGAATAACCCAAATTTGGGCCTTTTATTTCTCAATTGACTCGATAAACAGTTTTATGAGTTTTTAATTGACACAAACTCGGATTGGATGTTAATATCGTACTTATTTCTTAAAAAGATGATCTTTTAAGAACTAAGTTTGATGTAAGCATATAGAAACATGTGGACTATTTTTAATGTAGTTTCTAATAGAACCGAGTTCATATCAATATTTATTCATAATTACATCTTCTAAATACGTGAAGAGCTCGTGGCTAAGTAACAGCCGCACGGTTCGACCGATCAAAGGTTGGCGCGGTCGGTCCGTGGATGGGTGACCATCTTTGTCATATCGAGACTCCTCCGTGCTTTGGAAAGCACGTTAAGCTGTTGGTCCCGGCTGTCATTTGAACATCTTTGACAGTCGTTACGGGTGGTCAGAAGCCAGAAAGTCTGACAACCAGTCTTACCAAGGGGTACCGTGTAACCCGGTAAGTGGGTTGTGGAGGTCAGATAGGCAGTCGCTCCATGTAAAACACCGGTACTCAGCTGCATCCGGTTTAGACTGGAAGCCGACCCCAACATAGTTGGGAAAAGGCTAGGCAGATGATGACATCTTCTAAATACGTACCAAATTACATATAAAACAAACAAGCTACCTAACCCAAAACATATTTCTAACTAGAACAAAAACTGTTAAGATTGTCGCGATAAGAATACTTTCTACAGAGAAAGATATTCTTGAGAAATATTGAACTTTGATTGCGAGCGCGTTGATGTCTTTTCTTAGATAACATCTCGAAATACGCGAGACTTCTTAGCGTATTTCAAATAACATATTTTCAAGGTTCATATTTCATTGATGTTTCGTACGCCTTAACGATCTATTGTCGTTAACGATTTTATCGCAGTTATGATTAATGATCTGTATTATTAATACAACGTTGATGCGAGATATTTTTTCCGCTTCAACTATTTCGGCTACGTAACTCGTTCATGTATTTGGTCGTAATTTTAGTTTTTGTTCGTTCGTTTTAATGTTATTGGAATTTGAACATAATAAATTGGTGAATACTCCACTAAAATTTTCTGGTAGAGAAAATATGAAGAAAATTGTTTTTAGAAGCTTTGGTAGTCTAAGAAGATATAGTGTAAACAATAAAACAAAACACCATACCTCGAGCAAATCCAATAACCATCACCGTGAAGCGACACGACAGATGAAACACAAAAAAACACAAAACTGCACTTTTAGTACACACACAACACACAACTTGCACTACCCAACCACACACACTTTGCACTAGTTTTGCGGCACCACTTAGTAGAAGGAAATATTTATTTGAATAAAAAATATTCAGTTTCACACGACGTGACCGTCCCGTTCGTAGGTTTTCATCGACTGTCGCGACGCGGCGCTGCAGACGCGGCGTGCGCGCACCTTTTGCGCTATCGCTCTTTCTCTCTCCCTCCCTCTAGGTCCCCCACGAGCGGCTGCAACAGACAGACAGGTATGATTAATGTATACAACTTTGATGACGAGCGAAAGCTTTTGGTAAAAAAGTTGATTTGTAATTTTATGAAGGTTCGCAATGGAGACAATCGGGTCTTGCTAGTTTCAGTTGCGTGTGTGCTGTATGAGTGATAAACACTTGTTTCTCGATGAAGAAACTTCAATGTTGTATGTGCTAATCGATGGTATTGAAAAACATTCGTCAGAAATATAATGATTGCCATTAGTACGCGGGTCATCTCAGCTTTGTTCCCTTGGAAAAACCTGCAATATATTTTTAATCTACACTTATCTATGCTTTTTATGAGACGCTACATAAAACCAGGTTCTCAACATTCTCTTGTGAGGGCTGGTTTCGGAATCTCCTTATATTCTGAAGAGTTGTGCACTACGCACATTGCAATGGCGTACAACTTTGAAATTATTACGCAACTAGTTGTTGACCGTGGTTTCTCGCATCTTGAGGACTAAACAATAGCTTATAGCCATCTCTAGGGTCCCACCTAGATAGGTGATACCCATCCAAATAGGTTCTAGCTAAAATACAAAAAAAAAACATGCGGGACAGTCTTTGAGGACTGCCGATAGAAGTGAAAACTAAAAGCGAGTTTCACGCTTTTTGTTCACTCAAAAAGTACACATATATACACAGTATACGTCATATAGCTCATGGAAAGCGTTCAGTGACGATGACGCGAGTTCCATGATTTTTGGTCACCCAAAAAGTGTTCAACGCGCATTAAGAAGTTTTCACTTCAAAAAAATCGTAAAAGTGTAAAACAAATAAAGAAAAGACAACATTTTTAGTAGAACTTTATAGTAACCATGATCTAAAGGTTTTCAAACGAAAAAATCATAAAGAGAAAGCTGGAGGAAGACCAAAGCCTTAGCAACTACTGAGAAGCCTTCAAATAGACCCCTAATTACTTGTCACCAGTAGGCATCAATAAATTAATAGACCACACTAAGCCAGCTGTTAGCAAGAACGGTAATAGCCACCATCAGCGTGTACCATCACATCGCGGTAAAAACCGACCACAAACTGTTATGATAATGGCGGACCCTGTCGCAGTTAAATCACTCAATGTTAAGCAGATGTGACGCCGTGACGCTGTGCACTGTTCAACAGTTTTTTGACTCCATCTTTGAATACATTCTTGGGTAATCGGTGTGGAGGTAATTTGCAAATGTGCTGACAGAGTTGACGCTGGAATCCTATGAAGTGAATTGACAGGATACTCGTAAAAAGTAGGATAATACCTTTTATTTTGAAGTGCAATTTTTAACTCGACTTGGTATAAAGAGAGTACATAGACGCTAAAAAGAGTATCTATGGAATTTCTTGCCGGTTCTTTTCCATAGGACCCACTTTTTGGAATCATGCACCTATATAGCTTCTATTCTTGACGTTTTGTAAGTACCTGTAATTGGTCTATATGAAATAAAAACCTTTTGACTTTGACTTTGCTACATATCAATAACAGTGATAAGAAAACGATGATTAACTGCTCTAGCCGTGGTAAATTAGTTGAACGTTAACGTATGAACGTTAATCCTACTAATACACTCGAGAGCAATGAATCCGGGTCACTTAAAGAATCCTAAAAATCTCGGAAACTAAAAATGCTAGGTTAATGCAATAAATTGTATTTAATAGACAATGTAATACTCCTTAAATGAAGGTATTAAAACTTTTTATTTATTGTAAAGTTATATCATAAAAAAATCAAATTTGAAAAAGGGCCACTTTCGAAGATGGAACTACGAAATTACAGCATTTGGTTTTGCTTTTGTTTGTAATCTGTCATTTATGTGGGTACATAAACCATGTTGATAGTGCTCTATATTCATTATTCAAGCTGAAATTATGTCGCTTACGCCTGAAGAATGCACCAGAATACTTACAATGCTGGAAACCGGCCGGAGCCAGCGCGATACAGCCAGGACTGTCGGTGTGTCGCTGTCAACAGTACAAAGAGTTCTCCGACGTTACGAAGAAACTGGTCCTAACCTACGCAGATCAGGAATGGGCAGAACCAGGTGTACCACAGCACGAGAAGACCGATACTTGGTGAACACCATGCTTCGAAATCGCTTTCTCACAGGAACTGAACTCACAAATCAGTTTCGACGCCTCGGAGGAAGTAACCCAAGTGCATGGACAGTAAGACGTCGGCTTGCTGAATCTAACTTAAAACCCCTTAGACCTGCAAACGGCCCTAAACTGGAGCGTGGGCATCGTATTTCAAGACTAAGATATGCCCAGAGCCACGTAAATTGGAGTATTGAAGATTGGTCAAAAGTTATGTTCTCCGACGAATCAAAATTTATGCTCTACGAGCACGATGGAAGACACAGAGTGTATCGAAGACCAGGGGAAAGATTCAAGCAAGCATGCATCGAAGAAAAAGTAGCCTACGGTGGTGGGTCTGTACTTGTGTGGGCCGGAATTTCTTCTGAAAGTCGCACAGAGCTGGTGATCATAGAAAACGGCTCTTTAACTAGCGAAAGATATGTGGAAGAAATCCTCAATGATCACGTTGGTCCATTTATGGTCAATTTAGGTGAGGATGCTATATTTATGCATGACAATGCCCGACCTCATACAGGTAGGATTGTGAATGACTACCTTCAAGAGATGAACATTACTCGTATGGAGTGGCCAGCGCGCAGCCCGGATATCAACCCGATCGAGCATGCTTGGGACGAGCTAGGCAGATGCGTAAAACAACGAAACCCTCCCCCAATCACGCTTCGTGAGCTCAAAATTGCTCTCACAGAGGAATGGGAGAATATTCCCCAAAATCGTATAAGGAACTTGGTGTACAGCATGCCAAACCGCGTAAACGCAGTAATGGAAGCACGAGGAGGCAATACGAAGTATTAAAATTCAAGAAAATCGTAATAAAGTTCAAAAATTTCATGATTCCTATTTTTGTTTTAAGGAGAGATCAGCAGTTTTTTTCTTTATGTAATTTTGTGTTAATAAAATGTATGGTGACTCATATTTTTTTTACTTTCATTTAAGGAGTATTACATTGTCTATTAAATACAATTTATTGCATTAACCTATCATTTTTAGTTTCCGAGATTTTTAACATTCTTTAAGTGACCCGGATTCATTGCTCTTGAGTGTATTATAAACGCGAAAGTTTGTAAGAATGTGTGGATGTATGTTTGTTACTCTTTCACGCAAAAACTACTAAACGGATTTCGATGAAATTTAGTAGACACATAGTTTATAACCTGGATAAACCCAGCTGCCCGAAAAAGTTCCTTCGGGATGCGGGTGAAACCGCGGGATACAGCTAGTATAATTACAGCTCTAAACAAAAAAAAACCGCGAATAACTTCATGAGTAGTATATTTGTAACTTTCATTCTGTCCTGTAAAAAGTCACACACAGTTGTGTGTTATCTTTAATATACTGCTATTTCTAATTCCTATTAAAACAATAAAAACATCAGACAATTCAGTTTTGTCTTTGGGATGATAAAGTATTTGAATAATAGCCGAAGGTGACCATTTGCCTCCCCTAATAATAATATTGTTATGATCCAGCTAGTCCCTAGTTGTCCTCCCCAGTGACGCCCTAAGCCGAGGTTCGTTCCCCACTAGGGGGATCCCTTAGCGCGCTGTCACTTAGTTTTAAGCCTTGGCTGGAGGCCTTAATTTAATTAATTAAATTAGGACCTCGCCACATTGTCCGGTTAAGCAGGTCGAATGCCGTTAGAAGCAACCTGCAGGAGGTCATGTAGAAAAAAAAATGACCATTTGCCAATAGAAAGATGGTAAATGATTAGGTATTAGTTAAAACCAAACCTCAAGTAGGCAATTCCAAGTCAAGATATTATGTTTAATGAAAGCGTCTATCTCTGACGTTTGCAACACGTTCAAGTCAGTTGCAGTTTAAAATAGGCTTTGTTTAATAATATCTTGAAATTCTCAACTGCCGTACCAAGCCTCATATCAATATCAGGAGGTTGTGTCGATATTTTATTGCCAAGCATCGGATCGAATATCGATTTCGCACACGTTGTGAATATAAAGTATCTTACTCGTAGACGTATCGCGAGTAGTTATCGTACAATCTCTTTAGTTCTAGTGTAGCTGTAGGATACTATTGGTAAAAGTTTAACTGGGAAAAGGTTTATCGTCATAATCTGGGGCCTTACCATGACGTGCCAAAACAAGATTATTTTCGTTATGAAATAGCGACGGAACTATGTATATGAAGTTAGTAGCTGTGTCACGCTCTCAAACTTGAATAGTAATTGCAAAACCACGTGGTGGTACAGCCCCTGGTTAATTGCCTGCTTCTAATGATATGGGGTAGCTGCAATATGGTTTTTGTGTTTTCTATTTATCCCATCTACACATCCTCGTCATATGGTCCTTTTCACATTTCTTCTTGTACCTAAAAGTTAAAATTGAAACAAGGTAACAATATTGACTTTAGAAGAAAGAAAGAAAGATACATATAAACTGAACTATTTGAGAAATTTCTTAATTTTCAAACAAAACATTTTACTACCTCACACAAACCTTGTTGCTGCTTAAAAAGAAATCCAGCAACAAGTTAATGTTAGTATATTTTCTAAAAATAAACCTTATCGAAGCAAGTAGCACTTTCCTCGCCCGTATCTACGGTTTAGTAAAAAGCCTCGCTGGCGATAGAGCCGCACGTGCGCGTGCGCTTCGTAAATAATATCAGATAACGACTCCACGTAACACTGCGATCGCCTCTTACTAAGTGTTGAAGGCATACTAATTTAATTCCTAATAAACAAAGAGGTTTATATTGTAAGACATTAATACATTAACGAGAAGATATCGAGTGTGTACGTGGGATATTATAGTTTTAGTCTTATTGCTGTAATGGATATTTATATAGTAAGATTTTATGTGTATTATCTCACGACAATTTATGTACATATGTATGTTTTATTTTTTATTAAGACAATCGTGTAGGTCGAAAAATGGGCTGAAAGTGGGTGGTTTACTTAGTGTATATTTTGTCCTAACAGACTTAAACTTTATTGATTTTGTAATGCCAAGATGGCCGTTACATAGCACGTGCTTATGAAAACAGTACAAACGGAAACATTTTCAGTCAAAGTTCCTAAGAGTAAAGTTATCTATCTATCTTCTATACTTATAATAAATCTGTAGAGAGGTCAATTCTGTACATGATAT
Source organism: Pyrrhia umbra (assembly GCA_963891755.1). Lineage (NCBI taxonomy): Eukaryota > Metazoa > Arthropoda > Insecta > Lepidoptera > Noctuidae > Pyrrhia > Pyrrhia umbra. Next base: position 735,261 of record OY982934.1, on the reverse strand, counting down.
ATTTCCAAAATAACTATCAGGGGGTGATTAGGGATCGATACTGATGCCAAAAATGCAATCAGTAAAATTTTTGTCTGTCTGTCTGTCTGTATAAACTCTATAGAAACAAAAACTACTCGACGGATTTTAACGAAACTTGGAACAATTATTTGTCATACTCCTGAGCTGGTTATAGAATACTTTTCATCACGCTACAATCAATAGGAGCAGAGCAGTGAAGGGAAATGTTGTCATTTTGTTTAAACGCGCTAATCTCAGGAACCGCTGGTCCGATTTGAAAAATTCTTTCAGTGTTAGATAGTCCATTTATCGAGGAAGGCTATAGGCTATATATCATCACGCTCAGACCAATAGGAGCGGAGCACCACTATTCCACGCGGACGAAGTCGCTGGCAGAAGCTAGTAAACAAATAAGATTGAACGCTAACATTCGTCTTCAAACACTATCAAGACCTTTTTCTAATAGCACCGTTTACTTTTTTATAAACTAAACCGAACACGGTTCTCCTCAAGAATCGTTCTGTAACAAAAAGCCGAGCTATTTTCACAACGTTTTACATTTTATCTGGACGCCTAAGGTCCACGACCACATACTCAGACCCGTTCACCGACTCTAACCATAAATATTATGGGAACTCCTACATTATAACATTATGCGGGCGAAACCGCAGGCCAAGCTACAGTGATCGTAGTACACTTATTAAAAGTTCTCTGCATGCGCAGGAGTCGGTCGGCGCGCTTTCATGCTCTCTAGGAAATCTTTGGACGTTATTGTTTGAAGTTTAAAACAATAGTCTGTTAGTTTTAATAGTTCTTGGTATTAGTGGATTTAAGTGAGAAGGTTGTGCTATTTAAATAGCCTTATAAGGCTGGGGTTGTGCATACGTTTCTATATTTTCCATGTCAGATGAATATCTTTTCAAGTGTTATTTTCCTAGGTGAATTTACTTTAGACTGGTATCTTTTGCACATTTTAAATGGCCTCCCATGCTGTCTTTAGTTTATTAAATATCTCGAAGACTGAAATTCGTAAAACTTTTACTTTGAATAGCATCTTTCGTAATAGCAAAGAAACGAAGTTACTAAGTAACTTTAACTAACGCCAATTAATACTACAACACAATTCTTCAAACATTTTTAAGCATTTCGGCGAGGTGTACACTGACCGTCTTACTTATAAAAAACCTGTAATCTGATGTTTAACCATTATTCACCTAAACCTTACTTACCGTCGTAATCCAGGATGAAGCTACTAATTTAAGTTCGGATTAACGCTAAACAGCATTAATAAGTGATATTTTTGCTAATCTGTTTCTAAGAAGCAGATTAAAAATTAATCGGAGTTTATAAGTAAGACGGTGACTGTACAAGCATTCCACGCATCTGTGGGCCTAGCACGAATCACTTTCGAAAAAGTATTCGTATGACAGCGATTTTTGAATGTAATATACCTACTCGCTTCTTACGAATTATTTTTTTTTAATTTATGACTATAATCATATATTTGGATGCTGCAAATTGTTATTTACATATTTTGAACATAAATTTTGGGGCTGTACCACCACGTGTTTTTGCAATCACTATTCAAGTTTGAGAGCGTGACACAGCTACTAACGTCGTATAGCTCCGTCTCTATTTCATAACAAAAATAATCTTGTTATGGCACGTCATGGTAAGGCCCCTGGTGTGGTTGTATTTATGATTTGAAAATCGTTTTCGATACGAATATTTTTTCGAAAGTGATTCGTGCTAGGCCCACTGTTGGTTCACAGCTAACGACCGCCGGGGGTCGCGGGCATCTCGCCCATTCTTAGAACACACGGCGCGTCTCATTGCTATCGAGTTAACACGATAGCGTTGCTTTTCTCAGCCTTTTACGGAAATATGTCGACTTACATAAAGCTAATGCTCGCTCCTAATACAGTGTTAGTCTAAATGGTAAGGTCCCATAATACGATGATGGATACAGCAGCCAGCAAAATGGCCCAAAATGGTCATGTACTATGGTGGCTCAAACTTCTAAGGTTAAGTTAGATTATTATTATAATTTAGAATGAAGTTGTTTAATTACTTAGGTTACTACAATATTTAACATCTGTAGGTCTAGACGAGTGGCAAAAACGCTAGTAGAATAGAATTCAAGATGTATGGGAATGACATGGAATGACAGATAGCTAGTCGAAAACGAATGTCATTCCCATACATTTTGTTTTCTATTCTACTAGCGTTTTTGCCACTTCTCTAGCCCTATTGAATTATATACCTAGATATGCTTGAAACTCTGAAGAAAGGCATTGGATAGTATTTCTAACAATGAAGCTTTTGAACGCCATGTTAGTTGAGTTTTTGTTATGTGTCTACAGAGTAGCGTTCAATGAGTTAACTTACACTATACACATTTACATAATCTATTTAATTCTCTTTCACTTTCTATCTTATTATACTTACAAAATATTTCCGTCGCCATCTTTTGATTTTTTTGCCTAATATCAGATTTCACTATCAAGTGCAGGATGCAAGTTTTTATAGATAGGGTATCGCACCCATCGTCACGTGTGTCGCTTCGTGATCAAGGACCGCGGATGAGGGCGGCGTGACAAAAAACACTGTAGGTTCGATAGCGTGATAGAAATATTAAATATCGGAGCGTTTGTAAAAATTTATAATTGTCGGTTCCTTTCTTGTGTCGTAGTTATGACGATCTGTAGGTACATGTGTAAGAACAGCTCACGTTTGAGTTGGGAAGAGGCAAGCACCGATTACCCAGCTTCAATAAGCTGAACAACAAAACAAACAAGTAACAATTTACTAGAGGCTACTATTTTAAAGCACCTCAGAGTCTTCAATCGATCAAAGTATTTTTTTTTCAAATTCGGTGGAACTTAGCATTTTCTGAAAATCAATTAATTTAAATTTTAATTGAAAGCAGCACTTACTGAACGTCTAAACTACAAAAGACAGTCCCCAAAAGGTTGTTTACCACTTCGTGTTTTTGATGGGAAGAAGTGGCGTAAAAAAACTTCCCAGCAACACATATCTGTCGGTTTTGTAAGAAAGAACTACTACAATTAGTTTGACAGATGAAATGTTTATGTAATAATACTAATTACTACGTTTAGAACGTTTAGATTTTCAACTGATCACAGCCGGATACCAAATTATACTTAGACCAATGAGCGATAGTCTTCGGTTCGTGTCTATGGTGGCTAAAAGGATTGTAGTGTACAGCTTATAGAAATAGAAATGCATTTTATAGTTTTAATTAAACAATTAGACGTCGCTTTTACGACGACTCTTGATTAGGAATAAATTATCTTCGCTGGTACTGAATTAACAAATAATTTCCTATGGGGTCAGTGTTCATGTCTCAAACCCCCAACTGTGTATACAGAAATCACCACAACTTAAATTAATTACTTAATTAACGAATCAGCAGCAAATTATTCAAATTCCTCACTACTTCCAAATCAATTTCTCTTTACATTTTACACATAACTTCGTAAGCCATAACATATGAAAAAGATCGCTCCACTGGAATAAAGTCGTGGATCCCCGCTGCGTTCTGATCGCGGCTCATAAGCGTACTAATTACCTAATTAATATGAACGTTTTATTAATTCAGACATAATCCGCGTTAGCTCAATTAGCTTGCGGTAGCTTTGAATTAAGCTTGGGATTAGACGGAGCGGTTTTAAGTGGATTAAAGGACGTTGAATGCAAACCTAGATGATGAAATTACAGACTGACAGGTAAAACCAGTATATATAAGTCCAAACGGCTTGAAAAGCTAAAAAAATTGCACATTATATTTGCTCGTAGACAACTAACTAATAATAAACTTTCTTTTTTAACAAATAACAGGGTTTTTCTGGGTATGAAAGTTTGTAATTTGTGTGGCAGTTCGTCATAACTAGAATATAAGAAATTCTACCGGAATAGAATGGAATAATGCTTTATTGAACAATTCCTACTAAAGTGAAGGTTACAACGGCGATCTTATCGCTAAGAGCGATATCTACCAGACAACCTTATGGATGTACAGGAATGACAAAATATTTAATCAGGGGGTGTAAACACGGACTGTGTTGCAGGTACTGCTTTATTAATGTATATATATTTATATATGTACATATATGTGTACATATTTTATACATAGATTTAACAAAAAATCAAGAATACTAATGAAATTGTTTTCGTATTATTCGATAAAAATAGAGGTATTAAAATAATCACAGACAAGCCGATATTAATCAAAATTGAGTGCTAAAATCAGCAATAATCATAAATTCTAATGCCACTAAAAGACCTAATATCGTCAATTTAATGTACCACATTAAAACTTAATGTCCTATTGTTATTCGAAACTACTCCCACGCTTTTGCTAAACCTTATGTGGAATTAGAGAAAGGGATATAATTTATATTATTATGTGGAAATAGTTTAAAACTAATATGTAGGTAGATCTAACATGTCAGGCTAGAGCGTTGGCGGTTTAAAGTTGGTACTTTAAAACTGTCCTTTAATTAGGTATTATATTATATAATGTCATTAAACTAATATTATAATTGTTAAAGTTTATATGGACATGGAAAAAATTTGGCACAGTTCAATTATTAATAAATAAGGACTATATATCCCGGTATCGAAGGAATGAAAGAATCGAAAAATAAAAATTATCTTCGGATTGTGATCCATGTGCAGTGATTTCATAAATAATGTTATTAAGAAACGGACTTTCATGTTGTTCGTTAATATAAAATCATTTCAATTGCTTTTCGTGGTTTTAATTTAGCTGTTATGTATAGTTCCGTTACATTTTAATTATAAATAATCGGATTATAAGTCATTCTCTCGTGTTTACGTTTTCATATGCAAAAATGAATCTACCTTCTACATTTATACACCAATTAATTATATTTTTGTTTATTTATTTTCTAACATAGATTATTTTTATTTTTGAATATTAATTATAAAAAAAAACATTTATTATTTTATCATTGTTCTTTCTCGTTTGTGTACCTTTCATCAAAGATACAGTGAAGCTGTCTTCTTTTGAATAATATAATGAGCTTCTGAAAACAATGTTATATATATAGACGGCACGTTTGGCGTAGTGGCTGAGCAATTGACTGCTGCGCTGCGTGTCGCGGGTTCGATTCCCGCACGGGACAACTAAAATTGTTTCGGGTCTGGGTGTTTGTGCATGTGTAATGTATGTTTGTAAACGCACCCACGATACAAGAGTAATTCCTAGTGTAGGGCAACGTTCTTTAAAAAAATTATGTAGAAATGTGTTGCAATTTTAACCATTTAAATTAGGCAAAATGTATCGAGAATTACAGCGTGTATAGCGCGGCTTTATTAGACATGACTAGAGATATACTGAACGTACAACTTTAAAATATACTAGCTTCTGCCAGCGACTTCGTCCGCGTGGAATAGTGGTGCTCCGCTCCTATTGGTCTTAGCGTGATGATATATAGCCTATAGCCTTCCTCGATAAATGGACTATCTAACACTGAAAGAATTATTTAAACCGGACCAGCGGTTCCTGAGATTAGCGCGTTTAAACAAAAGTATACAACAAGTATACTATAACCATCTCAGGAGTATGACAAATAATTGTACCAAGTTTCGTTAAAATCCGTTGAGTAGTTTTTGTTTCTATAGAGTTATTTATACAGACAGACAGACAGACAAAAATTTTACTGATTGCATTTTTGGCATCAGTATCGATCCCTAATCACCCCCTGATAGTTATTTTGGAAATATATTTCATGTACAGAATTGACCTCTCTACAGATTTATTATAAAAAATATATAATATATATATATATATATAGAATAGATATGGATAGATATAGATATATATAGATATAGATATAGAAGATATAGATATAGATAGATATAGATATAGATTAGAGGAATACGAAGACCTTCATGTGTGGAAAAAAATAAGAACATCATTAATCAACGTATCAGCAAATCTATAATCACCACGGAAAACAAATAAACCGGTGATGGCTACCAAAGATACGCGCCTACTACGCCTACGTTCATTCAGCCACCAATTTATTGGCTTATACAAACAATATTACGAGCAAACGAGCCGGCCCGGGATTACAGGCACATCGCAGATATCTAGCCCTGATCTATTATTACTCCAACAATTATAACGAAGCTGTAACGCTCATACATTACAATGTGGAGCGCATGCTAATTGTAGGGGAACAGATTAAGGGGTAGCTTGTCACGCCTCCTATATATTGCTGATCTGACAAAGACTGGATAGTGAATGCAATGACAACAGTATTTTGAATTCAAATAAAGTACTTAAGGTATACTTTGAAGCCCCGAATCACTTGCATTGGTAAGACATTCTCTTCTGAACATTTCTATACTCGAATGTTTTGTTGCTGGGGAATTTGTTGCGCTACTTTTTCTTGCCAGCAAAGCACATAGGAAATGGTGAAGGGCGGGCGTTTCGGGGGCTGTCTTTTGTTTGATGTTCAAAAAGTGCTGATTATCAGCCTACTTTTAATAAATTATTTTTGAATTTTAGCTTTTAGCTTGGCTGTTCAGTAGACAACAAATCATTTATAATTTTGTCTATAATGCGACCCGCAAGAATGAACATTTTAAGGTAGTCTTTTTTCCTCATAATTTTAATCAATTTCTGTTCACCGGTTTTGAGTATGAAGGTAAGTCACAAAGGAAAGACTCTGTTTGTCTTGGAACCTAGGGTACGATTCTTAATTCCAGGCTGGTGTTGCTGGTGTGACCGGGCCAACGTTTGTGGGTAAACGCACCTATTTATCGGTAGGTACATTGTTTTTTTAAACCACTGAGCTGTCATCACAATTCCCTAAGACCCAAATCTCTGCTCACCCCTTATCTAAAGCTGTGTTTGTAATTAGTTTGACAGCTACCTCCAGACGGTGGCACTGGAAGCCGACACTAAGATGTAACCCGAGAGGTAATGGATGTGACGCGTGACCACCCGGCCGCTCAGATTAGTAACCCGATACCCAAATAAATGGATTTTAAGTTGTTACCTAATTTTTTAAGAATAAAATGTAAATTAATACTGAAACGGAAATTTTTAAATCGATGCTAATTCTCTATGCTGCTAATTTTATTGCTAATAAAAATTAATTGAATGTCAATAAGAATTATTTTGAAATTAGATAACATCTATTTTTTTTATGTTATAGCGTAGGTACCTTAAATACTTTTTTTTAGAAACTGGCTAACCCAAAGGTTTACCCACTACATTAACCAGTTACGTTTTTAACGATTCTCAGCCTCAGAACCCGGTCGGCTACTGAGAAATGCACATGGAAAAACTAATAACACTTAGCCAGACCCGGGAATTGAACCCAAGACTTCATACTCAGCAGTCATGCTTGCGACCACTGAACCAACGAGGCAGTCTAACAGGTAAAACATTTAAAAAATGTTACTATCTTTTATTTTAACTACTGGAAAGCGGATCCATGTATTCGCAAGAAACACTCGCGCTTGACCAGTTGCACGAGCTCATTTGACGATTGTCTCTGCAAGTGACATAACTTTCCAAATGAAAGTGTTTTATGGTTTTCGTTTGACATTTCTATTTATGGTACGACGTTGTCTATGATCTTATCTTAATGATTTACCTTTGTTCATTAATCTCTTATAATTGACCGTTAACAAACCTTTGATCTATGGATTAAAAACTTAAATAACACTGTAATCGCTGACTTTTAACATTGACGTTATGGTGGATATCAGCTGACATGTATGAGTAATAATGAACATCTACCGTCTCACTTATAAAATCCGATTATATGATATTTTTAATCTGCTGCTTAGCTACGGATTAGATAAAATCTCACTCATAAATGCTGTTTAGCGGTTATCCGAACTTAAGTTAGAATTTTAGTTAATCCTGGATTACGACCTTAAGGATTAGATGAAAAATGGTAAAACTTCAGATTACAGGGGCCATACCATGACGTGCCAAAACAAGATTATTTTCGTTATGAAAAAGAGACGGAGCTATACGACGTTAGTAGCTGTGTCACGCTCTCAAACTTGAATAGTGATTGCAAAAACACGTGGTGGTACAGCCCCAGGTTTTTTATAAGTAAGACGGTGTATACATCTGTAACTCTATCATCACGGATTCACGGGACGGCTAAACCGGTTGATATGAAATTTGGTATGGAGATAGGCTGCAAGCCTGGCCAGTTCACCCAGGACGTGATTAATTGTTATTTCTGATTTATTCTATTAAAATTGTGTACGTTTAAAATGTAGGCTTATTATTCGAATTAAATGTAAAATCTCTTATTGATATGTATAAATTTGTAAAATATTACAATTTAACGCCCACGGGTTGTCTATAAAAATATATTTATTTACGAACAAAGTATCCTATTAAGAAAATAACGTGTTTTTCATGTAAATTGTGAATAATTAGGAAGTGTGATTTGATACACCAATAAAAAGTATTGTTTTAAAAGAACATAAAAAAACTAGTTTCATCTGCCTATACAGAATAAGTTATGATTAGATCCAGATTATTAACTATCTTTACCTCAAATATTAGCCAAATCGGTTCTGCCGTATTAGCATGATTCGATATCAAAGAGATATATAAACCCTTCGGTTTTTTAATATAAGTAGGATCGCCAGTTTTAAGTTTATTGCACTAAGGAACTAATTAGGAATTGATTTAGGTTCCTATACCATAGATTAGTGGCTCATTTGCTCTCAAGTCCGGATCAATCTAATAAATAACATGATTTGAAACTAAAGTTTTGCGTGTTGAATGTAAAATAAAGTTTTTTTTGTTTATTACGATAAAATTTATCCAATGTATTTTCCCCTTATAAATAAGTAAATATGATTTTCAATATGAAGACCAACACGTGGGTCAAAAACTTACTTTTGAAACGAAAAACTAATTAATACAATATCAAGGCAACATTCGAGCTATTCAGCGTTATATTAAAATCACAGAAAAGAAAATGCAAGTTTTGAAGCTTGTAATAACTGTGTATGTCAAACCAATCCAGATACAATCAAAACAGAACATGTAATCAAAAGTTTTGCATATTAAAGTGCGCTAATCTGCGAGTAAGACGGATCGAGTGAGAGGGCTCACACCTGCGCCGGCGCAGACAAACGCCTTATTGATGGCCGCCGTACTTAACAGCTCTTACGATTAATTGCGACACGATATCATCTGTACCTTGCTATATTTATTGGAGACGATAAAGCTTAAATTTCGTGATGTTTCGGGTCATTTGAATGTTAATTTTGTTTATAGAGCATAGTTTACAAGGCTAATAAATTAAGTTTTTTTTTTCTGGAAATATTTTGTCGCCTACGGTGGAAGGCTTTTGGATAGAAGTAATATAATTTTATTTGGATAATCATTTGTTAAAACGTTGCCCCACACTAGAAATGTTTCGGTCCAGTTTATTGCTTACAAACATACATTATTAAACATCTAAAATTTCCCAGACCTGGGACCGTACTAACGTTTTATTGCAATCACTATTCGGGTGCGAGAGCGAGACACAGCTTTTTTCGCAACTGCATGGAGTTTCTTGCGGGTTCATCTCCCACTTTTTGGAACCATGCACCTAGTTTCTAGTTTTGACGTTTTATAAGAATCTGTAATTGGTCTACATAAAATAAAAACCTTTAGACTTTGACTTCGACTTATAAAGTGATTTTGTAAGAAGAAAATCTCCACTGTTATCCATTGATTGAACCTAAACATTGCTACAAACATAATTTAATACCTACTACAGTTTATCTCATGATGGATGGATTCGTACATTTCCATTTGTACTTGTATTTTACTTGTACTTTATTTCTGTACTTTCTCGAATCTCGACCTATTCGCGATGCGGAATAAAAGCCTTCAACCGCATAGCGTAGATTGCTATTCAAATTTTATTGCAGAAGACAGACTAGAAACAAATTATGTTTATATATTGCAATAGCTCAGTCACCATTAAATAGCCGTTCCGTTCATATATCACTTTATTTCACGTCTGTGGCTTAACGAAATAATAATAAATTTGACGTTTATTTATGCTCATAATATATATTTGGCATGTTAGAACCGGTTTTTGCATTATTAAGATAAATATGGTGTCTCGACGATGGAATTTTTTTGGCAATGAAGTTGTATTTATTCGGATTTACTTTCAAATGTTGTCTGCATGTAACGATAAAATAATGTTGAATCGTCAGACAAATTAAATCTTATCAAATACCTACTCGGATATTTTATTCAGCGAAGGAACTTGACGTTTGACCTCTAAGATGATGTCTCAGTCACAGTCTTCTGTTTGAAACAAAGCTTTTGCGATTTTATTGTCAATCTAATCTATCCGTACTTAATATTATAAATGCGAAAGTTGTTGTTTTGTCTGTCAGTCTGTTTTCAACCTTCAAAGAAAGGAGAAGGTTCTCAATTCGTCGGTATCTTTTGTTATTTTTTATATACATATTATGTTTCCCGATTACTCGAAGACGTTTAGCCCGTATTGGAAAAAATATTTTTTTCACGTTCACGATTTATCTGAATCGATTTAGATGAAATTTGGTGTGGAGATAGATTGAAATCTGAGAAAGGAAATAGATTTTTTCCCGAGTGTGTAACTAAGTATATCAGGATACTAATAAAACTGCGAAAAAGCTAGTAACTTACTCAATATTTACGAATTGATTACCTTAAAATTAAAATTATTATATTTTTTTGATTTTGTAATAAAATTTAATAGCTTTTTTTTTACTTCAGCATTTGTAAATGTCAAGGTATCAAACATACGGTTGATATACATGCATTATGTTTATTAATATTGGGGGAAGACATTAATTTATACTTGTGAATGAAAAAACTTCCTCTAAAGTGAATATGTGACTATGATTTTCGGCAAAAGGATATGACAATCATTAAATTAATATATCAAATCAAACAGGTTTTTTAAAGTTGAATGAGTTTCATCACGAGATGTTAGCGAAGTATTACAAGTCTCTCTCAAGTCTTGGTCACACTTTCAAAAATAGTAATTGTTCAATTAATAGTTTGTACAATAACTGTCGTAATAATCGTGTGAACTTTTGTTTATTTGTCGAACCGTAAAATCAATTTAATTAATGTTTCTAATCAAGTGGCGCCAAAACTTTCTACACTCGTTAAATACCTACTTGGGAAAAGTTATTAGCTTTTACTAAAACGAACAGACATAGATTTTATTGTGTAATTATATATTGCCTTTTTTTTTCCTGCTATGTAACACGTATCTTGACTTCACAGGGTTGAGGCGATCTCTGTACAAAATTTCGTCTCAATCGGTTCTGCCATTTCCCCGTGAGAGTCTTACAGATAGACAGAGGGACTTTCATATATATTATATTAGTAAGGATTTTGTATTTAATAGGTTTCCGTTGTAAGTGGCACACTAATTTTTCTAGCAGTTAAGAAAACTCATGTGAAGTGTGAGTGTGAGATATCTACTGATTACTCACATAAATAATGCGTACCTTCTTATCATATTTGATTAGTAAAAAAACAAGTGCGAGTCGGACTCGCGCACCGAGGGTTCCGACCATTGGAAAGAAAAAATACGCAATAAAGTCGCTATTATCTTGTTTTTTTTTCCGACCGCGTAATTAAGTTTGTTTGTACAGGAAAATACCTGATTACTTAAAAACTACTAACTAGATCTCGTTCAAACCAATTCTCAATGGAAGTTTGCATAGTAATCTATATCATATATTTTTTTTAGTTTTATCATTCTCTTATTTTAGAAGTTACAGGGGGGGGGACACACATTTTACCACTTTGGAAGTGCCTGTCGCGCAAACTATTCAGTTTAGAAAAAAATGATATTAGAAACCTCAATATCATTTTTGAAGACCTACCCATAGATACCCCACACGTATAGGTTTGATGAAAAAAAAAATTTTGAGTTTCAGTTCTAAGTATGGGGACCCCCAAAATGTATTGCTTTTTTTCTATTTTTAAGTCAAAATCTTAAAGCGGTTCACAGAATACATCTACTTACCAAATTTCAACAGTATAGTTCCTATAGTTTCGAAAAAAAATAGCTGTGGCATACGGACGGACAGACAGACAGACAGACATGACGAATCTATAAGGGTTCCGTTTTTGCCATTTGGCTACGGAACCCTAAAAATGTATTACAACAGGAATAACGTTTATATACAGATTCACATGTCCGTCATTTCATAATACAAATGCTCATTTTGTTTTTGAAATTCTTCCCCCAGATTCGAATTTTGTAAGAAAGCCGATAAATTCTTGTTTCCTTTCGAGGATAAACACGGAAAAAGCATCTCGCATTGGTATTTCACGTTAAATATACTGCTATGTACTTTACTGAGGCATTCCCATTTCCCATAGCATACGAACACAAAGCATGCGCATTTATCACGAACTAAATAAAACAAAACACACCGCCATGCACAAACTATAGAGTTGTCAGCCGGCCCAACCGTCGCGAAATTTGAATAACAACCCACCAACATAACTCCACCACCCAGCCGTTTGATTAACTGCCTTATTGTTGAACACACAAGGTCCTTAAAGAGCGCATTTATATTTTTGCGCTCATACAATGGCATGTTCATGGACTAAAACAAGGATTTTTTAGCGCATTCAAATTTGGACCCTAGGAATTGGATTTTAAGTTGAATGTTACGTGCCAGCATTGGCATGTGCATAAAATTATGTATGTTACTTATATATCGTTAAACACATGGATATGGGAATTTGGACATTTCATGTTGAGAGCTATATATTACTGGTTGTCCGTCCTGAACAGATGAAGGCCACCCATCCAAAGTCTGTATCGAAGCTTTACTTCCTAAGAAACCTCTCAGGAATATGGTAATAAAAACCATTGAATGCCCCTTGTCAGTAGCTTCCTTCGCGACTGGCTGACGATATACAAGAACCCATTTCGGTTATTACAGAAGCCTCATTTTCAACTTAGTATTTTGAAATACAGAAAATCGTTGGTTGGTTTAGAACTGCTCTTACTTACTTCAGACTCTCAATAAGACGGTTAAAGCTGGCTTCTACATATTTCAGCCAAGAAATTAGCATTGCCAGTCAACGTGATAATGCAGCCAGCCTTTTGGCCACGATTCCCGCTGACAGCGATGCGGATGAATCTTTTGATGCCTAATTGCTTTTATATTAAGCTTATGTTTTAATATCGCATAAATAATATAGATTTGTGTGAGTTATAAGACAGTTTACTTCGTTCAGTTTGAATTAGAAAAGATTTCGAAATAGACCATCAAAGTTCTTTTTTAGTTTATTAGATCTTTCTGAAAAAATCCTCCTAAGACTACATTTCATTTGCTTGCAAGATACACGTTCCTATCTTCTGAAAAGTATCCTAGGTGTTATATGAGAATACGGTCTATCTATTTGGCATATTTCACCAAACTTTACAGGCAGTTTTTGCGTGAAGAGCAACAAAACATCTATCCATTTATGCTAACAAACTTTCGAATTTGCTATAATTATTAGGAGTTTATCCCTAGTTCAAAACTCGACGAGTCACGACATTGCCACTTAGCATAGCATAACTTATGACATCTTTATCCCTCATCTAAACACCATAGATCATCGCGCGATTGACACGTGTGCCTCAACAGAATGTAATGTTAGACCGGCGCGCGCGCAACGCTAACACGGCCATGTTCGATTAGTTCCAAATTTAACGGCCATCGTCCACAGAACATACGTCACAACATTTAGACAGGCTGTTTAGATAGGCTTGTACTACTATTTGGAGAAATTTCTCTTGAAATCATATAATAATATGTTGTATTTACTGATAATTAATATCCGGTTTTGCTCAATAATGTAGATATATTTGCAAATACACGTGTTTCCAAAACTGACTAGTATTATTTAATTTTTATTTATTTCAGACCAATAAAAAAGTGGTTTTTATTGGTCTGAAATAAATAAATAAAAATTATTGGTCTTAGTAAATAAATTAATAAATAAAGATATAAAAAAAGGTTTATTAAGGAAGTTTGAAGACAATGTGAATATATCAACCTCGCTCGTAAACTAATTAGATAGCATGAGGTTCGATTCCCAAGTCAGGCAATGGCCGCGATTCTCTTGACACCATCTAAATTAAATTTAGTCTATAATTCTCTCTTTCCATCAACAAATATAAGAAAGGGATAGCAAACTTTTAACACCTGTCAAATTAGAAAAAAATAGTTTTCCATACAAATTAAACATCACGACGTAACATCTCGACTAAATTAACAAACCTGTACGAACAAAATGTCATCTGTCATTTAATTTGACAGCACTGAATATCGGTGTATCGGTTTATCGGTTTATCGGTTTATCGGTTTATCGGTTTATCGGTTTATCGGTTTATCGGTTTATCGGTTTATCGGTTTATCGGTTTATCGGTTTATCGGTTTATCGGTTTATCGGTTTATCGGTTTATCGGTTTATCGGTTTATCGGTTTATCGGTTTATCGGTTTATCGGTTTATCGGTTTATCGGTTTATCGGTTTATCGGTTTATCGGTTTATCGGTTTATCGGTTTATCGGTTTATCGGTTTATCGGTTTATCGGTTTATCGGTTTATCGGTTTATCGGTTTATCGGTTTATCGGTTTATCGGTTTATCGGTTTATCGGTTTATCGGTTTATCGGTTTATCGGTTTATCGGTTTATCGGTTTATCGGTTTATCGGTTTATCGGTTTATCGGTTTATCGGTTTATCGGTTTATCGGTTTATCGGTTTATCGGTTTATCGGTTTATCGGTTTATCGGTTTATCGGTTTATCGGTTTATCGGTTTATCGGTTTATCGGTTTATCGGTTTATCGGTTTATCGGTTTATCGGTTTATCGGTTTATCGGTTTATCGGTTTATCGGTTTATCGGTTTATCGGTTTATCGGTTTATCGGTTTATCGGTTTATCGGTTTATCGGTTTATCGGTTTATCGGTTTATCGGTTTATCGGTTTATCGGTTTATCGGTTTATCGGTTTATCGGTTTATCGGTTTATCGGTTTATCGGTTTATCGGTTTATCGGTTTATCGGTTTATCGGTTTATCGGTTTATCGGTTTATCGGTTTATCGGTTTATCGGTTTATCGGTTTATCGGTTTATCGGTTTATCGGTTTATCGGTTTATCGGTTTATCGGTTTATCGGTTTATCGGTTTATCGGTTTATCGGTTTATCGGTTTATCGGTTTATCGGTTTATCGGTTTATCGGTTTATCGGTTTATCGGTTTATCGGTTTATCGGTTTATCGGTTTATCGGTTTATCGGTTTATCGGTTTATCGGTTTATCGGTTTATCGGTTTATCGGTTTATCGGTTTATCGGTTTATCGGTTTATCGGTTTATCGGTTTATCGGTTTATCGGTTTATCGGTTTATCGGTTTATCGGTTTATCGGTTTATCGGTTTATCGGTTTATCGGTTTATCGGTTTATCGGTTTATCGGTTTATCGGTTTATCGGTTTATCGGTTTATCGGTTTATCGGTTTATCGGTTTATCGGTTTATCGGTTTATCGGTTTATCGGTTTATCGGTTTATCGGTTTATCGGTTTATCGGTTTATCGGTTTATCGGTTTATCGGTTTATCGGTTTATCGGTTTATCGGTTTATCGGTTTATCGTCAATTTCATAGCGAAGTTGCTAACATTCATAGGACTATGAATGTTACAGGTGTCTGACACTCATAGTGAAGTTGCTGACCACACTTTATGATTTGACAAATATAAATAGGTATTTTTCAGAACTTTAATACCGTATACCTGCCAAAGCCACGGTAACCCAAACTTCATAATGGTCCATCGTTCTAGCATGCGCTGACAAATATTCGGTTTTTTAAAATAACGAATGTCTGAGTTTCACGGGCTCTTAAAATATGTGTCTCCAAAGTTTAGCAGTTTAACTTTCGAATCCGGCTCGATAACGGTCAGATGCGCGCGCGCCGTCTGTTTGCTGCACACCTGACATGTGCGTGTTGTTTTTGAACATAACTGTCATCACGACGCGTGAAAATGATAGTCAACTTTGTGGTTTGGTCACGTTATTGATTTAAGAGTAAAACAAAGAACTAATTAGTATGTAAGTAAATATTTTAACGTGGACTATTTAGACATCAATTGCATGTGATATGAGGGTTTTTGATTCATCGCCAAATTTTGTAGTATTACTTTTCTGAAGCTTTTCTGTATTCTCTTCTCTTCTTCTCTCTACTACTTTTTTCTTCTTGAGTTTTCATCTAGACAGACAAACCTTACGTTTTTTGTCACTGAATTGGAACTGACATATTCTTGGTTATCTTTGTTGGGTCCAGAAACTATAATTTCTTCAACTACCATATCAGTATGTCGGCTAAATGTCAACAGAGGGTATAATATATATTGATTATATCCATAATATCTTTATATCTATTTTACACACCTAAATAATAGCGTATCGAAGAAGATAACATTGTTCCTTATTTATATACTCTTTGGGACAGTAAACTTTCTTATAATTATGGGCTTTTTTAGGGATGGGAAATCATCAAATGACTCCACCCAGTGTGTGGAGCGGAAGGGAGTGTCAGACTCTTACTGACTAAAACCCATACATGTTCCTTTACATATTCCTATTAGGAACCGTAAAATTCCGTATTCCGTAAAAAACCGGAAAGCACTAAAATTAAAGCAACTTAAGCCAACAACAATAATTGTTGATAATATATATAGATCTCCGCGAGACCAGAGGGCTGGCATATTTTTTGGACAACGAATTAGCATTGCCATTCAACGTGGCAATGCTGCCAGTCTTCTGGGCACGTTTCCGGATGACAACGATGAGGATGAGTACTTTGACGCCTAATCTCTAATATTGACGCACATGTCTGTTCAGTTTTGTTTTATTTTATTTTTTATTTGTACATATATAATTATATTAAGTCTCTAGGTATTTTTAAATATTGTAAACATAATTATGGCAATGTAAATAAATTAAAATTCTGGCAATAAGTAAAGTTATAAATAAATAGATTGCTTGTCTTCATTACTTTACAATTCCCCACTACGAAGCCCACTACGATAGACAGATAGCCGTGAGTAGGAACTTCACAAAACTTTATAGCTTTTAGATTGGTTTGTTTCTACAACCGGGCCACGGTAGCGTTAACTTGGGTCAGAGATCATAAACGTACTAGTCGGAGGGCTATCGCTACTCCACATCGCTATAAAACTACTCGGTACTACGCCGCATGGTTGTTGTTTTGAAGGCTTGTTTTAGTTTGATACTTCGAAGAGTTTAAACCCTTCGAAGGTTACTGAATGAAATAATATAGTAAATTAGTCATAATAAAGATACTACAGGCATCTACGGACACAAATTGAGGTTGCTTCCCGACCCATAGAGACATTTTGGGATTAATTTAAAATTATAAATACAAATAATTTTATTTTTGAAGGAAAATATATAAACATATATTGTTGGGAAATTTTTATAGCGATAAAGTGACAGACTTAATGGATGAATGGAACGAAAGTCAGATGGACGTTTGACAATGTAACCCTAAAAATATTAAACAAACAAATATCTTCTTACAGGTTTTCCTTAAAGCAGACCGTCAGCTGAAACTTCTTAAACCTCTTTCGAATTAAGAAAATCTGCCTATAGGAAACGACTATAACAACTTTGTTATAAAAGCTGCGCCGGCGCAGTCGTAGATGTGTCCAAGTCGATAGCGAGCGCACTCGATATCGTGAAAACACGTTAAATCGAAGCACAGTAGGTGTACTCTAGCTCTTGATAGTTAGATCAATATTTATACTCTCAAATACCTATAAATTAGGTGAGGTTATTATGATAGACCTCATATGCGTGCATGCGTTTACGACATTAGTACTACTAGGCATAAAGGTATATAAAATGCTTTGTCCTGAATGACTGACGGATCAACGCACAGCCTAAACTGGTAATCGTAGAGACCTGAAACTTTGTTTGATGTAGGCATCCGATAAGAAAGGGTTTTCCGAAATTCTAAAAAAAAGGGTGAAAAAGGGGGCAAAGTTTGTATGAATCTCTGTCATTTTTAATTAGAATTCGTATAGCCCACGCGGGCGAAGTCGCTGGTGGAAAGCTACTAGTTGATAATAAAAACCACTAATATTTCACATGGAAAAATCTTTAGATATTCACAACGATTTAAATCCTGAGTTACATAAAAATACCCTAAAGAGGCTGGACCTACCGCATTAAAATACGTTGCGTGCTAATTCCACGCTGGAACTTCTTAACTTACCTTCCCCAGTTACTGTTAAAACGGTAAGATATATCGATAAGCCGAGCACGTCGATCGTGTAACAGATATATGTCGATGTTTTATCTACGTCACTGCGCCACTGAAATGTTAGCGCATTCGATATTTATAGTACAGTCGATTGTACGTCGGAATGGAAATTAAACAACGGGACACGTATTTAAACCTGTGTTTTATAAAGGAAGTAAAGGATTGCTGGACAATAAAAGCCGGGGTTAGCGACTTGCGTTTAATCGCGACGATTTCCTGATAACGAACGAGTTTAATTCGTGGAAGAATCGATACCTAGGCATACACATACCGTTTTAAATTGCATTAGTATTTTATAAAAGCGTATATTACATTAATGACAAGTTGCTTTAGTGTGCTTGGCTAAGCTAAAATTCGAAAAACCGTTAGACATTTCATTAGACAACTTTATCTTTTAAATAAATATCACAGATCAAATACATATAATATTATATTTATGTGATTTTTATATATTTATTATATGGAATACTATCGGAAACGTTTGAGAGGGCATGTTTTTAAGTCAGTGTTAAAGCAAGAAAGGATATTTAGATTTTTCATCTGTTTGAGCTTCACACAAAATTAATGAACATATTTACTTAAAATTTACAATAAAACATAGCGTGTTTTTTAGTTTATTTACATTATTATTTTATCTTCTTGTGGAGATTTTTTTTCTGTTGTAGGTATCTCTTACACACATAAATGTTAGAATAAAGGAGACAAGATTGTCTCACGCAAACGTCTCCAAAGGATTGAAGATTGTCGAGATATCAGTAGCGTGTTAAGACATTAGGCCAGACGACTTGACTGCGCGGTTGGAAATCGCTGCGATGTATCGTTACGTGTGTAGCGCCTATTAACGGCGTCGTCTCGGACTGTATCTGTGTAAACTTAATGGCCCGCTGTTACCTCAGATTTATTACAGAATTGGATTAAAACATTTACCATTCTTCAGCAGTCGGGTAAAAACAATGGCACAATTGAAGTAAACTGCCCATTCGCGAATAAGGTCGTAATGCTTTCTATGTTTCGCTAACGGCCTAAAATAGTGAGGTATCATAGCCAGATGAGCTTAGTCAGATCAGAAACTGTGTGTGTTAGTTGATATTAGCAACGTGGGGCACACTCAGAGTACCATTGGCCCTGGAAAGGAAAGGGCGTAGGAAGGAACATGGATGGGTGTTAGTCAGTAAAAGTTTGACACTTCATCCCGCTCCGCCCATCCCGGGTGAAGTCATTTGATGACTTCTCATTTCTAAAATGGTCCCTTCAAGTACCTACATCTACTTAAACATATATAATGCTTTTTCCTGAATGGCTGACGGATACACAGCCTAAACCGCTGAAAGTAGAGACCTGAAACTTGGGAAAACAAAGAACTCGTCCTGCGTTCTTTGTATGACGTAGAACCAATAAGAAAGGATTTTCTGTAATTCTACCTATAAGGGGGTGTGAAAATGGGAGGCAAAGTTTGTATGAAACCCTGTCATTTTTAATTTGAATTTGTATAAACCACGCGGACGCTGGCGGAAAGTTAGTTGTTGATTAAAACTCAATGGTGAAAAACCTTTCCTACGTACATCTAACTATTCAATGAGTTCAAATAGTTTAACACTTTCGACCTCGGCGAGTGGTAATGACGCCGTGACCGACGCGGTAATCACTAAAACTAACACAATTAGTTTTATTGTAACATTTATCACTAATTGGCTGTTTACAGTGATGACCGTGACGTTATGTTCCGATTAATGGAAGCGGCGCGTTTGTGTGGCTGTAGATAACTGTGAGACAGGGTATTTTTGTTGTTTGACCAATCATTAAGATTAAATTGAATGAAAAAAAAATAAAAAAATTCAAACATTATATCGACGATTCAGTATTTGATTTCGACAGTGCTAATGCCTGCAAAAGATTTGAGTTATTATTTTCATTCATGAGATCTAGTCAATTCCCCGAATAAATTCGTCTTAAGGGAATAGTGGGTGTGGCCCCAGAAAAAGTTTTTTTTTTATTTCAATTAAATGGTAATAATTACTTTAATTTAAATTAATAATCCTAGTCAGATGTCTCCAGACACACGTTAACTAATAACTTAGCACGTTAATTCTACTCACTTCATTTAAGTAAATCGCAGTCGACACGCACCAAACGCAATTAAAATGTAGATGCGTCTACAATGTAACATTCACATGAACTGCGCTCGTTCTGCACAACCGTTCTGTGTTCCGCTTATGTACATTTCAATTATATACGGCATTGTGTGAATTTCGCACGTTAACGTAAGGTATGCATCACTCCGACAGATGTGTATTACTAGTTGTTACCAGCCGTTTTATTTAGATTCAAGAAGCTACTTTATAATTTCGGAAAATAATAGATAGCTAAGTCATCTGCCTAGCCTTTTGCCAACTATGTTGGGGTCGGCTTCCAGTCAAACCGGATGCAGCTGAGTACCAATGTTTTACATGGACCGACTGCCTATCTGACCTCCACAACCCAGTTACCGGGTAACACGATACCCTTTGGTAAGACTGGTTGTCATACTTTCTGGCTTCTACTACCCGTAACGACTGTCAAAGATCTATAATTGACAGTCGGGACCAACAGCTTAATGTGCTTTCCGAAGCACGGAGGAGTCTCGCTACGAAATAGATGGTCACCTATCAACGGACCGACCGCGCCAAGCGCAGCTTAACCTATGGTCGGTCGACCCGTGCGGCTGTTACGTAGCCACGAGCTCCTCTAATAGATAGCTAAGTGTCAAGCTAAATTTATTTCGGACAGATAAAAAAACAAAAAAACTATAATACATAAGAATCCATTTCTTTATCATGTTCTGATATAGTCAGTAGCAGCCTCGGGCTTGTTGACTGGTTGTATACTCTTAAAAAGTAAGTGCAATCCTCAAAAGAGGAACATTACATTAATCATGTTTTGTATTCGCAGGATGAATAATACATATATGTATAGTTAGTTATACCTAATCCGAATTATGTTTGAACGAGTTTCTAAGAAGGACATACACACGTACAGCTCTCAATCACTCATGATTTATAGATTGATACATATCTATTCAACTAAACATCGTCAGTGATTACTAAACGACATTTATAGACCTCAGATCGACGTCTTGTTTAAAAAAAATCATTTTTCCTAAGATACATATCTCAAGTAAATCTAAGATGTGCGCGCATGCGAGCTCGGGGCCACAATTACATGCGCTCGCGCCGCTCCGCTCCCCCGAGGGTAAGCAGAGCTGTAGAGCTGACAGGTAACATCGTCCGCACGCAAATTTCCGTACATTCCTACAAATTACGTTTAATGGCACGTTTGTCGAAGTCGGCATTTCCTCGTTGAAAGTAGACCTTGAGGTTAATGATTTAAATGTTTGAAGTACGGTATTTATTGGCGAGTTAAGTATAGCTGATACAACAATAGCAAAATAGCCTGAGGATTTGACTAGTAAGTATTGGACGGCAGCAGCTTATTGTGAGGTTGTAGAAACTTGACAAAACAATCAAACTGGAAATTGTCATACAAGAAAAAATTACCTATCTACACTCGAGAGCAATGAATCCGGGTCACTTAAAGAATGTTAAAAATCTCGGAAACTAAAAATGATAGGTTAATGCAATAAATTGTATTTAATAGACAATGTGATACTCCTTAAATGAAAGTAAAAAAAATATGAGTCACCATACATTTTATTAACACAAAATTACATAAAGAAAAAAACTGCTGATCTCTCCTTAAAACAAAAATAGGAAACATGAAATTTTTGAACTTTATTACGATTTTCTTGAATTTTAATACTTCGTATTGCCTCCTCGTGCTTCCATTACTGCGTTTACGCGGTTTGGCATGCTGTACACCAAGTTCCTTATACG
This sequence comes from Pyrrhia umbra, assembly GCA_963891755.1. Taxonomy (NCBI): domain Eukaryota; kingdom Metazoa; phylum Arthropoda; class Insecta; order Lepidoptera; family Noctuidae; genus Pyrrhia; species Pyrrhia umbra. The sequence continues at coordinate 712,996 of OY982934.1, read as the reverse complement.
ATTTTGGGGAATATTCTCCCATTCCTCTGTGAGAGCAATTTTGAGCTCGCGAAGCGTGATTGGGGGAGGGTTTCGTTGTTTTACGCATCTGCCTAGCTCGTCCCAAGCATGCTCGATCGGGTTGATATCCGGGCTGCGCGCTGGCCACTCCATACGAGTAATGTTCACCTCTTGAAGGTAGTCATTCACAATCCTACCTGTATGAGGTCGGGCATTGCCATGCATAAATATAGCATCCTCACCTAAATTGACCATAAATGGACCAACGTGATCATTGAGGATTTCTTCCACATATCTTTCGCTAGTTAAAGAGCCGTTTTCTATGATCACCAGCTCTGTGCGACTTTCAGAAGAAATTCCGGCCCACACAAGTACAGACCCACCACCGTAGGCTACTTTTACGTCGATGCATGCTTGCTTGAATCTTTCCCCTGGTCTTCGATACACTCTGTGTCTTCCATCGTGCTTGTAGAGCATAAATTTTGATTCGTCGGAGAACATAACTTTTGACCAATCTTCAATACTCCAATTTACGTGGCTCTGGGCATATCTTAGTCTTGAAATACGATGCCCACGCTCCAGTTTAGGGCCGTTTGCAGGTCTAAGGGGTTTAAGTTAGATTCAGCAAGCCGACGTCTTACTGTCCATGCACTTGGGTTACTTCCTCCGAGGCGTCGAAACTGATTTGTGAGTTCAGTTCCTGTGAGAAAGCGATTTCGAAGCATGGTGTTCACCAAGTATCGGTCTTCTCGTGCTGTGGTACACCTGGTTCTGCCCGTTCCTGGTCTGCGTAGGTTAGAACCAGTTTCTTCGTAACGTCAGAGAACTCTTTGTACTGTTGACAGCGACACACCGACAGTCCTGGCGGTATCGCGCTGACTCCGGCCGGTTTCCAGCATTGTAAGTATTCTGGTGCATTCTTCAGGCGTAAGCGACATAATTTCAGCTTGAATAATGAATATAGAGCACTATCAACATGGTTTATGTACCCACATAAATGACAGATTACAAACAAAAGCAAAACCAAATGCTGTAATTTCGTAGTTCCATCTTCGAAAGTGGCCCTTTTTCAAATTTGATTTTTTTATGATATAACTTTACAATAACTAAGAAGTTTTAATACCTTCATTTAAGGAGTATTACATTGTCTATTAAATACAATTTATTGCATTAACCTAGCATTTTTAGTTTCCGAGATTTTTAGGATTCTTTAAGTGACCCGGATTCATTGCTCTCGAGTGTATCTATACATATAAAATGCTTTGTCCTGAATGGCTGACGGATCAACGCACAGACCTGAAACTTGGAGGGTATGTTCTTTGTATGACGTAGGCATCCGATAAGAAATGATTTTCCTATATTCTATCCCTAAGGAGGTGAAAAAGGTCGGCAAAGTTTGTATGAAAATCTGTCATTTTTAATTTGAAGTCGTATAGCACTCGCGGGCTGAGCCGCTGGCGGAAAGCTAGTATAATTTATAAAATTTGAGTCAGCTTAATAAATAGCTTCATAAAAATATTAAAGATTTTGATATAATTCACGTTGGTGTTGCCACTGCAGCCAGATTCTATTATTTATTTAAATATTCTTCGACTATCCATGAGACTCATTTTAACTTATAAATATTTCATTACGTTTACAAATATTAAAGCAATTACTTAATAAAGCCTGTAACGAGATGGCGCCACTGTCCGTGTACAGTCCGCTATCAATTAATATGGTAATCGTGAGCCGATTAAGAAAGCAGTGATATAGTATAATTTTATTAATGGCAGCCACGCCTCGCCGCCTGTGAACTTTATTTACGACGCAGCCGCTGTTGCATGTATTTGCAAGTAAATGTTTTTATTTATACAACTAGTTGACACGAGAGCCAATGAGGAAGGGGCATTGAGTGTTGAACTGAGAAAGTGTGGAATGAGATTGTGTGACACCTGTCATATAACTCTAGTTGAACTGGAGATATAGATTCCGTGAATAAATTCTTGATAACTCTATCTAAAGTGAGGTTGTTTATTTGATATGTTTGTACGGTGAACGGCTGAACCGATTTCGATGAAATTTGGTATTAAGATAGAGGGAACCCTGGAGACGGTTATAAGCTTTTTATATGAGTGCATTAAGTAGTTCCCTTGGGATGCGAGAGAGACCGCGGGAACTCGGAATAAAAATTTTATATAGTTATTTTATTTTTATGACGTAATGAGTGGCCCCATAAGATGAAGATGAAAATTAACAAAAGAAAATCTATGTTTTTATTTTACGGCGGATCATTAAGGCAGCCTCTATACACTAAAATTCAATAGATCTGTAAGTAAACTACGCAGCTAGTGTAGCAGCAAAAAAGTCATCTGGGGCCTTACCATGACGTGCCAAAACAAGATTAATTTCGTTGTGAAAAAGAGACGGAGCCATACGACGTTAGTAGCTGTGTCACGCTCTCAAACTTGAATAGTGATTGCAAAACACGTGGTGGTACAGCCCCTTATCTCTTTCAAAACCCCATTTTTAATTATATAATTAACTAAAGTTAACTTCCGGCGTGTTCTCAAGGCTTCTCATATTAGTGTACATGACTGTACAATATTGAGCCCTTTCTTCTGCCCAGAGAGGGTATTATTATGTAATTGGGCACAAATGACGGGTTCGGTTCCCGGGCTATTAACTCTGTAATATTATTAACACTTATTACTGTGGTATGACTGGTATGAGAGAAGTATTTTTGTTAATAATTGTACTAGTCGTGTGGGGTGTTACCGAAGATTCAGAGGGCATAGTATGGGTGTGCTAATGTGGGTCGAAATATTAATGTAAGCAATTCTTTACATCATATGCCTAGCCTTTTCCCAACTATGTTGGGGTCGGTTTCCAGTCTAAGCCGGATGCAGCTGAGTACCAGTGTTTTACATGGAGCGACTCCCTATCCGAGCTCCACAAACCAGTTACCGGGTAACACGATATTCCTTGGTAAGACTGGTTGGCAGACATTCTGGCTAACGACTGTCAAAGATCTACAAATGACAACCGGGACCAACAGATTAACGTGCTTTCCGAGGCACGGAGGAGTCTCGCTATGACATAGATAGTCATCCATCCACGGATCGACCGCCCGAGCGCAGCTTAACCTTTGATCGGTCGAACCGTCCAGCTGTTACTTAGCCACGAGCTCCTCTATCAAAATTTTCAGCCCATTTACCATCTCACTGCTGGATAAAGGCCTCTTCCCATACAGAGAAGACATAGGTGTTGTTCACCACGCTTGGTCTAGGCGGATTGGTGATTTCAGACCTTTTTATTCAGGTTTTATCACGATGTGTTTTCCTTCAATAGTGCCCAAGATACGCTTAGATAGTACAAAATATGTCTTTCAAAAAGTCTCTTTGGTACTTTCCTTGATTCGAACCCGCACACTCGTGCACGAGATACAGGTGCTACAGCAACTTCTACTAACATATTCTTTTATTTATTTAATTAAAATGAAGAATTTATTCATATGTATGGACGATAAAAATAGTTTTTATCGACATTCTTTTTGCACATTCGTTCCGAGCCCATCTTTTAAGTTTACGAAATGGTAAAGCACCAAAATCGTGAATTGCAACAGCCTTTAAACTGTAGAGTGAAATAAATAGCGTGGTATTACACTTACACGATAAACATTACACGTCGGTTACACGATGCCTTTGCTTATTCGCAGAACTGACGCGAATATGAAGAGTGGAGATCCATATTAATCATGCCGGTAAAGTTGGTAATTGTGTGAATCCTTTCCCTAAGGAGTGCGAGGTATTGGAAAAAATATATGACAAGAGGATTTACTGGAATACAATAAACGCAGCTGTTGAGACCATTTAATCTCAATAAAACCCTTTTTTTACATAGTATGTATCTAATGAAAAAGAGGATATAACTCTCATAAAGATAACGCCTGGTCAAGTATAAACAATATAGGTAATAGATGTACTAATTAAAGATCTAATTCAACAGGGCATCAGTTTGCTGTGCAGAATCGTAAATACTAATATAGGCATACCTTTAATTACCTAATTCTATTTCTCTTAACTAAAAAAAGCACGTTAAAAAGTTTTTATATCAAGCACTTGAGAGTCTTGCACATGACCGTGAGAAGTTCACATAATACTTTACATATTTTTCCTAGGATGCAGAAAATCAGTGAGAAAAAGGCTAAAACTTCCTTCTAACATATAATTAAAGTCCTAATGCAACCATGAACTACAAGATGGAACGGACTTGGACAGGTCTAGCATTAACCCTAGCAGTCCACATAAAGCTGTGACCACCAATCTCGTAAAACAGCGAGATAATAAGGACATAACGAGTTACGAGTTTACGACCATATGACCAGTTCCAGGGACGTGTGGTCACTTATGACGGGTAAAATGGATCACTGGCAGGGTTGACACACACTGTGGTATTGTGTGGGAAGAGTATGACAGGTTATTTTTTTAAACTTACTGAGATCTCGAACCGGTGGAAATAAAATCTGCGACTAATAGCTAAATATTACTTGAACTCAATTTTAAGTGAAACTTAAATCTCACGCCGCGTGGTGTTTGAGTATTTTGGACATATGATACAAAGGCTTATAATTTTGAATTGGAAATACCTATGATAGTCTTATTAAACTTTATTGAATACAGAAATGTGAACATTTTTTTTGCTTTACTTGTACTAGCGACAAACGTCACTTAGCTATTATAGTTCTATATAATTATATTTAATTATAACCCATCTATATTCCCCAAAGCTTAAAGGAACAGGACGCGATTTTTACTAGAGTGTACTCTTCACTCTGACTAACAACGTTTTCTGTATTTTACCTGGCATTCGATAGAGTTAGAGATAGTCATTAGTCAGGGGTTCAATTAACTATAATTATGGGTACAACACAATAATTCGCAGTCTCACAGAATACCATCATTTATCAAAGTCTTTAATGATGACCTCCATCAGACCAGACCGAGACTTAGTTAACATATTTTTCACTTAAAAGTGGTCATAAAAAATCATATTTCTATACACGAAAATAACCTTGTAGCCTGACCCTAGGGTCCGCCCCCAGGCCATAAATTAGCTAGTGCCTATGTCCTCTTAATGAAATATTAATGCGTATGGTTGCGCATGCGTCGCCTTGCATCAGTGAAATGCGCACGCGCACCCCGCCCCGTGTGACGTGTCGTTAGAAAGCGCCGCCAATTACACCGATATAGTGAGGTATAGTGATTTGTCGTATATACCCGATCACACGGTGACATAACTGACTTCGTACTCGTACTGACGAAGTTATTTGCTACTGTAAGTAAACCAAGAAATACGTAACGAGAAAATTTACTTGGTAAAGTATAGCTTGGGTCCTATTTTAGCTTATTTTGTACTTTATACGAAATGGGATGGTCTAAACTTTGGCCATGTTTGGCTTCTTCCAGGCGATTTAAAAATAATAATGGAAATTAGATGGAGAGAGAGAATAGAAGAATATAATCATCTATCCATATCTCAGGTACCCAAAAGCAATTTTATCTGAATAATCGAATTCAATGAACACACTCTTTTATATAAAAGCATGTAGATTTAGTAGACTACGCACTGCAGATTCGATCCCACAAAAAGTCTGTCGCCTAGTAAGTCCTAAATACGAAAAAACTAGCACCCAAGATTGCTAAGATGTCTAAAAATGTTTAAAACACATTCGGCGTAGCACATAGCATTGACATGACGAGTGGACGTTACGCCGAGCCGGCTATAGAGAATTAATACATTCTTGCGCCGGCGCAGGCCGCGGGTAACCATCGGGAAACATCCCGGGAACGTTCTTAATAAGCTATTACGTGAGTGGTACAAGGTATAAAAGACGTGTTTACAGATTCTGTTGCATACTTCCAATCAAGAAAACGGGTTGATAATAGCGTATTATGTGCGATACGATAAACTAGAACGAAAGCATAGCGGCTTTTGGATAACCATACAGACTGAAGCATATAGTGTGCTATACATTTTTAACAGACTTCAAGGAGTCTTCTAAGAGTCGGTAGTGAAAATACTCTACCTAATTTATGACTTCAACTTCTAAAACGTGTATTAGGTAATAATCTTCAAGCGTTTCGGCAGAAAAAATCCCCTTGTAGGGTTTTTGAAGTCTGTTTTAATTTTTGTAAAAAAATATTTATCTATACCTAAAAACAACATTTTTGGTAAAGATATGTCTTAGTGTCGAAGAATATGTGAATACAATAAATCGCTAGACTTGTAATAGCTTCTGAATCCTCAAAAGGTTGCTGTTCATGAAAACAATGTTTAAATAAGTGTGAGCCTTGAACGAAGACACAAAAAATATGAAACCTCTAATAGCTCCTAATTTACACCGCTACCAATACCTGTCTCAGGTACTATGGACCAGAGAACTTAGCCTCCGGCTATAGCCTGCACCACGCGACGTTCTCACAACTATGTATCGATCCATTCACCATACATTGATCATTACTTCATAACCAAACACACTACTCTCAATACACAACCGCCAATGGATGCACATATAATCAATATCACCGAATAACATTAAAAGATGACCTCGTATAGTACCAGTTATATTTCAAGGAAGGAAAGTAAAACAATAGGAGGTTCTACAACAGGTTTTTCGTAAGAAATACTTAAATAAATGTACTTGTATCAAGTATAAGTGCTCCAGTCAGAGTCGATCGACTTAAAAAGCCGATGTAAAAGAGATACATTGCATTAAGGCGGCGATATACGACTTTGGCCCTTTTAAAGCTAATGATTACGCTTTAACGACTTGCTTTCATGATTTGAAAAGTATATATACTAAACTAGAGCATATGCTTGATAATTTTGTATAACGTTTTTTTTAATTATGTATTTATAACATTGTATAAAAAAATCATGAAGTTAGGTCTAACGCACAAGAAAAACTGAGTTTTACATAGAATTTATCAAGCGGATTTTAATGAAACCTGTACCATTTTATAGAAAAGTTAATTATCTGTCTTTTTGTATACGTATATTTTTTTTAAATCGTACATTTACGTCAATTTTTGTGCTTTTGTCAAAACGTTGAGTTGAAATTACGGAGGGGCTCCACCGGGCGACGGGGGCAGTACGTCTGTGACCACTGTCACGGGTAGACGCTGTCACTCAGAGCGAGCACATTACGATGTAAATAAATTATTATATTTGTGATAAGATGACTGGTGAATTATAATTATTACATTGAAAAGGCACTACATGCGGATAAAATATTTTTTTGATGTGAATAACGTGTTTTCAAACCAAATCATCCATAATCTGTCATAATCTAAAATGTGTGTATCTAAATTTGGCAGGACAAATATATTTTGTTATTGACTTAATAAATAATTAAATGTACTTTAGGATTTGAATATGTATTTGTTTTAATACATTGCGTATTCAAAACGAGAATATTGCATACCTCATTTAAATTTTACATGTAGGTCGGAGATAATCGTCAAAATTAAAATTCTTTCATGTTATGTTACAATATTTCCTAATAGTTTGGAATTTATAGAAATAGTAGCTATAAGTCAGGGCATGGGATGATATCTTAGAACAAAACTTAATGGTTTGTAAATAAAACGGTTTATCCATGGGTAACAAGGTGGCGCTATTCTAAATTATTACCAATGAAAATATTTTTCTAAACACGTGAATTTGGGTTCGAGTTTCTTTGCTACGAGACGAATTTGAAAAAAAATGCAGAATATGATAAAAAAATAAGCTTACGCTATTAAAAGAGTATTGTAAAATGAAAATTGTAAAATGTATTGTATTGTCTGACTATTTTAGCTAGACCATTTTCCTATTTTGGATTGGTTACATTAGTTTTATTTTTAGGGTTCCGTAGTCCGACAAGGAACCCTTATAGTTTCGCAATATCCGTCTGTCTGTCTGTTCGCGGCATAGCTCAGAGGCTCTTGGTACTAGAAAGCTGAAATTTAGTATAGATGTGTATTGATCACGCCGAAAAAGTGGTAAAAATGAATAAAAAAATAATAATTTAGTGGAGCTCCCGAACACGTGAAATGAGGATGAATATTTTTTTTTGTTGCGTAACCCTTCATATAGGGTATCGTTAGATAGGTCTTTCAAAAATAAAAAAAACTAACTTTCGAAAACTATCACGGCTAAGTAGGCTTCACCGGTTACAGAGTTATAGTTGACTAACTAAGACCTACTACGGAACCCTACTGCGCGTGGCCCGACATGAACTCGGCCGGTTTTTTACTGGTAACATTGGGTAGTGATGCTTTACATAGCAACCATTTTCGAAGTTTAGTAAAAACGCCAAGTAAGCAGTCACATATGATATACATATTAATCTATTAGTCAAGGTATCTAATGTGGGATAATATTATATACACACAATCTAAAAGATAAGACGAAGCATAGTGTTTTAGAAATGAAGGTCCTACTTCACTATGCCACTCTTATGTTTTATTTTCAACACCAAATAGTATCCGACAGAATGTCGATTTTTGGCTAGGCCTAAGCCGATTAATAGGCAATCGCTTAATTCTTTGGCTAAAGCCCTGATAAATAAAAAGGACTTGATCTTCTTTAATTTTTGGTCCAGAAGTCAAAGACAGAAGAACTGAAAATGAAAAAAGAAGATATATTCAAATAGTATATTTAAGGTTCCGAACCAAAATAGTAAAAAGTAACCCTTATGGGATGCGACTTTCTCTGCCTGTCTGTCAGAGCTGATAATTACTTCAGGAATAACTAACCTTATCGATTTGGAATAATTGTTGAAATATATCGCAAATGGATAAAGTAGAAAAATACTACCTATAACTTTCGAGGAAAAATGGGAATTAAAATTGTTTTCTTCGACATCTTTTGGTATACGAATTAAATTTTAAAAAAACTCTCCGTAGTTTGTAAAACAAACATTCTGAAATAATTAGACTTCCGTACATTTTTCTCTTAAATGCTTTTCTTAATATGGTATTTCGACCATTTTCCAATTCCAAGGTTATGTTTGAATTCCGATGAATTGTAATAAGAAAACTAAATGAAAATTGAGCTACTGCATGTCAATTTAATAATCTTTTTATAAAAAAATCTGTCAATTTTTGCGGTGAGTTTTTCTGATAAAATATATTATAAAAACCCTTATATTAGTAATATAAGGTAATAAGATAAAGATCAAAAATATTTAAATCGGTAATTATAAATGATTTCAAAGTCAAAAATCGATATTGCATCTTTCTAAAAGATTATCGAAATGCCATACCAAGGTAGAATTTTTTTCCATTACTTTATTTCTTCAATAATGCATGAAACCGTGGAAAAGGGTCGTACAAATTTGGTGCTTGAAAATGTAACAGCTAATTCTCATTCAGATAAAGTCTATATCCGAATTTAGCACATTTATTTTTGCATTGATTTTTTGCTTTGCGGCACTTTCAAAATTGGGCCCAAAACGGGTGATATTCCATTGTTCATGATAGGTAAAAATTTAAAAAATCCTGGTCATAATCGGAATCTTTACTATCCCACTTTTGGGTATGACATAGACATGCATTGGCATTAATTATCACGCTTTTTCAAGGTGGATTGGTGATTTCAGACCGTGTAGTCCAGGTTTCCTCACGATGTTTTCCTTCACCGTTAGTCAATGGTGTCTAAGTTATACTAAAAAAAGTACATGTAAAACTTTGGAATAGTCAGATTCGTAATTTCTAGGTTTCGAAGTTCTAATCTGCATACTCATAAATGAGATGCAGGTGCCTTAGCAAAGAAGCCACAATGACTTTTTACTAATATAATAAATAAATAAATATGTTCGGTGTATCAACTTAATAATATGAATAAAACTACCTGCAGCTTATTTAAAATATTAACATCATTTGTAATACAGTCTCACTCACTTTTAGGTCTTTAAACGTAATAGATTATTCAATTTCGGTTCTGTTGGTGTCAAAACTTAGGCCAATGTTAAGCTAATGGTTTGGCCAAAGCTGATGCCAAAGGTTTGGTCGGACACTTTACAGATAGATCAGAAACGTCGGACTAATTAACTGGCTTCCAGGCTCTCCTTACAAAACTAATATGATTTTCCGATACAAGTGAAGATGAGTTGAAGTTATTTGAGAAGCAGCAGATGTCGTAAAATACAAATATGAAAAAAACTTGCGTGCATTTCTGTTAGAAGAGCTCAAAGTGGACACCAATATGGCCTAAAAATTAACTCCTATGGTGCAATTTTGTCTGTCTGTCTGTCCATCTTTCACAGCGAATTAATTCAAGAATGCTAGTTGTCAGATTTTTTTCTTGAAACTTGTAACAATTCAGATCGATAAACATGTTTTGCAGATTAAAGAAATTGAAAATATTTTTGCTTTTCTGGCAAACGAAGTATGCAGTGGGGGTTGGAAATTTAAAATTAGTGTTTCGAAGTAATACTCAGACGTCTTAAGACGACGACTACCGCCAATGACCTTGAGCAAATGGGCGGAGCTTGAGCTTCCCCCCCGCGACCCCGCAATGCACACCGCACGGTTGTCATTTTATATTTTGAAGAACTTTGACGGGTGACCATAATATTATGTAGAGATTCTAAGGACAGTCGCATATTGTATTTTGATATGCATGTCTAAGATATAAAAATAGAAATACAAATAACATCTGTCTGAGTAATACTTCGAAACACTAATTTTAAATTTCCAAACCCCACTGCATACTTCGTTTGCCAGAAAAGCAAAAATATTTTCAATTTCTTTAATCTGCAAAACATATTTATCGATCTGAATTGTTACAAGTTTCAAGAAAAAAATCTGAAACTAGCATTCTTGAATTAATCCGCTGTGAAAGATGGACAGACAGACAGATAAAATCGCACCATAGGAGTTAATTTTTAGGCCATATTGGTGTCCATTTTGAGCTCTTCTAACAGAAATGCACGCAAGTTTTTTTCATATTTGCATTTTACGACATCTGCTGCTTCTCAAATAACTTCAGCTCATCTTCACTTGTATAGGAAAATCATATTAGTTTTGTAAGGAGAGCCTGGAAGCCAGTTAATTAGTCCGACGTTTCTGATCCATCTGTAAAGTGTCCGACCAAACCTTTGGCATCAGCTTTGGCCAAACCATTAGCTTAAAATTGGCCTAAGTTTTGACACCAACAGAACCGAAATTGAATAATCTATTACGTTTAAAGACCTAAAAGTGAGTGAGACTGTATTACAAATGATGTTAATATTTTAAATAAGCTGCAGGTAGTTTTATTCATATTATTAAGTTGATACACCGAACATATTAGTAAAAAGTCATTGTGGCTTCTTTGCTAAGGCACCTGCATCTCATTTATGAGTATGCAGATTCGAACATCGAAACCTAGAAATTACGAATCTGACTATTCCAAAGTTTTACATGCACTTTTTTTAGTATAACTTAGACACCATTGACTAACGGTGAAGGAAAACATCGTGAGGAAACCTGGACTACACGGTCTGAAATCAAACCAATCCACCTTGAAAAAGGGTGATAATTAATGCTAATGCATGTCTATGTCATACCCAAAAGTGGGATAGTAAAGATTCCGATTATGACCAGGATTTTTTAAATTTTTACCTATCATGAACAATGGAATATCACCCGTTTTGGGCCCAATTTTGAATGTGCCGCAAAGCAAAAAATCAATGCAAAAATAAATGTGCTAAATTCGGATATAGACTTTGTCTGAATGAGAATTAGCTGTTACATTTTCAAGCACCAAATTTGTACGACCCTTTTCCACGGTTTCATGCATTATTGAAGAAATAAAGTAATGGAAAAAAATCCTACCATTGTATGGCATTTCGATAATCTTTTAGAAAGATGCAATATCGATTTTTGACTTTGAAATCATTTATAATTACCGATTTAAATATTTTTGATCTTTATCTTTTTACCTTATATTACTAATAAAAGGTTTTTTATAATTATTTTATCAGAAAAACTCACCCCAAAAATTTTCATTTTTTTTTATAAAAAGATTATTAAATTGACATGCAGTAGCTCAATTTTCATTTAGTTTTCTTATTACATTTCATCGGAATTCAAACATACCTTGGAATTGGAAAATGGTCGAAATACCATATTAAGAAAAGCATTTAAGAGAAAAATGTATGGAAGTCTAATTATTTCAGAATGTTTGTTTTACAAACTACGGAGAGTTTTTTTTTAATTTAATTCGTATACCAAAAGATGTCGAAGAAAACATAAAAAATATTAAAATATGCATCAAGCCTTTATATCAAGCCCTTTCATAATTATGATGACGTAGAAACTACACTTTGTAATTTTAAATTCCATTTTTCCTCGAAAGTAGTATTTTTCTACTTTATCCATTTGCGATATATTTCAACAATTATTCCAAATTGATAAGGTTAGTCATTCCTGAAGTAATTATCAGCTCTGACAGACAGACTGAGAAAGTCGCATCCCATAAGGGTTACTTTTTACTATTTTGGTTCGGAACCTTAAATATACTATTTGAATATATCTTTTTTTTTTTCATTTTCAGTTCTTCTGTCTTTGACTTCTGGACCAAAAATTTAAGAAGATCAAGTCCTTTTTATTTATCAGGGCTTTAGCCAAAGAATTAAGCGATTGCCTATTAATCGGCTTAGGCCTAGCCAAAAATCGACGTTCTGTCGGATACTATTTGGTGTTGAAAATAAAACATAAGAGTGGCATAGTGAAGTAGGACCTTCATTTCTAAAACACTATGCTTCGTCTTATCTTTTAGATTGTGTGTATATAATATTATCCCACATTAGATACCTTGACTAATAGATTAATATGTATATCATATGTGACTGCTTACTTGGCGTTTTTACTAAACTTCTAAAATGGTTGCTATGTAAAGCATCACTACCCAATGTTACCAGTAAAAAACCGGCCAAGTGCGTGTCGGGCCACACGCAGTAGGATTCCGTAGTAGGTCTTAGTTAGTCAACTATAACTATGTAACCGGTGAAGCCTACTTTGCCGTGATAGTTTTCGAAAGTTAGTATTTTTAATTTTTGAAAGACCTATCTAACGATGGGTAGGTCCCATCCGCCCCGGTGGTCCCGGCCCGGTAACGGGACGGTTGGGAAAAATTGTTGCATCGACCCCGGTAGTGCCGGCCCCGTCGTTTAACGGGGTGGATGGCACAGATGAAGTATCATCTGCCCCGGTGTGTTTTTCTAACGGGACGGATAGCACAGATTGAGTAGCAAACACCCCGGTAGTGTTAAAAGCGGGGAGAATATAGTATTATTTTATACACAAATCATATGAACTCAAAAATAAAAAAGGGTTTGTATGTAACAATCATTTTTATTATTGGTATTAAAATATACAATAATATAAATATAATATATAATATAATAGAGCCTCGACCAACATCTCAGGAGGCTCTCGTTAGGCGGCTGGATCAAGGGCCTGATTCAGAAGGCAGTGCTCCTAGATACTGCACGTATTGTGAGGAGGTTCCTGTCTCTGGAGCCCTAACCACCGATAGCTTGGACCCTATTCCCGATATCGGTGGATCCGTTTTTTATATTTTTAAATGTTTTTTATAATTTTTGTATAGAAATATTTAAAAATTTAATGAACATGTGTCGAAAATGAATAAACGATATAAATATAAAAATATCAATCATATTTTTTCATCCATAAATTCTAAACTTCATCACGGATGAAGTCGTCCCGATGTAAACACTTCAGCAAACGATTACACTGTGTTGATTCCAATAGATTTGAATTGTACCAACCAACAAATTATTAAATATATGATTGATATAACTGTTAATATGTATTTTGATACCAATAAACCTGATTGTTACATACAAACTCTTTTTTTTATTTTTCAGTTCATGTGTTTTGTGTATAAAATAATACTACATTCTCCCCGCTTTTAACACTACCGGGATGTATGCTACTCAATCTGTGCTATCCGTCCCGTTAGAAAAACACACCGGGGCAGATGATACTTCATCTGTGCCATCCACCCCGTTAAACGACGGGGCCGGCACTACCGGGGTCGATGCAACAATTTTTCCCAACCGTCCCGTTACCGGGCCGGGACCACCGGGGCGGATGGGACCTACCCCTAACGATACCCTACATGAAGGGTTACGCAACAAAAAAAATATTCATCCTCATTTCACATGTTCGGGAGCTCCACTAAATTATTTTATTTTTTTTATTCATTTTTACCACTTTTTCGGCGTGATCAATACACATATCTATACTAAATTTCAGCTTTCTAGTACCAAGAGCCTCTGAGCTATGCCGCAAACAGAGAGACAGACGGACATTGCGAAACTATAAGGGTTCCTTGTCGGACTACGGAACCCTAAAAATAAAACTAATGTAACCAATCCAAAATAGAAAAATGGTCTAGCTAAAATAGTCAGACAATACAATACATTTTACAATTTTACATTTTACAATACTCTTTGAATAGCGTAAGCTTATTTTTTTATCATATTCTGCATTTTTTTTCAAATTCGTCTCGTAGCAAAGAAACTCGAACCCAAATTCACGTGTTTAGAAAAATATTTTCATTGGTAATAATTTAGAATAGCGCCACCTTGTTACCCATGGATAAACCGTTTTATTTACAAACCATTAAGTTTTGTTCTAAGATATCATCCCATGCCCTGACTTATAGCTACTATTTCTATAAATTCCAAACTATTAGGAAATATTGTAACATAACATGAAAGAATTTTAATTTTGACGATTATCTCCGACCTACATGTAAAATTTAAATGAGGTATGCAATATTCTCGTTTTGAATACGCAATGTATTAAAAGAAATACATATTTAAATCCTAAAGTACATTTAATTATTTAGTAAGTCAATAACAAAATATATTTGTCCTGCCAAATTTAGATACACACATTTTAGATTATGACAGATTATGGATGATTTGGTTTGAAAACACGTTATTCACATCAAAAAAATATTTTATCCGCATGTAGTGCCTTTTCAATGTAATAATTATAATTCACCAGTCATCTTATCACAAATATAATAATTTATTTACATCGTAATGTGCTCGCTCTGAGTGACAGCGTCTACCCGTGACAGTGGTCACAGACGTACTGCCCCCGTCGCCCGGTGGAGCCCCTCCGTAATTTCAACTCAACGTTTTGACAAAAGCACAAAAATTGACGTAAATGTACGATTAAAAAAAAATATACGTATACAAAAAGACAGATAATTAACTTTTCTATAAAATGGTACAGGTTTCATTAAAATCCGCTTGATAAATTCTATGTATAACTCAGTTTTTCTTCTGCGTTAGACCTAACTTCATGATTTTTTTATACAATGTTATAAATACATAATTAAAAAAAACGTTATACAAAATTATCAAGCATATGCTCTAGTTTAGTATATATACTTTTCAAATCATGAAAGCAAGTCGTTAAAGCGTATTCATTAGCTTTAAAAGGGGCAAAGTCGTATATCGCCGCCTTAAGATAAGGCATTATCGTTCGCAGGTTTTTATTTTCTCCGAGTGCTGATATGGGAATAAAAGAAGTGTATCAATGTAGATTGTATCAGCTGCGTGCCTTTTGTAAAGCCGCTCCTCCACAGCGGTGAACGAAGTCGGCTTTTGTTGGGAATTCGGGATGATTTTGATTCGAATAAAAATAATGAGTTCAACGAAGAGTTTTAACTTATTTTACGTACTATGTGACTGTAGAAGCTCGAACTACGGTAAATCCTATACGAATAAGTTTGAAACGATAATGATCACAGAACATTTTGGTCTTGCCATTAAGAGTTAGTACATCAGTTTTACCTGTATATCTTACGATTTACCGTAGAAAGAGCTTTAACGAAACATTGGTATTTTCTAATTATAAATAAATAATGCCTGCCTTGTAATTTTACCTACTTACACGAGAGAGATTTAGCGGCACTTCCACACAGACTTAAAGTTAGGTGATTCATATTTGCTGCCGTATAACACCGCCTTACACACCGTAGCTCGAAGCTAGCAGCGGCCAAGGATTTAGATGTAAAAGATCACTTCTTTTTAACATAAAACCAACCATTCCTATCTTTTAAATCTACTTGGTGCTGATTGAGTGCAATACTAAGTATTTGTTGATGTAAAATAAAAGACTGTCGTGCTTGTCCCGTGTACTCGGGCACTAATTGTGGTACATTATTGCTTAATTAAGTTTTAAATAGGGATACATGGAGGTATGTGGTGGCCACTCAATACGGACTTCGGAGAAGTGATCGGCACACATTATTCTTTGTCGCATTTGGCGATACTGCGTTCTTGGCACAATTATTATTATTTTTTGTTTTGGGAGAACCGTAAGGAGGATTGCTTATGATGTAGGAATGCGTATTTTCTGCTTCAATCGTTTAATTTTAGTGACAAGTTACTATGACGACGCTTAGGATTTCTGTAGGAAGAGCTACAAATGCAGATTCTTCTCCATAGGACCTACTTTTTTAAACAATGAAACTAGTGTGATTTTTGATAAGAGTCTTCTAGGCCGATATAAAATAAAAAGGTTGGCTTTTACATTGAAAAAAAATCACCTACCTTCCTTTGACTTTTGCTACAATACAAAACGCCCAATTGATTTGTAAAGAAATCTTAGAACTTAATAAATAAGTTTTTTTACAGTTTTCTTATTCTTCTCTATCCCTGAATATTGCTTACCTATATTAATGAATTCCTGACCAAAGACGGAGGCAGAACACGAACAAAACCGCGTGCGATGCGACTGTGGGTGTCATATGAATGAAATACCTTAGTGTTATCCGACGTCTTAGACGACGCAGTTAAGTCCATAAAACACATTGTAAGCACTATTACATGTTACAAGACACATCAAATGATAATATCAA
Organism: Pyrrhia umbra; assembly: GCA_963891755.1. Classification (NCBI taxonomy): domain Eukaryota; kingdom Metazoa; phylum Arthropoda; class Insecta; order Lepidoptera; family Noctuidae; genus Pyrrhia; species Pyrrhia umbra. Next base: position 696,079 of record OY982934.1, on the reverse strand, counting down.
TTGATAAATATAATGACTAGACACGTCTCAGCCTCTCAGTCTCTATGTGATGCGCGTGCGTCGACCCAGGAAGAGGTAAGTGCTAATGTCGTAAACCTCTTTGTCGTTATTGTAATACCTAACTCACTAAAATAAATATAATGTACATAGTTTATACAACGGTTTGTGACATTTATTGCGACACGAAAAGTGTCGGGACCTCGGCACAACATAGACATTTATGTCAGACATTTGTGTCGAAGACATTCAAATAAGATAACAAATGTATAGTGTTTTTGGCAACCCAATATAATAAAATGTTGACTCCATCTTTATTTGTTAATAAATAAATATCTTTTTGGACAATTTCACACAGCGCCATCTAGCCCCAAAGTAAGCAATGCAAGCATGCTTGTGTTATGGGTGCTAGCTTAACGGATATACTACTTATATATTTTTATAAATACATACAAATTATACATAGTAACACCCAGACCCGTTACAGAAAATAAAATTTATCATTTCAATTTCTGCCCGGCCGGGAATCGAACCCGGGATCTCTTGCGTGGCATTCCATGTTGACCACTAAACCACTCAGAAAGAATTTTTCAAATCGGACCAGTAGGTCCTGAGATTTATTAGCGCTTTCAAGCAAACAAACTATTCAGCGTTATATATGTATTAGTCAAAAATATTGCACCTGCATTATTTTAATCAATGACTCAAGTTAGCTCTAAGCATTGCCCAGCATTGCAGTAAGCGAACTAGCCCTTTTTTTTGTATGGCATCTCGTAGGTCAACCTAGAAGGTTGTCGACTGCTTAACCGGGCCAGTTCGTAGATACAGTTAAAGTGGTTTCAGACTGTTATTCAATAACCGCTGCATATTTTCGCGAAGGCGGGGTGCAGTGACACTCGTTGACGAATTGCACGCGGTCGTCGACCCGCGCGGTCCCGCGGCTGCGTCTGCGCACGTCTCTCGCCGCCCATTCAGACTAAACTAAACCATACGATAGGTATATATGAAGGCAGTTTAACGAGGAACAATTACTTTATAGGATTTTAACGGATGGTTAATTTTATGACAGTATATACGATATAAATGTTACGTATTTATTTACTCACAAGGTGTTAGAATAAGAAGAAATAGGTGCAAATTACGTAGCTATTCTCAGCTTTTTGGTGAAGTAAAGCGTAGGTACAAGACGTAAACAGCCATAAACTCACAGATTGAAGGATTATCCTTCTTAAGCTGGCTAGCTTTTACTGCAATAATACCTCGTCCTACAAATTGGTATTCATCGAAATAGTGCCTATATTAAATTCATCAATTTATCAATAAGCTACATTCTGACCTATAAGTAAAATTGCATATTCATTGAAATAATCTAGTCGTTAGGTATCACTCCTCTTCTTCGTATCGTGTGGGCTCCAAGCTTGCTAAACTAACAAGCCTTAGTGTTAGAGTTTTCAGTATAATTTATATGTGGCGTGAAGCAAATAAGCTTAATGAAAAGTTAATAGGATGACGAAACGGCCCATACATTATTTACATGTACATACTCGTATATGTAGAACGGGACGCCAAAAAAACACTTATCTGAAAACAGAACAAACAACGCACTCACACTTAGCGACAACCTTCTTGGTTAACAAGCAAATTAAAATAAATAATAGTTTAAAAAAACTAAAAAAACACGCTTTTATTGCTGACCGAACTAAAAAGTAGAAAATAATTTTTAAATAATTCAATTCAGAGTAAAAAGCGTGGGGTGCATTTTCCTATATTTTCATGAGTCTCCTCTCATAAATGGTTGCCAATAGAATAGGTGTAATAATTAAAATATCAAGCACCCCAGCTTTTTACTCTGAATTGAATTATTTAAAAAATATTTTCTACTTTTAGTTCGGTCAGCAATAAAAGCGTGTTTTTTTAGTTTTTTAAAACTATTATTTATTTTCCATTTTTTAGTTCGGTCAGCAATAAAACCGTGTTTTTTTAGTTTTTTTTTATCGGATTATTGCATTGTCATCGGCCCTTAACACGTGTGCAAAGTTCCAAGTTGATCAGACGTCTAGAAACCAGTGAAAATTAGGTTCAAAGATTCCGTTACATACATACATACATACAACCCGAGCTAATAAAAGCGTGTTAATAATAATATAAAAATAATAATCTATACTAATATAATAAAGCTGAAGCTAATCTCAGGAACTACTGGTACGATTTGAAAAATCTTTCAGTGTTAGTTAGCCCATTTATTGAGGAAGGCTATATATCATCACGCTAAAACCAATAGGAGCGGAGCACCACTATTCCACGCGGACGAAGTCGCGGGCAGAAGCTAGTCAGATATATACGAACTTACATTGTACCAGTTGGCGATTAGAATGCAATTAATTAAGGACTAGCTCAAGCTCACTAGTAGGAATGCAAGCAGATAGATCTAGACTAGACTTAAACCTCGCCGCAGCTAGGTAAAGAATCTGACACGCTTTCTTTAATTCCGCGATCGCATTGGAAACTATCTTCGAATCAATAATCTACTTTTCTTTTAAGATTAATTACCTCTACGAGTTTTTGCGGAAATGTTTTTGAATTTTCCGAATGTTTTAATACAGCAATGGCCAACTTATTAAATAGTACCTAATAATTGCTAAATAATACTGCTGTTAACTTAGATAGATATATGTTTAAACTTGATTGTTCCTTAAAAACTTGAAAACAAACAAAACAACTAGTTTTAGGGACCATCTTTCTTACACTAACTTATTGATATTTTATTGAGTTTCTATAAAATATGTAAAGTCTCAGATATTCCACGGAGTAATTCCATTAAGTAATTGTGAAACGATCCTATACGTCATACATGGCTAGTAGATATACCTAAGAACTATTTAGTATTTTAGTCTTTGCGGGGTAAAATCTGAAGGCAGTTATTTTTTTTAATACATGCTATTTTCACACTAACTCTTCTTGTATTTTGTCTTATTTTTTAAATCAAATAAGTGTTTTATACCTCTAAATTATTATCGTTTATGTTATAGAGAAATAGGACACACAAATTTACTGCCGACATTATTTCTAGTCACGTATACCTTAATAGCAGCCAGTCTAGATTGGGTCACCAGTCTAGACGAGAGCCAGTTTAGCAAACTGATCGTTTTTTGTTTAGTTATTTACGAGTGGGCGCTCCTATCAACCAGTCGTGGTACACAGTTGCAAATACATAGCTATTCGAAAACGTTTCGTTGTTTTACCCGACTGCTGAAAGAAGGTAATGTGAGGCGCGGTCGCAGGCCAACATTTTGGGGGGGGGGCATCAACAACCAAAATTGGCCAAAGTGTTGACTGAAGCCGAAGGTTTTAAGCGAGCTCCAAAATTAAACGATCTATTACGATAAACGACTCTTTACATATTTAAATGTTAATTATTTGGAGATTTGTCAAATAGACGTGTACGATTTGGGGGGGGACTTGTTCCTGTGACCCCCCCCTCGGACAGCTACTTGGTAAAGTTTTTAATATTGTTGTTTGGTAAACAAGAAGATGGCCCAACTAATGTTATATTGTCACCACTCTTAAAGTTGTCACGTTAAAGTCTCGCAATATAATAAAGGCATCGTGCATGTCAGATAACTTTAACAGGTACTCAACAGACGAAGATGAAACTGGCCATGGCTATGGTTGTTCGTCTTAGGTCCATATTACAAAAGTTAACTACTTAAAAATTTACATTCAACCAATCAAATGTTTCCAAATCTATGCTCAAACCAAGACCGATGCTGGAGTATCAATCGGAGTTAAGATATTGACCATTAAACATACAAGCCATAGAATATATCAGTATTATATTTGATCATTTATCTGAGCACATGTCTCAGCATCAAGCCTTATTATTTATTAGTTTATTGCTTGATTCGTTAAGAGTTAACTGTAGTCAACAGAAATGAAGTTTATGAAACTAATATCTGTTGGAACAGCCTTAATATCAGTCATAAGTCGTTATAAGATTTATTACTTAATAATACAATCATTTAACTGTATCATGAAACTCATATTTTATACATATAACATGATATTTTTATGATACTTTTTTCAGCAAAAGCTACAAGTTTTTCCAGTTACATTTGAAGGATTTAAAACTGTGCTAAAAAATCGTTGGCTATCACCGTTATCATTAGATCTAAAAGTAAGCACCCAAATTACTTTTCTATTATTTCTTTTATACATGAACTACTAACTGGGGCTGTACCACGACTACTAAGTCCCAAGCGTAATACGTGTGTGTCCGTATCTGTTACCGCACCTACAAGGGTATGTAATATCACCCTGTCACCACACTCCTGCACATTGGAGACAGGTTCATGCACTCTCCTCCGAACATATTACAAGTTTGCATGGCTTCACGGATCAGGTGTCTTCGGTTCTTATAGTAAAATCAATAACTTGAGTTATGATCTTTTTTTCGAGTAACTGTCTGGACAGAAGAAACCTTACAAGGTTTTTAAGGATTTGCTCTATAAAAGGATATGTTTAAGCTTTAGGAATTCAGTTTCACTTTGAAATAATTAACCAAGAGGATAAACGGTGGTCCCTCAATTTGACGTGTCATCTCAGTCATCTAAATGTACCTATTTGAATGGAGTCAATCTTGTATTTCTCTTTGCTAAAAGCTTTTTAGTGAATTTGCGTTATGTAAACTTTGCGATAAACGTATTTCTACAACAATACGAGTCCAATCCGGGGCGTATGAAAATCTGCATATGAATTATACGAATAGTAGGTACCTATCCACTAAAGGTTTTTCCCTGATTTAATCATCACTTTATCAGATTTTATAAGATCTTGTGATACCATTTTCTATTAGGCATCGCTTCAGTTGGCAGCACAAAACGCACCGCTCTAGCCGAGGGTCCGAACTCCTGAGCTCCGTTTAAGGCGAGCCACGCCCGCTAAGCCGGTTTACCGTAAAAAGGTATTTATTTCCCGATACCGATCGGCTTAGCAAGCGATTTATGTGTGCTATAGGTTTATTGGTTAGTGGATAAACTCTGTCGTCTGTTACGTAAGTTTACGTAAGGAGTTTAAGTCAGCTTAATCGATGAACGCAAGCCTTTTTACGATCAGAATAATGTTCAACGTAACTGAATCGAGTTTTATATATTGAATGATCATACTACATATCCCTAGGTAGGCTTTTTAGCAGAAACAAGCTACAACCTACTGCAGGATAGCCAAGCTTATTAAGCCCTTTCTTAATTATCCCGTTATGGAGCTATAAAAAACTCGTAAAATAACTATTTTTGTTAAGCAAATATAAAAATAAACAAGCTAATAGATAAATAATTGTGGTCTGGAATCCTGGCGCACTGGCAGTAATTTAAGGGCGATGCGCACTTGCGACTATTAGGCCAATTACACACGTAACGATTACGCGACTGGCGGCACTGGGCACTGGACACTGGGCACTGGGTGCCGACACTTTTATTTTCTACGGGCCCTTTATGGGCTACTATTTATAGGACTACTGCGTATTCCTTTTACGAGGTGTGGAGTTCTTTCCTTTTTATTGGATGAAAGTCAAAGCACAGGAGTTTAAAACTACAATGCATCAGATGTCGCGTCTTACAATTTCAACTTCGAACATTTTACTACAAATCAGGCTTAGGCATCCGAATAACAGGTAGTATAAAAAAAATAACTGAAACCTATGCTTGGTTTTCTGTAACTGAACTATTTGAAATAGTTTTTTAGGTAGTTGCTGAACATATAATTTCAATTGAACAAGCTTTTCCAAACAATGTCTACTTGTAATTTTGGGCGCCAAATACTAATGCGGTTGACTAAATCCGCGTTAACTTTAAATGTTCACGTCAGCTTAAATTGTTACAGTTTCAGCGATTATATCACAAATAAATTGTACAGTTGTACCTACTAGCCTAGTTTTCATACCCCTATTGTATCAATAAACTACGATTATCGGGTAATTTGATTATTTTTAGTGGAACCACCCATGGTACTCCGGCGAGGTTATCTCGATCGTTGGTCACGCGACTTGCATCGATTATTTCGAAGCTTGTTTTATTTTTATTTCGGAAACACCTGCTTTTGTATCGTGATTTAGTACATTCAATCGCGACCTGTAAACGCTATTAAAATTCTTCTTTTTTGTAATAATAAACGACAGAAATTGGTTACTTTCTAATAAGATATTGAGCGACCCGCCACGTCGGCGTTGGATTAAAAAAAACTTCTACTCCGGTTTCTCTTGAAATATTTTTTGTCAGTTATCTCCAATTGAACCTTATTTACCTAATATCTAGTGGTAGACATAGGTGGAACTTCTGTTAGGATTGAAACAGGAGGAATGTACGTATTTCATTTCATTCATTCGATGAAGAAATAACGATATTTTCAGTCTATTTCCAGATATACAAACAATTTATTTTTGGTGTGTCTTTTTTGTAATCACTGCTATAGATTAAGACTAATAGACCTATTCAAAAACTAGATAGTAACCATTGGTTTTGTCATCAAATGAGTCAATTATGTCGGTGACACGACAAAATACTTCGATGCCCCTTGTCCTAACCTTTCGGCTACGAGGGGCGTGGCATTTACATCTGGCAAGGTATGCGACCTTTGACCAGTTGACAGAACCAATCACAACACCTATAATTATCGCTTTCTGTTTTTATTGGTAATTTACATCATAAAGGCAACCGATATATAACTACAAATGTGACCTCTTGACGGATAGTTAAATTCTATTTCCAAGTATTTATGCTGGCGCCGGGTGTTTGTTGCGCCACATCACCCATATATAAAAATTGGAAGTGCTGTAAACCCTATATAGCGGTGATGTGGCGCAAGAAACACCCCAGAGTTTCTGACTTAACCGTAGCCCTAAGTCTTCTAAATAGACCTCTAAAAGAAGGTATTATACCACACTAAATAAAATAAATATTATCTGGTTAATTCATATCGACTTTTTGATAAAAAAAAATGATTAGAGAATTCTGAAGAGACTCTTACACGAACTCATTCCTGAGAGCAACACTTAGAACGACTGTCAGCAATAAAAAATAATGATACTCTCTAGGTACTGATCAGAGCAGTCGGCGCCATGCAGCGATTTGACTTATTCCGTCATAAAAATCAGCAGCCGCGGTTTATCGCCGTCATGCAAAAAGGGTGTATAGTGGCGCCCCGCGGTGCGCTTCGCTAATTTATTATTATCAGCGGTAGATACCGCCGCGCAGCCGTACCGCGCCGTACCGCCCGTGCACTTCAAATTAGGTCTACGTAACTGAGGTATTATGTAAGATGGAATATTAATATTGATCGTGGTACCTACTACTTTTTTATAGGTATCTACCTATATTATATCTAGAGCTTTTTTTGTTTTGGAACAATGTTAACAGTATCAAGGTTTAAGGGTTAAATGAATTGCCAATAAAAAAAACTACTTTATATGCAAATGGAATCTATTCCTTCTAGTGAGTTAAATCATTCGGATTAGTAGTTACACTTTTGATATTTCAGTTTAATGCAATAATTGGAAACGTTAAAAGCCTTCGATTATGAAACAGTTACTTTTTCATTGCTTCAGTCATCAGGTTTGCAAAAAATACGTCACGTGTCCCAACTTCCCGTAGGTATGACACGTTACGTATATAAGACACGAGCGGTACTGAATGGTACCTCTGTCTGCAATAAATTCGCGACGCACGCTTTAACCTTCTGCCCTTCATCATCAGCTCGACCAATCACGATTTGACTTGGTTGATGTCTTTTTTAACCGACTTCAAAAAAAAGGAGGAGGTTCTCATTTTTTTTAATACTAACAATAGTGACTTACAAGACACCGACTTCTAGAGCGATATTTTGGTCGATAAGCGTTTAAATAAAATTATTTTTTTACTTTTCTTTATTTCTTGGAAGTCGTTTTTTTTTCTGTAAGCCGATACCGCCCACGTATGTCACTGAAGATCATAAGTGGTTTGTTTCATAGGGGGATGGATGCACGATTTTCCCGAAATAAATGAAAACATCAATCGCAATAACAGCTCTACTTTTTTTCGCGGACGCCATCTTGGAATTATGTAGGGTTATGTCACTCCCACAACTAAGACGGTTGTAGTGTGCCAAACAATTAGAGTCCCTTCAGACCACAGACTTTCTATCGGGCGATAGTTTAGTCGGTTTCTTAATCAGTATGAACATGTGAATCGTTACAATTTGCGCATATGTATACATCTTCATACTGATTAAGAAACCGACCAAACCATCGGTCGGTAGAGGTTGCATACCACGCGAACGAAGTCGCGCGGGGCAGCTAGTATTAGTATAGATATAAATAGAGGATCTACGAGAAATGTACAACAAAGTAGTAACTTGGAATATAACATAACCGTTGATTGCTTGACTCTCGCCAAATCCCGCAATATTTAAGTTCCATTTGCGAAGCATAACTTTTGTCTGGCAAATAGGACGATGTCGTACCGAGCTGTTAACGCCTCCAAATGATAGCTTTCTCCATAATCGATGAATGACTCCACTCATTATAGACGCCATTGTTCTGTGAAATTACTAACAGTATCGCTAGACGGTGGTAATAGTATAGTTTATATTCAAATTGTGGAGAAAATGCCCGGAGAAAATGGGCAAAGAGGCTGCTTTGGATTTATTGCATCGTATGTTTGAAGAAAAGCTAGAAAGTAAATCGTAAATATTAGCCGGTCTATAAATATCGCCGGTGCACCGGCAAACAATTTAAATGAATGTAAAGAAAACAATAAAAAACTGTATAACTTATTTAATTACATATTTGAAACGTAGACAATAAAATCTGCAATCATGCTCATTCTTTCTCAAAACATCCAATTTTTAAACGTTTAAAATACTATAAACAAGCTATAAAATATAGCTCGCTTTAAGATCATAATCCGCGATGATTTCTCAATACTTGGCTGGTCGATAATACGTTTTATGTTTTAAGACCACCATAAATGCTGGGCGAGTGAATTATCGCCGTTGAGGTATTGTGGTATCCACTAATGAAGTCTTATGGGATCAGCGTGGCTATTAATGTTTGTTTTCGGTCCAATATTGTTGGGTATGGTGGGATTTTTATGGGAACCAAGTATGTGGAAGGACATGCTTTTGTGGTGAACGTTAAATAAGATAAGAGGGAAGAATTTGAGGGTTTTTTTTTACGGGTCTGGTTTTGATTTGGAATATTATGTTCAATTAGTCGGTATTGGTAGGTATTAATATGACTGATTTTGTATATAGGTATAGATACTGAGATAGCGCACTGCTGAGTGTGGGGTTCAGGGTTCGGTCAGGTGAGACATTGTTATTTTCATCAATGTAGATCTTCAGTAGATTTTGCCTCACTCCTGCCTTAATATATTAAACTTAAACACTGTTTGAGTAATGTGGGTGTACTAAGTCACAGACATATTCATTTTAAATAGCAGAGTAAAATATGAAAATAAAATCAACGTATAATAAAATAAAATAAAATTTGGGTCCTACCATATGGCTATAACAAGTAATCAAGCTCAATCAACCATTTTCATTAAGCATCTCGTGTAATAAGCAACTAAATAAAGCGTGGACAGGTAACCAGTCGGTATCGGTAACTGGCACCGGTATCGGTATCGGTTACGCGGTGGCAACGCGCGGACTTCCCTCGGCGCGCATACTTCAGCGGCTCGCCAGCTACGCAGGAATATTGCAGGTGTGAATACCGATCATAAGTTATTGTACTACGGTAAGCTTGGTATTATGTTACGTTGTAAACATAACGACTGTTTAGTGGTCATTAACACGAGAACCTATCTATTAAAGGAATTAATGACGCGTATAAAGGTGTACTTCTCTTTTTATATTTTACTAGCTATTTCCAGCCATTTAACCCGTGTCTCGAGGGAACTAATTCACGCACCCGGATACAAAGTTGCTTATAACCGTCTTCAGGATCCAATCTATCTCCGTACCAAATTACATCCTAATTGGTCAAGCCGTTTTAGTGTGAAATGGTACAAACAAACTAGTTCAGATACGAACATAAAAAACTCGGATTCTTAGTTTTCACTGTCTGAATCAAGACCTATCTATTCTGAATAAAAACCTCGTTTATTGAAATCGGTTCTGTAATTCTGGTGGTGATAGGAACGAACTTACAACGCCTCTCTACCGTAGTCGGTTAAAAAGTTATCAGAAATTACATTTACATTCGTAAGTTAGAACCAAGTAACAATTTACCTACTACAAGTACAGTCAACCAATTTTAAGAAGAAGAAGAAGAATAATTTATTAGTCCACTGTTACAATCTTCACAATAAAATCTAAATAATTGTAGCCTTAATTATTGTAACAACAATAAAAATACACAATGTGAATCATGACCCACCATAAGTCTATATTCTTACATATGTACATTCAAATACAATTTGGTCGACATTCGCGTAAGCATACGTTTCCATGGTAACACGATATAAATTTATAAACATTTTATGAGTGACTTTTTGACGCTGTCATTTTATAATCGAAAAAATTCGTTCGAACATGGTTTTGAAAAAGAACAATTTTTTGTTCCAAAGAGTTTGGATTCAAAATATTTTTACTAATGACGTGTAAAAGTGTTATTTTATAACCCGCTAGCTTCTGCCCGCGACTTCGTCCGCGTGGAATAGTGGTGCTCCGCTCCTATTGGTTTTAGCGTGATGAAATATAGCCTATAGCCTTCTTCAATAAATGGGCTATTTAACACTGAAAGGATTTTCAAATCGGACCAGTAGTTCCTGAGATTAGTAAAAAAAAGTAACTTTTCTGGTTGATTTATTACACCGTGTGTCCGAAAAACCCAAATATCTTACGGAACCCTATTTTTTTTCCAAAATAAAATTTAGCCTATGTTACTCGTGGATAATGTAGCTTTCGAATGGTGAAAGAATTTTTAAAATCGGTCCAGTAGTTTTTGAGCCTATTCATTACAAACAAACAAACAAACAAAGTTTTACTCTTAATATTAGTCATCTCATAATATTAGTGTAGATTTGCAAAATAAATATCATTTATCATTTATCAATGCTTTATAGAAAATATTATCTATTGTAGTGATAACAAAGGTTAAAATTGCATAGATCTCCAACCCGTATTCACATAGCTTGCCTAATATTTAAAACGTCCTAAGTGCGGCATGCACTGAAAAGGATGGAAATCTTTGTTATTTTGACGGTTTCGAACGATTTATCGTCAAAGTGGGTCATGATTCAAATTTGTCGATTGTACCTACGCTACACTTGGACACATTCTGAGAATACTTGATCGCGCAGACATAAAATAGACCACAGGTTTAAATGGCTCTCTCAGCTTATAGGAAATGTTCTGCAATTAAACAGGTCGGGCAGATCATTGACGCGACTTCACAGCGATTTGTCTCGAGTAGGTACCTCAATTAAATCAGGGATGCCATTGAGACGTTTTAAAAGATTCAATAGTTTAACACCTTATTCTTTATCAACTTATAAACTTCGATAAACTTTCATCATCATCATCATTAGCCTATATATTGTCCCACTGCTGGGCACAGGCCTCTTCTCATACAGAGAAGGTATGAGCATTGATCACCACGCTTGCTCAAGGCGGATTGGCGATTTCAGACTCCAGTCAAGGCCAGGTTTCCCCGCGATGTTTTTCCATCACCGTTAGTCAGTGACGAAGTTTGTATGACTTTAGAAAAGTCACATTGGTATTTGCCAGGAATACTTTGCAAACTTTACTTCCTATTAAAGATATAACTAAGGAAATACTGAGGAAACCACCTCGCGCACTCTACAAACAATTATGCTGTCTTAATACCGGTTAGAAACGATACATGTTGTACCAAATTTCATACAAATCCGTTCAGTTTTTGCATGAAAGACTTACAAACATACATACATCTTCAGAAACTTTCGTATTTATAAAATTAGTAGGTTTTTAACAGTTATGAATGAAGTCACGATAGTTCAATGAGGTACGTATTGATTAGTAGCCACAGTAAATATTATTGATCGCTCGTCCATAAGAATGTATGAATGACATAGGTACAACACAATGAGACACTAGATGTAAACAGAAGGTAAGCATTGAACGATTTATTTAGTAAATATTTAATTTGTCATCTACACTTGTAGAATGGTAACGCAACTGCCTATCTGACAAATAACCCGCAACCTAAACCGAATAGTCCTAGAGATTTGTATGTAGGCGGTACTATTTGTCGGATACCCTAGACTGCCCTAGAGGTGCACTACGGATAGATAGAAGAATATGGGGAGAAGGGGAGTTTGTTGCGCCACTTTTTCTTCCCAGCAAAAACACATAGGAAGTGGTGAAGGGCGGGCGTTTTGGGGGCTGTCTTTTGTAAATTTGACGTTCAAAAACTGCTGATTTTCAGCCTAATTTGAATAAATGACTTTTGAATTTTGAATAGCTTGTTTGATAGTTCTCACATTTTAAGACATCTAGCATGGATAAATTATCTTAATGAACAAAACAAAGTCGGGATTGTTCGAACACTTATAACGCGAGAACAGCTGGACCAATGTTCATGGTTTTTCATTTGTTGTATTTGTCTCCGTCCCGAATAGCAGAATAACTAAAAACATTAAAAAAAATGTGATGGGGCGGTACCAAAGTTCGCCGGGCCGGCTAGTAATGATTAATTTTGAGAAAGCAACTTAAGCCAGCAATTATTTATTTAACGGAATCTAAAACTTTACTAGGATGACCGTACAAAATCTAAAAAGATACAAAATAATGTTGTCTGTCTGTTAGTTCTTCTATATGTCTGTTGCTAACACGATTAAACTACTGAATTGAATTGATGAAATTTATGTGAACTGAACCTGCAGAAAATATAGTCTATGTATACATAAATTATTATCCATTGTCCTGACTGTTTGACAGATTTATTTTGAACCTGTACGCCCCATGCACGAAAAAAAAAGTCTCCTTAGTGATCCTGGAAAGGTTGGGAGCCAGTGCCTGGCCTGCAGGCTGATATACTGGTATTAAACAAGAGATGTAGCACAGCATTCGTCTAATTCTCGCCGCGGGCCCACTCAGTACAACTCAGTACATCGCGCTACGTCACGCACACTCGTTTGTTTGTAGATACGACTGTTGGCCAAGGAATTACGTTTATGATGGTCTATGAGACTATAATATATTATCATTTTACACAGTTGAGGAATGTCTTAATCTAATCTTAGAATAGGCGAGCTTTTTTTTTTTAATTGGAGCTTTATATCATTCGTATTGTGGAAGATAGAGTAATATTAATTCTGCAGTTTATGTCTGAAATGTTATGGACAAAAGCCAAGATTTTTATGATGGTATAGGTAGGTGCCAATCTAAGTAATACTCCACACTACTACTCTACTTGAATGGTAAGATAGATACTCTAAAAATGACGGAAAATCGTTATTTATTCGCAAAGTTGACATATTATTTATCTATTGGATATATAAATAAATCAACCACATACAGTCATAAATAATAAACGTATCAAAAACAAATAAAATAAATCTCATGTCCTCTATAAAATATCTAGCTAGCTAAGCCAAATATATCGATACAAAGCCCACCTATATGAATGCCTCGATAATACTGATTAACGACGTCCATGACAGCACATCTCTAGTATTTATCCCGCCATAAAGCTTAGAATCTAATAACATAATTCCTATAAAATGCTGTTAATATCGATCAGTGGATATAAAACCTAAATTCTATAGAAAATAAAACTCTTAGTTCTATTTCACAGTTAACTGCGGTATTTGCCATTAATTATATGTCAAGTAAGCAGCTGGAAAAAGCTCGCTTTTTGTGAGCAAGTAGCGGAAAATATGTATATACGTAATACTCGTTTTTCGATAACTATTACAGAAGCTTACGAGCATACGCCATTATTAAAATACGGATGTGATGGTAATAATACACGTTTGAAAAACCTGCAAATTACTAGCAAATTGGATGACGATTACTACTCCTATATAAAACTGAGCATTAGGCAGGAAAGATGGCCTGTGTTTCTCAAACTTAGTCTAACTTGAGATTTGCACATAACCATTGCAAGAGTATAATTTGTTACAATTGTTATACCTAGCGACGACTTATTGACACTCAATAGACGTAGGTACCAAATTAGGTACCTACTATTCCTACTAATTTATGACATCATATTAAACTTCTCAAATCACACCGTGATTGCGTTGATATCGGTAACCAAAACTCAAAAGTCATTTATTCAAACTAGGCTGAAAATCAGCACTTTTTGAACGTTCAATTTACAAAAGACAGCCCCCAAACCCGCCCTTCACCACTTCCTATGCGTTTTTACTGGAAAGAAGTGGCGCAACAAACTCCCTAATAAATGAAAAAAACCCCTAATTAAAAGAAGGTCTAGTTTACAACTTTGAGGCTTCTTTCACCATCTTACAGTAACATTATTAGAAACGAATCTCTCGCCACTCCAACAGAGCCTATACATCGAGGAGGACGCCTCCGGGCGGTGGTCAGGACTGATTGCGGCTAAATTGGCGGCAATCCACGTCCCCGACCATCATTGTGAAAATGACTGCTGCATGCGGTGGTTGCCTATTAGAATAATAATAATAATAATAAAATTTATTGATCCACAGTTACATGAACAGTTAGTTTTACAAAATTATTAGACAATACTTTGATCTGTTACTACATTATTTAATTATATCAATTTAGTTGATTCGGCGGTCCCCAAACTAGGCGGAGCCTGTATCTTGGGGGCCTAGGTTGTGATGACATAGAGGTATGCTTCATTGAGGTTTACAAAAATTAGGTCAGGAAGATTTTATTTGTGGTGTGGACAATTATATAAAATTAAATGAAACTTTAAAGAAAAGAAAATAATAACGATGGGAAAGAAACAAATAATAAAAAAAATAGGATTTTTCTTTATCCTTTTTTAAAAGTAGTATTAAGTCTTAGTGACATGTCTCGTGTTAGATTTGTAGTTTGTTAGTGTGTGACAGTGTGTTGTATGTGTGTGTGTGAGTTTGTGTGTGTGTTTGTGTGAGTGATTGTGTGTGAGATGTATATGTTAATGTGTGATTTCAAGCATAGGTTGTGGTGTTACAATGTTTTCTGTTTCGTCATACGTAAGACTCAATAACCATTTTTTTATTACTTTTTTACATGAGAAAAGCGTGAGCTCATTTGTGTCTTGGGGCATTCTGCGGGTGACTTCGTTGAAAACCACTGTATGGAGGTAGGCAGGGCATCGTCTAGCTAGGAGGGAGATGGTCCGTGATACTGGGATTTTAAAGATTCGCTTTGAGGTTATCGAATGATAGTCTGATCGCTTTTTCAGGTTTTTGTGTATGTTTAAATATGCATTTAATATAAATAGTTGGCGGACTCGGAGAACTCCAAATTCTTTATATAGAATATCTGTTGGGTAGAAAAAAGGCTTCTTGAGGAGTACTTTTATAACCGCTCGTTGAGCTCTTTCGAGATCAATGAGTGTTGTCTTGGCCGCTCCGCCCCAAATGGATATGCCGTATTGAATGATGGACTGACAAATAGCGTAGTAGACCATACGTAAAATGTCTTTTGGCGTACGATCTCTTAGTTTTTTCATAATATAGATGAGCTTTCTAACTCGTCCAGTGAGAGATTCTATATGCACTTTAAAAGATAGATTTTCATCGATATGTAGGCCTAGGTAACGAATAGAGTGTGTTCGTAGTATATGTTCACATAAGCAGATTTCTCTTGAGGTACACGGAGGGCATGTGTGGAATCTTAGTGAAAGGTTAGAAGGAGGACTAGAAGTTTGGGTTTTGAAAAAAGTGATAAATTTAGTTTTTTTTATGTTAAGGGTTAATAGGTTGTGGTTTAGAGTTTGTGCTACTGTTGACAATCCTTCCTCGGCGAGGCAATATAACTGTTCCCAAGTTTTGGCATGAAATGTAATGACGGTGTCGTCAAACTGTTATTCGTTGAGTACTCGTCCGTGTTGATGATCTGACTCTGGCATAGGAGAAACGGGACAGACAGACAGTATGGTAAAAAATATATCTATGAATGTAGAAGAATGTCAACAAAAAGTGTGTGTTCAACTGCGTGCCAAATAAACTGTTTAGGTAATGGTTGTAGCTTTACTATTAAAATAACTGAGTGAGAAATGGAGCTTTTAGGCACTGGAATCAATACTTAAAACGGTAACGTGTAAAAATAAATACGTCATTAGAAAACATAAAAATTGTCGTTACATTAAAACTGAAACACAAAATAAAATAAATAGCGATTTTTACTGGCGCAACTACGATAAGTAAGTCTTAACCTTACCACCTACAACCACGTGTTTTACCAAAACAAAATACAGCGACATAAATTTTTACGACATATCGTCTCAATTTATTCCTAGATTTAAATCGAAACAATAAAAACCAGTTGACACATCACGAACGTGACCTTAAGATGCCATTTTGAGGTACAACCTCATATTCAGAGTGCAAATAAAGCTATAAACCCACTGTTCGTGATCAACTCGCGCCCTACATAGTCTTCGTGACATTACCGGTGTCTGTATCGATCGTATGCCCTAGGCCTTATGGGCTTTCCCCTATTATTTTTTGCGTTTTATTGTAAGCGTTCCTTGAAGTCCAATTTGCTTTTAAATGTCAAGCAGGCCATCAAATTAAATGCTTTTCATGTTTTATTTTTTGCGCACGTTTTCGTTCTCAAAAAATAAAAGCTCAACTTATCTCTCGTTCAAAATTCTGGAAATCGCCGCAAACTAAATAACTACCGGATTTTTTGTAAACAAACGAGTAAACATCGTAATTTCTAGTTTGTTGTGGGTAGGTGTGGGTTACTACAAAAGTTAAAATGAGAATAAGATGAGAACCAACTTTTATATTTCAAAAAAAAAATTCCAATAGGGCGATCTATTTTTAATTGAGCCTATCTCAACTTCACAATCTTTTAATTGGTTAATCAAAACATCACAATAAATACTTTTCATTCATTTGACGCAGAAGATGCAGGTGCAAATTTAAGCCCAGTCTCTATGAAATCGGTATCTGCACATGTATAAAATATATCACAAAACTTACCCAAGTGATGCAGGTACTTCAATTTTATGTCCAGCCACTATAACCTCCACTAAATGACCTCTTTCACACCATTACACCTCACTGTAACCACAATCACGACCACTGTTTATTCTCTAACGAATATTCAAAACAATACGTGACATTTTTGAAAAACGAATAAAAAATACAACGATTTTTCAATCGTACGCACTCGTGCGTCTCCGGCGAACACCGCGGTTATACAACCGCGAACCTTTGCACCGGCGGAACATGCTATCTCTCTCCCATATACAGAAATAACGTAACGTAGAAAAGGAGAGGAGATGTATTCTTCAGAACTTGGAGGGACTGCAAAAAAATGCAGCTTTTCGTGTTTCTCGAGCGCTTTTCCCTGAAGTTTTTATTGAGCATTGTGTTTATTAAGATTTTAATGGAGAGACCAGTGACTGTAATGTTATGTTCGCAATTCGTTTGCGTTGCCTTAGTTACAGCATATGGTAAAAAAGCATAACAATGAGTCAAGATATTGATATTATTGGATTGAATAACGTTTTTATTCTTTACGATTCTTAGGAAGAATATTAGGGGCAATTGTCATTGAAAATTCGAAAATTCTTTTTTCACCAGCGCAGAGCTTAATATAAAAGTCAGCCAACAATTAGTCATAAACCAGCCATTAAAGTTCTTAAACTCTATGTCGCAAGGTGTAACAGAGCTATATAATTAATTCACATTAACTTTTATGAGTATTACCTATATTCAAGTAAACTGATATCATTAATTCTTAGGTTGCGGTTACAGGAGGTGCATGATTTTAAAGGCTTGTATTAACAGCAGGAATGAGTGACTTACTATGACAACCCTATTAATATTAAAAATGCAACTCAAGTATCTTGATTTAGCACACGAGGTTGTCGATATGTGGCATGTGGATTCAGCAGTCATTGTGCCGATAGTCGTTTCGGCCAATGGACTACTAGCCAAGAGCCTCGACCAACACCTAAAGAGGCTCTCGTTAGGCAGCTGGATCAAGGGCTGGTTACAGTAAGCAGTACTCCTAGAAACTGCGCGTATCGTCAGGAGGTTCCTTTCTCTACAGCCCTAACCGCCGGTAGCTTGGACCCTGTCTCGTTACCGGTGGGATACTATTTTTTATATTTTTAAATGTTTTTATTTATTTTTTCTATGGTTTGTAAAAATATTTAAAAATGTACTATAATATGTGTGAAAATAAATAAACGGGATTAAAAATGCGAAGGTCTGTGAGGATGAATGTATGTATGTCATGTTTGTTTATTACACTTCACGCAAAAGCTACCGAATGGATTTGTATGAAATTTGGTGCACACATAGGTGGTTTATACCCCGAATGCCCTTTTATACGTTGGGATTGGTGGAAACATCTGATGTTCGGTATAGAGTATATCCTGGATATTCTTTTTGTCTTATCCACCGCCTCTTGGGCAGAATACCTAAGTTTGTGTGTAGACATCATGTCCTGCCGGGACTGCTGGACGTTCGAAAGAGATACCGCGCCCCCGGAATACAAAGAGCTGAGGAAGGAACGTGGATAGATTTACTCAGAAAGAGTCTGACACTTACGGCGAGAGGGGTCATTTGATGATTTCCCACTCGAAAATAAAAAGACATCATGTATGTATATGTAGATGTTTAAATACATCATCATAAATGAAACTTTGTCACTAATTAAAAAGTATTTGCTTTTATAAAGCCTTAAGATTAAGTTCTAAAAGCATCAATATTGACTGAGTCGGTATCTAGGCAAAGTGAACTATAAGAAATAGGAACGACTCTTTACAGAGTTGTCTCCACGTTGACGTGACAGATCAACTAACAAATTGATCGTTAGTATAAAGTTGTACACGTCCAACTTGATCGGTAGAAAGTTTATAGTAGGTATTTATTTTAAACTCAGTTTGTGTAACTACATAGGTCTACTATAAAACACGTGGGCGGTCTTGCGTTTCAGAAGGGATATAAATAGATAGCTTACAATTAATTAAGGGCTACGGAATTTAAAAATACGAAAAGCAATTTTAGCTAGATAGATACTTAGCTAATTAGTGACATTACCACAGAATACATAATAGTACAAGTACAGAAGAGCCACTTTGAAAAGTCATCTGAAGAAATATAGACTTTAGCGACGATACGATTAAGTTCAATTCAGATCGCGCAGCGCGTAATTACCTACGCTTATAGTTGCCTAGAAGTTGCCTCTCTTTCTAGCGCGTAACGCTTACCTTTTCTAACGAAAACAGGGTTGTCTCCTTTTAAAAAATAAATTAATCTAAATACTGAATTACCATTTTTGTAGGACTCTAGAAAACAAATGACTTTCAAAATAAAAACGTAAGGTAGGTGTTAACAGTACTTTAATTCTAATGCATTTCTGCATACATACCTACTTACGTTTTCGATACCTTCACGAAAAGAGACACAGGCCTTATATTACTCAAATAATGTTGAATTACGCCGCCTTACTATTAATACCTTCGTCAACAAAAGACGTTTCAAATCGTATCACACGGTCACCGGAATGACTTACGATGCAAACAGATTAGTCCGGGAGGCCGTTCCTAAAAACTTACGAATAATTGAAACGAACAAATGAAGTAGATACGTATATAATCAAAGGAACAAATCCTGCGCGTACATCACTCACGGCTCGCGCGTGAAGCCCCAGTGACTAGCCGTCTCGGATAGGCCGCTGTGCGTAGGTACATTTTTGATACCTACACGGGGAGTGGGACAGGCCTGACATTACTTTGCAACTCTTACTAACTGCATTTAGGTAGATAATAACATAAGTTCAATAAAAGATTTTTATGCAAACAGCCGATTTCTATTTTTTTTTTCTAATTCATTTGTGGTCATATTTATAAGAAATGCATATTTAAAATCACAATAAGGTCCAACCAAGTGCTACTAAGAGCGGGGCATGTGTCATAAAATAAAGGAAATCTCAACTCTCAACATGTGTATAAAACTCACATAATAATGGAATGATATAAGTTCTTCAGCCCAGTCAAGCAGTCATGAATACAAGGACGCTTTACAAGTGCTCGGACAAGTATTACTTATTACAATATCGAAAGGGATCATAAATAAAATGAGGGCTAGTGTTTGAGGCCATTACGCGGCAAGTCTTCGACGTTGATCGACAGGTTCTTTATTTTAGGACCATGCAACGAGAGGGCCAATCAGATCACTCATCGCTTGCGTGAGATTGCAAAAATGAATGTGTAGCTCCCTAGCAAAGACGACGTTGGGGTACCCAAGTTAAGGTGGTTTCTTATTGCAAAGTATTGAGGTACAGGTTACGCATCTATCAGTGAACGATATCATAGCCAGATACGTCATCTTTTAATATCATCTACGTTAGGATAAAATATTGTAATTAAGATTAAATTTTTAATAGGTAGGTAAGTATCTAGATTTTTATCTAAATCAAAGGCTCCGCTTTCGCTTCATCTGAAAAGATTATACCTAATGTTATATTTTCCCAGTTTTAATAATGAGAACAAACACTGCGAGGTTTAAGATTATTTGGCAAGAATCACTTTTAAGACCAATCATATCGATGTCAACACTTGATTATGATAATCCACAAATAATTTAAAAAATTAACACCTTACTTATCCGTAGTCGGTAAAAGATACCGCTGTATTTCTTGTCTGTTCTTTTCCGATAAATAAAAGAATTCTACATAAGATCAGCAAGATATTGTGCGTTCGACATTAACATGGGTATCGGCGGCAAAATAAGAGGGCTGCCATCTTGGAAAATGGCCGCCGTCCATCTGATGCACAAAGGAACTAATGAGAAGCGAATCAGAAATAAAGATGTAGTGGGACCATGAATATACATGTTCGGATATTTATCTGTAGCTACTTGGAAATGCAAATAGGCACCACAGCCTTTTGAAAAATATTTAACTGTCTCTTAGACGAACTGTGAGGTAGCTTAGCTTACCTTAGCAAAGTAGAAATTAAAATAGAAATATGTGGCAATGTCATTGCAAAATATAGGTACACTTTTTTTTACTTTTGCATAGGTACTTAAATATCAACAAATAAAGCACTTGATTTCACCAATAAAATGCTCTTTTGATAATCCAGACTTAGGTATTGGTACTGCCTAGTCACCCTACCAGATGTTCAGGTGAAAGCTGCGGTTGGCGCAATATAAGCTGATATTATACAAATTATGTTAACACGAGCATAGAAATATTTATCTCGTCTGTGCACTTTGCACCCTCACTCATCAACAATGTGTTCACAGATTCATTATGATAACGCTTTTCTATTGAAATAATGTAACAGGTTATATCCAGAACACGATGCCTGAAGGTTCAAAAACGTTCTGATGAACTTGAAGGCAAGTTCTTTGAAGGAATACGAGTTTAATAAACCTCAATAAAGAAGCCAAACCGTAACCCAAATATTTCTTATATTAAGTAACACCCGTAGGTGTGAGTATGAAGTTTTGACATCAATTTTAATCCTTTCAACCTGACACCGCGACAAGTGAAGCTAATCCGACAGGCGGTCAAACAGACCACGCATTGAACAGGTTGACATCTCAAATACCTCTAACGCTCACGTTAGTCCAGATATGTCAATAGGGTTAAGCAATCCTCGCTTGTTCATTAAATCAGATCGGTATGTTAAGTATAATGCAGTTCTTCTATAATCCAGAGGGATTGAATTAGCCCACACAAGAAGCCTGGGTAGTAATCGTAGCTGTAACTGTGGGACGTTCGAAAGTTAACATGGATGGGTTTTAGTCAGGAAGAGTCTGACACTCCCACCCACGGCGGGAGGGGTCATTTGAAGATTTCCCATCCGAAAAAAAAGCTACTTATTATAAGACAAAGATAGAAACCTAATCTGGAAGAGATTGTGAATGTGCCTTGTTTAATCAGTGGCAAATACACTACGTGTTTTCTTGATTCTTTCTAATAGAATGTTATGTGAACGATGAGCAGTTCCGAATGGTCGGACACTGTTACAGCATTTAATAAACGTGAGAACTTACTTTTCGAGTTATCTAACGCCTATTTTTGATAAAACGGACAGGGGCCTTACCATACCGTACCAAAGCAGGAATACTTTCGTTGTGAAAAAGAGACGGTGCTATACAATGGCTGTAGCTGCATCTCAGTCTTAGGCTTGAAAAGTGATTGCAAAACACGTGGTGGTACGGCGCCAGGTGCCTAAATACGAGTATGGATGCTTCTCCCACAATGATCAAAAATACTGCCGAACATATTCCTTTTTTGTACTGACACTCAGACAATGCAAATCCAGAAATACATTTAAGATCATTACCGCACCTACCATTGACAAAAAACCACATACCGACACACAGCAGTAGTGACTTTTATGTAACAATGCATAAATTGGATGCGGCGCCCGCGCCGTGGGAACCGCCCAAATGAGCCACGAAGATCAGACATGTCGCAACTATACAGTAGGTTCTTAAACGTACACATCAATCGATCCGATGGTTACCATACGCCCAAATTAGAAGGATTCCTAACCTTTTAAATTTGTAAATTATTAGCATTATTTGTCGCTACGTAACCATTTTGTGAAATCTATCTTAGAATGATTCTTAATGTACAAATGGTCAAATCAAGCTGGCAGTCCTACCAATTCTGCTTGTTAAACCTCCTATCCAAATGAACATTGCATATTTTTTTGAAGAGACTGTCGGTATAAAATACAACTTTTTTTTTTTGCAAATGACATTTTAAAATAGACAATTATTCTTATATCTTTAGGATCAGAGGAAAAAATTACAGAGGCCCTCAGGCGGATTTGAGAAAACTCTGACACTAGGGCTTGTTAGGTTAGTAATGTTAAGGTTTTTATTTGTTATTATTGTTTTTAAGAGTTTTTAGTAGCAGAGTATCTAATTAATAAAATACACATTGCTTTATAAGAGAGAAGAGTTTTTTAATGTATTTTAATTAATACCTCCTACCACAGACAAATAAGGGCACAGAGTATTATTAGTTGAGCAATGTCCATAGACATAATATACTAACTAATGATTCGGTATATTACTGTTTATATAGATTATTTATAATTATTTCAATATTATTTAACACACCCCTGTAATCTATATAAACAGCATTACAAATATACATAGTTATTGAGATATATATTAACTGTTGTCAGTTACATAAGTAAAATAATTAACTTTCATAGTTTTCAAGTAAACACAATTAAGTACAATTTCCATTAATTAAAATTTGTTACAAAGTATTTTAAGTTTTATCAAAAAATATTCTAAGTAGGTAATTAACAGTTTTAATTATCTATGTAGTTAATAATTGCATGTAAATAAAAATAGTTTGGTATCAAACTAATAGCAATATTATATTTAAGTACAGTTAAGTTTGCATAATAAGATCTCTAAATTCACAAAATTTATTAGTTTTTAAAGGTTTAGTAAGGATATCTGCTAATTGCAAGTTAGTAGGACAGTAAGATATTTTAATTATATCTTCAACAAATAAGTTATGTAAAAAATGATATCTTACGTCAATGTGTTTTGACCTTCGATTAAACACACCGTTTTCAATTAACCTTATGGCACTCTGATTGTCAATATTTAGGTTTACTGTAATATTAGTCTCAATAAGTTCTTCAATTAATCCTTTGATATATAAGAGTTCCTTGCAACATTCTGCTGCTGAAATATATTCAGCTTCGCAGCTTGACAATGCTACTATTGGTTGTTTCCTTGTGCACCAATGCACTGGACCTCCACAGTACATCATTACATAGCCACTGGTACTTTTTCTGGTCTTTTTGTCACCAGCATAGTCTGCATCACAGTATGCATCTAAATTGGTTAAATTTTCATCCTTATTATATTTTATTTTAGAATTTAAGGTTCCTTTCAAATATTTAATGGTTCTTTTGACATTGTTTAAATCTTGATTATTCGGATTTTCCATGCTTCTACTCTCATAATTAACAGCGTATGTCAAATCTGGTCTTGTTTTATTTGATAGGTACATAAGATGACCTATAGCTTCTCTGTAAGGAAAAT
This sequence comes from Pyrrhia umbra, assembly GCA_963891755.1. Taxonomy (NCBI): domain Eukaryota; kingdom Metazoa; phylum Arthropoda; class Insecta; order Lepidoptera; family Noctuidae; genus Pyrrhia; species Pyrrhia umbra. The sequence continues at coordinate 671,870 of OY982934.1, read as the reverse complement.
TTTCTTTTGTTTGTACATCATTTTTGTTGTTTTCATTGTTTTCCAGTAATGGTGTAGGACTTATTTTTGCCTCTGTCATGTTAAACGTTTCAATTATATTCTCAGCATTCTGTCTTTGTTTCAGTTGTATATAATCTTTAGTCTTAGTGATTTCTATTCCTAAAAATGTTTCAGGATTATCCGTGTATGTCATTTCAAATTCTTCTTTTAGGTTATTTATCAGTTTCATCATACATTCCTTATTTTCTCCTAATAGTATTCCATCATCAACATGTATTCCTAGCATCATTGTATTGTCTGAGTTCTTGAATAAACATTTATCCGCTTTAAGTTGTTTTAATCCATTTTTAAATAGAACTGATGTAAATTTTTCATTCCAGTTCAAAGGAGCTTGTTTTAGTCCATATAAGCTTTTCTTGAGTTTACAAACTTTAGTATTTCTGTCGTATTCGTCATAACCTTCTGGTAGAGCCATAAAAATGTTTTCTTTTAAGTTTCCATATAAAAAAGCTGTTTTTATGTCTAATGACATGATATGTAGATTTTTTGAAGCACCAATAGCCATTAATATTCTAAATGAACTATTACTCATAACTGGGCTAAATGTGTCTTCATAGTCTATTCCATATATTTGTTGACAGCCTTTTGCCACGAGTCTGGCTTTATATTTTCCATCTGATTTTATTTTGAAAACCCACATACTAGCTATAATCTTTCTTCCTTTTGCTTCTACTTTTTCTACTATATCCCAAACTTGGTTTTGTTGTAAAGACTGCTTTTCTGAATTTATAGCTTTTATCCATTCTTTATTATCTGGACATGTCAACGCTTCTTGAAATGTCAACATAGCATAATCTGTATATCTTATTGGTATTTTACGTTGTCTTGTAGGTCTTTGGGAACTTGCATTTTGGTTATTATTATCTGTTAGTTCTTGAGTTATTGAATTATCTGTTATAGGTTCTTGTATGTCTTCTATAATCTCTAGTATGTTGTTGTCTTCTGTGTATACTACCTCTATTTCTTCTGGGATTTCTGACTCTTGTTGTATGTTTTCTTCTTCATTTATTTCTATTTTCATAGTATTATTATATTTGTCTTCTGTGTTGTCTTCTTCATGTATTATAATATTTTCTACTAAATTTTCATTCGTTTTTATAGATTCTTCACAGTTATCTTCTTTATTCTCTTTAAAATTGAATATTACATCTCTTCTGATAACTACTCTTTGTTTTTCTTTATCAAATAGTCTATAGCCTGTTGGGGCATAACCAATCATGATCATTTTGTTAGTTCTTGACTCGAGTTTATGTAGATGTCCAAGTTTCTTACTATATGCTTCAGAACCGAATATCTCTATATTTCTAAGATCTGGTTGTTGACCAGTCCACAATTCTATAGGTGTTAGGTTATTAAGTGTTTCAACTGGTGTTCTATTTATAAGATATGCAGCAGTTTTTGCTGCTTCTCCCCATAGATAGCTTTCTTCTTTAGATTCAAATAATAAAGCTCTTACTTTTTCTAGGACTGTTCTATTTAGCCTTTCTGCTTTTCCATTCAGTTGGGGACTGTATGGTATGGTGTAATCCAATATTATGCCTTTATAGCTGCACCAATTTTTTATTTTATTACTGGTGTATTCTCCTCCATTATCACATCTGATTGTACTTACTTTTAGATTTTTTTCTCTTTCTACTTCTTCAATATATGTTTTTATCACTTCAAAAGCTTCATTTTTATATTCTAGTATATAAACTCGTGTATAATGAGTGTAGTCATCAAGAATAGTAAGTATGTATTTCTTATTATCATATGTATTAGGTGAAATAGGACCACATATATCTGTATGTATTATTTGTAACGGCCTAGTTGCTTTTTGTCTTTCTGTATTAAATGGTTTTCTCACTTGTTTTGACATGACACATACCTTGCAAATTTTATTTAAGTTTTTAATTTCTTCTTCACTCACATTCATATTTTTAGCAACCTTTTTTAGATTAAGCATTTTACCAATACTAGGGTGACCCATTTTCTTATGCCATTCCTCGGCCTTATTTATTTTATCCGTTAAGAAGGACTTTTCTTGTTTTAGATTATTAATTTTTACAGTATATAATCCATTTTCTTCTTTATTTCCTTTTAGTATTAACTCATCTTCTTTTAGTATTTTAACTTCTTGATCTTCGAATATAACTTTACCACCATTATTGGTTATAGCGTTTACTGACATAAGATTGTTAGTCAGATCGGGTACATAGATAGTTTGTTTTAGAGTACACTCTGATCCATGTATTTCTCCATGACCTTTTGATTGCATGGCAATTCCAGCTTTTGCTATTCCAATTTTTCCACTTTCCTCTTGAAAGTTGTGTAATAAATTTTTCTTGTTGGTAAGATGGCTTGAAGACCCGGAGTCAACAATAAATGTTATAGTTTCTTTTTTATCATATCTATTGTCATTGTATGTCATAAATGCGGTGTTGTTTTTTTGATTATTGTTATTTTTATAATTATTTTGCCTGAAGAAACATTTTTCTGTTGTGTGATTATTTTTCTTACATATGGTACATTCAATCTTCTTGTTATTAGTTTTATTCTTAAAGAAACATTTTTCAGTTGGGTGATTTGTCTTTTTACAAATTTCACATTTTTTTTCGTTTTTATTGTAAGTATTATTATTTTTGTTCCATTTTCTTTGAGCCTTGTATGCAATAACCTCATTTTGTTCTTCTTTCACTTTGTTCTGCATTTTATATCTTTCCTCTTCTTTTAATAATCTACTTGTTAGATTTGTAGTTGTTTTCTCATGGAGCGGGGAAGATTCCCATGATGTAATAAAGTTATTGTAGTTTTCCGGTAATAATGAAATTATTTTGGCAATGAAACTGTTGTCTGATATTTTTTCGTCATAGATATTTAATTCATATCTTAAATTTTCTAGTGCGCTAATATTTTCGGCCATATTTTTACTTTTATCATAATGGTATGCATAAAATTTTTGTAGCATTTCGCATTTGCGTTGTTCATTCGGCCTCTCAAACAAAGCACAAAGTTTTTCATACATTGATTTTGCATTCTCGCATGTCATGATGTGAATCATAAGTTTTTTATCAATGCTCAGCATTATGATTTTTTGCGCCTTAGCATCCTTTAGCTGGTAGTCGTTATTACTTTGTTCTCTAGATGGCATAGGAATTGCTTCTGTACCTGTAGTTCCATGTATGACATCCTGTAAGCCTGAACTTTTGAATAAAATGTTTACTTGGAATTTCCATAATGGAAAGTCTTTTTCACAATACAGTTTAGATATTTTCTGTAATTCCATGAACGACTCCATTTTTATTTTTATTTGTTTGTTTTATCACTATCACTAGTGGAGGCTCTGGGCCCATAACCTGTTAAGGTTTTTATTTGTTATTATTGTTTTTAAGAGTTTTTAGTAGCAGAGTATCTAATTAATAAAATACACATTGCTTTATAAGAGAGAAGAGTTTTTTAATGTATTTTAATTAATACCTCCTACCACAGACAAATAAGGGCACAGAGTATTATTAGTTGAGCAATGTCCATAGACATAATATACTAACTAATGATTCGGTATATTACTGTTTATATAGATTATTTATAATTATTTCAATATTATTTAACAAGTAAAACCCACATCCCACACGATAAGAAGAAGAGAGGAAAAACTATTGTAATCGTCTTCTGTGTGACGAGGTAAAATCGAATCGGCAGGTTTTTAAAACACCCATGCATATTCTTGCCAACATGCCTCAACCACCACATACTTACCTTCACAAAAACCCTACTTAAAATACCCGCTGTAGTTAAGTTAGGTACAAGCACGCGAGCTGAATTATTACGCATTGTGGTCCAAATTAAATGACGTGATATGCAAATACGTTTTTGGCTGGTGATTGAAGGCATTGTGGATTGCGACAAGGTCGTTTCGGCATTTGAACTCATAAACCTACCTATGTTAATGTTGGCTCCTACTGCTGAGTTTGACTTCTATACCATATACTAGATATACCTTCCTTAGATAGGTATTGTGGTAGGTACTTATGCTAAATTCAATTATATTATCATTATATTACCCCTATTGTAATTCTCAGCACCTTTATGTACCTACGTAAATTAACATCAAGTAGCGAAGTAAAAACTGATTGAGTACAAATTACATCTTAATTGTCTCATTAAAGAAATCATTGTTGCTTTTAAACTGCACTATGATCTATCTAATTAAATCTGAGTATCGGTTAGAGCTTAATTTATGAACAGATATTGATTACAATTTGAGATAATAAAAACTAGCTTACACCCGCGTCTTCGTCTACGTGGCCTTCATAATTTGTTTTGAATTGATTGAATTACCGGAACAAAATGTAATCCTTATAGTAAATTAAATAGTTACATAAATAATACATAATTTAGATAAATCCAGTTAATAATGTTTTAAATTGCACGAAATCCGTCCAGCCGTTTTTGAGTGAATGAATAACAAAATTATGACTTCCACTTTTATAATATTAAGGGCCAAGTTAAATGAAAACGCTTTTTTGCCACGAAGCGGGAATTTTCGTGTTGTCAACTTCTTGTTCAACACAGACTTGGTAATCGACCGTTTTAGGAATAAAAACCCAAATGATAGGTTATCCATCGTATATAGAAGCTTGAATGAATATAGAAGCTTGAGCGATGACAGAAGTTTGAATTTATGGTAAAATGCCTTGGAGAATGCCTTGTGACCGTTATCTTGTCGGTGAACTTGGGCTTGGGCCTAATTATATGAAGATTCTCTTACTTTTGCTTTTTCTCCCTACTTCTTCCAAGGTTCGCTCACCTCAAGGCAACAGCATGCCATCTAAATAGCTGTGTAAACGGAAAATAAACCATACAGCCTGCCCCATAAATAACACAGCAACATATTTACATACAATTATAATTAGACGGCGTTGTCCGGCGCAGAATCAACTTGTCTCATTGCCGAGCCGCGCTCATACAACTGTCCGGCACGAACCGGACAAGAAAATCACCGCGTCCGACTCGGAACCGATAGCGCAAGATACATTACACGTCCATTTATCTGGACCAGCTGTTAATTGGTAAAGTTATTGCCTATGGGATTCTCGTTAGCAAGGTTTAAGACAGGTAATCTATCACTCTAGGGCAGAAACTTTTTGGTCTAGCCGACAGGTGAGGTGGAGCATGAATCCTTCATCTGAATGACGTTGGTAATTAAAATGCTATATTTTATTACGTACCATTAATGTTCTACAAACAATCTTCTTGGTCTTCGACTGGCTGAAAGATGGCATAGCTAAACTTGGTTTAATTCCTCTGTGGTGTAAGAGGAGACGGTTATCTACGGCTCGATAAAATATACAAAATGACACTTTAAAATCTGATTTAAAAACTACCTCAAGGCCAGGTGGTCGCAAACGCGACTGCTGTGCATGAGGTATCGGGTTTGATTGCCAGGCCGAGGTTTATTCAGTTTTATAATGTGAAACTCATTAGCAATTCGGAATCTGAATTTTCGTGTTCAATTGATGCCTGGTGTGGATGGAGCGGGCCGGAGTGTCAGACTCTTACTGACTAAAAAGGCACATGGATTTCCTGCACTTGCCTTTTGCGTTCCAGCGCCATGGTAACTCATTCGAATAATCCCCTAGCCCATGTTATGTTAATACTTACCACATAGTCTTTAACGCCATAATTAATCAACAACATAAACACCTGACATCGCTCCAAATAGAACTATTCAAGTAAATCAGTGTAACGATGGTCATAACTCTTGAAATGTTGCAGTAACTCAGCATCACTGATCAGATAACACGTGATATGTGATAGGGCTGCTCACGCGACGGCCTAATGCATGGTGTCAAATGTCAGGTATAATAAATACCCATGGAATTAATTAGTACTGTAAATACTAAAGCACGCGATATCGACATACTGACCCTATGTAGTGTCATCTTATAACTAATCCACGGTTCGAATGCAAATGTAAAAAGTAATTTTCTTCAAACATGAGAAGTCATCATCATCTGCCTAGCCTTTTCCCAACTATGTTGGGGTAACCGGATGCAGGTGAGTACCAGTGTTTTACATGGAGCGACTGCCTATCTGACCTCCACAACCCAGTTACCGGGTAACACGGTACCCCTTGGTAAGACTGGTTGTCAGACTTTCTGGCTTCTGACTACCCGTAACGACTGTCAAAGATCTATAAATGACAACCGGGACCAACAGCTTAACGTGCTTTCCGAGGCACAGAGGAGTTTCGCTATGACATAGATGGTCACCCATCCACGGACCGACCGCGCCAAGCGCAGCTTAACCTTTGATCGGTCCAACCGTGCTGCTGTTACTTAGCCACGAGCTAATGTAACTTAAACATGAGAAGTAATGGCGGCTAATGTCAAGATTTGCCACAGGTAAATATTTTTATGTACAAGGGCTTGGGCAGACATGAGTGCACGCTGTTCCTTTGCTTTGTCAGTCAGTTTGTTCGTGGATTGTTTATTTGTCGATGGCTTTTTCGGAGCGGGGATGACTAGAAAATGTATTGCAATTATTTTTATACATTTATTAATAAATCTCTTATTCTATATCAAAAATATAATCATACTGATTAACGAAACATTTCTTATCTATCTTATGCAACATAAGTCTGTATAACTTCTGTCAAAGTACTCACTAAGCTGCTTCTATGTTCACAATCAAATTTCAAGCTCATGTTATGACTTTTTAAAACAAGCGAATCGTTAGCAAGCAGCGCTTTAGTCAGCAACCGTATCACTTCACTATCTTTGAGCCACACGCCTACTTTATTTACTAAACTTAACATTTGCTTCTTTGATAAACTTTTAATAGTCCTCTTAGACATAAGTCTACATATCTTTACGTAATACGCTGCATCTTCAACTTCTAAATCATTTAAATGTTTCAATAAGTCATAATGTATCACTAAGATTTCTTGTTCCACGTCTTTATTGGTCCTCAATTCTATGAATTCGTTTACTTTTCCATTTTTAGCTGCGATGTTTCTAGAGAAAGCAGCGATATTCATACTGTATATCATGTTGTTGATGAGGTCAAAAACTCCTTTTATCAACACCCTATCATTAGTCTGACGGACCACCGAGTGTAGCCACGACAGTAGCCCGTAGCCTTCCACTAATATCTCAAAAGCTCTCGGAACAGCTACGATTGAACTTAATACGCCTAAAATTCTTTCCTTAACTTTCCTGTCACTCAAAACGGAACAATAAAAATCCATAATCATTTTCAAACACATAGTTTTGAACACCACGTCTATATCTGTCATGGTTTTCGTTCCATCCCTGATGATATCTAGTATCCAGAGCCTTCTCTCAATAGACTCGACATCACTATCGTGGAAGAGGCTCAGGAAATCTGGGACTAGGGTGCAGTCCACGAAATTCTTGGCGATCAGGAAATTATTAACTGGTTTGTACAAGGGGTCGAAGGGCGCAGTGGACACCATGAGGGCTCTCGCGAGGTACAGCGCGTCAATGGCGGGCAGTTTCGGGTTCTTCAGGCTTTGTCCGTCGAAGTCTTCCGAACTGGTAATGGCAGATGTGAGACTGCGACGCAACGTGTTTATGAAGTCCGTCAGAAATAGCTTGTCGTTTTTGTGTCGCCTGAAAATTAAAATTATTTAATTAGATACATAATTTTATGGAGTGATGATGTAAGCTATAATGGCCAATTTTAAGATGATTCATAATCAAGATATATTTTATATTCAATTTAGTTTAAAATAACTGCATAAATGACGCCAGTTCTTGTTACTTGGAGGATTGCATAGATTTTTTGACAGAAATTACTTAAATACACTTACGTTTCAGTCTCCAGTAGCATACAGAAGCGATGAAGCACGTGATAGGCGGCCGCCCTCATCGTGGGGCAGTGCGAGCTCAGCGCCATCACCGGCACCGACAGCAGCCCACTCCTCAACATCTTGAAGCACGACGCCACCGAGCCCGGCGCCAGCAAGTGGCCCAGCAGAGGGAACACGAACACAGGATCGTATATCCCTTCATCCTGATCCACATTAGATGAATGTAGCAAATCCCCTCCAATATATTGAGATATGATACTCTCATATTTCCCTTTAACTGTCAAATTCCGCACTGCCCCCTCGCCATCCTTCGTCACACAAGGCTTCAGCACCCCGTCTTCAAACATCTCAGTAAGCACTGACCTTACTGAATCTGTGACCTCACTCGCCACACCGATGTTCGGATTTAATTCATAATGGTATTCGAACTTTTGCGTAACGGGAAAGTTTCTTACGGTCCGCTCAATAACTTCCTTGTCAAATAGGTTCAGAACTTGATTAGGCGTGGGGTGAGACCACAGAGACGATGACCGGTTTTTGCGGACAGCATAATAGTTAGCAGCGGAATCGCCCCACACGTAAGGTTTGTACTCGTTGACCGGCTGACCATGCGTTTCGTAGAAATGTAAAATAGCCACAATAAGCCTGTCGCAGGGACTTCTCGTTGCATGATACGCACTCAAATATACAGGAATATGCTGCGTTTTCATCACAGATTTGTTCTTCAATATGAGCGTGTATAGAAACTCAATCAGCCTGGATTTAATGTCAGAACTATGCAAGCTAAGCATTACGTTCAAAAATTCGGAATGAGACGTCACCATGTCGAACAATGTAGTTATATCATCGTGATTGTCCGGATACAACAGTTTCACTAATTCTGTCAGCAGCGCTAGTAGTTTAGGGCCAATAGTGTAGCCTTGATCAGCCGTTTTCACTTTTAACGAATCCTTGAGGGTAGCCTTACAGAAATTCTGCCATACTGCGCTCTCGATCATTTGTTTGAAATCATCTTTTCGTTCGACATCTAGTCCATCACTTACTTTACACACTTTCACAACAGTGTGCATGCTGGAAACAATTTCATTTAGCGCATCAACCTTTGTTTCTTTTAATGCTATAGTTGTCAAATTTAACATAGACAAGAAGTAATTAATAAGATTATCTTTCTTTGCAAAATTTTCGCATATCTTCAGAAATGCACTTTGTAGTATTTGGATGTGGCTGCACTCCACCGCTTCGAATTTGTGGCTTTTATTAAACAATTTCAAGCAGTCTGGTACGTCCATGCATTCTATTACCAACTTCCTTATAAATTGCCAACATGTCACATAAATCTGCCCTGCCTTATGAGGCTTTTCAAGCATTTTTATAATATTAGATTTATATTCATTAAATACAGTCGCTAAGAATTCTTTATTATCTAGCAAGAATTGATTGTGGTTTATAACTGCGTTGCCTAAAGGCAAAGTTAATTCTCTTTGAGCTAAAATCTCCGGTCTGGCGATTTCTTCTTTGAAAGTGTTGCAGAACTTCACATTAAACTTCAACAAGACGGCCGCAAGATTGGCGGTGGATTTCCTTAAATTGTTGAAATAGAAGAACTTTTTAAAATCTTCTTCTGTTACGCGTAAAGCTTGATGAGGTTTATTCTCAAAATATTTTGTTAGAGCGATCTCTAAATTTGTTAGATTGGGATTCACCTCTTTGTTGGAAAGTAAATTCGTGTAGAGGGAGATAGTCTTTTTCAACACATTCTGATGTAACTCCAAGCTGATTGTTTCCGAGTACTTCTCTATTAAATATCTCAATAATTCCAGTACTAAACTTGGTTCTTTATCGTCTCGTAAACATGAATCTGTGTCTGCAGTAAAGATAAGATTGAATAACTTTATGTCATCTTCATTGGACAATCCCACTACTTCTAAAACGTGGACCGTGTATTGACTGTCCACGCTTTTCCTTTTATTAATTTTGATAAAGGCTTTCAGAATCTCGTTATAATTCTTTTGTTGATAAGATTTCAACAGTTTATGTTTGTTATTTAAATAATTTATGATATCTTTTTGTTGTCCAAATACTTGTAAGAGAAATTCCGTAGCGTGCATACTTGACGATTCTTTTCCCACGTTGAGAGGTTTATAAATCTTGAGGAATTGTGGGTTTTTGCAGAGAGTTAGAATTATTGATCGACATACATCCACGCAAAGGTGCTTTTTGCCAATTTCAATAATACTTTGGAAATAATGTGCAATTTTTTCCTGTTTCTCTTCATTCAACTGTCCCATATTTGTTAGTCTGATTGTGCAGAATATCAAATATTTGGCCCAAATCAGCATTTCCGAACTATCAACTGTCTTTATAATGTCGATTTTATATTGAACATTATTAATTTTAAAGTCACCTTCTTCGGTAACCTCTTCCAAATAAGGAAACACATCCTTCAAAGAAACATTTTCGCCATCTATTATCGAATTTGCTATTGCTTTTAGAACATTATCTTCTCCTACAATTGTGTCTGAGAGTGACACAGGCTCTCCAATCCAACTTGCGACATAGTTCCTAGCATCTAGTTTACAATCCCCTATTAAAACTTCAGTCAACTCAGGAGAATAGTTACTGTGAAGTAAATTAGCAATGTATAGGGACAGAAAATGTTTGAGACTCTTCTTGGCATCCTTGTGTAACTGTAGATATTGCATGCACCCCACAATAAAGGGCGACGGCATTTTATTTTCTAGAAATACGTTATCTTCTGTATTTTTATTATCCATCAAATCATTTAATAGCTTTTCTAAGCTATCTTGCGTGTTTTCTGAAGAAATCTCAAAGTGAACTAACTGATTTCGTACATACTCTGTCAGGTCTGTAATATTTTCGAGTACATATTCCACAATATCACTGATCAGCGATGCAGGATTTACTTTTGCGTTTCTCAAAGTGTACAATATTAGATGTATCTCATCCTCATCTCCTTCAAATATTGAGGTGTTTTTGAAGAAAACGCGCAATGTATCTTTAGCTTCGACCCACGTATCGTCATCATTACTCATGTATACATCCAGCATTATTAGGAACAGTTCTTTAAACATTGGATTTTTCAGAGATATTGCGGAGCTGTCCAACGTTAGCCAAAGAGACACAACCTTAAACTTCAAAAGTGCTACATGACCAGTGTCTAAAGTTTTAGAGAAATCTAATATCCGTTTCATATCTATCGTCCCTTCTAAAGTTTCGAAATATGCTGGATGGATATCATTGTAAAGTAGCAGTAAATCAACAAGAGCTATCAAAGCATCTGTGTCATTTATTTTCGGTAACCTATAATCCTTAGCATTTTCAGCATCAGTTTTACCTGATGTCACATTTTCTATCAACAATACTATTGCAGCCGGAGTTGGCAAGTGCTTGGGAATGAAATATTCTAACTTATTTTGTAAATCAATAATCTGTGCAGTTTCTTTGGTCTCCAAAATCTGCAAGTATCTCTTTAGGGACTGCAACATTTTAACTAGCACTTTGACACAGTACAAAGACAATGACTGGTCTTTTCCTAGATTTATATGAATAAACTTTAACAATGGAACTGGTAAAGTTACGAACCTAACAAAATTCGCAATTTGTACTGGGTTGAGTTGAGCCATTCTTGAGACCATTGCTTCTGGTTTTAGTTTGTTTAACAGCTTGATGGTAAAATCTACAGTTCTGTCCCATATTGGGGAATGTTGGGGATCGAAGCTGTGCTCTATCACACTAAAGATAGCCCTATGCAGATCTGGACACTTGTAGATTATATCCAATATAACTTCACATTCATGTTCATTCTCCCAAGGCCTCTTCAGTGTTAGCAGAGCTTTATATAGATTTTGATTCTTATGTGCATCTACAGTTCCTAGAGAATTATCAATGAAATAAAGACCAGTTTTGTGTGATGTAAATAATGTAAGAACAATGTTGCTGAGTAAATTCATAATCTCAGGGCGCAATTCATTTTTAATTTCCTGGCTTATCTCTGCAGGCCCCTTCCAAGAGAACACTTTGAACAAATTGTGCAAAACTTGATGACTGAAAGTCTTCAATTTGAGGCTCTTTGAAATCAGTGCGTTATCAACGACATTCTTTTTCAGAATGTTCAAGAATATTAACACTGCTTCAGGTTCATCATTGATCAAACCTGGTATGACAAGGGCTAACAAGCCTTGCTTCTCTAAAAGAGCTTTTATCAAAGGTAAGTGACCTTCTATCAAGAATGAGGTCATGAAGTGAACAAATGATGTTCTCACATTATCTTTTTCCTTGAAGTTCGGCTTTTCAACCACATGCTGCAAATGTTTTGGAGTTAATGGTGCCTGGTTCAGCACTTCTACTCCTAAATCTGAATTCAATGTGACCATTGATGTCAACAGTTTAAGGACTACTTTCCTGTGGCGAGGCCCCGAGCTCTCACTAATCATAATCTCAATAGTTGACATGAATGTGTTGAGAAAGTAGCGGCAAGCTTCTTCTGTGATAGTTATCATATGAGGGAGAGAGGACTGTACCTTCACAATAATAAGGTGGAAGATATGGAACGCTGGTGTGGCTAAAGTGAGGTTTTTCTTACTCTCCGGAGTGATTTGCCGAAGTATTTCATGAGAGTTGCCACCACATTTGAGATACTCCAGCAAGTAGTCAGTGGGGCTATCAGGGTTGAGGCAGACTTGCAGGAATTGTGTGAGAGCTGTGAACACAAATATTAATACTTAATTTGTTAGAATTTTAGTTTTACTTCGTAGCAAAGAACAATAAGAATCAGAATAAATCTGAGTATCAGTACGAACGCGGTCTGTGTTTGTATAAAGTGCTAGTGGACCTACTGCTCTCTTGGAAGAGGGTTATAGCGTCATCGGGTATTAAATATGGTGAAAGTATGCCTTGGGCGGCGAATTTTACTGATCTAGGAGCTTTTCGGCAGCATCAAAATAATGCTTGGCGGCACGTTTCATGAACTGTTGGATGGTGGGCAGTTTGAGATCGAAATGGAGGTTCTCGTTTCGAACGTAGAAGGAGCCTCTGTGATCTTTCGTAAGAAACGGTTTTTAAGGGTCTGCAATTTATGGAGACGGTATGGCTTTGAATGTGCGAATACATCGGAAGCATTATAAATGAGGTGTATGTCAAGTTGTGAGCCTGTAAAATTGCAATCAGCATTTTTGCAGATCTACTAGCAAGAGATGAGTTCAGGTATTGAAATCGCAGACAAATAGTATTTAAACTCACCCATTGTTTGACCCTGTTTAGCTGCTAGCTCTTTACGAAAATATTTAACATCAAAACCATCCCTTTTTGAAGCAATAGTCTGTTTATTGTCCGTATCGTCCGCTTCATTTTGAGGTTGTTCTTCGTCAACGTTATCTACGTTTTCTGATTCACTCTTCTTTGCCTTCTTCGGCGACTTATCTTTATCACTGTTGAATTTACGTTTACCCATTTTTATGCATTAATTATTGTTTAACCTTTTCGAAAAATATACCTTACAATACACCGCGCACCGCGCAGCGCACGTGAATTTGTTTTGACGTTTGCTTTTTTAATTTACATTTTTGACAGCAGTTTTTAAAAGTTAGCACCTTGCCTTTTAAGAATTAAAGTTCCCGAATAATTTGTTACCCTATTTCCCGTTTTTCGTTTACAAATAAAAATTTTATATTGTACTGCGAGTTTTTTAATTTTGTAATTGAGACACTGGGACAAGGACACGTATCGTAGATGTACGTTTACAAACACGAATCCCTTATGCATAACGAGGCAAAACTATCTGTAGTAAGTGTGTAGGTGAATAGTCGCTACAAATAGGAACAAAGAGATCTTAACTAGTTTCCAAATCCACTATAGTTCGGGATTTTTTGCGATTGAGGTTAGTCGTCGTAAACATTTGAGATCTTAAAATTTTAAAGATTTGGATGTGTGTGAGAGAGTGTGCGAGAGGGATGTAGCTATACAAACCCAATAACATAGTCCCTTTTTCACAGTGGAAACTAGATTACTTTTATCTCGTCTCGTAATATGTCCTTGGACATTTTAGAACCAAGAAAACCTACAACAATCAAGCTTTCTTCTTACAGAACCTCAAACATTATATTTCCATTCATAAGCATACCTGGGCTGGTCTCCACAAGCGCGCCAGGCATCGTCAGCATGCGCGGTTTAGGGAAGTTTGATCTGGCTATTGTACGACAAACCAGAACATTGGATAATTTATGTGTCCTTGAATAAATAATACTGGGTTTTAAAAATACAAACTTTAATCATGGTACTTATTTTATGTACATTCTTGTCAGACTTTAAAATTATTATTTTCTGTTGATATAAAACTGAATCTTGCTACAAGATTGGTACAATGATAATAAAAAACATAAGATTAATAGTAAGCCCTAGGGTTGGTTGACAATAATAATTATTATTTACTAAACCTCAAGCATTAGTAATGATAGTTTTCTAACGTAGCAACACAAAATAGGCCTACCTATAGAGAATTAAGGCACATTTTAAAATACCGTAGGTACCCGTATTCCATGTGTCTACAACAGGTGCTTACAGCTCCTATATTTGCTAATATCACGATAGCCAAACATTACAATACCTAATTATTATGAGGTATTTCTTTTAACTTAACATCCAATGACCTCATCTGGTTGGCAAGCCAAATTAATTCCTTTGGATTAAGTAATAAAGTTCAAGGTAGTAATGTGGCTTGCACCAATGCTGCCATTGCACCATTGTATTGTGTATTGTTTGAACAAATGCAAATTTTAATGAGAAATTAGTTAAAAGGCTGAATTAGCTAAACAGTTAACGATGAGTTGGTGAAACAGTATCTTGTTTTACAAAACGTGAGGGCATTATCTTTTACGTACTAAAAATAAGTTTGATTCCACCATAGGTGTATTACTTCTCTAATATATCTATGGATGCCACATTCTTATTCCTTTTTTACGTATATCAAGATGCAATAGGCTTAATTTATACAGATAGTCAAACATGCTAATCAATCTAAAAATCCAATTATTCAATGTGCTTGTTACAATATGTCACTTACTTTCTATATAATTAACAGTTTCCAAAACAAACAAAACAAAAAAATATCGATATGGTTTATACAAACTTATTTTAAAAATTGACATAATAATTATATTTTCATCAATGTTCAAATAAAAAATTGTCGTTGAATGTCAATTATAAAACGATAACCATTTAAAGTCATTGTTAATGACACTTATGGCTATTATCACTATCTCCAGATAGCTACCAGTTAAAATTATCTGCCAGATAATTTCAAATAAATGATGGTCCAACTGTAAATGAATTTAATAGATAATATCTATCCAGAAGTGATGGAAAAATCCTTTATTATTAAGATAACAATTACTGTTAACAACAATGGATTTTAAAATAATCTTATAAAACTAACGTCGCATTGACTAGGCTTCTTAAAATTATTAAAAAAGGATTATTATTATAAAGCCTTAATACAAACGTCACTTAACTTTAAGCTGTGTTTAAAACTTATATCATCTTAAGTCAGACTTAATGTTAAGTGGCGGTTGAATTTTGGTACATAAAAAATCATCTGCCTAGCCTTTTCCCAACTACGTTGGGGTCGGCTACCAGTCTAACCAGATGCAGCTGAGTACCAGTGTTTCACATGTTGCAACTGCCTGTCAGACTTCCACAACCCATAGTAAGTTACCAGATAACACAATAACCGCTTGGTAAGACTGGTTGTCAGACTTTCTAGCTTCCGAGTACCCGTAACGACTGTCAAAGATTTACAAATGACAGCCGGGACCAACGGTTTATCGTGCTTTCCGAGGCACGGAGGAGTTTTATATGAGAGTGATGATCACCTATCCACGGACCACCCATCAGCTGACCCTTGGTTGATCGACCAGTGCGGCTGTTACTGTCTGAGCTCCTCAACTCTCGGGTATAAATATAACAAATGTTCGTATGTTTTTCTTTAGTTCCCAGGTATATACCAAACTTAATATAGCTATATCAACAAGCACATAATAAACAGTATTATTTTACCATTTTGTACCTAAAATTTCGTTTTGTTTTAGAACTTATTGCAAGCACCAGTCAACTATGGCTGAATACACCATTCAAAACCTAGTTTAAAACAATACAAAAATTAGCATCCAAAAACAGATATCACTATGAAGAAAATTAAAATCAAACGCTATATTATCACGATTAGATTGATTGGTGTAATTGGCACTTGTAACTACCTCCTCGCTGCTATAATTTCTTCGAAGTTGGGCTCCAACTCGCGTATTCTGTCTAACAATACATCAGCCAGGTTCAAATTCCGATCCGTGTCTGTAATTACAGAAATAAAACAACTTTTTGAATAAAGTCCGATTTCTGATTCGACGGTATCAGTATCAATGTATTTTTTGGCGATATTGAATAGATAAACCACCGACAAAGTACCTCAGAAACTGGGCATAAAAGTACCATAGGATTCAGCGCCGTCTTAGGCTTTGCCGGGGCCCTGGGGCACACTAGAATTTGGGGCCCTATTGGAGAGTAAAAAAAAGCGAATGACAAAAAAAAACTGCTATGATTTTTGTTTGTCAGTGAATCTGTTGTTAGAGTTAAAACCGGCCAAGTGCGTGTCGGGCCACGCGCAGTAGGGTTCCGTAGTAGGTCTCAGTTAGTCGACTATAACTCTGTAACCAGTTAAGCCTACTTAGCCGTGATAGTTTTCCTTGTAAGTTCATTACATGTGCTACGTCTGTGATTTTTTTCACATTTCTAGGTACAGCCATTCAAAAGTTAGAGGGGGGGGGGGTAACTCGTATCGAACAAAAAATTTCACTTAAAATCTAGATATTTCGCAAATGGCTCGCTTAACCGAAAATGAAATGATCTTCACACACCCATAATATTTTTGAAAGACCTATCTAACGATACCCCACACGAAGAGGTACGCGAGAAAAAAAATATTCATCCCTACTTTACATGTTTGGGAGCTACCCTAAAAAAAAATATTTTTCAAAATTTTATTTTACCACTTTCTCGGCGTGATCAATATACATATTCATACCAAATTTCAGCTTTCTAATAACAAAAACCACGGAGCTATGCCGCGGACAGACAGACAGACAGACAGACAGACGGACAGAGCGAAACTATAAGGGTTCCTTGTCGGACTACGGAACCCTAAAAACCATAAATAGTAAGGTTAAAAAAAAATCAGAGTAATATGAGATAGAGCGCGAGTAATTGTATGCTTAGTGTAAGCGTATATTATCATTGGGGGCCCCCGTCACGATGGGGACCCTGGGCACGGGCCCCGAGTGCCCTGGTGGTAAAGACGGGTACTGCATAGGATACTCATCCTGCAAATATGCAAGAACCTTTCCGGCAGGCAAAACCGCGGGGAAACGCTAGTGGTATATTTCCAAGACTTACCATCGAAATAAATCAGCTCGCACTTGTCCCTGCACTCTGGGCTCTTGGCTATAATCTTGCGCAGGGATGTCAGGAAGTCTGTCACTACTTCCTCCCGGTTCAGACCAACCAATTCTGAAAGTAGATCATGTCATTATACTCTATTTATAATAATTAATAAGAATAGACGCTAAACGCACCCTATTTACCGTTTATCCAAACGATTTAAAGCTCTATTACTAAGGTAACAAGACAAAAACAGATGCAGAATATATTTGTTATTGTAGACATTATTTCGCTTTCAACACCATCCTTATCAGGACAGAATAGAACTCAAAATCGGTTGAATGAGCTGCAAAAGAGCGGAGGAATGAAGATGGCTATAGAGGTAGAGGAAGACCAAACAAAAGATGGATGGATTGTGTGAAATATGATATGTTTTTTTTTTTTTTTTTGTATGGCATCTCGCAGGTCAACCTAGAAGGTTGTCGACTGCTTAACAGGGCTTGCCTGTGAAGTGTCTTAAATAAATTTAGGGCCTCCAGCCAGGGCTTAACTTACAAAACTAAGCGACTACACGCTAAGGGCACCCCCTAGTGGGGTACGGGCCTCGGCTTAGGGCGTCGCTGGGGGAGGACAGCAAGGGACAGGCTGGATCAGAATATAAATATGACATGGATTGAAAGGATGTTACTAGTAAGATGACGTCAGATAGAGAAGTATGGAAGACCATGCTGGGAGGACCCTAAATAAATTGGAACAATTGCTGGTGGATGATGTCACCTTCGGTAAGGTCCCTGTTCTTGAGCACCCGGAAGAGCGTGGCCATGGGAGTGCCGCCCTCCACGGACAGGCACACGGGGCGGCGGCCGCGCCGGTGCAGCTTGTACGCCGTGTTCTTGTAGATGCGGTTCTTCACGCCGGCCACGTCCTTCTCTATCGTGCTCAGCGCCTGCGACAGGGGCAGTGACGTCAGTAGGAGATAGTGACGTCACAAGACACTACGACACGAATTTATTTGAAGAAATGCATGAAGGATGTACACTGTTATGATTAATCGTAGGTAACGTTCACCTTAACTTTATTTAACCAACAGAGGATTATGGAACGATAGAACAATGACAACAGGCAAATAACTCGATTGTACTCTATTTTAGAAAATAATCATAATTCTTATTTATTGAAGATGCTGGTCCCATCTTGAGATTCTCACGATTGAGACCTTTCTATTAATATGGGCCTTAGAGTTGAGGATCAAGCTGAGATGCCTGGCTTGGAAGGGGCCTGCATACGTCCAGGGGCCTTACCATGACGTGCCAAATCTGGAATAGTTTCGTTGTGAAAAAGAGACAGTACTATATGACGTTAATAGCTGTGTAAAAAATGTAAACAAAATCATAACCTATTTTGTTCTAATTTTCCCATTCATATGCATAAAACGGCATATACAATAATGATGAATTGTGATGTTTAGAACATGAAATTGACATAAATGCACTATCCATACGCCATTTTGTTAATATCTGTGGCATAATTAGAATAAAATAGGTTACAAGTTTGTTTAAATTTTTCTTAAAATCAATCGGAACAGACTATAATATCAAAACTCACACTGCAAGCCTCTAACTTGGCGACGTCGTCTCGATCCGTCTTATTGAAGTCCCGGAGCGCCGGCGGACTGTACAGCGACTTGGTGACCACAATGAACAGCTTCTTCACCGGGAACACGACTCCCTGGCTGCTCTCGTAAGCGCGGATGTTCTCCAGGAAGCCGAAGAACTTGGTGCCGTCCGAAGGCAGCACGTGGACGAGGTAACCTTCGAAGTAACTGCAAGCCATCCCCACCGCGTAGTTCACTGTTCTTTTTACATCTTTTTTCTGAAAAGTTTTTTTTTAATTATTGATAGGTAGAGGTAGGTATATGTGGGTTGTGGAGGTCAGCTTACAGCTGCATACAGTTAGCTGGAAGCCAACCCGCTGGGAATGGTTTGGAAAAGACTAGGCAGATGATGGTTGGTGGTAAGTTTATGGAAAAACATGAGCGCCGAGCGACGTCATCGTATAGCCCACTATGCACAAAATAATAACGTTTTCGACATCTTCAGTATGTATAATGTCCATTTATAAAAGAAATAAGCAATTTGCTTACATCCATAACTGAAAACTTACTAAAAAAAATCGGTCCATCCGTTTGAGAGCTACGATGCCACAGACAGATACACACACAGACAGACATCGACGTCAAACTTATAACACCCCTCTTTTTGCGTCGGGGGTTAAAATAGTGAGCATTCATGGTCTTTACAGCAATATTCATTACATTAATCAATACTGGATTCGTTTGACAACACTAAATAAATATTTGTTTGTGTTATAATTGTACACAAGAACCTCATTGTAATCACACAAAACAGCGTTGTTAAAAAAATTATATGAATGAAACCTACTTACTTTAACAACTTGTGGATACTTCGTAATGAGGGTTGCTATTAAAATCAAGAAGAAGCTCTTGTCAAGTATCTTCTGATCGCTGAGCAGTAGGAAGGTGATGGCGGCGAAGAACATCATCAGATGGTGCCGGTTCATCTTCTCCAAGAGCTTGGAGTCCAGTGCCTGTTTCTTACGGAAACTTTCGTAGGCCGCCACACTTGCACCTTTCAATCCTTGTATAGTTAATATGTAAAGAACATTTCGTGCTGAAAATAATAAGCAAACAATTTTATCAGCCAGCTTCTGAATTGACAATCATTGCAAATTAGGTATTTTTCTTTCAATTAAGAAATTTCTTAGTGCTATTGCATTAAATAAAGGTACCTATTGAAACAGAGATGAAAATGACACACGGATCTACATTTCTGTATTATAAGTAAAGTTAATATTCTTTAAAGATACTAAAGCAAACTGCAACCGCAGAACTCAGCGAATCCTTGCTAATACTATAAAATAATGCGAAAGTAACTTGGTTTGTCTGTCTTTTAAGCTTTCATAGTAAAACAGCTGAACCTATCAATATGAAAATGGGTGAGTAGATAGATTGCAACATTGGAAAGAACACATTAAAGTGGAAACAGTGTAGAACATACTAGAACAAAAATCCAGAAAAGAATAAAATATATACAATTAGAAGAAAAATGTACTCACCAATGCTTATCGCCCAAATGTGTTTATTATTTAAGTCCAAGCTCTGTGACCCTGTAACAAACAGTAATATTACTGTGACGGCACCAATAGCTCTAGTCCACACCATGTTCACTCACTAGGGGAAGCTTGACTGTACTGCCTTGTTTCATACACAGAGTGGCTTTTGTTTAATGGTGTGTACAGTCTTGAAAACAATTATTTACATGAGACAATATAAAGTAAAATGTTTTTTTTGACATGTGAAATCGTCAATCAACTCCCACTGTGAGCGTAGTGGGAGAGTGTCAGAAAATTTGTGGATAAAACCCATCCATGTTCCTTCCTTCACACTTTTGCATTCTGAGGCTGATGTGTGCTTGATGAACACAAAAACCAGCAAGCAATATAATGCAAACAAACAATTTAAGAGTGTGTAATCAGTAAGATTCCTTTTATACTTAGATTACACAAAGAAAATAATAAAATTTCACTTTCTATTTAAGTTATTATAAGAGTAAACAGTTAAGATTTTTTTTTTTTGGTGACTGTATTTTAGCGTAATATGTACATCAAGGACTGGTAAAGATTGTTTATCTTACAAAACAATTTGTGAAATAGGTGGACCTTACACATTGTAATTTGAATCCATTTACAATGTAAGAATTCATGAGAAAGAGTTGTGTAGCATAAACATTGTAAACTTAGCTGCGTTTAATTAAAATTTAGTTCAATTTAAATGTAACAATGTAAGATATTGTTTATTGAATAGGTTGTTATTTTCTGTCTCAAATACAAGAAAGTTGACTGGTGCATTAAAGTTAAGAAGTGCATGTCAATGTTTACCTTTATCTTTTTCAATTGTAAGTATTTTTTTTGTAAAAGTTTATGTAACTGACTCTTATTAAACAAAAAGATTAGCTTACCAAATGTGATGCCGCAAACAAATAAAATTTGCATTGTATAAATATGCATATTTTTGTCCATTTTTGGTTTCTGAAAAAATAAGAATTAGCATTATTATAGACCTGTAGTGTTGAAATTATACAAAAACATAGTTTAGGGTTTTCAAAGATTGTCCGGAGAAAATCTGGACACTTTACCTGATATCCGATCCAAATTGATTGAAAGGTTAGCAATAAATTAAAAAAATAAAAAAATGTCTGGGAAAAAATCTAAAATGTGGAAGGTTTTTATAGTTTTAGTCCAGGGTTGAAGATTTGGGTGATGGCAGCCCTAGACGGAGTGTGTGGTAAAATGAATCTATTTATATTTTGTCTGCATCTCAGATATTGCTTTTTTGTTTCCATTTGGTATCTAAAATAAATAAATACCTACTGAGATTTTTTGGGGAACCGAACGTAATACTAACCTAAACAATACTAGGAGGAGCCTCCGACCGCAATTTCATTTATTTATCAGATTATAACTCCACAGTAGATTTTATCACTGAATGTTTTTTTTACGAACTAACCTCTTTTATCATTATGTTATATGTATGTAGGATGTTTTTCTTATTAAGTTAGTTACTTCTTGTTTAGATAATATGTTATCAAACAACCCATTAGGTTATGAGTAGTTATAACATCAAGCAAGACACCACAGCAAGACACTTAATAATTAATTACTTACATTTTAAATTAAATGATGAAACAAAAGTGGAACGGCTACATCCGGTGTGAAAAATGTAAGAAAGTACACGTCAGTTAAACTTCATTCTATTTTCGAGAAGTTTGAATTGAAAGAGAAAAAATCTGGCGCTAATCGTAAACATGAGGGAATTTTATTTGTAGTTTCATGAGTGAAACAACAAAAACAAAACTTTTGAGTTTTGACTTTGACATGCATGACACAAGACATTGACTCGAGAAGTCTGTGACTCGAGAAAACGATGTCCGAACTCCGACCTTTGGAAATAATATTTTACGCAATAAAGTCGCAACTTGGTCGCAACTATCTTATTTTTCCCGACTGCATAATTAAGTTTGTTTGTAGAGGAAAGTAACTGATTACTTAAAAAACGCGAATATTTATTTTGTTTGTTTTCTGTTTTATTAATGTCTATCAACCCTATTTTTTTCAAATTGTCTTTTTTGTTGCAGATTTCATTATAATTCGAAAATTAAAAGACACAAGAAAACAAAAAAGTATTTATAAAGTACTTTGTAATTTTAAGCCCCCACTTTCACCTACATTTTCCATAAAATATGATTTTTCAACTTTTTTCATTTGCAATACTCATGAACAATCGTTCTTTATAACTGTTCCAAATTTCAAGTCGATATCATGACTAGTTCTTGAAATAATCAGCTGTGACAGACGGATAGACAGACGAAGTGAAACCATAAGGGTTCCTTTTGCCATTTTTGGTCGGAACCGAAAAGGACGTAAATATTTTTTTTTCGATTTTGAGTTAAATACATATTCTTTATCAGAATCATGTAGCTTCTACAGTAGAAGCTGTTTTCGGCGGTTCATCGGCGGCGGCCGTCTATCTCCGAACCAAATTTCACCCACATCGGTTCAACCGTCTACCCTGAAAGCGTAAGAAACTTACGCAAAGCTTGGTTATACCATCACAAATGTCAGTCACAAATGTCAGCTTACTCAATAATTGGCGTTTACAAGAAAACACAGTTACTTAGATAATGTTTACACTTATATTTCCACACATCAGTCATCACAATAGTCATCATATAAAAACTAGAACATTTTGGCACAAAACACTTATTAATAACAAGTCTTAATAAAGAAAATTCTTTTCATGAAGGTTACATTATAGTCTGTCTGCCGCAACTTGACAATTTATTACAAAATGCTATTGCTACAAACTATTAACAATAAAACAATTTCAAATGATTAAGATCATCAATATTAAGTAGCTATAACAATATTGTCACCATGTACAGTCAGTCTGTATCATTAAAATGAATAATTAGTAAACAACGCAAACATAATTTGGCTTAATTAGATCGATTATAATCTAGTACTAATTAACTCCTCAAAGTTAGGTTCCAGTTGTCGTATTTTGTCTAACAAAACATCGGCTAAGTTTGATTCCGGGTCTGTATCTGCAATACAAAAGAAAAAAGCAATCAATAGTTTAAAAAACCGGCCAAGTGCGTGTCGGGCCACGCGCAGTAGGACGACAGACAGACGGACATAAATGGCGAAACTATCACGGTCTTACTTATAAAAAACCTGTAATCTGAAGTTTAACTATTTCTCGTCTAATCCTTACTTAAATCTTAATTATAATCCAGGATTAAGCCACTAAGTTAAGTTCGGATTAACGCTAAACAGCATTGAAGAGTGAGATTCTTGCTAATCTGTTGCTTTATACAGTGCCGGTTTTACCCCCATCAGCGCCCTGGGCGAGATTTTTGCGGTGACCCCTAACTGCAATTTAAACCCATACGGAAAAAAACTGGCCAAGTGCGAGTCAGACTAGCGCACCGAGGGTTCCAACATTTGGAAAGAATCGGCGTCGGCGTGATCAATACTGGAAAAGTTTTTAACCAGTGCGCATTTTTTTTGGTGGTTCGGTATCAGTAATTGAACACATTTCTATGTTTAGTAAGTAAAAGTAAGTAAGTAAGTAAAACGTAAGTAAAACATGGGCATAATCTTTTCGTAATAGCACTACACTGCCTAAGCATACAAGAGCGAGCTCACAAGTACAATACGACTCAGCTGATATCTACACACAAGCCGACCGGCGAGTTTTAAACAAATTAAGTTCTTAAATGAATATTTTGCGCAAACGATAACTTTTTTTAAGTACTAAGACCTAATAAACTGAAAAATACGTGTTTGTTAAAAAGTGTTGAAGTTTATTTAGACAAAATTTGCGCACTGGTTAAAAAAATCTTGTATACATTATCCATATCAAATTTCAGCTTTCTTGTACTAAAGAACGCTTAGCTATACCGTGGACAGACAGATAGACATAAGGTCATGGCGAAACTATAAGCGGGGTGTCCATTATAAATACCAAAAATAGTTCCCTGACTTTTCCCTGACCATTCTACCACATTTCCCTGATCCAATATTGTCGTCTTATGGAAAATATTATTTTATTTTGTTTTTAACCAGAGTGTATACTTTGGACTATTTATGTTAAAAATTTAGACCATGTGCATAGGTAGGAAAAGATTATATTATCTGTTTTTGGAGTTATAAACCATAAACAGTAAGCTAAGAGAACATCAGAGCAATATGAGTAAGAGCGCGAGCGAAGCGAGCGCGAATTTTTTTTAGGAATATGAGCATCAATATTCTTAGGAATCATATTTGTATTTCATGACTCTTACATTTCCCTGAAAATCCGTGACCACCTATTGCTTCCCTGATTTTCCAATAGTGGACACCCCGATTTTAAAAGGTTTTCTAGTCGCCTATGGAACCCTAAAAACTATAAACAATAAGGTGAGAAAAAATGAGAGGAACAAGAGATAGAGCGCGAGCGAAGCGAGCGCGAAATTTTTTAAGTAATAGGTATGAGCAACATAATAATCCTTACTAATATTATAAAAGCGAAAGTAACTATGTCTGCCTGTTTGTCGCGTTTTCACGCCAAAACTACTGAACCGGTTTAAATGAAATTTGGTACACAGATAGTCTAGAGCCTGAGAAAGGACATAGGCTAATTTTTACCCGGGTGCGCGAAGGAGTTCACTCGGGATGTGGGTAAACAGCTAGTAACAATATTATAATAATTGAATGCTTCGTTTTTGGGGGGCCCCGTGACAATGGCGCCCCGAGTGCCCTTATGGTAAAGACGATACTGGAGGGGCACCAACACGCCCATTCTCATTTGCCGGAAAATTGAGGACAGCTTTTTTCTTGTCAACTTTTGCATTCTAATGTCAATAACGCAGAAAAACCCGAAATTGATAGACATTTGATGACAAATTCAAGAAAACTTTTGCTAAGCAAACTATATGTATGAGGGTAAGTAGGCCTCAAAGAGTGAGAGGATATAAAAAGGGCGCCTGCGGCGCCCCTTCAGATCCGGCGCCCTGGGCGGTCGCCCCACCTCGCCCTACCCTAACGCCGCTACTGGCTTTATAAGTAAGACGGTAAGGGTGACAAGGATCAACTACGGAACCCTAAAAATGCCGCGCCTATGATCATGATGGCAGTATATAAGTCGGGCACGTTCTAAGCGAACTACTTAAGGTTAGCCTTGGGAAGGAATGAAAGATGAACAACAGTAAACAACTCAACCTCATACAACATTATTATAATTGCGAAGTGAGTTTGTTTGTTACACTTTCAAGGTAAAACGGCTGTACCGATTTAAATTAAATTTATTACGGTGATAGAGAGGACGCTGGAAACGGTTATAGGCATTTTTTTTTCCGGGTGTGTTAAGAAGTTCTCTTAGTCCTCAACACGCGTAACACAGTAATAAAATAAACTCACCATCATAGAACACCAATTCCACTTTGTCTCTGCACTCGGAACTTTTAGCCAGGATCCTGGTCAGCGTGGTGCAGAACTCGTTACATACATCCTCCACACTCACGTCGGCCAAGTCTGGAAATATAACATTATAAGTATTATCGCGTCAAAGAACAATAAAAGAGTACTTAGTTGATATTATTCATTACGTAGTAAATAAATTGCAGAATTCAAACTCACTAAAATAAAACAAAATAGTGGATTGAGTTGCTTTAAAAGCAATAAATAGTGAATTTAATTTCCAAACAAGTGATGTCATAATATGGTAGGTTAGGTTTAGGCGGGCTTTTTTCCACAACTCCATGACAAGGCGCGTATTTTGCGTGTTCACAGTGTGGTATTGCATTTTTTTTATTTTTTTTTCGCATGGGAAATCATCACATGACCCCTACCACCGTGGGTGGGGGCCGGTTGTTAGTGTCAGACTCTTACTGACTAAAACCAATCCATGTTCCTTCGTCAAAACCCGCCTTTGTATTCCGGGAGCGCGGTATCTCTTTCGATCGTCCCGCAGGGTAAGGTATTGCCATATAAAATCTGTGGTAAACAAAATTAATTTTGAAAGTTTACAAAAAGTATGTCAATGATATCTGGGACCTTCATAGAGTTCATTGTTGTGCATGACGCGGTGCAGCGTGTGCAGCGGGGTGGCGCACTCGGCCACGAGGCAGACGGGGCGGCGGCCGGCCCGGTAGATCTTGTACGCGGAGTTCTTGTAGCTGCGGTCCTTCACGCCTGATATGTCCTTCTCCACATCGTCCAGCGACTGGAACATAGCATCGTCAGCGGGCACCTCATACGGAAAAGGCTCCTAAGAAATAAATACTTCATGTGACACTGGAACTGCAAAAGCTAACGCATTTTAAAAGTATTACGAATTCTCCTAGCGAAGCAGAATCTGTACTTCTTTTATAGTCTGTAGTGAAAACTTCGGAACTCATCGGATAATAGTTTTACATATTAATGCTGCATAAAGATCTGGCCAAGTATCAGCTCTCTAAGTTCCGTAGTAATTTACCATTCTAACTCTCTAACTCTTTGTCCGATTATGAAACCCTTGAACGGTTTCAGCTAAATATTTGAGGAGGGGAAGGGGGGGATTAACAACCAAAATCGGCCGAAGTGTTGGCCAAAGCCGAAGGTTTCAAGAAAAATCCAAAATAGAACGATCTATTACGTTATTACAATTTAAATTTTCGTAAATTGTTTATTTTTATGAGGGTTTCGTCCCCTGCGTCCCCACCTCGGACCGCCACTGCCCTTGAAAAGACGGCGGACTTGTAGGGGTCGGGATTTGAGTACTTTATTAACTCAACATGGCCACATTGTGAAATAAGTGTATTTCAAGAATAACGTAAACAAGTACTGATAACTACACTGTTACAGGAAGGAGACATTCACAAGTCTTTGATGATTTTGTCACGAAATGACGAACCTTTGAAAAATCACCGATTCTCACCGTACAGGCTTCTAGCTTCGGAAGATCTTCTCTGTTTGCTTTATTGAACAGCTTGAGGTCTGGAGGGCTATACAGCGACTTGGTGATGACGATGAAGAGCTTCTTAACTGGCACCACGACACCCTCCCGGGACTCGAAGGCGTGGACGTTCTGCACGAAACCTCCGAAATTACTGCCGTCTGATGGTATCACGTGCATTAAATACCCTTCGTAGAAGTTGCAAGCCATTCCAACCCCGTAGTTTACGGGTGTTGCGTATTTAGTTTCCTGAAAATCGACAAGCAGAAAGAATAATGTCATGTCGGGTTGGCCTAGAGGTTAAGGCGCGTGTTTCTCAAGTACGGGTTTGCGGGTTCGATACCCGGCGAGTACCAATGTCACTTTTTTTCATAATTATAATTGTGTAATGTACTTTTTAAGTTAATCTTGGATACCTCTGAATGACGATGTAAAATGCTTGCGCCTTCTCTGTTAGAGAAGAGCGAAACAAGAGATAAACAGGGTGACTATAAATATGTAAAAAGGTACAATGTATAAACAAGAAGTAATGCATTAATGTTATATTGAATTGCCTGACTAATGGCATTTGAAGAAAGTAATTCGCACTTACAATTTCTGGATATTCCACAACCAAGCACGCAATGAAAATCAAAGGGAAGTCTTCAGCAAAAAACTTCTGTTTGTTGCTTAATAAAATGGCTACGGAGGCAATAAACATTATAATTTGAAGCCCATTGATGTTTTCCAGCAGCTGTGCGTTCAATCGTCGATTTTTGTGTATGACTTCATAGCCAATCACACTTAAGCCTTTGGTTCCTTCTATGGTAAGAATGTAAACAATGTATCTCACTGAAAAAAAAATATATACTTTATATCATATGCCATTACACACATACTTTACCTCTCATCCTACTAATAGAGTAAGCGCAAAAGTTTCAAAAAAATTGTGGATGTATGTTTGTTACTCTTTCACGCAAAAACTACTGAATGATTTTGGATGAAATTTGGTACACACATAGTTCATAACCTGGATTAACATATAGGACACTTTTTACCCGTGTGCGCGAAGAAGTTCGCTTGGGATGCGGGTGAATTCGCGGGAAATACATAATACAGATCGACGGTCCCTACGTATGTAGAAGGACAGATTGTCCACTTATTCATTGTAAATATAAAACTTGTTCTCATATACGATTTGTAAATGACGTTAAATACGTAATATTAAAAAAATATTTATACAGGTATATGCATATGGGCAATCTAAAGCCAATTGTGCAATAAAAAAAAAACTGCCATTTTTAACATGTCCTTATGTACGTAGGGACCATCGAGATGTGTCTGCCTAACTTGTGATTTGGATTTAGAAAATATTTAGTACTTACCAATACTTAGCACCCAGTGATACTTATCATCGAAGTCCAAACTTTGAGATCCTAAAACAAACAGGTAATTACTTACTAGATAGTCATTATCTTCTGCCTAGCCTTTTCCCAAATATGTTGGGGTCGGCCTCCAGTCTAAACCGGATACAGTTGAGTACCAGTGTTTTACATTGAGTGTAATTACTAGATAGTATTAATATATTTATATACATAACAATAATATTCAAACTAAATTAGTTAGAAGTAGCTGTAGTATAAAAATTCAGAAAAATGCTTGTTTATTATAAAGTTTACCGTAATACAATGCCTTGCATTGTTTCTTCCAGATGTGAGAAACAATATATTACATTCTAATTTTATCTTTTACACAGTTCATACAATATTGATAGGACTGTTGAAATGACTATAGTATTTCAACAGTCCTATCAATATTGTATGAACTGTGTAAAAAGATGTGAGAAACAATATATTACATTCTAATTTTATCTTTTACACAGTTCATACAATATTGATAGGACTGTTGAAATGACTATAGTATTTTTACAAAGGTTTTTACTTACACTTATGGATAATTAGTAGCTAGTTATATTACTTCAAGTATAATTCTAGTTCTTCACCAAACTGGATGTTGAAACTATTGTTTAGTTTCATTTTATTATTGTTAATCAAGAATCTATTAATTGTAGATATTTCACTGATAAAACTTACCAATTATAATGCCAGCAGCAAGCAACACTTGCATTAAATAAATTTGTTTTTCATCCATTTTGATAATACAATCTGAAAGAATATAAAATACAAAACGTTTTTGATAATAAGTACTACGTTACAATAATTATTTTTACATAGGCTATTGAATAAAACACGGACACTAACAACTAATACAATAAAAAACTAAAAAAGGAAACAAAGTAAAATCAAAACATTACACAAGAAATCCGGCGAAGAAAGAGAAAGAGGCGGTCCGCGGACGGGAGACGGGACCTGCAGACCACAGAGTAATCCCTATTATCATTACGTTTTCGCAGCGACTGAGCGACTATAGACAAGACAGACAGACATTCTTTAGTTAGCCCAACATGACATCGTAGTCCAGCGTTGCCAATCGCGGATCAAATCCCCCGATTTGCGGGGAATTGATGGTTAGCGTGGGAGAGCGCGGGGAATGAAAATCGGGAAATTTCAGGGAATCCAATCCAGACCAATTTTTTCGGTGGCCTAAAACAATTTAATGTCGAGTATCACTAAAACTAAAAAATACGTCCGAAAAATTATGTTGAATTCAAGTGCTTTGGGTTAGCATTATTGGCAACCGATGATTGATTAGTGAACCAAGGTTTTTAATGTAAAGAATATGGCTGGTATATTTTTATTAAAAATAAGTAATAGGTCTCCTGCTGATATGACCTTTTTCAAAAGCGTCTGTGGTTTTCACTAACCTAAATACGAGTAACATCCAACACAAAATCGTGGGAGTCTCAACAATGACACCATTGCTGCTTTAATGCATATCAAACAAGCTATAGTTAAAGCGGGGAGTCTTTTAAAATTCTAAGCTAATTGAAAATGATTACTGCGAAAGTATGGCAATTCAAAAATTCAAAAAAAAAAAAATCGTTTATTCAAATTAGGCTGAAAACACTGGTCGGCAAAAAAAATAAAAAATCCGGGAGCAATAGGGTTGCTATGTAATTCTCATTGATTTTAGTTTGCTAAGTCCGAATCTGTTTACAGATTTATGCTATTACGTCTAGTTTTCGAGATACTGCCATTGAAATAAAATACCGAAATTTATAAAAAAAAAATGCGTATTTATACGGGAAAAAAAATATTAAACTGTTTTTCCTTTATCAATTTAATTTTAAATGTTAATTTACGATATACTTATGAATTACAGAATTAATATAAATAAAAAAAATATGAGTTATGTGGTAGATCGCTTCCTTTTATAATTTTGAAGTCTTGTTTCTCGATTTATTTCCTAGCAAAAACCAGCTAGCATTGCTGGAGTCCACTTGCCGTAATATCTTTTTTCCATGTGGGCTATGTCTTGGTGGAATCTTTTCCCATGCTCATCAGACACGGAATCAAGATTTTATAGAAAAAAAAACAAATGCGAAGGCAAGAAGTGTATTTTTAATGATATGTTGCATCCGAGTTGCTGATTATGATGAAAGCAATTTTTGTACAATCTCTTCGTAATTTTCAGCCTTTTTATTTCCAAGAAAATTATGAAATGCATGCTTATTTTATTGTGTATGCCATCTCGCAGGTCAACCTAGAGCATCTATACTCAACCTGCGGCCTGCGGGCCGCATGTGGCCTACGAGGCCTTTGTGATTTTTACACCTTGAGTTACAAAATTGTAAACAATTTTAAATTTTGCGTCCATCAGAAAAACTGAGCGTGCCGAGTAAATAAAATAGGTAACTAGTAAAGAGGACCGTATCAATATTTCCGAGGAAAAGAAAGTTTTGTATTAAAACCTAAAAAAATGTCTTGCGGCCTGCAACACCATGACTTGGCCTTGGACTTGACTTGGCTTTTGTGGCCCTTATAATAAAAAGGTTGAGTATGGCTGACCTAGAGGGTTGTCGACTGCTTAACCGGGCTTGCCTGTGAAGTGCCTTAAATGAATTTAGGGCCTCCAGCCAGGGCTCAACTAACAAAACTAAGCGACTACACGTTAAGGGCACCCCCTAGTGTGGACCTAAACCGAGGGCCGTACCCTCGGTTTAGGTCGTCGCTGGGGGTGGACAGCAAGGGACAGCCCTTGCCCCTGTCCTCCCCCAGCGACGCTGTTTGCTGTCCTCCCTATTCATCTATCTCTATCCTATCATCTCCATAATCATCTATATTCTAAATCAGCATAGGCTGGATCAGAATATAGATGATTATTATGATCGGGAATTTGACATGCATCGAATTATGACGAATTCTAGTGAAATCTAAAAAAGCTCATTGCATCAAAATTTGACGTGCTGGATAAATTATGACTACATATTTGTATTTAGTCTATCCAAACGTATTGAGTTCACAAATACACATTTATGCTCTTATTTTGATGCCGACCAGTGAAATCAGCACTTTTTGAACGTCAAATTTACAAAAGACAGCCCCCAAAATGCCCGCCCTTCACCACTTCCTATGTGTTTTAGCTGGGAAGAAGAAGTGGCGCAACAAACTCCCCAGCAACACATGTCTGTCTGTAAGGTTTGAAGAACCATCTTTATACAACATTAAATAATTGTAAAAAAAATACATTTAATTAGGTAACATTTTTACACATGTTGACTAGCACACTCAAGCAATGAATTACTTAAATATTTACTCTTGTTTAAAAATATAACTAAAGCCTCCATTAAGTGAAAAATAGGAAATAAAGGGCGTGCTCACCTACATGTGTAAGGTTGGGTTGTAATCGTGTTTGTACAACATGACCATGGTAAACTAGGACCACACCATTTTTATCTAGAACTTAATGAAATAAACGTTGTCAGCAAGACGACCAGGCACCGCTAGCAGCACCCGTTCACGAGTATAACGCAAGGATCAGCCATCGCCTCCCTCGCCATCTTTGAGGGAAGGTGGCGACCCGACCCCCGACGCTACCGCTAGCCATGCCGTCTAAGGGAGCATGACGTGCTTGCTGCAATTTAAACAAAATAATAACTAATGAGTGTTGAAGTCACTAGTAATCCATATAGCATACTGCAATACAAATCATTATTTAACAAATAATGAGTGTACTATGTCAATACCATCAACAAAAATGAATTTAAAATTAAAAAAAAAAATAATGTCAATCAATATAAAGCTATAATGATAACCTGAAGTTGTCTTGCGTTTAACATAGCGACCAACTACTCTTATCATTCAAATAATCGTTAATGCTATAATATGCCTTCTGTGAAAGGACAGATTTAACTTTTAATTTAAATGCATTAAACGGCAATTCTAATAAAGATATTGGAAGTTTATTGTAAAAGCGGATACCTAGCCCCACAAATGACCCATGAACCTTGTGAAGCCTGTGAATAGGTACACAAAGTTTGTGTTTATTTCTGGTATTGATATTGTGGACATCACTTTTTTTGGTGTACAGGTGTATATTTTGCCTAATGTATAATATGTTGGCAAATATGAATTGCGATGCCACAGTGAGAATACTAATTTCTTTAAAAAGCTCTCTAAGCGAATGTTTACTACCTAACTGGTATATTGCTCGAACAGCTCGTTTTTGAAGAATAAATATATTCTCAATATCTGCAGCTTTGCCCCACAGCAGAATACCGTGGACATGACGCTGTGAAAATAGCTAAAATAGACTAATCGAGCTGTGTCTACGTCAGTAAATTGTCTTACTTTCCTGACAGCATAGGCAGCAGAACTAAGCCTTCCGGCAAGACTAGATATATGTGAACCCCACTGCAGTTTTGTATCTATCGTTATACCAAGAAATACTGTGGACTCCAGTTTCAAGTACCTCGTTACTGAGCATAATGTTAGGTCCTAGGTTTTTTACATTAGGCAAAGTGAACTTAATGCATTTTGTTTTTTTGGCATTAAGAACTAGGTTGTTTGTCGTAAACCAGTGCGTAACCAATGAGAGTGCACTGTTCACGTCATCGAACTGCTCTCTATTTCTATCAACTTTGAATATCAACGAGGTATCATCTGCAAACAATACAACATCACATATAGTTTTTAAGTGGTATGGTAAATCGTTAATATACACTAAGAATAAAAATGGACCTAGTATTGAGCCCTGAGGCACACCTAGCTGAACTGGAAGCCCTAAAGATTTTGTACCATTAACGTCTACACATTGCAACCTGTGATGTAAGTAAGAGTCTATTACGTTAAGTGCTCCGTTTTGGACACCGTAATAGCGCAGTTTGCGTAAAAGCGTATCATGATGAACGCAATCAAAAGCTTTGGAGAGATCACAAAAGACTCCAATCGCATTTTGCGAGTTTTCCCATGCGTTGTAAATATGTTTTAGAAGAGCAACACCAGCATCTGTAGTTGAACGACCTTTTGTAAAGCCATATTGTTCACTATGAAGGAGGCAATTAAAATTAAAATATCTTAATAACTGCTTGAGTATCAGCTTTTCAAAGATTTTACTAAAAGCAGGTAAGATGGATATAGGTCTAAAATTACAAATGTCCGTCTTTTTCCCTGATTTAAATAAGGGTATGACTTTACTCTGTTTCATGAGATCTGGGAAAACACCAACATCAATACATTTATTAAATGTTATAGCAAGATAGGGCGCAACAATGTCAATTATATTATTTAAAAGTTTTATAGAAATGCCCCAATAATCCCCAGTACTTTTTAACTTCAATGTATTAAAAACGTTAATCACATCAAGTGGTGTTATGTGTTCAAAACTAAATAAGGAATTACATTTAGGCACACTACTATGCAATAGATTTTCAGCGTTAGCCGAGGAGGAGCTTAAGGAGCGAGTCGTAGTTACTGGTATGTCAGCAAAGAACTCATTAAAAGCTTTAGCTACGTCAGCTACATTACTAACAAGTTTGTCGTCAATTAAGATCTCAAATTTGTTTTCATGTTTGACTGACTTCCCGGTTTCACTGTTAATTATCTTCCAAGTTGTTTTAACTTTATTATCAGAATTTTTAATTGTGTCACTAATAAATTTGGATTTCGCTATATTACAGACCTTTTTAAATAACTTTGAATACAGTCTAACATAATTTATGAATGAAGTGTTAAAATTATATTTCTTCATACCATATAACTCGTAAAGTCTCGCTCTACTTTTATATATACCCGTAGTAGCCCATTGGTTAAAGCTAGCTGAGGTACCTTTAATTTTTAAAGTTTTGGTTTTGAATGTAGAATTGAACTCTTTCTGTACAATACCAAAAAGTGATCCATAGATGACATTAGGATCATTGTTCATGAGAATGGAAGGTTCAATTTTTTTAACTATGTTGTTTTTAAATCTATTACAACGACTCGCCGTATAGGGCCTGCATTCTATTTTAAGTGGCTCTCTGTAAATTACCATGGGAAAACTAGCTTTTTGTCCACAGTGATCAGACGTTAGGTCGTTAAAGACTGAATTATTTGAGGCCTCAGAATCGCTAAATATATTATCAAGACAAGTAGAAGAAGAGGCCGTAATCCTAGTTGGCTCGAAAAACAAATTCACTAAGTTAAAGGACTTGAATAAGTTCAAAAGTCTAATACTTAATGGAGAAACCTCTAAAATATTTACGTTAAAATCTCCACATATAATTTTACCTTTGTTACTTGATTTTATTTAATAATAATATACTAACAAATAAAACAAGGGCCACTTAAGATTTAAATAAAAAAAATGTTTTTGTTACTGCTACTAACTTACTTTGTTTTGTGTAGTATGGATGTAGACGTAAGAGTTAATGTTCTTATAAGGAATAGTATTGTATAAAAGTTTTTGTACTAAATTAAATAAAAATTGAATATTATTAACATAGATGCGGGTAATCGAGATTTTTTTTGGCAGCACTGCATCGGACATCATTGACTATTGACTGACACAGACGTGTGACGTCTTGTCAATGTCTACGTCAAACAACAAACTTTTTGATCCACATTGATTTTGAATTCTTCATCTTTATTAGTGTTTATTAGAAGATTTCGGTGAAAGCGGAATGCTGTATGCTTTTAAAACAAACTGAAATACACGTTAACGACGAATTTTATTGCGATTATGTATTTAAGGTTCCGATAGCAAAATGGTTGTCTGTAAATTTTTCCAAGCAGGATACTGTCGGTATGGGAAGAACTGTAGATTTGAACATGTCTACGGATCTAAGTATACATACCATGGTGAGTTAGTACCTATAAAACTTATGATTTGTTGTAATATTTACTTATTGTACGGTTAAGCAGGTCGAATGCTGTTAGAAGCACCCTGCATGAGGTCATGTAGAAAAAAGAATATTTACTTTAATAAATTGTAGTCAGTAGAAAACTTTATTATGACATTCATTTATTTATTTTACATATATTTACATTTTTAAATATTAAATTATAAGTATATATAAAAAACATTTAAAAATATAAAAATAGTACACCACCGGCAATGGGAACATGGTCCAAGCTACCGGCGGTCAGGACCCCAGAGAGAGAAACCTCCTGACTATGCGTGCCGTATCCAGTAATACCGCTTTCTGTATCAAGCGCTTGATCCAACCATCTAACGAGAGCCTCTTTAGATGTAGATCGAGGCTCTTGGCTATCAAACCATTGGCTGAAATGACTATCGGCACAATGACTGCAGAGTCCACATGCCACATGTCAACAACCTCGTGAGCCAAATCAAGATATTTAATTGTAGAAAACTTATTATTATGGTAGGTAGTCTTTGTTCACACTGTTGGATAATTCAATTAGTACCCACTGATTGAATTATCCATAAATCATCTAGGAATCAAGGAATGTTGATATAGTAAACCTGTTATATTGAGTATTTAATTAACTTACATTTTCAACTGAAATTAGGATTATATCATCTAACATACTCACTGACCTAGCTTTAAATACTTCAAGACAGGTCATTATACTAGTCACATGATTGAGCTTGTTATTTATTGTATGTTTAAGCAAATCCACCAGCTCAACCAACACAGCCGGCACCAGCACAAATGCAGCCAGCTGGAGTCACAGACGAGCAACTAGTCAAGCAAGTGCAGTCCGATGTGCAAGCAGCCCTGCAAGGTGGCCAGTGGATCCTCTCGTGTTACTCACCCTTCAAAGAAAAACCAATCTTTCCAGGAATCACAGACTTATCTCCAGAGGAAGCCAGACTGTTCATATATGAGGCAAAAAACACTAATAATATAGATCAAGCTGTTAGTATGTTTTTATCTTTAGACATTACAGACAATTTAACATATCAAAATTATTTTCTAGCAGAATAATAATATGTTTTAATAATAAAACCTATGTCTGTTTCAGGTTATGTATATAAACAATCTAGTGAAAGAAGCAAGACAAAAATACGAACAACTCCTACAACCTAATATCAACACTATTAAAATATTAAGAGGCCTCTACAAAGGAGAGACAACTGCCTCACCATTCTCTAACGAGCCACAGAATGTGTTCAGCAATTCTAACGATGCAGCAGCCTCTTTATTCCGCAGTGCTGTCCAGACAGCTCCTGTACTAAACCAAACTGTTAATAGTGCTCAGTCAATATTTAGTCAAGCACAAAATAGCATTTTCAGTCCACAAGCTCCAGATCCAGCAAAGCAACTGTTTGCTCAAGCCAATAATCAAACTAGTTTTGTTCAAAGTCAACCTTCCAGAAACATATTTGGTCCACAAAGTCAAAATGCTGATCCAAAATCTATTTTTGCTGCAGCAGCTCAGAATAATTTTAATCAAGCAAATCAAAACAATCCGTCTGACATATTTGCTCAAGCAAATCAAAATATTTTTGCACGAGAGCCAAGTCAAAACACTTCCCCATTTAGTCAAGGGAATGTTTTTCAGCCTGCCCAGAATCCGGCTTCAATTTTTGGGCAAGCGAATAACAAAGTGCAGATTGATGATGATCCTGGAGTGTACAGTAAGATGGAGGACTTGACTGATGTAGACCTGGAGGCTTTCAAAAGTGATCATTTCCAGTTAGGTTTCATTCCTGAGCTTCCTCCTCCGCCTGAGTTGTGTACTGGACAAGCAAGTACACAGCTGTTTTAATTAGACAAAAAAAATATTGTAGGTTTGTATCAGATCAAATTATATATTTGAATTTTTCTGTGCCTTTTCCCATTCCCAACATAATGAGGTATACTTTTGCAATATTTCTGTTTTATCATGTTGATTTTTCAAAAAATCTCATATTGATTGATTTGTTGAGTTTGATATGACACAGTGCATGAACCCCAACACTGACCTTCCTCTGAATTGTGTTATTGAAAGAATAAGCAATATTTTCAGAAATAATTTTGACAATATTTTTTTTACCTACAGTATGGACTGACTATTTTTAACTCACAAAATAATTGTTAATGTATAATAATGTTACCTTTATTTGTGTTTTGTATGTGATAAGTAATAAATAAAATTCTGAATTGGATGGCCCTTTTATTAACTTAAATATTATAAAATATTTCTTCTCAATGTTTAGGCTGCAGGTTTTACTAGCCTAGTAAGAACTAGTGTCAGATTTTTATCAAATCTGACAAAATTTTTACTATAAGATGCTTTTACAGAGTATTCAGTATGTAGTTTAGAATTTTGTGCCTTCCTTAGAAGGCACCTTGCTGTTTCTCTGTTTAGTAGTCTGGCAAACAGTTGCTGCCCTATATTCATAGATAACTGGAGATGCTTATTAACTAATGCTTATTTTTGTCCAGATTAGTATCTCACTAGTACAGTACTTATCATCATACAAAATCATAGTCCAGTATCACTAGCAACATTTATATCAAGACACTGAATACACAGCAAACACTTCACAACTCAATTGTCAATTTCTCCGAGGTAAAGTTGTTTGTCACTAGAAGCAGATAACACTATGGGTTCTGTTCGATGGAAGTCTATGTCATTGACGGAACCGTTGTGACCTGGCAGCTTGTATAGCACGCGACGCGAGGTCGTGTCCCACACGTAGAGGAATCGGTCTGCTGATCCCGCCGCCACCTGTGACAAACGAGAGAAAATAATATAAAGGTTTCTGGTACTAAAAGGCAAGTATTGGCAGAAACTAAGTCGTGATTTTGATTAATTTATTATTACACTAGCTTCTGCCCGCGACTTCGTCCGCGTGGAATAGTGGTGCTCCGCTCCTATTGGTTTTAGCGTGATGAAATATAGCCTATAGCCTTCTTCAATAAATGGGCTGTCTAACACTGAAAGAATTTTCAAATCGGACCAGTAGTTCCTGAGATTAGTAGCGTACGCAAAAAAAGTAACTTTTCTGGTTGATTTCTTACACCGTGTGTCTGAAAAACCCAAATATCTTACAGAACCCTATTTTTTTTCCAAAAAAAAATTTAGCCTATGTTACTCGTGGATAATGTTGCTTTCGAATGGTGAAAGAATTTTTTAAATCGGTCCAGTAGTTTTTGAGCCTATTATTACAAACAAACAAAGTTTTCCTCTTTATAATATTAGTGTAGATTATTATATCTACAAGTATATACAAATGCGAGTTGAGCCTAAGGTAAAACTAGAGTATTTATTTATCAGTGAAGTTTCACATCATAGCCATTATAAACATTCAGAAAAGTCAATACAAACATATACAAGAAGACACAAACCTTTGAACCATCATGTGACCATGCACACCTTAGAAGATTCTTCTCAAAGTTATGCTGATGGCCAGACATTAATTTGACGCAGCGTTCAGATGGCGCAAATGGACGAACATCCCATATCCGTAGTGTGTTGTCCATAGAGTTTGAGAGCAGGTACGACCCATCATAAGATAATGCCATGCCTGGAAACAAAATTTATTGGATTTTAGAAATAAATGTGATGTGAAACTCACTTATCAATAGCCAAAGACCAAGACACATAAAAAATACACAAAAAAGCCAGTGGTACATTCATAACAGCAAAGATCATTTATAAGAGTATGCAGAGTTCCTATCGGAAGACCAAACCATGACTGCTACAACATTTGTCCTAGGAAATGTTGCAGCATTATGATTAGATAGCAGCCTTTTATAGAACATTGATGGTCTGTTTGAAATTGATTGATAAGAGTAGAAACATTTTAACAAATTCAAAACTCATTCCATACCTGTTATAGTATCTGTATGACCTTTGATTTTGTATGATATTTGATTGTTCCTGATATCCCATACTTTCACAACATTGTCAATGCCTCCAGATATGATCTTCTCTGCTGTGTCATTGAACAGCACTGATGTCACCGGGTAGCCGCTGTCAAATGATGCTATTGGGTTGCGTTTCCTCGCATCCCAAAGCTTTATTGTGTTATCATCTGACGCTGACACTAATAACTCTGGACCTCTTCTTGCTCCTGTAATATATTTAGAACATATTTTAAATGTTGTATTTTCAGCAGTAATTTTTTAACAATATTGTAGTTCAACTGTAGCATTATTTAATTCAATATCACTTCATACCTGAGACAGAATTGACAAAACTAGCATGTCCTTTAAGTTTCTTGATCCTCGTGCCTGTGGGGACGTCCCACACAGCCACTGTGTTGTCCGTAGCACAGGAGTACAGATGGGCGCCGTCCGGAGAGAAGCACAGCTCCATGACAGCGCCCGTATGGCCTTTCATCACCATTACATTCTCACATTGCCCATAAACATTCCATAAGACTGGAAAAAATAGAGACATTTAATATCTGATATTGTGCATTCCTAAAGCCTATATGCCTGGAGGAAGGTGGTACGAAGTGTACAGGAGAGCCAAATGCATAGTGGTCACGATCCTCATAGTAATGAGGAAACGACTAGGAAGAAGAAGAAAGCCTATATAGAATTTGGCTCATAGTGCTTGTAATATAAGACTATACAACAACAGTTACTTACATATCTGCCGGTCGAAGCCACCCGAAGCCAAGTGTTTACCTTCCGGGTGAAACTTAGACGTGAACACTTCCCCCTGGTGTCCCTCCAACAACATTATAGGCGCATACAGGTTTGAAGTTCGAGGCACCTGAGAAACAAATTTGTTTAATTCTCGTACTTTTCTACGAAATATCATATAAATAATGGACACAACTTACTGAAGACGTTACTACTGCTTTCTCTCGAGTACCGACGACGGTAATCTCATGGCGAGTTCGCTTTGCTGGAACTACGGATAAATCATCCGCTTTTCGTTTCACTTCCATTTCAGGCATGTTTAAGTTTGAAAATATTTTGGAAATAGTTACTAAATTATTTTTTATTATAACCTACAATGTTATTGTTATGTGTGTGACGCAAACCCGTCCGAAGATCAGTGTTACCAACTCCCAGAAATATTTATCCCTAAAGCTAAGTTAAAAACCCCTAAAACTGCCTAAATTACAAGAAAATCCCCCTAAATTCTTTAAATAAAATAAGAGTTAAAAATAAATTAGTACCCAAACTGAAAAAGTATATATCCGGGAAAAAAAGAAATATACGTCATTTATGTGACATATGATCTGGATCTGTTTCCCAAATCTTTGTATACTTTTGAATGTATTTCTTTTTTCTTTAGGCATTATTAACAAATCGCTGGTCGACACAATAGTAGAATAGAAAAATTAAACAAATAAACAACATCTAACGTATTTCCAGTAAGCACAGACCACCACTCTTGTGTTTATTATGCAATTTTTCTTAGTATTGAGGAACCGTACTAATATTTTCACTCATACTTTTATTATTTTCATAAAAAAATATGAGAAATATAAAAATAAGGGAAATATAAGAAGGAAAAAAAACCCTAAAAATCCCCCTAAAGATAGAACGCCCCTAAAAAAATCCCAACCCACTTATTTACCCCCTAAATTTAGGGGGAAAACCCCTAAGTTGGTAACACTGCCGAAGATAGATAATATAATAATCGTTAGTTATTTCCCCGTAATGTTCTTGTTAGTTTATGGTCTACTTAAATTATTCTAAGGTTTTCTATTCAACGATTTAAATCGTTGTCACAACAAAATACACAAAAAGATGAAATAAATAATAAAATATCAGATCAGCCAACGTAATATTTTATTTAGAAATAAATATAATCAATACCTATACAGACGGGAAGTTATAAAATAAATATTGTGTAAATTGCTGTAATTCTATTGGTATTAAAAAGATAATATTATCACAAAGACTCGACAAGGGCTACATTGGCTCTTATTAGAAGATGCTGATTGCCACAATCAAAAAAGAAGAAGAAGAAGTAATATTATCACATTAGAGGTCACTTGAGTTCATATGAGTTGTCTTCAAATACTTAGGCTTGCTTGCTGCTATAGTTCATAGCGCCCTTTAAGTCGCGTTTCTGACATTGATTGAGTTGACATGACTGACACATGGTTGGTAATCAGCTGTCTACTCTCATCTCACTACTCTGTCCGATTATTTGGTCTCAAGAAAAGGGAAGCAGGAATTTATGAAAAACTATCGTTTATTTACATAATATTAAGAAGTTATGACAGAAACTAGGAAGTATAGTTAAAATTACGCAATGCAGAAGCTGGAACTAACGTTAGCTATCATAAAACCGCATGCAGTGTCAAATCCGGTAGTGCTATCATTCATCAGAAACATTTTGAAAAACAAATTTATTGTTGTTAAAACTAAAAGGGTTAATTTGGACACAGATACTGCATGTAGATTTTATCAAGAACATGTAGGC
Organism: Pyrrhia umbra; assembly: GCA_963891755.1. Classification (NCBI taxonomy): domain Eukaryota; kingdom Metazoa; phylum Arthropoda; class Insecta; order Lepidoptera; family Noctuidae; genus Pyrrhia; species Pyrrhia umbra. Next base: position 629,791 of record OY982934.1, on the reverse strand, counting down.
AAGTTCTTCTTTAACCGCCTAACTACATTTATGGCTAGGTGAGTGTTTAAATATATTTTTTTTATTGACAATCTGTTATGAATAAAAAAAAGAAATATTAAATAAACCATTTGTTTGAATTTCATGTACTGAATTGCACTCGAAATCGAAACGCTTACTATTTGTACTTAACTATCTAGTAGTTAACCCAAATAAAATTGTACTTTTAAACATTTCAGTGGGTGCATAGACCTACATGTGCTGGGTCATATCAATGCAATTCAACTGTGGAGGCGGATCCTCGGCCCTACCAGCGTGTACAAGGGACAGTTTGAAGATCCATACTGCTTGAGAGGCATGTTTGGGATATCGGACACTAGAAATGTAGCTCATGGCTCAGGTAATGTCAGAACAATAGACAGTCTTCAAGGAAAAATTATATTTCTGGAGAAATTTTAATAGATCAATTATTGTTAATAGCTTAGTACCACAGGAGGGCAACAATAATATTGTTAAACATGTTTTATTTTATTGGGTTATCAATTATAGATAGCCCTTGGGTAGGACTGAATGACTACTACTCTATTGCAGTCTGGTTGCTTAAAATAATACCTTTCTAATTATAAATTTAGCCACTTGTAATAATTTACACAGCACCCCCACTACAACACCTAAGCAAAATCAATGTGTTTACACAACTGCTCAATATTAACAAAAATACCACCTGCTATTTCAGATTCTCAAGACTCTGCTGAAAGGGAGATCAAGTTCTTTTTCCCTGAGTTCTCCTTCTACCATTGGCGTCTAGATGATGAGGAATGGTTCCGGAAGGGTCCAATCATATTCAATGACCACTTCTTCCAACATGTTAAGAAACTTTAGACAATAATAGCTATAAATAACTTGTTGGCAATAGGATGGTTGTAAAAATTTGGCACTCTGTGAAACACCTTGTGCCATCTTCACTTCTTAGAGTTCTGATTACATGTGACTTGTATAATTTGGCCATTGAATAATGGCTCCATACATTAAATAAAAACAGATACAAAAAACTAACAAATTAGGTCAATTATTAATAGACCAAAGAGTTGAAAATGTAGCATTGTACTCTGGACTAGAATTGCTGTCATTTTATTTGCTAGACTTGAATTTATATTTTAAACTCATTGTAATGTATAATTTTCTGTGATAATACAAATTATTATAATTATGCAGAGTTCTTAGTCAAGCAATTTGTCTAGATGTGGCAGTAGCATATTGTGTATACCATACCATACCTCCCTAGTTAATCTTAGTCAGGTCATAGTAAAGTGCTTTTCACCTTAATTTTTAAATTGTTTCCTTCATTCGTTGTTTGTAGTACAAGGCTTGGCAAATGGGCTACTGACCATAGCCACCGATAAATATTTCGCGCGCTTATTCATACTTAGTGCACATATGTGGTTGGTCACTACACTGTGGCAGATTCGTAGCAGTGGCGTGCGACAACCCCCCATGGCTGTGGACTGTTGCCAGTTTGCATAGCTTGGCATGAGAATGTTACAGGTCTTGCAGCAATGTTTACAACATCATGTCAAGAAAAGAAAATGTCTGTATTTTATTCAGCATGTTAGAATAATTAAATCTATTTATCTTATACTTGTGATGGGCAGTTTTTTGAAATGTAAGTTACATCACATAGTCCAGAGTCAAACCCAAACTCACTATAATTAGCTTTCCAAGCCGTACTCTAGTTTGGTACCTTGCTTTCAATTACATAGTTGATTTGATGCCTTTCTTTGACTCTGTGCTGTGACAAACTGAATGAAGAGATGAGTGCACATACTGTATGTATAACAGTTTTACTGATTACATTAATCAGTCCAAAACTGGTTAAAATCGTTAATGTTCGTGCCTTTTTGTAACTTATTGTTATGTAGCAGATATTCTGGATCCTGATTACTCAAAATGTATAAGAATTTAGTCGTCGCAAATTATAAGCATATTATTGTATTGCTGCATATGATTTAAAATCGTAGTATAGCTTTAGAGATTAATTTATTTTATAAATCAAAATAACGATGGCAGCATGTCATCTTGTTGAAAGTTAAAGAAATATAATTTCTATTATTAACCACAACCTATTATTTCATTTGTCAAAGAAATGGACTAAAAACACAAATAATTGTATTTAAATCTCCAAAAAGTTATAGAAACACTGTAAATCATACAAACGTATCTAATTATATTAGTTACAACAACGAATAACATACAATAATATAATTAATACTAACATACGATAACGTCGGATTATCTTAACTGAGCGATATCACAATAATTTCGAGACATCTTACAACAAACGTGACATACAATTTAGACTTGGACGGAATCTGTCTCTGGGGTCGTGCAGTCAGACCTATCAATATTAATACTTGAAAGGATGCTAAATACATCAACATCTAATATTTGATTTCTAGCTAAGAAATGTGCCACTTTCAGAGATGGATGTACCTTTCAATTTAGCCTTTAAATCGCGGTTGTGAACATATAATAATTAACAACTAAGTCTAGACATAATTTCTATTGCTATTAATTTTTTTCTTAATTAAAAAAATAATATAACAACAGCTTAATTGATTAGCTTTTGACATTTCTAAACACATTGATGGTTTTTAGTTATTTACAAATCTGACTACACAGCCCAGTAGATCACCACAAATTTACAAGTTGTAACTCTGAACAAGCACTGGCCACTCACTCCCCTATTTTTACAAACACCTTGGGCCGGGAAAACACTTTGATTCCTTCCTCAAGCTTTGCTAACTGTTTTTCTAGCTCCATTTTTCTATTACGCATCTTCAGTGTGTCTGTTTTTACTGGCAATTTGTTCAGTTCACTTACTAGTTCTGCAAAACCTGAAACAAGAATTTACATAAAACAATACATTTGGGTGTGATAGTTGCATGAAACATCAGAGACAAAGGGCAGACATTACTTTTTGAAGTGGGAGTGTCAAGAATAAATATTATAATTAATACAGCTGACATGTCAGCAAATATCAAACAGGTAGTTATGGGATACTTCAAATGTCTTATTTAAACAAGTAGCTTACTATTCCTAAGCATCCGCAGCGTTTCTTTGCGCTCTGTGTCTGGCAGCGTGACATGTCCAGCTGGACATATGGAATGGTCATCATCCGCCCGTGCACCCTCCGCCTCCTTCGGTCCCTGTTCCTTACGCTCGCGCAGGTATTTTGGTACCACGCCCTTCTGGTAACCTGGTGATAGCATATTGGTTGTAACATGATTGGGTTATTATACAAAAAAAAATGGTTTACTGAAGAAATGCATGTGAACAAGACAAAATGGACATCAAGATCCATATATCTAGCAGAAATAATTTATTTGGCACAGGAATTCATAAACATTACAATTGCAAAATATGAGGGAACTTCACACAAGAGTCAAAATACCCAGACAAGATACAGGTAACCAACTTAGAAGGAATTAGTCTCAAATAAATATTAAGTAATGTAACTAGTAATTAATGTAATCAGTGAAAGCTATTTATTCAAAATCATAATGACCTGACGGTAGGTAAGGGTCTTTGGTATCCTTCCTCTCCAATATGGAGTTCAACCGGCTGCGGTTTCTTTCAATGTCTATTAGATCATCACCAGCCCGACGGGGAGTCTGTGATGGAGGGGGACTTCTGTGATGTCCAGTGTCTCCGCTAGCCTTCATCTTAGCTTCCGCATCCTCACCCTCTTTCTTAGGATACAACATAGTTAACTTTGCGCTTTCAGCCAGTTTCTGTGCAAGATTAGACTCTATGGTTTGACAGCCAATATCCCGGAGACGGCCCGATGACTCTGTTGACTTTACTTCCTCATCGGCACAATCTTCCACTGCTTTTGACTGTCTCAACTCTTTTCTTTTGAGAAACTCAGCCATGTCGCCTTTTTTGATACGTATGTCTGTAATTTTTTTGCGTGTATTTGTAGAGCTAGTCTTTGCAATATTAATTGAGGCCTTCCCACTTTTGTTTGAAGGTGACGACTTCACCTGGCCGAGGGAGCTCCCAGCTGCAATGGGGTTGGTCAATCGCGGCGGGTGGACATTTTTCGTGTTATATTTTGGTTCTTTAGGAGATTTGCTTTGTATATATTTTAGCTGTTTCATGTTTTCTCTGATGAAGTTCTTTTTTTGTTCTTTCTCTAAAAAGAAAATATTATTTGACATTTTATAAGGTTGTTGCATGTTGTAATTCACCAGGTAGTATTGTAATTGCAGCCAAAAAAATAACATGAAAGAGACTCGTGCATCATTTCTAACTTCAGGAAACTAAGATTGACCGTGAAGCTGAACACTGCACAGCTATCAATCCAAACTTGTTTTCTTGTCGACTGATAGCCATGACAGTTTGTGTAATGTTGAAATCACTGTGTTATTCCACACGATCAACTTATACGGCCTAACTACGACGTCACAACAAATAAAACTGATGGCCATGACAACAGCTATTATGTTTTTCAGTGTAAAAATCAAATGTAACGGAACTCACTTGGTTCGGGGAAGATACCCTTCAAAGTATACATTATTATTATCAAACGTTAACAAAATCTAAACAAAGAAAATATACACTCATTATTTAGCGTTCGATATAAAGTACACTTTTCTAATTGATGTAAATGTTCATCCTTCTGCACTTTAAATATTTTCAAGATTAAAAAATAATTCAGTGATTTTTTGTAATTTGCGCTCGGTTTTTGTCACTTTTTCAAAAAACTGTCAGCAATATTGTCTATGGTTGAGTTTTGTTTCTGGCCACTTTTTGTTTTCGTTTACAACTTGATTCGTTCGAAATCTACCAAGAGCAACATGCACGTAAAGTAAAAATAATTGAATTAATTAATGTAAGTAGATACATACTACAGGTGTGTATTGTATTTTTGTTACATTGCCTAGGTGATTAATCCCATAACTGATATACGTCAAACATACGATAAGATAGATAAAACATTACGAATTGCTTAATAAAACGGCTGTAACAAGTTTAATAATTGCAAATCAATTTGTTACAGAGTTTATAAGATCGGATAAAATCCTTGTTTGGAAAAAAATAAGGGCGGTTTACATTGGGTACACCGCTAGTCGATGTGTGTTACATGCCCTTACATGTTACGTATAAACTTAATACATAGGGAGCGAGCGGGTTTTTGATCCTTATTGCTTTAATTACATATATGGGCATTATTATCTTAGGCTGAAGACTTCTTCTATTTAGAACAGAACAGCATGTTAGATTTATAATCTTACGAGGTGGCTAGGTACATTCGCATCGTGATTAAACTACTTAACTCATTGGAATTAAAATTAACGTAGGTCCTTTCCCAGGTTTGAATTTATTGCCCGACTAAGGCAAAGCAAAAAGGAGAGTTATTTTTCACAACAAATTTTATCTAAATGTGTTCAGCGTAACGGATAGACAAACCGATAGAGTTACATATGCGTTTGTAATATGGGGATTTCTTTTAATTAACTTTTTATGTTTTTGGTACCTACACTCTACTGACTTCCCGCGACGCTACTGATCAACAACAATGTTTACTGGCTTTTTGGTGGTAGTTTGGTATTGAGAGTTTATGTTTTGGTCTCTTTTAATGTTTGAGATCGTTGTTTTCATATAAAAAATAATGCAATGCAAAGTTAGCAAGGAATGTGAGTACCCATTATCTTTATTGAGAAAGTAGGTGCTATACTTATAAGTATCCAAAGAGTTTTCCTTCCAATGCAACACATAATAGACAGACGTCAAAATTTTACTAAAAAAAAACATAATTTCTATTTTATTTCACTTCTGACAATTTGCATGCATTACCGCATTACGTGGACGTCCATTATTTCGATAGGTTGTTTACATTTTTGATAATTTTCATATTCAAAAGGAAATCATTTTGCTCTAGTGAACATTTTATAAATTTAACCGACACCAATCATGACTAACGTAACACCATCATATAGTAAATATAAAATATCCCGGAGGGGGCGGAAGCTCCAAGTCTCGGATGACCAGAGGACCCTGGTGGCTTTGCCCAAAGATGTTCCTGAACGGACTTGGTAATTTTTGTAATACTTACAAGTATAGGTATTTAGTTATTGATGAATAAAGCTGTCAGCTTAGGGTCATTAGATGCTTATGAGTAAGTCCAGCAGTTAACGGGCGGGAAGCGTCGGCTTTCGGTTGATAAGTTACTGTTAATCCTGTAAATTGAGATGAGATGATATATTATCTGTTTTGCAAACGGTAAAGCAAACCAAGATCATTCTTGGGTAGAACAAAAGCAATGCTTAGCAGCAGGGATTGAGGTGTGATATAAATTGGCAAAATGAAGGGGTTCTATAAACTTGCGCCACGGTATAGGTAATGTATGCGTGAGGAAGACTGATGTATGTGAATAAGTATTCACTAATACAAATTTTACTTACATAATGTAACGCTGGTCTTTGACTGAAATAAATAGTGCATTCTAAATTTGGTCCTATGCACCAGGGCGGAAATTCTTCAAAAAGAGGAGAATGACTTAATAGTGTTCGACATCAGAGAGGAGATCCTGGAATGTGCATTAAAGATCGGCTACCAGAAGTATATGGAGAAACAGACCGCCGTATTCACTGTGCACTGCGCCACCGAGGCCTGGCTGAAGCTAATAGATTGGTAACTGGATCTTTTGTTTCGCTAACATTGGTAATTTAGGGATCGACAACAGAATAGGAGCAATAGTTCGGTGACATTGAAGTACTAGGTTTCTAATACTTACAAAAGACTTTGTCTCTTCATGTAGACCATGATCTTCAAATAATTACGTAAGGTTCAGTTTTCCAAAATATATTCTTTTTCATAGGCACTTTTACCGCCATGATCCTGGCGAGGATTCCAGCGCTTATCCTCCTTGCTACATCCCAAAACGCGAGGAGTCTTGGATCCCCGATGAAATTCCCGACCCTTCCCCCAAAGATACGTGGGGCAGGCAGAATCTGGCGGTGGTAGAAGATACGCCTGATCCAGCTCTGCAGAGGTGGCCCAGCTCATCCTCACTGGATATGCCCGTCATAGAAGAAATACCTTCGGAATATTGGTAAAGAGGATAGTTTAGAGATTTGCATACTATAGGGATACTTAAAAAAAAGAAATATTATATGACGATCTTAGGCTTAAATTTAGATTCGCTTTAGTATTGTTGGTTAGACTAATGCGAATATAATTATACCTATGTATGTGGCAATGTTTAAATCTGCCCACATCTAAACTAGGTACTTATTGTATTTCGAAAACCAAGGTTCCCCGGCAAGGTCAATGTGCCAGCATCCATGCGGCCGGGAGGAAAGAAAGGAAGACACGATAGATCAGATAGCTACGTAAGTAGACCTTTGTTGATTAATAGCAGATTGTATCTTGCACTACTCTCTATATCAATCAAATCTATATTCTAATTACTTATATCATAAAGTTTAGCTTAAATTCTTTGATTTGGAACTTATCCCTTTATTGAGGCACGGTCAGCAGCAGAAAATATGTTGACAATTCTAATTACATAATACCTGTAAACACTTTGAGCCTCTCGAACAATCTTAGATAAAAAATGGTTAGATAATCATCTACCGTTGCTCATGGTAATCCAAACATATTATACGTTAGGATAGTTAGAGGCCTAAATGCAATAGGTAGGCACTTTTACAATAATACCTCGAAGTTACGCGAAGTGTAGGTCGACACAGACTGTATAGTTTAGAATTTAAACTACACTTTCTTTGTTAACCCACCTGGGTCCACGAGCCTACTAGCCCTCAGTTAAGGGATAGCACCATTATGGCCGTAAATGAAGAAAAGAGACCGCGTAATTCGAAGTATTACTGTATTCATCAGCAAACTAAATACGTTCTGAGTTTTAGGCTAACATGTAGTATTGCCATTGCACTAAATTTAAATGCGGAGGAACTGCAATTTGGTTTGCCAGGGTGGTCACAAAAGACCAAAGAAACCTCTCCTGGTTCTTACGGAGAAGAGCGGGGTGTGGAACTATGTGCAGGGATCCAGCAGCGAGAGTCAACCCACGTCGGAGGAGTTCCTTAACACTGAGAGCGAAGTGCTGCAGAAGGTCACTGATTACAGCACGGAAGAACTGTCCGAAAAGGTATTACTTTTATTGCTACCTAGTATATTGTCCAGGGTTCAGAATGTGTTAGTGGCTATGCAATTACGTCTGGTGCATCCCGTATCCCTGCTGCACCTTGACGACTGGCTAAACAGCTTTTTTAGCTACAGCTATATTAAGTCATTCTTTCGTTCAGTGTGTCGTCTGGGGCTGGTTCCCGTTCCTGGAACTTGCAAAGAATTTAATCAAAAAATAAAAGCGCAAAAGTATGATTACCTACTTAATTATGTTTGATGTAATTGATGGTTGTTGGTCCAGGAGTCGTCGTTCGGCGCCTTGAAGACCACGACGCCGGTAGATGGGTCGCTGCACGGCGCCGGCGACTCCACCGTGGTGCGTCCCAAGCGTCGCCTCACGGAGAAGAGCAAAAGCTTCATCAAGCCGGGGTAGCTAGCACACATTGTCTTTTGTAGCTAATTATTTTTATTTCGCGTTCGATTACTTAGCAATTGCTTTGGCCTTTTCTTGCTGTTGTAAATTTAATAGTTGCGCGACGGTGCCAGGACTACGGCTTAGCTAAGGCAACTGCATGGTAACTCTTATAACGGGCCTTAAAGCAATTGTGCTTGTCGTAGGCCTAACATTGGAACAAGTTACCGTTATGTGATTTGGACGAAATTGTGTTATTTTTTTACTACTTTTTTGAATTTTAATTCCTAAATTAGGAACTTCATTTGAGATGTAATAACTAAACACAGTCTGGATGCAGGCCTGTGTATCGCGCTGTGGCTGGATTATACATAGGCTATGGGTTACATTGGTCACTGTGTATGCTTGCAGAGGCCGATCGAAAGCAACGCTGCCACCCCTCGACATTGGGGACTCGCGCTCGCGAATCAGCATCATATCAGACTGTCGCCTAAGAAACCTCAGGTTTGTATTCATTATAGTATTAAAAAAATTACGTTTAAGAATACGGTATTTGAAGCATTCGATGAAATTGTGTGAACCTCTGCTTCTAATCTTTCGGGGAAACAGGAGTAGTGCTATGTTTATATGTCATGCTACTGTTAGGAATGTCAGCTATTTTTGTTTTTCTACTGTTTAACACTAATCGACCCTCATACTATGGGCCTATTTATTTGAAAAATCGTTACTTTTACATGAGCTAAAGTGTTTAAAGTAATAACAGATTTTTTTTTTACTTCAATCAAAATAAAGACTTTTTTTAATCAACGCAATACCACATTCAAAGCGAACTTACACATGTAAGTAGGTACCTGGGTGCTTACTTTCATTTGATTGAACAATAGTAAAAAAATAAAAGAAAAAACTAACAATAGAGATTGTTATTAAGTAAGCATGTAATTATTACGTTTGAAATACTTTTAATAGCTTTTATTCAACCACGCGGGTGAAAATAAAGGGTTGCCATGGGAAAAAGTAGTTGGGTTGCCACGTGCAAAATAACAATAAGCTGGCTGTCAATAGGCTCACGTTTTATGGTGTGATTTTATTCGAAATGGGGGTAAGTTGTATGAGCCGGGGACGAGACAGTGCCGTTCTTTGTGCCTTTCCTTTATATTGACCTGCGTACTGGAATTAATGCTTTGTATTTGTTGTGGGGCGATTGGTAAAAGGATGATCTTTGTATAGAGTACCTATGTTTATTATATTGAGATTTTTTCAAAAGTTTTATTGAATTGAATAAATAAAAAACAAGATACGAAATTGTAGTGTAACCAAACAACAACATTAATAACGCTATAATGAGAGTTGCATTAGAGTCTTCATGAGAGACCAAATCACCGTATCTTGCGCTGCTTCGATTCTACCTAATTACCACGACATAAAAATATTATTATGTAACTTATTCCTCACGTTAGAAGAAGAAATTTAACCCTATTAGGTATTACAAGCTTTAATCTTAACATTATCGAATCATCATACATATAATAAATCGGTAGAGTTGTCTTTGTGCGCGCTATTCTCAAAAACTGCTGAAAGTTTTGGATGAAATTTGGTACGCACATAGTTTATAACCTGAATTAACTTAGAGGATACTATTTATTTTGGTATTTTCCAATTAGAAGTCCAAACTGATGACATCGCGGCTAGAAGCTAGTTTTAGTATATATCTTTACTTGGCCCGTATTATTTTATACAACCTTTCCGCCAGCGGTTTCGCGTGGGCTATACGAATTTAAATAAAAAATTACAAAGTTTCATACAAACTTTGGCCCCCTTTTTCACCCGTTTAGGGGTAGAACTTCGGAAAATCCTTTCTTATCGGATACCTACGTCATACAAAGAATACACCTTCCAAGTTTCAGGTCTCTACAATCAGCGGTTTAGGCTATGCGTTGATCCGTCATTCATGCAGGACAAAGCATTTTATATGTATAGATACAGCGGTGAAATGCAACACATTGCACAGAAGCATCGCGCTGTATAACAAAGTCGGATCAAGTCGTTGAACTGCGCCAAGTCAAGCTCCTTTGTCTTGGCACAAAGCGGTCCTATTTGAATGATATGAAACGCTTTGAATTAATCCTCGGGGGAAACTAGTTGATAATCAATGCGTTATATTATGTGCACGGCTTGTTGATAACGTGAACACTCTTAAACTTTGAATAGGGTTGGTACTAATCAAATGTTAGTTTAGAAAGCAGTGGAGCTTCTTGTGGTGGAAGTCGTAGAGGGAAGTACCTCATATTGTCTTGTAATTAGAATGGTAATCCATCAGTGACTGAATTCTGAAAGTTAAGTATTGCTCATGTCTGTAAGATAAGGTTGAAAGATAGTCAAGTGATAGATCGTAGGTTCGTAAATCAGTAGTCAATTTGTCGATGACATGAGCTTTTGGAAGGTGTTTCTATTCAGTACTTCACTGCAAGTGAATCGGTTCCAATAATGGCACGAACTATGTGTTTCTGTGTACCTAAATTACTCACGGATTTGACATTTGCGACTCTGACTGACATTTAGCTTTATCAATCTAAATATTGAGCGCGAGCTGTCTATGAACTCTCAACACGACAAAATAATACAGTTTTAGACAAGCTTTTATTTCGAACATTTTGTATTATTTATAGGGTTTACTTCAGTTTTATATGAATTCAAAGTTTATACAGAATTTTCCAGGATCCGTATATAAAAGTCCCTAAAATTGGCGTCTCAGCTTCAATCTCTTAATTTATTTATTTGAACAGATATTAGATATTTTGTTTCATATTTATTTCACTGTGAACTCACTTACTTTGCGTAGTGGCAGCCCTACAAAAGGTCAAGTGACCCAGGTGCGCGCGGGTCAACGTTCTCTCGTCACCGCGTTTTGTTATAGCTCTGTATAGCTTGATATTTTCACGTGGTGTGTCGATGCAGTTTATGCTTATTGTTGTTGTCCTCGATTATGCGAGGCCGAGTTTGGACAATAAGAAATACATCCCTCTCTTATTATGTGGAACAGGCGCTGTTACTTGTTATTTAATGGTACTTACAACTTTTTTCGCCTAGTTTCTTTGTGATTTTATTTTGAGATTTTTATTTTAGCCATTTGGTATGAACATTACAAAAGCTTTTACTGCAAGAAAGCTACTTTAACCCTGAGTTCTGTTTCCTGATCAGAAAACGCAGGTAATGTGAAGCTAAAGCAAAGAATAAGACAGACTGGTCAGTAATTTCTATTCGTTTCGCATGAACATAGATGACTGCCCGATACACAGTAACAGCAAAGACCCAACAAATAACCGACTATATCTAACATTGCCATTCGAACAATCCACCAGCAGGTATAACATTCATATTAAAGCTTAGATTCCGCTGTTAGAATTTAGTAGTAATTAATAACTGAGCGGCTGATGAGCGCTTTGTAATAGTAACTCGATTAGCGGCAGACAATACAACGCTTTGAAGTCAGCATGAGCGCAGCCCCGAGCGGGCGCTTCGCTATTAATTTGTTGTTATTGGTCGACGGTTTGGACGGGCATTTGTAGGAAATATTGTGTCTGGTGTTGACATTGTTCTTTCATTATCCTAACTACATAGGTTTATTGCTAAGTCGTGTCAGCTTCTGCCTGCAGCGTTTCAGATGGTTGTTTTTAGAACACACGTTTCTACAATGAGTTCTGAAAGAAATAAGCTTAAACATGGCTTATTGACGTAGTACCACCAAGAATATAAGACACAATTTCTAGGAAACACTTTATTTAATCCCTGATAAAGATGTTAAGTTGCGTCAGTTGATTATCAAAACAAAAAAACATATTTTTTTTCATAACAGATTGGTGGTGTGAATTTCCTACCGGAATATGAGTCTCTTCGTAGTTACAGTTTATAGGTGCTAACTGCTAGCTATATACGAATCGTAGGTTTGTAGGTAAAGTCATCATTGATCTGATCGATCTGTTATATCATTATAATCCCTGCATCATCAACCTTGTTTCATTCTCTTTCATTACTCATTACTATTTAGTACTCAAGCCTCCTCGCTTTTTTGCTTCCCTGGTACTTGCTAGTCACATCCCACATCACCATGATATCTTAATGTGCGAATATCTATGCGTGTAATAGTATATCTGACATTCACTTCGTGGAGGCGTGTCAATTTCATATTAGGTAAATTTAGTACATATATATAAGTCTGTTTAATTATGTATGAGCAACATAATATCGTTGATGTGGATACAGTTTATTGAGTGCTATAATTGAGCTTCAGTATTGTTATTAGATCCGGCGGAAATGTATGTACGTTTATATATGTATATAATTATGTAACATGTACCTAACTATCAGTTTGTGAAGCCACTTGATATGAGTTTGTAACAAATCTAACTATGTAATGGTATCCTATTGATGTTGATTGGAGTAAAGCTTTTGTTTTCGTTCATTGATTTACAAAATCAATACATATTTCTTCAGAATTCGTCACTGCCTACGCCTACTGGGGCCCAACACGACGGTCTTTGAATGGAATATCGTTTGTTTCCCACCTACTATTTAAATAAATTGAAGTCTTTATACATTTTTGGATGCTACGAATTGTTCTTTTAACATTTTAAACATTAATTCTGCTTTAGAATAGTTGTGTTTGTTATTAACGCTTTTTGCTACTTAGTGTTATGTTAGGAGGAAGAAGAAGAAGAAGAAGTGTTATGTTAGGTCTCTTCCAGCGAATTGAACTTTAGCAATATTTTATTAAAATCATAAGCATTTTTATTAAGTAAGATAGCTCCAGCTAGATGTGGCAATGCTCCTAACCAGTGCAACAAACATATCGTCAGAATGAGTACATAACAGAAACAGCAGAATATTCCTTTGTGTCGCGTGCATAATCTTGATGGGATATTTCTCCATTGCTACCAACCATATCACTCCCTAGCAGCAATACTTTACAAAATCACGCTGCCATAACATACTCTTGTTAAAAATTCCCATTTCATATAATCCCGTGACAAAATGTGGAGCATGCAATAAGGCTGATTGCACACATGTCATGTCGACGCACGGCGGGCACCGCGCGGCGAGGCGACGGCGGCGACCGACGCGACGCGCGACTCGCGCCTCGCCCGCTTTGTACAACTAAAAGCTTTTGTTCGTTACTGCCATGATGGATGGCCGACGAGAGACTTTTTTTCATTTGCTAACATGTATCGCAAAATTATTTCTTTTTGTTGCTATTTTTGTTGGCGACAATACGAAATGTGTTCGCAGTGAATTTGTGAGGATTGCGCGAGCGTATTGCGTCGAGTTGTATTTTACGTTGATGTTGTAATTCTTTGCAGGAAAAATATATAAAATTATGGAGTCCACGTGTTTTTCGCCGCTATTGTGAGGGTTCGTTTTGTGGAAGAGTTCTTTTAACTTTGTTTAATATTAATTGAGCAGCCAAGCCACTAAAACGTGTAGCTTCTAGAGTTGCCAACCAACACGCCGTTGCTAACAAAGAAATAAACGCTCTCGTTTCTGCAAATATTGCGAAATATCATCGCTTACAAAGAGAAGATTCAGATTTAGATAAATATCTGTAGATATTGGTTCTTGATAAAAATTGGTACTGAAGCATCTAAAATTGCTTACTACTACTAACCTAAATAACTGTATTTATACATAATTTACAAAACATAAATCGACCACATTTAACGTGAATTACTTGGGAGACAAAGACGTCTCCACCAAAACGTAGCAAGGGGATGTTTTATAACACATTGTGACGATAGGGAGGTCTATTAAATTATCGCTGACAATCCGAAGAGTCCCACAATGCCTCGGGATGGGACCCACTTGAGTGCACGATTGCAAACGCGTTTTAATCAAAAGGGGAAGACGCGACAATGACGGCTATTCAATTGCCCTAATTTCCGAATGTCTTGGACAAGTCAGGAAATTATTTTGCTTCATCATTTATTAAAGATAAGGTGGACAATCGCGTGTATTTGCCGCAGGCCTAAGTTTGTTCGAGCCACGTGTACCATTGATAATATATAATTGATAGAATAGAATGGTAAGTTTTGTGGCTGTTCTGTAGGTTTTCGATTGTTGTCTTGTTCTTTGCTGGACCTAGTTTTTAAGTCATCGATATTGTAGATATGATGATTACTTCAGGTTTTAAAATTTTATTTGCAGAATACCCTTTTACGTAACCACTTTAGGTAAACATTCAGAAAGGTTTATAGCATTTTTCCCATAAAGCAATAGGTTTATCTCAGTACAATTATTTTTTCGGTATATAGGTGGCTGACGCGAGCTATCCATGTGGAATAAACCCCTAATCGCCTGTTACGGCACCCCGGGGTCGGGTGTTCTTTGTAAACCGTTCAGCATATGATTACAACGCACATGATAGGTATTACCGGGAACCCGGCCCTGGCTGACAGCTATGGGAAAATGTTAGCTATGTATACATTATGTATGTTAGTATGTACGCGAATTTGTTTTTCCGCCTTCTTGGATCTTAATTTTTTACTGCCCTTGGGGAAACATGCTTTGTTGTCGTGGTATACGCGATATATACATATATTATGTGTATGAACAGTATAATATAATTTTGTTTACTTTTATCGGAAGCTCGCGTTTTTTATCTATGATACTTTCTGAAAACATTTATTATCGACACAATTTTTACCATCTGATACCCTTCTGATAACAACCCTCGCGTATAGAATTTTTAAGGTTTATTAGACACAAATTTCTTTGATTTTTGCGTGAAGTTAAATAACTTATTCTGTTCAATTCAAGTAGAATGGCTCGCATCGATCTCGAAATGTGCAGCTACTTCAGATCAGCAAAAATATTCATACTGTCATGACGTCAGTCATATTTGCTTCCCATCCATTTTAATGTCCCATACATGTTAAAATTTCCAGAAGATTACCTTACGAAGTCAATGCCATAGGTGATCGGCCTCTCACCTCGCGGTCCCAGGTTCGAAACCCGTATAAAATGACACGAATTATACCACAAAAATATGTATATTTGAATGTTTTTTCATGTTAGTAACTTGATTCGTTGAATTTTGATGCTTATTAGTGGTGGTCACTGTTTTCTGAGCGGTGGATGGGTCCTTTGACTGTCTGCCTAGTCCGGTCGTAGACTGGAGAGGGTACTGAACTTTGTATCATAGCTACATAGCTGTATACGTAATGGTAATGGTGAAATTCTCTGTTCTTAGCTGTGAAGCGAATTACTTCGGTCAGGCCATCTTAAATGGCTTCTTTACCCTTGTCTCCAAGTCTTTGTCTCTGTGTCTGCGGTCCACGTGTCGCGCCAGCATCCGCAACTGCCGTGGGTGGTGACATCAGATGCAGTGCATTTATGCTACATGATGGTGATTACATGGCCGCGGGACGTTTGGAAGAGATACTGCGCCCCCGGAATAGAAAGGGCTGAGGAAGAACATGGATGGGTTTTAGTCAGTAAGAGTCTGACACTCCCTTCCACCCCACCCATGGCGGAAGAGGTCATTTGATGATTTCCCATAAAAAATAGTGTTTGCATGCTTTGGTATTATTCTAATTGATGTTCGTAGTAACATACTTGTCCAAAGAAACAGTTCCCCATTAAAGTCAATAATATCATGACAAAACACGAGTCACTGGCAAACAGTTTGTCGGCGTCCCTGTAACAAGTAATTCTAGCAAACATATCCCTACCTTGCTGCCTAGGTCGCAATTATGACTTCTATGCCGTTGAGATAAGGTCGGTTGTCGTGTTCCTCATGTGAGGAGGTAGGCTGTGAAAGGAATAGGGAATTAAGATAAATATAGAACGTTTTTAGATGACGGGGGAGTTTTATGATTCGCGACTGTAACGACGGCTTGAAAGATTGAAGTTATTTTAATGTAAAGTTAGTACTTTAGACATCACTGATTAACGGTGAATAAAAATATTGTGAGGAAACCTGGACGAAAATGTCTGAAATCACCAATTCGCCATGCAAGCGTGGTGGGTGATCAATGCTCATGTCTTCTCTGTTTCAGAAGTGGCCTTTTACCCAACAAGATATAGGCCGATGATGATCAAAATTTTTCGTGTATGGTAAAGCTATTTATTTGGTCCTGTCTTGAAATGTTAACAATATCGGCACAGTTAAAATGCAAACTATACACTACAACAAAGAGCAATGTCTTGTGAAGTTATGCAAATTATTACTTTCAAATTAACGTAGTGTTTTTACAATCGTTTTTTTAAGCTGTATTTTACCACTTAGGACAAGACGAAAATAAGGTATATCGCTCATTTGGAGAAACATCGACGTAACTGCTACTTTGCAAATTTTACAGGAGAGCTATTTAAATTGAATTATATCTTTTGTAATGAGTTACCGCATCGTTTGAAGACTCCTTGTTTACTGATAAATCGACTGAAATCGATTGATTTCTTTGTCTCTTCTAACGTGAATACACTTTCTGCAGTACTTTGTAATATTTAAGTCATTTTTGTAAAACATACATTTACGTCGATGATTCTCCAATCATCTGCCTAGCCTTTTCCCAACTACGTTGGGGTCGGCTTCCAGTCTAACCGGATGCAGCTGAGTACCAGTGTTTTACATGGAGCGCCTGCCTATCTGACCTCCACAACCCAGTTTACCGGGTAACACGATACCCCTTGGTAAGACTGGTTGTCAGACTTTCTGGCTTCTGACTACCCGTAACGACTGTCAAAGATCTACAAATGACAGCCGGGACCAACAGCTTAACGTGCTTTCCGAGGCACGGAGGAGTCTCGCTATGACAAAGATGGTGACCCATCCACGGACCGGCCGCGCCAAGCGCAACTTAACCTTTGATCGGTCGAACCGTGCGGCTGTTACTTAGCCACGAGCTCCTCCAGTCGACGATTCTCCAAATGAGCTATATATCATCATACATTTCAACTTTAAGCTGGTTGGAAATATCTAGAAGATAATTCTCCAGGGGATTCCAATGGGCTACCCTATATAATTGAATATCTACAGCCAGGCTGTTAATAATGTTACGTTTTCGTGTGACAATTTTAATCAACTACGTTTATTAACAAAGTTAAATCGTGTTTCGTCGTCCCATATTCTGAACAAACATTCAGGGTAAATAATGTTTTCCTAAATACCAAAACGGAAACACGAATGAAGGAATTTGCCCTTACAACAGAATTACGTTGTTGTCATTAGAGTATATTTTGGTATTTTAATTCCTGTCATGTTTTATGAATGAAAAATGATCTCTCGTCCCGTAAACGCGTGTAAGTTCTAATCCCCTTATTAATAATAAGGCCATTCATCTAATAAGCTTCTTTGAGCTATTAAATTGTTTTTTTTATTAATTTAATTTTGATTTGACACATAAGGACAAAACAGTATGATAACTAATAAAAATAACTTATATGCCTTCATTATGAGCAAGACTCAAAATCCTAGATATCGTATCGTAGTCGTGTCGTCAGCTATAAACGTCCTCTAATTGCAAGCTCTTTTCCTAAATGTGCTTTTTATTGGATTAACTATCCATTAGCCTACTTGATGTTGTTCTTTCCAAAAAACAATTACAGGCGTATCGTCGCTACGTCTAAATACGCCCCATCCGTGTTGTGTCGTGTCCTAAATGTCGGTGTTATTAGATTAACTGATCATTAGTACAATAGAGAAGAAAACGACAGAAGTACCACAGGGAAGCAGAGCATTTAAAGTCACTGTCTTTGGTAGGTTGTACTTAAGATGTGTCTCTCTCTCTCATGCTTGCATAAATGACGAAAAAACGCGCAGAAAGTTTACCAAAAACTGACCCTATCCTACTAATATTATAAATATGAAAGGTTACATGAATATTTCTTAATAACGCAATAAGTAAATAAATAAACAACCTGGTTTAGCATATCCCAATGTCTGGAACCATTGAAGACCACGCGGACGAAGCTGTGGGCTGGAGTTAGTATTTTATACTGTTTTTCCGCCAGCGGCTTCGCCCACCTGAGCTATACGAATTCAAATTAAAAATGTTAGTTTCATATTTTCCTTGCCCCCCTTTTTATCTCCCTTAGGGTTAGAATTTCGGAAAACCCTTTCTTATCGGGTGCCTACGTCATATAAAGAATACACCCTCCAAGTTTCAGGTCTCTACGATCAGCGGTTAGGCTGTGCTTTGCTGTGTCATTCAGGACAAAGCAGTTTATATGTATAGATTTATCTACACTGTATATTTTTTCAAACAGAGTCGTCCGATATTGATGATTGTCCTCTAATTGTGTAGGATGTACTTGGTAGTTTGTCCTCAAAATTTTATAATTCTTAGGTGAGTCCTTTTGTAATGATCTTAAAGAATCTGTACTTGATTTACACGATTGTGTAGTGCTGATAGCTATTCAAATAGTTTTAGTGGCAAAAATAAACAAAACAGTAAATAGAAAAAGAAAATCCTCTTAATATTAAAACGTTTCCTTTGAAATATCTTCTCTCCTCCACTCAACTTTAAATACGTAATTAATTTCCTCGAAACTTACCCTTTAAAATTGTAACTGTTGTTTTACTTCTATATGCCTTCTACAGATTCCTACTCAGTGTCTACGTGTTGTGTCAGACACTCGACACTGATGGGACAAACCTATTTTTGTTTGGCAACTATTAAAGGTTAAGTTTGTGTAAATATCCCTCGGTTGTTGTTTGTAGGAAAAATACCTGATGATGGTGTATTTGTAAGGCGTGGGTGTTCGGGGAAGTTATCAATACGAATTGAATTTCGTTTCCTGCGTAGTTGTTTTTCAGTTTTATAAATTTCTCGATAAGTAAGTTTTTGTAAACAAGCTTTGTAGGTATTAAAAACATCCAGTGGTTTTCAGTATAAACGAATATTAATTTGTACGGTACGAAGATTTCTGAGAGCTTGTTTTTGTGATGTTTTCGGGGTAGTTTTTAGAAGGATATTGAAGCGTAGATAGGTCTTGTCATAAGCATTTTGAAGGCATTTGATTTGAAAGTTGAATTGAGTCGACTCGATCTTTCTAGAAAATGGGCTTTAGGCATTTTATTAAACCACGTATGTCTCTATTGTAGAATATCTTCAAATTGCACATGGCACAATATACGTGGCCCTCAGTAATCAGATTGTAGGGTGATCCTATGGGTTACCGCACCCCATAACTACACAAGTCGAAGAATTCATCGACATGGTATTGGAGTGGAATTTGGCGCTTATTATCGCCATCCTCGGTAGTATAGTGGTGAGTATCCCCGCCTGTCACGCGGGAGACCGGGGTTCGATTCCCCGCCGGGGAGTAAGTTTTTGTCTGGATAATGTGCAGATATTTATTTCGTAGTATGCTGTATAGTTAAGTAATTTGTTATTAGACTCAAGAAGAAATCCAGGTCATTTAAGACAAGATAACTTTTTTAACCCCCGAAGCAAAAAGAGGGGTGTTATAAGTTTGACGTCGATGTCTGTCTGTCTGTGTGTCTATCTGTCTGTGGCATCGTAGCTCTTAAATGGATGGACCGATTTCGATGCGGTTTTTTTATTTGAAAGTCACTTTCCTTGCGGTGGTTCTTAGCTCTTTTCCAAAATGATGTAAGGCATTTTAGCGTAGGAGTTTTTTTTTAATTATATTACATTGATGCTTTTAATATTTTTAACACGCTTTTATTAGCTCGGGTTGTATGTATGTATGTATGTATGTAACGGAATCTTTGAACCTAATTTTCACTGGTTTCTAGATGTCTGATGAACTTGGAACTTTGCACACGTGTTAAGGGCCGATGACAATGCAATAATCCGATAAAAAAAACTAAAAAAACACGCTTTTATTGCTGACCGAACTAAAAAATGGAAAATAAATAATAGTTTAAAAAAACTAAAAAAACACGCTTTTATTGCTGACCGAACTAAAAAGTAGAAAATAATTTTTAAATAATTCAATTCAGAGTAAAAAGCGTGGGGTGCTTGATATTTTAATTATTACACCTATTCTATTGGCAACCATTTATGAGAGGAGAGTCCTGAAAATAATGCACCCCACGCTTTTTACTCTGAATTGAATTATTTAAAAATTATTTTCTACTTTTTAGTTCGGTCAGCAATAAAAGCGTGTTTTTTTAGTTTTTTTCTGATTACGTTGCGTTCTTACTGCAGTTTGTTCAATCTATTTCAGTTTGTTTAATTAACTCTACATAGTGTGTATATTATGTACCTGACCTTCATAAAGGTACTAGGTACGAGTACGCACTCCCATTTTTTGTAAATTGTGTTCGGTTTATTAAAGTATCTTCAACAGATTTTGAAACACATGGATAATTTGAACCTAACTCTGAAACATGAAAATCATCTTGTTATTTATACATATAAGTTTCATGAATAAGTGATGTGGGTAGTTTGAAGTATTTTCCTTATAGCCGCATAGATATGCAGATGTGGGGATTATGCATGCGGATTCCTATCGGCGGCATCGACGAATCACCTTCGAATTTAACGGTCGTTAGCTTTTGTATGAGACGTATATTGATGTATGTAGGTATGTATAGTTGTACAGACGTCCCGTATTGAAATGGAGAGGGGAGAATAGGCATACGACATTGGTAGCTTGATCATGCCCGCTAGTTTGGTCGCGCAAGATTTTATTTTTGAAAATGTTGTCGCCTTTATTATAGGACTAAAGCTAAACTCCCCTTTATGTTACCAAACATAATTCATGATTAGCTGTAACATCTGTTGGTAAACTATAAATAAATAAATAAAGCCAATTACCATTTATTTTTCAAACTATTAAACAATTATAGCATACAGACAGATGTGTTATGTAAAATGATTTATTTATTAATTTCCGAGGCTTTTGCAAAACGAACGAACGAAGTTCCACGTGCTCTTGATGACTTAAGTAATTCATATTAAAGATTACTGCAAAGTACTTATGTCACAATCACAGATGATGGTAACATGTTACAAAATAAATATATACACATAAAAACAGACAAACAGATTTATATAGTTTTTAATTTAAATCTAGGCTTCTACCTGTCTACTCGTGGCAACCCATACCTATGAATCTAAGATGTTTAGCAATTTAAAACAATCTCAAGGTTCTCCCAGGGTTCATCGGCTGCTAAATGTCGCCATGCTGTTTCAGCCACGTGATAGGTTCTGAAGAATATATTTCAGGGGTAATGCCCTGAATACTAGAACGTCGTTTCTATTTAAGTAGCGTTTACGCATGCTGTCAGTGTTGAACCTTAACATGTAGATGACAGCGACAGAGATTTTTGAGTATGACTAAGTGGTGTTTAAAGATCAAATATAAAAGAAGCGTGCATTATGTAGCGTGTCTTTTGACTAACTAATAATCGGTAGGTTAACATATCTCGTCATGTATTAAATGCAATATTATAATGGAATATAATTGGATTAGATTTCTTTAAGTCTGCGGTAAACCTATACGCAGTTCTTCCGCATTTTTCTTTTGCACCGTGGCGAACATTTGGCGGTAGTAATGGGTTTCAGGGACTGCTTTTTATTTACTTGACAATTAGGAACTGTTCTTTTTAGCATCAGATTTTCTTATTGAGGTTTCCATGCAGTTTAGACCATAGAGTGGTAGAAAGATAGAGTTTAGGCCATAACCTTTACAGTTTTATGGCGCTGGTTTCCCTGTGCAGTCTATATGTACGACTCTTTCTGAAAATACCTAATCTTGCTGATTGATTCATGATAATTATATTCTTGTTCACAGATTAGATACCCAGTACGAAATAACATCAGAAAAGGTGGACACCCCACCAGGAGAGATTGTCAAAAGGAAGTGAATTGTACTGTAACGAAAATTGAAGATCTTGTAGTTACCTGTGTACTTGTAGTTGTTTCGATTGAGCTTAGTGTGGTAGAGGGTTAAATTGTTTATGTATTAATTTATTTAACTTATTTTAATAAATTTGGCTCATTTAGTTTAGTGATATTTTTGTTTTATTTGAAACTAGGTATTCCTAGTAATTCAGATAGAGGTTGGTATCTGTCATCGACTGCTCTGCCAAATTTAAACCTTGAAATATAAGAAATGGACCCTGAACTACTCATTACGGTTACGGTTTTTGCTCTTGTAGAAGAGTAAGATGTTTGGTTCCAACCTTCTGTTTCATGTGAAAGTCCTTATTTTAACGCCATCAATGACTGTCATAACATACAAAAGCTGTGATTAATCCCTCAATTTTAACATAATCTATGATGTCACAGATTCTAAGCTCTTAATGACAGCAACCCTCTTAAACTACAAAGACATGATTAGTTGAAGACTGACAACAAAGGGGCAGGCGTTGTCCGGCAGCCGTTATTGATCACTCGACTGCACCGGCCGGTGTCCGGACAACAGGCCATCCGTCTTCGTGACGGACAGACGGTATTTTAGGGTAATTCACGCTCGCTGATTTGGAGGGACTGAGCAGGAGAGTGTTCTTGGATGTAGATCGTTTATATTGCTGTATAAGGATTTGAGTGTTGCTTCCCAAGGGTGTCGTGGAGGAAGGATTGTGCTGAGAAAAGGGGTTTAAAATAATGATGTAGCATTGCTACTTGCTAGTGAACTCTGAAATTTTCAATCAATGTTTGTGTTTGTTTATACATGGAAACATTTAAGGTCTCTTCTCATACATACGAGAGTCTTTTTGTTGAGACCTTTGAATGCAGTGGGAGAGTAATAAGACTACATTTATTTCACACGATATCCTCAATGTAAATGCTGCATTCTATATTTTATATTTTTATAATAGGACCGTACCTGATATCCGTATCTTACGGGTCTCTCAAACTCTGCAGTATAAGGTTACGAGATCTGATTTCCCATTCGGGTTATGTAATAACTATAAAAATTGTTTTTATGCGCTATAGTTTTATCAGAGC
Source organism: Pyrrhia umbra (assembly GCA_963891755.1). Lineage (NCBI taxonomy): Eukaryota > Metazoa > Arthropoda > Insecta > Lepidoptera > Noctuidae > Pyrrhia > Pyrrhia umbra. Next base: position 606,331 of record OY982934.1, on the reverse strand, counting down.
GAACGAATAGGGTCATTTGTGTTGCATTTGTCTCAGTAATAGCTACAATGGTTTGTTTGTAGATGGCATCGTGTCTGCTGGGGCCGTTTAGACGTCGCCGTGAGGCATGGCCGGTCACGCGCCTTGATTAGCATCGGGTATAAAGTGTAATGTTTCTGTTTGTGTTGTTGCTTGTTCCTTTGGGGGTTCTTCTATATGTATAATCAGTAATTTCAAAAGTTTTCGACATTAGAAATCTTTCACTGTCTTACGCTACTAGAATTCTGGAAAATCGGTTTTGTAGATGGGTGCTCTGATAAACAAAATAAAAACGTGCTAGGCATTTAAGTCGAGAGACAGTGGAGAAGACCTAAATGAACTTTTCTCGAAGGACATCAGCCTAGCCCTCCCTAAAATAAAGGCTATAAAATGAAAAAATACCGTAAGTACAGGCAGTAATATAGCTGCTGCCTACCTCAAAAAGATAGTGTGAACACATTGATGTGTTCATATTGGGTGTGTTAAGTGCTCATAGCCATCGGCTATTGGGTACCAGACTGTGAGTAATACAGGGTCACATACACGAGTGCACACGTCTGTCACGGCTCAGACACCCAGCCGAACTAGCAGGACTCACTGGAATTTCGTAATATTCCTGTCTACGTAACCTGATATTGTCATAATTTGGCTTCAAGCCTCGGCTCGTGGCGACAGCCTGACGTAATTATTATATCAATCTGTTTACATTGTCTTGATTAAGATGGAAAGATTTTGATTAAGGGAATGAAAATGAATAGCAGTGTCTATTGAAGGAGGAATTGAAATTACATTTTTGTAGTCAAAGATGGAATGAACTTTAGACGTAAAGATGTTAGAGTTGTGCTGTTATCTGTTCGATGATGTTCGGGTGTCATTGTTGCTTATTATCCTACCCCAAATTTTGCTTGATATAGTGTTTATTGGCTTCCATAATTTTTTGCACGCCTGCGTGATAGATTTCTGGTGCCTGATACACAGGTACCCTGACAAGGAAGCTGAGAATTTTAGGCTGATATCAATTAGCTACTATACAATCGTAGGTATAGGAATCTGACAGTCTTTTTGTGCCTGCCGGCTGCAGTTGCCTTTTAAAAAGCAAGCCATTTAAACACCAATAAATTCTCTCAACTTAATCGAGCAGTTTACAGAGGTAATAATCATTGGCTCGCTATCAGGCTTCACATCGCTGGTAGTGGGCTGCGGGGTGGGCAGAGGCACAGGTATATAAATCGGTAGCACGTCCATAGATAATTGGTTGTGTAGTAATTGCACCGAGTTTTAGGAAAACGCTTGCGGGAACATGTTTGGGTGTGTGTCCACTGTATTGTAATACGATATTATTGTTTGTTTGTATGTACAAACATGGTACATTGAGAGGTTCGCTCATTTAACACTTGAAAATATGACATAGAATACAGTAAGTTAAATTTTTCTCGTCCAACCAGAAAATAGAAAAATATATGCTACTGATTGTGGTCTGTTTCTTTGATATTGTTCTCTCGTTGGTTATGTAGCTCAGAAAAAACCCCCGGAATCTTTATCATGTACAGAGATTTTTGCTACTATTGGTGGGTATTACTGGTGGAGGGTATTATTCTTCGCCTATCGTAAATTTCTTTCTATTAATGGTAACTTATATTATTTTTTATCAATATTTTTACATGTATAGATTGGTTAACGATAATAAAGTTATTCAAACCTTGTCTAAGTAGATCTTATTACATTTGGGCCATACCACCACGTGTTTTTGCAATCACTATTCAGGTGTAAGACCGAAACACAGCTTCTAATGTCGTATATCACCGTCTCTTTTTTACAGCGAAACAATTTCCTGCGATGGCACGTCATGGTAACGTCCCAGGACCATTTTTGTTCGTGCTACCAAATCCTTACGAGATGCTCGTGTGTCAATGCAAGCATTTCCTTATCGTGATAGGCAACAGTAAGCCGACCGCGATACCGATCGCCTTGCTGGCTCAATTATGGATTATAGTCGGGGAGCTCACGATCGTGGCAGGACGTCACTGTACCTTGTACTAACTGAATGGCCTGGAGATCACTTATGGTTGGTAATGTCAGCTGAATTACACACTGGGTTAATAAGAAAATCTTTATATTTGTCAAATATTAGCCTAAAGTATAAATCCTTTGTGCGAATGTTTGTGAGGATGTGTGTATGAATATTACTCTTTCACACAAAAACTACTGAATAGATTTAGATGAAATTTGGTATATCGTAATAACGTATTTAAAAACTGAAAAAAACAATGGAACGTTAATTTTGCACTGATTTTTGTTAAGTAAATAGTCACAATTTACAATTAAATTTAGTGACTATTTAATTTACAATTCAACTTAGTGACAATTCATCTTACAATTCAACTAAGTGACAATTTAAAATCTATTTCTTAAAAGTTACAGAGAACAGACATCAACAAACTTTTTTTTTAGACTGCATTTTTTAGTTTTTTATTTCTATAAACGTTTAATTTGTGTTGAGCTCCGAAGCTAATATTCCAGCTTACTCCTGGAACAACTTATGAGTTCCATACATAACGGACACCATAGACTAACGGGGTTTTATGAGAAAAATGGCGGCCAACCGGGACAGTCTGGTTCTAATCTAAAAATATAGGGTCGGCCATAATGATGTCTGAGAAATAAAAACTATACAACTTAAACTAACTGCAGTTTATAGTTATTTTATAATGTTGATTACAAGCTGGCGCCATATCTGGACAGCTAGATACCCATAAGTATAAGTCATCTTCTTACTTGTCTGGAACCAATACATATATAGGTACACAGTAATTAAAACGTGAGACGTACCTTTATTAATTTTCCTGATTTTAATAAATTACATATTTCGATTGATTTAACTCAGAATATATATAGAGTATACCTAGTACTTATGATAGGTATTCAAACATCAACATAAGTTGTTGGTTATGAATAGTGCGTCCAACGTGGCACATTTTTTGATATTTTTTTGTATGGCATCTCGCAGGTCAATCTAAAAGGTTGTCGACTGCTTAACCGGGCTTGCCTGTGAAATGCCTTAAATGAATTTAGGGCCTCCAGGCAGGGCTTAACTTACAAAACTAAGTGACTACACGCTACGCGCCTCGGCTTAGGGCGTGGATCAGCATATATGATTATTGTAATCGGGAATTTTAAATTATTTTTATATTAGCTCAGCTCGCGGGCTGGCTCATCGAGCTAGGGAACCAACGTGGCACAACCGAGACGGTTCTCTATGTGCCGAAGCCCTCGTTTTTTTTGGAACTCCCTTAACATTCTCATTATCATTAGGTATTTTCGTATATGAAAAATTCAGTCCATGTAATGAACAACCCATTTACATAAAACTAACATCCAAAATCCTTGAACTACTTCCCAAATCCCGCAGTTTCTTATGCAGAGTACATCAACTTACCCTTCAAATGATAAGCCGGCGCGAGTGTATGACGACACGTCCGCGTTTGATGGTGGACCGCACGTGACGTCATCACGCACACCTGACAAGGGTGCCCCAAGGCATGGATTAATGAGGACGGATGAGCTTGAAATACGTTTTGAAATATTTCGGTATAAGCGACAACGTGCAGGGTTTCGTGGGCGAAAATGTTCTTTTCCTCGGGATAGAAAATAAAAAAGATTTTACTTAGAGCTTTGAGTTTTGAGGGTTTAGTGTGAATGTGGAATGTTGTAACAAAAGGTAGTATTTATACGATCATGAAGGGTGATATATTTTTTAAGAGTTACGTAAAATAATTTTTTTGTTGCCTTTGAAAGATCGTGTCGTAAGTTTAGTTCACCCAAAAAGTTGCTTATATGCACAAAGGGAGAGGCGTGTGTATATTTTTGGGACGTTAATCAATATTTTGTAACAAATATCCGTAATTCTGGTAAAACCATACGTGTGGTTACCCCACAATATGTCATTGTCGGGCGAAAATCTTCGTTCTTCCAGATATTTGTGAAATGTGTGCTGCGTCGACAATGGAGGTACATTACAGGGCCGAGGGAACCTGATGGGACCCAACCCATCGATATGTCTTCCTAGTCTCGTATGCATGACGCCTCCACGATCTCATGTAGGTACCTAAATGATTCAGGAGTTCATGGGGAACGACGATCGAGGGTATTCGACTTGTGACGTCATTTCTATGTAGATTTCGGAATTACATTGATTTCTGTTTGGGATGTTGAGAGAAACTGTTTTTTGCAAAGTTGATAAAATGTTATAGCAATTTATTAAGAGATTATTTATTGCCTTATCAGTTTGCATTTTAATGTTTGTCTACATGTAGAACGTCTCTTTGTTAGGTTCTGTAAAAATTCCTGTAAAAATGTTGGCCTAGTAGATGAAGAGCTTCTGCTAGCCATGAAGTTCTTGGTTCGATTCCCGGTTTCGGCAATGTGTTATCGAGTTTAGGATTTCTCGATAGCAGTTCCGACTTTGTATTTGTGCCCTGTTGATGGCAATAGTCCCGTCTCCCATTGTATGAGACTAAAAACGCTTGTGCACTCGTGTATGTTTAAAACCTTTAGTTAATATCAGTTTTACCACCTCCGGAAAAGTTAGATTTATCTGCAAGATAATTTCATGCAAATTAAGTTCCAACTATTAACGATTCTAGTAGATAATTCCTAAGCCGGAACTGGTGGAATAGGCCCTTATTGTTCCTTCAAAGTATGTGTATTTAATTATTTATTTAACTATGAAATAGGAAGCCCTACTCGCAGTCGTAATGAAATCCTGATTACGCCTGTGACAACAGCATGGTTCTGCAATCTGAGGACATAATACCCGTCACTAATCCCGACACAATGCCATGTAATGACATGGTTCCCCTACTGTCGCACGTTTTGACGAGCAATGTACGAAGCCAGCCTTTGGACACATTAAATGCTGTATTGTCGTATGTATTTGTTTCCATGTCCATGTACCTATAATAGTGTTTATTCCGTGGTTATATAAATGAGATGTTATTTCAATAAGATGGTCCTATAGTGCGGTTTGCTATTTAAAATAGTCGACCATCTTGAAGCCTTTCATCTAGTGATAAACTTTCCTCTTTTCGTCCTCTCTCCGATCTATGAGTAATATTGTGTTCAATGCAACAATAATTTTGCATAAGTACTATCTGATAACTACGAAAAGCCTGGAGGACATTAGATTTATCCCCAAAATTCTTGATTTACGTGTCTCGGTGCCTAAACCCTGACTGCTTTACTTATAAACTTCTAAAGACTCTTCAATTTCCAAGATCTCTCATCTAAGCTGTAGACTACACAGAGATAAATAAGCAGGTGCAAACGACTTTCATCTCGAAATCTGTGTAAATAATATATGACGTCACGTACGTCTGATAACAAGAAACGCGCACTGCACGTCCAGCGGATACGGAGCGAAGGACATAAATAACAGACGTCGGCGGCTCGACCGAAATAAATAAAATTACAAATAACAGGATGAAACTATGCTTGGAGTCGAGGACGGTGGATAGGGAAATAGGAGTAGGCAACTGAGCGGTAGATACATACATACGAGTACATATATGTGTTTTATTAGAAGATAAGTATTTAAGTGCGGCTGAGAAATAAGTGGCGGAAATTACCGATTTTTTAGGATGCGTTAAAATGTTCATGCTTCTTACAACCATATCTAAATAAATAGAAGTACTATAAAAACTTCAAGAAATGTAGATAGATGAAACAATATTTCTGACTGCGTGTCATCATCAAAGGTTTTTAAAGTATTATTATTATGGGACTAACTCTTCTTAATATGATAAAAGCCTTCTTCTTTACCTAATGGTAAATGTCTGTTCAGAGTTACTTAGGCTGTAGTCTTTGTCACAGAAGTTTGGATGAGCAACGTTGTTTCCAGCTGTAGGCCGAGAACTGAATAGTGCTAAACTTTGAAATTAATTAACCAGAAGATACCTCAATAAAGTAAGAATTAATCTCACATTAGAATTGTTGAATTAAAATTGAAAAAGGTACTAACAAGTTTATGTCCTATCCAGTTTTTCGAATCCAATTCACCCTTCTTTAGATAGATCAATTTGTTTGGAAGCTGACCCACCTTTGATGACGCTATTCCATAATAAATAGTCGTTTATCCTTTGTTCGAGGAAGCGACATGAAAGAGCATGTATTTATTCATCAACGCTGGCTTGTGTGAGCTTAAGATTACACTGTTCGTGTTAATTATACGCCGCCATCTTGGAAGTTGAAGGGCGGTGTCGAAATATGTGTTGTTGCTTATTTCTGAGGCCGTTTCTTTGGTATTTTGATAATGTTTGTAAAATATCTACTGCGTGAAACTTATTTGATTTTGAACAAGCATACATATATTGCGTTATTTGAGGGGTGAGTTACCCCACAGCGTTTGCGAATGTGTTGAAATATTTGGAGCGCATTTTATAAAAATTACGGTAGATACATCATTGGTACCTACAGGTTACCAAGTTACCTATTCTGCTAGCAAATCTCATGACCATTTCTAGAAATCCTTGCTATCAAACGACCGCTTAAACTAAAAGATATCAAAACAATCTTTACAAAAGCACTCAGTAATATCTAAAAATAATACATCAACGAAAAAAGCTCGTTTATTTGCAAATCGATAAATAAATATCCATCGAGCGACGCTTTGGGAAACATCTCAAGTGTTTCTCGTTAAAATAAAAGGGAGGAAACGTACCGATTGATAAAGGGCAAGACGGAGAAAATGCTCGTCCCCGGCGCCCACCGCCTCTATGGGGATGAAATTCTATTTATGGAATGAGGATATTTCTTTTTTTCTTTCAAGTTTTCTTTAGACCGTTTGATGCGATGGACCTTTGGTGTTTATTGACCTTTTTGTTGAATATTCGCATGCTAATCTCGGGGAAATGGTATATTGAGTGGATGTGCGCAGTTAGCTTTGACGCAGTCGGCTCTTTATTAAAGATTAGCTATTATAAAAACATAGCTATAAATTTTTACTTGTTTTAAAGACTTTTCACATTTATGGTGGCTTAACTTCTGTTGTAGCACATTCTATTTTTTTTTATTTTAATACCTATAAATAATTACAATTAAAATTAGAACCTAATTATTTCATTTACAGTTCCAAAGGATTCTGCAGTTTTTATCTGTTACTTCAATAATAAAAGCTCTCTTATGTGAGTATTTCACAGACATGCCTTTTAAAACGAATATGAGTGTTCCTTATTTTACTTAGGAACCACTTAAAATAAAAGGAAAATATATAGAGGAGTAAAAGTTAGATGACTTGCGTTCCAAACTTTAATACCTTACATCATTACTTTCAATTTTGTTTGATTATTGGAAATCCCTGTTAGGTCTTTCGTCGCAGCTATTCATTGGAGGTAATTCTATTGTCCATTATCGAACTTTGGATATCAAACCCTCCTTATTGAATCACAGATGAGCGTGGGTAGCATTTTCATAAAAAAGTATACCTACGTGGAATTCACCAAATAGTCCTCCCACGTTCAAAAGTCCTTGTAACTACGTCCAGTGTAATTAAAACCAAGCGAATCATTTTGAAGGGCGTTCGTTATTAAGCGGGGAATCTCATTCATGAATATGAGAGGCCGAGCCCTCTGGCCCTCCGAGTAATGATGTCCCTCCCGCTAAATAAGTTAGCTGCACAAATTGCTTTCCAACGTAACTTATACCGCGTGTCATTTGTGATTGTAATGTGTGCAATCAAATATGATTAGAAAAGCGTGTTTTGTTTTTAAAACGTGAACATAAATATCGTGCTAGTATTTTACTAAAAGGATAAGCAGAGATGTGTGATATGATCATGTAAATGTTACGATTAGTTAGTGTGATTATTAATAATGATGTAAGTACTTACTGGTGAAACGAATTTACATATAAATCTTATTATTACCGGAGAAAATAAACAAAGAAACCATCCCTTTAAATACAGAAACTCAATACAAACATTCCACAATTACCAAAAGCAGTAACTAAATACTCAACAAATTGTTATCCACAAATTGTTCGGAGCAGCCTACCAATTAGGGAATAATCAACCTTGAAACTCGTGCTAATGCCTATTGTGCCCGTGGAACTCCATCATGGAAGTAGGAAGCCATTACAGCCACCTCGGGAAACGTTCGGTAAATTCACCAGAAGCTCAGGGATTCAAAATTTAATAAATTGTTAACCATTACGTTATATTCGCCCGCCATTTGTCAAATTACACTGTAATTTACATTGCTCTGAAACGTTTTGAACGTAGTGAATGTCTGTTTGTCCAGCCTACATTGGTTGGATTTGTTCTGTCTCGGTTTCCCGGATTAAACGGACCCAGCAATGGACGTTGGGTAGCAAGTTTGGCGAAAACCTCGTGAATGCTGAAGGTAATGGGAATAGTAATCCCGATCGCTTTTAGAGAAAATTTACGGAAAGGAAATTTGTTCGGCGAGCATGCGTCATGATTTTAAGCGTCGTTATATTAAAATAGCCTAACTGAATTAGATTTTTGTTACTAGATTTTAAAGCTTTTTATTTTGTTTTTCTTCACAATAACCTTCTAAAACTATCTAATAACTTCACGTAACTCTTCTATATTTTGTACAGCATACGTTATTTTCGACATCTCTTTGCGCAAATTATTCAATCTGATACGATAATGAATTCCCTTGATTCAATTGTAATTAAATATTTGGCAATTAACTATGAAGTCAGCTTGTTTGTTTTTAGACATTGATGAATTGAGAATTGACACGACAGACTTTTTATCATATGTGTTTTTTTAGCTGCTATAGAAAATAAACTTTTCGTAGTCAATGTATGATTGACAATATATTCTTTAGATTTTAAAGCCACGCAAAAGAGTATAATATGATGATGATTATAATACACTTAATTAATGGATTTGTTAAAGTAATACAGCAAAGCAGTTCATCTTGTTTTTATCCTCCTTAATTATATTGTTAAGTTTTTTTAAGTTTAAAAGTGGTATACATAATAAAGCATATTCTATTCTATTCTATTCTATATCGACGTTCTCGTACGAACTAGCCTCCCGTATGTTCCCACCAGTAGGTTCGTGTTATTGGCTAGTTTCTGGTCTCGCTCGTAATTAATAGCGGCTATTATTTAACGTGTAGCCCATATTGTGGCCATTTCTGGCCATTTTCACTCGTAATTTGGCTCAGAATTGAACTCGATTCCTTAGTTTAATTAAGCGGTTCCTTCTATAGGTCTGCTGGGTGTAATTTATTTGTAGTTTAATAACCTGCCTGTGGTGGGGGTTGCAATTATGATGTGACGTTTAATTGATGTGTTATGAAACTTTGTATAGACTATCATAATTTTAGTATTAATTAGCTTCTGCCAGCGACTTCGTCCGCGTGGAATAGTGGTGCTCCGATCCTATTGGTCTTAGCGTGATGATATATAGCCTATAGCCTTCCTCGATAAATGGACTATATAACACTAAAAGAATTTTTCAAATCGGACCAGCGGTTCCTGAGATTAGCGCGTTTAAACAAAATGACAACATTTCCCTTCACTGCTCTGCTCCTATTGATTGTAGCGTGATGAAAAGTATACTATAACCAGCTCAGGAGTATGACAAATAATTGTACCAAGTTTCGTTAAAATCCGTCGAGTAGTTTTTGTTTCTATACAGTTTATACAGACAGACAGACAGACAGATAGACAGACAGACAGACAAAAATTTTACTGATTGCATTTTTGGCATCAGTCATCATCATCCTCCTGCCCTTATCCCAATTTTATTTGGGGTCGGCGCAGCATGTTTTCCTCTTCCATACTCTTCTATCTGCCGTCATCTCGCTAGTAACATTCATTCTAATCATATCAACCTTCACACAATCCATCCATCGTTTCTTCGGTCGTCCCCTTTTTGGCATCAGTATCGATCCCTAATCACCCCCTGATAGTTATTTAGGAAATATATTTCATGTACAGAATTGACCTCTCTACAGATTTATTATAAGTATAGATAGAAGATATGTGTAGGGAAACTCTGTATTGTATAACTTATTTTAGATTGCTTCAAGATTTTTTTATTTTTTCGACATGCAGCCAGGTTTTTTCATTATTTTAGCCTGAAAAATGAAAAGTTTCTAAGGGTCAAAATCTACCTAAAAAGTTGAGATTACGCTCTCTAGAATTTTTCAACGTGGCAACGCATACATAAGATTTTACATTCACAAAAATTGCTTAAAGAAAGGAACCCGAGACACCTAATGCAGAAACCACTCTTTCTGCTATAGGCACAAACCGACAATAATTGACTATTTCGCTTATCACAGTTAAATAGAATCGCTTTCCCCTAAAAATACAACAACACAATCATATTATTACTATGTTTTGTAAAACAAATCAACGTATACAAGTGTACCACCCTCACTCCACGTGTAGTTAGTACATTATATTAGAACAAAAACATTAATTTTTATACAGCATCGTATTTTAGACGCTCGTTTATATGTTTTTCGACCTTGAACCGCCAACAATGGTGTTATGCTATCGTTTTAAACATAGTTTATTAGATTATAAAGTTTTATGTAGAAGAATAACTCTGAACAATAGATTAAAGAAAGTTTTTTTTTTTAATTTAGCTACTAGTTAACCAGCTAGTTTCTACCGTTATAACCTATTGATTATCCCACTACTGGGTAAAGTCTTCTTCTCATACAGAGAAGGCATGAGCAGTGATCACCACGCTTGCTTGATTTCAGACTTTTTAGTCCAGGTTTCCTCACGATGTTTTCCTTCGCCGTTAGTCAGTGATGTCTGAAATACACTTAGAATAAACATATGACTTTAGAAAAGTCACATTGGTACTTGCCAGGTTTCGAAACCGCACACTCGTACACAAGATGGCTTGACCACTAGGCCACCACGACTTAGTTGAACTAGGATATAATAAGATCAAAATATCGGGAATGTATTAATCCGGGTTTAAATTTGGCACATGCATAGTTTTCTATGTTTCTGCCAAATATGTCAGCCATAGTTCAAATTCGTTCAGTAGTTGCGTGAAAGAATATCAAACAAGTATTAAAAACCCTTGTCTATACTGGTATTATAAAGAGGAAAGATTTATTTGTTTGTTCGTTTGTGAGGTTTTAACTCACTACTGGACCGATTTAAAAAATCCTTTCACCGTTACAAAGCTACATATTTACGAAGTGTCATAGGCTATATTTATTTTCAGAAATGATTAGGGATCCCTACTAAAACTTGAATAATGTAACCCAAGATGTAAAAAAAATGCCCACATGGACGAAGCCGCTGGTTATGTAATAAAAGGGCCTGTTTTATTCTGTGGTGATACTACATAACACTGTACAGTGGTATATTATTCTGCCATCGTTCCGTACGTTATAGTCTGTATCTTTATTATATCTATTTTGGCTCTGTTATATTTATCGTTTTCACAATAAATAGAGGGCTGCGCAATGTTTCTTTAACAAACCAAAGAATATTTTGTAAGCAGCCTGTTAATTCATCATTCACAAACGACTTTCTCCTTGACCTTCAATTAAAAGGTTATTAAAAGTTCAAGGGCAGATCAGCTGTTATGTGAACCTTTGTCAACCTTATGAGTGCATGCTTTACTTCGAGTTATCTAGCAGTTAAACGCAAGCCTAATAAACATAGAATGAAATATTGTTTCCATTTTTAGGGTTCCGTAGTCCGACAAGGAACCCTTATAGTTTCGCCATGTCCGTCTGTCTGTCTGTCCGCGGCATAGCTCCGAGGTTCTTGATACTAGAAAGCTGAAATTTGGTATGGATATGTATATTGATCACGCCGAGAAAGTGGTAAAATAAAATTTTGAAAAATATTTTTTTTTAGGGTAGCTCCCAAACACGTAAAGTGGGAATGAATACTTTTTTCTCGCGTACCCCTCCATGTGGGGTATCGTTAGATAGGTATTTCAAAAATATTATGGGTGTGTGAAGACCATTTTTTGGTTAAGCGAGCCATTTGCGAAATATCTAGCTTTTCAGTGCAAATTTTTGTTCGATACGAGTTACCCCCCTCTAACTTTTGAATGGCTGTACCTAGAAATGTGAAAAAAATCACAGACGTAGTACATGTAATGAACTTACAAGGAAAACTATCACGGCTAAGTAGGCTTAACCGGTTACAGAGTTATAGTCGACTAACTAACTCTTACTACGGAACCCTACTGCGCGTGGCCCGACACGCACTTGGCCGGTTTTTTTTACATTAATTTGTCGTAAAAATGTAATGAAACATTATCTACGATTTATTGTCATTCCACATATTAGCAAAATGTTACTGATATTGAACTCTCTGTCATGTATTACATAAGGAATGCAATTACCCCTCGCGGCGGCCACGCAAAATAAATATATCATTACATGCTCCCCTACTTTCGTGCACTTGGATTAATCTGGGATTTCGCGTGGATAAGAAGTTAAATTCAAAATATGGATTAATAAATATGATATACCTTGTATAAACAAATTGTGCCTTTATACATTGAAACTATATACAGAAATAATAGTTAAATTTATATATAAACGCACATGCATAAAAAAACAATACTTACATATTTAAGGTCACCTCATCCAGGTTTTCTCAAGGCGAGCATAACAAACATCTGGTACAATGTCAACGACCCTGACCTATTTTTCAGGTGTTATACCATAACGACAGTAGTATTTTCTTTAAGTATTCACACCATAGATATACTCAAACGGTAGTGAAATAATAAATCTATGATTCACACCATGTCAGCTTAGAAAATAAAGTAAACCTCAAGGTCGTTATTTCCTGCCGGGGCTGCGGAATGTTCGAAAGAGTTACCGCGCCCCCGGAACGAACCAAAGGGCTGAGGAAGGAAAATGGATGGGTTTTAGTCAGTAAGAGTCTGACACTCCCTTCCACCCACGGCCGGAGGGTCATTTGATGATAAAAAACGTTTTCTCAGAACGTTATTATTTCGACGTCCATTCCTAACTTATACAATCCAAGTATACAATCAAACATAACCAGGGTACTTGCAGTGTATACATCGGGTAGGCACCCTCCGCGCAGTGTGTCGTCATATTCTGACATAGTTGCCATTTTTGGGGAAGCATTCCTTTTTATGACGGAATTAAGAAGGCAGTAGAAAGGTAGGTAATCATTAACCAAGGGCGCAAGTATAAAGGACGATAAGCATTGATATCTGGTCTGGTTTCGTACTGATTACTGGTAAGCGGGGCAGGCTCCGAGCTACTGGCCAGCTCTAGAGAGACGTACTTCTTGACAATACGTGCTGTGTATGTATGCATATGTAGATAGACTACATATGTATATATGAATCTAATCAAAATTGTATAGTATAGAGCTAAGATTGATAATTAAGTATTGCCGACTATAAACTCAGTCCTGTACATTGTTTTAAAAGTTGAACGTCTAAAAGTTTTGATAAGCGCTACTACTGCAAAATAGTTTTCTAATCCCATTTTGTTAATCTAAGTGACAGCTTTCTTTATCAACCGCAAGCGACAAACAGACCGACAGTGATAGCATTATGTAGTTATTGCAGATAGAAATGACGCATGATCGATACGGGTGGAGCAAAATAATTAATATATTTCATGTTCAACACTAATTACTCTTAACGCAAGACGGAATACTTGTAGGAATGATGATGAGAAGTACCATAGTCATCCACCATAATTTTATGGTATCAGGAATAATTACTTGCCAACCAATTTATAAGAAATAAATAATACACGTTCATTAGTTAGTTATAGACTAATAAAAGACACACAAAGCAAAATACCAACGATACAAAACCTTAGCCTTAAATAACTTAATGAGTCCCATATAATTAAGAAGGTGAGGTTTACAATTAGATGGGCTAGTCAATAATCACCATCAGCATCCTTTCCGCCACTACCGTTCATTACATTGGTCATAAATCATAGCATATTTTTCTGTGTTAATGGCCACAAAATTTATGAGCACTAAATAGGTCGCCACACAAACTAGAACGTAGGCCCAACTAGGCCAAGCTAATTGCAAATTCTGAGAAAATTCTCGTACCAACGGTAAGTTAACACAGAAACAAACCCACGAATCAGCACAAGTTAACGAACAGTTTTCCTAGGAAAAGAGAGTTGTTCCTACCGGTCGTTACCAGCTACTCTTAGTAATCACTTAATTACTAGTGGTGTGTAATATTACGGTTTTCCACAGTTAAACTGTATGCAAGCCCTTACCACTGGTAGTCCATGCAATTATATAGGTGCTTAGTTTTTACGATCTTACTCGTGAACGGGCAAATTAATTACATAAGTCGGCCCAACTTGGTTTTATTATGTTTAGGAAACTGTTACTACGTCTATGTTTGGTCACAATAATGACACAGCAAATTAACTGCCATGTTGTCATTCTAGAAATCTGGTTTTTAGCTGAGGTTTACATTGCCTCAAATGTTCGAAAGCTGTACGAAATGGTTATGGTTTCCTTATTGTTTACCCTACGCTGTCGAATGTTATTTGGCTGTATCTTGTAAAACGTTTACCTAAGCAGTTATTTTCTAAGGTTCGTGTAATTATGGTCGCTCTTATGACAAATTAGTGTTAAATTGAATAGCAGTAGAACTTCACTTTTATTTCGCGAGTCCGACTCGCACGAAGAGCTTGTAATTTTATTTATTCACTTGTAGTCAAAAAGTCTTACTTCAAATCAAAGTGATTCCTTATATCTCAACACAGCAAATTCAATCTCTATTTTTCCGTAAGGATCCCAGGGAAACAAGAGGAAATTTAATATCATGTTATAAATTGTTATTCTCGGAAAATTCATCCGAATATGTAGGTCACAGTAATGTAATTACTTATGACGGCTTTATTCTTTGAAGGTACGATGTTACTTTGTGGAAGGTACCTACCCAATATACACTAGTATATGCTATAGTTCATAACTTCTAGGCTCGCGATTGAATGGTTCGATTTTCGTACTAAGCAAATGTTTGCAGATTTCTGTATTTTTTTTAGTGTTTGTTATTGTATACCTACGAGTTAAAATAAATACCCTTAGCAGAGTATAATCGATTATTTAAGTTAGCGAACTATTAGAAATAAATAGTTAACGTAAGAGTATGCAATCTCGTTTTTTCTCAGTCGCTCGCGAAATAAAATTGAGCAATTTATTTACTTTATAAAATCAAGATAATCCGTCAAGAAAAACTTATGTTTACAAAAGCTCAGCCTTTTGCTCATCTGCCTAACTACAAGTTAATGAAATGTCAACAAACTAATTTAATATCTAGCTCCAATAAAATTCTCGGAAACCCCGACAGGGTACAAAGTAAGTGCTTACTTACTAACTAAATTAAAGTCGTTCCATTTCACGCTTACGAAACGAAGTATAAATTACTCAGATTTGTTTTGTAAGGAAAAGTAAAGTGATTATATTCTCTCGTGGAAAAACTTTCCGCTATTTATCTTTGTTTGTTGTTTTTGCGTCCGATTGGAATATTATTTGCGAAGATATTTATTACGAGGAGGTATTTTTAAGGTAGCTTCTTATTTTCTGTTATAAGCCAACTCATCGTGAAACGCAGACCTTTTAGAATAAGTATAGGACGGGAAAATATGACTAAGTTATGATATTTATCTAATACCTATTGTAACTAACATCCTAATACCTGTGGACACAAAGATTTTGATTGATTGATGCCAGGTGTTAGTCATTCTGCACTTTATACATATTTTTATAAATATATTCCGTATGTACGTCAAAGTCAGACTTAATAAGAAGTAACACAGATTCTGCTAATAATTCACAGGTTTATTGCATGTTCATATAATTATTTCTAATTCTACACAAATGATGATAGAAAAAACATGTTATTACTGAGTTGCATAAATACGTTTTTGCTATAACAATTTTATGAGGCGTTCAAATATTTATTCCATTTATTCGGCAAGCTGCTTGCTAGGAAGTTACTCGCTATGACGTACACCGGAACAAACACAATTAGCCGAGCATTCGGGAGGATACATTTTTTGTGTACATGACATGGGGTGGGCAGAGCTCCAGGCAGTGGCGACGCGAAATATATATTCGAACCTACCTGCGCATATACCTGCAAAAGTATCTTCCTGTAGGCCTACTGTGTGTGAACTACCTACCTACCATTTATGGGACGAAGTGCCCCAAATGTGAATTTATTTTCCTTTCGCGATTTCGCGCAAATTTTTCGCCAATCAGTTACCATTATCTTGCTAGATCACATTAGGAACACACAATTATGTCTTGCATAAATATCTTATTGAGAATACCTCAAAAAGCACGTTAAGCCTTTGGTCCCGGTTGTCATTTGTAGATCTTTGACATTCGTTACCGGTAATCAGAAGCCAGAAAGTCCGACAACCAGTCTTACCAAGGGGTATCGTGTAACACGGTAACTGGGTTGTGGAGGTCAGATAAGCAGTCGCTGTAAAACACTGGTACTCAGCGAATCCGGTTAGACTGGAAGCTGACCTCAATATAGTTGGGAAAAGGCTAGGCAGATGATGATATTGACAATGCAATACGTATCAAAATCGAGTAAGTAAATACTTACCTATCACAAAACAGAGCCACGTGCATGTGGATAGCAAAAGTATTGTACTATGTATGTATATCATAACAGAGTATTACTGATAAACTATTGACCCGTGTTTTTGTAATCGATACAAAATTTACGTCATTTAAATGGCTGGAATTTATAAAACAATAGCTGTTTCCCGCGATTTCGCCCGCGTCCTGGGGGAACTACTTAACGCAACTGGATAAAAAGTAGCCTATTACCGTATCCAGGGTCCCCTTTATTTTCGTACCAAATTACAGCCAAATCGGTTCAGCCTTTTTTAATTTAATTAGGATAAAGAGACTCTTTATCTTGTCGGTCCTTCGTTCTGTCTTTGTTAAGCTTTCACGGAAAAAAGCTGGACTAATTTGGGTGAAATTGAGAATGGAGATAGCTTGAAACCTGGGGAAAGACAGTTTTTATCCGGGTGCGAGAAATAGTACTCTCAGGATGCGATATAACCGCGAGAAACAGCAAGTAATTTAATAATATAAATAAATAATATAAATAATAATATAAATAAATAATAATTTGTATTTAGACTAGCTTGTTACGCGTAAGACTTTCTAGAAAGCATTGTCATAGCTTTTTCAGCTTTTGGCAGCATCTTAATGATTCCGTTCTTAAAACTACCAAAACCGTGTGGAAACCTAGTCTAAAACGTCAGATGTGGCGAGGTTAGAGCGAGTACCGGTTGGTATCACAGATCTCGAGGGCAGAGCCGCAGGGCGCCGCGCTCCTAACTGTACCTGCACCTTGGAAAGGTCACGGCGAGTGTGCCTCGCCTGCCTTCGTCAATACCCATGTACCTTCACTCTTTTTAGTTGTATGTCTTGTATGTTATCTGTTCTATTGTCCCACGGTCGATAAGAGTTGATATAAAAAATATAAATGCATTTAGTTCAAGACAGAGTTATTTTTTTTATGGTAATGGTTCTTCTTATATTTCAGCAATTCCAATAAAGTGAAGAAGCCTTATCTTTGTTAAATTGCTTTTCAGTAACGTTTTTAGGGTTCCGTAGTCCGACAAAGAACCCTTAAAATTTCGCCATCGTCTGTCTGTCTGTCTGTCCGTGGTTCTTGTTACTAGAAAGCTGAAATTTGGTATGGATATGTATATTGATCACGCCGAGAAAGTGGTAAAATAAAATTAAAAAAAATATTTTTTTGGGTTTTTTGTCTGTAAGCTCCGAGCATGCGTTCAGTCTTAACGCGACCTTTATTTGACCCCCTTATTCGCCCTTTAGTTTGAGCAAGCTCCCTTCCACTTTGGCATCATAATCAAGAGAAAATCCCATCGTATTCGAAACCTAATTAAACCACAATATAATATCGAAACGCACAATTTACGTGTCGGTCTGTCTCGGCTGCTTTCTTCGTGGCGCCGGCGCCAGTCATTAGAAAGGTAGCACTGATGTATTGCCCAGCGTCACCCCCCACTCGCCCCGCCTCGGGCAGCGTGCGCCGGCGCAGCGAGAGTTCTGCATCAAGTGAATACATTCAGAAGGTGCACTTACACACTTACACACAGCCAAAATAGCAATATTTATCAGTTAGGAGCTTTCAGTTATTTAGATTAATTAAAGAGAGTCCAATGTCCAATTTATGTGAAAAATATCGATTGTCAGGAAAAATTTTGACTAGATCGTATGACTTTACGATAAGATTGTTAATTTAAAAGTTACAAATAATACACAGACGCAGTTTTTCCGCAACTTATCTCTCGCAGCATAATATCTACATAGGTATTATCTTGTTATGCCAAATTACTGTTCATTTTATTTTTAATGTACCTAATCTATCATGAGAAAATAACACACATTTCAGATTATCAGATTTCCATACTCGCAGTGCTCACATAACTTACTTGCATTGCTTTGGTCCATCATGTAAAATCATTAGTCAAACTCCAAGCCATTAATGAATTAAACTAAACTTTCCAAGTTTCGTACAAAGTGGAACTTCTGATCAATAATTTGTGTTCAAGTTTCGATATAATCACGTTTATTGATTTGATAATAAGCTTGTCCCTTTTCTAGTCGCACAATACTGTACGAGTGTATAGCTCGCCGGTGAAATAGTTAAAAGCGAGTTATTCGTAAGTTCGACGTGTTTTTGAGTTCGAGGCTCTTAGGACAGCGAGATGCCATGATTCATCCCAACTAATAGAAAGTGAGTTGGTTTGTTTGTTGCTTTCATGGTTACGGGATCCTGGTTTTTTATATAAATAAAGGGTTCTGTCATTTGTCTGCCTGTCTTTTGATAGTAGTATTACAATATGTCGTGATGTCTTAAAACCGAATAACTAAGGGTATTACTGGGCATTAGATAACTCTAATGCAATATCTTAGACAGTAACCCACTTGGCATGTATGAAATGTTTATTGCATTTATGAAATGTTTTGTAATACATCACTTTTAACCTTTTTTTTTGGATCGGAAATCATCAAATTACTCCTCCCGCTGTGGGTGGGGCGGATGGGAGTGTCAGACTCCTACTGACTAAAACCCATCCATGTTCCTTCCTCAGCATTTATGTTCCGGGGGCGTGGTAACTCTTTCGAACACCCCTCGGCAAATACATACCTACCTACCTAACACATTTCTTTTATTTCTAGGAGATAAATCAATTATTTAAATAATACCGTTAATAGTAATGCTAATATATGTATGTATATACCTACACCGTGTAATTAACATAGAACTACTTTATTTGTACATCGATGACGTCAAATTGTAACAATATTGCATCAGCTGGCTACCAATGATATTCTTAGTTATTATATAAATATGATATCGTTTTAATTAAAAGGAGGAATTCAGATTGTCACATGACTAGGTTTTTTTAAGTTGTCATTGTATGTCTCCGCTACTGCAGTGAAAATTATTCCTGTTATATACAGAGCAGGGACAAGGACTAGTCCGTAGTCACCACTAGGTATAGCTTAATGTATTTTGTAAATTTCAGATTTCGATATGAAAAATATTATGTTTTCCGAAACAGAATACTGAACTGTGACTAAATACCTCGGTATAATTTAAAGATTTAACTCCGAAATCAGGATCTACTCAATGTCTAAAAATGGATTCTTCGCGCAAACCTTCTTACTGAGACTATATAAATGCTTATTATAAACACATACCTAAAAGTCCCAAAAAATAATTTAAAAATTCAAGCAAACCCATACCATTTTTTTAGTTGATAAGTCCACACACCCCCTTTGTTCATTTATTTAATGGCGAAACATAACAAAGGGGGGATAGATAGATATTAATTTCTCGAGACGAATAGACATTCGTCTGAAATTAATATTATCTACATCGAAATATAATGTAATATCATATTACGTACGATATTAAGTCATTCGTTAGGTAAAGAAAATAAGGAAAATATTAATAAAAAATGTCTCAAAGTACTTTGTTATAATTCAAAAGAGGTAATGTAATGCTGTTACATTATATCTAGTAATATTTCTATGTATTTCTTCTCCTCTTAAAATAAGGCTTAAGAGACGTAAGTAATGTTTACAAATATTGTAAATGCGAGAATCACTCTGTCTGTCTGTGCATCTGGTACAATTTCACGGAGAAACTGCTGAACCTATTTAGATGGACATAGATAAAACCTGGGAAAAGACATAGGGTAACTTCATCAGGGAGCGCGACGTAAAAAAATAAACTAGTTATTTTGTATATTTTTTTCAGGGAACGGCTTCAAACGTGACTTTCATGTTACTGAGGAAAATCGAGCTTTGTTACTTTAAGTTTTCATATATTTTCAAGGTACACTTATTCAAGAATTATTCCCTGTACTTTTCTTTCCACCCTACCTTTTAAACGTTATAAAACTATGCCACAAACATACAATTAGACAAAAAAAATCATGTTCTCTTATATTTACCAAGTTACCATAAACTAGCTGTTTCCTGCGGTTTCACCCGCGTCCCGAGGGAACTACTAAACGCACCCGAATAAAAAGTAGCCTATAACCGTCTCCAATGTACTCTATCTCCGTACCAAATTTCATCCAAAACGGTCCAGCCGTTTGAACGCGAAAGCGTAACAAACAAACAAACGCATTTTAGGATTTTAATGTCAGGAACACCAGTGGCACCTAAGTAAGGCTTTCGTAAAAATTTAGGTAATTAAAATAAGGTTTTTCTAGTAACTGAACATTGGTGCTCAAAGCTACTTACATATCAACTAAACCTATTTCTCCGCCGTGTACATAATGACAATAAATACATATACAGCGACAATGCTTGTAGACAAAACTGTATTACTCATGTCGTACGATAGGTACCTACGGACGGAACACTTCACATATTTACATATCTATGTATTTACATACATTATGTACATCGCATTGTTGTTATTTCAGGACTAGCAACGGATGTTTTCCGATGTTATACTCATCAGCTGTTTACTTACAAATGAACATATTTACTGCTTCTATAATCATTAATTTGCTTATAACTTCAGTTATAAGACAGCTGAAGCCCTCCATTTACCGAGGAAATGGAGGGAATGGAGGGAAAACACTATTCTAGGAAAACTCTTATGACAATCATCCTATATTCTTTCTTTCGGTTAGTTTCACCACTGCGCAAATATATATTTTTTTGGATTGAAAATCATCAAATGAATCCCGCCGTGGACGGGGCGGGAGGGAGTGTCAGACTCTTTGAACTGAGACTTTGAATTAAATATACGTACTACCAACTTCAAAATACAAAACAGAACACGTCAAACACTACATACACACACACGCATACACGTTATACAGCACATACACAAATAATTTGCTATTATTATTGTATTTTGCTCTAATGTTGCTGTTAGTTTTAGTTTATATTTCTTCCAAGATAAATGACGAATAAAATTGTCAAACTCATCATTTAGGTGTTCATGATACAATATATCCCTGTAGGGGGAGTCCCTGGTATCCTAAAATACAGGCTTCAGCTTAGTTTAGGTGCCAGTCTCCCACAAATTTACTGTGTATACTGTCATGATATCTTTTAGTGACTTTTGTAACCGACTTCATAAAAAAGGAGGTTATTAATAAGACCCGTATGATTTTCAAATACTAGGCTGCGATTGTAGTTTGGCCTAGTGGTCTCGTCTACAAGTGTGCGGGTTCGAAACCTGACAAGTACCACTGTGACTTTTTTAAAGTCATATTTACTTTCTAAGTGTATCTTAGACACCACTGACTAACGGTGAAGGGAAACATGGACTACAAAGTGTGAAATCGCCAATCCGCCATGAGCAAGCGTGGTGATCAATGGTCATGCCTTGTCTGTATGAGAAGAGGCTTGTAAAGATGATTGAAGTTACAATGATAATATTATTATATCATATTTTGTAGAAACGTAGTAGTAATGTAACTTCTGTATATAAAAGTATCGAAAAGTTATCCAATGCTCTATAAGTCACAACTGGTACAAACAAGTACTTTCATTTTGATACGCCTCAGATTAATAACTTTCAATTTATTAACAACATGACAAACTCCTATTTAAGCCGAGTCCAGGATAAATAAAGTACTCGCCTGTCGGAACAGTATCCCCGGGAGTGTTTCAAAATTCAGGTGTAAAAACTTCTTCAACAAAAAAACTTTGAAACAATCTTCCTTGAAAAATATCCGCGAAGTTAGCGAGCGAAGACAGTGGCTCCCTCTAGTGCCGCTAAAAAATTACGAACAATAATAAAAATAAACAAGTAAGTGTATAAATTAGGGAGGCCGCACAAAAAATCGTTTGTTTCTTACAAAGACATAAAAACTTATGCGGTGTGCTTTTCTCCTATTTTTATCCTAGGGTTGTCACTCAGTGGAAAATGTAACCTAGTCAATAATTTTATAAAAGCTTACTTATACTCATCTAATACAAATAATTAATAGTAGAAAGTTCTTCTCTAAAAAGTTAATCTCATTATGGTATTATAGAAAAAACTTCTAAATACGAGTATTATCTTCAGTGTTCTGTCAGACAATAGGTCATACAAAAACGAACCTATATAATAAACGTAGATATAGATCATGCTTTGTAAATACAAGTAAAAATTTACTTACGTTATTCAAATATGTGAGGCACGTATTTTTTCGCGTGACCAGAACAACCCCTCTATAATAACGTTAGCGGGCTCCAACCCTCTTTGTATTCAAAACCCCGTTGTCTACCTCGGGCTATGGTAAATGGCAATAACTATGCTTATTTTAATGCGAGTATTATAAATGCAAAGGCAGATTTACTGTTATTTGTTATCTGTCAGTTACGTGGACACTATTAAATTGTCAAATTGCTACGTCATTATAAATAGTCCGATACTTGAAAAACTCCGCCATTTTGTTTTATGGGTTCTGCAATTTTTTCTTTAGCACCACCACCGAAGATTGATGGAAATCCTTTTAATTACATGAAATGATGGAAAGGCTTAGGATTTCCGTATATATTAATTTGTTATCTATATTTAAAGCATAGGTACTTACAATATCAGCGATTGGAGACTAAAAAGGTGCTAAAAACTAATGCTTGATATTAAGATTTTAAAGATGTAACTGAAAAAAAAATATTTCTTAGTGGCAGCCCTAGAAGTTCATTACTTAAGGGCGAAGTAGTCAAAGCGCCTGGTAGGCTAAGTTGGCGAAGTCGGCGCTTGCTCCCGGCCTCCGCACACCTGACTGATAACACGCGGGGGAGGAGGGGGCGCGGGGGGGGGACTCTCGCTCGCTAGTTGAGCATGTCGTCTTGTACGTCGAAGTTTATTTTATTGGTCAACTTAAATAGAGAGTAGGTATATACTACTACTACAAGGTAATAAAACGCAACTGTCCACGCAACAAACCACAATCACACAGATCAAACCCCTTAATACTACCTAGCTGATAGAGTTCATTAGTAACTACTCCGAACATTACACCTCCTGAAGTCCTCACCGCCATTTTGATAAAGCTTTCTAATTATTTTCTTGTGATATATTTTTTAAGCCACGTCTAATATTGTCAGTTAGCGCCATAACTCACGCCAAACGTCATCTGTATCTCCATAAGTCCATAAAGAAGATCTCGCCACACCGGAGGATATAAACCTATCAGCCTGTTTGGTTACCACACAACGCAACTATGTATGATGGTATATTTATTTTCTGACACCATAAAAACATTTCCATGGATGCAGCGACCAACTTGGAGTACAGTTGTCGACAAAGCTGCTAATGCAAAACTGTTATCTTTTTTTTTAATATTGATTGATCATAGAGTTGGTTACAAATACGACTTACATTATCAGTCAATTTTATAATAAAAGGAGGAATACACTTTTTTTGGAATCAGATTAAAACTGAAGTATTAATTCTATAACCACTGAAAGTAATAAGTATTACTTTCATGGTTAAATGGTTTAAAATTTGAAACATGATATATACAAAGAATATCATGACATCAATCAATGCTTTTCAATTAACAATCCACCCTTTATTTCCGTCGTGATCATACGTAACATTACAAACAAGCCTTTCAACCAGTTTGATAAATGACTCAACCAAATCGATTAATAAAATAAAATCAATCACGTGTGCCTGCGACTGTCCGGCACCTCGCGTCATAACTTTCAGTTGACACGGCCACCCACACAACCACGTGTTTATTTTACATACGCACACATACACACGCGTCACGCACACTCATGCAGGCTGGGGTGGTCGACTTGGTAAATATAACCAATTAGGAAACGACTGTATTGGGGATTCTCTTTACGGTAGTTAAAGCCGTTATGGTGGATTATGAAATCATTAAGGTGTACAATATTTTTTGTTTGTATCCAGTTATAAATATCCCACCCCATCTTTTTTATCTCTGGCTAGTATTAACTCCTGGTAAGCAGTACAGTACAGCTGAAATCAGTGTTATTTTTTTAATAAGTATTATGAATTTTGCAGTCCTGTGCGTTTTTTGTGAAATCGTGGTGGCCTAGTGGTTAAGGCACCTGGCTCTCGTGTGTGGGTTCGAAACCTGGCAACAATGTGATTTTTCAAAGTCATATCAATGTACTTTCTAAGTATATAAATAAATAAATAATAAATATCTTTGGACAATTTCACACAGCTCCATCTAGCCCCAAAGTAAGCAATGCAAGCAAGCATGCTTGTGTTATGGGTGCTAGCCTACTTATATATTTTTATAAATACATACATATTATAAATAGTAACACCCAGACCCGTTACAGAAATTAAAATTCATCATTTCAATATCTTAGACACCACTGACTAACGGTGAAGGAAAACATCGTGAGGAAACCTGGACTTAAAAAAAAAGTCTGAAATTGCCAATCCGCCTTGAGCAAGCGTGAGAAGATTGATTGCGCTCTTCTCCGTATGAGAAGAGGCATGTGTCCAGCAGTGGGACAGTATATAGGATGATGATGTGCGCTTTCCAACATACTACGACTCTCTTCTAGACGAAGAAACAGGCACGGGAACCATTTTATAGGAGCTCTCTGTAACTCCGATCTAGCTAACTGAGATCAGAGGAGAGAAGATGTTTTTTAAACAACCGATATAATTTCGTTGTTCACACATCTCGTCTACACCCAGCTTTAGTGGATACCACTGAGCGGTACTAAGCGGAGGTGACAGCAGTCAGATACTCTTAAAAGATCCCCATTATGAGAGAACCATAATAAGTATCGCATTTCCATTAACATGTCACATGGTTGATAAAACAACAACAATCTTTAGAAAAAGTAAATATGCTATGAAGGTGATCCATGAATTGACTTACTAGAGTGACCAAACCGTATCGCCCACCCAAAATTGATTCATAAATTAGTGCACTTTACTTACACGTGTGCTAGTACCTCGTTACCACTAACTACGTGCGTCCCACAGTTGTGGGTAATTGATTCATTGTGCCGATATACTGCGTATTATGCAAATTGCGATTGAATTAAGTAACGTGTCACTATAATGACTTGATTGTAATCCACGTTCCGGCTGTGAGATAACCTGACTTATCAGTTTGGTTTAAAAATGGTTTAAACTTTGCCCCTTCTTCTTCTCTTGTATCGTGGAGACGTTTGAACTTGGAGGAACTATCGTATGTGATACAAATTATGCTTGTGTATGTGTAGTATGTATTGCTAATACAATTGAGGAACACCAAGAAAACATTAGATGGATCGAAGATGATATGCTGTTTCCAGTGACGAGGCGGACAGACACATGAGACACCTATTTATTAATATATCCTAATTTATTATCTCATTCCTGGGTAAAGGCCTCGTCTCATACAGAAAGGGCTCAATTATTGACCTCCACGGTTTATTAGTCAGGGTGGTTTTCTGTCACCATTAGTCTGTGACGTCCAAGATGAACTTTACTTTAATTTTTAAATATATTTTGAGGCGAGAGCCCTTAAACTTTAATATCACGGTATTTTTGGAAGAAAAATGAGAAAAAAATGGCATAACCCTTTTCAAACTTCTATATTCAATAATCGAAATCGTAAATAGTCCATAAAATAAGTGTGTTTAGGTACATTTGCTTGCCAAGCGAGAGAAAGCGACACTTGCGAGCATTATTGATTTTTACAACTTCCGCGGAATCGCACTGAAGTGATACAATGTAGTTTTTCTCGTGGAGCCGACATTAGCTGCCATTCCGTGGTTATGGTGCCGTTACGATACCTCACTCGTAACCATTTATATCTAAAGTTGCATCATCTGACAGTTATTTGAACGTGGCTGCGGAAAAACGACAATTTCGTGCTGATTTAGATAGAGCTGTTTTCGCGACGTCTCCGATCATTTTCTCAGATTAATAACCGTTCCTCTTTAGAGGCCACACACCATTTTAATAATCAATGAAATCCTTCTACACTCGAATCTTAAAGTATTTTGTTGGGTGAATTTCAGCAGATCAGAATACTCCGATCCGCTTAGTACCTTGGTGATGAGTCACCAAACCCAAGTAGTTGGTTTATGGAAGACCGATGGCAGATACTCCTTCTAGAATATCTCGTGAAGTATAGGTTGATGCACGCTCGAGTTGATGATGAGAGATGATATAAATGTGAGATAAATTTACAGGCTGTGAGACTCGGTCCCTTATCTTTGCAGTCTCAAATTGAATAACGTTGATATAGTTTCCGAAATTACAAGCATGCTTGATGTGCCTATAGGTAATGGTCCAAGGCTATCACCGCGTACTGCGCAAGCGCAGGGTTATCAGCGTCATCTAGCTATCAGTCGGGCCCCCGCCAAGCAGAGTTGTTGCATAGTGAGTAGGTGTTAGTATTGTATATGTGTGGGTGTGTTTGTTTGGGAGAGGTGTATCTAGTTATGCATGCTGTATCAGCTCCAAATATTATAACATCTTGCTACACAGTACTCGCTTTGTGCGGTCTACGCTGATACAGCATTCGCGGTAAAGCCGGGATGTTTATGTCTAGCGCCCGGCGACAGCCATCCGTAGAGATAAGGACTTAGTTAGGAACCATTGTATTAGATTTATTTTCAGTCGGAATAAAACCGTCGTCCAGACACCTTGGTTTCTTTTAAAAACCTTCTTTAGCGCCCCCGGTACTTAACTGGCGCAGCCGGTAGGATATCCGTCGAGTTTAACGCTGTATTCGAGTACACAAAAATTGGTCTCACGCGCGGCTCCGGGTATCCTCGAACCAAATAAATACGTTAAATATACCTGGCGCTGAAGGTTCCTGTCCACGACACAAGCAGCTCTACGGGTAGGCATGGGATCGAGCAGACTGTAAGTAGACCTTTTTACTATCCTGTCTCGTCCTTGTTATTTCCTGTGTTGTTTCTGTAGGACTTTATTGCGTAACTTTAAAACTAAAATCGTTGAAAGTTATTTGACTTCTGCACGAAATTGGCAGGCATATTTTATAAGCGAGTTTTTATATTGTGTTTGTGTGAGTGTTTAAGTGATTAAATAAAATAATTATAAAAATGACGGACCAAAGCGGAGCAACTTTCCAAATGGTCCCTAAGGATATTTTAAATTTAATTCCTAAGTTTGATGGTGATAAAAATATATTAAATTTATTTATTAAGAAAAGTGAGTACATATTAAGAAATTTTAATGGCCCGAATAATCCTATTCAGGCAACATATATTTTTCATGCTATTACTAGTAGATTGTGTGGTAGAGCAGCGGCTTTATTAAGCGAGAGGGAGGACATAACTACTTGGGAACAATTAAGAGCTATTTTTATTCAACATTTTGGGGACCCCAGATCAGAAGACTGTGTGGCAATTGAGTTGGAAAATTTAAAAATTAATGTTAATGAAAGTTATTTGGAATTCTGTAATAGAATTCAACAAATTCGTAGCACTCTTTTCTCCAAGGTCAACTTGCTTGCTAGTGAGGAAATGAAAGCTGCAAAAATGATTATTTACAATAATTTGTGTCTTAACGTGTTTTTATTTAATTTGCCAGAAGACCTTATCCGAATTGTAAGGCTAAGAAATTGCACAAGTTTGGAAAGTGCTCTCAGTGTCGTCATGGAAGAAGTTAATTTTCAATTTCAATATAACTCTAAAAATAAAAGCAACACAAAAAATCCTCATCAAAATACTTTGACTGCAAACAACGCTTTCAAGTTTCAGTCTCAAATAAATCCTTACGTGAATTCTAATAATTTTGGCTCTCCTGTTAGACAAAACTTTAAATTTGGAATTCCACAAACGCCTCAAAATAATTTTAGACCCGCTTTCAATAATTATAGGTTTGGTGTACCAAACCAAACTTTCCTTAAGCCTGATGTATCACAGCCTCAAGGTAAATTTAAATTCGGTATTCCTAATCAGCAAAGCTTTAGGCCAAATTTTGGTATTCAGAATCAGCAAGTTTACCGACCAAATTTTGGTAATCCACAGAACCACAATAATTTTAAGTTTGGTGTTGCACCTCAGCAAGGATTTAGACCTCAATTTAATAATACGCAGAACAGACCCTATTTTAACGCACCAAATCAGCAATTTAAATTCGGTACACCACCACAAAATCAACCACAACGTAATTTACCCCACACACAAGATAGTGACGTTTCTATGCGCACTGCTCGTCCCCTGAGACAAAACATGATTACACATAATTATGACGAAAATAATATGTTTTATATGCACGATAACAATGAACCCCAAATATTTCAAGACTATGATCATCAGCCTGATTACGCAAACTGTGAAAATAATTTATATTTTACTGAAAATAGCGAACAGGATACCTTTCACAATTTTTATTTTGAAAATGTAGAGCCTGTTGCCGACGAATCTACAAATCAAGAAGATCACGCAAATTTTCCCATGATAGCCTCGGACAACGATCATCCGAAGTGATATATTTAAATTGTAATAGTATAAACCGATTACCGCACATTTATATTCCTGAAATTGATGCACGTCTGATGATCGACACCGGAAGTACTAGGAGTTTTATTAGTCCGCGAAAAGTCGATCACTATTTTTCTGCATATAAATATATCGAACCATTTCAAGTTATTAGCACTCACGCGTGTAGTTCACATGACGAAGTTATATACATACCCCTACTGAAAACGTTTAGAAGTTCTCTTAAACATAAGTTCTATGTTTACGATGTTGATAAGCGATACGACGGATTAATAGGTTCGGATTTATTAAAAATGCTAAACGCAACAATAGATATGAAGACGCAAATTTTACGAACACAAGATACAGAAATACCTATAGTATATAGCCCCACATGTGAAATCACTTTAGACCCTCGCACTGAAACTATTGTAAAAGTACCGACTGACCTTGATAATGGTGACACAATTATTGACTTTAAAGACTTCGGTAATGACGTACGTATGCCTAGCGCTATAGTCACATGTATAGATTCTTTTGCAACAACTGTTATTCAGAATGCTTCCCAGAAGAGCATAACTCTTACATTTAATAAACCTTTAACGACAAGCCCACTAAACGACACTAATATATGTGAAATAAACGTTACATCGGATGAATTATTGAATAACTATGAAATTGATGAATTACTCAAACAGAATTTATCAAAATTACGATTAGACCACACTAACTCAGAAGAACGTAAGGCTATAGAAAAACTATGCTTTGAATACAGAGACATATTTTACTGTGAACAGCTTCCTCTAACATTCACCAATCAAGTAAAGCACCGAATTAGGACTACGAACGAAGAGCCTATTTTTATTCGCCCTTATCGCCAACCACCGTTACAAAACGCTGAAATACAAAATCAAGTTGAGAAATTATTGCGTGATAATGTAATTCAAGAGTCTTTCTCACCATGGAGTGCCCCAGTGCACCTAGTCCCAAAAAAAATGGACGCCTCGGGCGAACATAAATTTAGAATGGTCATAGATTATCGACGTTTAAATGACATAACAACCGACGACAAGTACCCCTTACCAAATATCAATGATTTATTTGACAAACTAGGAAAATCAACTTACTTTAGCACCCTAGATCTTGCTAGTGGCTACCACCAAATTGAAATAGACGAACAAGACAGACCCAAAACTGCATTTACTACCCAGTCAGGACACTTCGAATTTACCCGCATGCCTTTCGGGCTTAAAACCGCACCTGCGACTTTTCAGCGTGCAATGAATAACGTACTGAGAGGCCTGCAGGGCATTCATTGTCTCGTGTATTTAGATGATATAATAATATACTCAAACAGTTTACAGGAACACATAGAAAAATTAAGAACAATATTTGACCGACTCAGACAAAATAACTTTAAGGTGACCCTCGACAAATGTGAATTTCTGAGAAAGGAGGTACTTTACTTGGGACATAAGATCACTAAAAACGGCCTAGAACCCAACGACGATAAAATCAGAGCAGTGCTTGACTTTCCACTTCCCCGTACTTCGACCGAAATCAAAAGCTTCCTTGGACTAGTTGGCTATTACAGGAAATTCATAAAGGATTTTTCTAAAGTCACACAACCCCATCAAGTCCTTGTTTTTACCTGGAACAGAAATCAATTATCAGTAAAAGATACATCACGTGATAAACAAAAAATTTTAGAGATACACTTACCTGTAGAAAATCCCGAATTAGTTAAAAGATTCCTTCTAGAGTACATAAAACCTAAAATTAAATATTTCTTTTATTTTGAAGAACAAATACACCGCAGTCAGTTTACAGACGCTGTTATTAAATTATTTAAGAAGGATACTGTTAAAATTTATGAGTGTACCAAAAGAATTATATACGTCGAGGATGAAGACGAACAACGTTCAATCATACTTACCTACCACCAAGGTAAAACCAGTCACCGCGGCATCAAAGAAACTCTCCTAAAAATAAAACGAACTTACTTCTGGACTAATATGGACATCTCTGTGGCTACGGTAATTAATTCTTGTGAAACCTGTAAAAAACTAAAATATGATCGTAAACCCATGAAACCGGTGTTACAATTGACTCAAACACAAACAAAACCCTTTGCTGAAATATTCATGGACCTTTTCTCAATAGAAGGAAAATACTTTTTAACCATAGTAGACGCTTTTAGCAAATTAGGGCAAGCATTCATGCTCTCAAACCGATCCACTCCTGAAGTAGTCCGTGCCTTAATTAAATTTTTCTCTTTTTATGGCGTACCAAACCGGATAAGTACAGATCCTGGAACCGAATTTAACAACACATTACTCAAAGAAACTCTACAGTTTTATAAAATCGATCTGCACATAGGAACTGCGCATAATCCTAATTCTATGGGTTTAATAGAACGCCTTCACTCAACTATTTTAGAAATATATCGTATCGCCAAATATGAACATCGAATTACCGACGCTGCGGACGTAATGACGTACGCGATCATGTCATATAACCAAACTATCCATTCCACAACAGATCTTACACCCTTCGAAGTTGTCTTTGGACACACCGAATCTAATAGCACCTTTGAAGTTAACTTTAATAAACAATATACACAACAATTAGTCAACGATCATATGAAGCGAACGAAATACCTCTACCAGTATTTAACAGACAAAATAATAGCAAAAAAGGAAAAGATCAAACAAAAACGCGGCGGTGAAACGTCATTTGATATACAGGAAGGAGACACTGTATTTATAAAAGGGGTAAACGTGCGACGAAGTAAAGATAAACCTCGTTTCCAAAAGGCACAAGTGTCAGGTGAAATCGTTAGGAATATTTGTCCTGTTAGAATAAATAATCGCGACACTAAGGTGACAGTTAAGGACATTAAACGACCTCCACAAATTCCCCCTCGTGCTCCTGGCCCTGGCCATCGGGATTCACAGCCTTCAAGTTCAAAGAATAGATAAGAATCCAGGCGTGTTGATTCTGAAACAAGGTCAAGCTAGTGTAGGTTATGATAAGTGGACTATTATTAAGATTTTAGATTTAAGTTTAATTCACGAGGACTTAGAATTTAACATTATAAGGTACGAAAATTTTAATGAATACATACAAAAATATTTTGGCAATGAAACATCAAATTTTAGTTATTTGATGTAAAGCTTCAAACTGATTACATTAAAAACATCAGCATTGAGAAATTTAAGCAGTTAGCCCCATCGATAAGGATTAAACGTGGAATTCTAAATCCTCTAGGATCTATTATTAAGATTATTACTGGTAACCTAGACAATGACGACGCTATAATATTATAGCGCTATAGTATGAAAATATTATTAACAATATAAAAACACGTCAGGATGCATTGCTAAATAAGGTAACGCTGATAAATGAAATGTCTAAAGCTTTAGTTAAAATAACAAATTCTACGAAGAATAATTTTGCTCAAATAGAAGAAGAAATTTGGGAAATAAAACAAACTATTGATAAAACTAACATTAACATTACGATACATAATTTTGTTATTATCTATAATTTATTCCTACACAATTTCCAAATATTATAGAGTCGACTGGGTGAGATTGAAACTTCTGTCACATTTAGTAAATTAAAATTATTACACCCGTCTATTAGACTCTGAAGAAATGTTGAAATCGTTAAAAATCATAGAAAGATCTAATAAATTAGTATATCCAGTAAGCTATGATAATTTAATCAAAATAGAACAGTGTATTGAAATAAAAGCTTATTCGAAAGGAAGTCAAATAACATTCGTTTTAGATGTACCTATAATTAAAAATGAAATATATACCTACTACAGAGCAATTCCCATACCTATCACCAATCACTTTAACCAAACCACCATCATTATTCCCAAATATCCCTACCTCTTAGTAAACGGGTCGGAAATGGTCTCGCTCTCCCAGCCTTGCAACAAACTCTACGAGACGAAGTTCCTGTGTTACGAAGACGAGTCCCAGCTGCCAGTCGAAGACACTTGTATAACTGCATTAATGAGATTTTCACACAACACAAGCTCCTGCAATCCTGTACCAGTTCAAATAAACACAGTTAAGATAGAATCCGTAGGAAAAGGGCATTGGATTATTTACACTAAGACCGAAAGCATACTATCGAAAATCTGCAGTAGCGAGATAACGAAAGAAAAAATAAAAGGCACTTACTCTCTTACCTTGGATAGACAATGCGATGTTCAGATTGGCAGAGTTACCCTGAAATCTCATTATACTACTACGAGTAAAATTGACTTCCTAAAGTTACCGATTATCAATCTTCCTGATGTAGCAGCCATCGAGCCACAACTACAACGCAAGCCTATTAATCTGGACACTGGTGAATTAACAAATCTATAACAATTAAATAATCTATTAAAATATAGCAAAAGTGAAGTGAATAACGACAAGAAAATGGTCATTAACGTGAAAAGTGTGAGTGTCGGCACTCTAGTGTTAAATATAATTATAGTCTTAAGCACCTGTATAATCTTAGCACATAAATATAGAAGTATCGTAAAATATTGTTTTTGCCGAAATCATCGGAGTGAAAATAATCATGCTAATGATGATCATCCCTCCGATAATTTCGTACCTATGGGGGGAGGAGTTATGCATGCTGTATCAGCTCCAAATATTATAACATCTTGCTACACAGTACTCGCTTTGTGCGGTCTACGCTGATACAGCATTCGCGGTAAAGCCGGGATGTTTATGTCTAGCGCCCGGCGACAGCCATCCGTAGAGATAAGGACTTAGTTAGGAACCATTGTATTAGATTTATTTTCAGTCGGAATAAAACCGTCGTCCAGACACCTTGGTTTCTTTTAAAAACCTTCTTTAGCGCCCCCGGTACTTAACTATCTGTACTTAGGTCGCGGTACGATAGAAACAAAATTAAAGATAAAATTGAAAAGAAAAAGATAGAATATTCATATCAATGTTAATTTAAAGTATTTTTTTAAGATAGTACTTATGTATTATAATAGTAAGGCATTTGAAATTACTTTGGTTTGCAATGCTCGACGTATTCTACAAGTGTTACTAAACACGCAACATGTTCACAAAATAATCGTATCAACAAATATAAATATAGTTTTCCTCTGCGGAAGCAAATCCTCTGTTTGTACTGATTTCACAATTTAGTTTTATGAAAAAAAATTTAAAAGTCGGTGTTAGGTATTTCTGTTGACATCGATTGAAATTGGTAACCTTCATTTACATCCTAAGGTGAGATAAGGGTATGACCTATTAGCCGTCCTACACGTGACCCTCAAATAGACAGCTATACCTACTGAAGTTGGCTAGATTTTAACGATATTTTTTGGTAAATTTTAAAGACTTTCCCCTAACAAATCGCTCAGTCGGCATAACGAATACAACGCCTGTCAGAACACGTGTTGGCTAATTGATGCCCTGTCTGTCTGTAACATTGTACATGACGTGTATGAAGGGATGATTGTGTTACCCGCGGGGTGTAAACTCCGGCTTGATATAGGTTTTCCCCAAGGATCCGTCCGAATTGAAGTGGTGTTTGCAGTTGTGTGTTTATTTAGGTGTTGAGGCCTCTTATGTGAGAACGTGGGATCCACATATGCGAGATCTTATCGATTATTCCCTTTCGTTTTGGCATGAACTGAAGAGATACATTACGAAAGTTCTAGAGATAAATTACAGTAGATATTGCGTTGAAATTTTCCAAATAAAATTGACAATGTTTAAATAAATGGATTCCAGCAATTGAATGGATGCAGAAGGCGGAGGATCAGGTGTTATGGCGCAACTTAGGAGAGGTGTATGCCCAGCGGTGGATTGATTGATTTAAATAAAACAGGTGAATATAAAAGTTTGTAATTTCATATCATGTCTGGGTTTCAGATATTTAGGCACTACAATTAGGAGGTTTCTTAAAAAATATTAGGTTGCAGATTCTTAAGAGGTATTAATTTGATTCCATTTTTAACCGACTTCAAAAAAGGAGGAGGTTCTCAATTCGACGGTATGTTTTTTTTTTGTATGTTTGTTACGCGATTACTCCGCCAATTGTGGACCGATTTTGAAAATTCTTTTTTTGTTCGAAAGGAGATACTTCCGAAGTGGTCCCATATAAATGTTATCACTACCGGTTCAGCCGTTTTATAAATATATCAAAAATAACGATTTATCTCTACTTGCTGATATGCCAAATACTTAGATGATTTGGTTATTTACGCTTATTACAACCTAAAAAAACCGGCCAAGTGCGTGTCGGGCCACGAGCAGTAGGGTTCCGTAGTAGGTCTCAGTTAGTCGACTATAACTCTGTAACCGGTTAAGCCTACTTAGCCGTGATAGTTTTCCTTGTAAGTTCATTACATGTGCTACGTTTTAGATTTTTTTCACATTTCTAGGTACAGCCATTCAAAAGTTAGAGGGGGGGGGGGGTAACTCGTACCGAACAAAAAATTTCACTTAAAATCTAGATATTTCGCAAATGGCTCGCTTAACCAAAAAATGGTCTTCACACACCCATAATATTTTTGAAAGACCTATCTAACGATACCCCACACGAAGGGTACGCGAGAAAAAAAATATTCATCCCTACTTTACATGTTTGGGAGCTACCCTAAAAAAAAATATTTTTCAAAATTTTATTTTACCACTCTCTCGGCGTGATCAATATACATATTCATACCAAATTTCAGCTTTCTAATAACAAAAACCACGGAGCTATGCCGCGGACAGACAGACAGACAGACAGACAGACAGACAGACAGACGGACAGAGCGAAACTATAAGGGTTCCTTGTCGGACTACGGAACCCTAAAAAGTGGTGTGTTTATTTTGTTAAGATAGCAAGACCGAGACACTGAAAAGCGAAAAAATAAAAAAACTTTTTACAAAAAAATAAAACCGACTTCCAAAAAAAAAACTACAACTACAAGACACCGACTTCTAGAGCGATGTTTTGGTCGTTAAAGCGTTTAAATAAAAATTATTTTTTACTTTTTAGTTTTTTTTTTGGAAGTCGGTTTTATTTTTTTGTAAAAAGTTTTTTAAGTACTGTTTTAGTATTCCTACATCCAGATAATGGCACAAAAAGTAAAAAGATTACACGAATTATCAATATCAAGTATCAGAAAATCGTAAAAGTATAAAGTTACATCAATTTTGACGGTACCGACCGTACCCAATACATACGACTAGTATATTATATCGCGTCTATGTTATATGCAGGTGTTATTCTAACCCAAACTAAACTCTTTCCACGCAAAGCTTCTTTGCACACGTTTGTTGTTTGTCCCGTGTGGTATACACATAAAATATAGCCTATAGCACTTACGGGTAATGTAGCTTTCAATCAGAAAACATTTTTGGAATCGATCTATTAGTTGCGGAGATTACCCATCCATATAATCTTACAAGCATTTTTTTTAAATTATTAGTGTTGATAATATTTCCATGAAAGGAGAAAAAGTAGTCATTGGTTTCGGTGTTGGTTTCGGTGTTTCTTACCCTATGTAGCACAGAACTCACGTATTTTTTTTAGTTTTTGGCTCAATCCTACATAAAACAAGTAAAAACAGCTAGAACGTTCTTCAAAGGAGTCGCAATAGCTGGACATGCGCGGGCGCACGTGTATTAATAGTAATTCAAGCCATTATTAAGTATATACTTATCGCTTTATGTGCATGTGTGTGTGCTGCATCGGTGTGTGGGTGCAGTATATGTGTCATGTACTTGTTATATAGTACATAAGTGATATCGTTCAAGGCCACACGTGTCGGGTTATGTAACCAAACATCTGTGGGTCTATTTGTTTGGGTTCACGCTATGTTTTGTGGGATAAGCAGGTCTGGTGCTGTATTATGAGTTTTTTATACATTTGAGTTTATAGAAATCATAGGAAATTATCTAAAATAGTTGATTCCTAAATCTGCTTACCTGTTAACAATATTTAGTGTCCGTTTAGAAATGATGTTGATAGTTCTTGTTTGCCGAACTGACAAAAAGTAGAGGATCATAGAATATTTTATGGAGTAAAAATATATGATATGAAACTTCAGTTGGTTTGTAATAATTAAACATAGCATGTAAATTTGACCCGTAACAACATTTTAATAACTTAAAAATAACTACAAGGATTTTTAGTAACAAGTTTTTATTCAAAGCCCCGGAAAATCTGTTTTTTTTTTTTTAAATTAATTCATAGACACAATATATCCAGCTATTTAACAGAATCATCAGTCATCGCCGATTTTTTCTATGACTGACAAACTGGACACTATACGCAAATCGCTCAGGATCTACACAAAGGAAGTTTTAAAGGAAATCTAACAAATAAACCACATATATTTACCACAAGTTTCACGACTATCGCAGCTCCCGCCTCCCAGGGTACGACGCCGTGCCAGGATACCGCGGTGAGAGACCGCTCGCTTCCTGCCATAAACTGGCTTAATTAATTAATTAATTACTCTACATGTGCATTAACTTATTTTAGATCTATTTCAACAGTAAATCTAGACCGCACTGTCGTATTTTCGAGAATAGGCCAAGAGACTAGATACTTGACTTTTATCCTATTTTCTAGTAATATCAATAACGCAGAAATTTGTGATCATGGATTTTTGTATTCTGTAAATAAATAATGATCTTTCATTTTTGCGTACAATTAGGAGAATCTACGAACCATTTGTTTCAATCATCCCTCCTGTTTGCTTTGCCGTAGTCGGGTACCTAAATAAGAAATGCATGATATGATGGGACTTTTCGTAAATTGATATTTACTGAGCAGAAATACTTGTCTCATCACTACTAATACATTTTTTTACATTTGGTAGGACGTATTCTATATTCAAAAAACTATTTCTCTAAAGTAGGAAAATGGAATACCAACCTATCATCAAAGTTTATCAAACAAAACAAATAATTGTCAATAGCTCTGTATCTTACATAACCATCACTTTACATAACGTGTGCGGGTATATACATATAATTATTTACATAACACTTGTGTATGTAATAGAAGTAATACATAGGTACATACATGACATGCGCGGAGTAAACAATAAAGACACTCCCTCGCAAATCGGCGGCGACAGATGATTCATGGTGTTATAGGTACTGGTGTTTTAAATAAAGAAATAACTTTACGTAGCCTGTTTTATTTTTGCGTAAAAAAGGTTTTTCGTATAAATATATCTTACAGACTAGCTTTCCGCTGGGCTATACGAATTCAAATTAAAAATGATAGAGTTTCATACAAACTTTCGGATGCCTACATTATACAAAGAATACATCCTCCAAGTTTCAGGTCTCTACGATCAGCGGTTTAGTCTGTGCGTTGATCCGTCAGTCATTCAGAACAAAGCATTTTATATGTGACTGGAATGTACCTCTTAGGTGGTGTAATAGGTCATATCGTAAGACACAGAACACTATAGCCAATCTATACCTATAAGATGAATAAAATTTAATATTCCTGAAAGAGTTTATGAACTCATTTTGAGTCTAGATCTGGGTACGTACATACATATATACTGGCTACCCTTATTCGCTACTTTCCTGCATAATGATGTACCTACCTATCAACCTGCAGGTTAATGGCAGATCTTCAAGATATGTAAATCAGGATGTCCTTGCCACTATAAAACCAAATGACGCAATTTCTAGAAAAATATCGTAAAGCTCAACAATTCCATCCTATCTGGTAATTAACATATTGTTTACCGACAGCACCCACATGCATTTATTAAAATAACAAATATAATAACATTTCACACGGGCAACAATTTGTTATTGTTATTGTAATAACATTATAAATAACTGGAGAAGGATTTATTGTTAACAAGAGCTGGTGCATCCTTTGTTCAAATAAACGATTTGGTTTTATCGTTGAGTGCATCAAGATGGGTGCAGTCATAATAAGCAATGTTTTCAGATGCAGCCAATGGCCATTGAGATCGTGAAAAGTTTAGTTTAAAACGGTTGACTAAGTGAGGGAGATAATAAAAATAATATAGTTTCTATATTTCCTTAATAAAAAGAAAGAATGCCAAAAATAAAATGATTTAGAGTATTCATTTCATAAGCTACGGACTAGCTAGACAGTATAATGACACAAAGTATTATAATAAAAGCAAAAATAATGTTGTAAATAAAATCTTGATTTTTTTAAGGAATAAAAAATATCAATATGTAAGTGCGAGCCGCGAGGGCGATATTTATGCATATATTTGAAGATAAAAGACAATTATTTTGTTGAAATAAGGTCTATTTGAGTTTTTCTCCGTAACCAAACTATGTGGAAATTCTTTATTACATTTTATAAGAATTTTCCTACCGCTAATTGAGCTAAAACCTTCCAAGACAAATTTATAGAAGATATTCTATATTTTCCTCTTCTATAATATTATATAAATTTACTTGCAACTGACACATAAGATTTCCTTCCCTAAAATATTTTAATTCAGTATAAAATATTCATTACTTCTTTAACATTCTTCAGCTAAACTTCGGACATTTTCTTATCAACACGTTACGCCGCGTTGGTAACGAGCTCCGCTCAACAGAGGGCGCCACCCGTCCACCAACTGCGCTCAATAATTAATTAATTCAAAAGATAAGCTCACTTACTTTACTTTGATTGAAGAGTTTTGTTTGAGTTCACGGAAAATAAAATATTCATTGACGATCGGATGAATATATTTAGGTATTTATAACTATGTTACTGATATTTTTATTAATCTCAACTTAAATCAAGATGGTGATTTTTATTTATATTTGTTTTTTTAAACATAATTTAAATCAAAAAACTTATTCAATATTTACATTGTTATAATTATAAAAATATTAAACATTCCCAAACATCGCATAATAGAAGAAGAAACTAACACAAATTTTATTTTACATCAGCTTTTAATTACATAATATAATTATCATTCTAGTTTCTATTTTTATCTGAATGAGTCGAAGTCCAAGAAGTGGTAGACAATTGGACATACCTACTATTATATTTGACCAGTTCAGTTAAATTAACGTTATAGTCTTGTTGTTCTTAGTCCTCGTTTAAAGCACTCCCAGATTGTCGATATCGCTCCTAGTTCTTAAAATAGCGACGGAAGACATTAATTGTGCCGGTCGGCTCGATAACGTATCATTGTTGTCGCCAAGTTTTTGTAAATAAACCACTTTGACATGACTTATATTTTTAATAAGGTCATAGATCATCACTTGATAAATGGTGTTATGCGCGGGTATGGGATACCTATACTTTTACAGGTACCTTACATGGAAATCTGCTGGTTGTTTTCAGAAATACTTAAATAATCGATTTGAGATGTGTATGCACTCTTACCAAACTGGTCGTTTCCCCTACAATAAACCGAGAACTATTCCAAAATAAACCAAATCTAAATTAAAACCTAGTGATGCCATAGTTTAAGGCTGACCCGCCACACCCCCGGGGTAGACTAGGATCCCCTAAACAGCCATGGTCAACTAATTAATTCAAGTGGTCATCAGCGCTCGCAGTTTGATCAACAAACTTCTGAGCGAGTATAGATGATCCGGGGGGCGAAGTAGGGGGGAGTTATAGGGGAGGGGGAGGGGGAGGGGAGGGCTAAGAGATAGGGATATGATATCAAGTGTTTGGATAGGCAGAGATAATGGTTTTTGGAGATTGGGCCGTGATTACTTAATCTAAGTTTATAATTATATGTACGGTACTTACACGGGCTTGGTTTAGTAAGATAGTGATATGAGATAAGAAAATATTAGTACAGTTTTAAAGTAATCCTTACTACAAGGAGAGAGATTAACATGTACTGATATCGTCCCCGTAGGTGGAAAATTAAATAACTCTGATTTTGTAGTTTTGAGATAAACGCGATTTAGTGTTTTTTTTTCAGTTAATGTACATTTGTTAAAAAATGTGAGACAATTTTACTGTCGGTAATTTTATATATTGTGGACCTGATTACCTTTTACATTATGTTTTAACAAACTGAACTCTATCTTTAACTACAACTGAATAACACATAAAAAAGCAAGTTGTTTAATTTTGCCACAACTGTTATTTATAACGTAACTGCAATTAGCTACTTATTTCGGCTATTTATTTAGTTTTCCTACGAGCTAAATACATTTGGTAGAGTAAAATTTGGTTAAATAAATGCAGTTATTGAATTTATCAAACTCGAAATATTTTTAAATGTAAAATTTATTAGCTTTGTACGTTATTATTACTTTGATATTTTTTTAACTATTATTGGTCTCATATAAAATAAAAGCTGTATTATGATATTAATAAAGTTATAGTAAGGAAGAAATAGAAAAGTACAATAAAAATCAGAAAAAGTGTATTGTAATTAGATACTTATCTTGCTACAAACTTAAAAAAATAAACAAAATTACACTAATTATAACAAGTGAAAACAAGTTAACTTAAAGTATTCTTTCAAATCAAAACAGAAAATAATTTTTGAACTCAAAAAATAACATTATGGCTCTAAAATCAGAGACCTAATTACAAAAGACATACTTAGTAGTGAGCAAAACTAATAATAAGTATTAGAACTAAAAAATATAAGTTTGTATCAAATCAAAACACATAAATTTATTCATTATCATCTATGGTATGACACATATTTTATGAATACTCCGTACATGGGGTTTATGATTAGGAGTTCTTACTTCTACAGCCCTAACCTTGTTATCATGACCATCAAATAATTTCACAACCCTAGCCATTGGCCATGACATTATTGGAAGATTATCTTCCTTTAAAATTACTAAACTATTTAATTTTACATTACAATTAGCATATTTCCATTTAGGTCTGTTTTGTAATAAATTTAAATAACATTGATACCACACTTTCCAAAAGGATTTTTTTAAAGAATTACATAGTTGCCAAAACTTAAGTCTATTTTGTGGA
The DNA here is from genome assembly GCA_963891755.1 of Pyrrhia umbra. Classification (NCBI taxonomy): domain Eukaryota; kingdom Metazoa; phylum Arthropoda; class Insecta; order Lepidoptera; family Noctuidae; genus Pyrrhia; species Pyrrhia umbra. The sequence goes on along the minus strand of OY982934.1, from coordinate 564,397 downwards.
ATGTTACATTCATTTCCTTGAGGATACGTTGACAAAGCACTACCTATAATAAAGTGACAGGTGTCAAATAACAATAATCATCGGAGTTCAAAGATAAAGGTAAGAGTGGCGGAGAAGTAAGCACTGCTTCGATTTCAGTTAAAACAGTATTAAGCTGTTCATAAGTTAGAACAGTTTTTTGTAATATTCTTTTTAAGTGTAACTTTGTGCTCTTAACTGCCGCCTCCCAGAGCCCACCAAATGTAGGTGAGTAACATGGTATAAAGTGAAATTGTATCCCACGCTCGGCGGTAAATTTTTGAACCTGCATTTGGTGGCTCTGAGAAGCTTGCAGCTTGTAGAGCTCGACCAAATGACCCCTTGCACATTTAAATGTACTTGCATTGTCGCAGTGAATTTCGGTGGGCAAACCTCGTCTCCTCAAGCACGCAAGGAAGGTTTCCGTGGTCAAATCTGATGCGAGTTCTAAGTGAACGGCTTTTGTCGCGAAACATACGAATACACAGATATACCCTTTACCTATTAAAGATCGTCTTACGCAAAAGAGAGTTTCACATCAATTGGCCCAGCGAAATCCACGCCGACCTTCTCAAATGGGCGGCTGGTAGCTGTTACACGTGCAGCCGGCAAGGAGCCCATTAGTTGCTTGGCTGCTAAGGCATTTTGTCTAAAACATACAATACATTTGTGAGTTACTTTCTTAACTTCTAATAAGCCATTGACAATCCAAAACCTTTGATTAAGATGCGAGAGTGAAAGCTTAGGCCCTGCTTGCAGTAGCCTTTCATGTTCACACCTTATAAGCAAGCTAGTAATTGAAGAGCCTCTGGGCAGTATGACAGGATGTTTTGTGAATAAGCTATATCAGCATAATGCAGTTTGCCACCAACGCGCAATAGACCCCGATTGTCAAGAAAGGGATGCAACTCAGCCAGATTCGCTTTCAAGCTGTTGTTATTGCTTTAATTTCAGATTTAAAATATGTATATTGTTCATGTTTAATTATTGACATTAATGCATTATCTAACTCAGAACTTTGCAAATAGTTTGTATTAATTTTTGTATTATTTTTGTTAATGTTGTTTAAAAATCGCAATATGAATGCTAATAGCCTAACTATTTTATTTATGTTAGAGTAATTTTACAAGCGCTTGAACACATAGTCAAGCGGATTGGGGTTTTGGCATACCAAGTTACTGGAAGGAGCTAAGCAGGGCTCCACAGAAAGTGAATTAGCAGGTGAGCTGTAAGCAGGAACTCGTACTCACTGTTTTGCAGAAACTTTGGGCCTTTCCACCAAATGTCGCAGCTACTCAGCTCTTTCGGGTTGACGCCTCGGCTAATGAGATCAGCAGGATTGTCATGTGTATTGACATATTGCAAACTGCATCCAGCGGTATTTTGACGAATTACACTTACTCTGTTCGATACATAAGCTTGAAGTTTTGTTAGCTCAGTGTTTAGCCATGCAAGAACGATTTGTGAGTCGCTGAATAAACCTCGCGAATCCATTATTGGTCACTCTGACGTCAACGCAATTGAAGGTCACGTATCACACAGTAAAACGCAAGACAGAGGTTGGACTCTTCAGTTATCTTTCCATTAACTGACTAAAGCCACTACGGGTGTGCGACCCCGGACTGCTCGAGCTGCTAGAGTCACAATCCTGTCTTTTCCGTGACTTTAGTATCCCTTATTCCCCCATCCCTTCCAATATCCAAACCCTTCCCCCACAGAGACGGTCAACTCGAAATAAACCCGGTGTTGGTGGAGCCGAAAGCACCTGCAGCGAATCCGACTCCGCACGTAACGACTTTTCGTTCCTGTGGGGCCAGTCGGTGATGCCGAGAGAGTGGTGTAGGTCTTGGGAAAGCCTGCACTATCTTAATTGCGTCCCAGGCGATGCAGCATCCGTGGACAGGTCACTTCACCCACTACAGCTTTGCTGAGTGGAAAACAACACGGGGAGTGGCAGTGACCGGTTATAAGTCCAAGCAGATAGACGTAAGCGCGGACGCCAGGGGTCACAGGGGGGACAGTGCGAGGGTCCATCGAAGGCCCGCGGACGTTGCGACCAGCGTTGTCGCTCTCGTATAGGCCTTCTTAGCCATCAGCGCAAGTGCCAAAGCCAAATAACCTGACATGGCTGCTGTTTGAATCAACTTTCGTAGATGTTAAAGGCCACTGATGATGATGATGATGATGCGATGCATCAATCCGCATGCGCTCACCCCCGCGTTCTCCGTCGTCGCCGTCGTTCTCGATCAGTCATTGCCTAGATGGTGGATACTGACAATATTTCGGCCAAATTCTCTTAAAAAAATAATGATAACTTTCCTCAGGTGCATTTCGTTTTATGGCAATTATAAACAACTTAATTTATTTAATTTTATTTGCCTAGCATCTTATAATTAATCATTATCTAGTTGTAGAAGAAATAGATAACATCAAGTATTTATAAATTAGGTACGTTATAATCACAATTCTGAATAGCAGAATTAAATAAATAGAGTTATTTAGTTTTCCTAGAACTTAGTTAGTTTTGTGAAAGAATTTTAAGTTGAGGAAAAATTCAACAACTCATGTTATTTAATTTATTTGATATTCAACTTATCATTGACCACAGTTATTGATATATTTACTGAGTTATTTATTTTTCCTTAAAAAAAATAGTGTTTGTCTGGAGATATTTATTATTCCATCTGTCCGACAAAACTGGCTATAATTTTGGAACGGAATAAGATACGAAAATGCCTGTTAGGCTCAAATATGCGGCATGTTTTAGGTGTTTTGAAAATAGGGAAAAGTCAAAATCGCCAAAATCGGACTTATTTAATTTTCCACCTACGGGGACGATATGAGTTCTGCTCTATCCGAGCGAAGAAAAATGGTGGTAATGTTTTTAAATACCTACCTATATTTTTTTTGCAACTTTTTATGCACAAACACTTCTCTTTATATACCTAAGTTACACGAGTAATATCTTTGAGGAAAAATAAAATAGTTTTATAAAATATAATATGTACATATTAATAAATCAAAATGTCAACTGCATATTCCTAGCTAACTATGATTACATTGTGAAAACTACACATCAGAAGGTACTGCTATACCTGAGTCTGGATATCGGATGACAAAACACAAAGTAAGTAGGTACTACCTGCAACTTGTCACGTGACCACAAAGACTTCCATCCTACCATAAAAAAGCAATTAATGTATTTATATCTCCAATCAATTCGGCGATGTGTATATTATACCTAAATGGTATAATTTATATTTGTTGTCATGTAAAACCAGGAAGCGTGGCCTCGGAGTATTCGCGAAATCGTTGTTTACCAATCAACTGAAACTTGAAATTCAACCTTATTGTATTTTAATTTGAATGTAAATTACAATGAAGTATTACCAAGATTGAGTGGTTATAGAAAAATAGCCATTATTTAATTGGAATTAAGATTAAAATTCATTTTTTCTGACTAGAGGCGATTTTTACAATGGACAACACGTGTTGCGGATTACCAGCTATCTTTGCTGCTGAATTATTTAAAACTAGTCTCTAATTCGTTGGTATAAGAGTTGTTATCATAGTACAACATAATTGGTTGATGGTGTTATTCAGCGGAGCTCAAGGCCGCGTGATATGGGAGTGCTCCACATGTTCTGGTATGTCAGTGGTATATAGTCATTATGGGTTATATAATGCACCATTGCTCGTGACATGATACCCGATAGCTGTATGGGGTATTAAGTGATCCATGACTCGTATTCACCATTGTTTTGCTTTATGGGAGGGAAGCGTCAACATCTGTGCATGATGGTAGTTGGCTGTTGGCTGCTAAGAAGACAAATATTGGGTCAAACATTGGTAGTTGTTGTTTCGACAGTAAATGTTTTTTTTAATTTAATAATAATTGTCACATAGTAGATAGGTATAATTTACAAAATTTATACAAATACAAAAAATACCAAATCCATATTTATTAAATTACTACTTTTTAAAATAAACAAAAACTCATGTGTTATATAAATCATACAAAAAATCATGCAAAACTACCGAAAATGAAATAATAATATCAAATCACATGATCCACTAGATGAAGGAACCGGTTCGCGAATGTTTTTGCATGTGACCTTGTGTATTTTGAGCTCATGTACAAATAAGTTGAGATGGTTATTGTTTTATCAAGCAATTATGAACGCAATGGTAAACGTTGGTAGTTTCCACCTTCTCCCGCTAGCTACAGTATGTAGTGAGCGTATATTTAATCCATTATCGAACATTGCCCGATTGTTGTTGTAGTTTAATAGCTACAGACTATAACCGAGGTATGTAGGTACGTAGCATTTATAGCTCCGAAATACTGCTGAGGATCGTAGCACGTAGCGATCTGTAGCTGCTTTCTACCAAGGAGGATCGTAACACGTACCGATCTGTAGCTGCTTTCTACTGAGGAGGATCGTAGCACGTAGCGTTTTGTAGCTGCTTTCTACCACGAAGGATCGTAGCACGTTACGTAGCGTTTAGTAGCTGCTTTCTACCATGGAGGATCGTAGTACGTAGCGATTTATAGCTACAAGATGTGGTAAGTATGTCACGTTATTTCAACTTCTCTTAGAAATATATCCTAAGGTTATTTGTAAAAAAATACTTTTAGCGGTAAGACCGCCCACTCTGTCAGCCTATGCAACTAATTTTCCGACGTCATATTTTTTTCTTTTGGTGTACATAACGAATTAATGTAGCTTCTGCCTCTCCCCGCACTATTAGTACTCATAATACTACGCCTTGTTCTGTAGTAGCAAGATTCCTTCATAAAAAGGTCAGTTTTTACTTTCATTTCTTAGAAAGGATCACTCAACATAGATTGTTCGGTCCTAGAGAGAAGAGAACTATTTAGAATATTCGTAGCATTTTGTTAGTGCCTAACATTGCTAGTAGGTAACACAATTGTGACCAATTGTTACACACATTCTGATTTAGTTACACTTTTAGCGTCTCATTTTATATTATGACGCATCATTACTTAGTGAGGTAAGCAGCGATCTAATGAAGCTACGATACTGCAATTATTTGGCACGAATTTTCATGATCGATTAATTTGAAATCATAATAAATTGTTTCTTTACATAACACCAGGCACGGTGTAGCTTCACGCGCTCATATAAAACAATATTTATACCGAATTGAGGATTCTATTTTTTATGAGAAGTCAGAACCCTGGCAAACTCAAAAAAGGCTTGTGGTTGAAAGTGGATTTAATATAAATCGATTTATGTGTCAAATCTGGAAGTTGATATCCATTGCCTCAATCAAAACAGTCCCTTATAATATAATAACTAGACTAAGAAATTCCACTTAAAATTCTAAATAATTTATAAGTCAGCAGTGTTATGCAGAGCCCGCGGCACTCCGCGAACTTGCAACATTAATAAATAATAATGAGATAAATAATTTGACGTAAACAAATGAGCTCAATGGCGCGCGCTGATTTAAACTAATGTTTTATGTATTAGTTGCTGACTTGTCTGTTCACACCTAGCTTGATACCAGCTGATAACGGAATGTTAAACTTTGTACTAGTTTTTTTACACGACAGACCACAAAGAGGCGTTATATATTTTGAGTGTTCATGCCTAGTGGGTAAAGCCCTGCCTCTCGTGTTCGTACACGTGTATATGTACAAGTGTGCGAGTTAAAGTTCGAGTGCGTCTAGTAGTTCCTTCAGGACGGAGGAGGAACCGCAGGCAACAGCTAGCCAATTATAAAATAGGGTTAGCACCGCTCGGCTCACGTTATCAATCTGTCACTGCGCAGTATGTTGTGTTATCAACCGCAGAGTTATCCTGTTTGTGTCAAACGTATTGCTTTGCCAATAATAATGATTAATTGTAATGTGATAAAGCCTATTTTATATAACCTACTTTTGTGTATGTCAGTAATCGAACTGCTGCTTATGTAATATGAGGAGTTGAATATTTGCTACAGTTTTACACTAGGAATTACTCCTGTATCGTGGGTGCACAAACATGCATTGAACATGCTCAAACACCCAGACCCGGAACAATTTTAGTTGTTCCGTGCGGGAATCGAACCCGCGACACGCAGCGCAACGGCCAACTACTCAGCCACTACACCAAACGTAGTTTAATTTTACTTATAAGTAAGAAGGGATAGGGCTATCTTAACGGAACATAAAATATCTTTATATTTTGGTATCGATAGATATATTATGAAAAAGAAGATTAAAAGAGGAAACTAAAATATACGTCAGAAATAAAAATTAAAACGTAAGGGTATTTTGAAATTTTGCAGATACTTAAATATCTATAGTATCCGCAAGCTTTCTGAGAGTTCAGACTATCCCCGGACCATGTTTTATCTAAACCATTTCAGGCGTTTTACCATAAAAGCGCCACAAACAAATAAATCACACTCGCATTTAAAATATTATCTACTATCTATTAGTTAGGAATAATAAAATAACAACTAAACTTCCTTAAAAATATCTTGAGTACCTTAATTACTTTTCTACCATAAATTAATTAAAACTCTTAAATCCGAAAATAAAGAGTTTTACAATCTTTGTAGTTTGTAGTCAGTGTTGTAACTAAACATTTATTAGTCGTAAAAACTGTGCGGGACACCCGTGGCATGCCTATTTCCGTCATGTGTGTGGTCGGTGCGACTGTCTTCTTGTCACATCACTAGTGGGGAAAGTGGCTGGTATAATCTTTTCATCAATTTTATTAGCTTGGCCTATTGTTAACTCTTGAATCGTAAAATATTGATCATAGATTTTGTGCTACGACTGTGTGAATGACAGTTTATATGAGCCTCAAGTACTTACTCAAAAAGTTTAAAATAAAACAGTTATAGTATTTGTTAGTTGTTGTATCTATATGTCAATGAAAATCGATGTTTTAAATCAAATAGCATTAAATAAATTTTATTAGAAACTTCAACCTATTAAAAACAATGAACGTGTGTATGAGTTATTGTAAAGTAAACATGCAGAATTTTTTTTATCAATTTTATCGAAGTTAAAAACATACTCTTTAATACTTTCTATGTAGGTATAGCTAACTTTCTTTTTAATTCCAATCTATACATATAAAATGCTTTGTCCCGAATGACTGACGGATCAACGCATAGCCTAAAACTCCTAATTGTAGAGAACTGAAACTTGTAGGGTGTGTTCTTTGTATGATGTAGGCATCCTTTAAGAAAGGGTATTCCGAATTTTATCCCCTAAAGGGGTGAAAAAGGGGGGCAAAATTTGTATGAAACTCTGTCATTTTAATTTGAATGAATTCGTATAGACCAAGCGGTGAAGCGAGCGGAGGAAAGCTAGTTTGAAGATAAAAGCTCTAAACTCAGATAAGTTAATTCACAAATTGGTATTCAAATCGGTGACTCTACTAGTACCTCATCAAACCACCTTAAACTATAACATTATAAACGTAATAAAACTGTGCTTCAACACTTAAATGTGTCTATTACATTCCCTTTAACGCCATTACAAGAGGCAGGCTAAAAATACCCAGTACAACATCGTAAAATGCGTTTTATTCTACAACAAATCAACTACTAGCTCAGTCACAAGGCAGCGCCTATCAAACTGTCACTCAAAAATACTCTTTTAAATCTTCAAGATTGTAGTTGTGTTCAGAACAGCATTTGTTACCAATAAACATAGATATTTAGTTGACTACTACAGTCGTAAAGGGCTGTGAGATCGTTAAACTAAAAGTGTCAAATGTTTCCTTGAAGTCTTTATAACGCCCCTCGGTCTCATCCCCACAGGAATACATTTGGGGACCATTTTAAAATTGAGCGTGAATTACGGATTTTTTAGGGAAATTGCTTGACATTTTTATTCGACGGAATTTTGTTATACTATCTTTTCAATATACTACAGTTATTATTGTATGTGTGGAATTATAAATTAAGTATAGAAAACTGTTTGTGATCTCTATTTTGAGATAATAATAATATTATGTCTGTATGTCATACATACGTCATAGAAAATAAATATAATATCTCAGCATAATAGATATCCATCTAATGGTGTCTTTTATTCAAATTAGGCTGAAAATCATCGCACACTTTAAGTCAAAAGTTCCAACAAATAGCCCAACCCAACTCAAGGGTTGACTCCACAACTTGAAGAAGCGGCTTAACAAATTCCCAACAAGTTTCCCCTTTACATCACCAAAGAAAAATGACTTCATTTCCCACAGCTACTTAATAACTAAGTAGCGAACTTGTTTAACGCATTTAATTAAATTTCTCTTAATTAACAGTGCGCCGTCTCGCTACAGGATTTTACTTGAATACCTACTACAAGTAAAATCTTGGAATGAAAATGAAAATAAAATCCACATGTGCTGCACTTACACTTCGTTGGTTACTATTAATAACTGCAACTTATATTTATCGGATGTTTATTAAGAATACTCGTTAAAGTAAAGTGGTTCGCCTCGAACATTATGTTTTTATATCATTTAAATGCGTGTTGAAAGTTTATTTGTATATAAATGTTGATAAAAAACCAGTGTTTTCTGGATCTCGATATATTTACTCGTTAACTGTCATTGCTCATTCGTTTCGAAATGTTTTTAATACTGAGCCCGTTGGTTCAACGACCTAAATGTGTATTGTTATCCCAAATATTAATAATCTTGTGTCATTAACCCATCTTATAGTGAGGCTCATTCTTTAATCTTGACCGCGAAGATCCTACACTTTCTTAACTCACTAGCTAGTTCTGGCGGAATTACTTCAAGCATTATATTCGCATTTAGAAAATTAGTTAGGTTAGGTTAGAATATAGGGCAATCATTTAGGATATCCCTTTCGTGCATAGTGCATCACCAGAGAAGATTTGAATCCATAGAGTTTCTTGCCATCATTTTTCCATAGGATATTCCTTAAAGAATAACGGAGGATTTAATAAATAATAAATGTGTTATTCAAAGAGAGTTATGCCTACGTACATAAACACGTATGTATAACATCAACTTCATCTTAATTTAATTTGTCATATACACAAAATGCAATTAATCTACTTAGTGAATAGGTATGTATAATTAAAGTATATGAAACAGGCTCGACCAGTAGCACGTGATCGCGCCACATGTGCTCGCCATCATTATCATAATATTGCGAATATCCATATGCAAGTGATATGGCGGCAAAAACTTATGCTGACTATCACACAGCTACACGTCACGTGCGGACAATTATGTTCATGTTGATCACTTTATTTGACTTGGTAATTATAATTATAGGTAGGTACTATTAATATTTGTTGAACTACGTTAAACTTCTAATAGTCAATTACGCTGTGCTAAACGAAATACTTGAATAGTTTTGATAAACTTTTTCATTACTTCAGTATAATTTTTACACAATATTAATTAAGTAGCGATTATTAATAGTTGTATGAGGAAAAAGCGCGCATCACAGCATTAATGTAAGGAATATCAGGTTTTTTTTAAATAAATTACTTATTTCGTTGGTCTTGTGGTCGCAAACGCGATTCCTGTGAACGGGTTCTCGGTTGGGTCCGATTCCCAGGTTTGTGGGCTTTTAAAATTTCATAAAGCAACCTGGAGTCAGGTAATAGGGAGTGTTACTGCCCCATAGGTGTCAGGATCAAATACATAATGATTTCACAATTATTATTTTTATACTCGATTGAAGCTGCAGCTGTATACAGGGCAACAAATATTTGATTCGTTAAAAACACGAAACATTTAAGTGTCGTTGAAAACATGACGAACCACACAAACTTTTCAACTACTATGTACCGTGCTTTTGGCAAATATTTCTTTCATTTAAATTGAAATTCCGCGTACACATGTCAACAGCTCAGTTCCACACATCTCACATTAATATTTCCTCGCCTAGAATACAAACATGCCTGTAATTAAGCAACTTAAACAAGATAACGCTTCACAAAACTTTTAACTCCTTCAGAATATCCGAGAAGAGAGAGAGGGAGTTACCATTTACGTGGCAAGTTACCCGTGTTCGTAACATGCGGTGCCAAATGAGCCGCGCTACGCTTCGGTGTGAGCGACGGACGGACGCGGGTATATAAAAAACTCGGTTGTTTTGCGAAGCTGTTGACGTAAGTACTTACGACTGGATTTGGCTGGTCTAGTCTTTAAATACGTATGTATGTATGTATATGTATTAAAAGTAGGGTGCGGTAGGACCGCTTTTTCTATGATGGCTAGTTCTCGATGACATTTTGCGATGAAAGGATATTGTGCAATGATTCCTTATTGGTATTTTATTGAGTAAAGTGAGGCATTTATAATCTAGTCAGTACCTACAAGGAATACGATTACTTTGTAGTGATAACTCGCGCTTTTAGCAATTGAAAGATTGCGGCGTGGTGTAGTCTGAACATCGAGCGAAACTTTTAGTTTTAAGCTTGAATAAAAGTAGGTAATAAATAGAAAGATGAAAGAAAATGCGTTTAAGTACGTGATTGGAGACACATACATACACACAAAAAAATAACAAAAACTACTGATACATAAGGGGGTAGTATGCGTAAATGTACCTTACTCTTAGGGTTAGGAATTTGACACTAGGGCTGTTAAGTTTGTAAACATCCAGCCCACACGATGAGAAGCAACCCTTTCTAAATGACTGAAAAAACTAAGCCCTCTCTCTCTCTCCTCACTTACACCACATAACACTCTCAGTATAACTTTCGCCGAATCATAATTCGCAATAAATGCTAAGACATTTCTCTAAACACAGGTACTTTTAACCAATGTGCCTAGCACCCCAGTGGTACTTTCTACCCAGCCCGACCCCGGCACTTTCTACCCAGTAGGTAATTGAGCGGGAACTTCGCCTGCTTTACCGAATGTGTTTTGAATTCAAGATGGCGGCTGAACTATAACTGAAGGTAGCTTAATTTGGTTATGTTATTACGTTAAGTTTAGTGGCTGATGTGAATATAAATTGCCTTATTGGTTTGGTTACAATATGGTTCCTAGCATCGGTAGCGTATGCATGTTTAAACGTGCGTTTTATGTTGTGCTTACGTTGATCATAATTGCTGTCTCTATCTATTGATCTAGTGGTCACAATCGCGACTGTAATGAACGGGATTCGATTCTCGGGTCGTGCCAATATCGCTTTTTGAGTTTTGTTTTGCTGCTGCTGACTATGTGGTCTTGGTTTCGATCACCAGACTCGTATAAGTAAAGGGTTATTCAGTATTTGCAGTCGAATTTCTCTGTAACACCCCAGCATCTAGATTTTTTTGGCCTTTCGAGTTATATACATACGTGTAATATAAAAATATTCTGTTTTATGTTTGTGTTACGAATTGAATGAACGCAATTATAAGCTGTCTTGTTTTTATTGGAAATGCCTACTCTATTATTTCCTACTCTAATAAATGGTTGGAGAATAGTTTCCTTCCTTAGCTGCTGTTATGAGCGTCAATAAACGCTTTGCTATCTCTATTAGAGCTTTCACAACTGTAGTTATTCCTGCGTACATTACGCAGTAGAACGGTGTGTGTAATGTAAAAAGCCCTTTCGTTTTCAAATCAAACAATTATTTTTAGATACTAAAGCTGTTTACTCGAACCGCTGTATCACTTGTACTTATATGTTGAGAAATACTTAATGTACCAAGATATAATGTTTCTTGTATCCTTGTCAGGGAAGAACAAGAAGAAGACTAATTCACTAATACCTATAATTTACAGACAGACAGACAGTGATTGTGACGTGGTCGAGATATACACATAATTTCCTTTAATGTCTGTCTTTGATTTTGCATGTTGTATTTTATGATTTCATTTATTAAATAGTATCAAGTATTGTCTCAGATCTCTCTTAGACTTGTGATATAGGTAGATAATTATGAATTTATAACATTTCAGCGAAAGTGTGAGCTGTTGCCTATGGCGCTATAAATATCGGAACGCAGCTTGAAGTAAAATGCGTTACGTGCAGCGCTAATTGAGACACGCTTTCTACAGCGAGCCAATCATAAAAGCTACTTAATTAGTTGCCTGTTAAAAATACTAAGATCTAGTTGTTATTATTCCTTTTTCTTAAAGTGAACTTTTAAAAAGCTAGTTATTTTAAGGCAAAATATTTTTTACTCGAACACATACTAAGTGATTCTTATTAGATGTAATCAATTTTAGGTATGTTTAAACGGTACCTAGGTAACGCAGGTATTATGACACTCTAAGGTGATCCGTTCTCCAGTGCGAGAGAGAGATGGAGCAATACAGGATAGCACTGTCCCATTGAAGCCGTTTTCGCTTCTAGGTCGTTTTTTTTACACGAGCGCATCATATCGTGTCGATTCTTACTAGTCCATCGTAAAATGTTTTACAAAAGAGTAACCCTCTAGAACGTCCTAAAAAGAATTCAATTTAGGGAGGACAGCGCCCTCTGCAGGCCTGTTCAAACATCAACGGCTTACAGGAAATTAAATTTGCCCGCCTTCATTGTAAGAAAGGACACGGCCCAACTTGGCGACTTTTACGAGAATAATTAAAAGTTCAGAGGGTAAAACAGACCTATGGGAAATATTTTAAGCGATGTTTTTTCTTAATATTCAAGTTTTCCGAATTGGGACCTTATGTCGTCACGTTAAAGTTAGATTTGCTTACACGACTTCTTTCTTAATTTATAATAAGCCAAAATATACAAAGTTTACATGACGCCAATGAGGATCAGTAATGTAATAGCAAATTCAATAAAACTAGTATCTATGTTATTCTTTATGACATAAGAATGATATATCTTTTTGAATTATCGAAATCGGACCATTACTTTTGAAGATATTAAGTAATAAACATTTGCCGTTCCGGCCGCTAAAAATTAATGTCCGCGGGAGCGTGTGACGTCACTCCAACGGAACCGAGCGCAGTCTGCATTCATATTTCACTATTCGGCGGAGCTGCGACGCGGTTGGCCAGTATATTTGGCAATTTATTTTACGTAAAGTGTTGTTAGAGTGTGTTTTGTGATATTTGAGTATAAAACGTCCTAAAATATGAGTACTAATAAAGTAGAGGCTGGTTTTGTGCGAGCTCAGTCAGATAATCTTCCAAAGGTGGATTCTTTCATGACATTTGATTATCTCAGCAATCTAGTTCTAAGTTAATCTACGTTACTTATTAGTAATCTTAAGATATTGATTTAAAATCTTTAGGCCTCCACACAATCGGCTATTATCGCGGTGAATCGCTGTACATTGCTGTGAACTCTCAAAAACTCTTGAGAGTTTTTCATCCAACGCAGCAATGTATAGCAAATCACCGCGATCATCGGTGATTGTGTGGAGGCAGCAGTAGGTAGGTGTAAAAAATAATGAATATAATGTATTGGTACAGAAATCTTGATAAACAAATGTTGTTTTCGTTCATTCCTATGCGGATCATTTCGCGGATGGCTATTTAACCAACTTGCGCTTTATTTAGTTCATAGTTCCCTATATACTTGTCGATCTATAACGGAAACCTTAATATTGGTTTTCAATGGCTATTTTTTGCCACCTCGTTCATTGTTACAAATAATTCATTCAGTATGTACCTACTTAGGATGGCTTGAAAAAATCATCATCAATCATCTCTTTACAACAGGATACCATTTTGAAGAAGTTTTGCGTTTTTCGGCACGTTAAAAATAATTTTTCTAAGGTAATAATAGAAGTATTTGTACATTTTGGCACTATACAATATTAATACATGTTTGAAAAGGTGAATTAGACACAAATCGGACACTTAATTTGTTTGAAAGTCACAATTAATCAAACAAAACACTGCGCGCCATACTGCTGCCAACGGCTAACCGTTGGAGTGACGTCACAGCTATCGCGGCGACCGCTCGGTGAACTTCGCTAGTAATTTGGTCATAACTTCGTCAATTTTTATCGTAGATCAAAAATTTTTGCACTGTATGTTAAGGATTACTTAGCTCTACAAATCTGCATTGTCAACTAAAAACGTTACGGATCCTCATTACAAGTTATTGCCATGTTAAAATAATATGAGTATTTAACTTTGGCACAGTATGTCGTTCAAAATGCTGGCATTATTTTGTTGGAGAGTAGAAGGAGCCAATGCCAATCATTAAAAACAAAATTGCCAAATATGAATAAAATGCCAACTTTTAGAATAGATATTTTAATAAATCTCAGTACTAAGAAAAAGATCGACCGATGGAACCGTATATAAAGTGCTTTTTGGCTTTAAAAAGAACATCGACAATTAACGCTGATTTTAAACCTAGTAATTAATACCTATAAATAAATATATACAAATAGTTTTAATTATTGTTGCCAAACCAAAACGATTCCAAAAAGTTAAAAATAAACAGTTTCAAATTCCAAGTTAACCAAACAAGTTATATTAATTATCGATGGTTTTTGTGTCAGTGGTAAAACAAAGGATATGATAGCGAGGATACTACCAAAACGGGTTCCGTCGGTACAGCTACGTGTGTCCCAAGGCCGCTAGCTTGAAAACAACTTGAATAATAAGTAAAGTAAGCCAAACATGTCGAATCGTGACTCAAATTAAGGAAGCCACAGAATTAGGATATAATATATTACTACGTGCCATACATTATTTATAATTTATTATCTACGCATGGGGCCGCGTCGAGCTTAATTTTCCGCAGTGGTGTAGGCTCTAAGCATAACTACATGCGAAAAAAAAAATGATTGGTTTTAATTTTTAATTACGTTATTTATTTTTTTGGATCAAGTCGTTTACAAAACAGGTTGTAATTAAATCAATAAAAAGATAAAGACTTCTATAAAATAGCAAATGATAAAATTAGGGTTTGGTAATCAAAAATCAATCTTAAAAAAATAAGAAAGAAATAAGAAAAAATGCATCTATACAATTACAATAAAACTATATATTTTTAGAAAGGCTAGCTGGTGTTGATCCCCCGGACAGTGAAACAGCTCTATACGTCTATAGTCTATGTCCAATCGAGTTGTATATTATTCTTCATTTTTTTGTCTATGCAAAAACTGGCTTGGAGCAAAAACAATCACCAAATATTACTTTACCCAGCTGGATGTGCGACCTTGGCATAAATTCGGTATTCATGACATAACGCGACAGAAATAATTATTTTTGCCATAATAGTTATTTAGTTAGTTAAGCTCACAGCAACTGTTTAAACAGAGATTTGCTACGGTTTATAATAGAACCGGTGACACTTATGTCACTTATGGTTTAATTGTGTTATCAAGGTTGGCCGAAACTGCGGAGTTAAATAAATAATGTGGATTTTGGGGAAACGATAAAATTATTATCTCTCGATTATTATTCAATGTAATAATGTCATATAATATGTCCTTTTCCGATTTCTTTTCAGACTTTATAATTCATGCGGTAAATACCTTACAAAATTTTAAAAAAGCTTTAATAGTGACAGTTTAATTGATTTCCAGTCACATTAATTTCCATTTCCTATGATCAAGATAACTATAATATAACATCGCCCTTCATTACCGCCCGGGGTTATCAATTAATACAATCACCGTGTTATTACATTTTTCACGAAAACCATATTTCGCGACCGGGAAGGGAACCCGGAACCCAATATCATATACAGCCATGAACATTTCGGATTTCCCATATGAAGCCATTAGGTATGTCATAAAATTCTATGTAGTAATTTGTATAATTTGGCCGCGTGCGCTGCAGGGGTGGGCAGGAGTATGGCGCATTAATTCGTCGTGTTATTTCCATGGGATTGTGTTATTTATATGGTAATTGATTGTAATCGGTTTATTTTCGTACTGATTCGGGGTTATCATTTGGAAAATGTTTGCACGGAAGCAATTCCTTTATTTGACTATTTTTGTTCATATCTTTGAATTCGCCCATGCTTGGGTAAAATTACCCCGATCTTTTACCCTCTCTTTGTTAAACGAAGATTTTTAGGGTTCCGTAGTCCGACAAGGAACCCTTATAGTTTCGCTCTGTCCGTCTGTCTGTCTGTCTGTCTGTCTGTCTGTCTGTCTGTCTGTCTGTCTGTCCGCGGCATAGCTCCGTGGTTTTTGTTATTAGAAAGCTGAAATTTGGTATGAATATGTATATTGATCACGCCGAGAAAGTGGTAAAATAAAATTTTGAAAAATATTTTTTTTTAGGGTAGCTCCCAAACATGTAAAGTAGGGATGAATATTTTTTTTCTCGCGTACCCCTTCGTGTGGGGTATCGTTAGATAGGTCTTTCAAAAATATTATGGGTGTGTGAAGACCATTTTTCGGTTAAGCGAGCCATTTGCGAAATATCTAGATTTTAAGTGAAATTTTTTGTTCGATACGAGTTACCCCCCCCTCTAACTTTTGAATGGCTGTACCTAGAAATGTGAAAAAAATCACAAATGTAGCACATGTAATGAACTTACAAGGAAAACTATCACGGCTAAGTAGGCTTAACCGGTTTCAGAGTTATAGTCGACTAACTAACTCCTACTACGGAACCCTAATGCGCGTGGCCCGACACGCACTTGGCCGGTTTTTTCAATTATACTTTACCCGTAAAAGGTTTTACGATCCACTATAGAACTTTGTATGAAATAGAATGAAGAAAACTCGAAAAAGCCATTAGAAATTTGAGTCATTTTCATCATCATTTAAACATGTACCTATAAAAACTATACATAGTTGTTTTGCTTTTGTTTAAAAATATAAATAGAGAGAATTATACACGTTTGGTCAATGTAGGTTACATGAATATATAACATCTCATTAGAACCATCGGATTTTTTCAATGGATCATTTACATACTAATGTTATGTGCCCCGGCGCCGGCCGTATTGGTACATCTATACTTTTATGAGCATGATAAAACACGTCGAGTTGTGTTTTATTTAACTTTAATTTATGCTCCAAACTAGCGTTATTTTTTTATATTTATCATGCTTTTGGACATATATTTTTGATTCATTGATTGCCTATCTATTTTAGTTTGAAAAAATATGTTTTTGTATTGATAGACTTGTTTTTAAGGCAAATAAAACATGACTAATATCATGAAGCTAATTTAAATAAAACACTAATAATTTGCATGATCTTCAAAAAAGGTATTTCTGTTTATTTTTATTTACGTTGTGCTTGTGCATGGTATTGTAAAAATAAAAGACATTTATTGGCACATAAAACTTAATTACTACACATTAATATCAACCACACGAAAGTTATGAATCACCACATAATATTAAGTAAATGACTTATAAAGGTCAAAACAGTATTTCAAGGCACATTTAATTAAATATACATCCATATTGTATACACTGTCTGTCAATCAGCAAGACTGACGTTGATATACCCAACCCTTAGGGCATTACATCCATCAATAAACGTACTTACATACATACGTTGGTAAGATTGGAGGCGTGATACTTAGAGCTCTGCTTACCCCCTCGGGGGGTAATAGATACGCTGACGAGCTGAACATGGAAACGTAATCCAAGACTTGCCCCGGGAGTATGTAAACGAGATGCTCTCTGAGTATCATGTTTGTACTGTGTATTATTGTTTTAAAATCCGATTCCCTGTTTGTATTTCGACACTAGCTTTTTCACGCGGCATCCTGAGAGAACTACTTAATGTACCCGGATAAAAAATTGCATCGCTATCACTAGGGTCCCATCTATCTCTATACCAAAATTCATTCAAATCGGTTGAACCGTTTTACCGTGAAAGCGTAACAAGTAAACGAACTTCGCCTTTATAATACATATTATTAATAAGGATTGCTTAAATGATCGATGTATCTTAGGAATTCAAATAATGCAGATCTGATACATACATACATATGAAACGTCAATTGATTGATTGAATTTCAAAATCTCACTCACCGATTTTTCAGTCAGATATCCTTTGATCTAAAGAATAAATATATTAGTTTAACGTACTTTCTTTACAAAATCTGTCACACTGAAATTTTTATTCATCAGATAAAAGTTAGTCGCCCTTAGTCTTTACAATATTTTACATCATGCATCATTCTAAAAAGATCTCATCTCATCATAACTGAAATCCGTTTTAAAAAAACAATTTGTGCGATCCCGGTTAATGCCCGGCTCTAATTAAACCATGGTTGTGACCAAACCGCCAGATTTCCCCCGGGCTAAGCGAAATTGTAACGTAAATGCATTATTTAATGAATGCCCATAAATCTTGGAAATTTTAACTGAGGGATCTTTTTATGGTGTTTTCACTCAGTTCGGAAAGTTATTCCCCATAGCTCTTCATGTTTTATGGTGCTGGAGCGCTTACATCGAGTGCTGATGCTGCTTTTATGGTGAAAAACTTGGGAGAGATATGGAAATTAATAATTTTATAGGTTTTTAATGCCGGCAACCGGCAAACTTGTTACTTAAATTAAATGCGAGAGAAATCATAAAAGTGGTCACCAGCTCCTCGGTGAGATAGACTGAGATGCTTCTTTCATTTGGAATATATTATGGATACTAGGTACTTTAATGGGAATTAATAACATAACACGACACCTGTTTAATGCGAAGGGTTATGCTGACAGGCACAGGGAGCGACCCTACTGGCATACAACACAAATGCCGACTCCAAGCTATTACTGAGAAAACCTTGAGCGAAAAACATAGTTGGGAACTGAACCCAGGACTTGAGGAACACCTCAGTGGGTAAGTGACTTAACAAAGTAGTTTAAAAAAAACAAAGAATATCCGAACGTTACATGAATGATAAATGATTGACCATGTATGACGCATACATACATACTTAAACCAAATGTTATCCAATCCTGTTAACCATTGTATGTATGTATTTTTGCAATATTTGATTTATGAACCTTATCAGTAATCTTTCGTCAGTATCCAAAACTGTCGGCCGCTTATAAAACAGTAAATACAAACATATACAATTGTTTGCTAATCAGCCAATTTATAACTAATCCATTGTCTAGCGGCAATGTCTGCATATTATATTAATTATTATCTTTTAAATTATTCCTGCGGGTCGCCATTATTGATCGCGTTCGTATGCGATGCGTGCGCGCACGTCATTGTGTATGGAATATTGAGTTGGGCCGGGAGCATGGATTCTATTTTAGAAGAAATAAAAAAAATATTTAACAGCTCTAGCCACGTACTCAGTCGTGGACGTAATTGATTTTATTATTCTTTCTTGATTTTATTATTCTTTCTTGATTTTATTATTCTTTCTTGATTTTATTATTCTTTCTTGATTTTATTATTCTTTCACTAGATTTTGCGTCACGCCCATCTATTGGTCTTCTTTGATTTGCTTTATCCACATACAACCTACATAGCAGGTTTTTGTAGCAACAGATAACATTGTGGAATTTATTTGTATTAGTCTAGTATTACTTACTCTCGAGGAGCTCGTGGCTAAGTAACAGCCGCACGGTTCGACTGATCGAAGGTTAAGCTGTGCTTGGCGCGGTCGGTCCGTTGATTGGTGACCATCTATGTCATAGCGAGACTCCTCCATGCCTCGGAAAGCACGTTAAGCTGTTAGGCCCGGTTGTCATTGTACATTTTTGGCAGTCGCTACGGGTAGTCAGAAGCCAGAAAGTCTGACAACCAGTCTTACCAAGGGGTACAGTGTTACTAGGTAACTGGGTTGTGGAGGTCAGATAGGCAGTCGCTCCATGTAAAATATTGGTACTCAGCTGCATCCGGTTTAGACTGGAAGCCGACCCCACGGCTAGGCAGATGATGATGGTATTACTTACTATATATATTGTCGCCAATAGTTTGTTGTCATGTACGTATATTTTTAACAGCTTGAAGTTGAAAGTTGTATTCCAATCCCAGCTCCCGCAGTGTCTGGTCGCTGCTCTGCCGCTATTCGCTAGTGGTCGATGCGTATGCGCACCGCGCTCATGTAAACAATGGCGGGCATCAGTATGCAGCGCTCGTCTCCACCACCTGATCGGTTTATGCAACACAACACTAGCGGCTGCCAACGAAGCCGCTTGTTTCTTTCAACATAGGATTTGGTGCTGTTTTGGCTAACGGTGCCAAAGCCCTTTATTAATTTACTAGCTTCTGCCAGCGACTTCGTCCGCGTGGAATAGTGGTGCTCCGCTCCTATTGGTCTTAGCGTGATGATATATAGCCTTCCTCGATAAATGGACTATCTAACATTGAAAGAATTTTTCAAATCGGACCAGCGGTTCCTGAGATTAGCGCGTTTAAACAAAATGACAAAATTTCCCTTTACTGCTTTGCTCCTATTGATTGTAGCGTGATGATAAGTATACTATAACCATCTCAGGAGTATGACAAATAATTGTACCAAGTTTCGTTAAAATCCGTCGAGTAGTTTTTGATTCTATAACGTATATACAGACAGACAAAAAATTTACTGATTGCATTTTTGGCATCAGTATCGATCCCTAATCACCCCCTGATAGTTATTTTGGAAATATATTTCATGTACAGAATTGACCTCTCTACAGATTTATTATAAGTATAGATAAGCAAAGTTTGGCATCAAATTTACAATGCACCCACACTATTTTGATATCAGATTGGCCTGTTAAAAGTGTCTCTGGCCTCGGAGAAATGAGTTGGTTTCTTCAAAATTCGTAAGGTATTTCTGTATCACTGTAATAATCCATGTTTGTTTATTTCGTAAAGTCGAGAACAATAGACATATCGTTATCATTTATGTTTAGAAATCTAAATACTGGATACTGAAAAAGAAATATTGTAAAATAGCGCATAATTATAGTGTTACAATTGTAGCACCACACACATTTAATTACGTATCTTTAAGTCCTAGGTCCAATGTGGGGAGCGCGCTTACTACCATCAATCAAACACGAGTAGTCTAGGTAGAATCACTTTGCCTCACCAGGAATTTAAAACCAGGCCCACTACACCAACGAGACTGAACTGAAGTATGGAAGTGTGGAAGATAGTGTAGTCACAAAATAAAAGTAATACTCGATACTACCATTGCAGTTGATTTTTTTGGACTTATCCAAACCAGTCCGATTTCAGAGAATGCATCACTTTGTTGCATCCACTTGCCAAACTTAACATTCAGTTTTTTTTTTTTTTTGTGTATGGCATCTCGCAGGTCAACCTAGAAGGTTGTCGACTGCTTAACCGGGCTTGCCTGTGAAGTGCCTTAAATAAATTTAGGGCCTCCAGCCAGGGCTTAACTTACAAAACTAAGCGACTACACGCTAAGGGCACCCCCTAGTGGGGTACGGGCCTCGGCTTAGGGCGTCGCTGGGGGAGGACAGCAAGGGACAGGCTGGATCAGAATAAATTATGATTATTATAATCGGGAATTTTAAAGCTATTAGCTCAGCTCGCGGGCTGGCTCGTCGAGCTAGGGTCGGGAGGGCATGGACAAGGTCGTCTCGACGGACCTCGGCGGCGAGGTCGATACGAACGCGGTCTGTGTTTGTGTAGAGTGCTAGTGGACCTACTGCTCTCTTGGAAGAGGGTTATAGCGTCATCGGGTATGGTGAGAGTATGCCTCGGGCGGCGAATTTTACTGATCTGGGAGGGTGCGTATCCGGCGGCCGATACGACCAGAGGGTTTTGATGCTTTTCGGCAGCATCAAAGTAATACTTGGCGGCACGTTTCATGAACTGTTGAATGGTGGGCAGTTTGAGATCGAGATGGAGGTTCTCGTTTCGTACGTAGAAAGGGGCCCCTGTGATTTTTCGTAAGAAACGGTTTTGGAGGGTCTGCATTCTATGGAGACGGTATGGCTTTGAGTGTGCGAACACAACGGAAGCATATGTCATAATGGGGCGGATGCACGTGGTGTAGATGCGCAATTTGCACTTGAGTGACAATTTGCTACGTGCATTTAACATACAGTGGAGGCGACTGAGAGCGAAGGCCGCTCGAGAGCGGGCAGACTTAACATTCAGTCCACGGCATTCTAAGTAAGTGACACGTATTACAAAATATATGCAGTCTAAACAAACCTAATATAGAATTAAGCGGTATAGTAACAATCATAAGTACAACGACTTGAATATAGTCATCCTATCAGCATACAATACGGTTAATGTGGATACATATATATAGGATATCAGGGATGTCACTATGGAAAATAATGGAAATAATATCTTTTGCCATTGGACCATTACAAATTCACCATCTGGTGCCGGTAGTTCCTGACTGACTACCCTCAAGGAGAAATGCTGAATTGGTTGAGGGTGCTAGGGCTAAAAGCCACGCTACTGCTGCATCCCTAGCTATTGTTCAGATACGGGACCCTAAGAGACGTAGGTGCACCCACCCTCGGCAAGATGAGAAACAGTAAGTATTGGCCTCGCCTCGGGTGCTATGCAGGCAATGTTAGGAGCACATAGAAGGATTATAATAATTGTACATGTAGATTTTGCAGACATCTCTTTGAATCTTCAGGTTTCTATACAAGCTTCTATCATTTTCAAACACAGAGTGTCAGTGAAAATGTCGATAAGAACTCTGTCATAAAATACTATATCATTGTAATTAAATGTGGTGTTTACCTGACCGAACTGTGCGTTGGTTTGTATATGTGTGTGAATAGTGTGTCACAATTGTTGGTGCACCTAAAAAGAGAAAAAAAAAAAAAAAAAAAAAAAAAAAAAAAAAAAACCGGCCAAGTGCGAGTCGGACTCGCGCACCGAGGGTTCCGACCGCATAATTAAGTTTGTTTGTAGAGGAAAATTGCAGATTACTTAAAAACTACCTGCTAGATCTCGTTCAAACCAATTTTCAATGGAAGTTTGCATGGTAATCTACATCATATATTTTTTTTAGTTTTATCATTCTCTTATTTTAGAAGTTACAGGGGGGGGACACACATTTTACCACTTTGGAAGTGCCTCTCGCGCAAACTATTCAGTTTAGAAAAAAATGATATTAGAAACCTCAATATCATTTTTGAAGACCTATCCATAGATACCACACACGTGTGGGTTTGATGAAAAAAAAATTTTTGAGTTTCAGTTCTAAGTATGGGGACCCCCAAAATTTATTGTTTTTTTTCTATTTTTGTGTCAAAATCTTAAAGCGGTTCACAGAATACATCTACTTACCAAATTTCAACAGTATAGTTCTTATAGTTTCTGAAAAAAAATGGCTGTGACATACGGACGGACAGACAGACAGACAGACAGACAGACAGACATGACGAATCTATAAGGGTTCCGTTTTTGCCATTTGGCTACGGAACCCTAAAAATGGTTTGATCAATCCATACAAACGCCTACTTTTTTCCGTAAATTTATTTGTGTCTACGTTAGATACACATACATTCATTAAAATTCTTTAAATAATCTTTAGGGAGTCAAATAAGTAAGTCCTCATGAAAATGTTCAGTAAAGAGTCACAAAAAGTAATTAATATCGGGTAAGCACAGGACCGTGGCAGCCCTTCAGGCAGCCACACTTTCACGTAGCACATTAGTATGCTGATCCTCCGCTGAGCGGCGCACGCGCAGATTAATAAGCCCTATCCGTGCATGGACACTATAAAATCTGAAAGTGGAGCTGAAAGTTACGAGAGAAAGGTTTTGTTTTATGAGATTTTTGTTTCTAGCCGTTCTTTACTAGTAAAACTTTCTATGTTTGTCTCTTAAAAGAAAAGAAACCTCTCATGTCCTTCGGTTTTACAAAAAACCAGTTTGATCTCACGTCTCACTGGAAGTCCTTTAGGTTCACATTAAAAGGTCGCATGTCACTAATGTAGTGTATGTGACTTAATAGATGCAAGATTTTGCAGGGCCTTCCTTAAAATGAATATATTATGATAACTTACTTCACCATTTACATCAATCAATTTCTATTAAACTAGTGTTTTGTATTACTAGTGTATTGATTGATCCACCTTCCATTAATTTATATTATTTATGTGGATTGTAAAGTGTTTTTATTATTATCTCGGTGGCGGCCCCCACCCACAGCCCTCTAGATATGACTGCTGGCTAAGCCGATACAAGCACCTGCTACCGGTTCCAATATCACCTCGTCATCAAGATTAATTGAATCGTTGTCTTTCATAGTCTATGCTAATTTTTAGATATGCAAACCACTAAATCATGCATATGATTTAATTAACATTACACATAAAAAATCGGTCTCAACGATCTTATATTATTATTCAATTATATAATAATAACAACGATTATCTCATCTCTTCATGACAAACAAATTCTAAGAATTCTGTGCACGATTCTTGGAGCGATCTTATCAGATGACGTCAGGGTCTCGCCGAGTGTGCCCGAACGTGGCCGAAGAGATCCGAGTACAGCCGAATGTGGTCGAACAAAGACTTGTATAATTAAAACCTAAATAGATAATACAGAAGGACTATTTTAATCAATATTGAAAAAAGCTGATATTCAAAATGTCCGAAGAAAGTTGGAACGTAGGAACAGTGGAGTTAGAGAAAGTTATACTAGTAGTTCTCTTTCTAATTACTAGAATTAGAATCTGTAACCATTTTCCGCTGATAGGTACACATATTTGTTTTATTGTTAATGTGGTTTACATTAAAACAAACAATAAAACAAATATGTTGTAACAAACAAGAAATGATATGCTCGGCTGAAATTTTATTGCCATAATTAAAAATGTTATTTATTTTTATTTGAAAGTTATCTCTTTCAACAAATATTTACCTTAAAAACTGGTTTCATACCGGTTTAACTGGGAAAACGCTGACATCGATTCTCCACGGGACTATCATCAACTACATAACGCAAAACTTCCTCCTGGACTTTCGTTGTCCCGATGCCCAGCAGTGGGCATAGACCTTCTGTAGTAATTTTTGTGACGTGTGATATCGGTGCGCCCGCGCCTTTGATCGAGCACGCCCACTATACTGGTTTTCTAATTACCATAACGCGTTTAATGTGGTGCCTGTGTCCATTGGGCATAGGGATAGATTTTTGAAAACAATTGAAAAAGCAAAAAAAACATTTTCAGTAAAAGTAGCGAGTCTAAAATGCGTGTCCTTTTTTATGCATGTAGGTTTTCTAAACTTATTGGATATTAATTTTATTATCTCCTTTATTTAAATTTTATACATATTTTTTTCATTTTTAAACATTCATTATAAAAAAAATATAAAAAACATTTAAAAATATAAAAAATAGGGATCCACCGATGTCGGGAACAGGGTCCAAGCTACCGGTGGTTAGGGCTCCAGAGACAGGAACCTCCTCACAATACGAGCCGTATCAAGGAGAACCGCCTTCTGAATCAGGCCCTTGACCCAGCCGCCTAACGAGAGCCTCGCGAGATGTTGATCGAGGCTCTTGGCCATCAGGCCATTGGCTGTCACGACTATCGGCACAATGACAGCAGAGTCCACATTCCACATGTCGACAACCTCATGCGCCAAGTCGAGATACTTTATTTGTTTCTCTTTCTCGGCTTTCACGAGATTCTCGTCATGCGGAATGGTGACGTCGACAATCATTGTGCGGCGCGCTAATCGGTCTATCACCACTATGTCAGGCTTATTGGCTACAATAGTCCTGTCAGTGATGATAGACCGATCCCAGTACAACGTAACATGGTCATTTTCCAGAACTGGGTCGGGCACATACCTATAGTACGGTACCTCAAGATCCACGAGTTTGTATTGCAAAGCAAGTTGCTGGTGGATGATCTTGGCCACTTGGTTATGTCTGTGCAAGTATTCGCCGTTAGCCAAACGAGAACAGCCAGAGATAATATGTCTGATAGACTCACCTGGACGATGACATGCCCGACATATGTCAACCGTCCCGTCTTTCATAATATATCTCCGGTAGTTGTTCGTCAAGACAACTTCGTCCATAATTGCGCAGACAAACCCTTCGGTTTCCCCGAAGAGGTCACCGAAGCGTAGCCAAGATACGGACGCTATAAAGTCTACGTCGGGCCCGTGAAGGGCCCGGAAAAATCGTCCGTGAAGCTCCTTGCTTTGCCATACTTCCTTGCGGTCATTGGTAGTGAGTACTACTGGTATGCGCCAGTTCTCTTTAGCCAGCGACAGCGGGGTGAGTCCCTTGTCCACTGCAACCGCATCTCGATGCATACCCACGTCGGATTTCAGGAAGTATTCCCTGAGATTGCACACCTCACGGTTGTGGAGAGTCTTAGCATTTAAAAAGCCTCGACCCCCGCACTTCCGCGGGATGTACAATCTCATCACCGATGATCGTGGGTGATGCATCCGATTTGCGGTCAACAGTGTCCGTACTCTTCTATCCAAGGTGTCAAGTTCAGTCTGGGTCCACTTGAGTATGCCAAAGGAGTACATCAGGACTGGCATGACCCAACCGTTAAAGGCGCGGACCTTATTGCCGCCTGATAAGGAACTTTTAAGAACCTTATTCAGGCGACCAAAGAAACGCTCCCGTAACGATTGTTTCATGTCAGCCACGTTGATGCCTAGCCCCTCCGACATACCCAGGTATTTGTATGTATCGTTTGCGGAGAGTGATCTCAAGCTAATAGAATCCGAGAGTTGAACTCCCTCGGATTCTACAATCCCTCCTCGCTTTACATGCATGACTGCGCATTTATCCACACCAAATTCCATCCTGATGGAGCTACTGAAAGTTTCGGTTACCTTTAGTAACTTCATCAGTTGCAATTTAGTGGGGGCAAACAATTTCAAGTCATCCATATAAAGCAAGTGGGATATAACCTGACCGTCTCTTCGCAAAGGATAGCCCAGTCTTGACCCCTCCAGCAAAGTGCTCAGAGGGTTCAAGGCTAAACAAAACCAAAGTGGACTCAAACTGTCACCCTGGAATATTCCCCGCTCGATTTTAATAGGCTCGTCGTTCCCTTGAATCGATCGACATCCTGGATAGCGAAGGACCGTCCTCCACTGCCCCATACATGACACAAGAAAGGTGCGTAGAGTTGTATTTACTTTATACAGCTCCAGCACCCTCATGAGCCATGTATGAGGGACCGAGTCGTAGGCCTTCTTGTAATCTATCCAACATGTCGATAGATTCTTTCGGGATCGACGAACCTGCTGGCTTATGACAATGTCTATGAGGAGCAGCTCCTTAGTACCACGGGACCCATTCCTACATCCATTTTGAGAGGCAGACATGATGGAATTATTGTCAATATGTTTATTTATTTTAGCTCTCAAAATAGATGTAAGAAGTTTATAGACCGTCGGTAAACACGTGATCGGTCTATAATTCTTAGGTTCCGCGGCACTACCTGATTTATGGAGCAGGTGGGTAACTCCTGTAGTTAGAAACTGTGGTAGCGACCCGGACTCTAAAGCTAACTGGAACTGTGATGCCAAACGAGTGTGTGAACTCTGTAGCCATTTAAGCCAAAAGTTGTGCAGTCCATCCGGTCCCGGTGATTTCCAATTCGGCATTGGACGGACTGCACTGGCTACATCGGAGGAGGTGATGATAACCTCCTCCATTTCTGTTATTGATTCACACTCCCGTTCAACATCACACATCCAGTCACCTTCATCGTGGCATACGGGCGCCGACCAGATGCTGCGCCAGAACGTACTTGTGGCATCATCATCTGGGCGGCGCTCGCCTGACACACTTTGCTCAGGTCGCTCCCAAGCTCTATACACCCACCTTTGGTCGCTCTGGAACATGCGATTTTGGGTATAACGCTCCACCCGTCGCTTGTACCGTCGAATACGGTTTGCCCATGCACACACATTTTATTATTATTATTAACTGTATTGTGTCGTCAAAGTATTTTATTTTTCATTATTTCGGCCTATCTAAAGGAGATATATTTTTTTATTTGAATACAGGATTACATAAAAATCGGTTCATCATAATGATATCTGCAAGTTTAGTATTTGCGAGGTAGACCTATCCTAAAGGTATATAGGATGTTTCGAAATTTTATTAAATAACACCTATTATTATAAAACAAAGAGATTTTATTTATTTTATTTATTGATATCATGTTTTTTCTTATACTTCTAGAACCTATGATCGCAATACATTGGGAACGAGCACATATTACCAGTTATAATTTGTTTTGTGTGTATCGGATCGTGCGCGAGCGCAGTAAATAATCGAAAGGTCGTAGGTTCGACTCTGGCCAGTGAAAGCAGCTGTTACGAACATACTATTTTGAACAACGAATGTTATTGTACTATTTAATCAAGTCGCAATTGTATAGAAATTATTATCGTGTCATAACTAATAGGTACCTATATGTTTTCGTTTTGTTATGATTGTTCAAGTCGTTGTCCAAAAAATAATTTATGAAAGTTTTCGTTAGCGATCGTCTTTCTTTCTTCCAATGGCTCGGTGACGAATGTTGATTAAAAAAAGTACTTTATAAAAAAAATAGATGTCGCTGTCAGTCACATCTTTGCAAATGTTAATCTATTTTATCTCAACATCATGCCTGTTTTATTGGAAGGGTTTCGTTACGTGCATCTCAGCCTTCGTCAGATATTATCAATCACTGTATCTATATATATTATTTAACTGCTGTTGTTAATGCCTTAAAGCTATATTACTGTTTTGCCCATAAAGTCTATCATTACTAAAAAGATTTTAAGTAGAAGTAAGGAATTTTTGAGTAGATGTATATTGGAAAAATAAATGAGAAACCATGAAGGGTTACCATGGAGTTTTTTGCCCGTTCTTCTCCATAGAAATTTACGCTATGGAACGGGCAAATAGCTTCAACTTTCTTTTCGATAAACTGACAGACTTATGGCTCTTTGACAATTCAAAAGTGCCTGTAAATAGTCTAGTTGAAATACATGATTAGGATTTTTTTGATATTTTGAAAAGCTGTTTTTTTTTGTTTTGCTCGAATAGAAATTTACTCTGTTTAACTTTTGATCGTTCTACTTCTCAGTGCCCACAGTCCAGCTACTGTGATTACCCCGTAAACGTTCGCCGCAGGCTACCAATTACCTTCCCGACCATATTTCCATTAACGTCTAACTCTTACACCGGCGCACGCGCATCATACGCGCTAATTGAAGCATTAGTACCACAAACAAACGGACTAATGCATTTTGGTCGTCTTTCTATAGTTATGACGGTTTTGGGGATCGGTGTTTGGCGCTGTATGTTTTCCATACGAAGTTAAATCTTGTTTTATCGCGTTTTAGGTTAAAAGCTAATACTATGTGGATTTAAAATACACACCAGATATTGGTATCTTTTGTATTTAATCTTATTAATTATTTAAAGATAGTTTTAGAATGAATATCTGACCAATACTGAGGGTAGTTTTACTGCCACATTAAATGATTACGGTAACGGGTTAAAATATATTCAGTATTCTTATCAAAATGGTAGTTTAAATGTAAAAAAAACTCAACATACAAACCGAAGCGAAGAACAGACATAGTTGCGCTTTCAAAACTCATAATATATGTATTAGAAAGTTGGGATGGGAATAGACCTAAGCGGGGGTGTTCGAAGAATATAAATATTGCAAGGACACATTTATAAAATTAATGATAGTCATATAGTTCTTGCTTAGATTTAGACTTGTACTTAATAATAATTATGAAGTCCGTTAAAATAACGATCCATTACCCTTGGTGTTAAGGTTGGTTTCAGAATTCTTCAGTAGTCATACTCTCCTATCATCAGTCCTAGAGTTTGCTACATCTAGACATCTCTCTCTCTAACCTTGGGATACGGTATTTTGTTTTTGGTACAGACCAAATACATCAACGGCTCCCACGCACTCACCTGTAGGAAAATGAAGAAACAAGAGAGTCTGGCATACTTCTCCATCATGCCTAGGCGGAGAAGAGTCTATAGATGACGATTTCCATCTTATCACCAAAAAAGATATGTTTTGCTATAAATACGAGAATTTAAAGTTAGAAGATCTTGTTAGTCACGATAGATCATCTAAGATATATAACCTTATAACTCCAGTGCCAAGAAAATAAGACGTATAAATACTATTTCTAGAATACCTTCTCCACTGTTTACGTTATACATCCCCAACAGAACCAGTCCAAACTGGTTCTTCACATATACTAAAAATAATAACGTTTTCTATTAAATATGCTAACTGTCTTGTTTGTGTCCATGACGTAGGCGCCGCCATCTTTATGTAATATTTTCTCAGCTCTGACCTACTGTCCTGGGCGAGTGGGTCATGCGATGCTACGCAATGCGAGAAATAGCAAGCTATGGAAACTACATAGTGACACTAGCAGCTAAAAAAATACCTATACATTTTTAAGACTGATTGAAAAAAAAAAGAATGTAGAAGAGTGTGCCTAATGCATTAAAGATATGTTGTGTATCCTAAGATTATGTCACATAGCATCACAGCATAGCTAGACTTCGCTTAGCATAGCACCACTCAGCTAGGGCGATACATCTACAATCTACACACAAATGCAGCTTGGATGTTAATATAATACACCTTTACAGCCGCAGGCGTTCGTTAAGGAACTTTGGACTCTAAAATGGCATAATAATTAGTCTGTTTTGTTCTTTAATTAAATAATCAAGATTTTAAATACCTATCTGCTGTTCTTCTATGTTATTTTTGGCACATAATGGTAATTGAGATATAATCAACTGGGAATAAGTTGTGGTGAGTCCATAAAATATTGTAGAGAAGAAATTCTTACTGTTGAATATCAGAGGTACCTAAAATAATGTAAGAGTATTAAAATGATATTTTGGAATTATGAGGAGTGTTGACGCCAGCTTTAAGGCTGACTTCGAGGCCGATGCTAAACTTATTGCCGACGCCAACTTCAACGCCGACGCTATCCGCAGCCGATGGCAAACAACGCCGTCGCTTACTCCTAGCCAACGCCAAGTCCAATACCGACGCTTACTTCAATGCCGACGCCAACTTCGACACCGACGACAAATCCAAGGCTGACATCAACTCTGATGCCGAAGCTTTTGACTGCAGCTAATACACATTAAACAACAAATACTGAAACAAGCATACAGTCAGTATGAAACAATATTTGATTAAACGTTATTTGTTGAGTGAGGCCCGGTTTAAACAAAAAGATAAAAATGCTGTTTATAATAGAATTAAATAGGTACTTGTATTGCTATTAATATAATCAAGGGCTGGTTATCATGCGACTGATAAGGACCAGACGTAGGTCAACAGAAGTATGAGTGTCTGTGTGTATGTCGGTATGTTAAGCCAGGCTTCTTGATGTCACCACATTGTATTCTGTGTATTAATTCTAAGAGCTTAAAGTTCTATTTGATTTTGCGATTTTGATAATTTGGAGTAAACGCGTTCAGATGGAACTACTTAACGCATCTATAATTATAAGAAGTAGCTACAAACATCTCTAGGGTCCTCATCTATCTACGTACCAAATGTCATCCAGATCGGTTCAGACGTTTTACCGTGAAAGCGTAACAAACAAACTTACTTTAGCATTTATCATATCTGAGATACTTATGACCTATGTAAGTGTATATTACAGTTTTACTTTTCTTTGCCAATAAATATGTGTAGTAAAAGTAATTGGAAACACAAATACACATTATACTAGAGGAGGTAAAGTGGCTAAATCAGGAGTTACTCGAGCGTCGTGAGGACCTGTTGGATGGTGAACATTAGAAAAAAAAATGAATTCAATTTTAAAAATGTAACAAACTGTATTATGGACTCGGAATTAGGAAATTAAAATTTTCGTAAACCACTTCGCTGAGGCCACTTCGATTTCAGTGTGAGACATTTCATGAGTGTCTGCAACTTCACTATGAGTGTCAGACACTTCACTCCGGATGTCAGCCACTGTGCTAAGAAAATTAAAATTTTCCTTTGCAACTTCGCAGAGTATCAGCGACTTCAATTTCAGTGTGAGACACTTCACTTTGAGTGTCAGCGACTACACTATGAGTGTCAGACACTTGGTTATCAGTGTCAGACACTTCACTATGAGTGTCCGCAACTTTGCTATGAGTGTCAGACACTTGGTTATGAGTGTCAGACAGTTCACTATGAGTGTCAGCAACTTCGGTATGAGTGTCAGAGACTTCGCTATGAGTGTCAGACACTTCACTATTATGTCAGCAACTTCGCTATGAGTGTCAGCAACTTCACTATGAGTGTCAGCAACTTCGCTATGAGTGTCAGACACTTCGCTATGAATGTCAGACACTTCACTATTGGTATCAGCAACTTCGATATGAGTGTCAGACACTTCACTGTGAGTGTCAGAGACTTCACTGTGCGTGTCAGCAACTTCACTATGAGTGTCAGACACTTCACTGTGAGTATCAGAGATTTCACTGTGAGTGACAGCCACTAAAATTTTAGTGTGAGACACTTCACTATGAGTTTCAGCAACTTCGCTATGAGTGTGAGACACTTGGTTATGAGTGTCAGACACTTCACTATGAGTGTCAGCAACTTCACTATGAGTGTCAGACACTTGGTTATGAGTGTCAGACAGTTCACTATAAATGTCAGACACGTCACTCCGGATGTCAGCCACTATGCTAAGAAAATTAAAATTTTCCTTTGCAACTTCGCAGAGTATCAGCGACTTCAATTTCAGTGTGAGACACTTCGCTATGAATGTCAGCAATTTCGCTATGAAAATGAAAAATGGAAATACAACATGTATCGACAACAATGGACCCGGACTCGGCCTCGTACTCGGACTTTTACATACATATCTACATACGAACATACGGGTCGAATACAGAATTCCTTTATTTTAAGTTGGTCAAAAAGATAGTTGCGTCTTTTATGCTGAATGAACTAAATACATAGGCGACGCTATGTTTATTATGAAAGATAAAATGGTTATATCACCCGTTTCATCTTAGAGATCATAGAAGCTATTTCGGAGAACATTATTGGAGTATCACCTACCGTGAATCGGTGTTCAAAGTTAGTTGGACCACAGAGCAGCGGTGCTCAACCTGCGGCGCTTCACTGTTAAGGATGGGTTGCTATTATATATTATTAAATATGCTATGTATAAAGCTAAGGATTTCGTTTGTTGGCCCAATTAGGAAAGGTTGAAGGTTAGGTGAGATTATACACCACGCCATATCCTTAGGAGCCGAGCAAAAAGAAAAAAAAACACGGGCGGGCAATGCGAACCGGTGATTCGAAGCCTCTTGCTTCAATAGTGTTTACTTTGTCCTGAATGATTAACCGGATCAACGCACAGCCTAAACCACTGATCGTAGAGACCTGAAACTTGGAGGGTGTGTTCTTTGTATTACGTAGGCATCCAATAAGGAAGGATTTTCCGAAATTCTAACCCTAAAGAAGTGAAAAAGGGGAGCAAAATTTGTACGAAACTCTGACATTTTTTATTTGAATTCGTGTAGACCACGCGGGCGAAGTCGCTGGCGGAAAGCTAGTCCTCAATGAATTTCATTTTACAAAGCATTTAAATTCTCTCTCCCAATTTTATTTCGCAATAATACTTTATTTGATATCGTTAGAAACAGTTGTCGACCTCTGTGGTAGAGTGTCACAAACCTGCTGTTTGAACGACTTTCCAAAAACCCGAGCTTCGGTTATGTTTATTTTTGTGTTACGAATGATAGGCTGCATTTACACCGTAATGTATTTATGACTAAACTTATTGTTGATGTCATTTGTAATGCTAAGTATTTTAGATAACACGAAATATTTTATTATATCTACATAATTGGTTGCATTATAGAATGGAAAAATAGTAACTGATTAGAATTGTTGTACGAAAGGTTGAACTTAGACATTCTAATTTGCTCATTAATAAACTGAGCATTGCATAGGAATTGGGGCTAATTCCGACCTCGGTAGAAAATATAAATACATATGAAAAAAATGTATTTCATATTAATTGATACTTATTATTATAATGTATGCGAAAAACATATTTTTTGGTCTGAGTAAATTGTGCAAAACAATAAACTTGAATTATATGAATTTGTGATTTAACGTGTGAATGGTTAGTATGTAAATATGAATCAAACACGTTGTTTTTATATCTGTAAATTATGGTAATCACTATAAACATTCGTTTCGTTAGAGTTTTTGTCATCACAAAAAAGTACGAAAATATATTTTCATTTAATCAAATATTTAACGAGCCTTCAAATTAAAATTGTTAGTAACAATGATTATGTTTTTCATATTTATTGTATAATTTATACATTAAAGTGCTTATCTAGACAATATATTCTGCTTAAGTCATCAATGAGAACAAAACCACACTGTTTTGTTTTGTATAATTTTAATGGACCAAGAAAATTACCACCATAGTGCATACCTTTATTGGTCAGTTGTTTTGCTATGTCGATATAACTTTCAAAGGCTTAAATATTTTAAGGTCTGATATTTTGACAATTAACAAAGAAAAGAGAACTATTTATACAAAATATCAAATCAAACTGGCAACCCTATTTGTAAATACTATTATGAGCTTAATAATGCGTCTACTACACTAATGTTCATGTATAAAAAATATATTTGAAAAAGTTTAATGTCCTCTCGGTGTGATAGGCGTCCACCTAACAAGTAGGCAGTATTTCAGAGCCGCTGACATTAATTACTTGATTTATATAAATATATCTATGTACAGTTTTATCGAGCGTCCCTTTTCTTTGAAACTCACGCTTTTTACCGTTCTGGTACTGACAGTGATTTAAATAGGCAACGAACGCTCAAACATTGTTTGTTTGCGATGCGCCCTAGTTTGTGAGGTTCGATACTGGGTTAGTGAAACAGACGAAACTGCGTGCGAAGTTTTCCAATTTTCCGGAAGGAAAGTACTTTATTTTCTTTTCTTTTTCTATTAACTTACTATTAGGTTAAAGTAGTTATATTTTATACTGGTATAGGCATATATTCTAAAAAGTTAAAAACTACTTAACTGTCTAATTTTGCTTTGACTGTTAAGATAAAGATAACTTCTATTTCTGTCTTCAATCATTAAGATGTTAAAAAATCTATATAATTACCTAATGCTGATGGATTTCAACTAGATACAACTAACCTGTTATTAATTAAACATTTGATATAACGACTTAATTGTGTGTGCACGTCAGAAGAACGAATGTATCAACAATAAATACATCATTACTTTTAATAGCAATGATGATATACGACGTAAACAGCACTGTTGCTAATTGCAGAACATTGAACATTATATTATGCTAGTTATTTCCCTTTCACGCGGTTTCAATCGTATCCCCAGTAAACTATTTTCCGTACCAGAATTTAAACTATCTTGTATCCTTTTCTGGGATTAAAGCTACCTCCTTACTAAATATCATGTTAATCAAATTAGCAGTGTTACTGTTACAAGCAAACAGACAGACGTAGTTACTTTCAGATTTATTATACAATAATATTTTGATTAGATAAATATGTATATTGAATCTTAAAGTCTATATATAATATGTTTGCCATTAGTTTGAGGCTAAGTAATGTAAACAGCATTTTATTTTAAACTAGCTTCTGCCAGCGACTTCGTCCGCGTGGAATAGTGGTGCTCCGCTCCTATTGGTCTTAGCGTGATGATATATAGCCTATAGCCTTCCTCGATAAATGGACTATCTAACACTGAAAGAATTATTTAAATCGGACCAGCGGTTCCTGAGATTAGCGCGTTTAAACAAAACGACAACATTTCCCTTCACTGCTCTGCTCCTATTGATTGTAGCGTGATGAAAAGTATACTATAACCATCTCAGGAGTATGACAAATAATTGTACCAAGTTTCGTTAAAATCCGTCGAGTAGTTTTTGTTTCTATAGAGTTTATACAGACAGACAGACAGACAGACAGACGGACAGACAGACAGACAAAAATTTTACTGATTGCATTTTTGGCATCAGTATCGATCCCTAATCACCGCCTGATAGTTATTTTGGAAATATATTTCATGTACAGAATTGACCTCTCTACAGATTTATTATAAGTATAGATAGATATAGATAGTTTTTCCTCAGCATGAGCTACTCTCGTATTTCGAGCTGAGAGAAAAGAAAAATAAATCGGCTTTTGTTTTTTTGTGGTCAAATCATACTGAACACACCCAAGTAATCCAGTTCCAGGAGTTCCCGCGGCTGCAGGATATAAAGGACGAAGGAAGGAATATGGATGGGTTTTAATCAGTAAGAGTCTGACATTTCCACGTACTCCGCCCACAGCGGGAGGAGCCATTTCATGATTTCCCGTCCCAAAAAAAACTCCTCAAATAATTGCGTTTACTGACGATAGTCTACTTTTTTTTCAACCATTGCGTGATGACTCTGCTTCAAGGATATTTAAAAGGGTTTCTAATTAATATTATAAATACGAAACTAATACTGCATGTCTGTGTGTTTGTGACTATCACGGTGAAAACACTACACCGATTTACGTAGATCACAGGGTGATACTGCGCCCCGGAATACAAAGGGCTGAGGAAGGAACATTGATGGGTTTTAGTCAGTAAGAGTCTGACACTACGGCGGGAGGGGTCATTTGATGATTTCCCATCCGAAAAAAAAGAGGGTGCAAAGAGCGGTACCATCATGATGATGAGTGAAGCTGCAGGAACAACTAGTATAGTTCCTACACAAACAAAGTCGCAAGTAAATCCTATAGCTGCTAACAATATAAGTGCCATAAATTAGCATAGTATAATGAAGGAGGGTTAGTTCGCGTGCTAACAATTATGACTCGCTATGCAAATGTACCCAGTGGCCTTGGGCACTCGGAACACGTTTCTGTTTGTGTACTATTACAGTATGCTATGGTGTTAGGGCTTTATGTGTATTTCAATTGCTTCTTTAGTCTTTTATGGGTCATTTTAGCGAAGAAAAATTACATTAGGTTGTTTATATTTGACAAAGATAACTTCCTGAATTGTTTGGGTATAGTTCTGTCTAACGCTTTAGGTAAAACTGGTTTGATCGTTTGATTAACCTGTTTGTAATGATGTTATGTTATAATTAGGTTTGTTAATTATCTAATAGCTACTTCCCGCAATTTTCATCTAAATTGGTTCAGGCGTTCTACAGTAAAACTGTTACTGTTAGTGAAAATATTAGAATTGCTAAATCTATCTGTTAAAAGACGTTGAACATTTTTGGGTGAAAATTGTTATGGAGGTGGACAGAAACTTGGAAAAAGAAATAGGATAGTTTTGATTAAATATAATCTATACATATAAAATGCTTTGTGACTGACTGATCAACACACAGCCTTACCGCTGATCGTAAAGACCTGAAACTTGGAGAGTGTGTTCTTTGTATGACGTAGACATCGGATAAGAAAGGATTTTCCGAAATTCTAAACCTAAAAAAGGAGGGCTAAATTTGTATGAAACTCAGTTATTTTTAATTTGAATTCGTGTGCGGGCGAAGCCGCTGGCGGAAAGCTAGTTATTGCATAAAGTCGTTCCCTTACGATACCAGTTAATCGATCATCAATAATCGTAACAGCGTATTATTAATAGTTAAATATTACTTTGTCTAGTCTATCTGAAGGGTTTGTTCGAAACAAGTTACTGCGGTCCAGAACGCACTGAGCGAAGAACCATGGATAGGTTTTAGTCAGTATCCGTCTTACTTATAAAAAACCTGTCATCTGAAGTTTAACCTTTTCTCACCTAATCCTTACTTAGCACCGTAATCCAGGATTAAGCTACAGCATTTATGAGTGATTTTTTTTCTAATCCATTGTTAAGCGGCAGATTAAAACGACATTCCCTTCCGCTCCGGCTAAAACGGGAGGAGTCATTTAAAGATTACTCATCCCTAAAAAAAGGGATACTCAAAATATATGTGGGCCTAATATCCAGCAGTGGACGCAGACTGAATTCCAGATAGTTTATCAAAGAAAAACATATATTTTAAATAAACATTGTTCTTAATCTAGGTCACAAGAGATCTTCGATAGCGATAAGTACACAGTGATAACATCTAATGCTAAAACTATTTATACATCGCTCTATACTGTGTGCTTCATACAATATTATTCTATTCTAATAACTCTCTTATCGTCTGAGCAGTAAGTTATTGCTCCTTGAAGGTTAGTTGACCTGATATTATAATCTCTATGCCCGATATGACTAGATTTTAGTTTGAAACAGAATATATGTGTAAGTATAAAGAATTGTTTGGTGTAAATAGCCAATTAAGTAGGGAATTAGGAGAGTACTCGTCATATAGTTAGAAAGAGTGTTTTAATATTCGGATGTACTGAAAAGATCTGAAAAAAATATTCTTCAAGCAGAACTACATAAGTATTTGTCTCTATGTACTCACAGAGAGATGTTGATTCATACTCTTTAGCAGGATGAAATATTTTTATTTATTTACCATTTATGTTCACACATATTAATCAGAAAAAAAAAAACAAAAGGAAATTAAATGCTAATTTCAAAAAATATTTAGGTTCCTACTAAGTAGGATGATAGAAATCATTCGAGAACACTTATTTAGACTTTTCGTTCTATATACTAGTTACTTTTTGTATTTTTGCAAGGACGAGATTTCAGGCATTGTCTTAAAGTTTAATATTTATCGTAGTACACAATACCGAATCTTCTTGGAAATGAAAAAAAATCGTGTACTATACAAGTACCTACACCAAATTCAATTACACATTCTAATTTAAAAACAAAAGCTGTATGAACCGCGAATGTTTCAACATTGTACATCTAAACAAACCTTTGCATGTGTGCGACTGTATCGGGATTATCAGAATGCGCATGTGTGTGTGAGCAGTTCTAAACAAACTGAAGATGTGTATGTGTGCGATGGGCCTCGTGTCTGTGTGCGTTGGTGCAACGCTCAGCTGTTGTTTGTTGGGTATCGGTAGGCCTCGAGTGCGGGGTCGACGAACTGCCCATAGAGTATGCGCGCAGAGAGGCTGTATTCACGCAGCCGCCGTAGGGCGTAGCCCCTGGGAACACGTAACAAAGAGTTTCATACATTCGTTCGGTACAAAGACTTGGAGGTAATCAATATTTGTTTGTCTTTTAAATATTGTTACAACAAGAAGGACTGTTAAAGAAAATTGCTTAATTTGCTAGCCTGAAATTTTATGAAAGGAAATTGAATGCAATGAATTTTTAATATCAAATTAAATGTTGATTCTTTGTTTCGGAATAATTATTTTGTAACGCCTTAAATTTTGCTTTTCCTCAATTGCGTCTAGATGTTATTTCAATAAAACAATCTTTCATATTACACAAATTACTTTTGTAATAAATGTCTTTCTCTTTTTTACATCAAGCATCAATGATAAAATTAGGCACAAAACTAACATTAAGCTGCACCCTTCTGATCGTTAAACTCTATGTCCCCTAGCAACAGCGGCAACAGCAAGCCAGCATCGATAGTTGCGCAACTGGCAAGTGGGCTCGAGGCTCAAGGCTCAGCTGAACGTAAACAAGGCATTGTGTGCTAGCCCGCCAGGCCAGCGCTAGCGACGTGCAAACGAGCCTCGGCTTCTATAGACAACCTTCGACGTTTTGGGATTTTATTACTAGTCGCAATTGGGTTAAGAGTTAAGTACCTCTTTGAGAGTTGGTATAAAGGTACCTGTGCTTGATTGATTGTATAATTACGGTAGTAATAGTGATTGCAATTTTCTGAACTAAGCAAATTATGGCAATTATTGTTTTGAAATATTACCCGCTTAGCTTGCACAGTGATTATAATCTTTCATTTCAGAGCGTGTTAGGCCATAGAAAGACTATCTAGAGATCTAGTGTTAGCGTCGGTTCCCTTCTTGTTACATTATCGACTTAAGTGAACAAGTTCCCCACTTCTTTATCTTCTGTTGATTAACTTAGGCTCGAACACTGTTCAACTAATTTCCCGGGGCACGGCGAATGACTTTGTTTAGTGATTTCGTTTTTGCTGTTTGTCTCTGGCTTACAGCGTCAGGAGTTTCCGAGATACGACTTTGTAAAGATTAATGAAGTTTCTGAAGGTTGGGAGATAAGAGGAATTCGGCCGAAGGACCTACAGTAGCTAGCTATGTATTACTAATTTCAAAATAAAAGATTCTTTTCTTGTTTTTTATTTTATTTTAAGACTGTCTGGTTGAATACGCGCAAAAAGCCTAAAGCACTGTAGCTAGTGAGTTTGTATGTATGTTTATCTGTAATCTACTAAACTTATTTTTTATGTTAATGTCCTAAACGTTTATCTAGCTAGTGCATTTATGTTATTATCGATGAATGCAGTTTCTATTGGCAATCAATCGATAGATCGTTGACTGTACTACTTAGATTAAAGTTCAGTTAGTTGTAAACAATAGTTTATAGGTCTCATTTGTTTATAAACAGCTAAATGTTTTGAGCGCATCGCATCAAGTGGTAACCCGTATTACTTGGTCGGTGCTGCCAACCTGACGGGCATAATAAGTGGTGGTACAAGGTGTTAGTTTGTATGTTGGTATCTATTTAATAATTCAACTGTCGTAATAGGATTTAGACGGTGTTGTGTGTCATTACAGATGATATGCGTTGTTATTATTGAGTGGTTTCTTTACTATCGAAGTGAATATCATATGTCTACTTTTATTATATGAAGTAGGCATGTATAGTACTGCTGATTGACTACAAAGATAACCAAATAAAAATAGGTGGTAACAAGTAAGTGTTCAGGTGGTCACACTGAGGTCATAGTTTGTATGCGAATGGAGTCGCGGACAGGTTATAAACCATTGTTATTAGATGTATGTATGTAACAGTGAAGAAGGTTTTTTCTTCTCAGTACCTACGAATTGAGAGATAGGTAAAAGTAAAAGGAATCCATATTATGAACTAGATGTATTCATATTCGTTCAGTAGAAAAAGAAGCACACATAAACCAATCAAATTCAGGCCAAGTATGTAATATTTCTAGAATAACAATATAACAAAACAACCGTACATTATTATTCAAACACGCAAATTCACAATAACAATAATAACCAGCTATTTTTACCCATCGAACGCCATCAAAGCAATATCAATACCGGTTAATAGTCCACAATAACCATAAAGATCACCCTTTTATGCCCAGTAATAGGCCGGTAACAGGCCGGTAACGGGCCGGTAACTGCGCATTACAGTACTGCTGCCACCGGGAGACGCTGTTTTATGAGCTCGTGTTTGTGTATTATTGAAACTTGATGTATTGTGGGGAAAGCATAATTGTTGGGCAACAAATTGGGAATAAGTTTTCTAATATAATTAGTTTTTAAAAGCTTCATTATTTATAGTAGGTACCATAGTAAAGTAAGAACTTGCGGAAGGCTGCAGTTGGCTGCGTCAAAATGAAAATCAGGCGGTATGACACACGTAAGGGTTCTATGTCCAACAGTAAAATATATGAAATTATTAAAAATATCAAGATCCTCCTTTGTGATGGTCACTCATTACTTTGGATAACGTCAACTGAAACAATAGACGAAATTTCATCATCATGGGTACAGTAAACCCTAGTGGCTTGTCCGACCTTGCATTATCTTTATGAAATGTAGAAAAAAAGAATTCCGTGAAAAAGGGCAGTAGACGCCTCATCTTACGATCACCAATACATTTCTCAACCTTGACAATTGCAGTAGCGATCGTAAAGCTAATTACCCACGATAGCCTCACTAATTATTATTATACAATTAGCTATTAAAGTACAGATCAATTAGCGTACCTATTTAAATTATCGCCGTAATATTTATATTTATTTTTTAATCAGGCGGTCTCATGCGGGCGCAGGTCATTGATAGCCGCGACCTCCGACCCGCGACATCGCGCGACTTCTCACCTCTGGCCGCGCGATATCGCGGTTTATAATGTAACCGCACTTTCAATGTTAATTATGTATTATTTTTATATAATAATGTAGTTCCGGTGTTGGTTATTATTGTGCTGTATCAGTTACTGTGTAGTTACTGAAGGCAAGACTTATTTAATTAGTTTGTGGTAATTGCTACCTAAATAAACAAACAGAATAGAGTTTAAATCGTCCCCATTCTTTAAAAAGTTAATGGGAAACACTAGACCCGAATCAGATAGGCGATATACTACTAGTGATTATTGATTTATAATCGAGTCACACCTTATTCGATTATTCCACCCACGTAACAAAAAACAAAAATACCTCATACCTCATAGAAGTAGTAAAAAGCACAAACAATATGATACGAATGTCGTGACCAATGTTTTTTATGTTCGCCTGCTGCTACAAATCATGCCGGTAACGTTTTCATTTTGTTTGTGTTTCCACGCACGGTACCAAGCGAGCTTTGTCTTAATCGAATATTACAGTTTAGGGTTTTAGTCGATTGTAATCGATTTGAAAAAATCGACTATACTGTAGTTTGTTACTATGAACTAGATTTGATTACTTTTACGATCGGTATGCTCGAATAATTAATAGTGATGCTTGGCTGAGTAAATACAATTATTCGCAATTGTCTTGATAGTTTGCTCATTTAGTTATACAAGTGTCTTCATTTACACGAATATTATCGATAAATGTTTGTTGTTTTGGCAACATTGGCTATGAATAGAACATTAAGTATTGACAGGGAATCTTCTATAAATATCGATATTAAATGATGACAAGGTTTATATATAGACAAATCGATTCATCTAAAGGTCATGGAATAAGCTCAGAAGCGTATATTTTTATCCCCTCAAAGACAATAATAGCAAGATTTATTTATATTTTATAAATGAACGTAAGGGATGCGTGTGTAACGTGTGAATATGCAACACTGGCTTTAAAGTTAATTTATGAGTGCTTCCATGAGTTTTATGGGAAGTTAGGGCGCGCCCTTGTGTAGTAACGTGTCACTGACGATCTTTGCCAGGAAATACACGGCGATTACTTAGAATTCAATTCAATTACATTTCAGTTTTTAATTGTATATTTAGTAAGTTACAAACAATCGATTTTCCATTTATATTATGATGAAAGTTTTATGCTGTCTATCTATTTAATGCTGTCTGTCTGTTTTTTTATAGGTTAGCAAATGGACACTAGTTCGTAATAACATTGCGTGGCACACTATCAATGACTCTACCGAAGTGTTAGATCGCCACATCGGAAATAGCTCAATAACTCAAACCACACCTAATATTTGTTTAAA
Organism: Pyrrhia umbra; assembly: GCA_963891755.1. NCBI lineage: Eukaryota > Metazoa > Arthropoda > Insecta > Lepidoptera > Noctuidae > Pyrrhia > Pyrrhia umbra. The sequence goes on along the minus strand of OY982934.1, from coordinate 521,330 downwards.
ACTAAATCAACGTCAAAAAAATCGTTTGATGTACAATATCCGAGTTGAAATAAATCGATACGACTCGACTAAAGCGCGCCTACAACTTTTTACGGCCGATATTCAAAACGTTGGTTACTTTTACGATCTCAGAAACGTCAACTGATTGGTAATTTACTGGTAACCACTAACTTTGCTGTTTATAAACAGCAGCGAGAGTGATATTCACCCTTACAGTTATGAAAATAAGGTTGGAAATTGGATGTTGGTCTATTTTTGGATAGTTTTTGGAACAAAGTGAGCCCGCCCTAGGGAAATGAGTTTAGATAGAATATAAAAAGATGAAGTTGTAAGATAAACACGTGAAAGTAAGGGGTGGGGCACTGATGGAGCGATAAGCGGCGAGCCTGTGATAACGTGCTACCTAACTGTTAATTATTGTTTGTGTGTTTATGAATATTAAAACGCGTAGAGTAGTTATTTGTAGCTGGCACGAGGGTGTCATTTGGTGTCACAGGTTCAATGATGTATTGCATATAAAAGGTGATAGCACCTGTGAGTTAATGAGGTCATTGAATTTAAAAACATAGTTTTATTAAATAGTTTTGCGAAAACAAGTCAATCTTCTTACAAGGTCTGCAAGTGATAGGTATGTTTTCTGAAAGCTTAGTTTCTGTAATGAAATCTTCAGGTGTTTTAAACAACTGTATTTTAATAACCAACCACATACGAGAAAAGTTCAACACAACCGTTATTTGCTTAGTAAGGAACACTGAAGAATCATGACTTTAGAAGGCATTTATAATAAACTTAGTTAAGTGTACATTTCAAACATTAGCTCTTCGACTTATAAGTAGTAATTGGTTACAACAATAATGACTTAGGTACGCACATGTGGTACCAATTAGTACATAGGCACTAAGTTGCTACCACGTTTGGTATTAATAACATAATTCACATAATACATGTACTTATATATGTATATACAATTACAATCTAGTATTGTATTTGTTCTTAAGCGTGAGTTGCATAACAATTAGCGGGATACATACAGATACATACGTATTTTTAATTGTTTGTGATACGTATAGCAACACTTATTAAAAAAAACTTTTCAGCTTCAAATGATTTTAATTTGTACCAAATTGACGTTCGACTTTTTTTAATCTCGTACTAAGAATAAAGGTTTTACAGCTTCAAGTATCTTTAAAGTTATTATTTATTGGAGTTTCTAATGTTTTGCAAATTATTGTGAGAGATTTTTCCTCTTTTATTATGAAGATACCCAATCTCGCGTTAAAATGAATTATTTGACGTGCTGATTAATCAAATCCAGTTGCATTTATGCTTAAATTCATCATGCATCGTAGTTTGTTATGCGTTAATGGTTGACAGGTTTTCCCTTAGTTAAACATCCATATTAACGAAAATCATATTGTAAGTAGTCCAGTATTTTGTATCCGTAGTGGTGATAGAGCCATTAAAGATTAGCCAACCTCTGTCATCGCTTGCCGGAGCGTGCCTGGTGCATAAAAACTGATTGCACTGTCGACAATAATGACAGCTGTTGGCACAGTACGTCAGTTTGTCTATCTTGTGTAATAGGTAGCGACACATTTGCTGGAAACTAGATCTTAATGTGGTGATTTCAATCTCAGACTAACATTTCTATAAAGCTATCCAGTTAGCTGCTAGTTAAAATTATCTTAGTTCAATCTCTCTAAAACTTAATAATGCTTAAATCGTTGATTATATAATCAATCAAAACTAATTGCAACTAGCAACTTAATCTAGCATGTTTGTGAATATATCCAACTTATTATAGTAAAAGTACTAAGTATAAACACAAATCTTAACTAATATATTAGAAATGTTATTGTGAGTTTATTTGTTACGCTCTCGTTGTAAAATGGCTGAGCCGATTTGGACGAAATTTGGAGTGGGGATAGATGGGATACTGAAGAAGGTTAATGGCTACTCTTAATCAGGCTGCGGGTGAAACCGCGGTAAGCAGCTAGTAGAACTATGTAGGCTAATTATAACACAAATCTGTTCCTAAGTTTATGTTTTGTATTCAACGACCAAAAGATATCTATTATTGTAAATAGTTTGGAACCCGTTATTGGTGTCCCAATGACTGTCGCCATAAATATAAAATACGGAACGTAATAAAATTATGTTAATCATAAGCAATAACGTGGCGCCTACGATATGAAGTCAGAATAACATTTCCAAATATATTTTGTTTATTTTTAATATTCTTTTGTATAAAATTTTAATGAGCTAAATTATGATTAAAACTGAGTGGTTAATATTAGATTTAGAAATAGCATAGCATCTATCTTTAAAATGACGACAACGTCGATATGGATATACCTACTTATTAATATTTTGCATAAGTGACTATGTCTATATATCTATATATCTCTCTGTTAAGCTTTCACGGCAAAACGGCTTAAACAATTTTGATGAAATTTGTTAAAGTGATAGATTGAAACCTCAGAAAGGACATACGGTAGCTTATTTTCGGATGCGTGAATGACTTCCTTCAGGATGCATGTGAAACCGAGAAAATCAGCTAGTAGCTAATAACATCATTATCAGCCTATTTATTATTGGCCCACTGTTGGACATAGTAATACTAATAATAAAAAACCGGCCAAGTGCGAGTCGGACTCGCGCACCGAGGGTTCCGTACAAACCTGCAAGGTTTACAAAGTTCGTTCATTACGACAATCGAGTCATAACTATGGTACAGCTTAAAGGTATTATAGACCTGAGTATTTGGTATGAATTTCAATTTAATACCTCTACGCGTTTATGAGGAAATGGGTAGTAAGGTTAAAATTATTAAAAAAAAATATATTATGTGATGTAACTAAAAATTTATGGTTTTCGTAATTTTTCCTTTATCTATGCTATAAGACGTTGCTTCGTACCAAATTTCAAGATTCTGAGTTCACGGGAAGCACCCTGTAGGTTTTGATTCCCTTGCAAGTGTCGAAAATTTGCGGCATAAACGGCTGTATCTTTTGATTGTGTTGGCTTAGAAGTTTGATTTTTTCACAGCTTCAAGGGACAGTAGACCTGAGTAATTGATATAAATTTCAGCTTCATACCTCCACGCGTTCCTGAGAAAAAGGGTCTTGACAGACGGACGGACGGACAGACGGACAACAAAGTGATCCTATAAGGGTTCCGTTTTTTCCTTTTGAGGTACGGAACCCTAAAAATGTGAGATTACATGTATGGTTTTTTTAATTATCTTTCACGCAAAAACGACTTCTACGTACTTTTCCACGATATGTAAATGCCCACTTAGATTTATTCAAAAAATACAAAATTATAAAGATAAAGCTTCAAATGTGTAAAGTTAAAGAACAATATCTACGTAACTTCGAATATATTTTCGAAATCAATGACATAAATATTCGGAAGCCTGTATTAGGAACATAATTCATCGAATATTAACGGATTCTCTTGATAAATTGTCAGCAGAGCCGGATATTAATTAGTGGCTTGTAAAATATTGTGGTGTTTTTCTTGGCTCCCACTTCAAAGGTGAAGGATGGCAGTTTTCATTCTATTTGCTAATGGAACTTAGTGCTAGCTCACTTTTCATGATGTTTCAGTGTTGATTTGAGCATAAATACTAGAACAGTGTGAACTTAGCTAGAGATCTAGTTTATGTCACCCTATCAAAAGTATTATCTAAGTATTCTCGAAGATCTGAAACTTATATATTTTTTTCTAAATTAATATAGTATTTTCGAGATAATAGAAAAATCTTTTATATTTTACTTTAAGTTTTATTCTTGAATTCCTCATATAAGGATACAGCATCGCAAATTGCATGATTTAACCTTATTTGAAATACCTTTCTTTGGGATATTTCCAAAACAGACCCGGGCTCCCCATTTCCTCCAATATAGCAAATATTCAGTCCATAATACGAATGCTTACATTATTACCGTGTACCCCACACTAAGCCTAACTAACGCCGACATTTTCACACAAAATAACGTCTTTGCGACTGAATTTACGATAGCCCATCGCGTGGATTAGACCAGCGTAATGCGACCTGCGTGCCCCAGACCTCAAGCAGGTGACGCAGGCCAGGGTATGTTGGTCGTAGGCAGTACTTCCGCGTACCGAATGCGTTTATTTATAATGTCCCATCTGTAAATGGGACGAGGTTGGACCACTTTTGAGCTTTTGCCAGAAAATGCATTTTTTTATTTTCGATAATCCATGTGGATTGTTGATGGTAGGTACCTAATAGTCCAATAAAGTTAATGCTGCCATTTATTATTTTAATGACGTTTATTAATTTTGTGGTTTCGTTGAAATTATTGTAAATTAATGTGCTTTATTCGTTTATGTTACGCCATGGTTACTATGATTAGTATTCAGATGCGCCAAGATTTTAGTGTTAATGATTTAAATCAGTCATTGTTGTATATTTATTTCTAGTTATAAATTTCGAATACAACAAAAAAATATTAAAAGATGTACTTTAAGAGGAAAATCCAAACCTAACAAGTCACGATAGGTCAAATGAGACGTCAAAAGTCCTAAAATCAATACACACGTTAAAAACATATGCAAATGTAGGTCAAAATCCACAAAATATTGGTACAAAATCAGGCAAACATTTGCTGATTAACTTAGCGCATGTTATATTTGTCATTTATCTCAAACATGGCGAGTTGGCGCCAATAATTACTAAATTATGACAAGGTTGGCCGTGTTTGTTCACAACAAACATACTTAATGTGTAGGTATAAGTGCGAGGTGCCTCGGATTAACTTTAAACATAGATTAGCGTGGTAGACAAATTGCGGACTTAGAATATGTTTGTGACCAATTTTGAATGATTTAGGTCAGTTTTAGGACGAATACTCGAACTAGTTTCTTTTTTTCTATCCATATTAATTTATTTAAATTAGATGCTAATTTAAGCTTCCGTTGAGTTTTATGAGTACAAATTAATTTTGTAAGACTATCGTTTAAAGAAGTAATTTAATTGATACGCAAACATTATCTATAAATGCATAAAGCTGGGTTAAAGTTCCTTAACTAAATAAATAAAATGATGTATCAAATCGGTACATTATTTTATTAATTTTAAACAGCAAGCACAAATGAATCCATAGTAATTTGACAAGTTGAGTTATAACATAAACAACCACAAGCATTGTAATCCCAGCTCAATACAATCTGATACCACCTTGTAAGACCTTTACACAACGATTCTCTATAGAACAAGCCCTTTGTTGCGCCACTTTCCTCATCTGTTTAAATATCTTCTGTCAATCGTAATGGCCGCAATATTTCTGTAGGCACAATACTGGTCGCAATCTCGCGCCCTATCTGTATGTTAATCATTGGTTTTAAGGCGCGACCTCAAAGGCGGACTAAGTTTATGCAGTCATTGTGTAAGGCGAGTCGCCGGTGTGCCCGCGCCCTTATGTTTAGTAGCACGTGTACGCGATGCCTTAGAGGTTCCGTATGGACTTAACTAGCTAGCATTGTTTGGAAGAACTTTGACACATCATGTGTGTGGGTCTGGATTGAACTGTGCTATGGTAAAGTTTGTTTAAAGCTATTTCCGTGATTGCTTAGTCAAATGTATACAAAATCATAACCAAAATACATGATACGTTACAATTATCGTTTGAAAGATACTAAAGGTGGCTATCCTAACTAATATTATAAATTCGAAAGTGAGTTTGTTTGTTTGTTACACTTTGACGGTAAAATGGATGAACCGATTTGGATGAAATTTAGTACGAAGATGGAGGAGACCTTGGTGTCGGTTATAGGCTACTTTTTACCCGGGTTCGTTAAGTAGTTTCCTTGTGACGTGGATACAGCCGTGGTAAACAGCTAGTGAGCATTCAGACTGTTGGGCATTACCCTCATCCGAAACTAAAATTTATTCACTGCACTTGCACTATGTATGTATACAGTAGGTATGTTTTAGAAATATCATTTTCAGTTAGTGGAGTATCAAGTATTGTAAGTAACATCATAAAAGCGTCAAGCAAAATCCTATAATAGTGAATACTGAAATTCTACTTTAAAAACATTTAAAGAAACCATTAGAGACCATCTTCGTTCAGGGCGCATCTTTTAGACAAACAACAAACAATAAAACGTGAAAGAAAAATATAAGGACGCTTTTATTTTCCTGTTTTTAAAAGTAGCAAAGTTAAACGGCTGCAAAACAAATATTAATTAGTTCTTACTCATAAATAATAATTAACCACATCGCACCATATTGTACCTACGACAGAAACGTGGCGTTAGTCAGGTGGCGAAGTATTCATCATGTTGCTTGGAGACCTGTCTTAGAAGAGTGAATCAGCTAGCAGTTTTCTTAAATACTGATTTCTAATACTTCTTGTACCTAGTGCTGGGTTTTATCTAAATTGGTCTAGTAGTTTATAGAACGTGTCACAGACACATTACCTTTGGTATTTGAAGTTTCCTATTCCAACTGATTTTGCAATAGGAAGATTTTGTAATACCTGTAAGTATGCATGAAGGTGTTATCATTTTCAGAAACTTTAGTGGAATGGATTGTAATTCTTTGTAATTAATTTGCCGTGCGAGGTCAACTTTTACGACAAAATCTTTATGACTAGACTTTATTCTATACTTTTAGAATTGTCATTGTAACGTATTGCTATTGCAACTGGAACTGCTGAGCTTCCTCATCATCAAGTCAGCTTAAAGACGAGTTTCGTTGTACGTAGACCTTGCGAACACCGTCACAGTGGCCGGCTGCGACGCTAAACCCTTAGGCAGAACATGATTGCTATGATTTATGTGTGATGTTATCAACTCAAACGACTTCTACATTAGTTACCTGCTTCCTAAGTCTAAACAAAATCGGAGCACACATCAAAACATGATTTTTTATATAATGTTTTCAAGTTTCCGACATGTTGAAATAAAAATTGTAACAAATTATGCAATGGCACCCGTTATGGTGTTATGGTGTATTGGCCCATGGCCGGCTATGGTATAATTTGAACATAATTCTATAATGTTTATGACGATTATGACTTTTATGGGGTCTTACGCAAAACAGCGAAGTTAGATCGACGATAACATTAACATGCGCTTGACTTGAAAAATATAATGAGTTGATTATTATGTCTGAGCGTGCAGTCCGACATAATGATGTAGGGAGGCATATCTGTTTCAAAATAAATTATTATTAAAAACACGCCTAGTTAAGAAAATTTATCTCGACTTAGAAGAACTGCTTAGAAGATTTCTTCTATATTCAACTCGACATAGACGACACCGATAAGCTTATTCCTGTAGTTAAGGTATCTACTAGTCCACATAACAATGCGGTCTGTCAGTCCACGTATTTTGTCGCAATACCCGCATTGCCTAAGACAGCATGTTTCTCTTATCACTTTGATAGCGGCCCTGATAACCAGCGGCTTTCTTTTACTTATCACGCGGTAGCTTTGTTTGAAGTTTGCCGAATGGTGTGAAGTAAATATTGCTACCTGTAACCTCGTATACACTGAGGCCGAATGTACTGGGGTATGTACTGCTTTGAGTTATATGTGCCTACGTAATTAACTTTTGCCTACATTGGTGTTGAAAATTAATCCATTTAACGTCAAGCCTCTCTTCTTTGAGGTCCCAGTTGATGGCCATGGTGTTTATTTCTAAATAACAATAAGTATATGAGCTACTCTACTAACTGGGCTTTATTCTAGTCGCCTGACTGCTACTTTACACAGTCAAGCTCAAAACAAAACTGCAAGAGCTTTTATCTCAACAAAGTGTTGTGACATTTAATGTAAAGAAAAATTATCCTGAAGCGCTAGTTTTCTGAATGAACGGTTTATTCTGCTGCTATGGATGTTACAAAAATAAAATAAAGACGTACAAAACAACAATAAATAAATCAACAATCGCTGTTAGATAGTAGAGTAATGTACGTTCTAAAGCACGGAGCTATAGCTCGCCGGGCGGCGCCGGGGCAATAACGATAAATTGCTCATTGCGCGCAAGGTTCACTATTAGCTTCAGTTCGAGTGCTAGAACACTCTGCCCTTTGCAATTACATATAAAATTGTTGAAATAATAATGGGATTATGTGAGAAGGAAAGATGTAACAAACAAACAACTTTTTTTTCGAATGGGAAATCATCAAATGACCGCTCCTGCCATGAGTGGTGCGGGTGGGAGTGTCAGACTCTTACTGACTAAAACCCATTCATGTTCCTTCCTCAGCCCTTTGTCTTCCGGGGGCGCGGTTATGTTTCGAACGTGCCGCAACTTTACTTGTACCCTCGAGACAGCTCTTGGTACGATTATGCAACTCAGCTTTGACAATAAGAAGTATCTATAACGTTTTTGTGGGCTATTGAACTTTTGGGGTGTAATGCTTTAAATACTAAATTGATTTTAATTTTGAAGGTTTTAAATTTGTTTATTAATAAAAAAATACATAGCTTTCAAAAAGATGAAATAATTTTGTAATATCATCCTAATTTTAATCCATCCAAGAGTTTTATAATCCATTCTTTGGTGATATTAACACATCCTTTAGGAATACTCTATGTTCATTTATCACTTGGTTCCCTATCTCACACCTCATCCTTATTTCCTAAGTGCGAGTGCGCAACTTCGTTTATGATGTTATAAATCGCTGCAGCGCTTAAAAGCCTTAGCAATTAATGTGCACCGAGTCTTATGTTGTGTAAACACGTGGGCCCGTGTGATCATCGCTTATGTGTTCGTAAATATTGCACGCTGGGCTTAAAACTATGGCGAGGTTGGCACATCGGCTGGGCGGCTCGCTTCTATGGTGCCGGTAGCGAGTTTAATCCACAGAACTAATATTTGTGTGGCCTAACTACGGTAAATAAGGTTATTACAGAAAAATACCTTGTTTTTTTATAATTCCAATGTTTAAGGATGATAAAGAAGATTATAATATCACCACGCTTGAAAAATAATATGCTTATAATGAAGCTTTGCAGATAATTCAATAAATGGCGAAAAATGCGTAGGTCTCGCTACTAGATTGATTAAAAGGCAAATAATCGCATGAATATAAAATCCATGAGTTAGATACATTATATCTCTTAAAAAATGGTAAAGCTCTAACGAAAAAACTTTAATGGAAAGGTTTAGTAGTGAACCAAAAACTGATTATTTTACAAAAACTATGCCCTTGAAATCTTGAATCTACTTCACGAATCCAATCACTGAAGTAAATGATATTATTAAATAGAACGTGCTCTTGCCTAAGTTTTTTGTACCACCAACTACAAGCAGTGTAAAGCTTGCGCACACAGGGCCCCAAGGTCCGGGCCCTTGTCGGTGTGCACTCGACCTTAACAATAGTGTACACGAAGGGCTTAATGTCTTCCTTTTCCGCGGTATTATTATAATATTGACTCGCGAGCTATCGTGTGTACAAGAGGTGCTAATTTTCATGCAACTTCGTAATTAAGTTTGAGATGTGTTTGTTTGTAGCTGTTTTATCTATATCTATACTATTATATAAAATGACAACCTCATACACTGAATGACTGACTCATCAACGCAGAGCCGAAATGGCTGGACCTAGAGTCATGAAATTTGGACAGGAGGTACCTTTTATTTCCTAGACAAGTAATAAGAAAGGATTTTTTAAAATTCCAACCCTAAGTATATTAAAATAGGGATGAAAGTTTGTATGGAGTAAGTTTTATTTTTGATTCGATTAAACCCAAATTTTGTAAAAACACTCTAAAATGAAAATAATTAAACACGTGTTTCACAGTTTTTCAAGATTTTAGCCCTAGGGTGAAAAATTAAGATTTTAAGTTTGTAAGATAAAAAATCTGTTTTAGCTTTACGACAAAACGTCTGAACAGTTTTACTTGAAATTCACCAAACATGTTTGTTATGAATCGGTTCAAGTTTTAGGCTACAAATCATCACACTAAATATTATGGGGAATGAGCAGTGAGGTATTGAAATAAGTTTGTAATGGGATGACCTATCAAGTTTTTATAATTACCTATATGCATTTTCGCTATTACCTTTGACATGAAAATCATCACGCCCGTTTGTAAAGAAGATAAGCAGTAATTCAAATTGAAAACACGTTGTATTAGAATGTCAATTTTACCTAAAATGTCAAGGAGCGCTGTAGTGGAGGGGCTGTATTCATGATCATGCGAATCGGTTACATCGAGTTCGAATCCCACATATTTTTTTTTAATTTTTAGTTTGGTATTTACATATATTTTGCTTTTTTTGGTTGACATCACATTTTTCACCTTAACGGCTTCAAGAATTAAGTTACGATTTTTTTTTAAAGTAAGCGCTTTGAAATCATTTTATAGAGATGTTATTCCACCTTTACAAGCATGGTTATTAATGCCCATGCGTTCTATGTATGATGGAGCCTCTTTTCATACATAACAGCGGGATAATTATAAACCAAAAAAAATGCGCTTTCCATTGAATACATTATATTCCACACTTCAGAAATTAACAATCTAGAATTCCCTTTGCTAATAAACAAATCATAAGGCTAAACATTTAAATGTATTCGGATAGACCTGCGTGAGGATTGTTGTGACGATAAATCCTCTCTTTGCGGAGTAGCTAAGGAGACGCCACGGCATCTTGACCTACCGCAGATCCTATGCCTACGCCTAACGCAGGTTCTCACTGAACACGGTTATTTTGGGAGGTTCCCGGATCGAATCAAGCGACAGGAAATTTCGGGGTGTCGACACTGTGAGCATCACCTGGAGGTCACGGTGGAGCATACAGTAAAGGTCTGCCCCACTTGGGTGGCGGTGATCTCTCACATTCGGCCCTGGTTCAAACCATGATCCAAAGAAAGAGGATATAGTAGGAAGCAGTCACCTTCTAATGCGAATCAGTCATGCTGGAAAAGGAGATAGCGGGATGCGTGAGGGAGAGATATATCTCACGCCACAGCCATCATCAGCATTTGGAGCCAGGAATCGACTCCAGGCCACTGTAGGTCCGGGCCTGCAGACTGAGCTATATAAGTGGCTAACCGTCGGGTCAGAAGTAGTCCCGGGTAGACGGCACGTTTGAGTTCCACGCGTGCCTCAATGAGATGTTAGCATAGTTGACGGGACCCACCCCCAGGGATAATGCCTGGCAGCGCTGTTCGAAAGAACTACCGCGACCCTAGAAAATAAAGAGCGAAGGAAAGAACAATGGACCGGTTCAAGTCAGTCTGATACTTCCCCCACTCCGCCCACAGCGAGAAGAGTCGGGAGATGATTTTTCATTCCTAAAAAGAAAACAAAAACTTTTTTGCACAAATAGAACGAAAATACACAATACCTAATTGGAGACACCGACTTCTAGAACGATGTACCTATTAGTTATTTTTAAATTTGTATTGTTTTCCAACCCAGTTCTTATTTTGCAAAAAAGTTTTTCAGTTCGCTTTTTAGTGGCTCAGTTTGTAATTGAGATAAATTACAATATCCTAAGGTCTAAACAAATGTCCATCTCCTTTAATAAGGGTGAACTCTATACGTCTGCTTTCCCCTCTAAAGCTTAAAAGTGTGATGTAATGTTATAGAACAGTGAAAACAATCACAGGCATACGATCGCAGCAATCGCGGTTCCTTTGCTATTAGTAATTGAAGAGTTCCATTGGCTATCTCCGAAGAACTTCATCAGATCCCAATATACTATATTATACTAAAACCTTCCTTGAAAACTATGCATTTGAAGAACGACAACCCCCATTCTATTTGGATCAGTAGTTTTTGAGAAAATCGCGGACATACAAACACATACATACGGGTCAAATACAGAACCACCTTTTTTGAAGACGGTTAAAAGACAAAGACTACCTACACGTGCGAAGCCGGGCCGGGCCACTAGTATAAATATACATTTGGAATAGTTCCTTTTTGTATTGTATCATAAATAGCAAATGGTAGTTAATGTGAATGGTGTTATTTCCAGGATTCAGGTTTTAGAATAGCTGTCGAATTCTTGACTGAAGCTCACATACGCCTGGTGTAGGTATAGGCTGATAATTATGTTGTGGAGATGTTTTAACACATTATTAAATAACATGTAATAATCACAGTGTCTATTTTTTATAAATAGTGCAGTAATGACTATTTACATTTTATTAACCTAAACGTATCATCATCAAATCGCCCCTCAAAGCCCCCGAAACCCTCTGATCTCTTCAATATTTTCCGTAAATTTCCTTAAAAAGCTTCCTGCAAATGATATTAAACGGATAATGCGAAATAATTGGCGTCCACTTACACGGGATTTATGTAATCATATTCTTCCGTGATTGCTCCCTTACAGGAGCGGCGCCCATTTTGTTAATGCCTCTCGAGCTCGCTATGCTAATTTAATACGCCTCTTTAATAACTTTAAAACGTCAACAACTTCAAGTTTTTACTGACGCCGTTATGTATAATGTAGGAGGCGATGCTGAGCTATAAAAAGTAGCTTTTGTTGTGGATAATTGTTACCAGTTGTAGGATGCAGCATCGCTTTTTGTTGAAGCTTGTTACAAATCGCTCTGATACAATGAAAAGTAAGTAAAAATATTTATAAATTAGTAATGAATAAAGATGATTCTTATCATCAGAAGTTTCACACTTCTGGGTCTAGACTAAGGCTCCCAAGTGTGAATAGTTTTATTTAGCTAAATAACTCAAACGAAATAAAGTTTGCTATCATTCAGTGTACAGTCACCCTAACTGCGAGTGAAAAAGCTCCCCTCTAGAGAAAGAAAAAAAAGTATTCCGTATCTTTAATTAGTGAAATATGCTAAACAGTGCCAATTGACCTCATTGGACCTAAAGATTTAACTTTAAGGCGAGAACTTTTACGACAATTCGAATTAACTTTAACGAACTTCTGTTTTAATGTTTTTTTTACAACTTGTAGGGTACGTGGCGTGTTGAGAGAATTATATTGCTTTTTTGTTTTTTTTTGCGTTCAGTCAATAAGTATATTGGCACATTATTAGTTTGCTGTATTTATGTTTTCTCATTAAATTTGGTAACGAAGTTATTGATAAATGGTCAATTCGCATACATGAATAATGAAGGCCAATTTAGGTTAGTCATCTTTAAAGTTGGAGTGAAATTGTTCATTCTAATTAGACTAGTTCATTTAAAAGTAAAATATACTCGCTTACAATGTATGTGTGTCGCCGGTTCCAATATGAGCAGCAGACATGCAGGCAGACAATGTATAAGAGTGCAGATAAATATAAAAGTCCCGACCTAAATAATGTAGAGCTTAGATTTACTTGGCATATGACAACTGAAATTAGTCTGAACTAGATCTCAGATGTGCAGATCTCAATGAGAGGGTGAAAGAGGGAATCTTGGTATAATTGCATAAATGTGTCATAAATACGTCTTCCTGACAAGACTTTAAACAATTTACTGTCCCAAATAATCGAAATGTTGACTAATTTTTGGTTTAACCGATTTTTATTATATTTTGAAAAAGTAAGCAAAACTGTAAGAATTCATAATTCATGGTAGGATATTTGACTTCAATTAACCTTTTTAAAAACTTTATGTGATTTCGGACAAGTTGTTGTTACTTGTGTAATAAATAAATCTTATCAAATATATATAATTATTATCATCTTAAACGGAAGTCGAATCATTAAATCTCACGTATGTAGAACAAAAAATACTATCGACATCAGTTAAAAAGGATTCATAAATCGTGTGATGTTCACCTAACCCCACTCTACTCTACATGTACGGTCAGCCACAAATATCTGTAATATAAAAATTCTAGGTCATTGCGTGTACCGTCTGCAGAATCATCGCCACTTATTGTTACAACTATACCCACGTGTGATATCATCACAGATTAATATGCCAATTTATCTTATTTTAAATTGGCTATAAAGTGCCTAAATTGCAAGGTCCTCTGTGAGGGTTGTCAAAAATGCAAAAACGGTCAGTAATGGGTAGAAATAAAAAAAAACAGTAAACCTTTTTTGTTATTTTTTTTTCGTTCGTTTTTGCATCTCAATCATGAACAAGTTTCTAAAGACCCGTGTGGGTAAAGTATGAATATGTCGGTTGCATGCAAAAACGGAAACAATAAAAACATTTCAAGATGAATACGCTATTTTTGGCACTAGCAATAAAAAATATGTTTTATGTTGCATGTAAAAAGAATTTGGATATTTTTAAGAAGTGTCATTGACATTTATTTTTTCACAGAGCAGTAAATTATACAATACACGGGCCTTAAGAAATATAAAGAGAAGACTAAAAGCAAGAGTTTTCAAAAGGTCTTTGACCCTCGGCACTAAGAGATCCTTATTGAATAGTGATTTCCTCAGTGTTATCTCTCTTGTTTATTAATCAAGGCATAAATAAATCCAGTAGCGACATTTTCCAACTGGATAAACACGATTCTCGCAGGAAGTGACGACATCAACTTTCAACGATAATCATGTGCTTATTTCTCAATAATTAATTAATCTGTTTGAGTCTTTAGCTAAGCTAAAGTAATACCAATTTACTTAATGAACATACACGATAAATTAAAAACTTTACGCTCAAAATGTGTTGAGTTTCCAAAATAAGAAGATAGTTGTCCAAATTATAATTTATTTTAATCAATATTTAATAAAAATGCAAATTATACACATAAGCCGACATTATTTATTGTCAGTGTTATTATAATAATTATGTGCAACCGTTGACAAACATTCGACGAAGTAAATGAACGTGCAGAAGGACAAACAATGTAGAAAATAAATATTTTTTTAGTTGAGTTGAATCAAAACATAATGTAGATGATGAGATCAACTTCCCTGATCAAAATATTTCTCTCTCTAGTTTCTAAAACAAAAGCTGCCATAAAAAGATCTAGAATTGGGTCAATAGTGTCATGTTTCCTTATTATATATATCCTTACTTCATATACCAATTCCAACTCATAATGTCCATCTGTGGGTTGCGCTTTGACGGCTCAACCGAGTTAAATAAAATTTAGGGCAGAGGTAAAACAATAAGACATTAGTCATTCCACTATGAAGCTAGTAAAAAGACAGCTAGTTTTTAACGTGGGAAATTATCTTTTTTTAGGGTTCCGTAGTCGACAAGGAACCCGTCTCGAACCACTCATCCGAAGTCTTTCAAAAATATTATGGGTGTGTGAAAACAATTTTTCGGTTAAGTGAGCCAATGCAAAATATCTAGCTTTTAAGTACAATTTTTTGTTCGGTACGAGTACACGTGTATTGGACTTACAAGGAAAACTATCAGTGCTAAGTAGGCTTAACCGGTTGCAGTCGACTATAAGACTAACCAAGACCTACTACGAAACCCTACTGCGCGTGGCCCGACACGCACTTATTTTATTTTATTTTATTTTATTTGGGAAAAAAAACGATATTACATTACATATATACATAAAACTTAACACTAAGGTATATAAAACACAATCAATGTAATAACCACAACATTTTCCACGTATTAACAAAGAAGTAGGTATGCTATGATGAGGCGTGATCGGTAAGCTAGTCAATTAAGTACATTCAAGGAAAAAAAAAATATGCAATTACAAACTAATCAATTATCACAAGATGTTTCTAATGGCCGGTTTTTTATCGCAAGTTATAAGAAGTAATAATATAAGATAGGATAATTAATAAAGCGTGTTGTATTTCTGCGTACAATACGGACTAGTTCTTCTGATCTAACCTTCGGTATGTATGACCGGTATAGAGCTTCCTACATAATATTTTGGTACGGTTGTATTAGGTGATGGTGTAATTTCAGACATACCTGTTTTTTTTATTAGGCATACAAGTGGCGCCCTGGTGGTCTGCTCGTCTGGTCTCATCTGGGTTAACGGAGTTGAGTTCTTTCCGGAGCTGCAAAACAGGAAGTCATCAATTTAATTGTCAATGTAATTTTTGTGCGGAGAAATTATTATGTTTTGATTCGTATCATTTGATGTTAGATGTTTTTTAACATATTTTTTTTAAGATTAGAGTTCAAAAAGTATTAAATTGTGGTATGCATAACTGTCTTTGTTGAGAGATTAATTAATTGCATTTATTTTACGTCATCAGTATGTGATCATCATCACCATTATATATGCCTAGCCTTTTCCAAAATATTTCGCTTTTCAGTTCAACTGCATCATAGAACGACTACCTACTGACTTTCAAAACCTAGTTACCAGTAACACGGTACCCCTTGATGAGACTGGTTGTCAGACTTTCTGGCTTCTGACTACCCGTAACGTGTCATCAGCGATGATAAGTTGTATAATTTTATAGTCCGTCCCTAAAAGGAAGTTTTAATAATTGTAAATAAAAACAAGTAAATATCAATAAAAGATTTTGTATTACGAATATTGAACGAGGTATAAACTGGACGTGGATATAATAATGGAGAATCAATGTCGTTACCAGTGTTATACTTGTCTGCAACGTAAAAAAGTTGTTTTAAAAGGCTGAAGGTAAAAACACCATAAAGTTTTATGGTGGCGGCTCTTGGTAGCTTTCTAATGGTGAAAACCCCATTAAGATAGTCTCAGCCATTCGAGATAAATCATTGAACGTTTTTTAGTATATAATGTTGTTATGAGTGACATGAACTGACGAGGCTGGGTATGTGGCGGTTGCGATGGAAACTAGCTAACGATAAGTAGATTTACATGGGGGATACAAGAAAGTATAAGCATTTAACAATGTGGTGGAAAAATAGAACATTCTAGACGAATTTTACACCTAATGTTGGTTCTAATGTACCTATACATGTAGTGAAATTGTTTTAAAATTACTGGTTGTGTGTTTTATAATATAAAGACTTTATATGCCATATCACTTTAAATAATATTTAAATTATGCGTATTTAATCCTAATAATGTATATGTTTTCTGTTTTCTATGTGTATTTTTATCTCATTCTGTGTCGTTATTTCATTCAAGTCCCAAAATTTAAACCATTTTTTTTAGTTTTGTTTTTCTAATATAAATAGTAAATCTTTAGGATAGTGTTTGTAGCACATTTTAATTGTTAATTTATGGGGCATGCGGTGCTAACCTATAAGAAATTGTTATACTAACCTTAGTTTATAGAATATTATTGTTAAAATGTATCAGTATAAACAATTGTTGGTTGGCCAATAAAGATAAATAAATAAATAAAATAAATAAATATGCAAATAATGTGCATATGTATATATTGTACTTGTTTACAAACCTACTGGTTCAAGGTAAATTTCATGCTATGTTAATATTGTAGATTTCTCTGCTGTTGTAAGAAATTATTAAAATAAGATTTTAATATTATTTTTTTGTGCAATAATAATAATTATAAACAGTAGGAAACATAAAACGAATAAACATTAAAACGAGTAAAAATCCTATCTACATTTCTTTTTATTGATCTTTGACTTGATTTAATCCAGATCACCGCATCGATATGGGTCACACGCCGGCGCGCGCGCATATGAAATTATCACTTACGCTGCCCCACTTGGAACGAAGCGCGAAGAACACATTATTATTTCTTTTTTTTTTCATATAATTAATGGCTCCGGTTAAAACTAGCTTTTTAACGTTTCAGAACATTGGGAAATTAAAATAACAGTGAAATATTGGATGCTCTTAATATCTGTTATTATGTTATTCTGTTGATATCAAATTGCGTTTAGTTCTATTTAGTTTTACAAGTGTTTTGTGTCAGTTGTAATAATTTGGAACACTTTACAGAATGATAAGATTATGTAGCTGTTTTTCATAATGAGATAAACTCATTTATTTGTTACATAAATTACTTTTTTACTCAAAATAAAGCATATAACAAAAATTAGGATTGATTTATTTTGTATTTTGTAATATTTTTTTACAAAAATGTCGGTGGCGAAATACTCATAAGAGTAATTAAGACACATCGACTTTTAGAGCGAGGTATTATCATACCTGGGTAAGTTCGTACCCAGACGAAAAGACGAATGCCCAAAGCAGTAAAATCTTTTACCCAGCCGTGGACTTTAACTGGCTCGAGCAGTGTTCATTATACAAATTGTAACTTATGACATGTTTTGACACTTACAATGTCTCCACGTTCACAAATTGTAATTTAATTTGCATTTTATAATGAAAACGTAATTTTTTATGCATGTGATCAACATTAATTTTCTTATTAAGTATAAGTATAATGGTGCGTATAGATTTTGATTGGGTTTGGACTGTGTTAGTCGGAGTACCATAAATATGTATGGCTTATGAGTTTCATTGTAATTAACGATAGTAGAAGCAGAGTAATAACAACAGATATTATGATATGTTGTTATGGTGTCATTAATATAATTAAAAGGATCGAAAGCCATACAAATTGTTCCGTATATGATGGGACCGGCCATCATGTTACGATTTCTGTAAGTTTACAAATAATGAAAAATATTCAGAAATATGTAGGTCCAGTAACATCATTTTTGCCAGCGAAACAATTTACCGCTGAATCACAAAGTGTAAAAAACTTGTAAAAATTACTAATCCTTCGCAATGGTAAAAATAATAGTAATGTGGTAGACTGCTCAGGCTACAGCAGAAGTACCTCTACCTATATATCGCCATTCGGGGCTATTTTATCGCAAATACATCTGTAAATTATCCATACGTGAATTTCCGTAAGATGAATTCTTTTCAATTCAGCTGAAGAGTTGAATTGATGAATAAACTCTTAGTCTCACCCGTATACAATACTATGATAAGTAAGGTATTTACCAAGTACCAGAGATAGCAGGAACGCAAAATGAACCGATCACAGATCGTATTCGACGCTGTGCGTGTGCGTCCGCATAGCAAAGGGTGAGTATTGTTAGGGAATTAAAAGACTGGCTTCTACAGACAGTGTGAAAAATTGCTTACTTAACATAGTACCTATTGTTCTTGTAACCACGCCCCGTCATACGGACTATTGACTTGTTTACCAACATTAAATATAACATTGATTTTTCTCTACTACGTCATATGTTTGCGTGGGTGTTCGTAATTGACCGGGACAGTAAATACGCCTACACAGGTAAAAAGTTTCCCCTACGGATGTATAACTGCCTACAACCCTCCTGGTCAGGCTGAGTAGCCTTCTATTGCCTACACGAAAATTATAATATACATGAGTTTTCCTACTGGGATAGGTCGAAACTACAGTACTGAACATATAACATAATCACGGCCTAATCCCCCACTAGTGGGCTCAGTGGTAGGCTCTCTGAGGAACAAGTACAATCCGAAGTCACTCACACGATCTCTGGACGAGATTTTTAATTTTAGTTTCTACGACTAATCAGAAGCCAGAAAGTCTAACAACCAGTCTTACTGTATAGTGTTGGTAACTGGGTTGTGGAATTCAGATAGGCAGTCGCTCCAGGTAAGAGTACTGGTCAGCTGAATTCGTTTACATTGGAAGCCGACCCCAACAAAATTGGGCAAAGGCCCGGCATTGATTTTCCAGGACTATTTAGTATTTTCCGCAGTTTTCATGCACCAAATGGATTTTTAAATACATCTACAGACATTTTTCTCCAATTTAAAACTGGGAGTACCTTTGTATTCTAACTTCCGTGTTCAGACTGTCTTCGTGGAAACAATATATTCTGATGCATTTCACTATTATTAGATTGTCTCTGAAATCTACAAAGTACCTACGTATTTCCCACGCAATATTGAAAAATATCACAATCAAACACAAGGCAGTGACGCATTTGAACGCATTCCTAGATCTCTACCGGTGACAACCAGGAACTGACCATGAAGGTATTTACGACATCTCACTTCGGTTTAAAATATCGTAAAAACATGAGGAAAGTCGGGATAAATTGCAGTATATTTTTCAGCATACAAACGTTTAAATTGGTCAGCTGTGATAACAAGTAATAAAAACTTGGCGGTTCCGTGCGGTTGTTTCATATTTTGTAATAATAAACTTTTCGGTTTGTATAGTTTTCATAACCGGTTTTCCGGTCGATGTGGGGTATTCCTGTTACGAGTATAGCAGATGGACATGATGTTTTACTGTTCTTTTATACTTGTATTTTTCAGACAAAGTTTAACAGAATTGATGTTTATTTTGGTGTTGTTGAGGGAAGTGATCTGCACGGTATCTTCTGAAACTTTGGTCATGAAAATATTAATATGAAGAAATCCTGAAACTAAATGTTTCTAAACGGAATAATACTGTTATTCTTATTTAATGATTATTATCGATACAATTGTCTGTAAATATAAATCATAAATCGATGGTTGAATTAAAACTATCTTAGATTTTATGACTAGCCTAGTAAATCATTTCAAGTTCTCAAGAAAACTAAATTTAAAATTTTAATTATAAGTGACATCACTGAGAATATTCGCACCCTGAGCAATCAGCGCTTTGTACAACTATTAACGAAGTACAAAAGAAAATGGTTTTATATTTTAGGTTTAAATATACTTCGAAGTTGTTTACTACTGTACTGATACAGATAAAACTAAAATTAATCAAATTCCCTAGCTTCCAATAGAATATTCGACATTTCGACAGTTAATTATCAAACACCTTGACACCCTCCCCGCAAAGAGAAACCACTTCAATCACAGCCTACAACAACTAACAATCAGTTATCAATCAATCAATCAGCCGTACCTATTACCATCCACTTGTGGACAAAAGCCCCCTGAAGTTGCGCAACTACCACTCCTTCACATTTCACCAGGCAGTTATCATAAAATGAAATAGTAATATCATTAGCAGAAGGACAGTAACTATCCTAATTTTACGAGTATAGTGGCGAACGTTGAGAGACTCGCTTGATGGCCAGCCGACGTACTAGTGGCCTGGTGACTAATTTATAAGTGTTTGTCACTGTTCCACAGTTATTTTCGTAACAGGAAAACCGAAAAACTTTTCATTAAAATGTAGTTCTTGTGTAGAAAATAAAACCTAAAAGTTTGTTTTTAAGCCTACTTCTTGTCTATGAAACTGGAGAAACACCAAACAAATGAAAGCTATATTTTGAAGAACATGCCTGTGACAAGAAAGGTAAAAACATAAACGAGATTACTTTGGTAGAGATAGATGTAGGGAAGAAACAGACATACAGAGTCGATTCCAATTAAATTAATGTAAGAGCAAAAATATGATGATGTTATAATACCACAGCTGATCTAAGGTTTCTACAGGTTTCATCAGAATCTCCATCCACGGTCTCATAAAGCGTCACCTCATTCAAACCTGGTGACCTGAAGGTGTTGTCCCCTCTCAGATGGGACGCGTACCTATTGTTGACTTTTAGTTTCAGTATTTTATTATTGGGATAAGTTTACTAGGTCTTTGAGTCTGCTATGCTTTGGGGTTTGCCTTTAAAACACGATGCAGTTGGAACGCAATTCCTTTTGCCACTGTTAGATTTACTCTCGAGTCTTCACAAATATGAAAAAAATGCCTTCATAATCTACACTAACATTACTTCTCATGCAACCCAAAAAACAAGGAAGAATCATCTAAATGGTTAATTTTATTTATTAGCCGCAAGATCTACCCTGTGCACCTCTTAAACGTCCGCATGCAAGTAGCTCCAATAATTTATGCCTCTGTTTACATCAACCGTGTGCTAAATCTAGTGCAGCCCCGAGGCGTCGCCTGCATTTTAATGTTCAAATAAATTACACCTTCAACTCAGTCTGAAAAGAAATAGATGAAATTTTAAATATGTGGTTATTTTCTTTGGTTTGTTCAACAGGTGCACGTGGAGGAAAATAAGTGAATAGTCAAGTGTATTTATAATTTTATTGTTCTCGTTTTTACATTTCCGTGTCTCGCTATAATAGCGTCATCAGAATTAGCATACGGTCTCTTACTATGGCACTTATTTTGCTGTGAATACCGTTCTCCAAGCTTCCTTCAAATTGCCATGATATGGACATTTTCTTACTTACTTATCTTCCATTATTTCAGTTTTCTTATCCTGCAGGAGAATCAAAGTTCTGACTAGATGAGCCTATTTAAAGGTTTAACTGGGTTTATCTTCGTAACGTTTTTTTATAAGTATAGTTCCATTTGATCGCTTTGTTACTGGTTCAGTGGCTAGTCTAATTATATTTTTAAATAAATCTGTGTCTATATTTCCTCATTTCAGAGTTAAAATTAGCCAAATTCATTTACGATGAAGATGACTACCACATAATAGCCTGGCTGTTAGCATGAGAACATTTATAAAACAATGATGATAAGATAATATGTACTATAAAATCATTAACTTTCACAACTGCGTCTAATAACCGATAATGCTCAACCTACATAACAAAACAATAAACCCTGATTAAAAGCGCCACTTTCATAGTAAAACATATGCCCACGCGCATAATTTATTTCCGTTATTTTATAAATAGTAGTGACAACGGCCGCCAGATATGCTAACGATATCACTCGCCCCACTTCAGCGAGAGTCAATCGGATCACGTGATGGAGTACGAATAAAAATTAGATCGCCAAGGGTGAGAGTGCCTTAACGAATTAGCGATAGATTCATGAAGTATTACTAACCCTTAAGTATTTACCCCTTTAGGCCTGGCTTACAGCTAAGTATATATACATATATAACCGTGCAAATCAGTAGACTAGCAAGGTTAAGCTACGCTAGCCGCGGTCAATCCTTGGATGGGTGACTGTTACGAGTGAACGTTGCGACACCCCCTCCATCTCTCAGAGAGCACGTAAAGCGAGAGCCCTTGCGCTTGTTTTCTCCCCGGTCGTGTTGGACTGCAGTCCCATCGGATTTTGAGAGTGCGGAAAAAAGACTGTCGGTCTGCGCTCACATTTGTAACTACTATAAGTCTTGCGCAGATGGTTGGGCTTGTATGAGCTAAAGGCCGTGGCGAAAACTTGTTCTGGAGAACATTATATTATCACTGATATCACAGCACGAAAGTTTCACGGCAGTTCAACATGCATTTAGTTCTATTTCTATCTTATTAATTACAGTATTACTTATTTCATTTAATCTAGCTAAAAGGTTTATTTACAATGTAACCCCGAGCCAGCACGAGCGCCTTGCATCATTCAGTTGTATTTATCCTCACAACATGCAATTCCCGCACCCTCACGTGTCTAAGAAAACGTGCGCTCTCGCCAATGTGAAGGAATCCTTATAGTCTCAACGTATATGTTTATGGTTGGCATGTCTGTATGCTCGTAAATGAGGTTGTTTTAAAGATATCAGTACTAATAGCTGTTATTTCAGCTGTCTGCCATTGAATGAACCGCCACTGAGGTTTTTATACGAGTTGCCTCGATCTGTGTCAATCTGCTTATAGAACGGAATGAAAGAAATGGCCTCGCGAACATTATTTGTAGACGGAAATATGAATATGAGGTGTTTGGTAGACGCTCAGTTTAATATTTGTACACGATTGGTAGATGTATTGTGATGATGGAGAGTACTATATATATTGTCCCACGGCTGGGCACAGGCCTCTTTTCATACAAAGAAGGCATGAGCATTGATCACCACGTGCGCTCAAGGCTGATTGTGCGATGTTTATAGTTCTTAAGGTCATACGGTAATGGTCTTCCAGCAGAAACTTTTGTGATCTATAATGAGAGTCCTAACCCCATCAAACGATACTCTCTCTCTACCAGCTCAAGTACTTTAGACTCTGTACCTTATAGTGGTGATAATAAGAAAATAAAAAACAACATAACATTGTAAAATTGACAACTGAATAAGTTAATCATCATTTGCAAGAGAACTCTATCCCTATCTATTCAAGAGGTGTTACAACCAATCATTCAAGAAGTCTAGCAAAACTTTTTGATGAAGATGGTGTCTGTGTGGTCAGATAGGCAGTCGCTACATGTAAAACACTGGTACTCAGGTGCATCCGGTTAGACTGGAAGCCGACCGCAACATAGTTGGGAAAAGGCTAGGCAGATGAAGATGGTGTCTGTGTGTACAACTTTGATGATCATCGGCTAGTGGCAAAAGAGTACCATAACCAACTACTTTAGATACATAGCTTAAACTTAAAATTTCAACGAGTTTAATATATAAAAAATAAGTTTTTTTTTGTCCAAAGGAAAGTGATTTAAAATAGTTTTTTGGTGTCATTGCCTTTCTTATTATATTTTTGGATGTCAGAAAAAAATATTGTACGTCAGGTGCGCATACCCCTCCCACACATTTAGTAAGTTATGTAGGAATGCGAGATCAGCATTTATTGGAGAATAACATCATATTTATATTATTTTCAAGAAAAAAAAATATTTTTTAGTCGTTTTTAAGTAAGGCATTATAATGTTTCCGATGTATATTTTATGATAAAAAATTAGTTTTGGGACTGCACTACAAGATTTTAGGACGTTTTTCTTGGGAACACTTGTATTTACCCAGTATGCTTACGATAATGTGTGTAGTAAGTAGGTACCTACACCTGATATTCCTTATATGGACGTGGGTGGCGACCTACAAGTAGAAAAAATCTATTATGAACTAAGAGCAGGATAAATACAACCCACACAGTTAATGAATTAAGGTCAGTGATTTGGTCGGAAAACTGCGTGGTTAGAAAATGTATTTTTTATTATTTCATCGGTTTCATTTTATATGAAAATATTTTCGTTACTATTGAGCAAGTATTATACCAATCCTTACTAATATTTTAAATGTGTTAGTAAGTCTGCCTTTCTGTGTGTTACGCTTATTCAGGAAGAAATCTGGCATGGAGGTAGATTGAAACCTGAACATGCGATAATTTTTATCAGGGTGTGTGAATAGTAGTCCCCTGGGGGGAGGGCGGGTTAGCTGCCTAAGCTACTTAGGTGGTGATTAAAAAATATTTTACCACACCATCAAATATTATGACATACATTTTCCAGAAGAAGAAAATATCGGCTGGCTTCAATTTCCTTAGTGTCAGCATATTCAATAAATTTTCAACCGTACTGTAGATATTTGAACATTTTTATTTAAAAAAAAAGTGTTATGAAAATTCTCTTCAAGCCACGATAAATTGATATCTTTGAGTAATTTGTATGGTAATTTAACTTGACAATTGAAAATATGTATTGCTGATAGTTCAATCTCTTAGCCAAGTTCCAAATAGTTCAGTAATCACTTTGCACAATTACCGTGTCAACAGTTTGCAGAAGCTGAAATATTATTTCAGCGTTTTCATGATGCGGCGTTACTCGCTCAATAAAAATAAAGGGGTCGTTAACCCGAGGTAGGCGTTGACGTCACCAGCGACACGTGGGCGGCCACCATTGTCTCTGCCGGTGACATATCATGATACTCATCGGACTGTTGTTTACATCGTGCTGGGGTATTGCGGTAGTCATACCTGCTGTTGTTGGCTTCAGTTGTTGCTTGGTTTTGATTTGTTTTTATTACGGGATAGGTTTTTCTTTTCGGTATTTTTTTCATGAGGTATGTATAACCCGTGGAAGTTTTTCTAAACCACAAAAGTAATATGTATCTATGCATTTATTATGCATGCGTAACCTAAAAAGCTTCGGTACGTTTGCAAACTATGTTAACAACTAAAATTACTCTCTTTTTCGTGTACATAAATTCTCATTACTAAGCCTGACGCATACAGAAAACCCAACAATTTTTTTCAGTCATTTGAAAATATTGGAAACGCTTAGTGTTGGCTCTAAACACTAGGTCTTACTTTATTATAAATGACGCAGATCACGGCATTACACTTCGATTTGTCCAAACACTATAAATTTCTTCACTACACATCAAAGTAGAAAAAAATAATCTTTCGCGTTTGTTTCGCATATTTTCAACAGCTTTCAGTAGCGTTAACAATCTTTTAATATCCGCGACATAGATTCTTTACCGACGAACAAATATGTGTAACAAATGTACACACGATTGCGTTGACGACTGCGGCAATCGGCCGTGGCGACGTGCGTTAGGAACATCTTTGTTATTATTAATGGTGTTAAGGTAAACAGTAGGTAATTATTATGGATTACAGAGTAAAATCACAATTTTTAATTGCTCTTTTGGAGGTTCAACACGTACGAAATGAGAACGATGTTAGAAACGTAGTAGTGAGCCGCATATCCCTTGCGCCTAGCGATGTTTGTGAAGATTATTTTAGCGCGACGACGGCATAAAATACTCTATCTAGGTATTTCTTTTTCCATTATGTATTCTGTCTACTACTTCCCAGTAATTGAACCATCGTCTAGATTACATAGGTCTTATCCAAAATTATCTTCATCGTAACATATCGTAGTATTCAATCAAGAATGTTGTTTACAACCTACCAACAAATCCTGATGGATCTTTGATTGAATTGTGCTCGATTGGAAACAGACACAAGTGCTAGCTTTTAGAAACTCCACATGATTGGTACAACATATTATTGCGATATAGGTTAGTTACTACTAATAACTAAATATATCTTCACTAGAAATTCTGTAGCGATGGGATATTAATATTTTACATAGAGCCACAAAAACAACAAGCAACCAAATTATGATTTGAAGCCTTAGTTTCATTAATTAAATTAGGACCCCGCCACATTGTCCGGTTAAGCAGGTCGATTGCTGTTAGAAGCACCCTGCAAGAGGTCATGTAGAAAATAATCAAATTATAGGGTTATACTGATTCTTTAAGATACAAGCTGGTTCCCATCGTTTTAATCCGTTCAGTTTTACGGTAAAAACGTAAAAGAAAGACAGACGACCGAATTATTTTTGCATTACTAGGTAATGCTAAGTAATAATTATAAATGCGAAAGATAATTTGTTAGGCTTTCACGGTAAAACGGCTGAACCGATTTGGGTGAAATTTGGCATAGGGATAGAGGGGACCTTGGAGACGGTTATAGGCTACTTTTTATCCGTGTGCACTAAGTAGTTCCCTAGGGACGCGGGTAAACGCGGGCAAACCGTGGGAAACAGCTAGCTATGTATTATAAAATGTTAAAATACTAGTGGGGATATCAATTAATCAGCTCAGTTACTATAAGAACAAGCCTAAATGAGTGCGTGAGGACTTATTAATATTATTTCGTGCCTCTGTTTATATTGTGCGTATGTTTACGGCGTTCTGCTCGGGATGGGGCACGTAAACGGACCCATTCCGTACGATGTGGCGTGACAAACGATGCTATTCGCTATCGGTGAAAATAATCTGTTGATGGACACATTAAAATCAAATGTTTTCGTGGTAAAATTAAGATTTATGTTTTAGAACTAAGTATCAACATTATGAGAAAATGGTCTGACTAATCAGTTATTTCTTTCTTGTAGTAAGGTTATACATATTTAGAAATGTGTTAATTATGAGTTCATACATCAAGTACCTATATGAAAAAATCGCTGAAAAAAATCAATACAATTGAGAACCTTCTCCTTCTTTGGAAGTCGGTTAAAAACCAACCGACTTCCAAAGAAGGTAGTAGTGTAATGATATAGTTTGTTCCGATTAATTTTACGAAACAGTAAACGAAGTCGTAATCTATTTTGTTCTAATTCCGTAACAGAAATTAACAAAATGTTGTAAGGATGGCGCATTTATGTCAATTTCATACTCTAAACATCATTTTATTTATCTATTTGGGAAAATGAGAATAAAATACGTATGATTTGTTTATATTTTTCTTAAAATCAATTGCTACAGCCTATAGGTATACTCCGTATCTCTACATGGAAAATAGGCATAAGCATTCATAAATTATGCCACAACTCTATTCAAGATATAAACAACTAATTGATGGTGAAATTACGATCATAATTATAATGTTTGTAAACCAAACTTGTTACTATCACTTAAATTGCTGCACCCATTTAGATGTGACTTTCACTGTTATGTCCGTATATACGATCACGCTATGGTATCGTTACATTACGTGGTTACATTAGGGCTATGTACTAAATAGCCATTGGATTGTTTCACTAATGAGATGCTATTTAATGATGTCATTATAATTTTTATTAATTTAAAGTTTATTTTTATATTTGAATTTTTAATAAAGCTTGGTAAAGGTAAAGGCCTTTACCAAGCTTTATTATTTACTGCCTTTCTTTTGTTTTGTCAGTTTGATGGTCGCAGTGTGAAGGCTTAGATCATAGTCTTAGATCAGTGAATTGGGCCGTGAAGTCCTGGGTTCAGTTCTCGAGTTGAGCTGATTTAATAGTTTGTTTTATTTTCATACCAATCTGGTGTCTGGATTTGTACCCAGGTTCACCCCTATTAGATATATAAACCATCGTTTTACTATCGAAATATGATCACAGTAACCTCAACTGCTTTACCTTTAGAAGATAAACAGGCGTAATGTTATGATATTTTTATTATTTTACTTACTTTTTTGATAAATACAGTTATCAAAAAAGTATATTTATTTATCCTTTTCCATTCATTACGTTTCTTCAAACTACATAAACTCACACCTTTTTTACAAGGGGTAAGCTAAGTAGTAAATAACGCTATATGCTTTGATCTACATTTGCTATATCGCTAATTTAGAAAAAGTCTAAGCTAAATTAATCACTGTGTTATCTGCGTCTGTAGCTGACCAAGGACTTAATGTTAGTAGCACCTATTGACATTTAATTAAAGATATTTATGACCCGGCGAATGTTCGAGTGGCGCTCCCGTGCCTGTGAGAGGTAACTAGCTGATCTTTGGCTGGTCAATACGGTGGTTTATGTGAGAGATTTGTTTAAGCATAGAATTCATTATTTATTTGAAGAATAAAATCTTTTTCGACTTTAATCTTCTTCGTCTTTTTATCGTGTGGACTGCAGGTTTTACAGACACAATAGGGCACAAAGACCGTGTATCACATATGACTCATGGGACAGAGAAGTTATTAAGACACGCCATAATATCCAAGCTAATATTATAAATGCGAAAGGAAGTTTTTTCGTTTGTTACGCTTTGACGGTAGATGGCTAAACCGATTTGCATGAAATCTGGTGTGAAGATAGATGAGACCTTGGAGATAGCCTATAACAGATAGCTACTTTCTAACTGGGTGTGTAAAGTCGTTCCATCACAACGTGGTTGAAACAGCCAGCCGAAATAAACCTTGGTCAACAAAATGACATCATTATAATGCCTTCGTGTCCACCATGATGTTTCCACAGGTAAGTGACAGTCCAATAATAAATTCTATTAGTGTTTTTTACTGCAAGCAATCTGTGGGTACGTGTGGCGATACACGCAGTTTTTGTGGCTATTGTTGTACCTCCGGGCGATAACTACGAATCATGTAGTATAATGTTCGAGAGAGTCACAGATCAGGGAATACAGTAGACCAACTTGTGGGTGATGAACGAAATTACTAGTAGTGATTTTGGCTATACATATTTATATACGTTACTACCTTAGAACGTTCTTAATTAGAAGGTAAAAAGCTGTTATTTTTTATCTATTAGGTACAATATGGAGTAATTTAAATATGAAATATATGATGAGTTTGTCTTAATTGGTAAAGGATGGGACAGAAAGCTGTTTTCAGATACCTAAGTTAAGAAAGAGGTGATAAATGGTGTGAATTGAACAGTATCACGAATTTAGTCATTTAAATAGATGAAATAGAATCATTGTGAATTTGTGAATAGACTTGTCCGTCTTCATGTTATTTCTTACACTTTGTGTAATCAGTAAATTTTGTATCGAATCTATTTTACATTATTACAAAAATTACAGCAAGTACGAAAAGTTACACTGCATTAAATGAATTGTTACTTCAATTTCCTAATAATTTCAGTGCTAATAATACTTAACCAAAACTAGATGTTACTTGTCAATAGACTTCCTATTTCCTAATAATATTAATACACTTATTTTTTAATATTTTCCCAGCTTGATCTACTGTGTCTCCCGGTGCTGTGTCATGTTGTTCGGTCCTCACTACGTCACGGTCACGTAGCCCCCCGGCGCGCGCGTGGCTCCGAGTGGCTGCGGCCGCCGATGGCGCACGATGTCGTGAACACTCTGTTTAATTGCGCCACGGGTTGTAAGTCGTCCGGTTATCCACCGTTACATGGCTCGTGGAGATTTGATGCCGATTGAGAGGGTTTGATAATACATCACACAACACACAGCTCTCTGATTATGGTAACGTTGAAGGAGAAATTTATGAGTGAACGCATAATAATTTACTTCACACTAGCTGTTTCCCGTGGTTTCACCCGCGTCTCGAGGGAACTACTTAACGTGCCCGATTATAAAGAAGCCTGTAAGCATCTCCAGTCCTCTCTATCTCGGTACCAATTTTCATTCAAATCCGTTCAGCCACTTTAACGTGAAAAAGTAACAAATAAAGTTACTTTAAATAACATTTATAATATTAGAAAGGATTCATATCAGAACAGTACTTTCAAACGCATTAAAAATTATAGGCTGTTTGCAGCTTATAAAAATACTGACGTCTATGTAACCTATTTATTTACAGTACAAAATAAATATAATTTTTATTATCCTCTAGAAGATCCGGTGAATTTCGTATCACCTATATCTATCTTAACTTGTTCTCACCGTTTAAACCTTCCCTGGACTACGACAAACATTTCAAAACCAAAATCAGCTACATCGGCCCAGCCGTTCTCGAGTTTAAGCGAGACTAACGAACATCAATTCATTTTTATAAATAAGAAGATTATTTTCCACAATAGAGATCCAATAATAATGAGTGATGGTCGGCTATAGTACAAATGCATTTGATGGTAGAGGCTACATGGTTACATCCATGCACAATTATGGCCAATTTGAAAGCAAATTAATCCATTGAATGTTTTTTTCCAAGGTCTACACGAATACATTCAAGCTAACGAGAAACAACATAGCACAACTACCTTACAAACTACGTATGAAAACGGCATGTAACACAGAAATAATCATATTATCAATTAAATTATAATAATAACGCACAACGAATATAAATGTATTCATAATTAACATAAATGGTTGTTAATTTCAGTGGGTCGTCCATGATTTATGTAAAGCTCGGTTTAATTGAAAACTTGAGGTGTGTCTTCGTGCGCTGTTTAATGCAGGCACGAATTATTTAGTTAATGTGTCGGACTATTAATTGGTATGGCTATATTAATGGGACATAGTGGACTGTCGGTCTGAATTATTATCGTAGAAATCGATTCATATTTTTTGTTCTTTTATGTTTTGTTGTGTATATTAATCGAATTTATGGTTAATTAAAGCCTTCGGCTTGAAAGTTATTGGTTGGGTATGACGCTAATGTAATTAGAGTCATTTGTTAGTGATTCTACAATTAATAATAATTAAGTAAAACTTTTTTTTTATTTCTGATGAACTCGCCGAGAGAGTACTATCACTATACTTGTTATACACCAGTTGGCAGTATTTATTAGTAATTACAAACACATGAAACGTGGTAGCTTTGTCTTTATGATGAGAACACATCTGTGACGCATCTGCTACGAGCTTCAGCTTGCTTTTCTTCAAGTAATATAAAAAAAATACCACTCGATTTTACGAGTGTTTCTTTCATATTAAAAGTTACACACCTAGATATTTATTTCTTTATAATCATCTGCCTAGCCTTTTCCAAACTATCTTGGGGTCGGCTTCCAGTCTTTAACCGGATGCAGCTGAGTACCAGTGTTTTACATGGAGCGACTGCCTATCTGACCTCCACAACCCAGTTTCCGGGTAACACGGTACCCCTTGGTAAGACTGGTTGTCAGACTTTCTGGCTTCTGACTACCCGTAACGACTGTCAAAGATGTACAAATAACAACCGGGACCAACAGCTTAACGTGCTTTCCGAGGCACGGAGGAGTCTCGCTATGACAAAGATGGTCACCCATCCACGGACCGACCGCGCCAAGCGCAGCTTAACCTTTGATCGGTCGAACCGTGCGGCTGTTACTTAGCCACGAGCTCCTCTTTCAATTTATTTCTTTATAATGGCTATGCTAAATAACAATTGTCGGTTAACCCGTTTTTTAAAAGTACTTCCATTAAAACTTATCCCGTATGGGACGTAATGGGACATGTCGTGGTGGAAGGGTTACACACCTGCAACTGTGGGGACGTGACGACAGAAATTATGCTTTAATTTACTATATACATACATAATTATGGCTGACTAGCTGTTTCCCGCGGAATCTCTCGCATCTTGAGGGACCTACTTCGCGTGCCCAGATAAAAAGTATTCTATATATATGTTAATCCAGGTTATAAACAATGAGTGGACCAAATTTCATCCAAATCCGTTTAGTGGTTTTTGCGTGAAAGAGTAGATAACTAACATACATATTATAACACATGCATTTTCACACACTTTCGCATTTATAATATACTATTCGTAGGATGTTTTTTATTACAAAACTTTATTGACTAAATTGTATTCAAACTTCGTGTTGCAATGGTACCTATAATTTAATTAGATCTAACAATAAATACAAGTAAGTATAAGACGAATATTTAAGTGAAACTCTCTACAAATCCTACCAATGTTCTAAAATGTCAAAAGCGGGTGTTACACCGATGTTTGTGACTATTTTACTCAAAACCTGCTGTACGAAATTGAGTGAAACTTAGCAAACAGATGGATCTGGATAAAAACATAGGATACTTTTTATTGAATAAATGTTTCCATGCATGAAACCGCGATGAAACGCTAGTACAAACATAGACAAAGGTTTATCTCGGTTATGTAAATTGTATGTTTATTGCTTATGTAGAATAAGTATTTTTCAAGCTCGTAAGGAATGCCTTTCTCAGAATCTAAGTAGAGAGACAGACTGAATTATACTAATGTATCTCTCACGCGTGTTCCCTTAAGCCTATGTAAAAAGGATGGTAAGCTATGTTTTAAACGTTGAAGAGATAAAATTTCCTTTGTTTTACAATTCCAAACTTCTTAAATTTTTGATATAGTAAAAAAGATCCGTATTCGTATCTATCTTTATATACTACTTGTTTGTCGACTGTGGCTTCGTACCTACAGAGAGAAAAAGTATGAGAAAGTCTCAAACTTTACGTGCTTCAAAAGTAAACTAGTGCTTCAAAGTGGTTGCAATGAGTTCACACATTAATATTATCTATTGCCACTATTTATTACATCCTGGAAGTGCAGCGAACGAATGTCGAGATGACTCAGCCATTAATCAAATCGAAAGCGAGTTAAGTAATCAACAAACATTGTGTTTATTTTCGCGTGTAGCCCGCCATTTTCTACTTTGTTATGGTCATAAAAAGAACCTGTTACAGGTAGTTATGTGTAATTTTATAACAAACTAAACATGAACACGCAACGCTCCACTATTTAACACAAATAATAGAATAAAACGCGCGGTTAGCAACAGTGGCTGTGCGCGGGCGCACCCGATCTAGGTCGGAGCGATGACCCGTGCCGAACGTGCCCGAACACTCTCGAATGTGCACGAACTCTCACGAACGCTGCCGAATGCAATTTTAAAATCCTTTTTTCACGAATTTATCACTCAAGTTTGTTTGACAAATTAATTCTACGTAATGGGACATATGTAGGTAAATGGTAGTTTTGATTGGTTGCCTCACGAATGGCCCGAAAATAGCCGGTTACGTAATGGCCCAGCAGTAACAGTACAAGACAAACAAACAAATAATTGTTTTCTTTATTAAATGTCAGAGCGGGATCGAGACTCGTATCACAAACATCTAGTACGAAATGAACGAAAAAAACGAAGAAACGAAATGTTACGTGGAAATTGAGTTTTAATTAAACACCAATTTTATTACAAACGTTATAGAATAAAAAATAGAATGGTTTGTTTTTTTTATCGTAGACCAGTGAGATTTGTATACTAAGAGGATTGAGAAATCCTGAGAGTGTTAGAAAATTTCGGATATATTTTTGAATGTGAGGAAATTTCAGCTTTTTTGAACACTTACATGTGATTACATTTGATTAAGACTAGGTCAGCGCTGACGTCAGTAGGTAGCTACTATAGTATTATGACCACATATAATTTGGTTACACACATTAATAGATATTTTGATGAATGCATCCTAGAAAGTTTCTTTTAATATTTCATCTTATGCTGTGTACCAGAAACATTTTTTGCGAAACATGATACAGGTTATCACAAAAACAACTAACTCAGTAAAAAAAAACCAAAATCATCTAAATTGGTTCAGCCGTTTTACCGTGAAAGAGCAACATACTAACAAACAAACAAACTTGCATTTGAATTTAAAATATAGGTTAAGATTGAATTTATTTCATTGATTAATTTTATGAAAATTGTATTTTTTTTTTCATTTCTTTTTTTTTTTTCTAAATATCCCCGAACTGATGATTGACCATATATTTTCAAAATAAAGTAATCTATACATATAAAATGCTTTGTCTTGAATGACTGACTGATCAACGCACAGCCTGAACCGCTGATCGTAGAAATCTGAAACTTGGAGGGTGTGTTTTTTGTATGACGTAGGCATCCTATAAGAAAGAGTTTTCCAAAATTCTACCCCTAAGGGGGCACAATTTGTATGAAACTCTCCACGCGGGCGAAGTCGTTGGCGGAAAGCTAGTGTACGTTTAGAAACACACTCCGTTGCTAACTGTACCACCGTCTACCAAAACAGTGCACGGCGGCACGGGGGCTAAAATGTCAGTTACCATACATTTGACGGACAGACAGACAGGCTGTTTATATGAACTTGTACAAACACGCGCTTTCTATAAACGATCCGTATTTATTATTTATTTATTAATAAAGGTAATTGAGTCGGGTTAGAGCCGTTGAATCGTGTATGAATGTATTTATATTTCGTTGTGGTGAAGAAAAACATTGTGAAGAGAATGGAAATACCACCGCTGAAATGGCTTCCTTCATTGCATGAAAAGAGAACGTATCCTAGTTCGCAAAACGTATAATTCAGTTTTGAAGCCCCGCGGTTATTATCTAATATTGTTTGTATTGTAACAGATGTATTTTTGAGACGATTTCTTTTATTTTTTCAGGTATGTGAAAACACCAACACCTCAATATGCAAAATGTACTCGTAGATCTAAAATAATATTGTAATTTTTAGTTTTCTGACATTTCTGACATAAGTATCTACTACCTACTATCATATAATATGAAATTGGAGAGTTTGATGCGAGACCAGAGTTTCCAATAATCTAGTTTCCATCACAGTCCCGCATAGCAACCGAGCCCGGAACCAGCTGAGCTTTTGCGCGAGTAGACAACTTTCATATATTGGTGCCGCCTGTCGCCGGCTTGCCGGATTGCCGTGCTGCCGCCGTGCCGGAGTACCGTGGTGCCGGAGCGCCGGTATAATTAACGCGAGGAGTGGAAGACGCCGGCGCCAGCGTCATCTCGCTTTCTAATATCGACTGTGTGGGTACAGGTGAGCACAGAGGTGTTTGTGATCGAAAAACAATAATAAAATTCATTAAATACAACAGTAATTGTATTGTCATTAGAGTAAGGACAATCGAAATATATTTTGATCTGACAAAATATTAAAAGAGCTTTTTTGTTTAAGTAATTGGATAGCAACAAGCCGACGGCCTACATAAAGGTCTGAACATCGCAAAGGACGTGTTGTCATCTCAGAGACACTAAAATAATTGATCACACTTTTGTAAACAATTATTTATCTCTTCATTCGGTAACACCCCAACATTGCTTGGCAGCAGAAATAGGTAGCTATGGTGGTAGTATCTCCCCGGACGTTTTTTTTCTAATCACTTTTGCAAATAACTGTACCCACCAGTAGGACAAGAGATCACCTCGCCTAGCAACACCGGTCCCATAGATGTGCGGAACCAGTCCCAGCTCAAGCGCGGCCCACCTCTAGCCGGCCGGGCGGCCCACCTCTAGCGGAACACTTTGTTGATACCGTTGCGCGTGCGCCGCTGTTGTTGTACCGAAGTTGCCTTTGGAAATTGGCGCTAAGTGTTGTTAGTTTAATTACCTTACTGTACAATAAACTACAATTTCCGATTTTCTCACAAAAGATTGCTGTGATTTTATTTAATTGAACTTCTTTAGACCGGTAGACTAGCTTATGCCTGCGGCGTTGCCATCAGTTTCTAAATTATTACCATTCAGAGTGCTCAGGCGTCTTTGGCCACATTTAAATTAAACTTAACCTATGTTTTTTTTTAAATTGGTCCTGTTATCCAATACACATACTGAAAAACAAAGAAACATGGTCTGTTTGCATTAACTATAGTTTAGAAGATAGTGCAGTACCCCAGCTGAGAAGCAACTTCTTGAATACCACACAACACATTCGAAATAAAATTCAATATTAACATTTGAATAGAGAAATCGTGGAAAAAATAATATACCTACCTTCCAAAAACTAAACGCAAAAAGTGTAGAGTACAAACGTAACAAGTACCTAAGTACGTTCTATTATTGTAATATCAGGGCTACACTGGCTCGATATAATAAATAACAATCGTTAGCTGAGAGCAAAGGGCGGCCGGCAATTTATTTCTCTGTGAAGGGCACGCTGCTAATGTACCGCAGTGTTTCTATTGCGAATAACCTGTTTGTTCGGTAGGTTTTATTGCAGCTTTCCTGCTAAACTAAACAATACTATATTATGCTTACGTAGGGATTTGGATGGGAAGCTGCTAGCTTGTTTGATGGCCCAGGGTGTAACTCATGGGAGCATTTCCTGACCAATTGCTCATAGTATAAACCGTCTCTGCTCATTTTGTGTGCTTATAGGAGGAATAAATGTCTCTCTCTGACTTTTACAAAATGGTTGAACTGTATTTACATACTCTGATGTGAAATCTGTATACCTACGTACTGCGTGTTTGTTGTTTGTTAATTCCTCTACCTCTGCTAAGGTGTGGGTGGATTTATACCTACTGTTAAAAATTAAAACTAATCCACTCACGTTCCCTGAAACAGCCGCCTTCTATAGAAGGAAATATAATTATTCAAACAAAAAATACCCGTAAATAAATAAAACGCATTCAATTTCACAATTCTAAGATATTTTTTATTAGAAACGCACCAAGACACCGACCATAAAAGTAAAGTTGTCCCAACTTTGGGCCGAGCGGCATTACCGGCGTCTCCGAATTATGGACCATCCACCTATAATTTCATCCATTTGACCGGAGCGATGTGAATAAAAATGCAATAAAGATACCCATACACGATTCGACTGGCAGTTCAACTGATGGACATATGTAACGAGTAGTTGTTAGATATTGAAAAGAGAGCCGTAGTGTTTATGGAAATAGAATAAGAGGTCACGTGATATCTATGGCGTGGGTGTCGCCGTAGAGGCTACTGAGATCGTAGGACGATACGCATTGGTTATCTGCATATTGTATTTTTTTCTAAAATGTTATGGTCACTGATTAAATCTCCTTGTTACGACTATACTACTTATAATAATTATTCTGTATTAAAAAAAATACTGGTGACCAGTCTAGTGATTTGCTATAGAAGGCTACAAGAAAAAAACTTAACGTTTAAACTATAAAAAGTACGAACAAAATAATTAAAACAAATTAACTAACTGCAATATATAGTAGTTTGTTTAAAACACTCAAATTCACAGGCAACTTGGTACAAATGAAAGGTCAAAATTTATGTGCACAGTTACTCTGTTTAAGAGGTTAGTGCCGTTTAGTTTATCTACAAATAGCTCGCGCCATATGCAATAAGGTAGCAGGTCTATTGACATTACATTGGGCATGCTTCCAAACCTATAAATGTGTAAAGCGAGAAGTGCCACATAAAAAACTGAGGAAACCTTTGGCCTCTTCTAGCGATCGACTTTCCGTAACCAGCGATGCGATTATCGATGGAATATCAAAGTGAAGCGAACTGGGATCGATGCATGTCACTTTAGAAAGTGTTGCAAGCACCTCGGATCATTACAACACTAGTTACCACTCGGAAATACTTATATTTTTCGCGTTGGGGTAGGTTCGCCCGAGATACGGGTCGATGACTGCACACAACACTCACACCACTGAAATACGTCACTTTTATACACGCGCCAATTTACCCTTACGTTCCAACAATAACCTCGAAACTATTTCTCCTACAAATATGGTTCAATTTCGTCTGATTTTATGTTTCAGAACGGCAAGTTTAAAATGGTTTTTTGTCATAATCGAATGCAGTTCGTGCATGTGTGCGTGCCGCTCGAAAGATAATAATAGTGTTGTGCAAGAGTTGCGAATTTTTTTGTCGAAACTGATTATAAGACATTAGGAATCACGTCGATTGTCTTAGATTGCGCGGAAAAGGTTGCGGTTGTGTAACTAGTGCTGATTGGTTTGTTAATAATAATTGGTTATGGAGTTCAATTAACTGTTGATTGCCGCGATATTATTACCTTTTAGGGCAATAGATGGCTATTTTAGATCTAATTTAATAACTTTACTTTCAAAAAACGTGAAGTGTTGTCTAATCAAATTAAAATTAAGTAAATATTTTAGATTACATATGAAAGGTTAAAGGTTACCTTTTACTCGTAGTGTATAAGCTTATATTTCATCACGAGCCCTGTAAGTACATGATCGATAAGAAACACAGTCGATAGCATCGCCGGCACGTCACTACAGCCTCGGGCACTGCACCCACTCACACATGCGCAGGGCTCGCTTAGCAACCGAAGTGAAGGCAGAAAGATCTACTACAGCGGCCTGCACCAGCGCGTTAGACAACACCTTTCTCTTCAAGCACCGATAGGAACCATTGCTGGTTCCCTACGAAGCTGCAGAGACAAATAGCTTAGAACCTACGCAATAGTTAACAGAAATTGCATACGGTCGAAGTAATAATTATCCATGGTAGCAGTTCATAGAATCGCGATCTATTTTCTAGGTTATATAGCTGTTATAAAGTAAAAACATGTTGGCACATGGACTTATATTTTAAATGGCGGATGCATTTGCCATGTAGGACGGGACTAGGTTTTCTAAAACAGTCTAGAAATGCATTCTCAGTGCCGAGCAGGTTAAAAAAAAAGATGTTGAAATAATCTTACGAGGTTTCTCTTGGCGTAGAATTTGCATTTTTATATGGAGATAAGTGATTTGTTAGTTTTTAGACTGGTCTGATGAGGTTTCTTAAAAGTTTAGCGTATAGGCCTGTCATACTATTACGAGTGTGTCGTAGAAAAGTTGTTTCTGCAGTGGAAAACTTATGAAAAAGATATAGGGGTCTATTGAGAAGTACCAGTCGAACTTTTGTTTGTTTGTACAGAACTTTCACCGTCTTACATAATCCTCACTCATTTATTTCGATGACAAAAGGGTTTGGAAGATTTGTATTGTCTTAACGAGACTGCCATTTGCAATGTTCATAAGGGCCGTGTCGTTAATCATCATTAAAAGCCATTATCAAGCTTAAATATGACATGATGGGTGAATCAAGTTCTCTTTTATTTCAACCTTTTAGTTGTACAGATATAATTAAGATGTCAGAGCTACAGTTGATATAACTTAACATCAAGCCGGATTTCTCTTTAGAGGTAGGTAGAGATACCTACAGCAGTACCGATAAACTAGACTTGACATTACTGAGGAAGCTCACAGGGAAAAACTAAATAAGAATTTTCTGACTTTTGGATCATACCCACAATCCTAAACTCAGGGGGCACCACGCTGTGTTTCCGCTGAGAGCAAGACATAACTATCAACGTCGTATAGTATCTAGCTAGACTATAGTATTTTTCTATTTTGGCTCATTTTGCTAAGGCCCCAGGCCTCACGGCATAATGTAGAACTGTATCTATAGGTACTCAGGTAACTTCAAGTACTTAAAGTAATTGGATCAGGTCATTTCGAGGCAATAATGGCAATCCGAACACATCATGTTCTATAAATAGCCATGATATACTCTGCACTATAAAAGTATATTCTGGTGTAAATAACAGCTATAGAAATATTATTGCATGGATTTAATGTTTATTGAGCACACGCGGCCATGAGCAAACAGATCAACGTAAAGGATACAACGATTTAAATAAATACCAAACGAGTACCGAATGTGTTTAAAAAGGTTTTTGCATCATAGTGTCAATATCTGAAGAAGAAGGCTTTTAAATTTTAAAATGTTTATGTATTTATTTTTGAACGTGTAAAGGATATGTTTACAAAAAGAAGTATGTAAAGAAATATTTATTATTGTAGACTCAAGTTTCCATTAAAGCAAAACTGTTTTGTGAATACATGAATTTTGTCAAGTATCTAAGCAGGCATTACAATTGCAAAATTTCTCGATATCGATAGTATCAATAAGGTGATGATGTGAATGACTTGAAATATTAATACAATAATTATGTTACCCAGTTTCAACAGTAAGAAAGATACCTACTGGTATTAGATCACACAAATTGTTTTTTGATATGAATATTTCAAATTTATAAGCTGTCTGTCGTCAAAATACTGACTATCTGCCTCCTTGCGAGACTGTCGATCATGGGTCCTGAGTTCAATTCTTAAAAAGCAGTAGCAGTCCTGGTTAGGATTTGTGGTACGTTAATGGCAATAGTTTCATCACCTTCTACATGATATATAATGGTAGATTTACTATCTCTATAAAGGTATAATATATAGTGGTGGCCTAGTCTTTAAGACACGTGCATCTCGTTTAAACTCTTTTGACTTTTTTATAGTCATTATGTTCTTTCTAAGTGTGTCTTAGGCACCACTGACAAACGGTAAAGAAATATATCGTATGGGATAGTAAATAGGCTGATGATGATGACACACTAACAGATGCTACTGTTACCGCTGTCGCGACACTTTATTACTGTGTCCACAATAAGAGACACTCGGTGTCATACACTGTACTAACTTAGGCTCAAGTTCACCGACATGATAACAGTCCGATCTGTTTACCATAAGTTCAAACTTCTGTCATACGATGGATACCTTATCATTTGGGTTTTTTATTCCTAAAATGGTCGATTACCAATCTGAGGTTGGACAAGAAGTGGATAA
This sequence comes from Pyrrhia umbra, assembly GCA_963891755.1. Taxonomy (NCBI): domain Eukaryota; kingdom Metazoa; phylum Arthropoda; class Insecta; order Lepidoptera; family Noctuidae; genus Pyrrhia; species Pyrrhia umbra. Next base: position 480,365 of record OY982934.1, on the reverse strand, counting down.
CACGAAAATTCCCGATTTATGGTTAAAAACATTTTATTTAACGGACCGATTAGGTAACCATCTGTCGGTGAGGTTAGGTACACCGTCACCATCTTTAGTTAATTTCTGATGGATGTTTAACCACACGATTTAACGGCATTTCTCTCAATTGATTGGGTACAGGTTAAGTCGGCCAAACATCAGTAAAGTTTGTATGATTGAAGTTAACCAGTTTGTTAATTAACTTCCTATATCGAAGTAACCATTGTTGGTTAATTAATGTCTGTCTGTAGTTTTGCTGTCATTATATCGCTACTGTATGCTTTCTTGATAGCCTTAAAAGCCCTGAAGCCCTTATGGTTGTTTTCCATCCTCAGAAGACTTGGATACTGAAATATCTGTATACATGTAAAGAGAGTACTTGCCTTTTTTAAAGCAGATAATTAGGCATAGCAAGAGGTCAAAAGTAATTAAAAAATGTTGGATCTTCATTTGCCGGTAATGAATTAAAGAGAATCATTATCTTTATTGTATTTCAAATAGACGATTTTATAACTTATGAAAAGTCTTCTATTTTACCGACTTCCGAAGAAGTGTAACCTTTTTTCTGTCAACTCTTGTGACGAAAGGCTAACAATAATCACAGTTCAAGCAATTATTTTCAAAAAATTGTGAATTCAGATCAAAAACTAACTCTAACGCAGTTTTTAAAGTGCCAAACGCCAGCAAATTGACAAGACAGCCACTCCACAACACTGACACGGAGTAAGCAGTAATTTGACTGACTCAGTAGTGGGTCACGTCAGTCGGTCAGCGACACAAAACCGTGTGCTTTACGAAACGGTCGGCTGACTTAGCAACCGACTGGACTTCACGCTTAGCGACACGTGACTCAGCAGAGATGCAGCTCACTGACATTAATAGTTCAGACTGAGATCACAGTGATGATGATCATGAGGTGGATAGGAATACTGAAACCATTGCCCAGTTCTGTGATGTAACAGACTGAATGAAAAGGTCAAAGATTAAGTCGACTGAAATGTCTTAAACTTTTTATTTGAAATTGGCCTTTGGTTATTCTATCAAAGGTCAAATACTAGTACTATGGTTCCAAGTTAAGCGTCCTATAGAGTAGAACCAGAAAGAAACTCTTTAATTTGATCGCTATCGGCTTTCCTGCTGTGAAATTAATTTCCTGCGAGATAATGCTACAGAGAAAATTTCTGATCGAAAAGATTTTTTCTCGGGAATCAAACAGTGCAGATAACTTTAGCTCCTTTTCTCCTATCACCGAATGTATTATACAACCCGCTAATCGCTCTGCTGCCATTTAAACATACCCTTAAAACCAATAGTCATTAGGTCAGCGACACAAAATCGTGTGCCACACAACACATCGCTTCGATGGCTGAGTTAGCAACGCGTAGCGAACATGTTCGTACACGTGACTTACCACACCTAAATCTAGGATCAAACTAATTAATTTGCTCGAGAATAATTGAGGTACTTTGTTTTGAGGTTTGTCGAAGTGTTTAATGGAAAATTAGGTCAGCTTGAAATGAAATACAAGTGTGGGTTCTAATTTGATCCAGTCAGAATGTATGTTTTATTTCACAATTAAAAACTATAAGGCTTTTGTAAACTCCCCCAGCTGAGCAACACCCTTATACCTACAAAACTTTAAACGCTGAGAGTAAAGTCGACGTAATTTTTTTATTAAAAAATATGACTTGGATTAGCGAGTCCAGGAATATAACAATCTATGACAAATTCTATGTTCACATGCAGGACACAAGTGCATTGAAATAGGTTCTTACTGGTACTTTTAATTTGCACTCTGGGTCCGCCCTACAGTTATGTATGTACCTGGCTCATATTTTTATCACTACATGAGTTATTCTATAAACCTACATATTTTGGGTCCTAGCAAATGCAGAATTGGATCCCAACTGCTGAACAACTAATCGAGGAAGTTTTTACCCACACTAATAATAGGTTGCAAAAGTAACTCTGTAAAACTTTCTATGAGGATAGTTTCTATCTGGATGCGTGAAGTAGGGATGCTAGTGCATCTGCTGGCAACAGTTAGTATGCATATATACGACGATTTTAAACACACACATAACCTTGGTAGTCGGCAGTTAAAACAGCGAACACTCAGCTGCTTATCAGTCGCGCGAGTCATAAAAATCGAATGTTAGAACATTAGTATTGTTCAATAAGAAAAGAAAATGGTTCTACAAACTATGACTTGGTTGCATAGCGACAGCGACGGGTAGCAACCGCTGGGGCGTGCTCCATGGAGTTTCACTCGGTTGTTTTGTCATCACGCCTCTGACCACGTGAGAGATTTATTCACGTGGTTTTAACTCTCGTGGACTTTAAGAGCCTATTTTTCCCGAAGGACTCTTCTGTGTTCCTATACGCACTCTACCTATTTCCTGGCATTATATTTTTCTTCTTCGGCTTCTTTCGATAAATCTGACATAGAAAAACCCAATAACTTTGTCTGACACAGGAATCAAACCCAAGAGAATTCAGTGCTTGCAATCAATACTCCAATAAGACAGTTGTTAGGATCTCTGTCTCATTATGTCAGGAAGAGCGTAATTATGACAAATATCTTAGATTAATAGATGCCGGTCATTTTCTGTTAATGACAGAGGCATTATAGTTGCGTGGTCATCTTAGAGATGAAGCTGAAATGTCTCGTATGCCTGTGACTATGTCGGCACACAGTAACGGGTCTTCGCAGAATCAGGTTTAGGTATGAGAATCTCCATATGAGTTCTTTTTTAAAGAATTTAATCAAAATAGATTTTTTTACCTAGTGAAATACTCGCTAGAAAGTGGGAACCTATGTATACCAAATAAAGGGGATTAGCAGAGAGATTCCTGTTATGCTACACTAACAACACAAGTGAAAAGTCTATTTTGTACTAAAAATACTTGAATTTATGCCGTGGCTTGTGATACACTAGCCACATATTCTACATCATTATGAACGCTGATAGTGAAGATTAGCAAATCATGTTTTAATTATTCTAACATTCGTTGTTGTGAAATCTCGTGATTAATTAAATACTTTCTGAATTGATCTGTGGCACTGACAGAGGTCAAAATCATACATAACATAACTTAACCACCTATAAATTGGATAGGTTTCAAAAGATACGATTTCTTTTCTTCGAATCTACATAATAGTCTTCAAATTAGTCATATTAATGCATGTGAACACGAGCTATATATAAAACTGGCGACAACACGCGATATCGTAACACGATTAGCTGATCAAGTCAAACAATATGTTTAATAAGTAAATGGTCCTTTTTCACTGACACTGAGAAAAATTTGCAACGCTATACGTTGCGCTGGTCATGGCTCGCCGTCACGTTTCGCGGGCATAAGCGTTATCGGAATAATACCTTCAATACACACGAATATAACCTCTACATTGGTACATGTAAGTAGTAGAATTCTCTGTATGGTTCACGATAAACAAAACACTAAAATATGTGTCGTCAAAGTAGCCCGATAACGTACCTATGTTTGATGGAAACAGAAATAGAAAAGTGTTTTCGATCGCTAACAACTTTGTACCATAACTTATTGTAATCTTAACGCTTTGGAAATAACATTCTGTAATATTAAACTGAGCCTGAAGGTACCTTCAGCGAGGTTATATAACACAAGTACCTACATAAAGGTTAACCTTCACTTTTGTTAGTTAATAATTGGCAAACTAATTTGAGTTGGTTTTGATATGAAAACTGCCTCTCTTATGTTCAAAACTCTTCGAATGTTACCAACACCCTTCATCCATCATATCTTTATGGATCGCCCAAGATCATGGCCAGCTGATTACGTCATAACTTCTGCGAATGAAATGTAATTTTCTCCTCAAGTTGGAGGTCACAGGTAACTTTGACTTTCTTTGACACTTCGCCTTTAATCTTTGTGTTTAATTTAATTACATAAGAAAGGTATTTTGCGACTGCTCCATCTAAATAAAGTCCCGCAAAACGTTCTTGCAGTTTGTCTTTATTTCAATGTAACATTAACACACACAGTCATACTACACACACACACACACACACACTTATGGGAATAATTGCAAGGATATTCGGTTGCATAATAAAAATAAAAAAATAAATTGTGCGACTGAAGTTATCATTTCTACTTCTTCTTATCGTGTGGGCTGCAGGTTTCCTAAACTAACAACCTTAGTCTTAGAGTTTTCTCAAATACGCTTGACGGTCTGTGACGTGGATTTGTAACAACGACTGCTATCAATGTAGCAGCCGGAGACGAAGGCTTAACGTGTCAATCCTAGACACGAGGGTGTAACACCGTCAACTACCTGACTCTGTGCTACTTTGTGATTATTTAGAAATCTACAAAGCGTTTGTCCCGGAATCATAACCCAAGACCCGCTCACTGCTAGCAAGCACTACAGCCACAAGGCGTAGTAAGTAAAAAATATTTAATTAGTACAAGATTTGATAAAGTTAAAAGAGACCCACCTACTTTACTCGCAGCACATCATACTCGTTACTATGTACAGAAACAATGAATACAAACAGACACGCAGTACATAATGAAGTACATAAAGAACCGTGTTTCCCATGCTTATGTCGTGGTGATAAGAAACAAAGAGGCCCATTTATGTGCTCCGCGCGGCTCGGTCGCGTGGCAACAGCGGATTAAGCAATACTGTGTTAGGAGGGTCAGTGCGTGCCACGGGCGGAGGCGGGGGACTTGCTACTTTACTCTACCGAGCATAGATTGTCATAATTAAAAAAGGGCATAAGGGATATTATGAAGGAAATAAGAAGAAGAGTTTTATCGGGAGAGCACTCAATCAATACCTAAGAATATTTTTAGAAAAATTATAGTTCGTATGATTTTGAAAGTCACATATTATTCTTCTATCTTTGCATCACAAAAACATTCAAGAATAAAATATCAGTAATGTGTATATGTCAAGTTTACCGATTGAATCTTGAGTCGGGTTTGCGGTAAAATTATCGTTTTACGAGTGCTGTGTTGATTATTTTCAACAGTGTTCTCGCACTCAAGCCACAATGCGTCCGCTGCATCTCATGGCCTGCGCCGCTGGTGATCAGCAACACAACAGCGCTCTATGTAGAATATTGGCCAACTGGTACGCACTCGCTAGGCCCCTACTATTTTTATTCTACTCTATTTTGGTATTACTACTACTACGCTAGTAGGTGTTTGTAACGAGTTTTTTTTACAAACCAGAACTGTTTTTTGTTTACGTTTTAACGAGTGGGTATTGTATGGAAACTGGATTGGTTTTGCTTCCTACTTCGATAGATTTTGATGTATTTGATTCATCGACAGATATTATACATACAGATTTATTAGTAAAATGAACACGAAACAGTTAACTGCAGTCTTGAGACGTGTGTAACTGTCAGCAATTTTTACGGAATTCTTTAGCGTTATCTGGAGGCAAACTGTTAAAGTAAACATATATCGTAAATTGAAAATCATTGTTTATATATTATACTTTTATTGATAGTGCTAACGTGAAATTTTGTTTCTGTAATATTAACATGTTTTTGAACCGATAAAGTTACAAAAATCAATGAAGACTAGAAGAATATTCTCAATTTTATAAGAGTGAAAGCCTTAAGACTGTTCAAGATCGGTTTATGGCTATAACACTTTAGCATATTAAAGTGCTCTTAGCGCTAGATTAAGCTCGTAGGTTTTCTAGCTCTATCGTAGAAAACTGCTTCAACTATTAAAATGAAAGTAAGCCACTAATTACGCATATATGTTACCCCCATTGAAACACACACTACATACTTAGTGCAGGGGGATTTTAATGACAGCTGTGGAGTGCTGCGTATGAGAGGGGGAGGGGGAGCGAAGTGGTGACAATTAGCCGACAGGGTCATTGAGGGACCTACATAGAGACCTGTGTTTGGAGGACTGGTGGAATTACCCGGTCCACTTGTTGAAGTATCTACTGCGAAATAGGTCTCGTACCTTTAATTAAATAAAATGCTTCAGTCTAAGATTAAATGCTATGTTTGCGTAGAGTGGTTATTGGTGTATTGTGGTCATATAGTATATCATAATCTCCCGTATATAATATGTCGAATGTACGTCTAATTGCTATCACAATTTTATCAGCAACTTGATGTCTCTGGATGACTCTACAAATATAGTCAATTGTAGAAATATGTAGGGACACACGCCGATATATTACCGTTTCTGTGTTACTCAATTTTCGACTTACCTATTCAAAAGTCATTTATTCAAATTAGGCTCTAAATCAGCACTTTTTGAACGTTAAATTTACCAAAGACAGCCCCCAAACGCCCGCCCTTCACCACTTCCTATGTGTTTTTGCTGGGAAGAAGAAGTGGCGCAGCAAACTCCCCAGCAACACCATTGGAACTTTGACACATGATTATTTATAAGTTGAATTAAAGCTTTACGCCAGTAGCTGCAGACGTCACAACAACATAAACGGATCAATACCACATCCCCACTGATCTCCAACACATTAGAACACCCTCTATTTACCCTTCACATTCCATTGTTTACACATAACATCTAAACAAACATACATTATGTGTATCAATAAATACAGATCCATGGAATTATTATCAATAATATTGAATAATATCGTTGTGGCTCAAGCTGAGAAGTCGTCTCCTGAAGTATGAATTCAAATCCCGATTTTTAATTAGAAATAAATTATTTTTTTGGGCAGATTTTTTGTTATTTTGACTTAAATTTTATTCTTATTTTTTTTTAATCATGCGGGACTGAATCTGGGACTTACAGCACAGCAGCCAATCGCACAACTTCTGCACCATTTGTGAGGTCAAAATTCACGTAAATACAGTGAGTTTGCAACTAAACCCTTGGTAAGGGTTCCAGATGAAGGCAATGATATGCAGGCAGTAGAGGACACGCCTTTGCCTCGTCCCGAATCTCTGGGCGCCATAGACAACACTTGAGAACCTGGCCTTCAAGGGGGTCTTATTACCCCTGTATGCAGTAGTACAGCTTATTGACCGAGAGAAATATAAATTCTCTTTGTACGAGTATATTGGGGTTGCTTGAAAGAGTTACCCTGGAACGCAAAGCAAAATTGAAGAAATACGGGCTTTAGTCAGTAAGAATCTGACACTCCATCCCACTCTGCCTATAATAGAAAGAATCAGAGGATGATTTTCAATCCTAAAGAAAAAAGAGGTCTACCTATGCACACTGGAAAGTCTTATTTCCCCAGTTACTTTAGGTCTTATGTAGGGGGTGGCCTATGCCAGTAACTGATCATAAATCCAGAGAGTGGGAGATATTATCCTAAGAAAAACTACATGGAAAAATCCAGGCTTCATGTTCAACAGTGTCGCTTGGAAACACTAGACCACGACAAAACAAGATTATTTACCAAACAAAAAAGGTTGAATGTCACAACAAAAACTCGAGTACTTACTAAACCTTGCTTACACCTTCACATTAAAAAGACCTCTCAGTATAAATAATACCTTCTTTATGTGACCACAAACAAATAAACAAAATGATTCCAGTTTTAAATTATTATTGATTCTGATTTATAAGATATTATCATGCGCTTACGCAACCGTAAGGCGGTTTTTTAACATCGGTTTTTGGTTTATGGCCCTCCGAGTATGGTATATGGCATAAATTGTATGGTTAGCTTACGAAACTGAGTTTTATGTTGTTTGTTTGGCTATAATTTTAAAATCTACGTGTTTAATGTGTTTGGTATCTGTTAGGTAACATAGGCATATGTGGTGGAGATTTTTTTAATGATACGTTTTAAAATAACCTTAACTTAGAAAGGGTGCAGATAAGTATAAAGTTACAAATCCTCCCCAGGACATTGGATAATATTAACAAAGAAGTAACTTTAGGTACTGTAATAGTTAATCAATCAATTTATACCCAAGTGCAAAATATTTGTATGTAAATTTGTCAGAGTGACTCGGGAGGTGGTCGATATAATAAAGTAAAGGATTTTACTTTTTTGAGAAAACAACTGATAATAATATGAATATAACATTAATAACCGGTTGCATCAAACTTCACATCATTTATACTTTATACTTTTACGTAAGTCACAAAACTTGGTATCAATTATATGTATAATTTTCATATTTGTTTTGTAACATCAACACATAGACATAATAATTAAGTAAACGTATTTCATAAAGCACAAGCCAAAACCTATAAATTAATAGCAAAATAATTTAGTTTTATCATCCATTTTGACAGATCTTTAATGACAGTTCTTCCGTTTCACGTATAAGTGACGGCGTATTTTTGTGGTGCAATCAGCTGTTGGTCATCCCCCCGGGAAAGTTCCCTACGCCACAGAGAGCTGGTCACCGCAGCGCGTGCAGGTGCCGGCGTGTCCTGCCATGACCCGCGACTTATGCACACATCGTATTCTAATGTATTCGTCTACGGTGTCGCGCCGCCGGGAGGAAGGTCATCCCAGTTGCTATAGACTACGCAGAAAAAAATAGATGATCTTGTTTTTGTACCGTAGCTAAGTTCATTGCTGAGATTTTTAATTCTCACTTTTGTATCTGCAGTTTGTGGAAAAAAATAGTAGCTGTTTCAACCACGTCTAGAGGTAACTACTTAACCCACCTGGAACTATTACCAAATTTCATCCAAAATGGTTCACCCGTTTTACCGTGAAAGCGTAACAAACAAACAAACCCGCCCTCGCGTTACCACCACCAGTAAACCTAAGTTTTTGGTGAAACATCCTTACTAACTCTTTACGTCAAGGTTTTTACAGTGGCGGTTTTCGCTAAGTATAATTTATTATAATCCACTGCTAAACTGATAAAATAACTACATCAAGAATATGACAGACTTTTTCAAATAGTTTTATCTAGATAAAGGGGCATTATTACAATAAAACACAGGTACCAGTCCCACATTTGTAGGACCACAACAAAAAGGTTCCTAGCTACCAGTAATCAGGGGTGCATCTCCTGTACCTGTTTGTGTATTGGTAACATTAGTCTGCGCGGGCGCACGTGTCACAGATGTCCGGCAGCCTGCGCGTGATCCTCTCGCGTTTCACATTTGCACACATTTGCTTATTTTATACCACTGCTATATGCACCCATGTCAGTTGCAATTTACCCATGTTTGGTGTACATTTACGAGTTGATAAATTTATTAAAATAGTCACATATTTGCGCGTTTTTTTTCTAAGATGGCCTCATAATTCTTTAGTTTTAGAGAATAATGTTCTAAGCCAATCTTACTAATAATTCGTGGATCAATCCGAATCGTTGTTTGTTACTCTATTACGTAAAAACTACTGAAAAGATTTGATTGAAACTTTGCGCAGAGATAGATCGTGCTGTAAATAAACGTAGATTTCTGAATTAACACTTTTTTATCTCGTAAATAATGCATATTTCATGCGATATATGGGCGAAACTTCGGGGAAACGTCAGTATTTCAGTAAAATATCTGACGAGGGTGTATTTAAAATATGTAGTAGTCGGTATGTAGTTGATATAATACATCCTTTTATAGCCCCAATAGTTAGGTAAGATGCACCACGCTGGATGATCTCACTACCTACTTTAAATAGCAAGTAAAAGATCAAAACAAGTAATAATAACATCCTAGTCTTGTTTTTATGGAAAAATCATGGAATATTTAATGAGAGCGATACTTACATAAATTACATTATGTATAACAACTATTTTTATGTTTATGTAGAGAATATGTTTTATTTAGTTTGTTTTAAAAATATTTACAATATATACATTCTTAACAAAAAAAAAAATACAATTTTTATTAGGTATACTCGCCCGGGCTCTTTATTTTTGATGATGATTGAAAATGTGTACCTATTAGTAAAGTAAGTATCGTATTATATATGGTGCACGACGTTTTTTTATTATTCTTCTTTAAAAAGTGTTATGAAAACAATCTAAATATGCTTACTAATATTTTAAATGTGAAAATGTCTGTCTGTCTGTGTGTCATGCTTTCAAGGGAAAGCGGCTGAACTCGTTGAGAGGAAACCACGAATCAATGCACAGCCTAATCCGCTGATCGTAGAGACTTGGAACTTGGAGGATGTGTTCTTTGTAAGATGTGGGCATCTGATAAGAAAGGATTTTCCGAAATTCCATCCCTAAGGGGGTGAAAAAGGGGGGCAAAGTTTGCCTGAAACTCTGACATTATTATTCTTATAGCTCACGCGGGCGAAGCCGCTTGCGGAAGGATAGTCTTTGTATAAAATTCAATCATATTTTAAATTGAGTTTTTATGATTACTTTATGAAGTCTTGTTTACCGGAACACCTACAGTTTACAAACGAAGACAGCATAGAGACCAGACAATAAGTTAAAACAAATATGAAATAGGAAGACAATTAAGAGCGGGATATACGCCGATGACCTTGCTCGAGTGGGCGTAACCAAGGAAAATACCCCGCGCAGGCTCCACACCTCCCCTGACAAAAATTACGTACGCGCAGCGCATGGCACGGCAAAATAATAATCCAACCATTTGCACAGCACGATAGGGCTGCCGGCTTACAGTATTTCTGCCTACTTGAGTTTCTTTCTATTTTTTTAATGTTAATATATTTTTTATTCAATTTGTGGATAGTGAAATAATAAGAAGTGTTCAGTTAAAATATTTTTGTGTGCTACCATTTATTACCACATACCAAATACCATCTTCTCATAATCATTTCATTATTTTATTACCAATTCAATTCAATAATATAGAAAGTCGCTATGTGCCTACCTACATAAATAGATAGCCCAGCCTAGAAAACCTACAAGTTTTTTCACGAGATAACATTTCCGTGCCTATGATGTTACTTTATTAGGTACTAGCTTTTGCCCGCGGTTCCGCACGCATTCTTCCGGGATAAAAAGTACAGCCTATGTTTGATTCCAAGCCTAGGACTACCTATATGCAAAATTTCAGCCCAATCCGTTCAATAGCGTTCCGTTTTGGCGTGAAGAGGGAACAGACATCCATTCCACGATAATATTATCTACTAGCTGTTTCCCGCGGTTTCACCCGCATCCCGAGGGAACTACTTAGCGTACCCGGGTAAAAAGTAGCCTATGTTGTTCCTCAGGGTCTATTCTATCTCTGTACCAAATTTCATTTATATCGGTCCAGTAGTTTTGGCGTGAAAGCGTAACAGACAGACAGACATACAGACAGACAGACAGACAGAGTTACTTTCGCATTTATAATATTAGTAAGGATAATATTAGTAAGGATAAGGATACAGTATTCCAACTTCATACAAACGGATGAATCGCGAGCTATGCCTACGCGCCTCGATCTCAGCATGCAGATAGTCGCGACTGTGCCGCAGTGACGAACGGACGGTGTGTTGTTTTTAGGGTTCCGTACCAAAAATGGTAAAAAGGGACCCTTATGGTTTCAATTCGTCTGTCTGTCTGTCACACTGACTTGAAATTTGGAACAGTTATTCAGGCGTACGACAGAACGATTGTTCATGCGTATTGCAAATGAAAAAATAAATAAAAATCATATTGCTTTTATTGGAAAAGTGGGTGTTTAAAATTTCAAAGTATAGTTACTAGGTCATGTGGGGTATCATATGAAAGGTCTTTATTTGCACATTCTAATATATTTTTTTGTTTTCTTGTATGTCTTTTAATTTTCGAATAATAATGAAATCCACACAAAAAATTACCGGGGGACAGTCATTTTTATCTCCGTAATTTGAGAAGGGAAAAATCTGAAATAATAATGATTGATAGACATTAACCTAAATATTACAGGGAAAATAAAACTATGAATTTAAGTTTAACAGTTTTTAAGTAATCAGCAATTTTCCCCTACAAATAAACTTAATTATGCGGTCGAAAAAAAACAAGATAATTAGGTATTTGACCACCAACTAAAATGTACTAAAATGCTGTTTCATTAAAAAGATTCCATAGAAACAAAACGAAGTGTCGAAAAATAAATTAAATCAATGTTAAAATAAATAACATCCATGCTTTTAAAGTTTTTGGAAGGGGAATTCTCTATCCTTGTCACGCGAAACATAATTTGTTCTAGAAAATGTCGAGTTATACAGCGTTTTGACATAATGATGTGCTGCATGTGCTCTCTTTTTCTAGCAACGACTTTTTAAATGCTTATAACTAGGCCGTTTTTTAGGATAATACATTCGTATTTTCACTGTTGTTAATCTTTTCGTTAATTAGTTATGTATTTCTAATAAAAAAAATACAGTCAAATAACCAATTGCGACTTTATTGCGTATAATATTCTTTCCAAGGGAAAATTTATTATAATTTCAATTTAATATTGGTTTTAAATTTAATTTAATTTTTAATTTTGATTGTAACTTTGATTTTATTTTTTTATTATGATTGTAATTTTGATTTTAACTTCGTTGTATTGTCATCATCAAAGTATGTGCATAACTGTAGTTGTACTGTAACTGTAGTAGTGTGTAAGTTAGCTTCACTTTTGGTCTGATATTAATTTAAGCATGTAGTGTTCGCTTATAAGTGATTGTTACACTGTAATATTATCGTTAAGCATGTGTTTTATAATTGAAATGGTGTAAACAATTGTTGGTGAACCTATTATAATAAAATAAAAAAAATAAATTAAAATTCCAAATGCCGGAACCTTTAACAATAACCGCGCGATTTTTTCACTAAAAATAAGTTCAAGTACTTATTTAATATGTATTGGTTCCTTGAATTCATCAATAACATTTTTAAATTACCTGGATACTCCGGAAGGTATAACTATAATTTTTGGATATGTCTACCAATGACGTAATCTGTTTTGCTTTTAATAGGCAGATATTTCGATTTTTCCACTGAGTAAAAAAACCCAGATTAATTAATAAATAAGTAGATAGGGCGTAAAAAGTGCGCTTACGTTAAAAAAAAGTAGTTTCCCACTTTAGGCTATTTACTTACTTATGTAATTAGCTATTTATAAAAATACATATTATTGAATTAGGCGAAATATCATTATGAAATGAATATGTGAGTAATAAATGATAGGTACCAACCTAGTAAGATTTACATGTATTTTTATTGAACACTTCCTATTTCATTCACAAAAAAAACATTTTTGAAAATAAAAATATATATTATTTACATTCACAAAACAAGAAAGAAACTGAAGTACGAGTAGGTTGATGAAATTAAAACACTATAGGCAGGCAGCCCTATCGCGTGTGTGAGTACCGCGCGGCTGTAGGTAGTTATATCCCGAACAGGGCCGAGTCACAATACTGTTAGATACCTTTACCGTGTCCATACATCCATCCAAACTTTCGCATTCCACAAATAAAATAAAAGTGTAGTTTTCGGAGAAAAGTGTCACAGGTCCGTTCAGCACAGCGTCTCGTCCCGCACTGATTCTTAGGACGGCAGAGGGGTGCTCACGCGAATAACGAGTATCGATTACGTAAAAAAAATCGTTAAAAATAATTAAGGCATTAATCTGGAAAAATAAGAAGAAGGTTCCCTCGGCATTCTTTTATTTAATATGGTGATGACAATAAAATAATCCTGAGATTGATAGTTTACGAGAAAAACCGTAGTAACTAAGAAAACAGATGATACTTTGCTCAATTATTTTTGATATTTTAATTGTTTTTTTTTTTATTTTTGAAAAGAAGGGGATCTGCCTTGTATGGCATAGATTATTATGTATTTTTTTCGAAGCATTTTCGATAAAAATGACGGAGAAAAAACGTTTTAATGTAACACAAATTACACCCAATTCACATATATCGCCGCCTTAAGTAAATAAAGCTTTGGTTTCGGTAGGTACTTCCTATTTTAAGATACAGCAATAGAAGTAAGTATCGTAGAATAACACGAATGAAAAACATCCACTTTATTACACCATAAACTGGAATAAAATTACAAATAGACATAAATAATAATCATTTTTACATGCACAGTGATACAATCGCTACATAATCGTGCAAAAACTACTACACAGTGGATCGAGGTCGCTTGGTCTTGGAAAAAATAAAGTAACTATTGAATAGTTTAGCATTTAAATGCACACAATGGTTTGTTAGTAATTAGCGGGTAATTAATAGTGTCTTGTAACACGAGGGTGTAGTAATTGCACAGTGTTCCCAATTAGTTATTTGTTTTGATCTTCGGATATGACTTTAAGGCTATATAGTATAATACAATATATACTGACGAGTATTGATATCTTTCATCATCTTACATAAGGCTCAGTTGAACCTTTTTAACCCTCGATGCAAAAAAACAGGTGTTATAAGTTTAAATTGACGTCGATGTTAGATCTGTCTGTGTATGTGTCTGTCTGTGGCATCGTCACTCTCGGATGGACCGATTTCGATGCGGATTTTTTCATTTGAAAGCCAGTCTCTTTTATACCAATGTTTCGCTAATTACGTTTTAGTTCTTATTTAACCGAAATGTTTGCTCTAGTAAATACCTACTCTTCGTAAAAGCTGGACTATATTATGTAGCTTTTGGAAAGATTAACAAAGAAATTATTTACATTAGTGATAAACGAAGGGTTTTTTTTTACCTAGAAATAGGTTTATTACATAAGGTTATTAATGGGCGTTATAAAACTAGACTTCTTGATAATAATAGTTGTTTAATGTCTTAACGCAGCTGGATAAAAATAGTCAGTTACCATCTCCAAGAACCTATCTATCTCTGTACCAAATTTCATCAAATTTGGTTCTGCTATATTACCATGAAAGTGTGACGAACAAACTAACTCACTTTAGCACTTATGATAGTAGTTAGGGTATTCAATTACATCTTACAGTACCTACATACATTTAATTATGTGAGCATTTTCATTGATATATTTATAGTTCAGTGGATGTCTCTTGCATTTCGGCTAAATTACATCTGCGTTGCAGAGGGTGCTGGGGTTATTTGCGATATATAGGGCGGGAACTACGTTTCGTCAATATTGTCACTCTCAATAGGGCTGACACAAGCTCGAAGAGAATGCAAACTGGTAAAAATATGTTAGTAGACTGAATATTATGAATCTTTGTCGTCATTATAATATGTAAGTAGTCATGCTGATAGGTTTTTGTATAGTGGAATATTATTAGACTTAATAATGACGCAGTTTCGAAAGACGCTCGGGGTTTGTAGCATCATTTTACAGTAACGCGCCCAGCGTCTTCAATTGTGTAGTTATGGTGGCTCGAAATTATTTTATTCAGATTTATAAACATTTTGTCAGATAATATATTGTTTGAAATGATTCATTGTATCGGTAACAATTTTTTTTTTACAAACGTTGCCCCACACTAGGAATTACTCCTGTATCGTGGGTGCGTTTTACAAACATTCAATAACACATGCAAGCATGCATGCATGCATTTAAACAAAACACTACTATTTAGGGAGCCGTTTAGATACTATTTTACTTTACTTATCTATTCCAACTGTTTAAAAAACAACAAATTAAAAAAACCAATACCCAATAAGTACTAAAAACAACTTCTAATAAAATGCTTTTCGTATTGAATTGCAAAAACAGTGAAATAAATTCAAAAGAATGTTTTATTTGCACTCAATAAATGGATGAAACATGTCTTTAAATAACATGGAGACATTGTTTTGACTACAAATCGTTGGTATTTGTAATTATAATGGATCCTTATTAAAATTATTGAGAAAGCTGTTTGTTTGTTCCACTTTCTCGTGTGTACTCAACCGATTCAATTATGCTTGTTTTCAAGTTTTACATAAAACATTAAAGTATGATATCTTGCCGATGTTTTCTTAAGATGGCGGCCAAAAATAACTGTCGATAACCTGTTAATACGAGAATTAACTTCTCCAATGCTGACACACCGTGCTTGAAGATTGGCTTCTTAAATCACCCTTTTACATCGTCAAAAATCATCAAATGACCCCCCTCTCCGTAGTGGAAGCGGTAAGGAGAGACTTAACTCTGGTCTGGCATTAGGCTTGTTCTGTCTTGCATGACAGGATCGCGGCAACTTTTACGGACAATCCTTCAGCCCACCTTTCTAATAACTTAAACCCTATCTACCTCAGTAGTAAAAGTTTTCAATGTACTATGGCTCCTCAACAACAGGTTCCTAATGTTATGTAGTAGAGTAAGTACCTACCTACATATCAGCTACTTTAAAATAATAATTTCTGGGTCAAAATACTCCCATTTCATTCTAACCAGAGAATAAAATATAGGGCCAAGCAAGTCAATCTTTTCGACAGCAATTTTACAAACTTATGAGTCGCATTCGGCAACCCTACCGTAGGTTAATTCGTGTGCAATCCGTCAAGAGGCGTGCGGTCTGCCCACCCGCGGGTATTGTGACGTCACTCATCAATAACGGTTAACGGCCCTTAACCGACTTTGAAGAAGCGCTGTTCTTCAGATTTGTGTACTGAGCTACTGGCTTAATGTCCTCGGTAGCAGCAGTGAGATCATTTGGGGATTTGAACGTAATTTGGTGTGTTAATACATTAACACGTAGATACCACATAACTTCGTCTCGACTGCTGCAGTATAATTACTGATAGCTTCTACGCAAAAGGCAAATGTATGAGATGATCGTTCATTTTAGCAGTCGAGTTTCATTTATAACGATTTTTAGGCAGTTATACTGTGCAGCTTATTTAAAATGCATTATTTTCTAAATAATAAAATATCAATAATTAAATAGGAGCTAAGCGAGATCAATTTTGCGTATTATTTAGAAGAATGAAATTTTAGTTCGTGATTGTCTTATGTTAATATTTTGATAATAATTTAGTTGTACTTACAATCAATTTTTATTTATTGTAATTACGAACAGATTTCTATTGACTAGAATTAAGTAACATCATGTCTAGTTCCCTTGCCTTTCTTTACCATTTCCTAAGACAACAGTCAATCAAGTATCGGTCCATGCAAATGAGTCTCGTAACTCTCCGAGAGCTCACGTGCGGAGGTCCTTGCCCCCGCCAATTGTATTGCAAATGCGGTCCGTAGGCTAGGCTAGCACAGGGCCGAAGAAACCATCTCAATATTCAATCAGATGTAGGTGCCGCCTACATAATACATGGACCGGCAGATTGTAATACAATGATGCTCTCCTGTGGCCACGATGGAGACACTTTCCAGAATAAGGATTTTATTAATGTTTAATTGATGCTGATTGGTCACGCTTGCTCATGGTTTTACCCGAGTTTTAAGAAGAGAAAGATCTGCAATTCGATTGTTATTGGAAGATCTTACAAAAATAAATATCTGTAAAAATATGTGTAGGGACCTAATCTGAATTAGATTTTTAAAGGGAGCAATTGAAAATTTGCCTTCTTGAGAATTAGGAAACTCACTAAAAGTTTTGGTGATTTTGATGTAATAAACATCTAGACAGGATTTCCAGACTTATTAAATGAGTTTTGCTTTATTTTCAAAAACATATGAACATCTTTGAAATACCTATGTGTAAATCTGTTAAAGAAAGTAGGTACTACCTATACAACTCAGTTTTTCGCGTGAATAATATGTTTACGATGTTATGTGGAATCAATTTGAATCGATGCGATCTTTCGATCAGACTTGTATAATATTGTTTTTTTTTAAATAATTTTGCCTAATGAATTGTAAACGACAATCGTTTTTTTCCATTCGGGCAAACTTGATGAAATATGAAAACTTTCTTTGAATATTTGCTTGTATCAAAAGTTAAAATTACCTTGTGACTTAAAAATAAAATTGCGGTTTATGTAAAAAAAAATAAGGGAATAAGTTTTTTTTTGTAAAAAAAGATTAATGCTACACTATCGTTTAGATACGCAATTCATATTTTCATAGCACTTCCCAATGTTAAGCCTGTTTTCACTCAAGACATTCAATTAACTTTGAAAGCCCACTCAAGACGATTAGTAGGAATCTTCATGTTTCTTCCATTGCCAACTTTTAGAGGCAAATTACTCTAAAAACAAAGAAAATAGACGAACTATCTTAATAAATTTCGAAAAATTACTGAAATTTTCCTCCAACTAACATATTTTTTACTACAGTTAATGTGTTTGTTTTTAATATTCCAATTATTTGAAGGGCGCACGAGTCAACCGTTACGTCAGGCGTCGTCGGAGGGCATTGGCGTAATAAATACCGAACGTAACGCGAGCTGTCATAATTGTCAAGATGACAAGATGGCTGCCATGCGTGGCAGCACGCGTTGCAACCCCGCGCCGAATGAAATAAATATCTACAGCTAAACACGTGTCGATTATAATTAGGAAGCTATTTACAGAGCTTTATAAATAAATAGTGTTGTAAGAATTAGCTTTCGAGAGAATTTCTCCACAGAAAAGTAGTCACGTAGTTAAATTTTAACGTCGGTTTAAATAAAAAAAGTATTGAAATTACTAATACTTAGGTATGTAGATAGGTTCCCAAGCTTCAAGTAGATAAGGTTTCTTACTAAACACTTACAAGGAAATGCCATTTTTCACATAGTAACTGAAACTATGTCTCACAAAAATTTAGTTATTTCACAATATTTGTCATCCCGTGTCAGCTGTGACAGGGACACGCGTAATGATCCCATTATTGTATGATTACATCAACTTTCTTTGACAAGTTTTCCGCGAATAGCAGTAAGTGTGCACGCGCCTGGCATTGTTTCAGCATAGCTCGTGTGTCCCACTCAGTCTGCGCGTGATCCTAACACCGCCAACTGTTCACGCAAGGGTTCCCCACCGCGTAGCTAACGTACTACAGGGACTCGTGGGCTGACTGCGTGTGGCTCGACACGAGGAGTTAGTGGCTAGGTGGACTGCCAAACAGGTGTATACGTAGGTATAGATAGATATTTCAGCGTTGGTTAGTTGTCAATGTTAATTTTGGTATTGGCAAAAAATTTAGTTTGTATTTAGTACAGACTTACGATGGTGTAGAAACTTCTTGTTATTTAGCAAGACTGGTTGATTTATTAAACTTTTTGTCACGGAGAGAAATTTCTGCAAGAAGTATCAAAAAGATGTCCTTAGATAATATTTATCATAGAGTTAAATTGGTTTATTACTATAACACCATTTATATGCCTAAGATGTACCATGAAAGATTCATGGTGCTGTAATAACATGAATCAACTTTTGGCACATACTAATTGCTGCCAAGTCTGAGTAAATGAATAGGACTGGCGACCTATTGATTAATGGTGTTCGTATCGGTGTGATATATAATGTATTTTTTATACATAATAATATTATCTATACATAGATAATTATTTTTGTCTTTCTTCACATTAGGAATTTCTCCTGAATCGTGGGTGCGTTTACAAACTAACATTAAATACTCGTGTGCGCAAAAATTTAAACTTGAAACCATTAATTTGTCTCAGTGGGAATCAAACCCGAGACACGCAACGCAAGAGTCAATTACTGAGTCACTGAGCCAATCATGCTGACAATGTTGTTGGATGGTGGTCAAAAATGCCAGATAAGAAAATACAAGTAGGTATACCGCAGTCTTTGAAAAGAGTCATAAAACCATAGGCTTAATGAAAAACAAAATAACATCAACTAACAACCATCATACTAGCATCTCTGCTTACCTCTGTCTATCACCTATGTATAATATAGGTTCATATTATGACGTTTTCTAACAGCACACACGTGCCAACATCAACAAGTATGACGTCATTTTTTCAGTTTATAGATAAATTATGTGCTTATTTTTTAGATGCTTAATTTATAGTCCTCTCCGTTATTCCCAAGGACTTTTGATTGGTTGGAATTATCTTCCGCAACTCTCCTTTGATGATTGATATAACATCTTCTTTTCATGTTCCCACAATAAATAAAGTTAACAAGCGCTAAATTGCGGTATTGTTAAAATTTATTATATCCCTGAAAAAGAAAATGTAAAAGAGAAAATTATAGAAAAATTGGTTTTCCAGCGCTTAATGATGTGGTGAACTTATTATTGCAAACTTATACATACAAACATAGCTATGATATTTTTAAGAATTCTAATCAGCCTTAATGATATAGTCAAGTGGTCTATTAGTTTTAAAACGGAATTTTTGTATTATAAAAATGTATCGGGAATAGTCAAGAAAATGCTTATAAAAGTTTGATCATAAAAGCTCAAGCATAACAGTTGCCTAAAAATACAACATACGTATATTTTAATTATACCTAATAGCATAACTTTTCCTATCCTAGAAGATAGAATAGGCAAACTCCAAGCCAAATCCCCCCCTCTCCTTCCCCAAACTCCTCCATTATCCCTAAAAAACATCGTAATGATCCAACACATGTTAACCACGAATTAATTAGCCATTAAGCGATCGTAAATCTCCGTCACTTTTCGGAGCACATCGGGCGTCCGCCATTAAAAATAGTCCGGGAAAGCTGCGCGTGCGGCGATGGACGCAAAACAGCGCGTTGGACGACTGCCAAAGATATGGATGGATAAAATGGATTGTAAGGGCAGTAATCGAGTTGATGTGTTGAGAATAAGTCTTTGTCAGTCGTTTAGCGAGAATATCTTGTACTGAGATGTTCTGGAATTAATTCGTCTTTTGTTTTACTGATGTTTGTCTAAGAATAGCGCCTGTATCTGTGTCGTTGGTAAAGGTAACAGGTCGATGGACAGCCGACCAACTGTCGGTGTAACGGGTAATTATATCCCAGTGCAGTCGCCAACCCGTCTGCCAAGTGCAGCTGTGCGCCCTATGCCTATAGTACATGCAGAACATTACATTTATACCTTGAGATGCAATGTTACACAATTTCTGTAACCTATCTACCCGGAGTCATCTCTCAATGAGATCCACAAAATTCATGAGTAATTTTACGTGTACAAACAACATGTTTTATTCTTAAAATATTGATGTTATTCTAATTCAGAGGCAATGAATATATTACTAGAAATTCTTCTAAACGATTGTTGAATGTAAAGTGATTCTTCGAGAAACTTAATTTTATAACAAAGTTTATTTTTGTTTTTAGAGTTTATTTACCTCGTGGAGAAGTTTATACATAATTACGGACGTGTTTAGGTCGGTGCTTTCTCATTAATATCAAGATAGAACTCGTAACACAAGTATGATTGGAAACATAGCCCACGTATGTATACCAGAATTCCTTGTGACGAAGTTTGCTTATGGAAAAATAATATTTGTGTGATATGGTGTAGGTATATAAGTTTTTTTCAAATAAGCATAATAAAAACAATGTCGTAGAAATACGTACGTATTTAAATGATTATGGTTCAATATCTGGTCTCACTCAGATAATAATGCTGATGCAATTGAAACCAATAACAATTTCGAACATTCAACAACACCTACATTTAAATTAATTGTTCCCCACAATTAAAATAACTCGAGGATGCAAAGAGTGGCAGCTCCCGTAGCCCTCGTGACGAGTGGGGAGGCATGTCTTATCTTGTTCAGAGCTTCGTGGAATATCCGGTTGTTCAGGACAGTTGTCGAGCCCGCCTGAACAACCAGGGCGACACGCAATTGTTTTGACATTTGACACTTTTGAGGTGACAAATAGACTCTTTGGGTGACATAAGAGTGTCGGTGACGATGTTTTTTAGGGTTTTGAATAAATCCTTCCTTTATAAAAAAATACGTTCCCTCTTATTACGATTTTCTAATGTAGATGTGCGATAGTAAATAATATTATTATTTCATATACACAAATACACGTACCTAACCACTTACCTATTTGTTCTGAACCAGAGAAAATTGATTTCTAATTTCCAGTTTATCCAAACATTCGGCAGTCCCATTCATTTCCCAGCAAACTAATCATAACAAATATTCGCTCCCAGTCGGTTTGTTCAGCTGAAGATGTGCCGTAATGAGATAAATAGCAGTACATTTAGAAATTCCTTCCAATCAACATGGAAACACCTGAGGTTGTTGGAGTCACGCCAACACAACCAATAGATAATCTCTCATACCTATACACCAAGATTATATAATTCATGCCATTATTTTCTTTAATGAATACACTTCAAAAATCATGAGGATTCAAGTCCAAAAATAAAGCCAAAAAAGAATGCCAAAAAGCCACAGTCCTGAATTATTTTTTAAAAATGTTGACAAAGAGAAAACCCTTGTTATTATCTGGTGGGAAATGCAGGCATGTCACACATTATTACTCGAATGCCCAATAAATAACGAATTTACCTAATTTTAGTTTTCAGGAAAGTTCCAGTTAGGGTTTGATGATAAACACTGCTTGAAGACTAGGCTGTGTCCAGAATAATGAACCCCTACATCAGAGATCCTCTCAAACTCATATCAAATAAATGGTATTCCAAATGCGTTAGCCATCATTTTGAGTTATGGCGTAACCAAGGAAAGGCCGATAGTCTGTATCAATCATAATTATTAATTGACTAGCATTAATACCGCTGCTGACGTCAGAGGAGAGACAATAATAAATTAAACACTCAAAAAGCGCTAAAAATCTCTCGACTTCATATATTCGCAGCATCAAAACATGTTTATCTTAAGCCGGCCAAATGATCCCAGTGTTTTCTAACTCTTGAAAACTTATGTGTACGTCATCGTATGACGTCACAGGTGGTAATTGGCGCGGGTGTGCGCAAGCGCAAGGAAGCGACATGTCGGGAATGTGTTGGTGACATTATGAAGATGATGGATTGTGTAACGTTTTTAATAAGAGTTTATTTTTATTTACTATAAGGGATCGTAAGTCTGCTATACGTTCATCCAGTTCTTTTATTTATTATCTACTAGCTTTCCGCCCGCGGCCTCGCCCGCGTTGACATTTTTTTCCCTAATTATTTCTGGAAATAAATATAGCGTATGACATTTTTAGTTCAGTTTTTAGTATATAATTTGTCAAGTTTTTGTATCCATTAGCTAAAATAATATTATCACTCACGGTTCCAATGGACGTTTTGGTGCCTCACCTCGGCATGGCTCACAGGACCGATCCTGCAACAATAACCAAAGTATTATTAAAGTTGGCATATTTCTAGTTAACTATAAGCTCAATAAACGACGAAGATCGTTATGAAGTCAATCCGTAGTGTAGACATGCGAATCACACTATATTCTCAACTAGCTTCTGCCCGCGACTTCGTCCGCGTGGAATAGTGGTGCTCCGCTCCTATTGGTTTTAGCGTGATGAAATATAGTCTATAGCCTTCTTCAATAAATGGGCTATCTAACACTGAAAGAATGTTCAAATCGGACCAGTAGTTCCTGAGATTAGTAGCGTAAGCAAAAAAGTAACTTTTCTGGTTGATTTCTTACACCTTGTGTCCGAAAAACCCAAATATCTTACGGAACCCTATTTTTTTTCCAAAATAAAATTTATGTTACTATGCCTATGTTACTCGTGGATAATGTAGCTTTCGAATGGTGAGAGAATTTTTAAAATCGGTCTAGTAGTTTTTGAGCCTATTCATTACAAACAAACAAAGTTTTCCTCTTTATAATATTAGTGTAGATAGTGTAGATATCATGTTTCAACTTGAAATATTGTAAATGTAAGTGTTTCGGTACTTAAGTTTGAAAGCTCCCTTTAATGCAGTGGTTTTATCGTTTATTTATAGTACGATACTGGAATCACTTTTAAGCTTAATATTCTGAGAAAACAGACTTATACACCCAAAAATAGCCCATTAAAAATATTACTAACTTTTAGCTAGCTAGAAAACAGATTCACTCAAAATCTTTTCAGTATTTATTACTTTTGTTTTAAAAATACAAATAACTCAAACTTGTCATTAAATAAGACCATTTAATGCGGACAAAAACCGTATATTTCTCCCAGATAATAAAACGAAAAGATGTATCACAATGTAATTACTCGAAAAAGAACACATTTTTCTCCTCTTCAAAAGCTTTCTAAATCTATTCATTCACAGCCTTCACAATGTAAACAGTGTTCAATCTGGATGTTATCAACAATGCCCGGTCAATGGCGTTACACTAGTTATATATTTATCAGAATCCCCGATCTGCATACGAATAGCGCTCCGGCCACGTGTATACGCGGGAGTACTCAACATATACACTGCAGTTGATGCTTTAGATATTGAAGAAAGAAACAAAAAATACTGACTATATTGATGAAAAAAAAAAAATAATAAGAAAAATATATTCATCAAAATAAATAGGTGCATTTGTCCGTACCGCTTTCGACGGGTATCATGTTCTTAAGAATGACTGCATTGCCACTTTGAATGGTATTGCTGATTCGTTGTCCAAGAAACTTTCGTATTTAGGACATACGTACCTACATACTAAATTGACCTATCCAGCTTTTTGAGCAAAAATTGTACTATTCAAACATCGGAATGCCATCACATCAAGTTATTTTCCTGTGACTTATTTCAGTTTTGGTGATTTAATTGAAAATAAGGCAAATAATGGGTAGATTTTTTTATTATTTTTAGTAGCTAAATCCGTCAGTAGTATTGTACAAGACGAGCCACAGGTTGGTAGCCCCGCTCCCTGCGCGCACGCATTCGGCTCGTGAGCATCAGAATTACGCGAGAAACAATTTATGTGTTTACCACGTTTGATCTGACTAGGAATCGAAGCCGCGTTAAACAACTATTGATATTAAAGATGGAAACTTTTTAAGGTTTTTTTGTTTATTTATTTTGTGAGTACCTATTTATAGTTTGTTCGTCTAGAACTTTCATAGTTCCATGTTCAAATATCAATGCGACTATACTATGTATTAGTATTACTGTAGATACCAAGGCTATTAAATACAAAAATCTGTTATTATTATCTACTACGAAAACAATACTTATCAAAAGTTACGTAGGTATATACAATTATTTTTCCGTACTATATATAATTATAAATAATATATATATAATTGCGACAACAGGCCATGCCAACTTCGCCTTATAATATGTCCATTGGTATTAGTTTTGCCTAGCAAACGACAGGGCAAGTTGAACCCAGTCGAACGTCACTTCAATTTCATCTGTTATCAATCTTAGATTCACCAAACTATTCACTATCAGTGTTATGGTGAGATACTTCTCTTTATAGAGCCGTCGATATAATTATTTTCTATGCCTTTCCATATTTCTTTATTTTTGTAACAATACCAAAACATAGAAAGTAACGCGTTGCAAGATAATGGTTTTTATATAAAAGTGTAAATGTGTTAATATAATTAGGAGATAAAATCATCCGAAAGAGTTTTTTCTAGGGGTAATTCAGTTGTTACATATCTGACTGCTGTTCATCTTATCGACTGTAATTTTATAAACTAATGGCTGGTTCCTATTCTTATTTATTAATCCAAGTTATAAACTATGTGTGTGCAAAATTTCATCTTAATCCGTTAAGTGGTTTTTGCGTGGAGCGTGTACAAACACACAGACAAACATTGTTTTGGCTCATGTTGCTCTAATAAAGACCACCTATTTTAGTTTTCCTTCAATATTTATAATGTACAGACATCAGCCTATTACATTTTTATTATATGTATAGAATAGGTTCTGGCCGTGACTTCGTCTACATAGTCTTCCAAATAAGTCTAAAAACTGGAAACAATGTGTGTATGTCAGTTTAATTCAAACTTTGAAAGAGTAATAATTCATCCAACCTTTCGCAAGGATTGAATAAAAACCGGCCAAGTGCGTGTCGGACCACGCGCAGTAGGGTTCCGTAGTAGGAGTTAGTTAGTCGACTATAGCTCTGTAACCGGTTAAGCTTAATTAGCCGTGATAGTTTTCCTTATAATTTCATTACATGTACTACGTCTGTGATTTTTTTCACATTTCTAGGTACAGCCATTCAAAAGTTAGAGGGAGGGGTAACTCGTATCGAAAAAAAAAAATCACTTAAAATCTAGATATTTCGCAAATGGCTCGCTTAACTGAAAAATGGTCTTGACACACCCATAATATTTTTGAAAGACCTATCTAACGATACCCCACACGAAGGGGTACGCGAGAAAAAAAATATTCATCCATACTTTACATGTTTGGGAGCTACCCTAAAAAAAATATTTTTCAAAATTTTATTTTACCACTTTCTCGGCGTGATCAATATACATATTCATACCAAATTTCAGCTTTCTAATAACATAAACCACGGAGCTATGCCGCGGACAGACAGACAGACAGACAGACAGACGGACAGAGCGAAACTATAAGGGTTCCTTGTCGGACTACGGAACCCTAAAAATGTAAGAATAGTAATAATTAACTCAGTTTTACTTTTATGGTAACTATTTAAAAACTTAACGCAATATTTTCGTGAATGTTCCCTTTTAGGACATTATTTGATCTACTTAAAACATGTTATTTTTACAGTGATTAACAGAGAGATGTGAATTACATCATTTTGGGGATGACGCAACCTTTGTGTGGGTTGAATAATATTGTTGTTTTATTGTTAATTTATAATTAGCAATTTATTTAAGACGCAATAACAACTGATAGGTGACTGATCCTAAGATATGACCCATTTTTTTTTATTTGCACATCTGAAGAAAAAAAACACTCTTCTATTTTAAAAGCCCGTGCCCCGAGATAACTTCTATCTTCTTTTACGGGATTCCATCTATCTCCAAACCAAATTTTGTTTAAATCGGTTTAGCGCGTACCCAACAAACTTAAAGACAGACAGAGCCAGCCTATACCTACTTGCTTACTTGAACATGATTTTGCTACAAGTGAATATGTTTATGGAAATGTAAGCAAACAGTTTCTTTTTTGTAACTTTGGTATAACTTAGTAAATGTTGAAGTATCTCCTGGGAGTGACGGGGGGGTAAATAATATCCTACAGCTTCTGGGGTTCATATCAGATTTTCAAAATACATTAACAGAATTTGAGAGTAGGAAATGCTTAAATATATTTTTTGCTGAATATTTTTGAAACCATTTTCATGTGTTAGTATGGAAAGATTATGTTTTTTACGAATAAGTATAGGTATATTTTTTTATAAATACACACATACCGACTTGTTGGTTGATGTTAAATTCCAAATAGATACCGATCAGAGAAATTAATTTTATGTAACTGACTTCTGCGAATGTGAGTTTATTTATTTGTTTGTTACACTTTCACGGTAAAACGGCTTAACCGATTTAGATGAAATTTGACAAGGAGATAGATGGGAGAGAGACGGTTATAGGCTACTTTTTATTCGAATTATTCGTACATCCCTCGGGACACGAGTGCAGCCGCGAAGAACAGCGAATATAAAATAAAACAACCCAAAACAGCGCTTCTAATTCGGCAACGTGGTAGACGGCGTAAAAAGCAATAACTCAGGGGTATCAGCAGGACGCAGCGGCTTGGAAACATCTGATAGTAACAGGTATCATTGTCGGGGGGACCCTGTACTGGCGCAGGCAAAAGTGCTTGTCGCGGGATTTTTATGTAGTAATATTATTTTTAACTGAATTTTTCTTTTGTCAAATGGACTTGTTTTACTTTCAATATGATTAGTAAATTATTTATAGTCATTACCACCGTCTCCATAGTGAATCTATGATCAATATCAGTAAAAAAATATACTCTATATTCCTGCGGGAAATTCATCCGTCAAATGTAATAAAAAACACGAACACAGAACTCCACAAATAGAACCAGGAAAAGAAACTCATCTAAAAATATGATGTCAACGCAACTTTTATTGGCGTCTGTACATCCGCGAAGAGCTATCATTTTCGGGCCAGTAAGGAACCGGACCCTCCTTATCGTTGCCCCAAATTTACATTCTTTACCTCAGGGTCCAAGGAAAGATGGAAAAATGTACTTCAAAAAAAATCTATTTATTTTTCCTGGAATTTCGTTTCGCTCTATAATCTTGTTAGTAAATTACTTTGGATCCAATTCTGTAAATCGTGATTGCCACTTGAAAAGGTACACCATACTCTTATTAATTGGCTCATGTCTTACTCGTGTGGGATCAGCAGATATGTAAGTGGCGTAAATGATTGACTTTATCAACCGTAGGAACTTTTCTAAGGAAACAAATGAATAAACAGTAGCAGAACCTACTCTTTGTGAGGAAGCTTATCCTGGGATATTGGCAACATACTTGTCATCAAGCGGAGGTGCTGTATTTCACATTGAATGGTATGGATCTGAGACAGTAATTTGACCTTGGTCTATACGATGGCAATGTACTGCAATGGCGACCACTTATAGTTGGGTCGTCTGCTTGTTACCAAGCCGAAGAACTGCCTGTTATCACCATCATGCGGTCAATGAGCCATCACTTCTGCAAATAAGAAAACGTATGTATAATTTTGCTCTCAATAATGTTATTCTAGACTGTTATAATTACAACTGGTTATAACCAGTTCGTAAGATGAAAATAACATTTATAAATACTGTATTATTGTCAACATCGCGTGTTATGTTAATTTATCGTGAAATCTAGTTTATTATTAATTAATTATGATGCGTTTACGTCAATGGCTCGCACGTTTTATATATTTTTATGATTAAAGTGAGGTAGGCAGCAGGGTGAGGGGTGAGCTGAGTTTGTTAGTGTTGTCACCAAGGTTTTAGGTGACGTATCGTGTTGACCGGTTTGTTGTAATATATGTCTATGATTGCAAGCGGATGAGCAATTTCACTTAGAAACAAACGTTATCAGTATTCGCTTATCAAAATGGCTATAGTTTCTAACCGGAGTCTCCGTTACTTGACCATTTATACGCATAATGTATTGTAGTGAACTGATTTTTAATATAGAAATTGGTGTTTTTGAAATAGCGTTTAATTATAATGGTAATAAGTGCGATAGCTAAGCTTCAGATTTTGAGTTCGACTTCCAGGTAGATAAAATTGATATTGTTTTTTTAAATGTGTTAGTAGTTGCCCGGGATCGCGACTTGTCTGTTTGAAGATCGCCATTATTACACGAGACGTGACCTTATTTGGCGATGTATAGACGGATATAGGTATAGATACCTAACCTAACCGTTCAAGGAAAACAGGCCTGATTGTATTGTACCTACTACAAGATAATATAAACAACTTATTAAAAATATATTATTTTATTCTCTAACACAATTATATTATCTAATGTTTAAATGGACTTGGCACATTATATTCAAACTATAAAGTATTTAATAATGACTAGCGACCTGCAAGCTGTATTTCATCGGACCTTGATCAGTAACTGGGTCACACAGCTCACACTAAACAAACTAACTGGACCAATTGTTCGGAGTTGAGTCTGTTGCTATAAACAAAAGAACAACAATAGTTTTACATAACGCACTATTTAGCACACCTCACACAGAGCCATTAGTGTAATAGATGCGGCACTTCAGCTAGGAATTTAAATTATATACTTACCGTGTAATAAAATTTATTTAGTTTGTTTTTTGTTTACTATTGTCGTCTCAATTTGAATTTCAATAAAAACCAAAAACATTAACATTTTTATTTAATCGTAGTTCAAAATAATTTAATTGTCACCTATTATTGCTATAGTAGATACCTGCCACTCGACAAGTTACAAAACTCACATCATTATCAAAAAAATCACATCTTTTCCATCATTTTTAGAGAAGTAGTAAACCACAGATCGTGTATAACACTCAAAGGTAGAAAGATAATTATCATTTCGTATTCTAATAGGTAAAGTAGTTTTGTCGTCATTAATTCCAGCCACTTTACGAGCTGACGTGATCAACACACAACCTATTTACATCGGCAAGCATCAATTAATTCACACTACTCTTTTTACAATCAAGCAAAAACATCGCTTTAGTTCAGCGCAGTGTAATTGTCTACTAATTAATGCAAATGGTCGATCGACAGATAAGCTACGGTCTAATAACGCAGCATCAGAACAATGATTTATGAACAAATTGTTTTTATAACTTGGAAATGAGACATGATGGAAGTTGACATGAAGTTGCGTCAGACAAGGTCCTGTGAAAAGACTGAATGCTGTTAGAAGTGAGGTCGAACGCTTGAGGTCTTGAATGGGAGCTTCTAGAACTTTCTTCGGTAATTAATGTTCTATTTTCTTTACGGTAAAGTGATCGGACGCTGTGCGATGTCGTTGTGTTGATTCGGAATGGAACAAATATTTGTATGACCTGCGGCTGGTCACGGTCTGAGTGTCTGTGCATGTAAGGTGTGTTTTTAAAGTCATCAGAACAGAGGAGAAATGACTAAGGCGTGGGATAATGGAAAAAAATGTTTACCTAAGTACTGCCAGTATTTACTTGTAACTGGGGCAATAATTCTAACTTCTCATTAATATTAAACAAGTTCGCCTAATGTTAGAACTGGCTTAAAGATGCCCTTTAAATTAATGCAACACATATAGATGCATTTTGTACACAATAAAAGATAAAAAAAATTAACACGTTAATATATGCTAATAAGAAAATTTCTTTTAACGACCGTGTCTCATTTAAATTAATTCAATTAAATTACATTCTCATTTAGAAATCAACTAATCTTTATAGAGAACTTATGCAAAATGCATTGTTATCTCGGACCGATCTTCTGAATTGTAGGGTAACATCATTTATAAGCGTTTTCACAGCTCATCGCTTGTAGATTTGTTTCGCTGATAAGCTTTTAATGAGCGGTTTGAGCGATATATCTCTCGCTCGAAGTTTTGGTGATCGTATGATTTTATGTTTACTTAGTACGGTGACCAGGTATTGTACTAAGAAATATTGTTTTTCATTTTTACAAGGAATCGAAACTGAAGTTTGTTCAAACGCATTTGGATCAACAGTAGATTGCAATTTATTAATATTAATTCATATATAAGAATGTTTTTAGTGTATTTCATTAAAAAATTAAACCATTTCTTCGATAGAAAAAAATATTTTTATCCAAAGATAATAAAAAAAATTGTAGCAGCGAGATAATACAGCAATAGTTTTCTGGTTTAAAATGCAAAATTCCGGTAGTAAAGACTAGCGAAGAAACGATAGGACAAAAGCTAGGAAGTATTATAATAATAAACTTAAAAGACATTGGCCGCGATTCTCTTGACACCATCTAAATTAAATTTAGTCTATAATTCTCTCTTTCCATCAACAAATATAAGAAAGGGATAGCAAACTTAAAAGTTTGCTACACCTGTCAAATTAGAAAAAAAATAGTTTTCCATACAAATTAAACATCACGACATAACATCTCGACTAAATTAACAAACCTGTACGAACAAAATGTCATCTGTCATTTAATTTGACAGCACCGAATTACTTGCTATCCTCTTCTTGTATTTCGCAATAGAAATGCAGCATGATATTTTAAAATTAGTTTAGTCGTGTGTAAGTCAGAATCGGCACCATTGTCCCATCCCCGCACTACCTCATGGCGGTACCAACACATTATAACCGCGCTGGAACACGATGGCTGGTGATTATCGTAAAACGTTACGACATCCACCTACTACACAATTTAGCCGGATTATATCTAGTTAATTATGATGCGAGATGCGCATCTCTTGCGCTTACTACTGAACACGTATTTTGTGTTAAAACGTTTATAAAGTAAGCTGTTTATGAAGATTATGTGAAAGGGTGCAGCATATTTATTACCTACTTGAACTAACGAATCGTTTATCTGATACTAGCATAGGATAATAGATGCTGCTGCCTACCCTCTAGGGAAAGCATTCTCTACTAGACAGCTCATATCCTTAGATAGGTTCGCCAGTAATGTGGGTCGACAAATGTTATCGACACACATTTCCCAAAAAAAGAAAGAAACCATTTCCAAAAAAAAAACTCCTCTAAGGAAATATTTTCTACTATATATTATCACCATCAAACTATTATCACCATCAAACATCACATTCCGATGAACGATCTTTGATCACCCCTAAAATTCTCCTAACCTTATCGACAAAATTATTTGCCACACCTCACGAAGAACAGATAGATATGGTTCGTTAAAAATCCATTATTTTGAACATTGCACGGTAGTGTCCCCCACTAGGAGATACAGTCGGCTGGCCGCTTTCCTCACACCTTTGTGTCCAACAACTGGGCCGGCTAATTCAATTTATCAACACCATCACATTGTGCATGCTAATCACTCCACGAATTACGATCCAGCTTAATGGAACACTGAGTTTTTACCACTTTGTCTTATATTATTAAAACGATGTAACTGGAAATCAGTTTCCCGAACTGAAATTAAAATTGAATATTTTGCCGTTACAATTGGTTCAAAATCAATATTGTTATGGCGTACCCATAAGTGTAAAAATCATCTTGATTCGTTAACAAACATTAAACAACATTAAAGACCTTTTGACTGATATGATGATGTCTATATGATATGAGTTGGGGAGGATATTGATCTATGTAGGTTAACTTAGTCTGCACTATGATACGCTACAGGTTTCTCAGAGCTTACATGAATTTTATTGTCCAACTAATTGAAAAGAATACAATCAACCTTGCAAAATAAAAGCCCAAATCCGAAATGTTACTTTTTTACTATAAATACCCAATGGTCACGCTTGCCGCCCCGCCACTTACGGATGATTATCACTGAAAGAAACGAACGCGCGGCTGATGGCTGACCTGATAACATTACTTGATAGTGGTGCATTCAGGTCTCTAGGCAACCTGCAGGGACTTCAGCATGTAGGACTAATATAGCCAACGTTACATAAGTCAACAAAGATGTTATTCTTTTTTTCTATACATATATTATCATCTTGCAGGGTGCTTGTAACACCATTCGACCTACTTAACCAGACAATAAAGGTGTTATTCCGGTGAGCAAGTTATTTTATGTCATTTCAAAATACAAAGCTTATTAAACTTATTTCCTCCAAAAGTGTTTAAACTAAAAGTTTTCAGAATATACTTCAGTCATGTCGTATTTTAAATATAAACAAAGACAAAGACAGTAGCAATAGTAGTTCGGATGATAACATCGGAATTAGTTTAGTTTTTGCTCGATTAACCATACAAGCAATCTAAGTCTTAGGCAACAGGAAGTAGTCGCAACTGCTTTAGAAAGAAACAAACTTATAAGTTTATACAAAGTGCGAAAGAGATGGGGAACTCTCTTTGTTTTTGGTAACAATAGTCGGAAGGATTTATGAGGTTCAACTTTGGCCTATTGTTTTAGGGTTCCGTGAGACATTGTGATAGGATGTGCGGTTGGCAAATATTTCGGAAATATTTTAGCTGGACAGCGCGGCCATTTGTCAGGAAAAGTTGCTTTTAGTGTTATGTGCGGAAATTGTGGGTAGTTTGGTCGGACGAGACGTTATGTAAGTATATTATAGCAAGCTACTTTCAGCTGGAATGTTACTAATAACTTATGTGGAGACAGAATTTCAGACCATACACATTAATTCCCATGGTTTGGCACAGTGTTATAACAAAAGCAACGAGATGCGATGCTCATTTGTATCCAGGTCTATGAAATTGACAGCCTAAATTCCCTCGCTACTAGTCTAAGAGGTCACAAGTGCGACTGCTGAGCATGGGGATCATAGGTTCAATTCCCTAGCGAAGCGGCGTTCTTGGGCTTTCGTATGTGGCTTTAACGGTTAAACATCTGATCCAATTTAGATAGAATTTGTAAATAGATGGACTATGAACGTTTTTTTTACTGATGAACTATTTTTTATCTAACCCGAAGGAAACAGCTAGACAGCAGCAGTCTTTATATAAATAACAAAGACCAAGAATAACTCTAAAAGACAATAATTAACTACACAAGGTACACGTTACTCATAAATTAATTACATGTTAATAACAATGAAATAAACAACTGGTGTGTCACAATGCAGTAACGTATCGTGTTACAGACACTTATGTCATCTTTATGTGCACTAAACATTATTTATAACTACTTAATTAATGTAGACTAATAAAATGAGCGAGTTTTACATTTCTCATTTCAAGACACATTACATTATTTTCGGGAATATAAAACAAAGGTTTTACAGCTATTTTTTAGAGAGGAAAAAATATATATTTATCAGGTCTATCTGAGTATAATATATAAGTGTTTTAAATAGTCTCTACTGGGTTATTTAACAGCATATAATCAGCAATGGGATACTCGTAGTAACCCATTTTTACCACAACATTTCCTTCCAATATATTATTTCATGATAATGACAACGTCAAATAAAAACAGTATTTATTAAATATAAAATAGGTACACGTGTATTAGCCCGGAAAATATCATTAATTAGCTACTAAACTTTCATCTAATAAACTAAGAAAACCAACATTTCATTCGGCCGAACAGAAACGCCACTGTATTTCTAAAAATACATAGCACTACGCCTCAAAACTCCAATAAAAAAGATAACATATACATAGCAATAAATTACACTGTCAGCCAATCAGACATTAACGCCGGTTAGAAAAGAACTGCGGTTAAAATTGTGGTTAAAATTAACATGAAAAGTGACACATAGGGCAGAGGCACGCGATGTTGTGACTTAAAAGGACCATTAAGGGTCATGAGGTCGCTTTGTGCCTCAGGTAGCTTGTTATCGAGGTTATCTTCACGGTGAACTTTGGGCACCGTGTTGGCAGAAGTCCAGCTTTAATTTTTCAAAGAAATTTAAAGTGTTTGACTATGAAAGAGATTTCGTTATCAATATGAAATACTTACCTTCGAGTCTAAAAAAATGATGGGAACATTGCAATCTATACTCCTGTCCTATTCATTGGTATAATGAAAATGAACTATCCGAATTCGGCAACAATACCATATAATGTAAACTTTTGAGAACTTTACTAATACATTACAGACCATCATTATACATTCGTCGTAATTCTTCAAAAGTGACTTTGACGAATTTGTGGGCGAGTGAGTGCAACACATTCATATGTCGCGCCACTTCTTATTTCCAGCTAAAATATTTTCAGCCTTTTGAATAATTGAATTTAAAATTGTAAATTAATTGGAAGAGGTTCTAGAAGGTAGGTGTAGGTAGCTTGCTTATTTGTCAAGTGTTTCTAGAAAGAAGAAAAGATGAATTTTCTTGCCTAGGCGGAATAGGAAAACCTATGTAACATAAGCTGTTTAGTATGAAGGGAAGTGTGTTATGGTGCAGGTAGTGCATTGGTAGTCGTTAGTTGATGGTACGGTTACGTGCGCGAGCGCATAGCAACTGTGACGCAACTGAGTGCAGCGATGCAATTGTTTCGACGACTTGCATGACAACCAACAGTTAGTTGCTACTGTGATTTGGTACGACCCAATGCATAAGCGGTCGCGACTTTCAATAAAATGTTTGTGTGGTTTCAATAAATACCAATTTTTTGCTCTTTATAATTTTATCGGCTTATATTGCACCTACACAATATGCATAATGTTGTCTTCAATATACATATAGAATGTGGTCAAATACAAGAAAAATATCATAAGGTAACTTTCCACTTTATAATGAACTAGCTGTTTCCCGCGGTTTCACCCGCATCCCGAGGGAACTACTTAGCGCACCCGGGTAAAAAGTAGCCTATGTTGTTCCTCAGGGTCTATTCTATCTCTGTACTAAATTTCATTTATATCGGTCTAGTAGTTTTGGCGTGAAAGCGTAACAGACAGACAGACAGAGTTACTTTCGTATTTATAATATTAGTAAGGATACGAGTATCTCCAACAGTAGGTGGTGGAGTTGTCACTATTTTTCTGAATATCATGAGAAAATTTAATTCCAACTTATTAAAAAAATGCTTGTCGACTAACCAGTTATTGCCCCCCAAGAAAATTGAAGCTGCTTTAAAACTACTTGAACTCATCGCTACAGCAGCGTGCCCCGCTCTCGCTCCCGCTCTCAACTTGCCCCACACCCAGCTTGATTACAATTTATTACCTGTTTACGTGAACTTAGACAACAATCGTTGCAATTTCGCGTCGATTAAACTTGCAAATGTGTTGGGAAACCGTAGTTAACAGCAGTTAAGTGTTTGTTTTTGTGCTACCGATTAACATGGCGTGTTTTTCTGGGCGCGGCCGATTTCAATCTGATGACGTACGTATTGATTGGCGGCTGTTATTATTTTCCCTTTTGAGTCTTGTGTAAATAGGAAGGAAGGGCTTATCTAAACATAGATGGGTCTACTTAAATTATGAGCGACCTTATTTTGTTTTGGTATCTAAAAAAATATAGGGTTGGCCTTTAGTATGATCTAATTTTTGATGAAAGCCAGGATAATTATGACCAAAATGTTTATAGGTCGTTCGCATCGGTTAAAAAACATACCTTTATTATAGTGATAGAACTCCATTTTGTTTCCTCATAAATCAACATCTTTAGATTGTAGTTTTGCCTTTTCTAGTATGAACAACAATCGTCTAATACTAATCTAGTTCCAGTGGAAATATGTTTCTTGCCACGGACATCTTATTTTTAGGATTGGTTTAACATCTGAAGAGAAAGGCACAATATTTAATATCTATACAAAAAAAAACAAATATGAAGGAACCAGTTTATATTAGTGTACCTAGTACGAATTTTAATTACACACACGCGCGTACATAAAATGAAACATAACCTAATATTTTTATGTGTGTAATTACGGCAGTAAAAGTACCAGGCTGGTATAAATTAGCAGGAGTAGAGCACAGCGGGACGCTCAGCGTAGTTTCCTTTATTATTTGTTTGTCTGCTGTGTGCCTGTTTACAACCCCTATAGTGATACACTGGCGGACAAAAATAGAGGAAAAAAATATATATTTTTATTGATCTAACTTACTGGTATCAACGGGACATTTAATTGAATTTCTCTTACTGTCATATTCTGTTTGCAACAGCTGCCTAGCTTAGATCAGACTTTTTTGTTGCATCTACGCTAGTAATGCTTCATCCCAGTCCGAGGGCGGTGAATCCCGTTTTTTTTTCAGATATGTTTTTTATTGAGCTCTTCGTTTCTTTATTCTTCGTGAAACTTTCAACT
Source organism: Pyrrhia umbra (assembly GCA_963891755.1). Taxonomy (NCBI): domain Eukaryota; kingdom Metazoa; phylum Arthropoda; class Insecta; order Lepidoptera; family Noctuidae; genus Pyrrhia; species Pyrrhia umbra. The sequence goes on along the minus strand of OY982934.1, from coordinate 443,454 downwards.
GATAGCGTCATGCATAGCTCTTACACAATATATTCTCAGCCAAATGAATAGGTCAAATAAAAAGTATAAGCTAGACTAAAGAATAATAAGAAATAGTTATCTCTCAAAATACCACTTAAAATATTAACAATACAAAAACAGCAAGAACAAGATTCTCCAAAGATTTATCGCCGATGTCATATAAATAAATCTCACTGATGACGTCACTAGCACTCCTTGACACTTTATTTACATTAATGTGCTACGTGACTCGCGGACCTGGTCCAGTGTGTTAAATATAGCCTTACAATGTACGACCTCTTACTTCCGACCGGAAACTTTAAGAAAACTGCTGATATTTTGTTCAATTTTATGATCGGTATTCGAAAGAAAAGGAAGCAAGGCAAACATTGTGCTGTTTTTTTGTTTAGTTTTATTTGTTGTTCGTGCTATACTTTTAAACTTTTTTCTTTGGTGTTGTTTGTTCAAAAGAATTCATTACGTACGTAATAACATGCGCCAAAAAATACTAACTGCCCCTATTATTCTGTCCGCCAGTGTCTCCCAGTTACGTCCGGGAAGCACGCGAAGGAAACACGTAGTAATTTTTTTTCAGCCAACTTCCGGCGGTAGTTAATAACTTTCATAATGTTTGTCTGAAGGCTTCGCTTGTTTTTGTGCATCGCTTTCAGAAAACTTTGGACTTTTGTAATGGGAAATTTATTGTATGGGAAGGTTTGGGGGAAGTAGATACAAGATTGTTTTTTAGGGACGCGGAAGTCTTCAATTTATATGTTTGATATATTGAAAGTTAATTTCTAATTTAACAAAAATTATAAAAAAAAAACTTTATCGTTCGATCCAAAGGCAAAACTGGGCTACGAATTAATGGTTTTTCTGTGACATTATATGACACTCCCTGGATCAAGGTGGTTAGACACTTCATTTGTGGAAATCTATGGAGTCCTCCCCTATTGTTGCCGGGTCAAAAAATATTTATTAATTTTAGCATTTGAATTAAATCGATCGCATTTTTAACAGTTCTCTCCATACGCTAAAATCCTTTTACCTATGTAACTTTCCAATTGTGACATCATTCCTCATTATAAGTCGGCATAAAAATGACTTGGATCCAGCCCGCGGCTGAGGGAATAAATCATCCCATGTATAAATGAATATATAACATATCTCTACCATTCCCAACGTTACGTCAATACTGCAATGTTGTTACTGAAGATTTCAGTTACCTGTCACAATTGGATTGGGGGATGCCCTTGTGGAAAATTGGAAGGCAGCGGCCAGAGAAGCGGTAGAGGACGCGGTAGCGATTTTCAAATGAATGACTTTATCTTTATATCTTACTGGAGTTGGTTCATACACTGGCTTTAATAGAGAAATACGGGTTATATTCTTGATGTAATTCTGTTTTAATGGCTTTTGAATATAATTGTTATTATACTGTTTACCAGCATTTATGGACGATAAACAAGTTGTCAGTAGCCTAGCGGATCAAATATTGCGTGTAAGTAGCATCGTTAAAACCTAGGCGTTCGACGTGTGACTACTGCCAATAGCGCTAAAAGGGTTAACGAGAACATTAATATACAATAAAATTATTAGTTACACGACAAATATTTACATGTTGATCGTGTGAAAATTATACTTGATAACCTTTAAATAAATACATTTATATTAGGTTAAAGTGCATTTAAATGTTATGTACATAAAGAAGAAAAATATGATTTATTGTTAGACAAAAAAACTATAAGAAATAGCAAAGTTATAATCTTAAAATTAATGTTTCAAATATTTATGAGCTACATGAATATGCATCAGTCCAACAGAACATTTTGTTATTTGAGAGATATTCAAATCTTATTAAGTTTGTGGTCGTCACAGCTACCCGCGCTCGCTCTCGCCCGCACCGTGTCTACTCTACAGTCGCATAGCCAGCGGCGCGAGTTATCCCATCAAACGCGATTGATTTGCTGTCGACATCGATTTGAAAAGCTGGAATGACAGACAATGTCTGCAGGCATTCTTAGGGTTAACCTGCCAAATAATAGGTAAGGGTTTTTATAGTCATAAATTATTGAGGCAAACTTTACGTATATGTACTTGAACGAGAAAATATTTATTATAATTTGTAAATTTTTGTATTGGTGGAACAATGGAGGATTTTACGTTTAGACGTGTTTATGGTAGATGAATATAAGGAAACTCTATGAAACTATTTAGCCATAAATAAACTATTTTGCCCATAAAATAACAATTTTCTAGAATTTTAATTAGGATCTACCAATTTGTGGTTAAAGATGTTTATTTCTCAATAAGAAATGACAGAATTTCACTTACTTGAGAACATTTTTTAACATGTAAAGATAACTATTAATTTAAACACTTTGAACATTTTACGTTAAATAAGGTGATAGTAAACTTACAATTAGATTGGAGGGTACGCTAGTAATATTTGTTAACAAAACAGTTGAAATGTATTTTGCGTCTACCCGCAAATCTTATTACTATTATTGGTTACTTGGAGACAAAGAATGAGCCACAATAAAGTAATATTACAGTAAGGCAAGTTTAATTTATATTAATAATTTATTATCATTTAGGACGTTTTTCAATTTTACGACAATTTCCAATTCAATTTTAAGTATATTTTGTTCCCACTCATCCTCATTCTTTTAATTCTTATCCGCGTTTCTCTATTCCCCACAATCCAGTAACGAAGTTTCCGTACATCGAGTGGGCGTGTGTGTCACTAAACTTTCACGCTATCAAAGTCAGGGGCACGGCAGCAGACTTGCGTTATCAGCGGCTCGTGGGAGGACGCCTGGTTACTAGACTATCTGTTAATGTCGTTACTAAACTGTAAACCAGCTCTTATCAGTCAAAGTACTGAGATATGTAGCTTAGTGTGTATACTTTAATTTTGAGTTAAGCGGACTTTGAAGATAAGTTAACAGCTGTCATAGAGCATTAGTGAGATAACCGCAAATTGTAAGAGTCGTTGAGTTGTGGGTTTGTTAAGCTAAGTTTTTAGATAATCTTTTAAGTTATTTTAATGTCGAAAGTGTAGAAATAGGTAATATTATGATTTAAGATTTTTTATCTTAGAATTTCAATTATGTGGTACCTACTTGATACTAAAAACTCTTTAATAAACATACCCCATTATTACAAAAGATAAATTTAAGTATACTAATATGAAAGCACCTTCATTCACATCAAATAGTTATACCCACTCCACTCCTTAACGCAGCGTAATCTAGCGGAATAATCTGAACTACTGTTTGATATCACCGCAGTTAGTCGAGATGGTTAATTTAAACCGACTGCTTGTTAACTAATGAAGCGGAGGACGCCACTAGATAACGGTATCTTTTAGATAGGGTGGCCGCGTCACGGGGTGAGCGCGGACTGGCCTGAATTTAAAACAGGATTTTCTTATAAATATTGAGGTCGCGGATTAGTTTAATATTAATGTAATAACTTTTATGCTTGAGGCGCAAAGATGTTATTGATGCAGTTAAAGCAACAACCGGAAGGATTTGTTTTGTATGATTTGTTTATTTGATTATATATGAAGTTGCATTGAAGTTGATGACATGTATTTTCCTTTAATCTAATGCTATTAACTAAATTAATCTATGTAATGATCAGCTAAAAAGACATCTCTGCGTTCAGACCAATACTCCTCAATTGTCGCTTTTGCAATCACTAATACAACAAGAAAAAAATATAGAGGCAAAAAGTATTATCCTAGTGTTCTGCCAAGTTCGAGGTGTCCCTAGCGAGGGTAGGTACATTAGACCCCCAAACGTTACGCATTATCTGTCGGCCACCACGACCGCCCATTAAAATTTATAACACTCTGATGACAATCCTTTCGGAATACCTTCTTAATAGTTGTAATAGGTAAAACTGGTGGACTTTAAGGCTGATAAACAGCCTATATAATATAGTGTTTAATATGGAAATTAAGTCTATGAAGTGAAGGATTAGAATTTTTTTGAACCAAGCCGATGACTTACCTGACGAAAACTGTCAAATTTAAAGAAATCGCCACTTTAATGCCAGGTTTTGAAAACCGAATACCCTGAGGATCACATCAAGATGTGCCATCAAATAACACCAGTTAAAAATAATGGACTAGAATATTACCATTATATAATCTAATGCGATGGTGTTTATTAATTACAAGTATTAACAACAAGCGCTCTTCATCTCCTCTCCTATAAAATAAGCTTTGCTATGCCCTAAAGGGTCCATAGTTTATTCGATGTTCTAACATAGCAACTGATATTGATATACCTATAATAAGGAATGCAAATAAAATATTGATTATTGAGTAACATTAGACTGAAACAAAACACAACAGACTGAAAAAACTGAACTACCTAGTGTGTATTTTCTGTGTTACATCTACGGGTTACAACAAATATATCAAGTCCTTCCTACCCTAGCTTTTAGTTATGAAAAGTACTATATGACCTACAAGTGTTAAAGTTTCGTAAACCAATAAAAGGGTATCCGACGCCAAATCTAACAATAAATAATGGTTTCGATTGCAACAGCACGAGCGACAGGTAACACGAGCTGCGACCTTTCCGTCACTCGCTGGAGCATGATGTACTAAGTTCACTATTACCTCAGTTCAGCAGGCGTCTACTGGAGTTACTAGTAAGGGCATAACATCATGCCTTTTACTAGAAGGGTGGGGCAAAGGTGGACCAAGAAATTCGTCACACAAAGTTTTTTATTTCATGTACCTACTAGAGGCGTTGGTATCAATTTTGGCGTCGGTATCGGTCTGGGCGTCGGTATCGGTCTGGGCGTCGGTATCGGTCTGGGCGTCGGTATCAATGTTGGCGTCGGTATCAGTCTAGGCGTCGGTATCAATGTTAGCGTCGGTATCAATGTCGGCGTCGGTATCAGTCTAGGCGTCGGTATCAATGTTGGCGTCGGTATCAGTCTAGGCGTCGGTATCAATGTTGGCGTCGGTATCAGTCTAGGCGTCGGTATCAATGTTGGCGTCGGTATCAGTCTAGGCGTCGGTATCAATGTCGGCGACGGTATCAGTCGAGGCGTAGGTATCAATCGAGGCGTCGGTATCAGTCTAGGCGTCGGTATCAATGTTGGCGTCGGTATCAGTCTAGGCGTCGGTATCAATGTTAGCGTCGGTATCAATGTCGGCGTCGGTATCAGTCTAGGCGTCGGTATCAATGTTGGCGTCGGTATCAGTCTAGGCGTCGGTATCAATGTTGGCGTCGGTATCAGTCTAGGCGTCGGTATCAGTCGAGGCGTCGGAATCAGTCGAGGCGTCGGTATCAGTCTAGGCGTCGGTATCAATGTTGGCGTCGGTATCAATGTCGGCGTCGGTATCAGTCGAGGCGTCGGTATCAGTCGAGGCGTCGGAATCAGTCGAGGCGTCGGTATCAGTCTAGGCGTCGGTATCAATGTTGGCGTCGGTATCAGTCGAGGCGTCGGTATCAGTGTTAGCGTCGGTATCGGTCTGGGCGTCGGTATCGGTCTGGGCGTCGGTATCACTCTAGGCGTCGGTATCAATGTTGGCGTCGGTATCAGTCTAGGCGTCGGTATCAATTTTGGCGTCGGTATCGGTCTGGGCGTCGGTATCGGTCTGGGCGTCGGTATCGGTGTGGGCGTCGGTATCGGTCTGGGCGTCGGTATCAATGTCGGCGTCGGTATCAGTCTGGGCATCGGTATCGGTCTGGGCGTCGGTATCAGTCTAGGCGTCAGTATCAATGTTGGCGTCGGTATCGGTCGAGGCGTCGGTATCAGTCTAGGCGTCGGTATCAATGTTGGCGTCGGTATCAGTCTAGGCGTCGGTATCAATGTTGGCGTCGGTATCAATGTTGTCGTCGGTATCAGTCTAGGCGTCGGTATCAATTTAGCGTCGGTATCAGTCGAGGCGTCGGTATCAATGTTGGCGTCGGTATCAGTCTAGGCGTCAGTATTAATGTTGGCGTTGGTATCAGTGGAAGCGTCGGTATCAGTATTGGCGTCGGTATCAGTGTTAGCGTCGGTATCGGTCTAGGCGTCGGTATCAATGTTAGCGTCGGTATCAATGTTGACGTCGGTATCAGTCTAGGCGTCGGTATCAATGTTGGCGTCGGTATCAGTCTAGGCGTCGGTATCGGTCTGGGCGTCGGTATCGGTCTGGGCGTCGGTATCAATTTTGGCGTCGGTATCAGTCTAGGCGTCGGTATCAGTCTAGGCGTCTGTATCAATTTTGGCGTCGGTATCAGTCTAGGCGTCGGTATCGGTCTGGGCGTCGGTATCGGTCTGGGCGTCGGTATGGGTCTGGGCGTCGGTATCGGTCTGGGCGTCGGTATCGGTCTGGGCGTCGGTATCAGTCTAGGCGTCGGTATCAATGTTAGCGTCGGTATCAATGTTGACGTCGGTATCAGTCTAGGCGTCGGTATCAATGTTGGCGTCGGTATCAGTCTAGGCGTCGGTATCAATGTTGGCGTCGGTATGAGACTAGGCGTCGGTATCAATTTTGCATATCAATGCAAAATCTCAGCTTTCTAGTACTAATAACCTGTGAGCTATGCCGCGGACAGACAGACAGACGGACATGGTGAAACTATAAGGGTTCCTTGTCGTGTACGGATCCTTGAAAATATTAATCCTAATTATTATCATCCTTTATCATGCACCAGATTACAGAGTCCAGGACCAATGGGAGGCGAACGTGGGGCCGAAGCCCGAAATGTGATCATCCTATCTTCTCATTCCAATTATTATTATCCTACAAAAAAAATCGCGTTCGCTTCGGTCGCGCCTTCAACCATTCACATTACTTTTTGCATATTTAGATATTGCTAGAATTTACAGTTCTTTACTACAAACATTATCATGCAACAAACAAAACCAACTCAAAACTTAAAAAAATAATTATTTTATTTTGATCAAAAAAAAATTATACGCGATCGCTTCGCTCGCGCTTCAACTGTTCCTAATTTTCTTTCTTTTGTTTTGGCTACAACTTGGAGTTCTCCAAACATCATGCAATAAAAAAAAACATTTATTTGCAAAAATAAAACAGACTTAAAAAACAATACAACAAATAGAAAAATAACTAATACATCGTTCTAAAAGGCGATGTCTCCAATTAGTATCGTATTTTTACGACCAATTTCTAGAACGATGCATTATTAGGTTCTATTTACGCAAAAAAAAATACTTGTCAATGGGGCGGCAAAGCTAACTGGCATGATACATAACTTGTGTATTATCTAATGAGAAAGATTTTCTATTTTAAAAAGCTGATAGTCCTTTGAGAAAATAAATATTACTATCTAATCTTAAATCAAGATGCTATGATAGACGTCGATTAATAATTCTGAGCCACCTTACATAATACTGATTCTAGTACATTCCAGAACCACGTGCTTTTCCACAGCAAAGTTCAGTGCAACAAATAACGGTTCCGAGCACCAATCAGGACCTTTTACAGCAATTCCAAGCGTCAAAACCAGGCACTAAATCTCACGCAATCAGCTCACATTATTGCTCTGACATTTGAACCGCGGCCATTAAACAAATGTCACACCAAGTGAAAAAAAACTTTCCTTGCTTTAATAATAAACATTGAAATGAAACCATTGAACAATTTAATTGCTAACTACCTTCACATGTAGGGCGTCGGCCGACATTTGTAAACGTTGAACTTTTGATGTTGCGCAAACAGGCGCGCTAGTGTTGCGCCGTCCCGGAATTATTCGGAAATTGCGGGATTCATTATCGCGGAATTTAATGGTGGTCTTAGCAATAAGCGACTCAATTTAATGTCAGTCTTGGGTAAGCAACTTCGTTATTTCCACCCCTCTAATAATGTTGTGGAGGGAGAAGTAGCTTAATCCTCTCATTTGACTTTTAAGTAAGCGTAAGTAAGTGGTATCTTTATTTCAGTTCTGCGTGTTTGTGATGGTTTGTTTACTTCATAATTTTAGAGATTTCTCGAATTCGTTTTTTTATTAGAATAAACCTAGAATAGTCAAATACCATAGAATTTCATATACATATTTAATTGCCTGAAACCCGCACTTAAACTACTGCGTGCACATCACTAGTAACCTATGCTCTTCACGGATATTATTTGGGAGGGTAGTAATAAATCAGGTGTATGGCTCCCGAACGTTTCCACTACATCGGCTGCGAGGCGCGCCGCATCGGCCCAGAGTACACATACCCTTGTAATTTTATTACAACAGACAGACAGAATGGCGAGACCGAGACTAATTGAAATTATGGTTTTGGTGGTTCATTTTGTTATTTACTTATTAGAGTAATGGCGGCACGCTACACTGAGTATTGCAAGTTTTCGGCTTGATTTGTAAGCACTCTGTAGTCATAATTATAACAACTATGTATTTTAGATTAATCGATGGAGTTTAAGGTATAAAAACGTACATAAAATATGAATATCTTATTTGGCCTTATGGTGTTACGCTGTGCAAAAGATTTTTTTTGCTAAAAGAATCCGTAACTAAAAGCATCCGTTATAGCCCCACCCTAAGATACCCGTTACCATAGCAACGGAAGGAGCCTCCTATGATTGATACTGTTTACAGCAAGCTTTTAGCCGATAGCCGTGTATAGCATTCGTGGTTATCTGGCTAACGCTTTGCTAAGAACCGGAGATAAGCGGTTTTACTGTAGCCTTGGAGATAAGGCGCGGAGGATACAGGAAGTGTATTATGTAGGTATAGGCGTGGTTCCTGACTTTCTTAGCAATAAACAATTAACGATTCTACGTTTAAGTAAAACAATTTAGATTTGAAATATAAGAGTATTAAGTATAATGATTGTTATAGGACCGGTTTCCTTGAAGAATCTCATTTTTTTGCACCTTAACATAATATGTGTTATGTTAATTTTACACTAAAAAATAATTTTCATTGAGAGTCTACCCTAAACTTACCTTGAATATAACTTGGGTATAATCTATAAATCTCTGGCTACCCCGTGAAGAATAAAGCAGGACAATAGAATGCATTAAATACCTACATACATCGTATTAGTATTCCTAACACACCTGTTTATATTATATTCTATAACATACACTAAATAAACAATAATATGCTCGCCACGTTATTTACAAAACACATCATATTTATGCTCCATTAGCTCTCGTTGTTGCCTAACGATGTTTAGGTCTCATTTCCGACCTAGATTTAGTGCTAAGTGTTATGAAGGAACCTTGCTCTTATAATTTATTGTGGCTTGCAATTCTACGTACGTTGAACTGGACCTCGATTGTGGGCACCCAGTGTACCTACAGATAGATATCTAACTATATGACTAAGTAAGATGTAATTACTCTGCTAATTATTAATGTTATTCAAAATTTGACTTTAAACAGTTTTTTGCCTAAAACGAAGTCTGAATGTTATGTTCATCTGTATCAGTTTAGTAGTTACAGTTAAGAGTATCAGTTTCAAAGACAAAGTCAGACAGACAGACAAAGTAACGTGAGTACTTGTAATATTAAATAAGTATTATGTAGATAGTCATCATGGCATCACTATGTAAACCTTCACTGCTTAATTTGGAGTCTCTAGGCCTTTATAATGACCACATTGACCCACAGGATGTGTGTGTAATCTATGCATGTTCATCTATAGGCACAGCTTAGCTCTGTTTAGTCAATTGGAAGGGACTACAGATACTGGATTTTCTTATTTTATTCTATAAGAGGCTAATAGCTCAAGAAGCTGATACCAGCCATCGGCTTATTCGATCAAGATTAAGCTGTAGTTACTGCGGTCGCTCCATTGATGGGTGGCCATTAATTTAGTATTTAAACTCCTCCGCTTCCGCATTATAGATATTTGACAAATAGTCAGAAACTAGTATGTCTGAAAACCATTCTGTCATAGGAGTATCGATATCAAATCGGACACTGGGTTGTGGAGATCAGGTATAGTAGCCCCGTGTTGAATGGTTTGACTTGAAATCGACCCCACAATTGTTGAAAAAAGACTAGGCCTTTTTCTGACCGATAAAAAAACATAATTTGTAATACTGCTTGTAAGTGTCATCGAAGTCTTCAGAATCGATTCTTATTATGTTTTTTGGTAATAGTTATCATAGTTGTATAATTAACGTTTCGGTTTTGGGCCGAATCGAAATTTCTCATATCTCGGGCTATCAGCTGACCCGGAGGCGTCGGATTGAGTAGGAACCGAAGTCTTCAGAATCGGTTTTTATTATGTTTTTCGGTATCAGCTATTAAAGTTACATACGTTTCCGGTCTCAGTTTCGGTTTTGGGCCGAATCGAAATTTCTCATATCTCGGGCTATCAGCTGACCCGGAGGCGTAGGATTGAGTCTGAACCGAAGTCTTCAGAATCGGTTTTTATTATGTTTTTCGGTAATAGTTATCATAGTTATACACGTTTCCAGTCTCAGTTTCGGTTTTGGGCCGAATCGAAATTTCTCATATCTCGGGCTATCAGCTGACCCGGAGGCGTCGGATTGAGTCTGAACCGAAGTCTTCAGAATCGGTTTGTATTATGTTTTTCGGTATCAGCTATTAAAGTTACATACGTTTCCGCTCTCAGTTTCGGTTTTGGGCCGAATCGAAATTTCTCATATCTCGGGCTATCAGCTGACCCGGAGGCGTCGGATTGAGTCGGAACCGAAGTCTTCAGAATCGGTTTTTATTATGTTTTTCGGTATCAGCTATTAAAGTTACATACGTTTCCGGTCTCAGTTTCGGTTTTGGGCCGAATCGAAATTTCTCATATCTCGGGCTATCAGCTGACCCGGAGGCGTAGGATTGAGTCTGAACCGAAGTCTTCAGAATCGGTTTTTATTATGTTTTTCGGTAATAGTTATCATAGTTATACACGTTTCCAGTCTCAGTTTCGGTTTTGGGCCGAATCGAAATTTCTCATATCTCGGGCTATCAGCTGACCCGGAGGCGTCGGATTGAGTCTGAACCGAAGTTTTCAGAATCGGTTTGTATTATGTTTTACGGTATCAGCTATTAAAGTTACATACGTTTCCGGTGTCAGTTTCGGTTTTGGGCCGAATCGAAATTTCTCATATCTCGGGCTATCAGCTGACCCGGAGGCGTCGGATTGAGTAGGAACCGAAGTCTTCAGAATCGGTTTTTATTATGTTTTTCGGTATCAGCTATTAAAGTTACATACGTTTCCGGTCTCAGTTTCGGTTTTGGGCCGAATCGAAATTTCTCATATCTCGGGCTATCAGCTGACCCGGAGGCGTAGGATTGAGTCTGAACCGAAGTCTTCAGAATCGGTTTTTATTATGTTTTTCGGTAAAAGTTATCATAGTTATACACGTTTCCAGTCTCAGTTTCGGTTTTGAGCCGAATCGAAATTTCTCATATCTCGGGCTATCAGCTGACCCGGAGGCGTCGGATTGAGTCTGAACCGAAGTCTTCAGAATCGGTTTGTATTATGTTTTACGGTATCAGCTATTAAAGTTACATACGTTTCCGGTCTCAGTTTCGGTTTTGGGCCGAATCGAAATTTCTCATATCTCGGGCTATCAGCTGACCCGGAGGCGTCGGATTGAGTCTGAACAGAAGTCTTCAGAATCGGTTTTTATTATGTTTTTCGGTAATAGTTATCATAGTTATACACGTTTCCGGTCTCAGTTTCGGTTTTGGGCCGAATCGAAATTTCTCATATCTCGGGCTATCAGCTGACCCGGAGGCGTCGGATTGAGTCTGAACCGAAGTCTTCAGAATCGGTTTGTATTATGTTTTTCGGTATCAGCTATTAAAGTTACATACGTTTCCGCTCTCAGTTTCGGTTTTGGGCCGAATCGAAATTTCTCATATCTCGGGCTATCAGCTGACCCGGAGGCGTCGGATTGAGTCGGAACCGAAGTCTTCAGAATCGGTTTTTATTATGTTTTTCGGTATCAGCTATTAAAGTTACATACGTTTCCGGTCTCAGTTTCGGTTTTGGGCCGAATCGAAATTTCTCATATCTCGGGCTATCAGCTGACCCGGAGGCGTAGGATTGAGTCTGAACCGAAGTCTTCAGAATCGGTTTTTATTATGTTTTTCGGTAATAGTTATCATAGTTATACACGTTTCCAGTCTCAGTTTCGGTTTTGGGCCGAATCGAAATTTCTCATATCTCGGGCTATCAGCTGACCCGGAGGCGTCGGATTGAGTCTGAACCGAAGTCTTCAGAATCGGTTTGTATTATGTTTTTCGGTATCAGCTATTAAAGTTACATACGTTTCCGGTGTCAGTTTCGGTTTTGGGCCGAATCGAAATTTCTCATATCTCGGGCTATCAGCTGACCCGGAGGCGTCGGATTGAGTCTGAACCGAAGTCTTCAGAATCGGTTTTTATTATGTTTTTCGGTATCAGCTATTAAAGTTAAATACGTTTCCGGTGTCAGTTTCGGTTTTGGGCCGAATCGAAATTTCTCATATCTCGGGCTATCAGCTGACCCGGAGGCGTCGGATTGAGTCGGAACCGAAGTCTTCAGAATCGGTTTTTATTATGTTTTTCGGTATCAGCTATTAAAGTTACATACGTTTCCGGTGTCAGTTTCGGTTTTAGGCCGAATCGAAATTTCTCATATCTCGGGCTATCAGCTGACCCGGAGGCGTTGGATTGAGTCGGAACCGAAGTCTTCAGAATCGGTTTTTATTATGTTTTTCGGTAATAGTTATCATAGTTATACACGTTTCCGGTCTCAGTTTCGGTTTTGGGCCGAATCGAAATTTCTTATATCTCGGGCTATCAGCTGACCCAGAGGCGTCGGATTGAGTCTGAACCGAAGTCTTCAGAATCGGTTTGTATTATGTTTTTCGGTATCAGCTATTAAAGTTACATACGTTTCCGCTCTCAGTTTCGGTTTTGGGCCGAATCGAAATTTCTCATATCTCGGGCTATCAGCTGACCCGGAGGCGTCGGATTGAGTAGGAACCGAAGTCTTCAGAATCGGTTTTTATTATGTTTTTCGGTATCAGCTATTAAAGTTACATACGTTTCCGGTGTCAGTTTCGGTTTTGGGCCGAATCGAAATTTCTCATATCTCGGGCTATCAGCTGACCCGGAGGCGTCGGATTGAGTAGGAACCGAAGTCTTCAGAATCGGTTTTTATTATGTTTTTCGGTAATATTTTTCATAGTTATACACATTTCCGGTCTCAGTTTCGGTTTTGGGCCGAATCGAAATTTCTCATATCTCGGGCTGTCAGCTGACCCGGAGGCGTCGGATTGAGTCTGAACCGAAGTCTTCAGAATCGGTTTGTATTATGTTTTTCGGTATCAGCTATTAAAGTTACATACGTTTCCGGTCTCAGTTTCGGTTTTGGGCCGAATCGAAATTTCTCATATCTCGGGCTATCAGCTGACCCGGAGGCGTCGGATTGAGTCTGAACCAAAGTCTTCAGAATCGGTTTTTATTATGTTTTTCGGTATCAGCTATTAAAGTTACATACGTTTCCGGTGTCAGTTTCGGTTTTGGGCCGAATCGAAATTTCTCATATCTCGGGCTATCAGCTGACCCGGAGGCGTCGGATTGAGTCGGAACCGAAGTCTTCAGAATCGGTTTTTATTATGTTTTTCGGTAATAGTTATCATAGTTATACACGTTTCCGGTCTCAGTTTCGGTTTTGGGCCGAATCGAAATTTCTCATATCTCGGGCTATCAGCTGACCCGGAGGCGTCGGATTGAGTCGGAACCGAAGTCTTCAGAATCGGTTTGTATTATGTTTTTCGGTATCAGCTATTAAAGTTACATACGTTTCCGGTCTCAGTTTCGGTTTTGGGCCGAATCGAAATTTCTCATATCTCGGGCTATCAGCTGACCCGGAGGCGTCGGATTGAGTCGGAACCGAAGTCTTCAGAATCGGTTTTTATTATGTTTTTCGGTAATAGTTATCATAGTTATACACGTTTCCGGTCTCAGTTTCGGTTTTGGGCCGAATCGAAATTTCTCATATCTCGGGCTATCAGCTGACCCGGAGGCGTCGGATTGAGTAGGAACCGAAGTCTTCAGAATCGGTTTTTATTATGTTTTTCGGTAATATTTTTCATAGTTATACACATTTCCGGTCTCAGTTTCGGTTTTGGGCCGAATCGAAATTTCTCATATCTCGGGCTGTCAGCTGACCCGGAGGCGTCGGATTGAGTCTGAACCGAAGTCTTCAGAATCGGTTTGTATTATGTTTTTCGGTATCAGCTATTAAAGTTACATACGTTTCCGGTCTCAGTTTCGGTTTTGGGCCGAATCGAAATTTCTCATATCTCGGGCTATCAGCTGACCCGGAGGCGTCGGATTGAGTCTGAACCAAAGTCTTCAGAATCGGTTTTTATTATGTTTTTCGGTATCAGCTATTAAAGTTACATACGTTTCCGGTGTCAGTTTCGGTTTTGGGCCGAATCGAAATTTCTCATATCTCGGGCTATCAGCTGACCCGGAGGCGTCGGATTGAGTCGGAACCGAAGTCTTCAGAATCGGTTTTTATTATGTTTTTCGGTAATAGTTATCATAGTTATACACGTTTCCGGTCTCAGTTTCGGTTTTGGGCCGAATCGAAATTTCTCATATCTCCGGCTATCAGCTGACCCGGAGGCATCGGATTGAGTCTGAACCGAAGTCTTCAGAATCGGTTTGTATTATGTTTTTCGGTATCAGCTATTAAAGTTACATACGTTTCCGGTCTCAGTTTCGGTTTTGGGCCGAATCGAAATTTCTCATATCTCGGGCTATCAGCTGACCCGGAGGCGTCGGATTGAGTCGGAACCGAAGTCTTCAGAATCGGTTTTTATTATGTTTTTCGGTATCAGCTATTAAAGTTACATACGTTTCCGGTCTCAGTTTCGGTTTTGGGCCGAATCGAAATTTCTCATATCTCGGGCTATCAGCTGACCCGGAGGCGTCGGATTGAGTCGGAACCGAAGTCTTCAGAATCGGTTTTTATTATGTTTTTCGGTATCAGCTATTAAAGTTACATACGTTTCCGGTCTCAGTTTCGGTTTTGGGCCGAATCGAAATTTCTCATATCTCGGGCTGTCAGCTGACCCGGAGGCGTCGGATTGAGTCGGAACCGAAGTCTTCAGAATCGGTTTTTATTATGTTTTTCGGTAATAGTTATCATAGTTATACACGTTTCCGGTCTCAGTTTCGGTTTTGGGCCGAATCGAAATTTCTCATATCTCGGGCTATCAGCGGACCCGGAGGCGTCGGATTGAGTCTGAACCGAAGTCTTCAGAATCGGTTTGTATTATGTTTTTCGGTTTCAGCTATTAAAGTTACATACGTTTCCGGTCTCAGTTTCGGTTTTGGGCCGAATCGAAATTTCTCATATCTCGGGCTATCAGCTGACCCGGAGGCGTCGGATTGAGTCGGAACCGAAGTCTTCAGAATCGGTTTTTATTATGTTTTTCGGTAATAGTTATCATAGTTATACACGTTTCCGGTCTCAGTTTCGGTTTTGGGCCGAATCGAAATTTCTCATATCTCCGGCTATCAGCTGACCCGGAGGCGTCGGATTGAGTCTGAACCGAAGTCTTCAGAATCGGTTTGTATTATGTTTTTCGGTATCAGCTATTAAAGTTATATACGTTTCCGGTGTCAGTTTCGGTTTTGGGCCGAAGCGAAATTTCTCATATCTCGGGCTATCAGCTGACCCGGTGGCGTCGGATTGAGTCTGAACCGAAGTCTTCAGAATCGGTTTTTATTATGTTTTTCGGTATCAGCTATTAAAGTTACATACGTTTCCGGTGTCAGTTTCGGTTTTGGGCCGAATCGAAATTTCTCATATCTCGGGCTATCAGCTGACCCGGAGGCGTCGGATTGAGTCGGAACCGAAGTCTTCAGAATCGGTTTTTATTATGTTTTTCGGTAATAGTTATCATAGTTATACACGTTTCCGGTCTCAGTTTCGGTTTTGGGCCGAATCGAAATTTCTCATATCTCGGGCTATCAGCGGACCCGGAGGCGTCGGATTGAGTCTGAACCGAAGTCTTCAGAATCGGTTTGTATTATGTTTTTCGGTATCAGCTATTAAAGTTACATACGTTTCCGGTCTCAGTTTCGGTTTTGGGCCGAATCGAAATTTCTCATATCTCGGGCTATCAGCTGACCCGGAGGCGTCGGATTGAGTCGGAACCGAAGTCTTCAGAATCGGTTTTTATTATGTTTTTCGGTAATAGTTATCATAGTTATACACGTTTCCGGTCTCAGTTTCGGTTTTGGGCCGAATCGAAATTTCTCATATCTCCGGCTATCAGCTGACCCGGAGGCGTCGGATTGAGTCTGAACCGAAGTCTTCAGAATCGGTTTGTATTATGTTTTTCGGTATCAGCTATTAAAGTTATATACGTTTCCGGTGTCAGTTTCGGTTTTGGGCCGAATCGAAATTTCTCATATCTCGGGCTATCAGCTGACCCGGTGGCGTCGGATTGAGTCTGAACCGAAGTCTTCAGAATCGGTTTTTATTATGTTTTTCGGTATCAGCTATTAAAGTTACATACGTTTCCGGTGTCAGTTTCGGTTTTGGGCCGAATCGAAATTTCTCATATCTCGGGCTATCAGCTGACCCGGAGGCGTCGGATTGAGTCGGAACCGAAGTCTTCAGAATCGGTTTTTATTATGTTTTTCGGTATCAGCTATTAAAGTTACATACGTTTCCGGTCTCAGTTTCGGTTTTGGGCCGAATCGAAATTTCTCATATCTCGGGCTGTCAGCTGACCCGGAGGCGTCGGATTGAGTCTGAACCGAAGTCTTCAGAATCGGTTTGTATTATGTTTTTCGGTATCAGCTATTAAAGTTACATACGTTTCCGGTCTCAGTTTCGGTTTTGGGCCGAATCGAAATTTCTCATATCTCGGGCTATCAGCTGACCCGGAGGCGTCGGATTGAGTCGGAACCGAAGTCTTCAGAATCGGTTTTTATTATGTTTTTCGGTAATAGTTATCATAGTTATACACGTTTCCGGTCTCAGTTTCGGTTTTGGGCCGAATCGAAATTTCTCATATCTCCGGCTATCAGCTGACCTGGAGGCGTCGGATTGAGTCTGAACCGAAGTCTTCAGAATCGGTTTGTATTATGTTTTTCGGTATCAGCTATTAAAGTTACATACGTTTCCGGTGTCAGTTTCGGTTTTGGGCCGAATCGAAATTTCTCATATCTCGGGCTATCAGCTGACCCGGAGGCGTCGGATTGAGTCTGAACCGAAGTCTTCAGAATCGGTTTTTATTATGTTTTTCGGTATCAGCTATTAAAGTTAAATACGTTTCCGGTGTCAGTTTCGGTTTTGGGCCGAATCGAAATTTCTCATATCTCGGGCTATCAGCTGACCCGGAGGCGTCGGATTGAGTCGGAACCGAAGTCTTCAGAATCGGTTTTTATTATGTTTTTCGGTATCAGCTATTAAAGTTACATACGTTTCCGGTGTCAGTTTCGGTTTTAGGCCGAATCGAAATTTCTCATATCTCGGGCTATCAGCTGACCCGGAGGCGTCGGATTGAGTCGGAACCGAAGTCTTCAGAATCGGTTTTTATTATGTTTTTCGGTATCAGCTATTAAAGTTACATACGTTTCCGGTGTCAGTTTCGGTTTTGGGCCGAATCGAAATTTCTCAATTCTCGGGCTATCAGCTGACCCGGAGGCGTCGGATTGAGTCTGAACCGAAGTCTTCAGAATCAGTTTTTATTATGTTTTTCGGTATCAGCTATTAAAGTTACATACGTTTCCGGTGTCAGTTTCGGTTTTGGGCCGAATCGAAATTTCTCATATCTCGGGCTATCAGCTGACCCGGTGGCGTCGGATTGAGTCTGAACCGAAGTCTTCAGAATCGGTTTTTATTATGTTTTTCGGTATCAGCTATTAAAGTTACATACGTTTCCGGTCTCAGTTTCGGTTTTGGGCCGAATCGAAATTTCTCATATCCTCGGGCTATCAGCTGACCCGGAGGCGTCGGATTGAGTCGGAACCGAAGTCTTCAGAATCGGTTTTTATTATGTTTTTCGGTAATAGTTATCATAGTTATACACGTTTCCGGTCTCAGTTTCGGTTTTGGGCCGAATCGAAATTTCTCATATCTCGGGCTATCAGCTGACCCGGAGGCGTCGGATTGAGTCGGAACCGAAGTCTTCAGAATCGGTTTGTATTATGTTTTTCGGTATCAGCTATTAAAGTTACATACGTTTCCGGTCTCAGTTTCGGTTTTGGGCCGAATCGAAATTTCTCATATCTCGGGCTATCAGCTGACCCGGAGGCGTCGGATTGAGTCTGAACCGAAGTCTTCAGAATCGGTTTGTGTTATGTTTTTCGGTATCAGCTATTAAAGTTACATACGTTTCCGGTCTCAGTTTCGGTTTTGGGCCGAATCGAAATTTCTCATATCTCAGGCTATCAGCTGACCCGGAGGCGTCGGATGTAGTCGGAACCGAAGTCTTCAGAATCGGTTTTTATTATGTTTTTCGGTAATAGTTACCATAGTTATACACTTTTCCGGCCTCAGTTTCGGTTTTGGGCCGAATCGAAATTTCTCATATCTCGGGCTATCAGCTGACCCGGAGGCGTCAGATTGAGTCTGAAACGAAGTCTTCAGAATCGGTTTGTATTATGTTTTTCGGTATCAGCTATTAAAGTTACATACGTTTCCGGTCTCAGTTTCGGTTTTGGGCCGAATCGAAATTTCTCATATCTCGGGCTATCAACTGACCCGGTGGCGTCGGATTGAGTCTGAACCGAAGTCTTCAGAATCGGTTTTTATTATGTTTTTCGGTATCAGCTATTAAAGTTACATACGTTTCCGGTCTCAGTTTCGGTTTTGGGCCGAATCGAAATTTCTCATATCTCGGGCTGTCAGCTGACCCGGAGGCGTCGGATTGAGTCTGAACCGAAGTCTTCAGAATCGGTTTGTATTATGTTTTTCGGTATCAGCTATTAAAGTTACATACGTTTCCGGTCTCAGTTTCGGTTTTGGGCCGAATCGAAATTTCTCATATCTCGGGCTATCAGCTGACCCGGAGGCGTCGGATTGAGTCTGAACCGAAGTCTTCAGAATCGGTTTGTGTTATGTTTTTCGGTATCAGCTATTAAAGTTACATACGTTTCCGGTGTCAGTTTCGGTTTTGGGCCGAATCGAAATTTCTCATATCTCGGGCTATCAGCTGACCCGGAGGCGTCGGATTGAGTCTGAACCGAAGTCTTCAGAATCGGTTTTTATTATGTTTTTCGGTATCAGCTATTAAAGTTACATACGTTTCCGGTGTCAGTTTCGGTTTTGGGCCGAATCGAAATTTCTCATATCTCGGGCTATCAGCTGACCCGGAGGCGTCGGATTGAGTCGGAACCGAAGTCTTCCGAATCGGTTTTTATTATGTTTTTCGGTATCAGCTATTAAAGTTACATACGTTTCCGGTGTCAGTTTCGGTTTTAGGCCGAATCGAAATTTCTCATATCTCGGGCTATCAGCTGACCCGGAGGCGTCGGATTGAGTCGGAACCGAAGTCTTCAGAATCGGTTTTTATTATGTTTTTCGGTATCAGCTATTAAAGTTACATACGTTTCCGGTGTCAGTTTCGGTTTTGGGCCGAATCGAAATTTCTCATATCTCGGGCTATCAGCTGACCCGGAGGCGTCGGATTGAGTCGGAACCGAAGTCTTCCGAATCGGTTTTTATTATGTTTTTCGGTATCAGCTATTAAAGTTACATACGTTTCCGGTGTCAGTTTCGGTTTTAGGCCGAATCGAAATTTCTCATATCTCGGGCTATCAGCTGACCCGGAGGCGTCGGATTGAGTCGGAACCGAAGTCTTCCGAATCGGTTTTTATTATGTTTTTCGGTAATAGTTATCATAATTATACATGTTTCCGGTCTCAGTTTCAGTTTTGGGACGAATCGAAATTTCTCATATCTCGGGCTATCAGCTGACCCGGAGGCGTCGGATTGAGTCGGAACCGAAGTCTTCAGAATCGGTTTTTATTATGTTTTTCGGTATCAGCTATTAAAGTTACATACGTTTCCGGTCTCAGTTTCGGTTTTGGGCCGAATCGAAATTTCTCATATCTCGGGCTATCAGCGGACCCGGAGGCGTCGGATTGAGTCTGAACCGAAGTCTTCAGAATCGGTTTGTATTATGTTTTTCGGTATCAGCTATTAAAGTTACATACGTTTCCGGTCTCAGTTTCGGTTTTGGGCCGAATCGAAATTTCTCATATCTCGGGCTATCAGCTGACCCGGAGGCGTCGGATTGAGTCGGAACCGAAGTCTTCAGAATCGGTTTTTATTATGTTTTTCGGTAATAGTTATCATAGTTATACACGTTTCCGGTCTCAGTTTCGGTTTTGGGCCGAATCGAAATTTCTCATATCTCCGGCTATCAGCTGACCCGGAGGCGTCGGATTGAGTCTGAACCGAAGTCTTCAGAATCGGTTTTTATTATGTTTTTCGGTATCAGCTATTAAAGTTACATACGTTTCCGGTCTCAGTTTCGGTTTTGGGCCGAATCGAAATTTCTCATATCTCGGGCTATCAGCTGACCCGGAGGCGTCGGATTGAGTCTGAACCGAAGTCTTCAGAATCGGTTTGTATTATGTTTTACGGTATCAGCTATTAAAGTTACATACGTTTCCGGTCTCAGTTTCGGTTTTGGGCCGAATCGTAATTTCTCATATCTCGGGCTATCAGCTGACCCGGAGGCGTCGGATTGAGTCGGAACCGAAGTCTTCAGAATCGGTTTTTATTATGTTTTTCGGTATCAGCTATTAAAGTTACATACGTTTCCGGTGTCAGTTTCGGTTTTGGGCCGAATCGAAATTTCTCATATCTCGGGCTATCAGCTGACCCGGAGGCGTCGGATTGAGTCGGAACCGAAGTCTTCAGAATCGGTTTTTATTACGTTTTTCGGTATCAGCTATTAAAGTTACATACGTTTCCGGTCTCAGTTTCGGTTTTGGGCCGAATCGAAATTTCTCATATCTCGGGCTGTCAGCTGACCCGGAGGCGTCGGATTGAGTCTGAACCGAAGTCTTCAGAATCGGTTTGTATTATGTTTTTCGGTATCAGCTATTAAAGTTACATACGTTTCCGGTCTCAGTTTCGGTTTTGGGCCGAATCGAAATTTCTCATATCTCCGGCTATCAGCTGACCCGGAGGCGTCGGATTGAGTCTGAACCGAAGTCTTCAGAATCGGTTTGTATTATGTTTTTCGGTATCAGCTATTAAAGTTATATACGTTTCCGGTGTCAGTTTCGGTTTTGGGCCGAATCGAAATTTCTCATATCTCGGGCTATCAGCTGACCCGGAGGCGTCGGATTGAGTCGGAACCGAAGTCTTCAGAATCGGTTTTTATTATGTTTTTCGGTAATAGTTATCATAGTTATACACGTTTCCGGTCTCAGTTTCAGTTTTGGGCCGAATCGAAATTTCTCATATCTCGGGCTATCAGCTGACCCGGAAGCGTCGGATTGAGTCGGAACCGAAGTCTTCAGAATCGGTTTTTATTATGTTTTTCGGTATCAGCTATTAAAGTTACATACGTTTCCGGTCTCAGTTTCGGTTTTGGGCCGAATCGAAATTTCTCATATCTCGGGCTGTCAGCTGACCCGGAGGCGTCGGATTGAGTCTGAACCGAAGTCTTCAGAATCGGTTTGTATTATGTTTTTCGGTATCAGCTATTAAAGTTACATACGTTTCCGGTGTCAGTTTCGGTTTTGGGCCGAATCGAAATTTCTCATATCTCGGGCTATCAGCTGACCCGGAGGCGTCGGATTGAGTCGGAACCGAAGTCTTCAGAATCGGTTTTTATTATGTTTTTCGGTAATAGTTATCATAGTTATACACGTTTCCGGTCTCAGTTTCGGTTTTGGGCCGAATCGAAATTTCTCATATCTCCGGCTATCAGCTGACCCGGAGGCGTCGGATTGAGTCTGAACCGAAGTCTTCAGAATCGGTTTGTATTATGTTTTTCGGTATCAGCTATTAAAGTTATATACGTTTCCGGTGTCAGTTTCGGTTTTGGGCCGAATCGAAATTTCTCATATCTCGGGCTATCAGCTGACCCGGTGGCGTCGGATTGAGTCTGAACCGAAGTCTTCAGAATCGGTTTTTATTATGTTTTTCGGTATCAGCTATTAAAGTTACATACGTTTCCGGTGTCAGTTTCGGTTTTGGGCCGAATCGAAATTTCTCATATCTCGGGCTATCAGCTGACCCGGAGGCGTCGGATTGAGTCGGAACCGAAGTCTTCAGAATCGGTTTTTATTATGTTTTTCGGTAATAGTTATCATAGTTGTTGGAATGTAAAATGAAACGCAACCTTGTGTGGTAGTGGTCTATTATTCAGTAACGTCAAATGTCAAACTGACATTGACATAAGATAAGTTTTTTTTTCCTCTACTTCCTGTTCCTGTCTTGGAGTGTGCCACCCGATGTATCATCTCCGTCGTATCGTACATAATAAATATCTACTGTTTTACTCTGCAATCTCGTTTCTTTTTGACCCTAACCCTTCAGGTTATGGGCCCAGGGTGTCTATCCCTGTCGCGAGTAGATGATTTTTCAATTTGTACAAGGAATCGCGTTGTGGTAAATATTGTGCGTGTGCACATAACCTCGCGATGGCTACCGGCGGTGACAAGGCGAATTTTCCTATTGAGAAACTGCGTGGAGTTCAAGACTATCATAATTGGAAATTTGCCATGAAGATGATACTGGTGCATGAAGATTTGTGGGAATGCATAGAGCCAACCGACACCACAAAACCTGATGAAAAACGTGACATGAAGGCGCTGGCAAAAATATGTTTGTCCGTTCATTCTTCGGCGTATCCCCATGTACGTAATGCAGCGGGAGCCAAGGCTGCGTGGAACAACTTAAAAAATGCGTATGAAGACAGAGGACTGAGCAGACGTTTGAGTCTCCTTCGAAGTCTTTTTGCTACCAAGCTTGAAGGTAACATGGACACGTATTTATCCACCGTTACTGAGTTAGCTCAACAGCTCTGTGACATAGGCTCCCCGTTAGACGATGACTTTGTAGCTGTCATAATATTAAGTGGTCTGCCGCAGGAGTATGATCCATTAATAATGGCTTTGGAGAACAATAACACAACTTTATCGAGTGAAATTGTTAAGGCAAAGCTGCTACAAGAGTACCAACGTCGTGATGACAAGGAGACGGTGAGCGCTTTGATTGCTAAAAAGACATTGAAATGTTTCAAATGCAAGAAACCAGGGCATGTTATGAAGAATTGTCCACAGAAGTCAAAGAAGAACAAGAATGATACGTCCAACGAGAAGGATGATCAGTGCAAGTCCAAAGTACTGCTTTCAGCACTATCGTCGAATTTAAGAAGTGATGTTTGGTATGTGGACTCGGGAGCAACAAATCACATGTGTAATAACAGGTCGGTAATGAGTGAATTTTATTCCAAAAATGTGTTAACAGTGAGTGTAGCTAACGGTGATAAATTGTCTACTGCAGGTCAGGGTAATGTGACAATTTCACTTAAGGACTGTAAGAGAACAATTACAAATGTTTATTATATTCCTAAATTATCACATAATCTATTATCTGTTAGTGAATTAACACGAAAAGGTTACAATGTAACATTTGACAGCAAAATGTGTAAAATATATGACTGTGACGAGATTTTAGCCACCGCTACATATACTAATGGTGTCTATCAGCTAGATACAATAGGATTTGCACTAAGTTGTAGTTCACAGTCTATAAATAATGCTGAGTCAGATGTGAAACCTCAGTGCTTGACAATGTCACGGGGCGATGATGAGGAATGTACATACGGTTCTAAACAGGTCACTGAAAGGCAACCTCTGGACACTCAAGAGCTGTGGCATCGACGTCTGGCTCACTTGAATTCAAGAAGCATGCACTTAATGAAATCAGGTATGGTCATTGGAATTAATTATGATAATACTCATTATAAATTATGTGAAACTTGTGTTAAGGGGAAGCAGACTAGACTACCTTTTCCTAAAAGGTCAGTAAATAGGTCCAAAGAGATTTTAGGCCTTGTGCACACAGATTTATGTGGCCCAATGCCATGTGCATCTTATGGTGGGTGTAAATATTTTTTATTATTCACAGATGATTTCACCAGAAAGTCATTTGTTTATTTTCTAAAATCCAAAGATGAAGTGTTTGAGTGTTTTATTAAATTCAAGGCTCTCGTAGAAACACAAACAGGGATGAAAATAAAAATGTTAAGAAGTGACAATGGTCTTGAATATGTCAATAAAAAATTTCAGGTTTATCTGGAACAGCATGGGATAATTCACCAGAAGACTGTCCCGTATTCACCGGCTCAGAACGGAGTCAGTGAAAGAGCCAACCGGACGGTTGTAGAGAAGGCACGCTGTATGCTGCAGGATGCTGGTCTGGACAAGCGCTTCTGGGCTGAGGCAGTGCAGACAGCAGTTTACATCAAAAACCGGACACCAACTAAAGCTGTAATGGGAGCCACTCCGGAAGAAAAATTTACAGGAAAGAAGGTAAATGTCAGCCATTTTAAAGTATTTGGGTGCCGAGCATATGCTTTAATTTCACAGAGGAAGAAACTAGATCCTAAAAGTAAAGTATACACCTTTATAGGATACTGTGAAGAGACTAAAGGCTATAGGCTTGTAGATCTGAATAATCCTAGGGCAGTAGTAATAGCCCGAGATGTTGTTTTCTTTGAAAATAAATTTAACAAAGATGGTACCTCTGAAAATGATGCTATATCGTCACATGATGATAATTTTGACTTGTTTTTGCCCATTAAATTAATTGAAACTACTGGCAATAGTGGAGAGCAACCAACTGGCCAACTTCAGTCTGAGCCAGGGTCATTTGATGACACTGACTTAAGTGACTTGACTGTAGAGAGTACAGATGATGTGCTGGATAAAAGTTATGTTCCAGGAAGTTCGTGTGATGACTCGGAAGAGACCTCAACTTCCTTCAGTCAATCAGACTCCGATGAGTTTGCTGGCTTGGCAGCAATGGCAAATTATGGGAACGTGGATGATCCAGTCACTGTGGAGGAGGCCTTGAGCAGTGAAGATGCCAAGAAGTGGCATGATGCAATGACAGATGAGTATAACTCTTTTTATAAAAACAAATGTTGGACTTTAACAGAATTAAAGAAAGGTCAGAAACCTGTGAAATGTAAATGGGTTTTTAAAATAAAACGAGGCTTGAATGGAACAATACTGAAATATAAAGCTCGTTTAGTGGCAAAAGGTTTCAGCCAGAAATATGGAATAGATTACCAAGAAACTTTTGCTCCGGTAGTCAGGCACTCTACGATCAGAATGTTGTTTGCTATTGCTGCCCAGCTTAGCCTAAATATCGATCAACTAGATGTCAAAACGGCATTTCTGAATGGAGACCTAACAGAGGACGTAGTGATGGAACAACCAGAAGGATTTGTTATAAAGGGGAAGGAAAATCAAGTTTATAAATTAAACAAATCCATCTATGGTTTAAAGCAAGCTGCTAAATGCTGGTATGATAAAATAAATGAAGTACTGATAAGAAAAATGCATTTTCAGAAATCATCAGTTGAACCTTGCGTTTATTTTAGATATGAGCACAAACAGCTGACAATCATTGCTTTGTATGTGGACGATATTTTATTATTTACGTCCTCAAACAAGACAAAGAAGGAAGTCAAGGACCAGTTGATGAAAGAATACGAAATGAAAGACTTGGGAAAGGTTCATGAATTTCTTGGAATGAGAGTTTGTACAGAAAAGGAAAATGTGATCACTCTTGATCAAACGGACTACATAAAGTCTGTTCTGAAAAGGTTTAAGATGGAAGACTGCAAACCTGTGTCCACACCAATGGAAGTTGGACTGAAATTACATAAAGAAGAAAAGAAGACTGAAAACTTAGAATATAGAAACTTAATTGGATGTCTCATGTACATTGCTGTATGTACTAGACCTGACATAGCTCATTCTGTGAGCTTCCTTTCTCAGTTCAACGACTGTTACTCTGATGCACATTGGAAGGCTGCGAAACGCGTCTTGAGGTATTTAAAAGGAACAATCAATTACCGCTTGATGTATGAAAAATCCGATCTCAACGTGCGAGGTTACGTCGATGCGGACTGGGCCAGCTGTGAAATTGACAGGAAATCATACACAGGGTATGTATTTAAAATAGGTAATTCCATTGTGTCATGGGAAAGCCGCAAACAGAAAACTGTTGCATTGTCGAGCACAGAGGCAGAATATATGGCTCTTGCTAATGCTTGTAAAGAATCATTATTCATTCGTACTTTTTTGAAAGATTGTTTAAATATAGACTGTATAACTACCTTATTTAATGATAATCAGTCAGCATTAAAATTAAGTGAGAATTGTATGTATCATGCGCGTACAAAGCATATCGATATTAGACACCACTTTATTAGAGATGTTGTTAAGAATAATTTGGTCAAGATTGAACATTTGTCTACTGAAGACATGACAGCTGATTTGTTGACAAAACCTTTGTCAAGTGTTAAGTTTAATAAGTTTGTATCTCAACTTAACTTAAGACTATCTTAGAACTGTAACTAAAATAAAACTTGTTATAGCTGTAAAATGTTTAAAATTGTATTTATTCAAAGAAATAGTCTTGGAAATCTATTTATGTTTTCATATAATATGTATGCTAGATAAAGCTTCATGTTAGTTCATTGTATGCGATGTTTGTTCAAATAATTTTTACTTGTTTTAATTTTATTTAAAGTCATTGTTGGCGTTTATTTTATGGGCAGGTGTTGGAATGTAAAATGAAACGCAACCTTGTGTGGTAGTGGTCTATTATTCAGTAACGTCAAATGTCAAACTGACATTGACATAAGATAAGTTTTTTTTTCCTCTACTTCCTGTTCCTGTCTTGGAGTGTGCCACCCGATGTATCATCTCCGTCGTATCGTACATAATAAATATCTACTGTTTTACTCTGCAATCTCGTTTCTTTTTGACCCTAACCCTTCAATAGTTATACACGTTTCCGGTCTCAGTTTCAGTTTTGGGCCGAATCAAAATTTCTCATATCTCGGGCTATCAGCTGACCCGGAAGCGTCGGATTGAGTCGGAACCGAAGTCTTCAGAATCGGTTTTTATTATGTTTTTCGGTATCAGCTATTAAAGTTACATACGTTTCCGGTCTCAGTTTCGGTTTTGGGCCGAATCGAAATTTCTCATATCTCGGGCTGTCAGCTGACCCGGAGGCGTCGGATTGAGTCTGAACCGAAGTCTTCAGAATCGGTTTGTATTATGTTTTTCGGTATCAGCTATTAAAGTTACATACGTTTCCGGTGTCAGTTTCGGTTTTGGGCCGAATCGAAATTTCTCATATCTCGGGCTATCAGCTGACCCGGAGGCGTCGGATTGAGTCGGAACCGAAGTCTTCAGAATCGGTTTTTATTATGTTTTTCGGTATCAGCTATTAAAGTTACATACGTTTCCGGTGTCAGTTTCGGTTTTAGGCCGAATCGAAATTTCTCATATCTCGGGCTATCAGCTGACCCGGAGGCGTCGGATTGAGTCGGAACCGAAGTCTTCAGAATCGGTTTTTATTATGTTTTTCGGTAATAGTTATCATAGTTATACACGTTTCCGGTCTCAGTTTCGGTTTTGGGCCGAATCGAAATTTCTCATATCTCGGGCTATCAGCTGACCCGGAGGCGTCGGATTGAGTCTGAACCGAAGTCTTCAGAATCGGTTTGTGTTATGTTTTTCGGTATCAGCTATTAAAGTTACATACGTTTCCGGTGTCAGTTTCGGTTTTGGGCCGAATCGAAATTTCTCATATCTCGGGCTATCAGCTGACCCGGAGGCGTCGGATTGAGTCGGAACCGAAGTCTTCAGAATCGGTTTTTATTATGTTTTTCGGTATCAGCTATTAAAGTTACATACGTTTCCGGTCTCAGTTTCGGTTTTGGGCCGAATCGAAATTTCTCATATCTCGGGCTATCAGCGGACCCGGTGGCGTCGGATTGAGTCGGAACCGAAGTCTTCAGAATCGGTTTTTATTATGTTTTTCAGTATCAGCTATTAAAGTTACATACGTTTCCGGTCTCAGTTTCGGTTTTGGGCCGAATCGAAATTTCTCATATCTCGGGCTATCAGCTGACCCGGAGGCGTCGGATTGAGTCGGAACCGAAGTCTTCAGAATCGGTTTTTATTATGTTTTTCGGTAATAGTTATCATAGTTACATACGTTTCCGGTCTCAGTTTCGGTTTTGGGCCGAATCGAAATTTCTTATATCTCGGGCTGTCAGCTGACCCGGAG
Organism: Pyrrhia umbra; assembly: GCA_963891755.1. Classification (NCBI taxonomy): domain Eukaryota; kingdom Metazoa; phylum Arthropoda; class Insecta; order Lepidoptera; family Noctuidae; genus Pyrrhia; species Pyrrhia umbra. The sequence continues at coordinate 415,186 of OY982934.1, read as the reverse complement.
GCGTCGGATTGAGTCGGAACCGAAGTCTTCAGAATCGGTTTTTATTATGTTTTTCGGTAATAGTTATCATAGTTATACACGTTTCCGGTCTCAGTTTCGGTTTTGGGCCGAATCAAAATTTCTCATATCTCGGGCTATCAGCGGACCCGGAGGCGTCGGATTGAGTCTGAACCGAAGTCTTCAGAATCGGTTTTTATTATGTTTTTCGGTATCAGCTATTAAAGTTACATACGTTTCCGGTCTCAGTTTCGGTTTTGGGCCGAATCGAAATTTCTCATATCTCGGGCTATCAGCTGACCCGGAGGCGTCGGATTGAGTCTGAACCGAAGTCTTCAGAATCGGTTTGTATTATGTTTTTCGGTATCAGCTATTAAAGTTACATACGTTTCCGGTGTCAGTTTCGGTTTTGGGCCGAATCGAAATTTCTCATATCTCGGGCTATCAGCTGACCCGGAGGCGTCGGATTGAGTCTGAACCGAAGTCTTCGGAATCGGTTTGTATTATGTTTTTCGGTATCAGCTATTAAAGTTACATACGTTTCCGGTGTCAGTTTCGGTTTTGGGCCGAATCGAAATTTCTCATATCTCGGGCTATCAGCTGACCCGGTGGCGTCGGATTGAGTCCGAACCGAAGTCTTCAGAATCGGTTTTTATTATGTTTTTCGGTAATAGTTATCATAGTTATACACGTTTCTGGTCTCAGTTTCGGTTTTGGGCCGAATCGAAATTTCTCATATCTCGGGCTATCAGCTGACCCGGAGGCGTCGGATTGAGTCTGAACCGAAGTCTTCAGAATCGGTTTGTATTATGTTTTTCGGTATCAGCTATTAAAGTTACATACGTTTCCGGTCTCAGTTTCGGTTTTGGGCCGAATCGAAATTTCTCATATCTCGGGCTATCAGCTGACCCGGAGGCGTCGGATTGAGTCGGAACCGAAGTCTTCAGAATCGGTTTTAATTATGTTTTTCGGTAATAGTTATCATAGTTATACACGTTTCCGGTCTCAGTTTCGGTTTTGGGCCGAATCGAAATTTCTCATATCTCCGGCTATCAGCTGACCCGGAGGCGTCGGATTGAGTCTGAACCGAAGTCTTCAGAATCGGTTTGTATTATGTTTTTCGGTATCAGCTATTAAAGTTACATACGTTTCCGGTCTCAGTTTCGGTTTTGGGCCGAATCGAAATTTCTCATATCTCGGGCTATCAGCGGACCCGGAGGCGTCGGATTGAGTCGGAACCGAAGTCTTCAGAATCGGTTTTTATTATGTTTTTCGGTAATAGTTATCATAATTATACACGTTTCCGGTCTCAGTTTCGGTTTTGGGCCGAATCGAAATTTATCATATCTCGGGCTATCAGCTGACCCGGAGGCGTCGGATTGAGTCGGAACCGAAGTCTTCAGAATCGGTTTTTATTACGTTTTTCAGTATCAGCTATTAAAGTTACATACGTTTCCGGTCTCAGTTTCGGTTTTGGGCCGAATCGAAATTTCTCATATCTCGGGCTGTCAGCTGACCCGGAGGCGTCGGATTGAGTCGGAACCGAAGTCTTCAGAATCGGTTTTTATTATGTTTTTCGGTAATAGTTATCATAGTTATACACGTTTCCGGTCTCAGTTTCGGTTTTGGGCCGAATCGAAATTTCTCATATCTCGGGCTATCAGCGGACCCGGAGGCGTCGGATTGAGTCTGAACCGAAGTCTTCAGAATCGGTTTGTATTATGTTTTTCGGTATCAGCTATTAAAGTTACATACGTTTCCGGTGTCAGTATCGGTTTTGGGCCGAATCGAAATTTCTCATATCTCGGGCTATCAGCTGACCCGGAGGCGTCGGATTGAGTCGGAACCGAAGTCTTCAGAATCGGTTTTTATTATGTTTTTCGGTATCAGCTATTAAAGTTACATACGTTTCCGGTCTCAGTTTCGGTTTTGGGCCGAATCGAAATTTCTCATATCTCGGGCTATCAGCTGACCCGGTGGCGTCGGATTGAGTCCGAACCGAAGTCTTCAGAATCGGTTTTTATTATGTTTTTCGGTAATAGTTATCATAGTTATACACGTTTCTGGTCTCAGTTTCGGTTTTGGGCCGAATCGAAATTTCTCATATCACGGGCTATCAGCTGACCCGGAGGCGTCGGATTGAGTCTGAACCGAAGTCTTCAGAATCGGTTTGTATTATGTTTTTCGGTATCAGCTATTAAAGTTACATACGTTTCCGGTGTCAGTTTCGGTTTTGGGCCGAATCGAAATTTCTCATATCTCGGGCTATCAGCTGACCCGGAGGCGTCGGATTGAGTCGGAACCGAAGTCTTCAGAATCGGTTTTAATTATGTTTTTCGGTAATAGTTATCATAGTTATACACGTTTCCGGTCTCAGTTTCGGTTTTGGGCCGAATCGAAATTTCTCATATCTCGGGCTATCAGCTGACCCGGAGGCGTCGGATTGAGTCTGAACCGAAGTCTTCAGAATCGGTTTGTATTATGTTTTTCGGTATCAGCTATTAAAGTTACATACGTTTCCGGTCTCAGTTTCGGTTTTGGGCCGAATCGAAATTTCTCATATCTCGGGCTATCAGCTGAACCGGAGGCGTCGGATTGAGTCGGAACCGAAGTCTTCAGAATCGGTTTTTATTATGTTTTTCGGTAATAGTTATCATAATTATACACGTTTCCGGTCTCAGTTTCGGTTTTGGGCCGAATCGAAATTTCTCATATCTCGGGCTATCAGCTGACCCGGAGGCGTCGGATTGAGTCTGAACCGAAGTCTTCAGAATCGGTTTGTATTATGTTTTTCGGTATCAGCTATTAAAGTTATATACGTTTCCGGTGTCAGTTTCGGTTTTGGGCCGAATCGAAATTTCTCATATCTCGGGCTATCAGCTGACCCGGTGGCGTCGGATTGAGTCTGAACCGAAGTCTTCAGAATCGGTTTTTATTATGTTTTTCGGTATCAGCTATTAAAGTTACATACGTTTCCGGTGTCAGTTTCGGTTTTGGGCCGAATCGAAATTTCTCATATCTCGGGCTATCAGCTGACCCGGAGGCGTCGGATTGAGTCGGAACCGAAGTCTTCAGAATCGGTTTTTATTATGTTTTTCGGTAATAGTTATCATAGTTATACACGTTTCCGGTCTCAGTTTCGGTTTTGGGCCGAATCGAAATTTCTCATATCTCGGGCTATCTATCAGCTGACCCGGAGGCGTCGGATTGAGTCGGAACCGAAGTCTTCAGAATCGGTTTTTATTATGTTTTTCGGTATCAGCTATTAAAGTTACATACGTTTCCGGTCTCAGTTTCGGTTTTGGGCCGAATCGAAATTTCTCATATCTCGGGCTATCAGCTGACCCGGAGGCGTCGGATTGAGTCGGAACCGAAGTCTTCAGAATCGGTTTTTATTATGTTTTTCGGTATCAGCTATTAAAGTTACATACGTTTCCGGTCTCAGTTTCGGTTTTGGGCCGAATCGAAATTTCTCATATCTCGGGCTATCAGCGGACCCGGTGGCGTCGGATTGAGTCTGAACCGATGTCTTCAGAATCGGTTTTTATTATGTTTTTCGGTATCAGCTATTAAAGTTACATACGTTTCCGGTGTCAGTTTCGGTTTTGGGCCGAATCGAAATTTCTCATATCTCGGGCTATCAGCTGACCCGGAGGCGTCGGATTGAGTCGGAACCGAAGTCTTCAGAATCGGTTTTTATTATGTTTTTCGGTATCAGCTATTAAAGTTACATACGTTTCCGGTCTCAGTTTCGGTTTTGGGCCGAATCGAAATTTCTCATATCTCGGGCTATCAGCTGACCCGGAGGCGTCGGATTGAGTCGGAACCGAAGTCTTCAGAATCGGTTTTTATTATGTTTTTCGGTATCAGCTATTAAAGTTACATACGTTTCCGGTCTCAGTTTCGGTTTTGGGCCGAATCGAAATTTCTCATATCTCGGGCTATCAGCTGACCCGGAGGCGTCGGATTGAGTCTGAACCGAAGTCTTCAGAATCGGTTTTTATTATGTTTTTCGGTATCAGCTATTAAAGTTACATACGTTTCCGGTCTCAGTTTCGGTTTTGGGCCGAATCGAAATTTCTCATATCTCGGGCTATCAGCTGACCCGGAGGCGTCGGATTGAGTCGGAACCGAAGTCTTCAGAATCGGTTTTTATTATGTTTTTCGGTATCAGCTATTAAAGTTACATACGTTTCCGGTCTCAGTTTCGGTTTTGGGCCGAATCGAAATTTCTCATATCTCGGGCTATCAGCTGACCCGGAGGCGTCGGATTGAGTCGGAACCGAAGTCTTCAGAATCGGTTTGTATTATGTTTTTCGGTATCAGCTATTAAAGTTACATACGTTTCCGGTGTCAGTTTCGGTTTTGGGCCGAATCGAAATTTCTCATATCTCGGGCTATCAGCTGACCCGGAGGCGTCGGATTGAGTCGGAACCGAAGTCTTCAGAATCGGTTTTTATTATGTTTTTCGGTAATAGTTATCATAGTTATACACGTTTCCGGTCTCAGTTTCGGTTTTGGGCCGAATCGAAAATTCTCATATCTCCGGCTATCAGCTGACCCGGAGGCGTCGGATTGAGTCTGAACCGAAGTCTTCAGAATCGGTTTGTATTATGTTTTTCGGTATCAGCTATTAAAGTTATATACGTTTCCGGTGTCAGTTTCGGTTTTGGGCCGAATCGAAATTTCTCATATCTCGGGCTATCAGCTGACCCGGTGGCGTCGGATTGAGTCTGAACCGAAGTCTTCAGAATCGGTTTTTATTATGTTTTTCGGTATCAGCTATTAAAGTTACATACGTTTCCGGTGTCAGTTTCGGTTTTGGGCCGAATCGAAATTTCTCATATCTCGGGCTATCAGCTGACCCGGAGGCGTCGGATTGAGTCGGAACCGAAGTCTTCAGAATCGGTTTTTATTATGTTTTTCGGTAATAGTTATCATAGTTATACACGTTTCCGGTCTCAGTTTCAGTTTTGGGCCGAATCGAAATTTCTCATATCTCGGGCTATCAGCTGACCCGGAAGCGTCGGATTGAGTCGGAACCGAAGTCTTCAGAATCGGTTTTTATTATGTTTTTCGGTATCAGCTATTAAAGTTACATACGTTTCCGGTCTCAGTTTCGGTTTTGGGCCGAATCGAAATTTCTCATATCTCGGGCTGTCAGCTGACCCGGAGGCGTCGGATTGAGTCGGAACCGAAGTCTTCAGAATCGGTTTTTATTATGTTTTTCGGTATCAGCTATTAAAGTTACATACGTTTCCGGTGTCAGTTTCGGTTTTGGGCCGAATCGAAATTTCTCATATCTCGGGCTATCAGCTGACCCGGAGGCGTCGGATTGAGTCGGAACCGAAGTCTTCAGAATCGGTTTTTATTATGTTTTTCGGTATCAGCTATTAAAGTTACATACGTTTCCGGTGTCAGTTTCGGTTTTAGGCCGAATCGAAATTTCTCATATCTCGGGCTATCAGCTGACCCGGAGGCGTCGGATTGAGTCGGAACCGAAGTCTTCAGAATCGGTTTTTATTATGTTTTTCGGTAATAGTTATCATAGTTATACACGTTTCCGGTCTCAGTTTCGGTTTTGGGCCGAATCGAAATTTCTCATATCTCGGGCTATCAGCTGACCCGGAGGCGTCGGATTGAGTCTGAACCGAAGTCTTCAGAATCGGTTTGTGTTATGTTTTTCGGTATCAGCTATTAAAGTTACATACGTTTCCGGTGTCAGTTTCGGTTTTGGGCCGAATCGAAATTTCTCATATCTCGGGCTATCAGCTGACCCGGAGGCGTCGGATTGAGTCGGAACCGAAGTCTTCAGAATCGGTTTTTATTATGTTTTTCGGTAATAGTTATCATAGTTATACACGTTTCCGGTCTCAGTTTCGGTTTTGGGCCGAATCGAAAATTCTCATATCTCCGGCTATCAGCTGACCCGGAGGCGTCGGATTGAGTCTGAACCGAAGTCTTCAGAATCGGTTTGTATTATGTTTTTCGGTATCAGCTATTAAAGTTATATACGTTTCCGGTGTCAGTTTCGGTTTTGGGCCGAATCGAAATTTCTCATATCTCGGGCTATCAGCTGACCCGGTGGCGTCGGATTGAGTCTGAACCGAAGTCTTCAGAATCGGTTTTTATTATGTTTTTCGGTATCAGCTATTAAAGTTACATACGTTTCCGGTGTCAGTTTCGGTTTTGGGCCGAATCGAAATTTCTCATATCTCGGGCTATCAGCTGACCCGGAGGCGTCGGATTGAGTCGGAACCGAAGTCTTCAGAATCGGTTTTTATTATGTTTTTCGGTAATAGTTATCATAGTTATACACGTTTCCGGTCTCAGTTTCAGTTTTGGGCCGAATCGAAATTTCTCATATCTCGGGCTATCAGCTGACCCGGAAGCGTCGGATTGAGTCGGAACCGAAGTCTTCAGAATCGGTTTTTATTATGTTTTTCGGTATCAGCTATTAAAGTTACATACGTTTCCGGTCTCAGTTTCGGTTTTGGGCCGAATCGAAATTTCTCATATCTCGGGCTGTCAGCTGACCCGGAGGCGTCGGATTGAGTCGGAACCGAAGTCTTCAGAATCGGTTTTTATTATGTTTTTCGGTATCAGCTATTAAAGTTACATACGTTTCCGGTGTCAGTTTCGGTTTTGGGCCGAATCGAAATTTCTCATATCTCGGGCTATCAGCTGACCCGGAGGCGTCGGATTGAGTCGGAACCGAAGTCTTCAGAATCGGTTTTTATTATGTTTTTCGGTATCAGCTATTAAAGTTACATACGTTTCCGGTGTCAGTTTCGGTTTTAGGCCGAATCGAAATTTCTCATATCTCGGGCTATCAGCTGACCCGGAGGCGTCGGATTGAGTCGGAACCGAAGTCTTCAGAATCGGTTTTTATTATGTTTTTCGGTAATAGTTATCATAGTTATACACGTTTCCGGTCTCAGTTTCGGTTTTGGGCCGAATCGAAATTTCTCATATCTCGGGCTATCAACTGACCCGGAGGCGTCGGATTGAGTCTGAACCGAAGTCTTCAGAATCGGTTTGTGTTATGTTTTTCGGTATCAGCTATTAAAGTTACATACGTTTCCGGTGTCAGTTTCGGTTTTGGGCCGAATCGAAATTTCTCATATCTCGGGCTATCAGCTGACCCGGAGGCGTCGGATTGAGTCGGAACCGAAGTCTTCAGAATCGGTTTTTATTATGTTTTTCGGTATCAGCTATTAAAGTTACATACGTTTCCGGTCTCAGTTTCGGTTTTGGGCCGAATCGAAATTTCTCATATCTCGGGCTATCAGCTGACCCGGAGGCGTCGGATTGAGTCTGAACCGAAGTCTTCAGAATCGGTTTTTATTATGTTTTTCGGTATCAGCTATTAAAGTTACATACGTTTCCGGTCTCAGTTTCGGTTTTGGGCCGAATCGAAATTTCTCATATCTCGGGCTATCAGCTGACCCGGAGGCGTCGGATTGAGTCGGAACCGAAGTCTTCAGAATCGGTTTTTATTATGTTTTTCGGTAATAGTTATCATAGTTACATACGTTTCCGGTCTCAGTTTCGGTTTTGGGCCGAATCGAAATTTCTCATATCTCGGGCTATCAGCTGACCCGGAGGCGTCGGATTGAGTCGGAACCGAAGTCTTCAGAATCGGTTTTTATTATGTTTTTCGGTAATAGTTATCATAGTTATACACGTTTCCGGTCTCAGTTTCGGTTTTGGGCCGAATCGAAATATCTCATATCTCGGGCTATCAGCTGACCCGGAGGCGTCGGATTGAGTCGGAACCGAAGTCTTCAGAATCGGTTTTTATTATGTTTTTCGGTAACAGCTATTAAAGTTACATACGTTTCCGGTGTCAGTTTCGGTTTTGGGCCGAATCGAAAATTCTCATATCTCCGGCTATCAGCTGACCCGGAGGCGTCGGATTGAGTCTGAACCGAAGTCTTCAGAATCGGTTTGTATTATGTTTTTCGGTATCAGCTATTAAAGTTATATACGTTTCCGGTGTCAGTTTCGGTTTTGGGCCGAATCGAAATTTCTCATATCTCGGGCTATCAGCTGACCCGGTGGCGTCGGATTGAGTCTGAACCGAAGTCTTCAGAATCGGTTTTTATTATGTTTTTCGGTATCAGCTATTAAAGTTACATACGTTTCCGGTGTCAGTTTCGGTTTTGGGCCGAATCGAAATTTCTCATATCTCGGGCTATCAGCTGACCCGGAGGCGTCGGATTGAGTCGGAACCGAAGTCTTCAGAATCGGTTTTTATTATGTTTTTCGGTAATAGTTATCATAGTTATACACGTTTCCGGTCTCAGTTTCGGTTTTGGGCCGAATCGAAATTTCTCATATCTCGGGCTATCTATCAGCTGACCCGGAGGCGTCGGATTGAGTCGGAACCGAAGTCTTCAGAATCGGTTTTTATTATGTTTTTCGGTATCAGCTATTAAAGTTACATACGTTTCCGGTCTCAGTTTCGGTTTTGGGCCGAATCGAAATTTCTCATATCTCGGGCTATCAGCTGACCCGGAGGCGTCGGATTGAGTCGGAACCGAAGTCTTCAGAATCGGTTTTTATTATGTTTTTCGGTATCAGCTATTAAAGTTACATACGTTTCCGGTCTCAGTTTCGGTTTTGGGCCGAATCGAAATTTCTCATATCTCGGGCTATCAGCGGACCCGGTGGCGTCGGATTGAGTCTGAACCGATGTCTTCAGAATCGGTTTTTATTATGTTTTTCGGTATCAGCTATTAAAGTTACATACGTTTCCGGTGTCAGTTTCGGTTTTGGGCCGAATCGAAATTTCTCATATCTCGGGCTATCAGCTGACCCGGAGGCGTCGGATTGAGTCGGAACCGAAGTCTTCAGAATCGGTTTTTATTATGTTTTTCGGTATCAGCTATTAAAGTTACATACGTTTCCGGTCTCAGTTTCGGTTTTGGGCCGAATCGAAATTTCTCATATCTCGGGCTATCAGCTGACCCGGAGGCGTCGGATTGAGTCGGAACCGAAGTCTTCAGAATCGGTTTTTATTATGTTTTTCGGTATCAGCTATTAAAGTTACATACGTTTCCGGTCTCAGTTTCGGTTTTGGGCCGAATCGAAATTTCTCATATCTCGGGCTATCAGCTGACCCGGAGGCGTCGGATTGAGTCTGAACCGAAGTCTTCAGAATCGGTTTTTATTATGTTTTTCGGTATCAGCTATTAAAGTTACATACGTTTCCGGTCTCAGTTTCGGTTTTGGGCCGAATCGAAATTTCTCATATCTCGGGCTATCAGCTGACCCGGAGGCGTCGGATTGAGTCGGAACCGAAGTCTTCAGAATCGGTTTTTATTATGTTTTTCGGTATCAGCTATTAAAGTTACATACGTTTCCGGTCTCAGTTTCGGTTTTGGGCCGAATCGAAATTTCTCATATCTCGGGCTATCAGCTGACCCGGAGGCGTCGGATTGAGTCGGAACCGAAGTCTTCAGAATCGGTTTGTATTATGTTTTTCGGTATCAGCTATTAAAGTTACATACGTTTCCGGTGTCAGTTTCGGTTTTGGGCCGAATCGAAATTTCTCATATCTCGGGCTATCAGCTGACCCGGAGGCGTCGGATTGAGTCGGAACCGAAGTCTTCAGAATCGGTTTTTATTATGTTTTTCGGTAACAGCTATTAAAGTTACATACGTTTCCGGTGTCAGTTTCGGTTTTGGGCCGAATCGAAATTTCTCATATCTCGGGCTATCAGCTGACCCGGAGGCGTCGGATTGAGTCGGAACCGAAGTCTTCAGAATCGGTTTTTATTACGTTTTTCGGTATCAGCTATTAAAGTTACATACGTTTCCGGTCTCAGTTTCGGTTTTGGGCCGAATCGAAATTTCTTATATCTCGGGCTGTCAGCTGACCCGGAGGCGTCGGATTGAGTCGGAACCGAAGTCTTCAGAATCGGTTTTTATTATGTTTTTCGGTAATAGTTATCATAGTTATACACGTTTCCGGTCTCAGTTTCGGTTTTGGGCCGAATCGAAATTTCTCATATCTCGGGCTATCAGCGGACCCGGAGGCGTCGGATTGAGTCTGAACCGAAGTCTTCAGAATCGGTTTTTATTATGTTTTTCGGTATCAGCTATTAAAGTTACATACGTTTCCGGTCTCAGTTTCGGTTTTGGGCCGAATCGAAATTTCTCATATCTCGGGCTATCAGCTGACCCGGAGGCGTCGGATTGAGTCTGAACCGAAGTCTTCAGAATCGGTTTGTATTATGTTTTTCGGTATCAGCTATTAAAGTTACATACGTTTCCGGTGTCAGTTTCGGTTTTGGGCCGAATCGAAATTTCTCATATCTCGGGCTATCAGCTGACCCGGAGGCGTCGGATTGAGTCTGAACCTATTGACCTGATGTTCAATGATTTATAGGATTCTATAAATGAAATTGAGAATTTCTGTTGTACACTAAACTTTTATTAGAAAATTACCATAGAGAATTACAAAAACCAACGAATGACCACAGAGTAAAAAAACTAATTGTAAGTGCTTGTCTCTGATGAATCATTCAACGACTAAATCTTATATCAAATAATATAAAATAAAATTATATCTCTAACACCCTCTCTATAATTTTATTTTCACATATCATCACTATCTGTTTAATTAGAAAAACTGTTTATGTTACATAACAAATGGTTTCTTAAAAATATAAATGCCTGAGCTGTTAATGACTTTGTTAAGATATCAGCCAACTGATTGGAACTGGAAATGTATTTAATTTTTATTATACCTTCTTCGACTTTCTCTCTTATGAAATTATACTTTACATCTATGTGCTTTGTTCGTTTATGATAGATGGGATTATTTATCAACTTAATTGCACTTTGGTTATCTACATGTAGAGTAATACAATCATTTATTTCACCAAGATCAGATAGCAATTGCTTTAACCATATGATTTCTTTAGCAGACTCACTAGCAGCTACAAATTCCGCTTCTGTAGTAGAGAGAGCAATAGTTTTCTGCTTTTGACTAGACCATGTGATTGGTCCACCATTTAATAAGAATATGTATCCAGTGGTAGACTTTCTGGTATCTACATCACTAGCAAAATCCGAATCAGAATATCCTTCAAGACTGCTGCTCTCTCCATATGCAATACATAAATCTTTGGTTTCAATCAAATATCTTAGAATACGTTTAGCGGCATTTACATGTTGCTTTTTCGGACAGTTTACATATCTGCTCAATAAGTTTACTATAAAGCTAATATCTGGACGTGAAACAGAACACAAAAATAACAGTGAACCTATTAGTTCTCTAAAGGGAAAATTTACAATTTCTTCATCTAAATTCTTTGAAATTATTACATTTGTATCAGATGGAGTTTTAGCAGGGTTGGCATCATTCATGTTAAACCTTTTTATGATTTGTTCAATATAATTTCTTTGATGAATGAGAATGTAATTACTTTCTTTTACTATTTGCAGACCCACAAAGTAAGTTAAATTCAACTCTTTAATTTGAAAAGCTTGTTTTAAATACATCATGATTTGTTTGATCAGATCTTTGTTTGGAGAAATTACAAGGCAGTCGTCTACAAAAATTAACAAGAAAATTTTGATGCCATCAAAGTTTCCTGTATAAATACAATTGTCTGCCTGAGACTGTATAAAACCATATTCTTTAAGAAAACTTGTAAATTTTTTATTCCAACATCTGGACGCTTGCTTAAGGCCATAGAGAGCTTTATTTAATTTTAAAACATAATCTTTACTCACTGACACTCCCTTTGGGACCTCTAAATATATATCCTCCTCCAGATTGCCATTCAAAAATGCTGTTTTGACATCAAACTGTCTGATTGCATAATTATATTTAGCTTTTATCTGCCGGAATCCATGCGCACACAAACGAGCCTTATATCTTGTGACCTCTCCTTTTTCATCTCTTTTTACGGCAAAGACCCACTTGGTTGTCATAGTTCTTTGATTGGTTCTTTTGACCGCTGTCCAGGTATTATTGTCTTTGTGTGCTTCAAGTTCTTCTTTCACAGCTTTATACCACTTATCCTTTTGAGAATCCCTCATGGCTTCTTCATATGTAGATGGCACTGTAAATTCAATGAAGTTTGCTTCATAATTTCTATTATTTCTTGGCCTTAGATTTATATGTCTTTCTTCTAAGTCTTCTATCTCTCGAGATGGTTCATAACTAGAATCATCATCATCACAACTGTGCAGACTTTCAGTGGTATTTTCTGTAGATGATGTGTCATTGAGATTTCTTTCTTGTGTGTCTACTTCAGCTTCATTACCCCCAGTACTCTCGTCATCATCTATCATAATTTGTGATATGTTTCTTCTTATTTCTGGGGCTTTATCCTCATCAAAAATTACATTCCTTGATATTTTTATTTGTTTGTTCTTTGCATTGAACATTCTATAATTGTTGTTGTCATATCCTACCAATATCATTTTTTTACTTTTTTTGTCGAATTTCTTCCTTAGTTGATCTGGTATATGCACATATCCTTCACTTCCAAATACCCGTATATGACTCATCTGAGGTTTGACACCAGTCCATGACTCAAAAGGTGTTATATTGGGAGATTGACTTGACGAGGTCCTGTTGAGTAGATAAACAGCTGTATTGACAGCTTCAGCCCATAAGTACATTGGCACATCTCGAGCATATAACATGGAACGAGCACTTTCAACTATGGTTCGAAACTCCCTCTCTGCACGTCCGTTTTGTTCCGGAGTATAGGGTGCTGTAAACTCATGTATTATGCCCTCTTTTTCCACATATTCCTTAAATGCAGTATTCGCATATTCTTTTCCATTGTCAGTGTGTAAAATTTTTACACTGTGCATGTATTTATTCTTGATTATAGCATTATAGATTTTAAAATAATATAATACGTCACTTTTATTTTTCATGAAATATACATGTCTGTAACTTGTCTTAGCATCTTTGAATAATACAAAAAAACGCATCCCTTGCACTGATGTGTGACTTATTGGGCCGCACACATCACTGTACACCAGATCACCTGGTAGTATTTCACTTCTTGTACTCTTTTTAAAAGATAGACGATGTTGCTTGCCATAAGCGCATGCTTCACAGATATAGTTTTCTTCAGTATCACCTTTTATTTTCAAACCATCAACAACCTTGCTTGTATTCATGTTTTTAATTTCTTTCAAGTTTATGTGACCTAGTCTTTCATGCCACTTTCTGATGTCAGTACTGTCTTGTACTAAATTACATTTTGCAGGAATCACAGTTTTAATATTCAACTCATATAGATTATTTGTATTGATTTGTGCAGTCATCACCATTTCTCTGTTCAAATAAATTAATGCACTATTTTCTTTCTTGATAAGTGAATAACCTTGACGCATTATTACACCTTCAGAAAACAAATTTCTCCTTAGACTTGGAACATATAGTACATCATTTAATACTCCTGATTGCCATTGTCCATTGACAAACCTTTCTATCATTATTTTTCCAATTCCACATACTTCAACTGATTGTTCATTACCAAGAGTCAATGACTTTTGACTGCATTCTTCTAAGTGTGAAAATATGTTTTTTCTGTAGGTTATATGAGCTGAAGCACCACTGTCTAAGATCCAAATGTTCTCATCATATAGTTTAACCTTCTCTTCAATATTAAATGCCAGCATATTATCAGGTTTTCTTGAAAATTTTTTTGGAGCACGACATTCCTTGGCAAAATGGCCTCGCTTACCGCAGTTATAGCACTCAAAGCGATGCTTGGTCTGTTTATTTTGTTTCGGACCATTACTATGGTGTGCATTTGTTTTGGTTTGATTTTTTTCTTTAGCATTAGTCACTAACAAAGCTGTTTCTTGCTCTTCCTCACAAGATAAACTTGCTTCCTCATCAAGTAGGCGGGCAGTTAGATTAATAATATTTTGCATTGAAGGGTCTAACGACAACCACGCTTGACGAAGTGTTCTATACTTTGCGGGCAGGGTACCAAGTATTTTGGTCATAATTGCGGTTTCACTCACGATTTCCCCACTTTCTTTCAATTGCTTTGCTAAATTTTCTATTTTAGAAATGTGTTGAGCTATTGTGTCATTAGGTGACATTTTATACTGATAAAACCTTTCTTGTATTATCATTTTGTTCAGTTCACTTTTTTGTTCATAAATGGATTCGAGTTTCAACATTATTTCACTTGCCGTCTCACAATTTTCTATCAACGTTATTTGCTTCAAGTCCATGTTGGACGTTATGATGTACATTGCCATTCCATCGTTTTTTAACCATGTGGTACTGTCTCCTTGCGGCCTAGGCTGGGTTATATCGATACCTTTGGCTTTTAAGGCACACTTAATCTGGAACTTCCACTGGCGAAAATTATTTCCGTCAAATTTTTCCACACTCATTGAACGCGTATCCATTTTGAAGGTTAGTTTTATTTTGACAAGATATTCTACGCAATAACTTATTGTTTTCCACTGTTCTTCAATTTCATGAGTTTTTCTGGGCCCATAACCTATTGACCTGATGTTCAATGATTTATAGGATTCTATAAATGAAATTGAGAATTTCTGTTGTACACTAAACTTTTATTAGAAAATTACCATAGAGAATTACAAAAACCAACGAATGACCACAGAGTAAAAAAACTAATTGTAAGTGCTTGTCTCTGATGAATCATTCAACGACTAAATCTTATATCAAATAATATAAAATAAAATTATATCTCTAACAGAACCGAAGTCTTCGGAATCGGTTTGTATTATGTTTTTCGGTATCAGCTATTAAAGTTACATACGTTTCCGGTGTCAGTTTCGGTTTTGGGCCGAATCGAAATTTCTCATATCTCGGGCTATCAGCTGACCCGGTGGCGTCGGATTGAGTCCGAACCGAAGTCTTCAGAATCGGTTTTTATTATGTTTTTCGGTAATAGTTATCATAGTTATACACGTTTCTGGTCTCAGTTTCGGTTTTGGGCCGAATCGAAATTTCTCATATCTCGGGCTATCAGCTGACCCGGAGGCGTCGGATTGAGTCTGAACCGAAGTCTTCAGAATCGGTTTGTATTATGTTTTTCGGTATCAGCTATTAAAGTTACATACGTTTCCGGTCTCAGTTTCGGTTTTGGGCCGAATCGAAATTTCTCATATCTCGGGCTATCAGCTGACCCGGAGGCGTCGGATTGAGTCGGAACCGAAGTCTTCAGAATCGGTTTTAATTATGTTTTTCGGTAATAGTTATCATAGTTATACACGTTTCCGGTCTCAGTTTCGGTTTTGGGCCGAATCGAAATTTCTCATATCTCCGGCTATCAGCTGACCCGGAGGCGTCGGATTGAGTCTGAACCGAAGTCTTCAGAATCGGTTTGTATTATGTTTTTCGGTATCAGCTATTAAAGTTACATACGTTTCCGGTCTCAGTTTCGGTTTTGGGCCGAATCGAAATTTCTCATATCTCGGGCTATCAGCTGACCCGGAGGCGTAGGATTGAGTCTGAACCGAAGTCTTCAGAATCGGTTTTTATTATGTTTTTCGGTAATAGTTATCATAATTATACACGTTTCCGGTCTCAGTTTCGGTTTTGGGCCGAATCGAAATTTATCATATCTCGGGCTATCAGCTGACCCGGAGGCGTCGGATTGAGTCGGAACCGAAGTCTTCAGAATCGGTTTTTATTACGTTTTTCAGTATCAGCTATTAAAGTTACATACGTTTCCGGTCTCAGTTTCGGTTTTGGGCCGAATCGAAATTTCTCATATCTCGGGCTATCAGCTGACCCGGAGGCGTCGGATTGAGTCTGAACCGAAGTCTTCAGAATCGGTTTGTGTTATGTTTTTCGGTATCAGCTATTAAAGTTACATACGTTTCCGGTGTCAGTTTCGGTTTTGGGCCGAATCGAAATTTCTCATATCTCGGGCTATCAGCTGACCCGGAGGCGTCGGATTGAGTCGGAACCGAAGTCTTCAGAATCGGTTTTTATTATGTTTTTCGGTATCAGCTATTAAAGTTACATACGTTTCCGGTCTCAGTTTCGGTTTTGGGCCGAATCGAAATTTCTCATATCTCGGGCTATCAGCTGACCCGGTGGCGTCGGATTGAGTCTGAACCGAAGTCTTCAGAATCGGTTTTTATTATGTTTTTCGGTATCAGCTATTAAAGTTACATACGTTTCCGGTCTCAGTTTCGGTTTTGGGCCGAATCGAAATTTCTCATATCTCGGGCTATCAGCTGACCCGGAGGCGTCGGATTGAGTCGGAACCGAAGTCTTCAGAATCGGTTTTTATTATGTTTTTCGGTAATAGTTATCATAGTTACATACGTTTCCGGTCTCAGTTTCGGTTTTGGGCCGAATCGAAATTTCTCATATCTCGGGCTATCAGCTGACCCGGAGGTGTCGGATTGAGTCGGAACCGAAGTCTTCAGAATCGGTTTTTATTATCTTTTTCGGTAATAGTTATCATAGTTATACACGTTTCCGGTCTCAGTTTCGGTTTTGGGCCGAATCGAAATTTCTCATATCTCGGGCTATCAGCTGACCTGGAGGCGTCGGATTGAGTCGGAACCGAAGTCTTCAGAATCGGTTTTTATTATGTTTTTCGGTAACAGCTATTAAAGTTACATACGTTTCCGGTGTCAGTTTCGGTTTTGGGCCGAATCGAAATTTCTCATATCTCGGGCTATCAGCTGACCCGGAGGCGTCGGATTGAGTCGGAACCGAAGTCTTCAGAATCGGTTTTTATTACGTTTTTCGGTATCAGCTATTAAAGTTACATACGTTTCCGGTCTCAGTTTCGGTTTTGGGCCGAATCGAAATTTCTCATATCTCCGGCTATCAGCTGACCCGGAGGCGTCGGATTGAGTCTGAACCGAAGTCTTCAGAATCGGTTTGTATTATGTTTTTCGGTATCAGCTATTAAAGTTATATACGTTTCCGGTGTCAGTTTCGGTTTTGGGCCGAATCGAAATTTCTCATATCTCGGGCTATCAGCTGACCCGGAGGCGTCGGATTGAGTCGGAACCGAAGTCTTCAGAATCGGTTTTTATTATGTTTTTCGGTAATAGTTATCATAGTTATACACGTTTCCGGTCTCAGTTTCAGTTTTGGGCCGAATCCAAATTTCTCATATCTCGGGCTATCAGCTGACCCGGAAGCGTCGGATTGAGTCGGAACCGAAGTCTTCAGAATCGGTTTTTATTATGTTTTTCGGTATCAGCTATTAAAGTTACATACGTTTCCGGTCTCAGTTTCGGTTTTGGGCCGAATCGAAATTTCTCATATCTCGGGCTGTCAGCTGACCCGGAGGCGTCGGATTGAGTCTGAACCGAAGTCTTCAGAATCGGTTTGTATTATGTTTTTCGGTATCAGCTATTAAAGTTACATACGTTTCCGGTGTCAGTTTCGGTTTTGGGCCGAATCGAAATTTCTCATATCTCGGGCTATCAGCTGACCCGGAGGCGTCGGATTGAGTCGGAACCGAAGTCTTCAGAATCGGTTTTTATTATGTTTTTCGGTAATAGTTATCATAGTTATACACGTTTCCGGTCTCAGTTTCGGTTTTGGGCCGAATCGAAATTTCTCATATCTCCGGCTATCAGCTGACCCGGAGGCGTCGGATTGAGTCTGAACCGAAGTCTTCAGAATCGGTTTGTATTATGTTTTTCGGTATCAGCTATTAAAGTTATATACGTTTCCGGTGTCAATTTCGGTTTTGGGCCGAATCGAAATTTCTCATATCTCGGGCTATCAGCTGACCCGGTGGCGTCGGATTGAGTCTGAACCGAAGTCTTCAGAATCGGTTTTTATTATGTTTGTCGGTATCAGCTATTAAAGTTACATACGTTTCCGGTGTCAGTTTCGGTTTTGGGCCGAATCGAAATTTCTCATATCTCGGGCTATCAGCTGACCCGGAGGCGTCGGATTGAGTCGGAACCGAAGTCTTCAGAATCGGTTTTTATTATGTTTTTCGGTAATAGTTATCATAGTTATACACGTTTCCGGTCTCAGTTTCAGTTTTGGGCCGAATCGAAATTTCTTATATCTCGGGCTATCAGCTGACCCGGAAGCGTCGGATTGAGTCGGAACCGAAGTCTTCAGAATCGGTTTTTATTATGTTTTTCGGTATCAGCTATTAAAGTTACATACGTTTCCGGTCTCAGTTTCGGTTTTGGGCCGAATCGAAATTTCTCATATCTCGGGCTGTCAGCTGACCCGGAGGCGTCGGATTGAGTCTGAACCGAAGTCTTCAGAATCGGTTTGTATTATGTTTTTCGGTATCAGCTATTAAAGTTACATACGTTTCCGGTGTCAGTTTCGGTTTTGGGCCGAATCGAAATTTCTCATATCTCGGGCTATCAGCTGACCCGGAGGCGTCGGATTGAGTCGGAACCGAAGTCTTCAGAATCGGTTTTTATTATGTTTTTCGGTATCAGCTATTAAAGTTACATACGTTTCCGGTGTCAGTTTCGGTTTTGGGCCGAATCGAAATTTCTCATATCTCGGGCTATCAGCTGACCCGGAGGCGTCGGATTGAGTCGGAACCGAAGTCTTCAGAATCGGTTTTTATTACGTTTTTCGGTATCAGCTATTAAAGTTACATACGTTTCCGGTCTCAGTTTCGGTTTTGGGCCGAATCGAAATTTCTTATATCTCGGGCTGTCAGCTGACCCGGAGGCGTCGGATTGAGTCGGAACCGAAGTCTTCAGAATCGGTTTTTATTATGTTTTTCGGTAATAGTTATCATAGTTATACACGTTTCCGGTCTCAGTTTCGGTTTTGGGCCGAATCGAAATTTCTCATATCTCGGGCTATCAGCGGACCCGGAGGCGTCGGATTGAGTCTGAACCGAAGTCTTCAGAATCGGTTTGTGTTATGTTTTTCGGTATCAGCTATTAAAGTTACATACGTTTCCGGTCTCAGTTTCGGTTTTGGGCCGAATCGAAATTTCTCATATCTCGGGCTATCAGCTGACCCGGAGGCGTCGGATTGAGTCTGAACCGAAGTCTTCAGAATCGGTTTGTATTATGTTTTTCGGTATCAGCTATTAAAGTTACATACGTTTCCGGTGTCAGTTTCGGTTTTGGGCCGAATCGAAATTTCTCATATCTCGGGCTATCAGCTGACCCGGAGGCGTCGGATTGAGTCTGAACCGAAGTCTTCGGAATCGGTTTGTATTATGTTTTTCGGTATCAGCTATTAAAGTTACATACGTTTCCGGTGTCAGTTTCGGTTTTGGGCCGAATCGAAATTTCTCATATCTCGGGCTATCAGCTGACCCGGTGGCGTCGGATTGAGTCCGAACCGAAGTCTTCAGAATCGGTTTTTATTATGTTTTTCGGTAATAGTTATCATAGTGTCTACGCTCACCATTGCCTAGCTGGACGAGAGAGGGGTCAAGGGCGCGGGAGGGGACACATTCGATTCACTAACGACCGACCGCACGGCACCGATCAAGCGCTGCCTTGTATTTTTCTATTTTGCTAATTTTGAAGAGTTAATTATATGTACAATATTGTAATAGCGAAATATACGTTATATATCTACCGAAAAGAAGTCTCATTTATTGAAGAGCACCGGAATACCACACATATTTATGGTGACCCCGACGTGATTTGGATGATGCAACCAGGAAGGCAAGATATCCCGGAATAAGTGAATACTGGATCCGAGGGAAGTACGCCCGTTCCTAATAACATTAATCCTATCCTTTTTATTTTCGTCTTGTGTTAATTAAGTGCGATGATTCCAGTGCAGTGAGTGGTGTGTGAGATTTTCGATCGGTAGGTACCGACTTATACAAATTTGTTGAGAAATCTTGATAATTATCCAGCCTTATTCAAAATTTACATTAAAAATAACTTAATTACAGTCTAATAGTAAATAATAGATAAGTCTTTTCATCATAAAACTGTTCAATAATCTTCAAAATTAAAGTTAAATATAGTGTGTTAACACAGTGTTACACAGTGTCCAATCTCGTTATTAGAAAGTTACTAGTTACAATAAAATTTAACATACAGTAGACCCGTTCAAAGAAAGAAATTAACTTTAGATATTTAAACGTAACTGCCGACTATTTCAGGAAACATATTGGTGAATGAGCCGGCGAGAACAAGTGCTTTGCCAACGGCTGTACGCAGCGGTTTCCAACAAGCGCGCTGAGCGACACTGTGTCGCAGCGCCCGGCCGCCCGGTACTTGTGCACATCTGTTATCAGCGGTCAGCTGTTCGACTCACCGTTACGAGGTTGGATTCATTTTAATTAGTTTTAACTTCATATTTGTTTTGTTATTTTCGCCCACATTATGACCGAATTAAAAGATCTTTTTAAGCAAAGGGCCACGATAAGGGGCCGCATAACATTGTTCGAAAAGTTTTTAGCCCCGTTAAAATGTTTCGATAGTGTAACTGAGCGAAATAAATTAATTAATAATGAACTAAGTCTAAGATTAACTAAATTTCAAGACTTAAGTTACACTTTCGATGAAGTTCAAAGTAAAATTGAGGGATTAGATTCCGATTCATCAAAACAGATGGAAGAAAGGGAACAAACTGAAAACCAGTTCTTCCAGCTGATTGGAACCGCTCAGGAATTCTTAGAAGCTTATAATGATAGTAAATTAAAACAAGGAGACGAATCGTCATGCCGAGGCAGTTCCTCTTCTATGACGAATCACGTTAAACTGCCACCGTTGAAAATTCCTCCTTACAGTGGTGACACTAGTAAATGGCTTCAGTTCAGAGATATGTACCTATCTCTCATTCACAACAATGAGAGTTTAGACAATATAAGTAGATTTCATTATTTAAAGACATATTTGGAGGGTTCCGCATTAGCAGTTATTAATTCGGTCAGCGTTTCGGCAGATAATTATCAAACTGCTTGGTCGTTGCTTTGCGATAGATATAATAATAAGCGTCTATTAATTAATGAACACATTAAGTGTCTATTTTCGATTGAGGCGCTGTCTAAGGAGTCCGACCGGGGCCTGCGCAACTTGGTTGATGCAATTTCCAAAAATTTAAGTGCTTTAAAGTCGTTAGGCGAGCCAACCGATAGTTGGGACACGCTTATTATTTACATAGGCTCGTCGAAGTTGGACTCGGTAACCGCGCGAAATTGGGAGGAGCATCGAAGCAAATTAGAGACCCATACTTTAGACGATTTTTTGAATTTTCTTCGTCAAAGGGCAACTGTATTAGAAACAGTCTACGCCGCTAAAACTTTAAACAATTCAAATCAAATTAATAAAGTCGAAAATCGTAACAATTTTAATAGGTCTAAATCATTTGTTTCTTCTCCGCTCGATTCAGTTACCCGTGGTGGGTGTTTAGCCTGTAAACAAGATCATAAACTATACGATTGTAATAAATTTAAATCTATGTCTGTGGAAGAGCGAAATGCAAAGGTTTATCAGTGGAAAATATGTAGTAATTGCTTACGTAATGATCATCTATCGTACCAATGCCGCCTCACGGGTTGCCGCGTCTGCAAAAGGAGGCACAATACTTTACTTCATAAACCAAATAACTTGCCCAGTGGTTCTCAACCACGTCAATTGCAATCATCATCATCATCATCGCGGCATGAAATACAAAATAAAGTGGATACATCCACGAACAACTTACCTTCTAGCCTTGAAGCAACTGTTAATAGGGACAACGCATCTGCCAGCCCTAATCCGATAGTTACAGTGTCTGCTGGCTCCTCAAACCTGGCTCTTCTTGCTACGGCTGTGGTTGAGGTGTCAAACAATGGCAAGATATTCAAATTGCGCGCCCTTTTAGATAATGGCTCGCAATATTCCTTTATAACGGAGGCGGCTCGGGCTAAGTTAGCTTGTCTTACAACAAAAGAATCTCAATACGTGTCCGGTCTTCAAAATGCGACAGTAGGCATTGCCGAACACTGCAATATTCAGGTACAGTCGACGTATAGCTCGTACACCTGTGACGTAACATGTTATGTCTTACCAGTCATTACCGACGTTCTTCCTCAAGCGGAAATCCGCGTGAATGAGCTGGATATACCCAGCAATCTGCAATTGGCGGATCCGGCCTTCTTTCGCCCAGGAGACATTGACCTGCTACTAGGCGCAGAGATCTTCTGGGACATTCTGGGTTCTTCTCAAGTGAAGCTCGGACGGGATAAACCGGTTCTTCGGGAAACGCTCCTTGGATGGATCGTAGCCGGCCGTAATTGGGGTAATTATTATAAACGCCCTAAAAGAGTCTATTGTAACTTTAGTAAAGCTATACAAGAGCAACTTGTTAAGTTTTGGGAGTTAGAAGAAATCCCTAACAATAAACCTACATCAAATAGTGACGATTATTGTGAAACTCTTTATAATGAAACTACACGGCGTGAAGAGGATGGTAGATTTTGTGTACAGATCCCTCTGCGTGATTCACCAGATGTTCTAGGCGACTCCTTTAATACAGCTGAAAGGCGACTTATTCAAATGGAAAAAAAGATGAAACGAAACTCGGAATTTAAAGAGGAATATACGAAGTTCATGCAAGAATATGAGAGCCTAGGACATATGAGTGAGATTTCTAAACCTGAACGAGGATGCTACCTCCCTCATCACGCTGTGATACGAGACAACAGTGAAACTACGCGCTTACGCGTCGTTTTCGATGCGTCGTCGAAAACGTCATCGGGATTGTCTTTTAACGATATCCAATACGTCGGACCAGTAGTCCAGGACGACCTCTTCTCCATATTGCTGCGATTTAGACAACACAAATATGTAGTAACTGCAGACGTGGAGAAGATGTACCGACAAATTCTAGTTAAACCCGAACAGCGTCATCTCCAGATGATTTTATGGCGTGAGCGATCAGATCAGCCAATTAAAATATACCAACTTAATACAATTACATACGGTACATCTTCTGCGCCGTTCTTAAGTACACGGTGCCTAGTTCAGCTCGCTAACGAGAGCAATGATAATAGAATTGCGAACGTAATAAAACATGATTTTTATATCGACGACGTCATTACCGGAAGTAGTTCAAAGGAGGACCTTTGTTATACAATAAATTCAATAACGGAAATTCTTCATTCAGCGCACTTACCATTACGTAAGTTCCGTTCTAACGTCGGGTCCGTCCTGAAAGATAACACTAGCACCTTAATACCCAAAGATTTAGACTTTAGTACTCAATCTAGTGCGCTGGGACTCAAATGGGATCCACACACGGATACATTTAACTTTCCTGTTGATATTAAATGTTCATCTGTGGCGACCAAACGGTCGATTCTCTCAAACTCAGCTAGACTATTTGACCCTCTCGGGCTATTAAGTTTGTGCACGATTATACCAAAAATAATCCTTAAAAATTTATGGCTCTCAAAGTTAGATTGGGATGATGCTGTTCCGACAGATTTGTCAAAATCATGGTTTTCGTTTGTGTCAGGACTTAAGAGCCTGATTAATTTCCAAATTCCGAGATTTGTTCTTGGCAACAATTCTGATTCTATAATTGAAATGCATACATTTTGTGATGCGTCACAAGATGCATACGCTGCGTGCGTTTACCTGCGCTCGATCACATATTCAGGTAATGTAACAATTAACCTCTTATGCGCCAAAACAAAGGTTTCTTCGGTGACAGTTCAGACCATTCCACGTCTTGAATTATGTGGAGCCTTATTGGCTGCCAGATTAACCGCGAAAGTGATAGAAGCTTTACGGCTTACAATCACAACCACTTATTATTGGACTGACTCTTCTGTAGTACTTGGATGGATCCGTACTCCGTCACAGAACCTTAAAACGTTTGTGTCAAACCGTGTCGCAGAAATTCAACAGCTGACAGCTATTGGATCCTGGAGGCACGTTCCGGGCATTCAAAACCCTGCAGACTTGGCGTCACGTGGCGTCAGTCCAACACAAGTCGCTGAAGCTGATTTATGGTGGCATGGTCCTTCGTTTCTTTTAGAAGGGCCATCAGCCTGGCCAGAAGTAATAAAACTCAGCTCCGATGTACCTGAAATGAAAAATAATAAAATTAATCCTCAACCCAAACTAAATCAAACTAAAACTACATCTAAAACATGCACTACAACTTTAAAAATAACTTCTGACAACTTGATAAATTTTGAAAAATTCTCTAAATTTAAGATTTTATTACGAAGTTTAGCCTATGCATTACGTTTTACTTACAATTTGAAACATTTAAACAATAAAACTTCAGGACATCTGACAGCAGATGAATTACAATTCTCATTACAACATTTAGTAAAACAACACCAAAGGGAATGTTTTCAGCATGAACTCAGTTTATTAAATAATAAAAAATGCTTACCTCCGAAGTCTCGAATACTCTCCCTCAGACCATTTGTAGACGAAAAAGGCGTTCTCCGAGTCGGCGGACGAATTCAAAACTCATCTGAAATCTTTAGTAAAAAACATCCGATAATTTTAGATTCTAATAATCACTTTACCAAATTATTGTTCGAAAACGAACATATAAAGTTGTGTCATGGGGGTGCACAGCTCTTACTGACTAACATAAGACAGTTATTCTGGCCTGTTGGGGGAAGAAGACTAGCTAAATCAACTGTAAATAATTGTAAGATATGTAAAATTCTAAAGGCTAAAACAGTAACCCCAATTATGGGAAACTTACCCTCCGCTCGAGTCAATCCTACCTTCGCGTTTGAAGTTGCCGGTGTCGACTTCGCCGGTCCTTTCCCAACTCGTGACCGAAAGGGACGTGGTTGCAAGATAATAAAAAGCTATTTATGCATCTTTGTATGTTTCACAACCAAAGCACTTCATTTGGAAATTGCATCAGACTTGAGCGCGGAGGCATTTATAATGTGTTTAAACCGTTTTATCGCTCGCAGAGGAAAGCCTAGCGTAATTTACTGCGATAATGGCCGAAACTTTGTGGGTGCAAATAACGAATTCAGGAGATTTTTAGAATCTTGTCGTGAATCCATTTCGTCATACGCTGCCGGTGAATTTATCCAATTTAAGTTCTCGCCTGCTTATTCGCCGCATTTTAACGGACTTAGTGAAGCAGGTGTGAAGGCTGCCAAACATCATTTAACTCGAATGATAGGGAACACCAACCTCACCTTTGAGGAATTATCCTCTTTGTTCGCACAGGTCGAATCAATTTTGAACTCTCGACCTTTAACCCCCTTATCAGCCGATCCTACAGACTTTTATCCTTTGTGTCCCGGGCACTTCCTCATCGGTAAACCTCTTACTTCATTGCCATCTCCTTCACTTACTGAAGTCAATACAAGTCGTCTCAGAAGATACGAACAAATCGAGAAGATTCGTCAACAATTCTGGGAGAGATGGCGCACAGAGTACCTGAACGAGCTACAGCAGCGGACGAAATGGCGCATCAATGAAGGAAAGCTTGCTGAAGGCGATATGGTGGTCCTCAAGGAGGCGAATATACCACCACTCAAGTGGCGCATGGGCCGCATCCACAAATTATATCCTGGCGCCGATGGCATCGCACGAGTCGCTGATGTTAACACAGCCCGGGGTCTCATCCGTCGTGCCGTCACAAACCTCTGCCCGCTACCAAATGAGCGTGATAAGGATCCTCGAAATCCCACAGTCTTCGAGGGGGGGAAGATGTCTACGCTCACCATTGCCTAGCTGGACGAGAGAGGGGTCAAGGGCGCGGGAGGGGACACATTCGATTCACTAACGACCGACCGCACGGCACCGATCAAGCGCTGCCTTGTATTTTTCTATTTTGCTAATTTTGAAGAGTTAATTATATGTACAATATTGTAATAGCGAAATATACGTTATATATCTACCGAAAAGAAGTCTCATTTATTGAAGAGCACCGGAATACCACACACATAGTTATACACGTTTCTGGTCTCAGTTTCGGTTTTGGGCCGAATCGAAATTTCTCATATCTCGGGCTATCAGCTGACCCGGAGGCGTCGGATTGAGTCTGAACCGAAGTCTTCAGAATCGGTTTGTATTATGTTTTTCGGTATCAGCTATTAAAGTTACATACGTTTCCGGTCTCAGTTTCGGTTTTGGGCCGAATCGAAATTTCTCATATCTCGGGCTATCAGCTGACCCGGAGGCGTCGGATTGAGTCGGAACCGAAGTCTTCAGAATCGGTTTTAATTATGTTTTTCGGTAATAGTTATCATAGTTATACACGTTTCCGGTCTCAGTTTCGGTTTTGGGCCGAATCGAAATTTCTCATATCTCCGGCTATCAGCTGACCCGGAGGCGTCGGATTGAGTCTGAACCGAAGTCTTCAGAATCGGTTTGTATTATGTTTTTTTGTATCAGCTATTAAAGTTACATACGTTTCCGGTCTCAGTTTCGGTTTTGGGCCGAATCGAAATTTCTCATATCTCGGGCTATCAGCTGACCCGGAGGCGTAGGATTGAGTCTGAACCGAAGTCTTCAGAATCGGTTTTTATTATGTTTTTCGGTAATAGTTATCATAATTATACACGTTTCCGGTCTCAGTTTCGGTTTTGGGCCGAATCGAAATTTATCATATCTCGGGCTATCAGCTGACCCGGAGGCGTCGGATTGAGTCGGAACCGAAGTCTTCAGAATCGGTTTTTATTACGTTTTTCAGTATCAGCTATTAAAGTTACATACGTTTCCGGTCTCAGTTTCGGTTTTGGGCCGAATCGAAATTTCTCATATCTCGGGCTATCAGCTGACCCGGAGGCGTCGGATTGAGTCTGAACCGAAGTCTTCAGAATCGGTTTGTGTTATGTTTTTCGGTATCAGCTATTAAAGTTACATACGTTTCCGGTGTCAGTTTCGGTTTTGGGCCGAATCGAAATTTCTCATATCTCGGGCTATCAGCTGACCCGGAGGCGTCGGATTGAGTCGGAACCGAAGTCTTCAGAATCGGTTTTTATTATGTTTTTCGGTATCAGCTATTAAAGTTACATACGTTTCCGGTCTCAGTTTCGGTTTTGGGCCGAATCGAAATTTCTCATATCTCGGGCTATCAGCTGACCCGGAGGCGTCGGATTGAGTCTGAACCGAAGTCTTCAGAATCGGTTTTTATTATGTTTTTCGGTATCAGCTATTAAAGTTACATACGTTTCCGGTCTCAGTTTCGGTTTTGGGCCGAATCGAAATTTCTCATATCTCGGGCTATCAGCTGACCCGGAGGCGTCGGATTGAGTCGGAACCGAAGTCTTCAGAATCGGTTTTTATTATGTTTTTCGGTAATAGTTATCATAGTTACATACGTTTCCGGTCTCAGTTTCGGTTTTGGGCCGAATCGAAATTTCTCATATCTCGGGCTATCAGCTGACCCGGAGGCGTCGGATTGAGTCGGAACCGAAGTCTTCAGAATCGGTTTTTATTATCTTTTTCGGTAATAGTTATCATAGTTATACACGTTTCCGGTCTCAGTTTCGGTTTTGGGCCGAATCGAAATTTCTCATATCTCGGGCTATCAGCTGACCTGGAGGCGTCGGATTGAGTCGGAACCGAAGTCTTCAGAATCGGTTTTTATTATGTTTTTCGGTAACAGCTATTAAAGTTACATACGTTTCCGGTGTCAGTTTCGGTTTTGGGCCGAATCGAAATTTCTCATATCTCGGGCTATCAGCTGACCCGGAGGCGTCGGATTGAGTCGGAACCGAAGTCTTCAGAATCGGTTTTTATTACGTTTTTCGGTATCAGCTATTAAAGTTACATACGTTTCCGGTCTCAGTTTCGGTTTTGGGCCGAATCGAAATTTCTCATATCTCGGGCTGTCAGCTGACCCGGAGGCGTCGGATTGAGTCGGAACCGAAGTCTTCAGAATCGGTTTTTATTATGTTTTTCGGTAATAGTTATCATAGTTATACACGTTTCCGGTCTCAGTTTCGGTTTTGGGCCGAATCGAAATTTCTCATATCTCGGGCTATCAGCGGACCCGGAGGCGTCGGATTGAGTCTGAACCGAAGTCTTCAGAATCGGTTTTTATTATGTTTTTCGGTATCAGCTATTAAAGTTACATACGTTTCCGGTCTCAGTTTCGGTTTTGGGCCGAATCGAAATTTCTCATATCTCGGGCTATCAGCTGACCCGGAGGCGTCGGATTGAGTCTGAACCGAAGTCTTCAGAATCGGTTTTTATTATGTTTTTCGGTATCAGCTATTAAAGTTACATACGTTTCCGGTGTCAGTTTCGGTTTTGGGCCGAATCGAAATTTCTCATATCTCGGGCTATCAGCTGACCCGGTGGCGTCGGATTGAGTCTGAACCGAAGTCTTCAGAATCGGTTTTTATTATGTTTTTCGGTATCAGCTATTAAAGTTACATACGTTTCCGGTCTCAGTTTCGGTTTTGGGCCGAATCGAAATTTCTCATATCTCGGGCTATCAGCTGACCCGGAGGCGTCGGATTGAGTCGGAACCGAAGTCTTCAGAATCGGTTTTTATTATGTTTTTCGGTAATAGTTATCATAGTTACATACGTTTCCGGTGTCAGTTTCGGTTTTGGGCCGAATCGAAATTTCTCATATCTCGGGCTATCAGCTGACCCGGAGGCGTCGGATTGAGTCGGAACCGAAGTCTTCAGAATCGGTTTTTATTATGTTTTTCGGTAATAGTTATCATAGTTATACACGTTTCCGGTCTCAGTTTCGGTTTTGGGCCGAATCGAAATTTCTCATATCTCGGGCTATCAGCTGACCCGGAGGCGTCGGATTGAGTCTGAACCGAAGTCTTCAGAATCGGTTTGTGTTATGTTTTTCGGTATCAGCTATTAAAGTTACATACGTTTCCGGTGTCAGTTTCGGTTTTGGGCCGAATCGAAATTTCTCATATCTCGGGCTATCAGCTGACCCGGAGGCGTCGGATTGAGTCGGAACCGAAGTCTTCAGAATCGGTTTTTATTATGTTTTTCGGTATCAGCTATTAAAGTTACATACGTTTCCGGTCTCAGTTTCGGTTTTGGGCCGAATCGAAATTTCTCATATCTCGGGCTATCAGCTGACCCGGAGGCGTCGGATTGAGTCTGAACCGAAGTCTTCAGAATCGGTTTTTATTATGTTTTTCGGTATCAGCTATTAAAGTTACATACGTTTCCGGTCTCAGTTTCGGTTTTGGGCCGAATCGAAATTTCTCATATCTCGGGCTATCAGCTGACCCGGAGGCGTCGGATTGAGTCGGAACCGAAGTCTTCAGAATCGGTTTTTATTATGTTTTTCGGTATCAGCTATTAAAGTTACATACGTTTCCGGTGTCAGTTTCGGTTTTGGGCCGAATCGAAATTTCTCATATCTCCGGCTATCAGCTGACCCGGAGGCGTCGGATTGAGTCGGAACCGAAGTCTTCAGAATCGGTTTTTATTATGTTTTTCGGTATCAGCTATTAAAGTTACATACGTTTCCGGTGTCAGTTTCGGTTTTGGGCCGAATCGAAATTTCTCATATCTCGGGCTATCAGCTGACCCGGAGGCGTCGGATTGAGTCGGAACCGAAGTCTTCAGAATCGGTTTTTATTATGTTTTTCGGTATCAGCTATTAAAGTTACATACGTTTCCGGTGTCAGTTTCGGTTTTAGGCCGAATCGAAATTTCTCATATCTCGGGCTATCAGCTGACCCGGAGGCGTCGGATTGAGTCGGAACCGAAGTCTTCAGAATCGGTTTTTATTATGTTTTTCGGTAATAGTTATCATAATTATACACGTTTCCGGTCTCAGTTTCGGTTTTGGGCCGAATCGAAATTTCTCATATCTCGGGCTATCAGCTGACCCGGAGGCGTCGGATTGAGTCTGAACCGAAGTCTTCAGAATCGGTTTGTGTTATGTTTTTCGGTATCAGCTATTAAAGTTACATACGTTTCCGGTGTCAGTTTCGGTTTTGGGCCGAATCGAAATTTCTCATATCTCGGGCTATCAGCTGACCCGGAGGCGTCGGATTGAGTCGGAACCGAAGTCTTCAGAATCGGTTTTTATTATGTTTTTCGGTATCAGCTATTAAAGTTACATACGTTTCCGGTCTCAGTTTCGGTTTTGGGCCGAATCGAAATTTCTCATATCTCGGGCTATCAGCTGACCCGGAGGCGTCGGATTGAGTCTGAACCGAAGTCTTCAGAATCGGTTTTTATTATGTTTTTCGGTATCAGCTATTAAAGTTACATACGTTTCCGGTGTCAGTTTCGGTTTTGGGCCGAATCGAAATTTCTCATATCTCGGGCTATCAGCTGACCCGGTGGCGTCGGATTGAGTCTGAACCGAAGTCTTCAGAATCGGATTTTATTATGTTTTTCGGTATCAGCTATTAAAGTTACATACGTTTCCGGTCTCAGTTTCGGTTTTGGGCCGAATCGAAATTTCTCATATCTCGGGCTATCAGCTGACCCGGAGGCGTCGGATTGAGTCGGAACCGAAGTCTTCAGAATCGGTTTTTATTATGTTTTTCGGTAATAGTTATCATAGTTATACACGTTTCCGGTCTCAGTTTCGGTTTTGGGCCGAATCGAAATTTCTCATATCTCGGGCTATCAGCTGACCCGGAGGCGTCGGATTGAGTCGGAACCGAAGTCTTCAGAATCGGTTTTTATTATGTTTTTCGGTATCAGCTATTAAAGTTACATACGTTTCCGGTCTCAGTTTCGGTTTTGGGCCGAATCGAAATTTCTCATATCTCGGGCTATCAGCGGACCCGGAGGCGTCGGATTGAGTCGGAACCGAAGTCTTCAGAATCGGTTTTTATTATGTTTTTCGGTAATAGTTATCATAATTATACACGTTTCCGGTCTCAGTTTCGGTTTTGGGACGAATCGAAATTTCTCATATCTCGGGCTATCAGCTGACCCGGAGGCGTCGGATTGAGTCTGAACCGAAGTCTTCAGAATCGGTTTGTATTATGTTTTTCGGTATCAGCTATTAAAGTTACATACGTTTCCGGTGTCAGTTTCGGTTTTGGGCCGAATCGAAATTTCTCATATCTCGGGCTATCAGCTGACCCGGTGGCGTCGGATTGAGTCCGAACCGAAGTCTTCAGAATCGGTTTTTATTATGTTTTTCGGTAATAGTTATCATAGTTATACACGTTTCTGGTCTCAGTTTCGGTTTTGGGCCGAATCGAAATTTCTCATATCTCGGGCTGTCAGCTGACCCGGAGGCGTCGGATTGAGTCTGAACCGAAGTCTTCAGAATCGGTTTTTATTATGTTTTTCGGTATCAGCTATTAAAGTTACATACGTTTCCGGTGTCAGTTTCGGTTTTGGGCCGAATTGAAATTTCTCATATCTCGGGTTATCAGCTGACCCGGAGGCGTCGGATTGAGTCTGAACCGAAGTCTTCAGAATCGGTTTTTATTATGTTTTTCGGTATCAGCTATTAAAGTTACATATGTTTCCGGTCTCAGTTTCGGTTTTGGGCATCATAGTTATACACGTTTCCCGACACGGTTTCGGTTTTGGCTGTTGCCATCCCGTATACACTTAGATATAAACGATCCATTATAAAACCACTCCATCATTGATTTACCTTGAAATAATTATATACTGATGATACTACATAATAATGACACATTACAATTCTTTGTCAGAAATATCTACAGTCTTCATGAAACATATTTGAAAATGCGTGTAAGTAAAGTTGGTGTACTGTGTTTTTATTTGTGGTATGGCCTGTCTTGCATAATCCAATCGAATGCATAATAAACACTGTCGGTCAGATACATTATGTAATATGTGTTGTTTATATAGGTACAATATATTGTTATTACCCTTTTTAGCAGAATTTAAAGTGGATCGGTAATCAAATTTCCTTCATACGCATACATAATTATTATTTCATAATAATCTTTACAGATAAAATTTTAAGTCCTGAATGACTGACGGGCGGCACAGTAGAGACCTGAAACTTGGAGGGTGTGTTCTTTGTATGACGCAGGCATCTGATAAGAAATGATGTTCCGAATTTCTACCCCTAAGGAAGTGAAAAGGGGGCAAAGTTTGTATGGAACTGTCATTTTTAATTTGAAATCGTATAGCCCACGTGGGCGTAGCCGCTGGCTGAAAGCTAGTCTATCTTCTATCTATCTTCTATACTTATAATAAATCTGTAGAGAGGTCAATTCTGTACAAGAAATATATTTCCAAAATAACTATCAGGGGGTGATTAGGGATCGATACTGATGCCGAAAATGCAATCAGTAAAATTTTTGTCTGTCTGTCTGTCCGTCTGTCTGTCTGTCTGTCTGTCTGTCTGTCTGTCTGTCTGTCTGTATAAACTCTATAGAAACAAAAACTACTCGACGGATTTTAACGAAACTTGGTATAATTATTTGTCATACTCCTGAGATGGTTATAGTATACTTTTCATCACGCTACAATCAATAGGAGCAGAGCAGTGAAGGGAAATGTTGTCATTTTGTTTAAACGCGCTAATCTCAGGAACCGCTGGTCCGATTTGGAAAATTCTTTCAGTGTTAGATAGTCCATTTATCGAGGAAGGCTGTAGGCTATATATATCATCACGCTAAGACCAATAGGAGCGGAGCACCACTATTCCACGCGGACGAAGTCGCTGGCAAAAGCTAGTTATAAATAATTTGAATATTATTTCAGTAACATCAACTTTTTTGTTTTCTCGATCAAATAATTTACAATAAATGGGCAGGCTTTTATTTTAGGAATACTGAAAAATAAAAGAAATGTTTACATGTAATAATACACAATTAAATAAAAGAAATGTTTAAATGACACTTAATTTAACATTTAAATCCGATAAGTAAATACAACAATAATATCTTTTCTACTTAAAGCGAGTATTATTAAACCTGACCTCCTGGGTCCTGAGGTCACGCATAAAGCTGCCTATACACTGAGCTTTTAAGTAACAAACAAACATTACTTAGTCTTCGATTGATTGAGAATTCTTTCTTAGGATAATATGACAGAATCGTATGTGGGTGCTGAGAAAAATATCCTGCATGTTAATATAGGTACGAGTATGATACAGGGTGAAATTTCTAAAGCATCATTAGCTACTATTAATTTAATCCCTACTAAAACATTTGCTAAACCTTCATAAATATCTTCAAATATGTCAACATTAGTCTGATTTTATAGCAGATTACTCTTGTCGTGTAGTGAATGTGTGCCTTTATTATTAACATATAACGTGGGTGTATGTTTAAAGACATTGCCTTGGCTCGCGGTAATTTGTTAGCACTTACAAAAATATTATTATTGTTTCCCTTTGAACTGAAGAGGGTATCCTTATGTATCCTTATTGGTGACATCCTTGTGTATTTATCACTTTTACATTGTTTTGTTTCAACGAATATAGGGTTACCACACATGTTCGTAGAACTTGATATTAATTTAATTCATTTGTCTTAGTCACATTATAGTCTAAGAGACAACCCAATGTCTCCGTATACACATCTAGACGTAAAGTAATACGTTTCGACACAAAACTGCCACACAAGTATTATAAATCAGCTGATCGGATTCCTTTCAACCCCTTCCTATTGGAACATTTCAATAAATTTTCATTACACCAACACTAGAGTGAAAACGGGTCAGAAGGACGTCTTCAAACTTCAAACGTTATAAATCGTACATCTTTATTATTTCACAAGGCATAGCGTACACAGGACGCTATCCATCGACGCGTGAAGCTATAAATTGTGCAGGCAAGCACGCTTGTCAGCAAGTAATGTATTGCAGCCAACCGAGGGAAAAGCCTTTTATTACGTTACGTTGGGGTAACTCGCATGAGTTATGTTCTCGCGATATTTG
Source organism: Pyrrhia umbra (assembly GCA_963891755.1). NCBI lineage: Eukaryota > Metazoa > Arthropoda > Insecta > Lepidoptera > Noctuidae > Pyrrhia > Pyrrhia umbra. The sequence continues at coordinate 381,476 of OY982934.1, read as the reverse complement.
CATTAATGAAGGGACCGCATGATTGGTTAGAAAGGGATGAACATATGAAAGATGATAAGAGAGAATGGGATGGAAAATGGATAATGCATTTCGGCCTAACAAGAATTGGCTCTTTATGCAAATGGCGGATATAGAGACAATATCCTCGACATAGTGATATTTCAATTTAGTTTTTGGGGTTCTGTTGGAGCCTTCTGTACTCCATTTAAATAAATAATTATTTGATTAAACTGAACCCTACAAAGGCAAGCAATATCTTACGAATAATTTATATTTTTACATTTTTCAGCACCTCTTGATTGTGTGCTCAGGTTCATTATATCATTACAATATTGAACAAACATGTCTTCGTCTTATCATTTTCTTTACATTTATTTGCATAACATTAAAATCTGATTAATTTATACCGTTACAGTAACATTTGCCAACTCCCGATGTTTTTCTCTGCCGCTCCTAATCAGTAAATGGTTTGTAAGTTTATCTGTAACATATATATTTGCGGTTCATAGACGACTTAGTCTTGAGACATTCACTAGCACTTTGCGTACGTAAGAAAGTCAGTTGAATAATTAGATAAAGAAGATAAGCAATCAGGTAATGACGTCAACCAGAGATACGAATAATGTCACAAAAACAAGACTACTGTTTCTAAGGCCGAAGAAAATAGTATAAGCGCTGACAGCGCTCAAACTTTCACTTCGCAAGTTAAATAAAACGATAAACATAAAAATAATCGGCTTGAGTACAAAACTGGGCTACATACATACGCTGGTAAGGACAAAGATATTGTCCATATTTCGCGAAATAGGAGCCAACGAGCGACTCGTCACGGTTGGGCAACCAACCCAATTGTTTTGTTTATTCTTATACAATAGTAATTCTACACTATTGCTGTCCCTCTCCCTCTCGCGGCCATACCCGTGTCTCCATTACTGCTATGTTATATATAGACTTGTTTATAATTATGAAAATAAGGCTGTTTTCCTTGGTAACAGTTACGGTGTAAACAGATTTGACCTGGTAAGTGATTAACTCTAGTATTGTTTGTATGCACTTTTGAAAGGGTCTTGTTGTCAGTTTTGTACTGTTGTAGATAATACATCGTATTGTTTGGTTCACGTTGGTAAATAAAAAGTGGCAAATCGTCAAGATTCTATGCCTTTTTATTAGTTAAGAAAATTCCACTACGGCGTGGATGGCTCCAGGAAAGGACTTATATATCCCACTCCGTCTATGATAACAACTACGTACTAAAATGAAATCCTAAAAGCTATTATTTTAACCGGTAAAAACCAAACAGATTTAATTCCCCCTATCTCCTCCACTTACGTTTCCAATTAATTATTAAGTAATCCCCGAAGCGGTGTACAAACAACGTTCCATTTGTGCCCCGTCTCCCCGGAATCCTCAAAAACACAGTAACCTTGCGATATTTCATAAGTATCGGTCGGGGTCGTCCGGTTGAGACAATCTTGCTAAGTGCCTGCCCTGCCGGGCTCCACCACTAGCGGCGGGTAGTTATGGCGTCACGGACGACTGTCGGCAAGTTCCGGGCTGTTTGCTTAAGATATAAGTGCGTTTGGACGTTCGGGGGAATTCCATTTTGGGATCAGAGATGAAGCAAAGCGTTTTGAAGTGTCTACCGCTTAGGGAGGACAGGAAAAATGATTATTTTGCTCTTTGAACGACATCTGAGGCAATAATTTAAATAATGATTACATTAATAATAAAAAAATAACTGAATCAGATAACCTTAGGTACTTGTTTAGTAAAATATTTTCATAGCCACAAATATACCTACCACCTACGAAAACTATCAATTAAGAAACCGTCCTTACCTACCAACCGAACATGGCCATTTACGATACAGTGACCACAACAAGTACCTACATAATTATATGAAAATTATCCGGATCTATTGTTACTAGTCCCGATGTCGTGTCGCTCGAGGAAATGGACACGGACTGAGCTACAGCGGAAGAGCTGGCCTGGCAACAGCCTCAGCGAGACCTGAGGAACGGCTGCCGTAGACTTCACTTACTTCCTGATAAACTTCCTACATGTAACACGCGTAGGTTTCTATAAATATAACTGGTTGATATCCGACTTAATTCTGTCCTCAGTTGTAGTAGAGATTGTGTTGTTTGTTGTTTGTTAGCTTTTGGTCGGAGAGTCATCTCGGAAACTACTCGATTTATTATCTTGTGGATCAAAATTTTAGGACTTAATTGCTGTATAATACTTGTTATCTCAGAGGAGCTTGTAACAAAGTAAAGCTGCACGAGTCGGTCGATCAAAGGATGATTGATTATCTACTTCCTCGGTACTTTCCGAGGCACGGAGGAGTCGTGACTCTTACGTCAAGCCACTGGTCCCGGCTGTTATCTGTAGATCTTTGACTATCATTACGAGTAGTATGAAGCCTGAAAGTCATACCAGTATAACCATAACCAGTTTTATCAAGTGGTGCAGTACCGGGTTACCCGGTAACGGTATATAGAACTGGCACTTAGCTACAGCTGATAAGACTGAAAGCCGACCCCAACAAAGGCTAGGCAGATGATGGTCGAGGCCGGAATATCGCATAGGCGTTTATGCTAAGCACTTAATAGTTTAATATATCTGCACTTAACTAGAAATTAAATGCAAGGACGTCATTATAACTCTTTATATTCATAACTAGCTTCTGCCAGCGACTTCGTCCGCGTGGAATAGTGGTGCTCCGCTCCTATTGGTCTTAGCGTGATAATATATAGCCTATATCCTTCCTCGATAAATGGACTATCTAACACTGAGAGAATTATTTAAATCGGACCAGCGGTTCCTGAGATTAGCGCGTTTAAACAAAATGATAACATTTCCCTTCACTGCTCTGCTCCTATTGATTGTAGCGTGATGAAAAGTATACTATAACCATCTCAGGAGTATGACAAATAATTGTACCAAGTTTCGTTAAAATCCGTCGAGTAGTTTTTGTTTCTATAGAGTTTATACAGACAGACAGACAGACAGACAGACGGACAGACAGACAGACAGACAAAAATTTTACTGATTGCATTTTTGGCATCAGTATCGATCCCTCATCACCCCCTGATAGTTATTTTGGAAATATATTTCATGTACAGAATTGACCTCTCTACAGATTTATTATAAGTATAGATATAAATAGGTCAGAGTACCGCATGTTGTTTCACAAATATAATCAACAAGATAAGCGTTAAAAACAGCTAAAAACTGTACAATTAGCTAAACAGATTAAATCATGACTTCCGGCGCACGGTAGCCGGACAAAAACACCAATTGAAAGGACCAATTTAATTAGGTTGGTTACAGTCGACCGACAAGTTGGTGGATGATTTTTTTGTTGGTGACATTACCCTAGACAATTCCTTATTAATCCTTAAAATTAACTTACTCGAATAAATCTATACTAATATTATAAAGAGGAAAAATTTGTTTGTTTGTAGGGTTTTAACTTAAAAACTACTAGACCGATTTTAAAAATTCTAATTCACCGTTAGAAAGCTACATCTTTACGAAGTGTCATAGGCTATATTTATTTCCAGAAATAACTACCCTACTAAAACTTGAATAATGTAACCCAAGGTGTAAAAAAATGACCACGCGGGACATTTTTGACATTAACATGAAGCCGCGCGCGGAAAGCTCAAGTGTTGTTTAAACAAAAAAATAATTGTACCATTATTTCGCAAGACTACTGTAATATAAACACAAGAAAATAGTGTTATTTTACGTAAAGCTGGTTCCTACTAAAATCTTCTGTAAATAATTTTTTGTCAGCTGAAATATAAGTTCAGGCGAAAGCTCGATAACATGATTAAGTTTTTACACCTACAAGTGGAGTCGTCTGCAGTTACCTTATTTGTGCTAGATTATAAACTATATTATTATTATCTGCGAGCTCGGGAAGTGTAACAATAATACTGTGTAGTTAATTAATTTAGTGTATTCACCGTCTGTGTGTGTGTGAGTGTGTGCGTGTGTGCGTGTGTGCGCTGCTACTGATCGTAAACAATGTTAAATACTCACTATTTATGTCGCCTTGTTTATTTTAATTGTATAATTTATTCGATATAATTACGATGGTGTATTATTTTGCTTGCATAATTAATTTTATCTAAAAGACCCTCACGGAATGACCACCCAGTATTCATTTATTTACTTTACGTACCTAGATTAGATTTTCAAATATGTAAATTAAGTAAAGATGTGTGACTAAACGAGTGCTGGATATGACGGTTGATATAATGTGCCTACAAATTAATATAGGAAGACCAGAGAAAATAAGGATTGCTAAAGTAAGATGGAAATAATGCCGAGGTGACTATGATAAGAGAAGAATGGATGAAACAATTACCTATACACGTGGTGTTGACCACAAATTATGAAGAACACAGAAGGATGTTAGTTTCTGTTTGCCTTTATACATGTTTTCTTTTAATTAGCAGGGAAGTCGTGTGTTTGTTTGTGATTATTCCTTGTCAGAGGCCATCAGGCGGAAAAAATCTGACACTAGCGCTTGTTAGGTTAGTAAACTTACAGCCCACATGATAAGTAGTAGGAAACTTCTGACTCACTTCCTAGCGATACCCATTGTAGCCTCGTCATCATCTGCCTAGCCTTTTCCCAACCGTGTTGGGATCGGCACCCAGTTTTACAGGTTCCAGCTGAGGATCAAAGTTTAACATGGAGCGACTGCCTATCTGACTTCCACAACCCAGTTATCGGGCAACACGACATCCCTTAGTATGACGGGTTGACAGACTGACTTCTACTACCCGTACCTAACAACTATCCAAGATCAACAGATGCCGTACTTTCCGAGGCACAGAGAAGTCTTAGTATGATATAGATGGTCACCCATCCAGGTGTAGGTTGTTCTGTTAAATGTAATGCAACGTACAGAGGTAACATGTCTGTGCATATACAAATAGAAGTAGGTCACGACTTAGTCATCAAGCTATTACAATAACCGACGAACTTATCGAACCATTACCCATTAACTCGTATCAACAATTTTATTATTTACTTCAAATTATCCTTCGAATGAACTGAAAACACTTCACCACAAGTTATTTAATAATATAATATAAATAATGAACGTTGTTATTTTTGCAATACTATGGTAATTGCAGTTATCAGCATAGGTGGTCGTAACGAATAATCAGAATGTAAAATAATGAAGAGTAAATACAGTGTTGTAGATAATGTAATAACAATGTAAAATTAATTTTGGTGTTAGTTGTTACGTGTGGAATTAGGTCACATTATCACTTCCCGCAGTTAGTGGTTTTAGTAAACTAAGTTTGAGTATTTCCTGATCCGCTGCTGGTCAAAGACCTATAGGACAAAGGTTTAACCAGAGCGTGGACTTCTTTGGTCTACGTTTTTCATTATCAGTCTGTTGTATTTTAGTGCGTTTCATGAATATTTTCTTATTCGCTTTGATAGACATTTATTGTATCAATATTTTTTACATAGACGGTTAGCAGACGCACAAATACTGACACTTGTTTTTGTTTTAGACGTGAATCTAACTCCCAAAGCACTTTCTCGATGTAAAGTTTTAGAAGGTTTTAAGACAAACACCGAATACTCCTTGTATATTTTTTCAGTACAGCGATGAGATATAACATATAAGATAAAGACAAGTGACCACCTCGATACTAAAGAGCCAGGTAAATCGATGACATCACACGATTTATGTTGGCAGTGGACACTGTTTCTAACTCAGAGCACTCACGTGTTGCCCCCGCAGCTTCGATATTGATCGGAGTCCCGCAGTAATATAGGTACGTTATACATTTAGACAATTTCTTATTTATGTTAATTAGTAAAATAAAAGGCTAAAAATACTTACGTATGTGAATGTACCAGTAAAACTGTAAATGTATCAGTAAAACTATTTAGGAAGAATCACAATTTGATCAGACGTATTCACATTGTCACAAACGTTTTGCAATTGTTTGGACACAAATTCGGATGTTGGGATAGTGTGAAGAAACTTACTAAAATTTAAACAGACTAAAAATAATCCAGAAATCGCATTTGTGTGAAGGAGCTTATATGTATTTTGGCAAACATTCAGGATTTTGTTTAAGACTTTCATGTGGTAGGTAAGATATGGGATCTTATGATGTCGGATATAGCCATAATTAAAGTTGTTTATCTTCGTAGATCAAGATGATTGTATACTGAGGTTGACGAGGTCAGTCCGGGCAATCTCTACGACTATCTGAAATGTTGCACAAGGTGATCTGAGAGTCAAAAGGTGACTGAGGAGAAGAAATCTCAAACTGTTAAGTTGTGTTAGTGTTTATTAGGTACTGGCAGTTTCATCCGTGTCTTGAGAGAACTACTTCACGCACCGGGGTAAAAACGATGTCTTTCTTCAGGGTTAAAGCTATCAAATTTAATCTAAATCGCTTCAGTCGTTTTCCCGTGAAAGCGTAACGAAAGAGACAGTTCTTCCAACATGAACAAAATGCTAGATAATATTATAGGTTAGCTATTATAATTAGGATTATCACAAGAGGTGTTAATTATTAGAAGGCTATTGTTATCATTGAGTCGATAAAATTTTATCATTTGGTATTCCCTAAAAATCTGTGTCAAAAATGTAGTGCAATGATTATCTAATCGAAACCATTTTGTCTTTTTTCTTACATAGGTGCAAGTTGCACCTAACCTACACCACATACAAGTATATTTTGCCACATTTCCGAATACGCAAGAAACAATAAACTTATCTACAAATACATAAATATTCTGAGCAGCGTCACGTGCAAACGCGAGTGCTACAATCGCAAGTTATTGACCTGCCGCAACAGCGTGCGCCCACGCACGTACGCGTCGATAATTACCCTGGAGCCCCGCCCACTTGCTGCACGCAACAGGTTCCGGGTTCGAGTCCCGAATGGTGATATGGGAATTTGATGATTTGTGAACAAAAAGGCAATAAAAGGTAGGACAAATAGTTTTAGTTCTATTATAAGGAAGTTCCTAAACGTTCGCAAACGCATTTCCGTGTTGCGATCTTTTGTGTAAATCATAAAACTATTAATTACCTACAGCTCATAACACTCAACTATAGATCATAAACTCATAGGGTATTTATTTATTTCTATATCGACTCTGAAATTTAGGAAGACTACAAGTCAAGTTCTTTTTATTTCTGTGTGGTAGGACTGGTAGGCAAATACATTATTTAATTATAGATTGGTTTAAATCATACTCCCTGAAGAATTTAACACATATCATTGGATGAATACGAAGTAGGTACATAAAATTATTGTTGCTATATTTATCATTGAAATATTGTTACGTCCACAACACAAGCTGCGAGCCGGTGCGGTGGAACACTTCAACTTTTTGCTTTAGACATATTATGTCACCTCACTATGTTTGTCTTCACTAGTTTTTAACCCACGCCCAGCTATTCATTACTCATAAAATTGTCATAAATCCCGTCCTGATGTATGTGCTGAATACCCCGAGGTATATTAGTTGAGTAACAAAGTACGTCGATATAAAGCACGCGAGTATACACGCCGCACGGTACGATAGGGAAGCGGGTATACGCGGCCTGTAACGCACTTTGGCGTTCGGCCAAACGCATTCGTCCTCGGCCTCATGCATTTTTAGTGTCATTGAACTATAATTACCTAATCGTCACCTAAGCCCATCTCTTCAGAGGAAACAAGGGAAAATAAATAATTCGTCTTTGCTTTTTAGTGACGAACCGACGCTCAGTTTTCGGGATGTATTTTCGGACGGATTATTGTTCGGGGAATTGTCGTAAAACGATAGTGTGTTTATTCAAGCTAATTATTACATGTTTTAAGTGGTGAGAGTAATCTTATTTTAGGGTTCTTGAGAAGTTTCTATTATTGGTGTATTACATTTTATTTCAAGCTCTACGTTTTTTAGAAGAACTTAATTTGACACGAACAACTCGACAACGTGTCGTCGAAAAACTCTCTCAAAGAATAAGGATTTTTTCCGCCTTTTAACACAAATAATTCAGTCTTTGAAATGACGACAGTTTGGCCTTGGCAAAAAGAAACACGTAAGCTTTCAGTTCATTAATCAGTGACAGAAGAAAAAATGAGAAAAAGCGAAACATTCTCTAATATTTTTGTTCCGTAATAATGTTGCTATCGTCTATTCTTCACGTTTGTTTATAGTTACCTCACCCCATCGTCACAAAGCATCATCCGACATTGGAAGTAACACCACCAGATCTCCTATTTCACAAAAAGGCAAAAAAAATATCGTAAACAGTCGACGTAGCTAAGTTCAACTAAACAAACAACTACTGTAACGGAGCCCATGACGTCAGACCCTCAATTCTAGCGTACCCAAGTACTTTAGCTCTTCGTAGGCACAATTATGCACTAGGACCTGTGTTACAATACCTAGAAATTCAGCAAAAACAAACAAATGACAGCACCGCGTTGTTTTAGAATGTTATGTTATATTCTAAACGATTTGGAGGCGAAAAGTAGTTGTTTACGTAAAATGTCATGTCTAATAATGTTTTACATGTTGTGTGGGAGATCTCAACTGCATCGCGGAGTGCATTTCTTGGAAATAGCGTTATCCTCTCAACATTTTATATTTGACATGTGGTACCTTTATAATTACATAATTATAACCAACTAGCTGTTTCCCGCAATTACACCCGTAGCTCGAGGAAACTACCAAACACACCCGGATAAAAAGTAGCCTATCACTGTCTCCCGGATCCCATTTATCTCTATACCAAATTTCATCTAAATCGTTTCAGCCGATTTACTGTGAAAGCGTAACAAACAAACTCACCTTCGTATTATAGTATTAGGTAGGTTTTTTTTGCGGATTACATTTTTATAAAAAAAATCTCGTTCAATCACAGATTTGTGTTGCTACCTGCTCATCACAATGGTGTTCCATCCATTAGAACAATAACGCGAGCTATTCAGGTTAAATCCAACATAATTTCCCAGCACACGGCGTGGGAGGATCAATGCGTCGTGTATCATATCTCACACATCTCCCTATTGATTGACGATCATACAAATTATCCCATTGATCGGTTATTGTTCATAAATTGTGGAGATTTAACCAATCCTCGTTTGTTTATCGGTAAATAAATTAAAGGTTTCAGTATCTGTTTAAGATCAGTACAACTGTTTCAGAAGAACCTCTCTGTTGGATGAGCATAATGGCGTAATATATTAAACAGAATCCAGTGATTTGAGGATTGTGAAAATGTCTTCTAGTAAAATACTATTAGGTAAATATTAACTACAAAGTTGAACTTTTAAAAGGCATAGATAAAAATGTGTTATTTATCTTTGCATATTACTAAACTTCAAATGCTTAAAACAATTGGTGCATTGGTGTCATTTGGTGCAATCAACACGCACCATACCTACTTTACATAATAATAATATCTTTTTATCATGACTAACGTGCAATAAATCAGCAGTAGCTACATAATTTCTTGTCAACACATTGATACGCAAACGTGACTGGTCGTACATTAACTGACTATAAATAACTGCATTGGTAATACAATAACATTTTCGTTCTAGAACAACATGGAAGCATGGCACTGCAGACCATAAAATGTAGGCGTGACGGACATCAAAAGGCAGTAAACACCAAGGCTGACCTACCACAATCCATAGTGCAGCCGATAAACTGTGAAAACAATATGCAACTAAGAAGACGGAAGTTAAATGTTCATAAAATAACAATGTTGCTTAAATATTATTATGTAAATACAAAGTGGGAAGGTTTTTAGTTCAGGAGGTTAAAGTGTTGCTTTTCAAACTTCCCCTGGTTGGAAAACAATAATGAATTATTGTAACGATCTGAAAGTTTTCAATAACAAGAATATAATATTTGTACAGTTCAACCCACATTATTCAACTAATATGGTTCTCGAAAACATGAAAAGCGTCCACCAGTCATCATATCGCTTCGGTTTGCTCTACTCGAACTGACTGCTGACATTTCGCGAGCAAGATTAAAGTCCTGTTTTACCTCTTCTCATTATCACTTCAGAAATATTCTACCTAACAGATTCATTTAAAATTAAAATGCCATTTATTTGAAACTATCTGACAAATAAGTTATCTGACAAGTAAGTACTGGTCTACTTATCCACTATTATACACATTACAGGAGGTGGTGAAATTCGCAATTAATTCCATAAAATTACTTCTACACTTTTTTAATAATATCCTCTCTAGTCGCTGCATTAATGGTCTCTGCTTACCTCGCTGGGAGAAGGCTCGCTTGTTGTTTTGCTGCAGCACTAATATACCATGTTTTGCAGTGCTGAAGTAAACAGCAGTAAAACCCAAGGCTGACCTACCGCAATCTATTTCTACGTGTTTTCTCATTAACGTTTGAAAACAATATTTTACTTCGACGCCGGTAGGTATGAGTATAATATTTGCTCGTAAATTACATTGTACTCAAGTATTACGATAACTATTAATTTTATGAACATACCTAATTACTGATGTCTCTCGTGTTTTATTACTGATGGGCTGAGAAGAAGTAGCTCGTTTGATAATAACTGTTTTCCATAAAGGTGTTTTTTTCAGCATGGTTGAATTCTCATGTCGACTGAAAATTCGCAACAAAATTTATAATGAAATGAATAATACACAACAACTTTTTAATTTACAACTACTACTTTACTTTGAATTGAGCAGAATCGATATCATGATTAACTACCCAGTGATGAAATGAGAACCACCATAATTAGTGACTATTATAACGACAATTCAAAATCAATTCAAATTCAAGCCTCACCCATTCGATATCACGGAATTGTATCTGAAACACGGCACGCAACAAACTCCTTAGCAACAGGTACACAATCATATATAGTGATTGTCGTGTATAACTGTTTGAGTGACTTCCATTCCTTATCATCATTACCATCTCATAACTTAGCCAGGTTGGTAAGTAGTCCAGTAGGTATTGATTAAACATAAAACCGACCTACGGCAATCAATTCTTACGTGTCTAATGGTAAAATATGTTATTGTACCATGTTGTGTGAATAGCCTTCAGACTGAACGCTTATGTGCTGATAAGGTGCCGATAATAAGGCATATGGTGAACCATGGAAAAATAAATTGTTTTAAATAAGCTGTTTAATACAATATTAAACTATAATGCGATTCTAAGTGGAGCATAGAAACATATATTTTTACGTAATTGAATGGTAAGTGGGAACCGTCGCCAATGTATGTGTGGAATATTATGCCATTATTAGCCAGGCAAATGTCTTTTTTATTGCAACCTTAAGTTACCAAATGCAATTTTACTTTTTCATACTTATTAAATGTGGTTTTTAACCCCCAACGTAAAAAGAGGAGTGTTATAAGTTTGACGTTGATGTTTGTCTGTCTGTGTGTGTATCTGTCTGCGGCATCGTAGCTCTCAAACGGATGGACCGATTTCGATGCGGGTTTTTTTATTTGGTTAATAGCGGTCCAGCAGTGTAAGAGTATCAGCTCTATTCCAAAATGGTGTAGGTAAGGCATTTTTGCGTAGGGCCTTTTTAATTATTTTTATTTAGTTCTTGTTGTAAAAGATTTCGATAAGAGAATTTGGTTTATCATGACACATATCATAGACTAAATCAAGACGCTACCACATGATAAGTTTCTCTTCGAGATGATGCCTTTGCCCTGAAGTAAAAATCCGATTACAAGATGAAATCATAACTATACCATACAAGTGTAAGTAATCAAAACATTATCATACGTGATTGTTTCTAATAACAGTCCTGCTTTAAATGGAGAGCCGCGGGATAACATGACATCAGCAGGATTAGCTACTGAACAGTAAACAACAATAATGGAGGCTGACCTACCGCAATCTATTTTAATAAACTCAAAACAATGCAACTATGTGTTGAGTTATTTGTACATAGGTACATTATTTACAATGTAGGCAAGTATTACGCAATGGTGTAAAGCAATGATGAGTGCAAAAAAACTTACAACTAAGCGAGCCAAGTCTAAATCGGTCCAGATTTTCCAAAGGCTATATATATCTTAGGCAGTGAACTACGCTAGCAGTCTGCTAAATGCCATAATATTTACAAATTTTGTGTTAAATTCAGGCTCCCTTTAAATAAAGAAGGAAACAACATCAAAATTCCATTTCTAGTCCAGTTCTAGTTCCAATTCTAGTCTCTGCTTATGTTCAACAATCAGCGCGGTTACCATCCAGATTCTATCTACCATCACCTAGCCTTCTTCCAATGTTGAGGTTTCTGGAATATCTTTGCTACCCAATCCTGGGCAATTAGCTGAAAATAATAGCTAGCTATTAAACTCTTCAACACACGCCCTGGTCTAACTTTCGTCAACCAATTCTCTTTGACGTGCATAAGTACTGTGCAAATGACGTCACAATTATATGACAGATGATTATACATCATGACTATGTTTTTATTATCTGTGTTATTACATGTCTTACGTATCAGTTTGTTTTGAAAAACATTTGTAACTACGGGATTGAAGAGATAATGTTAAAACAGCTCGTTTACTTAGTATATCAATTATTCATCTGAACCTTTTTATCGTCTTTTTATTCTATGCAGCTTGTAGTTTGTCTGAAAGACGTGTAACGACTGAAAAGAGTGCAGGTGATAAAACAACAACAGACAACGAACTAATAGTGTTAATGGTAATAAAGAATCGCCCACGGTGCACATTATAATTCAAAGATAAAACTGACCTGGGTCACGTCACTTCTCTGAATACAGCCAGTGAGTGACATAAAACTCCTATAACAATATATGTTGAAATCCATTAATAGCCAGTTACTAGCACCCATCATGCATGAACATACAGTTTTCAAAGCAGCCCAACGTTGCATAGATATTGCAATACCTTAGGTCACTGACCGACCTCAAGGATCTAGCACACCATGCGAAATATCACCCTACATCTACGCCTTTATGGTTCATATTCAACTGGCAGGCGGTTACTCGGTTTATAAATTAGATATGGTAAATGAAAAACTGTGGAAACAATTGTGAATAATTTCCCTTTGTAACTAATTGTGTTGTGTTTTTCTTAATTGAAAATTTTATGTTATTTTTATTAATAATTAGTTTTGATTTTGACTGCATATTTTATGTTGGAATAATAAGGAACTTTCTAGACATAACCGTACCTTCACAATTGAGCTTGTTTGTGTAAAACCTATATTTAGGTTACTTAATAAAAATGTGTTGTACTCATTTATAAATAGAATTTCAGTCTGTTCTAGATTGAACTGAGCGCAAATATTTCCTATATCAATTTACTAAACATTGTAACAGATATTATGATATGATATAAAAGGGGTATTGTTAATTATTTTGTACTATGAAACGAACTTCTTCATGGAGAGAGATAGCAGTGAATTCCACTTATAGAGGCGATTTGAATGCATCTGTCCTATACATTCCCTATAGCAATTCCCTAGACAATAGGCCTGGACAAGTAGTTAATCTAAATTTTTTGGATAAGCTACTGCTTAGTGTTTACTGCAGGCATTTTTAGGGTTCCAAACCAAGATGGCTAAAGGAAACCCTTACCGTTCCACTTCGTACCTATGTGCTTATTATTTCAGAAATACTTATCGACTTGAAATTTGGAACAGTTATAAAAAAATATTGAATCCTTCCGAAGTTTGGAGCACTCGGTGCGCGAGTCCAACTCGCAGCTGGCTGGATTTTTAAATAACTCTTTCTCAAAAGGCTTCAAATGTGGAAGTACAGAAATTTTTAATCAAGTAAGTAGTCTAACAGATTTTTATAAAATAACAATTGGAAATAAATTATCTTCATATAAAATAAGTAGGTGAGTTAAACCGCTGATATAAAATGTTATTAACATAAACAATATAAACATGTTAGGAGCAGCGCCATGTTTATTGGTCGGTGTACGACCCCTAACTAGGTGACGGTCGCCGTTTGTTGTGGTACATTCTCTTTGTGGGGGCTTCGGCTGCTGGCGAGGGTGAGGACTCGACACTACAGGTATACTGGTTCGTGTTACACAGGTACCCCACTAACGGGTTCCTGTATTCATTAACGAATCGGTATTGTTATGACCGGTAGGCTGTACTAGACTGAACTTGGTGATGCAGTTTTTTTCTAACATTAAAGTAATTTCTGGAAATAGATCATTTCTGATACTTTACATGCCAATTTTTTTTATAACCAATTTCTAACTGACATCCTCTGGGAAGAAATGCTGAAATAAACTCGTAGGTCTTAATTATGTTATTAATTTATTGTAAAATAAAATTTAAATAAATCGTAGAACCTTACAGTCTATGTTTGGATATCAAATACGCCTATAGTAAATGTATGATAAATAGTTATAACTTCAACAGGTTTACGTGAAAAGAAGAACAATGTATTTCACAATGTCATTCTATTCAAAATTAGGTTCACATAAAATTTAAATTAACGATTATGGTTTGTTAACTGTAATATTTTAGATTGGCAGAGAACATGTTTGTGTTTAATTAAACACATCGATTGCTGTTTGCTACTTCAGTCCCCACTCACAACATGTACTAAAATAAATTTTGTATAATTGATGTAATTATATGTTTTAGCGTTGATAGCGATCACTTTTATAATTTATCCTGTTGATAATGAAGAATTAAATTATAATTACGTTTATTTATGATTACTTAAATAATTGAACACAGGATTTTATTGTGTAATTACTAAACGAATCTGGCAATTGTTCCACATGACTTCAACTCCCGCCTATTACAGTGCTTATTAACTTCATACAGGAACACAGTAATGTAGTATTGTGGATGAGTATAGTATGATGATACTGGATTACCACGATGAATAGCATTAGCAAAAAAAATGCAATATTTTTCAGATGTACCTATATGACATTCATCGATTAATCGTACCTAAGCTTTTAACTATGAAAACTTACTTGGTTTAAATCTGTCGCTATAAAAATGCCATATAAAGTCAATTTAAGTTTGATTTAAGTCAGATAAATTATTACGTGTTTCAAATAGCCTAGATATGTAATACTAATATCATTTTTAGTGATGCTTATTTAATGTAAGACTTTATTGTTCTACTCTAGATGTCAAAAGTTCTGTCAAGAAGTCAAAGCATGTAGGTAACACTTTTGATGCAGGAATAGGGAACCCTTCCTTGTCAAAAGGTCTTAACACGTGTTTGACACCACACGGAAACTGCTCAATGAATTTGGATAAAATATGGCACACACATAGTTTATAACCTGGATAATTACAATGGATACTTTTTATATGATTACATGAAGTAGTTAAACTTTGGGAGACACCTGTAGTAAATAATATAATGGTGTATAATGATAAATTTGCCCCATTGACTGTTCAATGTTCATATTATTTAAACTCTATTCATCCTTTCAATTGCTAGGTACAGTGTAAAGGTATAGGTATTATCGTTTCCGATAGCGAGGTCTATGACCTGCCCCAAAGCTACGCATGTACACGTCAGATAACGCAATGATTTATGTTGTGTGCGCCTGCGCAGCGCACTGATAGTGCTAGTGCAGGAGCTAGGACGCGAATGTCATGGACTGAAATGTGATGGTGTAAGACGGATGATCTGATAGTTTGTAATGATAAGTTATCCAGTGACTATGTAAACTTAACATTATATAGAAGATTTACAAAAAAATATATTTTTAGTCTATATGTTTTTTTTTGCCCAATTTTATGACTTTTTCTGCTAATTAAAAAAAACTAATTACAATAAAATAAATACTGTCTGTCTAAATGCTTCCACTGCTAAACCGCTACACCAATTTTAAAGAAATTTTGTTCATAATATCTTAAAAACGCCAATGAAAAGGAAATAGGATACTTTAACCTTGAGGTATGAAGTGGTACTCCTAGACGACTTATACTTATACGTTGTATCCATTTGCAACTGTATCGTAAGTTCTAGAATCCTCTGAATATATTCAGCAGTCTCTTAATTTACTTACTAGATTGTGAGGTCAAAGCTTAACACAGCCTGTCATACGAACAGCTAAGTGAATATATTAGAAATATAATGCAGTTCCACTGTGTCACAGCCGGTATATTACTTTTAAACAACTTTTATGGTAATTCAGCTTTACTACCTTCGTGCGAGGCGACCTGCTAATCTAAATACAGTTTCGCGTCATCGCAGGAATATAACTTTTCTAGTTTAATGTTAAGTTTCAAGGAAAATTGTGGGAGAAGGAACTACTTGAACATCTACAAGAAGTTTTATAGAAGAAATCTATTTTTTTTAATCTTTATATACTTAGTAAGTCCTATTGTTGATTAAATCAGTCAATTTATTTTGTAGCAAGCCCCCAAAAATTAGTTATTTTGTGGTATTGTGCAATTCATCACATAACCAAAAGAGAATGAATTTCTTAAAGGTTGTGTGAACTATTTTCACTGTAGAAAAAAAGCCAAAAATATTGACAACCTCTCTGACATCGTACACCATGTAAGTTTCAGGTGTATTATTTATTAAACTTTGAGATTTCAATACAAAATCATATATCCTTATTAATGGACTGCACCATTTTATACATTATACCTCCAATTTGGTATGGCCATCAATCGTCCGGTCTCTTAGCCTACAATGCTATTTCCATAACGCTGCAACTTTGCACGTTCATAATAATTGCCGCATAATGAGCGCTGCACCACTACCTACCTATACACAGAAGACTGATCCATTAAAAGTCACGAAAAATTGGTAAACGACAAGCTACAGAAGGTGGATCTATACAACCGAAATAATATAAATAATAACATATCATACAGCTGACAGCTGAGGTCATTAGTGTAATGTTATCAAATTATGCTCGTTAGAAAGTTACAAGAATAAATAATACTTTTGTGATTTTCTGTAATTACTACGTTGCAATTTATTCATGTTTTTATACTGACTGCGAAAAGGATGTCCGTTTTATTTGGTAATGTCAGGGACATTTGATTTAGTGTAATTTTCTTGTATTAAATAAGTAACTAGTAAGAAATATGATATGTGTATTTGTTGCTTTATTTATTAAAGACCCGTTTTTCGAAGGAACTAGTTAAGGCACCCGGATAAAAGTAGCCTATAAGCGTTTCCATGATCCTCCTTACTAAATTATATCCAAATCGGTTTAGCTGTTTTACAAAAAAACAATCTATCTATCTTCTATCTATACTTATAATAAATCTGTAGAGAGGTCAATTCTGTACATGAAATATATTTCCAAAATAACTATCAGGGGGTGATTAGGGATCGATACTGATGCCAAAAATGCAATCAGTAAAATTTTTGTCTGTCTGTCCGTCTGTCTGTCTGTCTGTCTGTCTGTCTGTCTGTCTGTCTGTCTGTATAAACTCTATAGAAACAAAAACTACTCGACGGATTTTAACGAAACTTGGTACAATTATTTGTCATACTCCTGAGATGGTTATAGTATACTTTTCATCACGCTACAATCAATAGGAGCAGAGCAGTGAAGGGAAATGTTGTCATTTTGTTTAAACGCGCTAATCTCAGGAACCGCTCGTCCGATTTGAATAATTCTTTCAGTGTTAGATAGTCTATTTATCGAGGAAGGCTATAAGCTATATATCATCACGCTAAGACCAATAGGAGCGGAGCACCACTATTCCACGCGGACGAAGTCGCTGGCAGAAGCTAGTAGATACTATAATTCTACATATTTCAACAAAATGTAAATGTTCCATCCTATTCTAGAAGTTGTTGATGGAAAACCCATGTCAGTGAGTGCAGTCACCATGGCCTTTATGCACTGATGCGAATCACACGGTGCTCTGCCAAGTGCAGTAACGAGCCGCACTGACACCCTGACCTGCCTCACTGCCAAGCTCCCAACATAACAAAGGGAATAAAACCAATCGCCAACAGGAAGACGAACCCATAAAACTCACAATTTATTCACGAACAGTTAATATCTTTGGCCGTAAATTAAACCCTGGCCTCAATTTAAATGGAGGAACATGATAATGGCGGTGTCAAATAAATAATAATACCACACAATTGATTTTAATTTGACATTTAATATTTTGGGTGCTTATTACAGCGTTGTTATGGCTTCCAGAGGGTTAAGAATAGACACCATCTTCCTTTGCCAATGTTTATTCACTAGGAACAAACCTCTTCTCTCCTGGATATTTTAAGCGTTTTCTTCCGCATTAGCCTGATTTTCCTTTATAGTCCTGATTTTAAACTTATGTTCATTTCTCATTTTTTCTATATTCTTAATAAAATATTTGATTTTTTATAATTATAAAGATCAACCTTTCGTATGCTGGTAGGAATAGCTCGGAAATATATAAATGTATGTTTGTATACTGTATCGAAGTCTATGCTAGAATGAAGATTCTGTAGATCAGTATAAAGTCTTCGACAGATGTAAAATTATCCTTGACAATTAATTATGAACGCAAATGTAGAGACCACAGCGTTTGGACTTACACTCCACAGCTTAATACAATTTACCCAGGCGGCTGAACACTTGATAACAATAAAAGCAGTCGTCGCATGAGAACATCACCCCTTCTGGCCGCAAGTCGGGTAAGCCAACACATTTGGCTTTACTCAAGTGTCCAGCGCACCCAAAGGTCGGCGTGAACAAACACGACTGAATTGAAATTGATTACAGCGCTAACATTGCTCAGGTGGCCTACGTTTGTACAATATGACAGATGTTTTGCTCAGCGTTTGGGGGTTAGTCATAACTTTAGCAGGAATGTGAGGAGCGGTGGAGGTAATGATGAGAAGAGGTTATGTCTAGGAGTGTTACTTACTCCGAAACTTGCAGTCTTAAAAAAAAGGTTGAATCGTCCATCACCCTTGTTTTGGACACACACAACGTAACTACTGCGTTCTTTAATGTTAAGGAAATAGATGGATTTCTAGAATGTTTGGTAGGGTGATCGTTTTTTCAGGCGAGTTCCAGCTTTTCCTGACTCACGTTTAATAACATTACATAATATGAGTGATTAAAGTTGTTGCTATTTAATAATTTCACCATCAGCTAGTAATTTAAAAGGAAAATTGCAATAAAATATTGAAAAACAAAAGGTTTTTCAGTTAACACAGGTGTTTAAAATTATTTTTTCCGAAGACTGTTATGACATAATGACCCAAAAATTTTACTTTTCTCAAACTAAAATAATATTACAATAATATATACATAATGTGGCTAGTATATAATATATAAGTTATGTACTCGTGTAAGCCAGGAGGTATATATAATTAATTACACTTAGGTACACAAAGAAGACAAGTGTTCCGTATTGTTGGGAGTTCTTTTGTTTTCACCAGCCTCGTGAGTCAGAGGAAATGCAGTTGCAAGCGCTGAACATTATTGTTTTACTTAAAATGCATAATATATGTGTAGTGTATGGGTGAATCAGAATATTATTTTACTTTTGTATACAGTTTTGTCTGGCTATGACTAACAAAGATATAGCATGTCTTTGATAAAAATCATAATTTAACTCATTTAATCAAAGTTGGCTGAAAAACCGAATATTTGAACGTACCTACGTACATTTTAGTTGAAGTGAAGTGTCGCAACAAACTCCCCAACACGCACCAGTCTTTTATGTTTGAAGAAGAGAGAGTCATTAAAAAAGGACGACGGTTTATTTTGCAGAAAACTGTGATGGACGGTTTGGGTCATCTGTTCTCCCAAGAACGAAGTGTTGCTAGGTCGAAGATAATAATTTTTTGCCGGTGTTTCTTCGCCATCGATTCCGCTTCTTGGAACCGTGCAAGAACTTGGATGTTTTATAAGAGCCTGCAAAAGCTTATTTGAGTGTTCATCCAAAAACAAAGGTGAAAAAAATATCATTAATTTCAAATGCATATAGTTTCTTTCAAACTTGAATACTAATTTATTTGATAAGCCTTCCCACAATAATCCAGCTAGGTACTTGGGAGGTACTTGAATGTTTTTCTCAGTGTAGAAGTAAGAGTCGTAAATGCACCACATAAGATATTCATAGCAACACAATTGAAATCTATTTCTTACGCGCTGTTAATCGGTCTGACCTATTTACTGTATCGGGCGCGTATTGCGT
The DNA here is from genome assembly GCA_963891755.1 of Pyrrhia umbra. Classification (NCBI taxonomy): domain Eukaryota; kingdom Metazoa; phylum Arthropoda; class Insecta; order Lepidoptera; family Noctuidae; genus Pyrrhia; species Pyrrhia umbra. The sequence goes on along the minus strand of OY982934.1, from coordinate 361,322 downwards.
GTGCTCATAGCGATATGGCAATAGACTACTGTTTCTATCAGTCGCTATCAAAAGTAGTGATTAGATTTTATTAATATTATATTTTAATGTGATTCTCATGTCACGAGTGCTAGTAGGTACTTAAATTATAAAAAAAATAACCAATCAATTTGTATAAGTTTATACAGTTCAAACTCATGACAACTCATTAGCCTAACCGACGATTCTAAGAAAATGGCTTCTGGTACAAAATAATAAGTTACTGAATTGTTGGATCAAGAAATTAATTTATGGTAACTTAATATATATATATAATGAAAGGAGTTCAATTATATAAAACTGGACTTCAAATTGAAGACAAATTAATTAACGACTCAAAGAAGCAAGTTCAAGGGCTGAACTTTGGAATTGTGACGTTTTCTGAATTAATTAAAAGAAAAACGTTTAATCATTCCAGTATCTGATTATTTTTTGTCATTTTATTGTTATTCTAGATTAATATTGTATTTACCTATTTATATTCATATATTTAGTTGGGAAAGGGCTAGGCAAATGATGATGACCTATTGTGTATTATTTAAGATATTACAAATTGGTTTAGTCTAAATACGTAGGTTATCAGTAGGGTTTTACATTTAGGAAAAAAAAACCTTGTCTTTTGGACCCACAGCTGACAGAGATATACACTGTCTTTTTGTTCGTAGTTTTTATTAGGACTTCTACACACATTATGGTAGCTGTCGCAATTTCTTTGAATGCAAATCGCTCAACTAGCAGTATTTGTTATACAACGTGTATATAACAGTAAAATGGTCATTATAGCGAACACACTATTACGTAACAGTACCTTAAGCCTACATGCTTCGACGAGGTATTCCTCGAAGCGCCACCGTTTTGAGGCGCACCTAATATTTTAATATTTTAATATTTTTAATTGTTATCGGAAGCGCTACTAAAAGGTGCGCTCCGAGGAATAATAAATGTGCGCTTCATTAGGTGCGCCTCAAAACGGTGGCGCTTCGAGGAATACCTCGCTTCGACACGTAATACAGCACATGTGCCTAAAACCGGTACAATCTGGTTCTATCAACCTACTTTATTATCTTCCTTTTTGCAAATCGCTCGCACTATCAACTTTTCACAGCAACCAAATATATACCTTATTTTGTGTAACAAAAAGTTGGGTTTGATATGGCATTATGTTGTAACGTTAGGATGTTTCGGGTTTAAAGATTAATCTATTCAAATAATATTTTAGTTCTTGTGATAATATAAATTCAGTATGGAGGTCGAGTCAGTTCGCCGTTATCTCGTATGTAGTCTGTTTATTGTTTTATTAATATAATTTAATGTTTATATGTTTGAGAGCTCATCCTGGGCCAACCTTGGCGTGTTTGCCATATTTTTTATCATTTATTAAGATAAATTCACTTTGTGATATTACACGTGGCTACGATTCGCTTCCATTTGCCAATCGATTGAGGAAGAAATTATAACTATCAATCAATTTGATATCCTTCTAAGATTAAATGTGAGAAATTGTTGGAAAATCGTAAGCTTTCAAACTGACTAAATTCAAGCAACATTTTAAAATTGATGAACTAACTGAATGAACTTAGCATAATGATAAAAGACAAACACTGAAACCACCTTAACATGTCTTTTATTGATAGAAAATTGGCTGAAATAATTATTAATAGCCAAATTTCGTATTGCACGGTAAAACGTTGTACAAATACAGAAGATTGACGTCACAGCGACTTTGAAAACAAACAAACACGCACCTGTAACCTAAATTTGGTAATTTAGTGTTATCTTCACAAATATAAGATGGTCAGGAGACCTTGTGTGTCGCTTGGCAACAAGCCTTTTATTTTCTTCAAAGCATTTTTATATTTTTCCTGTCAGAGTCCCTCTCAAGCCTTGACGATGGTCGGTTTTATCAGTTTTCTATTAAGTTTAACGCTGTTATCCGTGCTTCTGTTTCCTAGGAGATAATACTTGACGATATTGTCTCCCGTGGTATCAATCACAAGAATACAAAAAAGAACTTGTTGACGCCTCTGTATAAAAACTATCCTGTGTGTTTCCCTAGGTTTCCATCTTTCTCCATACGAAATATCAACTAAATCAATTAGGTACGGGAAAGCGTAAGTGACAAACAGACAGAGTTACTTTCGTATTTATATCATAAGAAAGGATAAAATTTATCTTTCTTTGGGTCATATTTGAACTTTACGCCAGATTCCAAAACGCTACTTTATAATTATGTAGGTACATAAAAGACATTTCACAAAACTATACTACTATCACCAATAAATTTCCAAATGTTATAATTAAGATTTTCATGCCGGTGTTATATCAATCACGTCTTACCGGTTAAATTGGATGTTTGTGTGCTCATGGTAGACCGTGACCTGGATTAAACGTACGAGAATATTTTCCATCCCGAAAATGTTCCTACAGGAACGGGGGCACACAGATTGTAATGTTTAGATCTTCTTTAAAGCCCATTACTACTTGCTACCTTTTCGCAGGTATGGTTGGTAACAAACCGCTGCTTTAATAAAACAATCTCAATGCTATTCTTTTCGCCCAAGCTTAGCAACTGTATTTCATTGATACAAACTTAGCACACGGATGTAACCTCGAGCTGATGACGTAGTTAGCCTCCGATTATCTTTTGGTGCTTGCTTAACGTTAGCAACAAATACGGTGATATTGGGGCGATATTTTTTAAAGCACCTTGCAGCAACTGGTAGGAAACGTCACGAGTAAGCCTCCACCGTGCTATTCTCTCTCCTTTTGTGTGTTCTTCTATTATATACGAATGTGTGTGCGAGTACCGGTATCAAGATCCGAGCAAACGAACATGGTATGTGCTCAGTGCCTGCTGGGGCTGCGGGACGTTCGAAAGAGATACCGCGCCCCCGGAATACAAAGGGCTGAGGAAGGAACATGGTTTTAGTCAGTAAGAGTCTGACACTCCCTTCTACCCCACCCACGGCGGGATCCCTCATTTGATAAATTTTCCATCCGAAAAAAATAAAAATATGTGCTCGGTAATTTCAGATTTATCGTCTACCTATCAGAATATATGGTAAGAGGCCTTGAAGCTAACATAGAAAAGTTAATATATGCCATTATTTAGTTCGTAAGGCGTTGCATTGACCTGCGGTAGGCTGGACTGATTGATTGATTGAAGGCTGCTTCGTGCGACAAACTCATTGGGTGGTTATCAGAGCTACGGAGAGGTCTCGCTTTGTTTAGAAAACTGTCACCCATCCATGGACTAACCGTAGCTAGCGCAGCTTAACCTTGCTAATCTATCGAACAGCATAGTAGTTAATTAGGTACAAGCCTATCACAAACAATAACCGCCATCAAGGGGAAAATTATGGGTACTGTCCTGTCAGACTATATGAAACTTTCCCTAACAAACTTGTAGTGAAACAACATGAAACAAAGACACAATATGTGCACAGAGCATCAGTCACAGATGACCACGACATATGGCTATAACTAATTGTAGCTGTCGCCTCACCAGGCTGGTTCTGGAGAAAGTTGCCGCAAAACAAACGGACGGCCCTAAAGGAGACGAGACGGAGATAGATACGGGAATACGGTGACCACGCATTGTGATGATGGCAGGATATAGTGTGTCATGAAAACTATCTTGTGTAAGTTAATGTCTTAGTGTCAATTTAATGATAGCTTATTTAGACTTTACACTTGACTTTTTTATGCTTTTTAAGTGAAAATTCATTTTTGTACCTTTCGGAGGGTTAACTTAAAGATTGCTATTGAAAAAAAAAGGGACTGACCTTGCAAAAATTGGATTATTGTAATAATAGTTTGTTGTAGTAAAAATACTACAAATAACAAAGTACTTTAACATTATTAAATAAATTGTATCACCTTTGTTCAGCTCTCCTACAACCTAGGACTGTCATGTTCAATAGTAGGTAGGTATTATGAACGTTATGTTAAAAAAACTAAGTAATAAAAAATATTTGTTTTCATACACAAATATTAAATGCAATTAAGCTTCTTCTCAACAGACTCACAATTTACACAAGATATGGCGTAAATGATATGTAAACAGACATTAATTTACTACTGTGTTTATTTTATAAAACATAAAACACATATTATGGTAGGTAAACCAGACCCCAAGGACTTGCACAAGCAAATAAATGTGAAGCCTTTACTTGTGTTTTTTACAGTGTGAAAATATTATAGGTTTCCATTTGAAAATTAACTAGAAAAATATTATTCCACCGTAACCGTCCTTTCTTTTTGGTTACACCTGGTCACAGTACTCACTATCAGTTGTAAGTCACGTCAGATAAAGCAATGTCTTCATTCCGCGTCCAAGCAAATACCAAGTTGTAGACATACACACAAACACACACAAAAACTTTACTCTGTTTCTATGCAAACACTTACTCATGCACACTGCTCGTATGCTTGAGGTTGTGTGTGTGAGTTTGTAACTTGTTATGTAACAGTCGTGTCGAAGTGACAAAATTATGCGTTGCCTATTGTGTTAGTTGAAATGAAGCGGAAATGTGGCTTGGGAGATGAGCGGACAATATGGCGGACGTGCATCGTAAATGGTGGTTCAAATTAGTCTTCAAGATAAACAGGTAGATGCAATAGCCGAAACGTAAATGGATGCGTTTGGTTTCATGTCTGGTGTCCGTTATTCTAAACAAAACATTTCGAAAGCGGTGCCTTTTTTGATCAGTGTATTCTTATTTTGTTGCATATCTACTCACACCTACTGGTATACCTATTTACTTACCTGTTAGCACTTGGTTAGGCAAACAATTGTAGCTATTATTTCAATGGTTGTAAGATTTACATGACAACCTATTAAGCTATCAAATCGATTTAAAAATAGTTACTAGTCGCATATAAACACATAATGAGCACTTGTAAATTAAATCCCTTACGATATTCCATCGATAACAATATTCAATTTTATATATTATTATTCTCGTATAATTAGTGATACTTAAACAAGGTAGGTACTAATTTCAGCACTCCCAGTTATGTAAAAACCCGACAGATTGTATCTGCAAATATATATGAAGTAACTTACCATCATCATCTGCCTAGCCTTTTCCCAACTATGTTGGGGTCGGCTTCCAGTCTAAACCGGATGCAGCTGAGTACCAGTGTTTTACATGGAGCGACTGCCTATCTGACCTCCACAACCCAGTTACCGGGTAACACGGTACCCCTTGGTAAGACTGGTTGTCAGACTTTCTGGCTTCTGACTACCCGTAACGACTGTCAAAGATGTACAAATGAAAACCGGGACCAACAGCTTAACGTGCTTTCCGAGGCACGGAGGAGTCTCGTTATGACAAAGATGGTCACCCATCCACGGACCGACCGCGTCAAGCGCAGCTTAACCTTTGATCGGTCGAACCGTGCGGCTGTTATTTAGCCACGAGCTCCTCAAGTTGAAGTAACTTACCAAATTAAAAAAATAGAGAGAGAAAAAATCTCTTAGAAGAAGAGCGATCGTCTCCCTTTTTTAAGTCTGACCTTTTCTGTCAGTTTCTTTTTTGAAAATGTACCGTAAGTCCCAACAGTGGGAACACTTAAAAAACATTATATAATTTTAAACTTATCAACCTTTTAAAGAAAGTAATAAATGCACTGAGAACGGATCGCATACCTACAGTGAATATAGCTAGGTCGTACCGTTTGGTGACTCGTGATAGACTAGACTAGACCGAATCAGTTCAGAACAGATGTTAGATCAAATGTTAGTAATTAGTATCTGATTGCGAGCTAGTTAGTTGCTGTGTTAATACTAGATTCTTATTTCATTGACGACAACGATTATACTAGGTAATAATAACGTTCTATTAGACTAGCTTACAATTAAATAGGTATTGCATTTTTTTGCAGCTTTGCATAAAAACATGGTAGTTGGAAATAATTGTTTATAGAGCCAGTTCTGTTCCCATTTATTGAAATTATTGAGTTTAGATGAATATTTGATGTGCTACAAATACGCATCTGATATATTCAAACCATATGGAAACCTATATATGGTGTTAGATGGATAGCACTGGAGCTTATTTATTGTTTTACCCGGTTATAAAGTTTTATAGAAAATTATTGACAACAAAAGACGGAAGAAAAAGCTCTCAAATGTATAATCTTTATTTTATTTGCGTTAATTTTCCGAATTGGAAAAAAAGATCAGCGCTCCTTAGTAGCAATAATTAGAGTGGCCTATTCGAATTTATATTATCTTTTTCCTTTGTTCTGTAGGCACCTACATTTTCTTAGCTACTTCACATTGTTTCTTCATCAAGACATCAGAGAGAAACATGTATAATTCAAACAAGCCATCTCAGCCTCACACCCACGCACCACAAACAGAAGCGTGTGGACACACTAGCGACGAGTGACGTAACTCGTACGTGTCTCGGGACGACACATATTATGCGCAACCTATTATGTCTGCATTTGCATAGCTTATGTTCTTACTATCCACATAACATACATGTATGTACAACTGCATCAAGAAATATGCAGCATAATATATAATAATTGTAATTTAGGTCTTTAAAGTACATCTAAATTACTTAATTCAAAGAGGTGTTTACTATTCAAATAAAATAATTAAAATTCAATACCAATCAGGGCCAATTGGCTTAGACGTCTACGCCGCTAAACCGATTTGAATGAAATTTGGTAGAAAGATAGCTTGAACGGGTATGGATATAGGATACTTTTTATCCGGGTATATGATGTAGTTTTCAAAAGATGTGGGAAGCAGCTAGTAGTAATTTTATTCGGAGCGCGCACGGGGCCTCCTGAAAATTAAGTAACCTATGTATGTACTTGGGATTACTGATGTTCTATTTGCCAGGAATTTTAGTTTCAACTGTTCTCGCGTCTGTTGTTTGTATATTTGCATAATTTCAGCAATCTTCAGCCCCGCCAGTCCTAGAGGCGACTGATAACTGTTATCACATCTACATATATTTGTTGTCGCGCTTATTATCACGACTATTCGCGATACGCTTTACTGTCATGTCGAGTACAATGTTATTTTAAATATAAGGTAATTATACCTATTATTATATAATCAGAAAAATTATATCCGGGGTCGAACTTTTGACATTATGATAAATAATTTCTCGAAGCTTCCAATTGTCTCAAACTTTCTGTTTTATATTCTAGAAAATATATTATTAGCCTTCAAGTGTCGTTCTACATACAGTGCGTATACGCAACCGGCAGCTGTGCCGCAGCCGGGCCTCGAACCCGCGACCCCATTGTATGCTAAGTGCGCCTGAGTCACAGTTGATATCGATACGCTGATAATAATATAGCGCAGACTTTGCGTCGCCGCTGATAACGACACTATTATTTTTAATAATAGAGCAAATAGACACGGTTCTGAGTACGTACGTGTGTCTATATTTATTTCAAGCTATTTATTTCCTGTTTTGCATTGATTTAATTTATCATGTTGCTTTCCTGCTTAACTAATGATAATTGAGCGGACAGCAATAAACTGAGCTATTGAAAAATATTTTAAAATGTTTGTCAATGAATTTATCCTATTACGTAAACGTAGGTTTTTTAGAAGTTAGGGTAGTTTTCAGCAAGATGGTGAATGAAAAATTTTGAATAAGAATTATACATGGCGGATTTAAATAAAAAAAATGCGTAGTTAAAGAAAACATGTTGAAACATGTCTAATATATCACATTCTACATACATATATTTATAACCAGCGACTTCGTCCGCGTGGAATAGTGGTGCTCCGCTCCTATTGGTCTTAGCGTGATGATATATAGCCTATAGCCTTCCTCGATAAATGGACTATCTAACACTGAAAGAACTATCTCTTATTTAAATCGGACCAGTGGTTCCTGAGATTAGCGCGTTTAAACAAAATGACAACATTCCCCTTCACTGCTCTGCTCCTATTGATTGTAGCGTGATGAAAAGTATACTATAACCATCTCAGGAGTATGACAAATGATTGTACCAAGTTTCGTTAAAATCCGTTGAGTAGTTTTTGTTTCTATAGAGTTTATACAGACAGACAGACAGACAGACAAAAATTTTACTCATTGCATTTTTGGCATCAGTATCGATCCCTAATCACCCCCTGATAGTTATTTTGGAAATATATTTCATGTACAGAATTGACCTCTCTACAGATTTATTATAAGTATAGATTATATAAGTAATGTAAATACATAACACACCATGAGTCATGAACACCAAGTGGTTTCGGTTGGCAACAAAGCCTTCCTATATTATTATCTGTCCATGGTCATTAATTATAATTATTTTATACATATAACACGACGCTCGCATTTATCAGGGTACATAGATAAGTTAGTAAATAAGTCGGCCTTGGTAATTACTTTTCGGGAACATTTAGCTGAAGAAATAGTTCTTCAGAACAGATTTTTACATGTTCTGTCATTCTCTACTAGCCCCTGCCCGCGACTCAGCTGCGTTGACTTTCAACTCGGTACAGATACCTGAACAATAAGTATCCTATATGTTAATCCAGGTTATATACTATGTATGTACCAAATTACACTCAAATCCATTAAGCAGTTTTTGCATGAAAGAGCAACTTACATACATACATCCACCCTCACAAACATTTGCCTTTATAATATTTTGTGTTAGGATTAGGATTCCACATAGGACGTACCCGCCTAGCATGGAACATTATCTACTAATAATAATTTATGTATTATTTGTGTCGCATAGCTAAGCTACTCGCCCACTTGACTACACTCCTGCCGATCATGTAAACGATAAACTATCAATCAAAGTTGTTTTTCACAGCGTACTGACTTATTACCTAGAACACGAATAGTAATTCTCGACACTAGGTCTTGAATTTTAAAATTGTACGATACATTCAAATATATTCACAGTAAATTAAGTCTACGCAAACTATGTACAAAAGAAAATACGTGTACACAAAATATGTACAATAGAAACGCAAGCCATTGATAAACTGGACTTCACAATTGCCTTTTGAGTTAATATAGCAGGTTCCATTCTCGTACAGAAGATTTTTCGGTGACTTACTGACAGTTTCTGAATATGTGATAAAGAAAATATTTGAAAATTCGTGAAAACATAAAACCTATCTAATGTATTTAAAATGAAAAAGAATTTGTTTTTCTGGAATCTAGAAAAACCCTTTTTTATCTACCGACTCTAAGTACATAGCAACTGTGTCTAATCGTCCGTCTGACACTTTTGTTATTGTCTGTTATGTGTCATAGCCACTCTAACGTCCGGGCCGCGCGACCGTTTATCTCTCTAACGTCCAGCTGCGCGCGGCGCGCGCGACTTCGTTCGCGCGCAAGTTCGTCGTAACAAAAAACCTATATAGCTACTGAACCGTAATGGCTAGAATAAAGAAAAAAATACCAAAAAAAAGATTGAAGAATACTGATCAATCTTAACGATTTTTTTACATCGTAAGTTATAATCTTTGATACAAAAAACCGGGTTAAACATGTAATTCAGAAAAAAAATATACAATTATTTCTACCTTTTTAGAATATAAGGCACAACTATTGCATATTTTATCAATAAAATATTTTTACAACAAACTAGACTTATTACCCTTTCTTCTGATGTATATACGATTACATTCGGTTAACTCTAAGTATTTTAATTAAATCAAAACAAAACACTACTCCTCGTAATTTTACCGCGATGTCCCGAGCGCCCTTGACTCGTCCGAGAAGGCGAAATAATAGCAATATGGCCGCCCGTCTAAGGTTTCCCACACACGATGTAATTTTAATAAAATATTTTAAATAATTTTATGAATTAGTTTTATGCAATAATTGTATTTTTGAAGTTGTTTATTTGTTCTAGTTGGTTATTTAAATAAAAAGCAAATAAAAAAATCAATATATAATATAATAATTTATTCCTTCCACACATTTATATATGGTAAGCCATAAAACATAAATGCAGAGATTGACGTCGCATTGTAGACACTTCCATATGGTCTGCATGAATAATTTAAAACATTAGTATTGTTAAAAGAATAAAATAAAATTTGGCGAAGCATTAAAATATATGCGACCATGCAACACGTGCAAGGGCAACAGTAAAAAAGAAAGGTAGTCAAATCCACAAGTGCATTTTTTTACATTTAGCGGAAATTAATCAACACGAACAAACATGTAATTAATGTTTCAAAACAAAAAAAAAACCATTAGAACATTATACATATCCAACGGAAACCAAGCGAAAAATAAATGATGAATATTAGTACAAAACCCAAAAGTGCATTTTATATTAAATATTAGTATCATCTCAAGCAAAATATTATACCACCACTAGCAAAACAAAAATAATGCAAACATATTTTGCCGTGTATAGCGAACCTTATTTATCACGTTTCATGTAACGTCCGTGGATACCAAACAGTCCACATCAAAAAACCTGAGGAACACATTGACATTATTATGGAATCTTCAGTGAATTTAGTATATTTCTCTTTGAAAAATGTATTATTTTGCTTATTACGAAATGTATTTCGATATTTTATATACTATTGTAATGCAAAGTATGTAAAATATGTATAAACAAAACTAAAAGTGGCCGACACCATACGACCGGCCATTTTTTTCGAAACAACAATCGTTTGAAGTTAAAAGTAGACTAGATTTATCAGCTAAAACTGTGATATTTATACATCATCGTAAAGCACAAATCTTCTAGTTTATTTTGATGTATAACACTTGCAAGATAAATAAAACAAAACTGTAGTACTTACGACATAATTGTTGGCACTCACAAAAACACTTCACAACACGCGCGTCAAACGAGTCAACTGAACTTAAAAAATTATATTTTGTTTGTCAAAGCTTATTACATTGCCATCTCTATTTTTTTCGTCGAACTATTTATTCAACTGTATAGATAATCTGTCAAAACTCACCAAGCAAGACCGTATTTTAAACTAGAGGGCGTTAAACACAACTCGTCGCTTTGGATACTATAGTATCCATGGGCGTATGACGCTACTTTTTTCTTGGATACCGTACTATCCACGGACGTCAGAGTGGATAGGTGGGAAAATTTTAATACTGACCTTGAGACATGACAAACGCCGTTACATACAAGTCAAGCCAAATTACACTGTATTGCTTTTACGATAAAGAATTACAAATGGTAATTATAAATTGGTATTTCAGTGTTATCGAATAAATGTGCATAAAAAAACATGTTTACGCTACATTGGGTGTGCTTACGTAACGCGATATTTTTTTATTCATCCTTGAGATATGTTATCTCGAGTGAGTCTGTTTGTGCCTGGGTTCCATATTTGGGTAACTAATGGTGTTACTTTAATTATTTAATTGTATTAATGGCTTTATTAAGAGAGATTTGGTTTGATGTTGTTCTAAGAATTAACTTATTATTATGTACTAGCTTCTGCCAGCGACTTCGTCCGCGTGGAATAGTGGTGCTCCGCTCCTATTGGTCTTAGCGTGATGATATATAGCCTATAGCCTTCCTCGACAAATGGACTATCTAACACTGAAAGAATTATTTAAATCGGACCAGCGGTTCCTGAGATTAGCGCCTTTAAACAAAATGACAACATTTCCCTTCACTGCTCTGCTCCTATTGATTGTAGCGTGATGAAAAGTATACTATAACCATCTCAGGAGTATGACAAATAATTGTACCAAGTATCGTTAAAATCCGTTGAGTAGTTTTTGTTTCTATAGAGTTTATACAGACAGACAGACAGACAGAGGGACAGACAGACAGACAGACAAAAATTTTACTGATTGCATTTTTGGCATCAGTATCGATCCCTAATCACCCCCTGATAGTTATTTTGGAAATATATTTCATGTACAGAATTGACCTCTCTACAGATTTATTATAAGTATATAGAATAGAAGATATAGATAGATAGATAAAAACACTTTGACTATTCACTGCGGTGGATTGTTGACGATAGGGTAAGGTGGTTTTATGACTAAAGATATTGTTATTGGATTCTTATCATAATCAATCAGCAGAGCTGGTGGGGCATTGGTAATCTGAAGGTTATGAGTCAATGTTAATTCAATCTCTGTAGGTACCTATGTACTGAACTGCTATGTAAAGGATTGTCGTCAGATAGCAATAGATGGACAAGTGGAAGAAAAGGAGACTTTTGTCCTGTTTTCAAGTTTCGACGGAGGCAGGTACCTACTAATCACTGAAAACACATGTCGTTCGTATTAATATTGTTAATTGACAGTGTGAAGTAGTGAAACGGCTAGGCAGATAATTGATCTTCAAGCGTTTTAGCAGAAAGTATTTTTTGGTTTTATACGAAGTAGTTTGTTCGTTTGTTTTATTTTGGTGAATAGGCAAGTCTTCGTTGAGTGGCCCTCACAAACAATAGCGTTATATTAACTCCAAGTTAAATCACCTATATTGTACGGAACCCGGTTCTAAACTGCAAGGCTCGTAATGTCTGGCCACATTAGCAACTGGTGTGATAACGTATCAGCTCGTTGCTGAAACCCGAACGTGCCGCTATGTGTGTCAGGGGTCACACTTCCGCGAACATGGCGCTGGTGCTAACACTGCCCACCATTTTAGGGCAACAGACGTACCAGGTGGGGCACGACTAGGTTTGTATTAAGTAGCAAAGTATCAGGAAGAAATATTTCTGGTGCACACGTACTTTGATAGCCTATCGCACCACCTTCGGGTATACTTATCTGCCAGATAATTTCTCATTAAAATGATTTGCAGTTATGAATTGATGAAGTAGATAATCCTTATCCAGAATTAGTGAAGTTATGTTTTTTTCACACATCATCTAGATGATTTCAACTTGTCATAATATGGGCCATTTTTTTTTCGGATGGGAAATCATCAAATGACCCCTCCCGCCGTGGGTGACGTGGAAGGGAGTGTCAGACTGTTACTGACTAAAATCCATCCATGTTCCTTCCTCAGCCCTTTGAATTCAGGCCGGTCAGCCACTAGTCCAAGGCGCAGTTAACACATCCTCCTTTACTTCTGGTTTTGTGTTCGAAAATTTAATTTATTTTATCATTTAGGTTAACAGAGCCGGTTCCTTATCGCCAGTAGACTGGGAAGTAACATATTTCACAAGGTTCAATTATTTACCAACATTGTAATTGATGAAGACACGACATTTTGATTTACAAAAGGGACATTGTGCGGAAATCTCGCACTTCACCATCTATGAATAACATTGGTGATGAATGCTCGTCTTTAGTCGTAAAGTGTTCGCCATAAGTTCAGATACTAAAATATACTTATGTCCAACATCCTTGGGTCTGTCTTCCATAGCATCTTCTTGACATTTTCCAGTCGTGGGCTAACCATCATGCTGATTCATTAATGATCTACCTGTTCTAGTCCAGTGTATGGGAAAAGCAGTACGACAGAAGCCCTTTGGCCCAGCAGTGGGACAAATACAGGCGTTCCAGACGGTATCAGATAACATGTCCCCACTCCTATGGTCGTCAGGGTCACAACACACAAGTCCAGTGTCGGCCATTATCAGCTTCTTATCAGCAGTAATGACCCGAGCAGTTCTGCCAAAATGAGGGTAACGATGTACTCTAGTACCTACAGCTAAGTACATACATAACATTGTTATATTATCGTTGTGCCTACCACCATTAAGAATATAGGGCCATCGTTAAGTATGTGTGTCAGTTTATCATGGCACTAGGCAGAGGTGTATTATATCCATTTATATGCAAACACTTAGGTACTAAGCTACTAAGTATTTTTTCAAAACCCTTATAAAACTTCTCCCCGGGAATCAAACCTCATGCTTTCCACTAAACAACAAGGTAGTCCGTGAAATCTTTTCGTTTTACACTATTTTCTGAACGTCTTTGCACGTCCATAATTGTTGATATTACCTACTAATAATAATCCGAAGCTAAAGTAACGATATAAATTATTCTGTAAGGCAACACCCAGCGACACTGCTTAGCAACACCGCCAAATGTTCAACATAACGTGTTTGGCAACAAGCATGTATGACTTAACTATCAAAAAAATAATACAAAGACAACAATATATCAAGCTGTCGATAATAATATGGCGTGCAAAATGTCAATAACAAAACCTTAAAAATATTAAAGAAATATTTTATTTATTTACATATGGAGAAAACATGACATTTTTAATATTTTTTACATATTTATATAGTTATGTGTATAGGCACGGCAATCCGTCGCAATAGGACTGAATCAGGATAGCAGTGACAAGGACATCGCCTATGTACTCAGCAAACACATGCCGTTTATGTCAATATTATGTGTAAAGTCAAAAAAATCAACACGTGCAGGAGTGTGGGACGAGCTAGCTGTTATCAGAAGGATCGGCCCGTGTTTGCCCAGGCGGTAATGGGTTAGATAACCGAGTAGATCTTACTGCTCACTGATAAGGTTCTAAATACAATCTTGTATTTAGCTTTATCTTTTAAAAAGTGGAGATTACGACTTTTACCTTGATTTTTTTATGGTTTTGGAGGAATTACACGTGTATTGGAACCTCCTAAGTTATGTAAGTTGCATGAGTCAAAGACAAAGTTGGTCTCTCACGTGTATGTAAATTTTACCGACTTCATCTCTCTTTCCAAAGTCGGACACAGTAATATGTACTAGCTACTACTTAAGCTGAACAAAAAAGGTAGAAAAACGTAAAATTACACATAATATAGTTTTTGCCAAAACTTACAACAGGAACAACATTGTTTAAATTAATTTTGGCATTATGTAATGTATGAATAACGATGGTATGACAGACAGTTTTATCGCGAACTATACTAGGTACTCAAGTAGCAACACGTTTTCAATTTGAAACTGTGTTCGTACACCATGTTTGGCGTGAACCCAAACCGCGCAGTGGCCACTCGGTATATTAGTTAAATGATTAATTACTCTATTTTAGGACATGTTGCCAAACCTTCACTAGTTCAGAGTTTCAGTTGAAACTAACAATTTCCTCGCTATGACATCATGAAACTGTAAAAATCCAATATTATGGATTTTTACAGTTTAAATGAAACAGTGACTATATTTGTGTGTTAAGCTTTTACGATTAAATATCTGAATTGGTTTTGATAACGTATAGCAAACAGAATCTTGAATATTAAAGAATAATTCTTTTTACTCAGATATATGAAGCAGTTCCTCGATGCTGCTCAAAGTAGCTACAGCAGGTAATAAACTGTTAGACATGAAGTATTAAAAAAATATTTCAGAATTCTCTCACGATAAAACACAAATAATTTCCTTGAACCACTATATATTCACTAAGTGCAAATGACACAACAATACATCGGCGCGACACCACTAATACATCAACACTAAACACAGCCACAGACGCCATTACTTTAAATCAGAGAAAAGAATTTCAAGAAAAAAATCTAGATCTAGCACATAATACGCCTAGACTATAAATCTAAGGCAATCTAAATACAAACTCAATTCTCAGGAGACGCAGCCAAAAAGCTTCGCGACGTGATGGCTAATGAAGAAGTAGGTACTTAGCACAGTGAGTAATTATAATTATCTGTTGATGCAGCCGAACTTCTAGGAATGTCAATAAGAACCAGCTTTAAGCTCTTATCAGTTAAATATTTGTAATGAAAAACTTTTTATTTCATTTAGAAGAAAGAATTGCTACTGTAATTAACATAATGCTAATTTATAAAGCTCAATGGTAATAAGTCTAAAATTGCACACCTTTATACGTTTATCGAATACGTTTGCTAGTTTTTTATTCGTATAATGGAAATTGTTACCGCCACCTGTGGACATCTCTGCAATCAACATCACTTCCTTGAACTAGTTCAAAAAATGTTTCTAAAATAGTACCTAGCTAGTATTCAATATAAATTTTGAAATTTCTTTGTGGGTTTTAATTTCACAAAGCATCCAGAGTCAGGTAGTTAGTTGGCAGTGTCACACCCTCGTGCGTGGGACGCTAAGCCGTCGTCGCCGGATAGCAGTCGTTGTTACAATTCCATGTCAGAGGCTGGATTTGAGAAAACTTTGTCACTAAACTTGTTCGGTTAGTAAACCTGCATCAGAAGGGAAATAGGGTTTAAATTTAATTTCAGAATTCTACGAAATATATATGTATACAAATAAATGAATCTGAACAGATTTTTTGTTTGAATTTCTAGAACTACCAGCCGGATTTGAAATACTTTTTTTACTGCTGATATTTCTTACGGTACCTAAATTTAGGATGCGGGTGCGTGAAATCAAGTTATTCTGACGTCAAATTATAAATGTGTCATGCTACATGTAAAACTACTTTGTCGCATTCCTGCAAACAAAGATGCTTGTTTCAATGCGCGCACGTAAAGCTGTGATGTCAATCCAAGCGCATTTATTAACGTCTTTCACGCATCCATTTATTTTAGATCTCAGCCGAGTGCGTACATTATGGGGCTGTGTTACATACGTATTACAAATTCATAGGATTTGTATACAAAAATAATTCTAGACTCGCATCGCGGTCACTGATCTCTTAATATTTTTTTCTGTGAATCACTTTTCTACGCTAACAAAGAATACATTTGTGAAACACAATAACAAATTTATATATTTTTAATACGCGTGTGAAATCCTCTCAGATTGATAGTTATTAGTAGATACCTAACTAACTCTGTAGATTATTTATGGTGGTGGATAAATCTCAACAAAATTGCTTGCCAGGAATCTATGACTTTAGATCAGCAAACCCTCATTTGTCTCCCTATAAAGTAAAAAGTCATTATTAAATTTAAAATACTTCTAATGTAATAAGAAACACACAATGAATGCGATTTTCTCCTACACCTACTAGCCGCTAACCTTTCCTGTACATTTTCCTGACGGCTCAAGGCTGTGTCTTCGTAAGGTTACATTGTTTGCGAACCTCTTGAATATTTTATCAGCTTATTCTTGTATTTTTATTGAGGTGAAGCTAGTAGTTTGGTATTTGACTAATATTTTTATATTAGTAGGTACAAGATGTAAACCTCATTTATAAAAAAATAATCATTCAATTGCTAATATTTGTTGAGGAATTGTAAAATAATATACGTTGTTTTTACTACACACATTGCTTAGCTTTTCTATTTTACATCTTCATCATATCGATCAAGAGATCTCTGCTGACATTAATCTAAATCAAAATCATAGTATTCACAAGATTTTTTAAACCAGACTGAAAAAAAGTTTATTTTATTCCTTACTATATAGAACTACATAGAAGATACAAGACAAGTGTAGAGGACACATGTCATCTTTTAATGTTCCCGACACAATACACTGACTTGAAAGAACAGACTGAAATCCCCACTCTTAGAAAATCAGTATTCATCCAGTAAATGCGCTCGCTATGCACAACCCTGCTGCTATTATATAAAGATGTTGAACAACGTTTTCAATAAACCGAGATATCTCAGACATCATTGTTTATTCGTGTCTTCGCGCATGCAAGTGTGCTAACAAGAAAACCGCATGAAAATAGCTTTAGCAATTATCGAGAATAAACGACGAACACGTTCCAGCAGTCATTGACTTGTACAATATATTGTAAAGGCATACAAATCCTTTATTGTGTATTGTTTTTAGCTTTACATAAGTAATAAGTACGCTATAAGTAGCTGTTGAAAGGTGTGGTTTTTTAGTATTTACAGTAATATTTAAGATGGCCGGAATAAGTGTTGTATGAAATTTAAAATCCGTGTTCACTTAACGACAGAGGTTTACAAGATGATAAATAGCAATGAGTAAACATCGTAATGAAAACCATTATGTTGGCCATCAACTGTCGATTGAATACAATCAATCTCTCCCCCAATGAATGATGATAATTCATCTTTCTTAAAATCACATCTCTCTCATTAAGTCACTACCAAGAAAATTGTGCAAACTCAATTTGTATAAAAACAAAGACTCTTTACAAAGCAAAAAGCAATAGATGTACCTATTAATAATTTATTATGTCAAAGGATTTACATAACGAATCGTGCGCATCTCGCCACGTGTCGTGTATATACTGCTGCAGTGGTGTGAGTGTGTACGCACACACGTGCGTGTGCGCAACGCTCACTAAATTTCATTGAGCGTAATCATGTCAAGGTCTTGTGTGAATGAACTCGCCGTGTTGGTGTGTGTTTTACCTTTGTGTGAGTGTACATTCAATTACATAATAGTTTTTTTTTTGGAAATTAATTTTGGCCAGTAGCATTGATTATTATATTTTTACCTAATTTGAAAACAAAGAGGTTCTGAATTCGACTGTATTATTATTATGTATTCTTATTTCAAATAAAAAAATACTAATATTACAGTTCACCAGTCTCGGGGATATTTTTCAGGAAGAAATTCGAAATTCGACTCCAACCGAGTTCGTTCCCACTTCTATTTTCTGAAATACATTTTACTGGCTGCAGGTGAACACAGGAAGCAAACTGGTAGTGCCAACGATCCGCACACTATTCAGATTTATTGCTCGACCTTATTCATAGTTTTATTTTAAGAGGTTGGTAAATCAAGGAACCGTTTCTATTACAGGTTATATAAAGTTGGAGTAGATATTTCATATTATGCAGTTCACACCCATACAGGCGTAACTAATAAAAATAGTGATTAGTTTCGTGTTGTCATATTTACTACTGTAATATTTTTCAAACTAGTTTTATGTAATCGTGTATGTAAAATGTTGCAGAGTTGAACTGATTAAGAAATACCTAATAATGTTTTTTATTTTATTCTTGTCACAGATTTTTATGACTAGAGATCGTACACGAATATGTAAAATATTGTTGTAGGTTTTTATGTATTTAGGTATATATCCTTTTTGACAACGACTTAACTTGCTGTGAAAATTGGTATTATAAATCTAAATCACCTAATACAATAATAGTTATTTTTTAACAATGTCAATTAAATACGCTTTATTAAAAAAAAACTCTAAACTTTAATTAATGAAGTCAAAACTTTAAATGGATTACATGTGAAATGTCTAGATTTTAGTAGATTTGTTGGAAGAGCAAATATGCATATTTGAAATCCATTCATTATGTTATTGACACATTAAAAATCGCCGTTTCCACTTACTCAGCTGACTGTACTGGTGTGCAATTAAAATAGGCAATAATTACATAACCAATGTCACGCGTACATTTTTGCAGTCAATCAAACAGTCATCTATTTACAGACAAACTGACTGTTTAGCCTAGCAACTGCTCTTAGTCAGCTGCCCAGAGCACACGTGATTTTTTTTAAACGAACTAGTGTTTGACCTTATGTGCAGAAAAATCTATCACTGACTATTATACTGAAATTCAGGTGTTGATGCGGAGGACTGAAGCTGAGAGATGAGAGCGAAGGTGATGTACAGAAGAAACACTATAGGTGTACGCTTCGCTGTCTTTAAAGCAGAATGATGCTGGTAATACTTTGTTCCTAAATTACTGATTAAATATTTAAGCTGCTGTGCATTGTAACTACAACGAAAAAAAACTGTTATTATTTCTTAATTACTCCATCACTATTCAAAAAAGTCAAAAGTATTTTTTTAATTACAAATAGGCATTTGGAGGCTCTTATGAAAAGTCACAATAGTAGCAACATTTTTAAATGGAAGGGCACAGAGAAAAACACTTAAAAAATATCCTAATTGCAAGTATAGAAATTTTCACACATGACTGTACCTATTTATGACATTATTTTGGTGATTCACGATACAGTGACCCGCAGCGCATAAGGCATTAGCAACAGCGAGATTGAGTAATTTTTTAGTTTATTTTAGTGATCGGTAACATGTGAATTGGTTGCAGTAGGTATTCATTATCGAGTGCTAATATCATATACATGATGTCGTAATATATTTCATAATAGTAATATATAGTAATTTTATCCGATTGGCTGCTGACTCCCAAGCAGAAATGTCTTTATGTTTTGAATTATTAGCGCTTATTACTAGAAAGCTATAAATGTAATAATGCACATGTATACGTTTAATCGTCCACATGAACAAGTAATTAGGAACCTAATAATGATCTAGAGGAGTTCCTTCACGATAGTACAAGTGTTACGTTACACCCACATGCGTAAGAGTGGCGTGAGTATGCGTGTGCGCGTCGCTATTGCAACTCGCAGAAGGTTCAGCAGACACCGACTATACCTGTTCAAATAAGCTGTAAGGAATCAGTTCACTACATTGGAGCAATGCACTACATTGGAGGAAGATTTCAATGTTGTACCGACTACTGTTTACAAAGAAATCTAGCTTAAGATGAACTTCTTTACTTAACGCGTTGGTGTGCAATGTTACCAGTCTTTTTATTAGTGCAGAAGACAGACAGATTAATCCAGCAGGTCACACATGATACCAGCTATACAAGAGAGGCAAAGGACAGAAGAGATAACAAGCCCGCCACACTATTCCGAATTTCAACAACTATGGCAAACCACAGTAATTAACACCTGGCAACTACCACCACCGACCCGACATAAGTCGGCGGGTCCTATATAGATAAATTAATCAACAGTATTGAAACCTGGAGAGAAAATTATCAGAGTTCCGCCTTACGAAATGAGAATGCGAAAAGAGTTGGAGCCACACGGCACAAAGAAACTTCAACTAACTGCCCAATTGCCTAGATTATCACGGATAATCAGCACCAATGTTGCTCCAAGTAAGCCTTCTGCATTCTTCACCAAATGCTGTGCATTGATGCGTGCCCCTGCCAAGATCTATTTGTGAATGCGTTTGCGCACCCCCTCCCCTCGCCCCCCAGCCCCCCGCTACCCTGCCGTGCGATCACCTCATCGATTAAATTGTTTTCAATGTGTGAACCACCGCAGGTGAAAATGTGACTGCGCAAGAGACGACCGTTTAACGTTCGATATATTCAGATGCTGGGATTATGGTTTTGCAATATTCAATGAATGGAATTATTTGGCTGGTTTCATCCGCCTCCTGTATGGAACATGCATAAACTTGGGATAAAGGTGTTGTGAATGTTCTAAAATATGGTCTATCTGCCTGCTAAGTTCCACCCAAATCAGTATTTTTTTGGAAAAAAGTAAAAAACAATCGTTCAATCTTTACAAACTTTTCTACGTTTAGAGTTATAGATTAATTTTTGTTTGACCGATTTTTATGTGATGTCTAATCCATTTAGAAAGGTGCCTACTTCAAGATTACGTAGCTTGGATTAGTGGACGACTCAGGCTTAGTTTGTCATTATAATGTATTCTGAAGTCGATCAGGATAGACAGCATAATGTACGTACCTACCTACATTTGCTTATTGTTATTGCAACATCGCTAAGTCAAATTCCTCGATAAACGTGCCTGGTCCATTAAGATCTAGTGTTTCTAAAACATTATTTTATTATCCTGGTCTTGTATCGACAAAAAAAACAATAAATGATAAATTAATTAAAACCTGAAGTGTTAGACCTTCGGAATAAATACAATTTTATGGTACCTACCTAGTGTTTAATAAAACCGGTTAAAGTACGTGATACACAGAAAGCGATATGTATAGGTACATATTATATATGGACCATCTATTTCCTAGAAATAAAGCAATTTAAATAATATATTTTTTTATTATTTTCAGCAGTATAATACGTCTGCAACTGGAGATGAATGGATTTTGACCATTTGCCTTAGATTTTATTTGTCATATTTTAATACTTGTAAAAGTGTGCGATGTATGAATTACAAATATCTCATATCTACAATAATTAGAAAGCATCGCTTTAACTTCTATTCTATTTATCTACACTTGACACTGGTACAGTAGTTGGCACCGACTCATTTGTCATAAAAAAACTTCTGACTCTTAGCTTGGAGTACAACCAATTCCTAATTGACGAGTTTAAAGCTAGTCGGCCAGTGTAATGTAGATGAATTGCCTCAATTGAGCAGATAAGCGTAGATTGGCTAATTGTGTGCGTTATTTTTAGTGTCCGCCAGTTTACGATTAGATTGGGTATACTTGCGCATGCTTTCTATTGTAATGTGGGCAGTAAGGACGCGTGGAGAGTCCGTGCAGAGCCACCACGGGTTGGGCAGCGCTCCAACTGGCTTTTGTTTGCTTGTTCATTCCGTAATGGGTGAATGTCTTACATAAAATATGGCGAGGAATAATTTTGGGTAATAAAGATATTTCTTCCTGTAAATACAGTTAAGAAATAAGATTTAACAAACCATTAGGTAGTAATTTTAGTTTTATAAATGTTTTTTTTTTATATCGAATACTAATTAGAAAATTATTTTACATTTCTTTGTTTATGCAAAAAAAACATGTTTTTTTACATGGGTAACTTACGCAAGAAACAAATGCCAAATTACCAAAACCGAATATTATGTAGCCAAAAAAATTAAATAATTAACTACATAAGCACCAGTGTATTTATTATATTAAATAACAAAGTACACTGGACATACATGAGTTCACACATTTTCTCAAATTATGACAACATTACAAAATGTACGGTTTCAGAAGGATATAATTAGCATGGTCGCATCCCGTGGGTGTCAGCACGACTAGTAGGATCTAGGTAGGTGGACAAAGCAGTAAGTAGAAGGGATGTCTTGTAAATCTAAGTATTTCTATCCTTCACAGGCAACTGCAGAAGGAATCATCCGTCAACCTAACTAATATTATAATGCGAAAGTGAGTTTGTTTGTTACGCTTTTACGGTAAAACAGCTAAACCGATTTGGATGAAATTTGGTACAAGGATAGAGGGGATACTGGGGACTATTTTTTATCTTGGTGAGTTAAATAGTGCCTTCGGGACGCAAGTGAAACCTCGGAAATAGCTAATTATTTAATTTTTGGCATATAACTATTTCAAAACTTTTTATAGACCAAAAGTGGGCAATAAGCTCGTTTCTGTGTAGTCTATATAACACTTTAATCAAGCAAATAAAACTTTACTGGAAAATCTATGTAATTTTCCAATGTGTGCTTTCAGAATTTAATGTGTAGATTCTTCACTTATTTACGTTTTTAATAAGCTTCGCTTATTTTCAATTAGATAAGGTTTAAAGTTTGTTTAAATGCGTGTTTATTTTGAATAGATACTCAGTTATAACTATATTAAAAGTTAATTTGGCATTAAAACAATGAGACCGCAGTTAGATATGAGTAGGTATACATCTCTCGCTCTAAAAAAAGAGTTAGCAACAAAACAAACCGCTTCCTAGTGTACATATATTTCACGCACCGCTTCCTGTTATTCCAACATCAACACTTTAATTTCCATATCAATTAGTCGGAGAGCCAGCCGCGAGCTCACAACATACCACAGTAGTATAGAATTACTTACACTACTACACAAGTAACCCCACATGCTACATAGACCCACTAATTCAATTTGATGGTCATACACACACGCACACACACACGAACTCCTAAAAATAACACCGAACATGAAGGGCCATTTACAGTACTTACAACGTTTGTTTTGCGGCCCAAAAACACGAAAACAATTCGTATACTGTTACTGATAAGGTTGGAAATGCATCTGTTTGATTGTGTTAGTAAGTTGGTGTATATGAACGATTTTATTACGCACAGTTAATTTATTTGTTTGTTCGTGTCGTGACAAAGACGGGCCTATAGTTAATAGAGTCAGTACGTGTTTAATTCGGTAACTGCAACCGGTGATAGATTTTTTAAAAGATTTTCAGTAATTTAAAGAAACATTCTGAAAATAAGAGATGTATGTTGGCTTAAATATTTGTTTTTCACGATATTCTCGTCATTAGCGAACGTAAATATTAAATGAGAAATGTGATAGTTTTTCCTCTCTTGTGCTATCATTTTTCTCTTTTAGAAGACGCTCGGAAATTATAGATTATAAACTGATTTCTCCTTACCTTATGATAACTGAATCTCCACACCGGTCAGCTACTGAAATGAATGAAAACATTTATTAAAAAAAATCTTCACTGTTTTTAATTGAAACAAGGTAAATAAAAGAAAAACATAACTTACTCTCCGTACGCTGACTGGTTTCTTCAACAGAGAAATCGCGAAAAACTTATAGTTACTCACTAATAACACAATATTACTATAATAACAATATTTACTAACACCCAATGACACAAACAAAACACTATCACTAACATTTATTTCGGCACCGTCATCATTGTAATAAAAGTCAATATCACCACTTCACGAATAACTATATCACAATAGTTTATAGTTTCAGTAATTAATTTTCACATAATCACCAAAACTGTCAGTTTCGTTCCGACTCGACTGTGCCGCCATTTTCTTTTAATACACGTCACGGCATATTCCCTTCAATTTCAAAATTAGTTAACACAACATCTTATTATTTGAATAAACAATCAAAACAATGTCTTAATATTTACATTTCTCGTTCTTTACGACATAATATGTATACAAAAAATAGTTAATTACAAAATTGAATCATTATTATTATTTAGCAAAAAATATAGTATAACATTTATTTTTAATCTACCGAATAAACTATGTCTATTTAAAAAAAAGTTCATTTGACCTAACTTCTGTATAGAATGTGTAGATATTTAACAAGATCAGTACACATTTTTGCAGTATATTGTATAGTAAGACAATAATTATTGAATACAATATAGTAAGGCAAATTATTGTAGTAGGTAGAACCTTCCGTTGGTCCGTCGACAGGACTGCCAGCATTCACGTCCATCCTAAATTATCATCCATCATATAGTCCTCTCAAATCTACCTACTATACATACATCTAGTTTATATCTTGCAGTATATTAAATACATTTCTCCAACATCTGTGTGAATGTATAATGCAGTCTATTTACATTGAGAGTCACAGCTCCCAGCCGCCCCTTGGCGGAAAAACCCCGCGTCCTATATGAAAGTTTCCACAGCGTCTGCAACAATCTAATACTGACATGATTAGTTTTTAATGCTGGTCTCATCTGCTTCTAATTGTCCCGTCCCTAATGAGTCCCTAATATTGGCAGCGATTACGAAAATGTAAATGAGTTTATGATAATAAAAACTGTTTTTCCGTTTGTTGGAGTGTTCATTTGTGAATCACGAATATTTGCATGTCTTTATGATTTTTAGTAAATGTAATGATACCTACACTTATTTGTCTACAACAAGTGTCTTGGAAACATCAGGCGAGCGAGCCAAAAATCTGTTAAATTATAGTAATAGAACGTTGTTATAATTGATTTTGAAGTTATTCCAAGCTTTTGTGCTTGATATAACTAATAGATCGAAAATATTTTATCTTGAAAACAAACAATTCATAATCTTCGCCTCGTGTAAGAATGAAGGATAAATCTAGATTACAAACCACACTGGAACCGCTCCGCTATACCCAGTCCGTATATATTATTACATCGCTAAATAAAAAATCACCTTCAATTGGCACCCGATCGCTAAAAGTAACCACTGAAAAGCATTCAATTTACAATACCGGTTCGATTTTCTAAACATTTTCTTCGCTGAAACATAAGTCTCAGTCGGATTGACATTAATAATACAGAATTAGAAATAAGACCCCATTCGGAGAGATTTTGTGCCGAAAATAAACGAATAAACATTGTAAAATTTAATGTTAACAGACTGTCTTACCGTTTCATTACACCAAACCATCTATAAACATTATTGTTTTAACCCTTCCTTTAAGAACGATCCATTGAAAATTGCAACAACTAACTTTCAAAGTTCTTCGTTGAAAGCCAGCGATGTATTTTCAAGTCCGCGGAAGCATCGCTACGGAAGCGAAGGATCTCGCGCGCAGTGCAGGGGTATGGAGTAAATCCAGACTGCTGTCAGTTGGCTGTGGTAAACAACACAATTAAGGCCGGAGTTTCAATTGACGACGACGCGCTTTCCAGCAGCATGCACACTCGAACACTGTGCCCCGCAAACTTCGCGGTGAACGGACACTGTGTCGGTTCAGACCAGATATCTGTTCCGTGCGCAGCAGCGGGGAGCATGTGGACTTATTTTAGTTCTGGTTGCTATGTGAGCATGTCCAATTTGCTTTTCCTATTTAGAAAAACAAGTGGCTCGTTATGTTCTTTGTGGTTTATGGAAAAATCGCTATGGCGCTGAATTGGGGGCAACGATGTAGTTACTAAATTGATATGGCAAGCATGTTGTTCGTAACACATGTGTCCTTTTCTGCCTTGTCATTAGCTGGTCTTTATGTACCTTCATGTTCTTGATTACGTGTTTTTTGTGTTGACGAAGTAGGTGCAGGGTGTGGAGTATGGTTCGTTAAGGTTTTTGTCTACTAAACTTGTTTTTATCAGCTGCCTGACCTTTGTGATCCGATAGAATAGGTTTATAAAAAAGGTTATTACAATTATCATGACGACATGGATATCTTTATCGTGTCTTCTTTAGCGACCAAAATAAGCATGGTGTTGATGTCTTCACTCAAGAGACAGATTCTTGCGTCGCATACATGTTCCTTTTAACCAGAATTTAGGGGGACAAAATCAGATCAAATAACTTTATCTGATTTAATTTAATAACTAAATAACGATGCGAAAATGTAGGTGTAATGAAAAACAATAGGTTTAATTAAGATTTCAAGTAACGACTTAACCAACAAAAAAGTAATTTTAATACTACGATAATTTGGTTAAGTTTTAATATAATCATTGAAAAGATACTTGAATTTAAAGAGTTTATTTTATTATCTTGTTATCTCAACGAAGCGTAATTGTTTTTTTATCAACCGCACGTAATATGAGCGGATGGTAGTTACTAGATCCGGTTGGTTCTCGAATGATGTTTTTTTCGAACTGAGAGATTTTAATTAAAGAATACATCATCGGGTCCCGTTAGTTACATATTAGAGTCATTTCCGTGAGCTGTTGTTCAATTATAGTCAAATCAGTATAATGAGTGTTCTTAGAGACTTCTTACACACGCATTTAATATAGTTATATCAAATTTGATTTAATTTCTGTTATACATTCATAGACGATTAACTAAAACATAAGCTACAGTGAAATAACGAATGAACTATTTAAAAATAACCAATTTATCAGCGTTTAAAAAGTTGTTGCTGGAAAAAGATAGCACGAAAATCTATGACGTCATCATTTAAAAACTTTAGCTTCAAGAAGGTACGTCGTACATACTTATGAAGCAATGAATATTAAATTTGTTTCGAAACTATCTATGCATGCTGAACTTGTCATCAGAACATAAAAGGTTTTATGAAACTTTCTTAAAATTCCTAGATCTAGACCTTACTGTCTAACACTAACTGTGGTCTTAAGATCTGAGCAGGATAAAGGTTAATAATAAACACTATTAATGTATGTAACACGTGTTCAGTTTAAGGATAACATTGTAAATACAAAAGTGTCGGTTTGGTGTCCATTGTTCCAACTAATAATAGTACAGCTAGGTACCTACTACTTACCTTGATTGACTATTTACAAAGCAAGCGGTCCTAACTTGATACTCACTATCTGAAAATATATTTTCTCTGTATTTTCGCATATTATTTTCTAGATATAAAGCAATCTATATTTGGTAAAGCAAATCAATTGTGATTACTGTATGTTACGTCATTAGTTTGTTGCACTGGTGATCATGGTGATTTTCAATTTTTCATGGTGAATCAAATCAAATCATATTTTGTTTGTGAACACAGGTACATAAAAAGTAAAAAAATCCATACAAAATAGCGTGTCTTTTGTTGAAAATCGTGAAATCACAAAATGTTCAAATACATCGTCACGTCAGTCAGTCAGTTGGTCATCAAAAGCAATCTAACCTAGGATTTGAACCTAGGACTTCATGATCAGCAGTAGCGATTGACACGACCAGACGAACAAGGCAATATTATAGTGTAATTAGTTCAATACAATAATTGTCTGCGTATTATGGAATAATAAGTACGTAGAGGGCACATCTTACATAATGACTGTGTGTTGGCAACTTGTTACTTGAAGAAAATGGAGTTAATTAGAAAAGTTGAAACGATCTAACTTCTACCGTTACAACTTATTTTATGGTTCATTTATGAAATTCATTAATTATTGGAACGCGAATGCCTTAATCATTGTTTTAGTTAGTAGTTTTAATACTTCAATTATTCAAGAATTAGAACTCAAAAGAAATGAGGAGACATATTAATATTTCGATAAGTCTGGACAGCTGGATGAAGCTCTTGATAAAGACGAGTAGGAGAATAATATGTAGAAGATCTTAGCCCACCAGGGAAGTGATAAACATAGCTAGGCCCACCAATATTCAAAAGTATTGTCCTAATGCTCCTAAATTTAGATTATGTGAAGTGAAGTGACAGAAACTCTTTTGCTTTTCGTGTACCTATAGCAAAACTAAAAATTACTAAGTAGATACAGAATTTCAACACTAAGGAACAAGATAAATTAAAGGTGGTTTTCCTATTATCGATACTTTTGCAGACTAAATTATTACCGATTAAAATGGTGTACTTTAAAGTTAAAAAATACCTACAA
Source organism: Pyrrhia umbra (assembly GCA_963891755.1). Lineage (NCBI taxonomy): Eukaryota > Metazoa > Arthropoda > Insecta > Lepidoptera > Noctuidae > Pyrrhia > Pyrrhia umbra. The sequence goes on along the minus strand of OY982934.1, from coordinate 332,782 downwards.
GATTATTTTTGGATTGGTCATGCGAACAATTATAAAATGACGAAACTAATGAGTGTAGTTATATAGTTATAATTATTGTCGTAAAAACAAGACCGAAAAGATAAGGCTGAAAATAATAACGACTGTAGTTATTATAAAAGTTCGTTGAGAATATCTGAATGAATATTATCGTCGCTACCCACTTACTAGGGGCTGTCAGGTTACAATAAACTGTTTTGTGAATAATAGAAGTATCTGTTGTGTTTTGACCTCTTACGTCATCACCAAATTCAACCGTACTATACCTTCCTTGGATATTTGCAATTAGTCGCTAGTTTCTTTGATTATTCAGATCTTGTCTTGTCAAAAGCTCGACACCTGCCGCAAATAATGATTTCTATAAATCAGTTCATGTTCGTCGAATCGTTTCATGATCATTGAGCTCAGTAACTATTGCCATTAATGCTTTGTATACCACAACCTCCTTCAACAGCTCCTTCGAAGAAGAAGTTTATAATTTTTTAAGGAATAAAAAAACATTCGGTGAAGAAATTAAGTACTAGGTAAGCTACCTACTTAATTTCTCCATCGAATGGTTTTTTAAATTATTCGATAAGGTAAACCTACGGGCTTGATGGTCATGCTTAGATTCTATGCAATTCATATTGTTTTATAGATTGCAATAATCAATGTCAGGACTTTTCTCAACCGCAATATCTACGCAATAACTTCTTCCAGAAAACCGCTTGTCCAGCCAATCCGCGATAACCACTGGTAACAGTCCTATCAGCACTTAGCAACCGTTAACCTAATCTACGCGATAGTTCACCCCGTGGGAGCAGATGGGTTCACCCCTTCAGTGACATGGTCACATGACGCCTTATCTAACGCCGAGGAAAAAGGGGTATTATTGTAATCGATAGTCGTATTGTTGCTATCAATGAAATCTGTTTGTATAAGATGTGTTAATAATGGTATTGATTTTATGTTTTATTTACGTTTGAATGAATATCAAAGCTTTATCTAGTAATTTTACTCTGATGGTATCGAAAGTTTTGCTTTAATTCAAAGACTGATACCACTGCACGAAAAAATATACATGCGCCGAATAAAAATATGCATTGGTGATAAGATGGTGAGTTGTATCTTTATCTAAAGGATTGGATACATTTTGTAAATGATAGCGAAAAATGGAAGGAAGAAAAGGTGGTACTTTTATTGTCAATAGAAAAAAATATGATCATGTTTCCCCTTTGATGTTATTCACTTATATAATTAGCATTTTTCCTATGCATTCACAAATATTGTAGTCAAGTTCTGGGGCCTTACCGTGACGTGCCAAAACAAGATTATTCTCGTTATGAAAAAGAGACAGAGCTATACGACGTTAGTAGCTATGTCACGCTCTCAAAGTTGAATAGTGATTGCAAAAACACGTGGTGGTACAGCCCCTGATCCCTGATGAGTATTCGCAGTAGACACTGCTACCCATCTACATATAACACTATGATGCGAATTTTTAATCCTCGATAAACGAAATACAAAAAAAAACATTATGTTAATTCATGAATCACCCATTCTCTCATATCTAAAAAACATCGCTAACTAATGTTATTGTTATTGATATGAAAGAAACCGTTTTGGAAAAATCCGGAATAACTATAATATTATGTTTATGATGGTATCGACATAAATAGCTCGGCCTTAGCAACACTTGTATCAATATTAACTTAGTTGAGTAAATAACTGAACCACAGAACAACTTTCCTGAACACCGATAAACGAAAATACACCTAAAATATTTCGCACAAAGCTTATAATATTTCCGTTTTGTTTAGTTATTTTGAATACATATTTTTTTAATAAATTTCTTCTGTTTTTGCAAAACTAACGGAACAACGTGTTTCACTAGGTTCTGCGGAAGGCATTAGTCCCGCGAAGTGAGAAGAGATGGCGCTCGTTGCAGCCCCGCGTATCTAAACGAGCCGCGCCTAGCAACAGCGCCGCAATCAATGCTTTCCAATTCTTTATAAATTGATTTTAGTTTACTGCTTGTAATTTTCATTTAATATACCAAATGGGTTTCTTGAAATCATTCAATATCACTTACTCAGTAGATACCTACTACGTAAACTCCTAGATAAGTAGGCACCTACTAATGCTATTAATTTAATCGGTTTTGCATAAATTATAATTTCTAAGATTACTAGATTTTCCATGTAAAACCAATTGATATGATACCGACCAAGTTAATTGAACATAATTTGTGGGCTAGTGATGTGCCACGGCGAGAGCAGTCGACAGTCGATGCTTGTAACGAAGTGGATGGTGAGTCCGCTGCGTCACGATCGTTGCTACAATCATGTCGTTGGTTTGCGGTTAGAAAGTGAAATAACCCTTGTTTTGGTATAAAATTATATATTGCACAAATTGCGGGACTTCGTCGTTACCATTAAAGTAAATGGTAATGAGATTTATTTATATTATGATTATGAAAAGTGAGTACGTAGATACTTGTCGATTAAAGACAATCCTTTAATTATTATCTTAACAAGCACGATTTATTTCAGTGATAATTATCTCAAATAATTATTAATGAATGAATGTGAAACATCGTTCCTATACGCTGTCCGCTAATTGTTTACACGTGAAGCTAAATAAATCAATTCACATGTCATAAAATAAATATAAAATACTATAAGCTATAACTCTTTGGTCACACATTCGGAAGTGGTTGCCTATTTCTTAGCGGATTAAAAGTGATAATTTGTGGTTGCCAAAACTGTCCAGTTATATCTTATTATAGAATAATAGTCTTTACTGCCTTCGTAAAACTGACAATAATGGCTTTTCCAAAACGTGTTGCTACGTCAGGCGGTCCATTTCTTTAGAATCGATACAAAGACCTCTGCATGTTAATTTGTTTACTTCGAACGGAACGAATTTATTTTTATGTTTTCACATCCATAAAAACTTTATTCTTTCGCTAAAGTCAACGAAAAAGTGAAGCGAGTCTAACAACCAAACAAAACTTGATGATTGCTGCTTAATTTTGAATACAAAAGATGGAAATAGTCATAGTCATCTTGTGTGTGTTCAAGTTTTTATAAACTATTGATCTTAGAATGAGATAAAAAGATGGAATCTGCGATGGAGCACCATCACATAAAGCTATGTCAATTTACTGCGAGCAAGCAGCGACGCTCAGCATTTAAGGATAAGAACCTATATGTTATCCATAGAGCTGTTCTTGCGTTACTGAGGCACATCAAAGCTATTTGGCAGCACCCGCCGACACGAGCAGGCAATGCAATTTATCTCATATCGCAATCTGCACATATTCCGAGTCAGCATTTAGATTCCCACTCCACTCGCGCGGTGAACATTACCGACATGTCTATAAGCGGCATACATAGAAACTGTACCAACTCGCCTGTACCTAGGTACTAATTATTATACAAAAAACACATGAGGATGGGGTTGCACCAATCTGTAGCGAGACTCGCTCCGGAACCGGTCCCGACCGGTCTTAACCGGTCTTATTAAAATATTACTCCGACTCTGCTTGTTTTTACCTAGTTTAAATTTATGATAATGTATGGAAACGATGTTCTTCGTTCTCTTTGTTTCTTTAAGTGTCGTCTGTATGGAATATTTTATCTCTTAGTATTATTGAAAGGTATATTGTTCGTGAGACGGCAGCATGAGGTAATGTGGGTGCGCTCATCTTCATTGTGGTCGTCTTCTGCGCTTGTGTTTGGGACAAGGATAGGTATTGAAACAATAAATTTCCATTTTGAAACTATGTATTTTTTTTCTTCAATATTTCTACATTTTCTTTTACGGTCTATCAAATAAATATCAATTATAAACAATTGATACATTTATTATTATTGTTAGTTTTTGTATATGTCGACATTTCAAGTTTAGAAGTAAAATGTTTTTGTAGCTTTTTAAAATCTTTTTATTTATCGATGAAAGTGAACTCTAGTACTATGATATTGTGCGTTTAAAACACTGGACCCTACAAACATTTAGATTTCGTTTAAAAACGGTTAGTCTATTGATTTACATTTAATGTAGTAATTACACTGGATGAAGAAAATGCAATCTGCAATATTAACATCTCGTCAATTATTATCATGTACTGTTAGTACAAAATGTATCTCTTATCACCCACTGGACTATAGTTACGCAGCTTCGCGCGGCGATAGAAAATAATCTTACAAAAAATTTCATTTTATATTAACTTAAATAACTTAATACTTTTAATAACTATCAATAATATAACCTGAGATCTTTTGCCTGCGGCATGCGGGGCGGGCGGGGCGGGGGCGCGCGCGCGGCCTGCGCCCCCGCCCCGCCGCACCCCTGAGTGCCTCTACTCTCCACTCTATGATACACATCTCTAATATTTATAAATCTGCATTCATGTTTTCACATTCATAAAAAGTAATATTTTTTTCTCGCATTTAAATTTTATACATTACAAAAGTAGTATCACAAACAAATGTACAAACAAATGTACAATTACGAGAACGTACACATAACGGACCTCTACAGAGACCGCCTCTAATAAATACAGTTACGATACATGAAAATACCAACTCTACGCAACTTCACAATAGAATCGAACTCGAAACAAAAAATAATACCTAAGACTATATCGTTCAGGGTATCGGTATCACACGCGCGGCGGCGGCTGAGATCAGAGGGTACGCACGAACGCCGCCACGCCACTCACGCGACCAACCAGCACGACTCACAATCATTAAAATATCCAAAATACGAACAATGATCATACAATGATTAACATAAGTACGAGCGGCGCGGGGGGGCGAGCGCAGCGGTGGGCAGACAAGACAACCGGCGTCCGGGAAGGGGAGGGGGCGAGATCGACGCTCGCCGCCGCGCGCCGGCGCACGCCCGCTCGCGGCCGCCGGCACGCTCGACCAGCGACCGAAAATCGGCACTTTATCGATAACAAAGTGCATTTCGCATCACTATCGACCGTGCCCGCGGCCTACGAGCGACGCAACTAAAACCTGCGCTCTTCCGCGCGCTTATACTACAACTATACGTTACATATCACGCTGTGCTTTTTTCTCTTATTAAAAATATATAATAATTAATATAATATATAATAATATGATATTTGTTAAAATAACGATACGTAGATATCGAGGAGGGCTGTCAGTCGGCTCGCTCGCATCACGCGCTTATCACAGGCTGGTTCACTCTGCCTGGCTCCTGAACAATTTCTTCTTTTCTATCGTGAACTGGGGGCTGATGATGATGGTGCCGCCTCGCGTTAAGTTTCTGTAACAAAAGAGAGGTTCCGTTAGTACCGAACTGTTGCACTATTGCCTCTGTTGCTAGGCTGACGCAAGTTCGTCAATGAAACGCCGGTGTATCGACAACGGAGCTCAACTTACTTTAAGAATTGCGGCAACAGGCTAGTCCAGTTCGTCGCGTCGTGTTCCAGATGTAGATGTATCTCGTGCGTGGTTAATGTGTTGGGGTCTATTTTGAAAGCTGCTAATCTTCTGCCTGCGACGTCGACTATGACCGCCGCCCCCCGGGAGCCGCAGGGCTCGCCCTCGGCTAGCGCCAGGGTCTGTCGGGATGCTCTGGCGAGTAGTTCCGCTGGTACTAACACCTCAGCGGTGGCTAGTTCGCTGGCTCCTTTAGCCGCTCGTAGTTCTCTCTCGAGCCTCTGAGCCAGCGCCGCTTCCGTCGGCACCGGCACCGGCGCTTCCCGCCATGTTGGTCCATTCCAAGCTATAACAATAGGAAACTAAGTTTAGATTTCAGCCCTTGCGTTAAAGTTTTAATTAGTTTATGCCTAAGTCCCGCGAAATTGATCAGTTAATGCTATTACTACAATGATTGAACACAAAAGTTTATTTGATTTAAATTCTTTACTTAAAATAGCTTCCAATATATTATTATACTGGAACAAAGTTACTGCAAGTTTGTATGTATCGAGCCAGTGCGCACCAAGGGCGAGGGAGCGCGGCGCAGCGGAACAGCTGACACGTCAGCTGACACTGACGTGCGGGCCCCGGGCCGGTGCACACTGCGCTCGGCAACTAGTCGGCTCAGTGGAACCACCACACGGGGCTGCTGCTGCACCGATGGTGCACTGAGCTAAGTCGTCTCATCGCCTAAGAGTGACGGGCGGCTGAGCGCAGTGCGCGCGCCGCATAGCAACAACAATCAGCCGGTTAGAAAGCCAGTTCCCTCCCTCGCCTCTCCACTTCGAATAGAAAGTCAACTCACCTTTTTCGCTATTGAATCCGACAAACTGATTCGTGACCGGCAGGATCTCCATGTTTTCCAAATTTTTACTTATATTGTACACTTTTAAACGACAAAAAAATTAAAGCGTTCCGCTGCGGAACTTAATATTACTAGAAAAATATCACAAGTCTCTTTTGTACTGCGAATGCGCACTGAATGAACCGGCTACACACCACCGGCGACTAGTTATCGTGAAGAGATCGATGGGAAATTGATAAAATGTCCGAAGCTCACGACCGCATCAGATCTGATCTCGTAACCATAGGGCTTCGTCACTCGCCCACGGCTCACTATTCGACCCACCCAACCCTGTCGCTCTCTGTGACGGACTGGCGATACCGGGGAGCGCGGCATGTTATATAGAGGGCCGCGGCGGGGGTGCGAGGGGACACTCCGCGGGCCGCAGAGGGGGCCCCGCGCGCCAGTTGCGCCGAGCCTCGGTAGACGGAGGTCGTCTCCACGCCGGTCCGTGCCGGCGTCCGGGTACAAGCCGGCCGGCTTCTTTGTTCGTGTCCCATCGATGGGGCGGCTTAGTTCCATCTCAACAAAGTGTTCCTCGGTTTAATTCTCGTGTGTTACTTTCCGTTCTCATTCGTTTCTGTATTAGTTTCTTTGTTCGCGGTTCTGGCCGTTCAGAAATTGCTAGAATATAGAACTCTGTATGTTGAAACTATCTTCGTAGAGTAGATTATGGTAATCGTAGCTATCTGCTGTGTAATCTGCCAGACTGTTCGTACTTCTCTATATCGTTAAGATAAAGACTTTAGAAAGATAAGCGGTTTCATTGTCCTCATATTGTGATTTTTGTGCATTAATTTATAGATGTACGGTATTAAAAAATATATAAATTGTAATTAGGTAAGTAGTAAGTTTTAAAGGTGTTTTAAAACCAGTACCAGATAGTATAGGACAACCGATATTTTTTTGTTACATGGCCCTCTTAACGTTATACCTCTATTTCTACAATTGATTTCATATTAAGCCTCCAAGTTAATATTCCGTAAGAGTAACACAAGTAAGTAATAATAACAATATGAAAAATATCGATAGCCAACATAATTCCATTTGCTGACGATAAGATAATTTGCTGCAGCTGATAGCTACTGCACCAACATTCATAAATTCAATTGAAAAACTGAAATCAATTAATAAAGCCCAAAAATCAAATAATATGAGATACACATTCATTAGGTTGCTCTTTAAATTAGTGAAATATTATTTGATACATCTAAATAATTATAAGCACGATAACACTTGTCAATGTCAGTCAAATTTTGATATCACCTCATCTTTAAACCCTGATAGGAAAATAAAAAATAACCTAAAGCTCAAAAAACCACATAACAATAACATTCGGCCAACGGCTAAAACCAGAATAAGATTTAAAAACAGGTTCTAATTTAATACACCAGTTCATATGAGGTCATATTTTTTTTAATAAAACTAAGCATTTCCCAAAATAAATAATCTTATAATATTTAAAAGTCCATAATCTATACTAGATCAAACTACATAACAATGGAAACAACGCTTTTGAAAATGAAAAAGTTTTGTCTCAAAGGCAAGAGTTTAAACACATCATCCAGCAGGCTACTTAAATATAATAGGTGTAAAAAAAGTGGCCTACGTGACGATCCGACCGACGATAGACAATAGCACAATGATTTACTGCTACTAATGAAATACAATAAAAAGGATGAGAACTCTTTACTACAAATAGATGTAGATTCCAAACAATTTCAAGAGGAAATGCAATAAAATTGATTACCAAGCTCAAAACTTCAAACACAAAATAATGCAGCATAAACCCAAGCAACAGTGATAAAGACGAAGGTAATTTTGAAAACAATAATGCAATTTCGAATTACGTTGCATCAGCCGACTAGAAATTTCTTTCCGTAAAAACCACTCTACGTGATTACTTGGGCGTACAAAAAAAAGGAAGGTCGGAATCACCGTCCCCAATCGTTAAACGTATATTTTGGAACGTTTTCAATACTGATTTCTTTTTTAATTAGGTCTTCAAAATCATCCAAAAATTTATACCTATTTGGCTATTGAAGATTTGTTTAAAAGTAAAATGTGAGTGTTTACATGAAAATGTGTTGTATAATGTATATAAAGATTAGCTTCATTATCGCGTGTCTTATCGCGCGACAAATGTTTTGCATAAATGGAAAAACGTTTTTTCTAACAATCGTCGTTTTAAACGTCTTTTTGCAATGCAAAATGGCAGTAAAAGTAGTCATTGTACAAAAAATTAACTTTGAAATCTAAGTGCAGAAAACAGAACGATTTCAAATATAATAACTGGAAAGCCACAAAAACAATTGAACAAAAAGAAATGAAGAAAAAAATTGGTTCGGTTGCCAAGCGATGCCGGCCGGCGTCTCGGCCTTGGGCGGACGTGAGTCACGTCTGACGAGCGAGCCCAATCGCTCCGCCACTAGCCCATGTTCGTGACTATAACTCTATGCTTCTAATGTTAATGCCAATTCATATCTAATCAAAGTTCACGGGTCGATTTTGCTGTTTATGTTTGTACGGCAAACTCGTTTTGCTACCTATTTTGTGGTTTCTATCTTTAGGTGTTTTTTTATCGATATCATTATTATCAGAGAAGTATGCACTTATTTTCATAAAATCTACGGTTAATACCAAGTTATGATATTATTCGTTACTTAGCTTTCTTATTTTCGTGTGCAATGTTTCGGAATAAGTAAAGTTCACCGAGGAGGTAATAAAATCCTCGTTATCAAGACTCCTTCCGCACAGTTTATCGTTAAGCACACATTCAAGTAAATGAATGATAATATAAAGAGTTCGCTTCATTATGATACCGGTGTATCTTTGTTTTATTAATGACAATGATGTAATTGTTTAAACAAACGTAGTGATTATAACGTTGTGTACTGTTTCATTGTTTACCGATAGTTTCGTGAATAAACTAATGTTCATATCAAATTTGTGGCTGATCATCTAGCTTGTGCAGCTCTCAACTCGGGACGTTATCGGCGAAAATGATGTTTACTCTAGTCTCTAGTCTACTCTAGATGTAAACGAGACTAACTCTTGAATTGAACTTGCTAAAATAAATGCTAATTTTGAACTAAAAAGCTATGTTTTGTTCAAAATTAGCTTCTTAGTTCAAAATGAGAAATTTGTCGCTAAAAAAAGTTATTATCATAATCCTATGTCGTCGAACTAACAATAAATTCTATCAAAAGAAAAATGTATTACATAAACCTTCGAAAAAAAGAGATGAAGGGAAATTCGACGTTAAAGGGAAGATTAAATAAAACCCAACGGAAATTAAAAGAGCGAGCAACCTGTCGCGAGAGATTCCCGTACGCCACACAATACATCCCTTATTCCTTCTTATTCTTACGATCCCTTCACAAAGGGACAATAGGACCTAACGACGCACTGCTCGACGAACATGTCCCAACCTGTTCCTACTTCACTATTCCCCTCTATTATTATTTCAGTATAAGTTGTAACTTCGTGAAGAATGTATGTAATGTAATATATGAATTAATGAATGAAAATTTATTAACAAAAATGATCATTTTTGAATACAATTCAAAATGGTTACTTATATAAAATTAATTGAAGCAGAAAAGTTAATGGAATAACTAAGAAGAATATAAAAATAAAATGTAAAATCATTCTGTGTATTGTCGACACTGCAAACATTTGCTCGACGGTGTTATAAGACAACTAATACAAGGAGCGTACTTTGTAAATAAATTACTTTGTATCAGCAACATTTTCATTTAGTCGGCTTTTAGGTGATTTATACTACCAATATTTGCTGTAATCAGTATTCAACGCTCGTGCATACTTCATGCCAAGTTTAGGCAACGATTCATTTGCAATTTTAATAAGTTTCTGTTTATGTCTCTTGTAAGTAGCCACGTGTACAGCTATTGTACGGTGTTGTGTGCTCCAAGTTGGCCTTGTATGCTTTTAAATTTATCTAAACATCAATATTGTCTCATCAAGATAAGCATCGTAAGCTGACATGAATTATTATTTTTTTATTTACATTGAAATTACTCTTATCAAGATCGAGAATATTGCCTCAAAATGTTTGAACAAGATTTTATACTTCTATAAATTCTGCAGTTAAACAATAACAGTGTATGAAAAAAACTGAAAAACAAAGAATTCAATTTGAAATAAACGTTGTATAACAAAAGATTTTTGCATTTTTATTTCTCCAATTACTTACCTTGTTAAATTAGTAAAAAGAACAAAGACTAAACCTATTGGACACGTTATGTCACGTTTTGGTAATGACTGGCAATAAGTACCTGTTTTTTTCTAAAGTGCTACTATTTTTTTTTACCTGTCAAATGTTTTGGTCCTCATTTTTTGACTTATTTGAATTGATTCCATTTGAAGAGTTTTACCCAAAAATATTTTTTTCTGATAATATTGAATCAAAGAAATTTAAACCCTTCACAATGAGCCATTAAAATACAGGACTTTAAGAACAGTCATTTAGACAAAAGAACATCAGATCACCAGTGCCTTCACACCAGAAGCCAAAGGAAATAAGTATATATAAGAACACTAGGTAATTACAATATATAGGTTATCGCAAAGTTTTATATCTTAGGTCATTATGGCACTCCGTGACACAGTATTTGGCAATTCAGATATAGCAAGTGTTAATGATAATGATGAATTAAGATAAGTTAGTGAGTAAAGCAGAATAGTAGCTTAATGACGTCTGATTTTAAATTTGGGGTCACACGAGGAGTCTGATAATTATAATATACTTACTATCGTTGGAGAAAATCTACTACCTACTAGATCCTACGTAAGCAATGGACAGGAGTTGTGCAGAATATCAACAGCGCAGCATGTTGGAGACAAAGACTTGGTTTGGGTTGCAGAGCTAGTGGAGTAAGTATCCTGTGCTGAACCGAGATCTGTAGGGAGTTGAGAGTTCGCCAGATTACCAAAGAACAATCGTAAGTATGTATCCAAAATAAAACCAACCTGATTATAAGATTTTAGGAATTAAATCTGTCTAAAACATATTAGCAGTCCCTAACACTGTGTTGAAAATATTTTTATCTGGCGTATCCAATTAATCAGTTTTAGCTGATAAATCTATAGCCTGATGGATTGTAGTAAATATAATTATTATCAATGTCCTTTCTTATAACGCATTAGCTGATGAGTAGAATTCGAAATCTATTCTTAGGATATCTACTTGAAACTTCTAGATAGAAGAAAATAATAAATATCAAAAAATAGTTTGTTAGGCATGAATTCAGAGTACCTACTTTGATTATGTTATTCTTACTTATATCTATGTAATATCAGGTTAATTATCTTAAGCTAGAAACAAAGATTTGAAGTCAAAATAAAATTGAGTTAAAGCCACACATAACCGAAAGTCCTTTCTCGCCAGAAAAGACAAAGAAATAATGAAAATAAAAATATTGTAGTACTTATTTTGATGTTTTTGTAAACTAAAGTTTAACTTGTAACATCCACATAACTGTAAGTAGATAGGTAAATATAAGTATTAAGCCTAAGTATGAAAATATACCCTATTAGTTTTTGTGATAGGTTTCTCTAAGCTACCGGTAGATGTCACTGCTTGGCATACGTCCAAGTATTGAAACTCAGTAGAATATAATATTCATGCTGTGGTGTAATTTTGTAAAAGACTTCCATAAATTAGCATTAAGTAAGTATGGTTGAGTACTTATTTAATAAGGCACTTAGGTGTAATAAAACAATACAATGACTTAAATTAAATAAAAGTACATACAATAATTTCCATAACAAAACACTACTAGAATACAAACAGCAATAACAATGCAATTTACTGGCAGTAGCGAGGTTATGTTTAAAATAAAACGACTTTTATTCAATAAAGTTTCATTTTTGCGCAGAAAAGCAATCAGAAAGCAATTCTACTGAGCATCAGCAACTAGAAAGTTGCCAATGAATTGCGAACCGACACGGAAGGGGTGAAAACGATTATACTGGCAATAAGCCGACCCTTCACCCCCTGAGTGAGTCGTAAAAGTGCTTATTGATTCGTTTTATTTAGAAAATGTTAGCTTCAAGTTCTGCTTTTCTCGATTTTTTTTTCAAGGGTAAACTGTTTGGTGAATTTGGAATTGGTTTACTCGCTGTTTAAGAACTTATTTAACTTTTGTTTTATTTTCATTCTTTAAAAGCTTTTATTTAGTCGGGGAAAATAAATTATTTTCTTTCAAAATACTTTACATGTAGTTTTTTTGTGTTTATTTATTTATCGGTTTTTAATCACAGTTATGAAAGTGCAAGAAAATATCAATATCTGTTTTCCTAACAATGACGGTGATGCCTTGAATAACCAAAAAACCGTCGGCAAAAAACCTACTTCAGCAAAAAGGTCTGATGCTTTTATTTTAACAAAATAAGCCCCGCTAACCCAATTCCGTTTAAATGTAAACGAAACGAAGTTTATTTTTAAATCAAGTTGCTTACCCAAAACCATCCCCTTGATTTGAACCCTGTGCAAACACCCCACGCACTGAGCAAACCCGAAATTACTAGCATTTGAGGTTATTTCATATGATTTACGACCAAAATTATATCCTTTACGACCATTACTGTATTTGAGTTAAGCGATTTATAATTATTATAGGTATACCTTCAACGGATTCGATTCTGTTTTATGCTATACGTATGTGGGAGGCAGATCGCGTTGTGAAAACACATTTATTTACTCACCGAACGATAAAAAGTTGGGTCAAAAGTTGTTTTACGGCTTCGGTGTAATGGCTCAATTAGTGTAATTTCTGTCATGAATATAATGTCGTATAAAAACATTATCATTACGATACCGAACGACATTTTTAACTAAAACATTAGCCAGGGTTTTGTTTAAAAACTTGTGACGACATTATTTACAGGAATATGTGTTGAACTTAAATACATAATGATGGTAAATACTTTTAATCAAAATATTTGAAATAAAACAGTTACCTGTTAGGCACAATAGTTTTCTTTAGAGTTAGCGGTAGCTGCGTAAGCTACTTAATTTTAGAACGACTATCCTGTGACTGAAATGATCATACCATAATAGTAATCAGTTTACAGAGACTTAGAACTTGTAATAAACCCCAATTTCCGACTGGAATTAAAAAAGCTTGTACCCACGCATGTTTATCGAAACTACACCGAATGATAATCCATCAAATCCGGATAACTGAGCACGATATAATCGGATTTCTGCTGTAGTTTCATTACCAAATCCAATAACGAAACAAAAACTAAACGGTCCTCAAAAAACGTTAATGAATCATAGCAAACATTTATTTTTAAAATCATAGTTCCAACAAAAACATTTATAATTTATTGACACAAAGTAACAATTCAAATCTTGCCCCAAAAAATAATACCTACAACGAAAATATACATACCAACAAAACGGTACGTATCTCAGTTAAAATCGTTTGCGATTATCACAAAGCGATTCCAGTCACGCACGAGTGACGGACAAAAAAACTGGCAAACTGTTTTAATTGTGTATAGAACGGTAGCTGTTGCTACGCGACCCCTACCTCCGGCATTGTTACCAGCAGTCCGTAGCTCGTAGTCGTTACTGAATGACGAATGGTAGGGGTAAAAGGTGTTTGATAAAAATTGACAGTTTTGGCCGATTGTTAAGTCAGATGTATGATGTAATAATGATACGCGAAATGTAACTAGGCGAATGTTTGACTTTCGGCTAATTGTTGTGATCACACCTTGAGATGTTGATGGATGACGAGAACTAGGCGCTGTGTTGCACCTTTTGGCGTCAGATGGGCTTATTGTTAAAGTCTAACAATATTTGTGTTCGGCAATAAGCAACCCTATAGAAACAGCACGTGCTCTGAAAGCTGGAAAGCGCATCTTGTAATTTAGATTTTATAATTTTACATAAATTAAACCTCGACATAAAACCAGTACCGTTCAATATATTTTTTATTCTATTAAAAGTTTCAAGTCCCTGAACAATTAATGTCAATCTAGCCAATGATGCGAATAAGCAATTTTAATCAAAGTAAATTGGTCTAGTTATTAGTAGGTAGTGGGTCGAGTTTCAAATGCAAGGCTTGGTCACGAAATCAGGTAAAGAAACGATCAGTCGCTCGGGACGGACCTAATACTCTCTAGGGGATGCGTGCGTGTAACCGAACACCTCTAGCGGTCCCTTCGGGGACATAGCCTGTGTCTGTGTCCCCCACACTCACACAACGCCTCAAAACATTTTTAAAGACTACAAATACATTGTCCACGGACTATTAGAGAATCAATTTCCCTCAGCAGTTCAATGTCAATACCGAGCGCGTCACACATCGGAAGCGAGGTGGAACCACCACTTAGTGTTGCTATGCCCGCGCTAAACTTAATATAGCTATGGTACCATTAAGTGCCCCTTCTGCCATAAAACTCTGTCTACATGATGTTTTATGACAAAAGAGGTACTATTGTTCTTTGTTCTATTGTTCAGGGTAATCTCAGAAACTCCTGAACCGATTCACATACAGTTTAAATCGTTCTGAATTGTATTATTATAGTAAGTCAGTGGATTGGTCTGGAGAAACTTGGCTTTATACGTTTTAAGCTTGTAGCTGGATTTAAACATGGTTTTTTTATTGAAGTTAGTGCTTTTAATATAGGATCCACATAATTTCTGAATCATAAGTTCTGAAGTTTTAAAAATACATTTCAGTTATTCAAAAGAAAAACCAGTAGCCCAACACCCGTAACACTCGCTACGATGATTTGAATATTGAACACAATCTTGTTTCAAACGGTGCGTGAAAAAATAACAGGCATCTGTCCCCTGTCTCCCTTCAATCAGCAGCAGGGGTGGGCGGCGGGGGGGGGGGAGATATTGCCACCAAATGCCAAATCGACTAAGCGGTAATTTGGTTTAGTATTACAGTATTACGTTTGGACTTTCAATTTGCGACTTTGAAATTGGTTTTTTGAAAGTGTACTTAATGGAATATGTACGAGATATTTCAGAAATATTTTTCCACAAGAATAAACAAGGGTAAGGGCGATAAAATTCTTGAAATATGTGTTTGTTAACGATTGTGTCCCTTTAGGAATGGCCGGCGCCGAGTTTAGCCCACAACTGATCCTCGGGCTCCGTAAGCCGTATAGCGACAACAAAGTACTGGCCTGTAACCAGCGTTAATCCAGTAATTTTCCTAACTCAACGAAGCATTAAGCATCATTAACTGTGCACGGCTCGTAACGAGTTATTATACCGTTGCCAAGGATAGTTGGCAAGGTCACAGCGGTCGGGTGACAGCCCTAGGGTGGCAGCTGACTACGCGTAATAATAAAATGCTTTATTAATAATAAAGTGTTCGTGTTGCCACCCGATTGATTCGGGATAGGGAGATTGATTCCAATTGTGTTGGACTGGGTAACAGTAGTGAGGAGCTGTTGCTAGGCCGGGCTCGAGGGGTTCGGGGACATACTCGTATTTGAATTTTGTGGGTGTGCGATTTATAGCAAATGTCGATAATTTAGTTTTTGATGACATATCAAAAGGGGTTATTATCGCTAAAAAGTGTCCAAAGAATACTGAATATTTAATTTATTTTAGCTTATAAGGAAATTAAATTTCCAAGGTTTTTAATATTAGCCAATCTGTCTTTATTTGGCGTTCTGAGCATTAATTACAAGGAAAAGAAATCGAAGACAAAAACATGTTTCATATTATCTTAAAGTTCAAAATGTTGAAGCCTTTTTAGTGAAATATTAGTATTTATTTGCAGACAGTGGGTACCAAACGAGCAGTGGGTATCAGACGAGCTGTCTCTAATTGTTTCGTAGTTCAATCAATCATAGTGACCAATTGATTGGAAGAATAAACTTGATTGACTGCGAACAAAAAAACTGTTACTAACGAGTTTCAATATGTTGTTTTATTACTTGTATATTTTTACAGTACTAGCTTCTGCTCGCGACTTCGCCTGCGGTCTTTAAATCCAGTTACCGAGATTAAAAATTGTTCTATATGTTCATCTATATTTTGCATTGAATAATAAAAAATCATCCAAACTTCGCACTTTTAACATCCACTAGCCATTTCACGCGGTTTCACCTGTATCCCGAAAGAACTACTTCAGGCTCCCGGATAAAATCTATACCATGTCCTTATCCAGAATTAAGGCTGTATCTGTACCAAATTTCATCCAAATCGCTTCAGCCGTTTTCCCGTGCACAGGTAACAGACACACAAATGGATATTCGCATACAAAAATTAAAGAATTAGTGATATGTACAAAGACTATTATTTGTAGTATACTTTATTAAGAAAGCAGGTATTATGACTAACTGCCTCAAACTAGTTCAGTCTTGAAAAGTGAAGCGTAATTAGTCGTTGCTATAGCAACGGAAATAATTATATTCGTCACTCATACATAACTCTTTTTGTATGACTCATGCTATTCATTTCAGTGTGTGATTGCTTTTATTGTAAGTATATGTCTATATATTTACTTTAGAATCATTAAGTGTATTTTTTATGCTTTCAAATATTATAAACCTATCATATTATTATAATAAAATATAAATAATAATGGTTATTTTAATTTATTAAATTTGACGTCATATTCATCGATTCCAATTTAAAGAAATATTTCCTAATTGCCTAGCTTTTTCTTCATTTAAGATAATAAAATATAAACGATCACAATTACCTTTAGAACTAAGTATAAAAACTTTAAATTAGCAATATATTTGCAAATTCAGTTCTAAAATTCACTTTGATAAAGTTGAAGTCTCACAAGTGCGTTCTACATTAGTAAGCACACGTTACTTAACTTTCGTTTAACTTATGTTTAACTTACAGTCTGTGGAGTAACGAACATAACTTCAAGTTATAAATAAGTTAGTGTACATAGCGGTCTGGTAACTGTACCGAATTGTGTAAGTTGAGACCAGTTTGAGTTGAGCTGTCGTTACGTGTATAGTATAAGTTATAGGGGAGCTTACTTAACTGGACATGTAAAACGAATCTAAAACTAAATTGTTAACAAAATGTGTCTATTTCTGTATATAATGTCTTTTTGTGGTGATTTTTATTTAGTTTGGTCAGTAACAGGCTAGCTCAATTAGTCATTGTGGGTGCCGTAATATCCTTTGTTGTAATCTGATTCTAGAATGAACCATACTTATTTTTAACTTCGATAAGTAATTGCTAGTCGATGTAGATTCAATCATGAACAATGCGTGATCAGTGTTCTACCTTCAGCACCACTTAATGCAATCAAATGGAGATAGTAAGGGCACGTATAACAGGGCTTGCTGTATATCGGGAATATAGGTTCTAAGTACCCATGATAAATACCTGAACATCGACTTCAATTGTCCAGGTATAGACTACACGGATGCCGTTACATATACCTACTATGAATGCTTGTATATATATGGCAGTTTATGTCTTACCTAGTAAAAAGAATAGACATTCACCAGGTTGGTACCGGAGCTGACCACCATGCGCCTGACGATCATTTCTATACTGTCGCTCATGAAGATTGTTTCACGCGTCCCCCTAAATACTGTAACAACACAATTTAGAGTCTGTAATGTTGCCAGCTTTGCTAACATTTTCGTGACAAGTCCATGAAAGCCAAAGTTTCAGCGTGTCCCTCCGTCCCTGAAGATAGTATTCAGGGAGTTTCCCACATTCAAAGTTGTACAATTAACGGCGCCGGCAGAGGCGTTGGTTGCCACACTAAAACTATGAACAAACACCGCCTACTGCTGTGTGGGGTACAAGGGAGAAGCGATCTGCGGAATTGATGAGAGAATTTCACTTCGGCTAGACGTAGGACAAGTGGTATACAGGGCATAGTCATCAGAACTATGAGTCTACTACCCGCACAAAATACGCGCTCTGTCGTGACTACACCCAGGACGAGCGGTGGGTAATTTGACATATTACTGTGTCCATAAACTGCAGTTGTGTTCAAAGTTTCAGTAGATTAGATTGATAAAGAATTTAATCAGTCTAGCTTGACTTTGGACTTTGGCTTATCACCCATACTGAAATATTTAGTCCCTGATAGTTATTTTTAGGTATTCAAAAGTAGATAGGTCGTAACAATCAACGTATATAATAAAATCTTACATCACCTTATCACAGTTATCACATAACCCTTGTAAATATAGCTTACTAGCTGTTTGGTTGAGTTGCTTCAGCAGACTACTTAACGTACCTAGATAAAAAGTAGCCTTTAACCCCACTATGTCCGTGCCAAATTTTATCCAGATCAGTTTAGCCGTTTTACCGTGAGAGCGTAACAAACAATTTTTAATATGAGTTAATATGTTATGGGAACAAAATATTGCTATCGCTTAATCTCTTAACTTAGACGTCACCCAAACTGCTACTGTTTGACTTTGAGCCATAATTTTTACAGCTAAGTTATTAACTTAGATACACGTCTCACTCGAATGGCCCTCCGTACGTGTGGGCGATGTATGACCATTGTTCTGATGCTTGTGTTTATTTATCCTCATTATCTTAATGTTCAGTCTTTGTCAATTCACTTGGAGATGACATTGATGACCGTGTCACGTATTTTGTCAGAATTCAAGTATGTTTTAGTTCGTGTCTAAAAAGACCAGACCCTAAGCGTAGATTTGAAAAACAAACGTCTCTTGGGCTCCTTGCATTTTCGCGTCAGCATTATGCCGCTTTATTTAATATCAATATTTTAATATATCAGTACAAAAATATTCCTATCTTAAATCCTAAATTAAAGGCTAGTTAGTTAAATTATGTTAGAAAATATATATTTATCTTCTTCTATACTTATAATAAATCTGTAGAGAGGTCAATTCTGTACATGAAATATATTTCCAAAATAACTATCAGGGGGTGATTAGGGATCGATACTGATGCCAAAAATGCAATCAGTAAAATTTTTGTCTGTCTGTCTGTCTGTCCGTCTGTCTGTCTGTCTGTCTGTCTGTCTGTCTGTCTGTATAAACTTTATAGAAACAAAAACTACTCGACGGATTTTAACGAAACTTGGTACAATTATTTGTCATACTCCTGAGATGGTTATAGTATACTTTTCATCACGCTACAATCAATAGGAGCAGAGCAGTGAAGGGAAATGTTGTCATTTTGTTTAAACGCGCTAATCTCAGGAACCGCTGGTCCGATTTGAAAAATTATTTCAGTGTTAGATAGTCCATTTATCGAGGAAGGCTATACGCTATATATATATCATCACGCTAAGACCAATAGGAGCGGAGTACCACTATTCCACGCGGACGAAGTCGCTGGCAGAAGCTAGTTTAAAATAATACTCAAATATGTATTAGCAGGTGTTATACCTAGTACCTACTAGGTCTAGCATAATTAAGAAAGAAAATAAAATTTTCATATTCTTCGACATATAATTAGGCTAAATATCCAAGAGCAGCTATTGGTATATTCCACGTCGAACTCAGCAACCAGTCTCCTCTCTCCCTGCTCCCTCGTGCCGTCCATGACCTATAGAGATCAACCAGGAAATATCACAAATGTGAAGTCATTGTTACACCTCAAGTCGAGTAATTGCTGTATCGATTTAAATTCAGTAATTTCTGGCTGTAGCAAACTGTCGCGTCATGTTTTATATTTCATGCTAGGTAGGTACTAATATTCCAATTATTATGGACACTTTTTTGATCTCTTCTATCTAGGATATCTGAAATACTATTTAGTTTTTAAATTAGACTGTTGGTAGCTAACTATTATAAAATTATATTTTAATTTAGGTGCGGCTCACTGCCTATATTTCCTACGTTATGTCGTTCCATAAGTTCAATCAACGTCAATACCAAAACTTCATTTAAATCGGTTCAGACGTTCTTTAAAGCGTAAAAAAGAGTTAGACATACCAATTTACTTTCGTTTGTAATATGACTAAGGATTTTTAGGCTTCCGAGTAATGTGACATAATACGACTAAATTAGTATTTAGCCGTATTATGTCACCCTAGGCAAACCTGGCAAAACTAGTGTTTGGCACGTCCTTACCTGTGAGCATGTAACTATGTATACACCATACAGCTACTAGGCACACAGTGTATCATTATGTGATTATCATTAGCTAGATAATCTTCCTTCCGCCAGTCACGTAGCAACAGATCTAGGTGATGACGCAATGCTAGGTATTAGTGTTGCTAGGTGGCGACAACTCACTTTCTAAGTCTAGTGTTAGATAGCTTTTTGTTTTAAGCATTTTCACATAGGTACGTCTACGTATTGTTATATTGCAGTAAGCTGTTAAACTAACTTCAAGTTAAACCTTAACTTTACCAAAAGTTAAGTGATATTGGACTTCCTGTCCTGTGTGTTATTTATGTATCTGGTGTGCTAAGAAAATCAAATTGGCAATTTTCAAACAAAATATTGGAAAATTCAATCAGACTCGGTGCAACACTGATTTCTCAATTCTAGGCCTTCTATCCGCATGACACATTTTCTTTGTTACGTCTACAGACGATTATGGAAAATTTTACCTTTATTAATAATGTACCAAGTTAGTAAACTATGGAAATAATAATGTGAACGATGATGTTATTATAAGTACACTATATGGAGTGCACCTCCTCATCACGTACTCCTAACAACGAAATCTAGACAAAGACGGTGACGCAAGCTGTGTGTGTTGCTAAGTGGCGACATCACGTCGCGCACGCGCAGCCGCGCCGGTCACCGCCGTGACGACTGAACACTTGAAGGGTTGACTGCAAACCTCTAGCGTGACAGCCAACTACATAGTCCATGCAAACATAGAAAACCTTTATTATGAAAGTTGGGGCCCAACCAACCATACAATTCTATTCTATTTTCTAAGTATAAATTGTCTTTTTCATTGGATAAATGATTTCGTAAATAATCCAAGTATATCCCGTGTGCGCTCCTACCACATCTAGTATCATCTGTGTGTCAGTAAAGACATCTTGATCCCGCAGCGGGATAGTTAAAAGCTAATGACAGGTGTACTTAAGATTGTCTACGATATGGCATTGAGTAAGATTCTAAATTGTACTCGACAGCATCATTTGCGACAGGTTGCTTAAAGTTCCTCGCCCCGGTTTACGTTATGAGTCGCAATTTAACTATTTATTTAGAAATATACCATCACGAGTACTTGCTTAACGTTTGCTGGTAAAATTTAGAAATAAACTACTGATAAGGATCATCGGTTATGTTTATATTTAGTTTGGTCATTAGCAATATAATTAGCCAGTAATTAGCACGACACGTTATATAAATTAGTCACCTTATAATTTATTGCGTAAATAAAGCTGAGCTCGAGATGGGCGATTTTCAATATACATAATGAAAAGTCAATATTTTCCATTGAGCTCTGTGTCCTGCAATGTTATTAGTATATCACCGACGGAGAGGCTAATATTTTTAACTGAATTCAAAAAAGGAGATCTGTATTTAAGTTATATTTCTTCCGAGATATTGTTAGGACTATGGATAACAACATAGTCCTTGTCCTTAATATATTCTATTGAAGACTAGGGCAGATTTTTTGTAAAAGTAAAAAATCATAGGAAATAACAGTCTTATCTGTAGATGACAAGCCATGGTAACACTTCAATTATATAAAAAAAGTGAACGTCATCAATTCCATGAGGCGATGAGACTGCAGTCACAACTGCATTACATGAAGTTGTTACATACTTATCACTTTGACCACGTTTCTAGAAGCCGTGCGGAGTTCTCCTGCTGAACACGTGTGCTGTGACGCGCGCGTTGACTCACTGCAGACTGCCTGACTGTTGCCATGCGCAGACGCACCTCCGCAAACGATTGTGAATCTTTTTTAAACTGTACGATGACGTATGTCGGAGTTTTTTGTTGAAATAGCTGCTGAAGTATGCGTAATTAAAAAGTTGTTAATTTTTTGCTATGAGCATATTTTTTAGAAGACAAAAACTGTAGGTACGTATATATTAGCGAGTGGCTTGTAGATATTTTTTGCTTTTCATAATATTATGTAGGTCGATTCTTTTTAACACCAAAGTAATATTTATTATTGCTAGTATCTTTATATCTCATGTTTTACAAAATAACTTGCTGTACGTTCCAGTGGTTTTCAAAAATCAACCAGTTTTATCAGTAAACCCTACAGAATAATTAAAGCTGCTACGATAAACCACAATGAAAGATATACTTACTTACGAGTATATAATTATCCCGAACTGCACAAACAAGTATCCTAAACTAATTCAATATCTCTATTCATCAACTTAGTAAAATATTACTTTGTGTACTACACACAGTAAAGGAAAGTCCCGCACATTATACATAATGATGATGTATATCATCATCCACTGCAAAGTAGTTGTAACTTTCAAAATAGTGTGGCTAGACCCAGGGTCCGGCTACCAGTCGCCGGTCACGTACGCAAGACCTACCACTTAATGATACAAGTGATTAAGTGGTAACACCACATAACGTCTTCATTGTCATAGCCATTGACTGATTAATGACATTTAATTAATAATTCTTATTCATTTTAATGATTATTACCTATCGTATGTTTTGCTAGAATATTCCATTTGTAAGGTGTTGATAATGCGTCAGTGCATCTTCTATTCGCTTCGATCCTAGTTACAAGCGCGGTGGTTATGGAATAATATTGTTTTTTGACTTTTTGACAGTCCTTACTAATAAATGCTATCAGTCCTTGCTAATGAAACTCTGTCAGCCTGTTACGCTTTCAGGGGAAAACGGTTAAACCGATTGGCATGTTTATTTTTATGGAAATAGATTGAAACCAGCATAAATCACTCGGACACCTAATCAATAATAATTTATTTGTCTCGCTAGTCCGCTTCTTGGCAGTTGAACTAATCCTTACTAATATTATAAATGCGAAAGTAACTCTGTCTGTCTGTCTGTCTGTCTGTCTGTTACGCTTTCACACCAAAACTACTGGACCGATCTAAATGAAATTTGGTACAGAGATAGAATAGACCCTGAGGAACAACATAGGCTTTTTACCCGGGTGCGCTAAGTAGTTCCCTCGGGATGCGGGTGAAACCGCGGGAAACAGCTAGTAGGTTTATAAACACGTTAGGTACAACTACGAAAAAAGGGCTGTGCTATTTGTCCTACATAGCTTCATCTGTCCACGCACCGGATTCTGGATGCCTATAACGCGTTATACAGCTCCTGGACTTTGTCTGCTGTTTATTATGATGCTCCTTTTCATCACGACCCTGGGGAAGTGTGGAGACGTATGAGCTGTCCCGCAGAGGCTGCCGGCAGGCAATGAAGTGTTATGTGACAGGAGACAAGCTGATTAAACATGTGTGGCTGGCACGTAGCCAGCAGCCGACTGGAGTTTTTACAAAGGAAATACCCAATTATACCTAAATAGTTCTTCTCTGATTAAAATTTTGTTTTAACAGTGAGTGAGTTAAATTACTAAGAAACTGGATAAAGATAAAATTTATTTTAAAACTAGACGATCTTTGGTATATTCCAGTTAATTCACATGTACTTCTTCAAGTTGACCGATAAACAAGTATTCAATAAAATTCAAGAAATCGGCCATTACTGTCTTAATAATGATGATAACGATATTATTATTGCACACAGAATATTTAATTATGATAATTTTGTTTTTTAACCTTTATAACGGTGGCATCACTAATCGTATTCAATCTATGACTCATCCATTTCTATTACCTACCCGACCCGGGAGCCGAACTTTACACTTTACTAGCATGCAAAATCAGTTAATAAAACGTGTTCACCGGTTTTTGATATGACTCACATAACTTACACAATAACGGATTTTCTTTTCATGTCGCCTGATTATGTGAAGATAATAATTTCGTCATTCCTGCAATACTATTTTAATGGTGACAATCTACTTATTAAACGGAAATGAATTTCATTATAATGAGTTATACCCACTTCATTGTGTATAGGTACAGTTGTGGTTATGCCCTTATAAGGTAATGAAGGTTTGAATGATATAAGAACGGTAATATTGATGATTATTTAACTGGGACTTTTTGAATTTGTATACCTAACCAGACCATTCAACTTCTCCATGTGCCTACATAATGATGAAATCTACCTGAAGCCGTAGGTATTACTCACACGTCAATATATTACACACTAGCTTCTGCCAGCGACTTCGTCCGCGTGGAATAGTGGTGCTCCACTCCTATTGGTCTTAGCGTGATGATATATAGCCTATAGCCTTCCTCGATAAATGTACTATCTAACACTGAAAGAATTATTTAAATCGGAGCAGCGGTTCCTGAGATTAGCGCGTTTAAACAAAATAACAACATTTACCTTCACTGCTCTGCTCCTATTGATTGTAGCGTGATGAAAAGTATACTATAACCATCTCAGGAGTATGACAAATAATTGTACCAAGTTTCGTTAAAATCTGTCGAGTAGTTTTTGTTTCTATAGAGTTTATACAGACAGACAGACAAAAATTTTACTTATTGCATTTTTGGCATCAGTATCGATCCCTAATCACCCCCTGATAGTTATTTTGGAATTGGATTTACCTCTCTACAGATTTATTATAAGTATAGATAAGTCATTCAGATTCAGAAGTTGTCGTCGATAGTGAAATTTTACCAGAATTAAGCGCTATCACTAAATATAAAATACTTATTGTAAATTCCTGTAAGATTGATCAATTTCCGTATGATGCAACACTTGACCGATAGCGGAGCGGTTAAAGATAACCGTGGTTAGTCACGTCGCGCGGGGAGACAAGCCGCGACTTGTCACTGGCATACTGCCTATTTCAGCATAGCAACTAACTAACACGTCATTAGAATAGGTATTTTTTGAGTCAGTTGATCAAAGGGTTAGTCACGTTGACGAATTTCAGTGGAACCGGCGGTGTATGGGCAGTTTGAAGCTCTGGTTTTTCTGCAAACGGTTTTTATTAAATATGTCGCAATTTTATATGTCACTTTAAATAAGTTTTGATCACAAAGATTCCTGTATACTTCTAAACATCCGTTTCACATGAAATAATAGATATTATCAGGTGAAGCATTGTGCAAACGAAACAGTTCTGCATCGCTAATATTCAGGCGTTATGAATTTCTTTCTTTAGCTGGAGCAGGTAAATAACGTTACGTGTTCACTTCAAATTTTGTCTCCAAATTAACCTGGCAACAGCAGAGTGAACCAAATAATGGTCACAGTCGTGATGCAGACTCAAACGGTATTGTTGCAAAACATTCGGTTCTCGGAAGCGTGTGTTTAGTAAATTTTGTGGCGGCGAGACGACCGCGGTTGGATTTCTGAGTAAGGCCTTGCATTGTCGTTAAGGATCACCTCGCCAGACTTTACTTGTAGCAGCTTCTGGAAACATCGCGACTGGTGGAAAGATTCCTGTCTGGGATTCAGCAGTTTGATGAAGCAGCTTAATATTAATAACCAATAGATAGCTTGACATACACAGATTGATAATGTTTTGATTAGATAAAAATTTGGCAAATCATTACAAATATTTACAATGGTAGATGATTTTATTAGAATTCTTAATCAAGTCAGGTGTTGTTGAAAATAGTTTACAACTTTAAAATAAGCATAAAATACACATCAGACTATAGACAAAGGAAAACTTGAGAAGAGAATGACAAGGTTCTGTGCAAGGAAAACATTTGATACAAACGGCGATAATCTAGCGACCAAGGTTCAAAATATGTCTACAAATCTACACGCGTGATACAATCTATCCTTTACGTGCCAGTTAAAGACAGCCAGTTATTTGGAGCGTTTTACTTGTGATGTAGGAACATTTTTAGAAACCTATAATGTAGGATTAAGTTTGATCTACAGATATTGATTTTCGGTCCAAATGTTTGTTCAGTGTCCCTTTTAGTCAGCATTTCCTGAGCATAGCTATAACAACTCTGACGTACTTCCTTTTGATAGGAATAAAAGTGTGTTGTGTCCTTTGTGTCAGTCATTGTATCGGTAATCATCAGCCAAGCGTCACGGCTGCACATCGCACGTGGTAGCCGACGGCTGACGTCAATCCAGACATAAAGAAGTCTGCATCACTCTGATTGACACGTACTGCAGTTAGATAATACCTACTTACGTCTGGAGAACCTCATATTATTCTACCTTACCCTATTGCTGCCCAAAGTCCATCAGGATTTATATATCACAATTATAAATATTTAGCACCAAAGCATACATTTGTGGAAATAAGAGATATGTGCAAAAAGCATCATACTTTTCGATTTGACTGTCTACATGTACCGGAATTAAATGAAATGATTATTTGCAAATTGGTTAAGATATCACTTCAACAATTTAATTTCAAAAGTACGTTGGCGCCGGCACTCCCTAACTAACGGATCTGCAACTCACATAAGTTTAACTAAAAAGTTTAGCAAGTTTCATACATCATTAACTCAATATGTTCTGTTCTTACCCTTTAAAAATTACTTGATGATAAATGTCTGTGACATTAACCACTCCCTAGTGACACACGCAGCGTCACTTTCCATTTCTATCCTGCCTGGCTTTTGGTCTAGACAAATTGCTGATTTAAAAACTAGTTAGATTGCTACTTTCTATGCTAGATCGTGCTAGGTCATGCATGCTAGTGTTAACGCAGTCTAGTCTATGTAGGTAAGTACTAGTTAAAATATTATATAAAGTCTAGGTTGGCAAAAACTAGATAAGTATGGGGCAGGAGTGATGGATACCTCGGGGCGATAATTCAGTAATAGATACTGAGGTTAAACTGTTTCTGTCTGTTTTATAAGCTATCGTTAGGTTAATGACCTAAAGTTAGGCTTAAGATCTATCCATATATTGAAACCAAAACTCTAGTGAGGTAATAATAAAATTTATAATATCTGACCAAATCTAATCTTTTAGAATCCTAAGATGTTTATTACTCCATAAATAACAGCATCTTTGCTAGAAGCTTAGTGGAAAAGCAAGAACTTTTCCATTTGAACTTTGATTAATCAAAATTCTACCTTTAGAACTTTTAGTAGTATGAACTCTGTAACACTCCGCTACGTTTTTCTCTAATTTCCTCGTCCTTGAAGTCGTTTGGTGAACACCAAACAATTTCAACTGTGCAAGTAATTTGTTCAGGGCTTAAAGTTGGGGTCCTCGTTAGAGCCCCTGGAATTCCTCCAGTTACGAGCGCCATCTTGTGTGCCAAGGTATTGCATCATCATGGCCCGGCCGATGAGTAGGCGTTATTGAAGGGACCCCTAGTACCTACATTTGGGGGGTAAGCAGACGGGCGGTTGGAGCGCTGCGGTTTTAACACGCTTTTATAAACTTCGTAACTTACAATGTCATCAAATGTTGGAAGTCAACATTAACGTAGTTGTCGTATTGGAGTGACTCTTTGTTACTATGATTTGGTATATTGCAGCTGATCTGACGATGGAGCCACGGGAAATATAGTGGAATCCGTCAGTGGTTGTGACGTGCCAGGAGATGATTAGATAAGCCTGTTTGTTGAATGAAACTGAATTTAAATTAATTATAATTATAATTTCCAGCAGGCAGGAAAGTTTATTGTTGTTTGCCATAATTATGTTGGCTCTGATTTTCGCACGAAATTTGTGTATCCTGTTGTGACTAAGAATGTATTTAATTGCTGTCATCCAGACGAGTGGGATAACTCTTTGTATATTTGTTGGATCATTTTCCTGTAAAAGTTTTACATGGTTTATCCACGATATTTGTTTAATGACTTGTATAATTAGTGCCTTTTCAGGTAACAAAATAATTATTTATACCAATATCAACAGCTTTTCATAATCACTCTGGTAGCCATGTTGGTTTTATAATGCATTGAACGTAAAACTGCTCGTCTGCACAAGTTCATCCAACAATCACACAAATGATTCGAGAATTTACGAGCCTGCGCAGGTGGCACCGCCTCGCTTTTATTGCACCGTTCTGGAGCAGCCTGTATATCATATACTGGTGTACAGGGCGTTACTACAGATTGCTTAAGTGAAGGTTGTGTTTTTTATTTATAGCAGCTGGGAAAATATATTCATTTATGTGTGAGACTGACGAACTGAGAGACTTGTTGTATTACTAAAAAATATCGGTATGTTGCAGTAAGTAGGTTGCGTGCCACAGAATTTGACATCAGATCAGATTAATATACGGCAATGACTAGATAAATGATAAAAAGCAATACAAATCATTTTCCTTTATCAATTTACAGTAAATCGATATTAATTAGAAAACTATAACATTTGTCGCAATTATATTGAAATAGACATTACTTCAGTGCTGATAGTAACAAATGGTTTTAAAACCAATATCATTAATTTAAACATTAGCATAAACAAACGCATAAATAGCATTGTAAATGTTTGTTCAATTGAACTGCATTTTAAATGATTAATTCGACTAATGTTGTTGGTTCAACAGTAGCACGCTGCCAACATCAGTTATATCGATAGTCAATGCCAGTAAGCTGACACTGTCAACAGTCCCGATTGTCCATCGATTATGATTAATCGCTTACAGTACACACAAGGGCCTTCCCCCGAACTATAACTAAATTATCGATAGTGCCATCTAGCTGACATTTGATGGAAATTAATTACCATCACTTATGTTTTTTTTTTCTTTAGTGTAAACAACATTTTTGTGCCATTAATATAATATAATGGTTCGTATTGTTTCTCCATGATTGTGGGAGCATTCTTTATTTTTAAGCTGTTAATTATCAAACGGGTCATGGGGACATGTAACGATATTAACCTGAAAAAGAAAGTAGACATGGACGCTACAAATATTTTGAGACCTTGTGTAGCACTGGCTAACAATTCATAGCAAGACTAGCTTCTTATTTTCAGTCTTACCAATGGGTATCGTGTTACCCGGTAACTGAGTTGTGGAGGTCAGATAGGCAGTCGGTCATCCGATTTAGACTGGAAATCGACCCCAACATAGTTGAGAAAAGGTAGACAATGATGATGAAGATGAATACTTCTTATTAAAATAATCGGTTTTGCACGTATTGCCATAAAATTAACCTCTTTTCAGGAGTGTATTGAGTCCATGAAAACTCCTTGCCTTCCTTTTTGCCCTTTTCAAGTTTAACTTTATGCTGCATTTTAATTAACTGTTAAATAATGTTATTAAACTCGAGAACTCAGTTTCTCATATTTACTTTTATTGCCTGTGCTTTCTTATTTAATTTGCAGCTTCGGTGACGGTCGGGTAATAAACGCACAGTTGTACCCAGTACACGCGCACGGTAGCACATTAAGAGTATATGTTTAATTAACATCGACTTTACGAGAGCTCACCAGTTAACGGTGGATGTCGTAAAACGTACCAGAAATGAGGTATCGCCACACATAGACAGACAGACAGTAGGCCCACTTGAAACAATACATCACGTAGCTAGGGCGAAAGGTGGATCAGTTATCAAGGAAGAGGATAGGAAAATAAAATACCATAAATTAAACTAGACTAGGCATACCTTAGGGTAGGCGTATGTTCAATAGTATACTAATAATAAACAGCCTGCTGCAAAGGTCAGAAGGAAACCATCAAAGTGTATCGTGTGAGAAACCAACTTTGAGAATTACGTTTTTTTTACCTATGGCAGTAACTTAAACAAAGAAAGCTAGTTATTTCAACATCCATGTCTCTTTAATATTTGACGACAATAGTAAAGACTCTTTAGTGATGTAACCCTGGCCGGAGCCAGAAGCGTGAGTTCCATCTGATAACCATTAGGCCACAGCAATCCGCCTCACCTTCACAATGAGTGGACCTTCTGCTCATACCTGTGGTGCTCGGGGGTACGGAAGTAATCCCCATCTTAAGATAAGTAACCCCAAATTTCGGGGATAAGACTTATTGCGCGTTGCACAGTATCGCAATGAGTTATAGCCTGTTATGGGCTCGTCTTCCGCGGAGCCACATCGTAAATGTTCCTGTTTCATCATCGCCGGGCTAGGGTTATGAAGGTTTAATGCGGGGTAAGCAGACAAAGTGGATTAGCGCTGATGATTTTTGAGGATTACGCGAACATTAAAATGTTATTAAATAACACCGTCAAATGCTACAGTACGAGGCAAAATTATAATTTTGCTTTAATACAGATTTCATTTACTTCCTTTATAATTCCGAAGTAATAAAATTCGGCTAATTAGCAAAAAAAAGTATTGCAACCGCGTCTAGACGAATATTGCAAATTGCATTGTTAACGGATATAATGCTATTGAATGCTAGGCTACGTTATGTATTGTTGGCTGAAAATACATAGACTTAGGTATATAATAACGAATACTAGTCACGCGCCTGTGCCTAGCTACAGTGATGCAGCAAGGCGACGGCACCGGCCTGTCTGGCCGCCGAGGTGAGGTACACAGAAGCTAAATGTAGTATGTGCGCTGTTATTAATTATGGACTTATATCCTTTTTATTTTCCGTTGCACTTCTTATTGATGGGTCTATCTAATTCATTTGCTTTAAAAAGCTGTAAGAATTATTAATATCTAGATCCCAATACAAATATTTCCATGTAAAATTGCTTTTCAAGTGCATAATCCAAAATCCAAAAGATTAAATTTCTTCTACGGTACATTATATATCAAATCTATATAAAATACCTGCACATTACTGTTCCCAAGTATTTCAAGGTCTTTCCACTCGGAATCGGATACGGTTTACGAGTCGTCGCCAACCGCAACGTCGATAATGTTATCACGTGTTGAATATTGCAGTTGACTCATTATCGTAATGGTTGACTTTCGCTGACGATCGCTACCTGACTCATAGTCACAAGGAACGACTTTACTGACTGTTGCTGTGCCCTGACTATGTCCACGTGGACTTACTGTATTCGTCATATTTTTGTCATAAAGCTGGTCAAACAAAACTGAAAGATTAATAACTCTTATGTAGTTTACAAAGTTTTGTTATAATCAATATGGTGCAATATTTACTCTAAATGCAAACGTGGTTAAAATATATGTATATTATTATGTCATACAAATTAAATTATAATCAGGAAAACGGTGTTCAGTTAATATCTAATTATATTGTATTATTAATACTGTCAATATTCCCAATCCGAGGGTTCGTCAGTATTAGTTTGTATGATAATATTGTCTTTCGGGTTAGTTTCGAAATTATAAATACAAAAAAACGTTAACCAAGTGGAACAAATTTCTTCTTAATTTCCATTTCCATTATTTAGAGATTCTGTCCATAGAACAACTATATTCCTAATTTTAGCTAGCTTCTAGATGAGCTAAATCATGGCTAAAACTAGGAATACATTTCTTGCCATATAGGCCCATACTGCCGCGATAGTGTTACCCGTTATACATACATATAAACTATTATTTTAACACTTTATTACTACGTAACAAGGAAACAGGCGTGACGTCACACTGGTTTATATTTCTCGGAAATAACAATTATATTGAACAGAAATCGAACCATTGACCGAAATAGGACTGACCCGTTCATTCACTGGGTTCCTGTGAATTAACTTACTGTTAGCGCTTAGCTAACATTTTCATTTGAAGTGTGGCTGGTCAGGATTTAGAAACAGATGAGGAATATAACTTAATGTTAACAACATAACTTAATGCTGGGTTATCATCAGGTAGAAGGAGTAGTAAGCGAAGCCAAGCTCAAAAGGATGTTAATGTCTTACATTGTTATTTCTTTGGTTAATATTCTCATTCTAATGAAAACTTTTTTTACTAGTAAATTTATGTTAAGACTATTAATTATTTTTCTAACCTCAATTGGCTATTTCGTCATTTTATTAATACAAATTATAATCATGTAATAATATCATTTATTATTATATGGGTTTTTTTAGTTGGTACAAAACTGGTTTTACACTATCATTAGTAATAGTAACCACTCAAATAAACTTGCTTGCATAATAAATTAATTTACCTATACATATATAACTAGTTTTCCGCCCGCGGCTTCGCCCGCGTGGACATTTTTTTTACACCTTTGGTTACATTATCCAAGTTTTAGTAGGGATCCCTAATTATTTCTGGAAATAAATATAGCCTATGACACGAAGTAAAGATGTAGCTATCTAACAGTGAAAGAATTTTTAAAATCGGTTCAGTAGTTTTTGAGTTAAACCCCTACAAACAAACAAATCTTTCCTCTTTATAATATTAGTACAGAAGTACAGATAATATGGTAAAATACACACAACCACATTTATTATTAGGAAAACATTTAAAGGAAAAACGCTATCGCATCAACCATTTTCCCTGACCGTCACCGTACACTCACTCTTGCATCTTCTTGCATCAGCGGTATGGCGTGATGTGACGTCACAAGTGGCATGCAAGCATGACGCATGCGCGGTGCCTGGCTGTCTGCGCGCTCGGCCTGGGAAACTAGAAGGTACACTTAGTACACTCGATAGGCATTGAGTTAGTATTATAGGTACCTAGAGTGATAAGAGATAACGTATCGAGTCCTCATTTCTGGGATTAGCTGTTCAATGACAGGTTTTTGGAAATCAGAAGTCATGCCATTTCAAAGGAGAATAGGGTAATTAGTTCTTGTCTCGTGGGAGCTTAAGTTGTAAATAGTCTGTCTGGTACTATTGGAATAATTAGTAAGAACTACTTCTTATTTTAAAATAATACAAAAAAAAAAAAAAAACTCCACTTGAAACAACCTCTCTCTCATCTCTCTCTGTTGGGTAAGTTTAAGTATATTCGGATTCGATTTCTAGATGGAGCAAAGCAACATGATTGTTTTTTTTATCAAAAAAATCCTTAATAGCTGTCTTGGCTGGATTTGTTCCCGAGTAATGCTAATAGGCTTGCTCCCTATACAGGGGCTTAAAGCAAAATGTCTACCACCTATTAGGAAATAAGCGTGGTATTGTTTTGTTCTGTATAAACCCAACTTCACATATTATCATACAAACGTTGCCATCCTTACTGGCACAAGTTTAAATATAACTTCCTTTATGTATGTCAGCACAAACGAACACAATCATAAATACATAGAGTTGTACATAACAGTTCACGCTGGCACATAAAGTGGCCCAGCTATCGGCCGCTATCAGACAAACAACATCGTACGACACTGTGTGCGCTGATAACAGGCGCGAGGAGCTGCGGCGCTGCTCCTGCGGCCCTGCACTGCTCACGTATGACGTCACTTACCGTCTTACTTAAAAAGCCCCGATTAATTTTTAATCTGCTGATTAGCTACGGATTAGCAAAAATCTCACTATAAAACTAAACTCACTATAAAGTTAGACTTCAGATTACAGGGGGTTAGACAAGTGGCAAAAACGCTAGTAGAATAGAAAACAAAATGTATGGTAATGAAAGATAGCTAATCGTAAACGAATGTCATTCCCATACATTTTGTTTTCTATTCTACTAGCGTTTTTGCCACTTGTCTTACCCACCAGGTTTTTTATAAGTAAGACGATAAATGAGCAGGACAGCATTATCCTAATTGATATTGTAATGTTTGACTGTCTGTCCGTCTGTTAGGTTTCTAAGTTATACCGATTGTGATGAAATTTGTAATGAAAGTAGATTGAAATCTGTGCAAGTATATACATTTTTTAATCTTTTGAACGAGTGAAGTAGGTACTTTGTAAACGTTAGATATTTATCAATTTTAAACAACAACTTGCATCCAGTTAGACTGGAAGCCGAGTCAAACATAGTTAGAAAAACGCTAGACAGATGACAGCTTTTGTTACATTTCAATTAAGTAGAACTTTACTCAAATATTTTGTAATAATTAGCTAGACAGACTAAACGATTCTAGCGTTTCGTAGTAAAACAAACATTCTACACGATACTCAATAAAACAAACATTCTATGAAAAAGAACAAAGAGATATCTGTAGTATAAAGCCAGATGTTTTAATATCGCGACCTACATTTGTTCACGTATTTGAATAGATAATATTCCGCGGCGGCTGGACCTGATTGTATGCTATCTTCTGTGACAAGTGGGCTGCAGGTTTACTAACCTAACAAGTCCTAGCGTCACTATTCCGGTGTGAGAATGAGACACCGCTACTAACATCGTATAGCGCCGTCTCTTTTCCACAACGAAAATATTCCTGTTTTAGCATGT
This sequence comes from Pyrrhia umbra, assembly GCA_963891755.1. Classification (NCBI taxonomy): domain Eukaryota; kingdom Metazoa; phylum Arthropoda; class Insecta; order Lepidoptera; family Noctuidae; genus Pyrrhia; species Pyrrhia umbra. Next base: position 298,337 of record OY982934.1, on the reverse strand, counting down.
CATGGTAAGACCCCAGAGGTGGCTCAAATCCGCCGCAAGATATGGAATTGTTACTACTACTGCTATCGAGGTAGCAGTAACGTCCCGGGCACGAGGGTGCAACTCCACCAGCTACCTGACTCCGGGTTACATTGTGTTTTATGTAAAAACCCATAAGTAGATGTTGTCCTAACCCGGGAATCGAACAAGAGACCCCGTTCCACTACGCCACTAGGCCAACAAGACTGTTTATAACATCTAAAGATTTGAGATCCTTTTTTGTTTTTTTTTTTTGTAAATATTTATAATTACATTAAGTCTACAGGTTTATTTAAAAATTGTAAATATGTTTTAAAATTGTATATTTAATAAATTATACTTCCAAGATCTGAACAACAAAGCAATAGTACAGAACAAAATGATTTGTATTGTATCGTTGTTGGTTTTTATATAGGAAACAATATTTAGCACAGCTGGATACGTTTACGTTTAACGTTTTTATTTTATTAGCACAAAATCAACCTCAGTTCAAGAAAAAAGTCGGATAGAACCGGTTCCATACAATCTCGCTGAAAACTAGGTCTTTACATTTGAAGGCAATCTTGTCAATGAACTTTTTCTAGTTTATTTAGATTGTAAATTATTCTAGCTTATATTTTAGTGATTAAGCACTTTATTATTTTACACTAATTAGCTTCAATGAACAGAGTATTGTTCGTTATGAGACAATTATCTGATTCCCGCGGTTTCACCCGCATCCCGAGGTGTAGTTTCCTTGCACACCCGGGTAAAAAGTATCCTATATGTTAATCCAGGTTATAAACTATGTGTGTACCAAATCTCATCCAAATCCGTTCAGTAATTTTTGCGTGAAAGAGCAACAAACATACATCCATACTTCCTTACAAACTTACGCGTTTACAATATTAGTAGGTTAAGTTGGAAGTAGGATATTAGGATCATTAAAATATGTAAGAATGTCACCATTACAAAATACTTAAAACCTTAATTTTATCTAGACCATTCAGTACTGCTTCCTTTCCTAAAGAAACATGCTTATATTTCCTTAGCTTCTTACTGTGTACCCGTGACCCGTAGCATTAAAGCGGTCGATTGCAACCTCTGCGCCAACTGTGCCATCTACGACGTCACTGTAATATCTAGAATATAGTTCACGATTAATATAATGTTATGAGAATAAGTTCTCCAAATATCAGTGTATTGTGATAAGGGAACCAGTATGCACCGGCCAGCTATCGGTCAAAAACCAGTTATCTTGTTGTTATCGAGGCGTGTGCTCCACAACTGACATGTATCCGTTTTATTATTTGATATAAGTACCTATGTTACTGGTAATGAGGCTTCTAGGGTTTAAGTAGCTATGACCATGCAAAACATTAAGCTTGATGACTAGGTTGAGCCATAAACTCCAGCTAAACCTTTGTATCTGTTTAAATCGAGACAGTATGTTTCACTCAGTATGGTCATAAGTGCACTTGCTGATTATGAGGTCCTGGTTCAGTTTTGATTAGTGTTACTGGGTTATTCAAAATTCAAAAAATTCAAAAAATTCAAAATTCAAAACATTTATTTCAATTAGACCATTTACAGGCACTTTTGAATTGTCAAATAATTAAGAGTCAGTCCGTTAGTCAAAAAAAAGAAAAATTTTAGCTATTTGCTCGTTCCAAAGCGTAGATTCCTATGGAGAAGAACGAGCAAGAAACTCCATGGTTACTCTTTTTCAACATGTTAGTTTACAATATTTGTTTTATATTTGGTATAAAAAAGATGTGAGAACAATGTACAGGTTATCTGAATCGTATCTAATGTTATTAAAGTACAACTTAAAATGCAAATTATGGCAATTTCGAGATGACCAGTCCCGACTGACAGCGCCCGTTCACGAACATGACGCGTGCATCAGCACCGCTGAACTCAACCATTTTGAAGGGAATCAAGCGATCCAATACACGCGCCACCATCAGCGAGACTTTTTAGCAAGCATGATATACTCTCAACTGCCAGACTAAGAACGCTTAAAATTATGTAAATAGTTACAAAGTACTCACATGTACATGAGTGAGAGAGAAATTAATCCAATTTAAGACAATCCAATATGAAACGAATGTTTTACAAAGCAAATTATTGTGCAAATAAAACATACTTGAAGACAAAATCTGTAAAATAAAAATAAATAAAATATCATTCTAAATATGTCAAAGTATAAATTATAATTAAAAGATGACAAATAATACATTCACAATTACTGATATCATTAGTTAGAACCAAATGGCAGTGGAGCAGGACCAGCATTAAGCCAAGCATCCTTGTCGGCAATATAATCTTCCAACCTGTAATATGCTTGACTACATAGTGTGCGTTTAACACATAATTTGAATTTTGAATCCTCTAACTGAAGAACATTTGGAGGTATTTTATTGTAACATTTAATACAGTACCCCATAAAAGACGTATGGACTTTCGACAATCTGAATCGTGGTTGAATTAATTTGTTACGATCTCGAGTGCTATAATGATGTCTTTCACACCTTTTACTAAAGAGATGACGATTTTTCCTAACATACATTATGTTCTCATAAATATATTGGCACGGTACTGTCATGATATTAATTTGTTTAAATAATTCCCTAAGAGATTCGCGACTACGGAGATTATAGATAGCTCTGATGGCTCGCTTTTGCAGAATAAAAATTGATTTATTCAATACACTTTAACGTTAAAACGGCTGAACCGATTTAGATGGAATTTGCTTTGGAGATAGATTACTTACTACTACTTACTTGCCTGATATTATTTTTTAATACCATAGGGCAATAAGTAATTAAAGTGTGGTAATTGTGTTTATAAATAAGCGAAGATTCGCTTTGCTTTTAATTACCTACTATAAAAAAACACTATAGCATCTACACACGGAGTCGTTCATTTTTAAATATAATCTAGTGGTTATAGTAACGCGAAAATGGACTTTATTTAGTACTAGCTTCTGCCAGCGACTTCGTCCGCGTGGAATAGTGGTGCTCCGCCCCTATTGATCTTAGCGTGATGATATATAGCCTATAGCCTTCCTCGATAAATGAACTATCTAACACCGAAAGAATTATTTAAATCGGACCAGCGGTTCCTGAGATTAGCGCGTTTAAACAAAATGACAACATTTCCCTTCACTGCTCTGCTCCTATTGATTGTAGCGTGATGAAAAGTATACTATAACCATCTCAGGAGTATGACAAATAATTGTACCAAGTTTCGTTAAAATCCGTCGAGTAGTTTTTGTTTCTATAGAGTTTATACAGACAGACAGACAGACAGACAAAAATTTTACTGATTGCATTTTTGGCATCAGTATCGATCCCTAATCACCCCCTGATAGTTATTTTGGAAATATATTTCATGTACAGAATTGACCTCTCTACAGATTTATTATAAGTATAGATAGATATAGAAGAAGTTAGTTTTTAGTACCTACCCATAAAACAATTTTAACTTACAATATAATTTTATTCGTTTTTTTTATAAGAATGTGTTTTTATGTGCATTATTATTACTTATGCTTGATTTGTGTAAACACAAAAACGCAATTTCTCATGGTGTTTGGGAGAACCCCGGGCGGAAGGACGCCATAAAATTCTTGGAATTATGGACGCCGTTACGGGTCCCTACGAAACACTCCCTACAGCTGATCAAAGGATAAAAAAATCTCCGTCAGCTGTTCATCGCACGCACTCGAGTAGTGATTCAAGTAAATGGATTTAGTTGCGATTGCACAGGTAGGTACAGTTTGTAGATAATGATAATACTTATTTGTAAAGTATCTACACGTGTTATTTAAGATATCAGATGTACTTGGGAATACGCTAACAATTCTGTTCACGCCGCAAAGACAAAGCGCAACGATAACCAAATACGACATTCGACGCGGCTTGTTACAACAGTGCGCACTACGTCGGGCCGCCTGGCCCCCGGGCGCCACGTCACGGCGCGGCGGCACGGCCCACGGCGTCAGTTAGGCGTGATCACGCCGAGCGAGCAGACGGGTGACCACGCGCGCGCGCAGCTCCCCCCCGCCCCGCGCCCCGCGCCCCCCGCACCGGCGTATCCGCACACGCGCGCCCGTCACCGACACGATGCGTGAAAACTGCTTGACTGCGCACCAACTAACGCAGAACCACATACTTCGCATCGATGAAACGAAAACGCTTCAATTGGTAGAATTGTACAAGGAGGAAGAATGTTTGTGGAACTCCTCACTAGAAGACTACCCTAACAAAAGTAAACGGATGAAGGCTGCAGACAAAATTGCAAAGAAACTGAATATACCTAACTTCGAAGGCAGACATGTTATGATGAAGTTCAAGAACCTACGAAATTCTTACTCTCAAGAGCTGAAGAAGATAAAGCAGAGCTTGATGAAGGTGGGAGAGGATTCACCTGATCTGTATCGACCAAAAGTACAATGGTTCGCTCTGATGGACTCGTTCATCCGTCCGCATCTGCAGACGGCACGACTTCCGACCATGAATGTAAGTTTCTTATTATTCACACAGTAATATACTAGTCGGTACATTTGTTGATTGTAAAACTAAACAAGTTATTCCTTACAGCAAGAACAAAAAGAAGTACTCAGCAATGTGAAGATGGAATGCTTCGAGGTTGAAGATGAGGATTCGTGGGTGCCGCAGCCCATAGAAACCCAAGCAGAAGCCAACTACTCCCAGTCGGAATACCTCAGCGAAACTGACGAGCTGTCGAATCTGTCCCGAGCGAAGCGTCGAAGACACTCTAAGAGCCCGACTGATAACTTCAATCAGAATCAAATCTTTCTCCCGGCCGACACTCCCGCAGCTATTAGAGACAAGGATACTTTTGACAACTTTGGCCGGTACATTGCCTCGCTGCTCAGGAGCCTGCCTGCGCAAGACGCCTGGAAGGTGCAGCCGAAGATCGTGGATATGATAGTGGCGGTGGCAGTGAAGCAGGAGCAAGACACGCTGGCGGACATTGACAAGCTCGGGGAGACCAGCGACTCGGGCTGAGCACGCGCGCGCCACGCCTACAGTCCTACAGTTTAGGAGCTCAAAACTAGTTTGTTACCTATTCATTGATTTATTTTCAATTGTTTGCTTTGTGCTTAAATAATTTCTAATTTTGTATTTGTTCATTTTCGCTTTTGTTATTGTTGTAACAAGTTAGTCAAATCTAAAATTCGTTTTAGTTCAGTTATTATTGAAATTCAGACAAATTTCAGTAATAACTGAGTGGTATATTTTTTCTCTTTTGTTTAAATTATAATAATTAAGCTGTGCTAAATATAATGTATAATGGTTAGATCAGGGTGAAAAAATACGGCTAGAATTTTCTCTGAATGTTAAATAAATTTAAATAAACTCTGAATAAAAATTCTTTCTCTTAGAATGTAATTGTGAACGTTGTGTGCCTTGTAATAAAGTCGAAAATACTGTAAACCTTGATATGCTTTTGAGCTTTCTTGTCGTGAAGTCACTTTTTCTTTCAACTTTATTTCAATGTTGTTAAGGACTGTTTTTGTTTGTGTGGCAGTGAAAATCACGCTATGATTCTTCACTTTTGCCCAGACTCTTAGTTAGTAATTACTTAGTAAATAAGTTAATATGTTAATTGTAAGTGATTCCTGTATCCTTGACATTCCTATATTAATTATAGTTTCTATTTAAAAATACTTCTATTTGTTTAATTTAAAAAACTCGTTTTATATACTATTGCTATTTGAAATGTTTTGTTCGAATCCCAGTTGAAACAAACGGCAAAACTGTTGGTACCTGCACGTAGTTCCTAGTTAATTGGCATTGTTCCTATCTGATGACTTTGTGGCAGGATGCAGGTAGATAGATAGCAGGAGTTTTACGAGAAACTACAAACTATGAGTACTCAACTGCGGCAGACCAAAAGGACTATTTTTTGCCATACCATAATACAGAAGTAACTGCCAACCTAAAGTAAAGTTACTTCACAAGGATACCGTAATTTCGCTTTCAATGTCAAATAAGTAGCTAAATATATTTATTATTAGTCCTACATTCCCTGCTGTGAGGGTTACCAAAAATATCAAAATACACAATGGTTTGTAGCAACAACAATTAATAATATCGGCTGCCCTAAAAATGGGACGAACAGGTAAGTCATCCCTTGCCTGCTGTCTCCCTCCCTCGTGATGACGTTGATTGCATCCTTATCGCACACATCTGACAGTCGTCACGTAGACGGCTTTGGCACGAGTTTTCCTTGTATTATATTGAGACTAGACTCTCGTCTAGATTGGTGTTCTAGATAATTTACACTTTAATGACGTTGAAAAACTTCTGATTTGCATTATGGTGTCATTTATTTTAGTCGAAAGTTTTTTTATCACACTAATTCTGGATATTATCCATCGCCGTATTCGTACGTACACAAGATCTGGGAGAATGTAGGTATTGTGGTTATAAATCGTTCAATGGACCTTGTACTTTCTACTTATGTATAGAGAACTATATGATTCTACCATGGTGTTTATTAACTTGTATAATATTTTAGACGTTTGACCCTAACTATATTATAGCCTGTAGACACTATAGCCTGCAGTCGTAAAGTTCTGAAAGTATTGATAATGTCCCAACATAGATACATTGGTAGTCGTAACATTGCGTTAAAAATACTCTATACCTAAGTACCTACGTCTAATTTGAAAAACAATTAAAATATATCCGACCTCTAAAGTGTTGACTGGGCATCAAAAGTCAAAATGAGGTTAATGTGTTTACTTTTATGTAACGATCAATTAATGGTCATTGGTATAATAATTGTGTGTATCTTGTTTATTGTAATTACAGCAGTTGAGTTGTGACGTCTTTGCACGCCTCTAGCATTAAGAAAACAGCCGTTGGTAATTTCGTCGATCGCTGCTACAGTTATTTTTCCTTTTTTCCTCATATAATATTAATTTAAATCACATAATATCACACATATCGCGGTTTAGGCAGAGGTGTACCAAACATTATCACCTAGCCTGTTCCCAACTATGTTGGGGTCGGGTTCCAGTCTAACCAGATGGAGCTGAGTATGAGTGTTTTACTTGGAGCGACTGCCTACCTCCACAACCCAGTCATCGGGTAACACGATAACCCTGGTTCCCAGACTTTCTTGCTTCCGTAACAACTAATATCCACAAATGACAGCCGGGACAAACGACTTAAAGTGCTTTCCGAGGCACGAAGGAGTTTTGCTATGAGATAGATGGTCACCCATCCTCGGACCGACCGCAGCATGCGCAGCTTAACCTTGATCGATCGACCCGTGCGGCTGTTACTTAGCCACGAACTCCACCTGAGGGCAATTGTATCCAGAAAATATGTTTATTAACAGTAGAATGTCTCTTTGTGACAGGTGATGATGTACCTAAACATAATGAGATCTTTTTCCATTGCTAATACGATTTCGTATTTAAATTATGAATAAAATTTTGAAAAGAACGTATTCTCAACCTTTGATTCCTTCCAATGGAACACCAATCAGTACCTATGGATAACCATTAAGACGCTCGTCAGAATAATACAATAATTTTATTTAAATAATTGCTCGGAGCTCATACACAGATGTTACATTATATCCATATACTTAATAATATTATTTTATTCACCTATTTCAAATAATATTTCTAACCAAAAGTATCATGTTACATTCTATCTTACCAAAGACTGCAAAATCCGAGGAAGCGTGCAAAATTAGAAAAAATCCGTACCTCCCGCCTTCTGCCGGGTCGGTTTTTTACCCAGATTTGTTATAATATAATGACCGGCTGTCGCCAGGCGTCATCCCCCAGCCTCGCTTTTTCAATTAAGGAGCGCACAAATATTTTAGCTCCGCGACTTTTTTGCGTACATTTCGGGGACTTTCAACAATTATATTTTTAGGACAATTTCGTCAACATGGCGCATCTAAATTGACTGTAGACTTGTTTAATTTACCATAATTTCAATATTTCTTGTGTAGAAACAACAAAGGAATAGGATATTATGGCGGTTATTTCGAGACCTGTACTAAAGAATCTTACAATAAGATTCTATATTGTCACATTGTGGTCACGCATAGGTAAAGCGGCACAAATGATTAAGAGTGAATAAAATGTTTGCTAGGCTCTGAAAGAGTTTATTAACGTCGAAAGTTAACAAATACTTACTAATACGCTAACCAAGTTTGTCCATTTACTGTTAAAATGGTATATCTTGGTCCCTTTTAAACCTAGAAGAGTTTTTCAAAAGGTCCATGTACCTGAGTCCACTCCAAAGAGAGTGATTGTGAAAAAGATGTCCCAGCGGGTTTGTGTGCCAACATGTGCTAACTTGTCCGGACTGGTCCAGCCAGCCGACTCGCCCGGCCCTCTGTAGTGACGTGTCCTTTGCAAGCTAACTGTGCTTACTGGTAATAATATATCATGGGGTGACAGGAAAAATTCACTAAGTACAAAAAACAGGAAAAAAATATTTTACACTAAGCGTATTAAAATATCAACGACTTTCCCAGAAATAACTCATCATAACCATAGGTGCATTATTGAATACTTTACGGAATTCCAAAGGGCATAATTCACTAAATCCAAAATATTTGTTGAACTCGGCAGGTAAAATTCATTTATACTTAGTGAATTTTATGTTCGTTACTTAGCGATTATTTTCTATCACCCCATGATATATAATAAGCAAAATAACCAAAAAGTGATTTAAATGGCGATCAATGGAAAGAAAATGAAAATTACACGTTATCCTTAAAAACAGTTTTTGCATCAGATGGAAATAAAGCATACAAAGAATAAGAAACATATGCAAAGGTGGACGAATTTGGAATAAAACTTGATTTATAATTTAAATGCTCTTACTCAATTAAAAGATTTAAAGTTAGCCTACCAAAAGAACCAAGCCAACAACTTAAAGACATAAAATAAAATACCTACCAAAAGTATACATAAATATGGCAACAAAACATAATGTCCAAAACAAAAGAAGGGCAAAAAAATTGGCATGTGTTTTATAGAAGTGAACAGCAAATGAAAAAACTGTCAAACGCTAGACAGTCGACATCGACAATGTTATTTTAAACAATAGTGAAGCAGAGTTGTACAAAACACGACAAGCTTTCTTTTGTTTGTGTGGATCCCGTCATCTCCCGAAATACTCAGTACTTGTGATAATTATATCTGCCGTACTGTAGTACCGTGGCGGCGGTCACGTACGCGAACTCTTAACTCGGTTAATACTTATTTTTTTGCATGCAGTTCCTTGAAGTGGGTTAGAGGCTCATGGTTTGAGGAAAAATACAATGAAGAAGTTGCTAAAGAGAATACTTTACGTATTGATAGGGGTTGGAGGAGTTGGATCGATTGTTTAATTTTAAATAACTAATATATTCTCGTCCTCTGTTGGATTTGCATGCTAAGAACTTGTGATATTTCTTCGGACCACTTTTTTGTCGTAGTTTTCTCCTTTATTATCAAGGTATACTCGTATTCATGATCTAAACTAAAGGGAAAGTTGCTGCTGTATCTTCTGCGTCTGTTATGTCAATGGTTATATAAATAATATGACATGTTCTCCTATTAATAAATATGATATTGTGTTAAGTCCGGCTGATATAACTTATCTGTTTGATCCCCTTATCAATGTTTTCACTTCACGGATCTTGTGAATCTAAGAGTTGTGACGTAATTATGAGATTTCAAGAAATCTTCCTTATCACACGAATTTTTAAGAAAATGTTATAATGACTCATGAAAGACTTTTAACGAGAAAATGATCAGTCCATATTGTAATCGAATTTAAACAGTTTTTGTTCAAATTACGTGATGTCAAGGATGTAGCTGGAGAGTTCGGTGAAGTGTTGCAAGAAGAATAATTAATATTTAGATAAAAACCCAACAAAAACTTGGTCAATTAGCTCAAATCCCACGTGATTATTAGTATTGAATTATATAATAACCTGCCGTTGTACAATATTCAATGACAATAGCCGAAAAGCCTCAACCTGTGATCTAGAAGGTCGTGGCTATAAAACTTAAAGAGCTATAAAAATTAGTTTAAAGCTAAACAACTTCAAGAACCTTTGGCCTACATCCCTACTCTTTTTTATCAGCTAAAGAGTGCAATGAACTTTAATAGAGTATTTTGCCTCCCATTAGTGCATTATCATTATCCACCTTATCCCACCCAGTAGACCTAGACTTTAAGTAGGTAGTACAATGTCCACCATGTAACTAAGATCTTGAAATCTATTTTCACTCTAATAAAAAATATCCGACTTTGTCTTCTTCACGACACTTCTTTAGTTTTTGTGACGTAAGTCGAGTGTCACCACGTGTGTTTGAAGTACGGAAAAATTTCCTCGTGTAAGAGATTCAACATGTGTAGCTCTTCAAATAAACGAGTGCAAATATTTTCATTTAATCTTAAATATCTTTTCCTCAACTATCAACGCTTTTATCAGCGTCCATTGATGTCAGGAAGTTCACCACAACAGTTTGCGTAAATGCCATCAAAACATTCTTACTTCAAAGTGACACTGTAGTAATTACTTTTTCCATCAAAACTGTTCCAATGAACCCTCGCATATTGTCACATTTCTTACTAAAACTATCTACGAATATATTTTCTATTTCGATAGCTCTAAGGCTTAAAATTCCGCGATATTATTGTACGTCTGGTATAATTTATTGTGGTGGGGTGTACGTGACGTGTGGCTCGACCTCCGTACAAAAATATCAACGGAAAACATGTGTTGTTTACTTCAGCTTCAGATCTTTTTAACCTTTCTTTAGTAATGTATGCGACACTAAAGATATCATGTGATTGTAAAGATACGGCCACTTCTAGAACTTTCAGGAATGATAAGAAATTGTACTGAATCAGTTCTACGAGCAGTTTACACAGATAATAATATGTCATCTTTATCTATCTATTTATGAAATTCATAGATCCCAACTGACTGCCTCGTTGGCCTAGTGGGCAGGAACGCTGCTGCTGTGATCGGAGTCTCGGCTTGGGCTCCTGGTCCCGGCCGACAACGTTTTGTGGGATTTAAAAATAGATAACTTAGCCCGGAGTCAGGTAGTCAGTGCAATTAAACCCCCGTGCCTGCAAGGTTGAGCCGTCGTCCCCGGCAGCTATCTTGATAGCAGTTGTTGTTACAATTCTATGTCGGAGGCCGTCCGTCGGGGGAATTCGAGAAATCTCAGTCACTAGTGTCAAGCATGTAGTGGCTTGTTAGGTCAGTAAACCTGTAGCCCACTCGTTATGAAGATAGATTAATAAACAGGAAAAAATATGTTCAATAAAAACTAAAGTTTTCCTTTTAATTTTCGACTTTTTCGTGAAAGAGGTTTGGTTTAGCTATTTCTCGTATTATCGGCCCTTATAGCCATAATGTCTGCAATCTAAATAAAAGCACTTGAACAGTCAGACAGTGCTTGTGATCAGTAACGACAATCCGCCATCATCAGGAGTGCTCTCAGCTGTCAGTCACTCACAGCGCAGACACACTTGAGTGGACGTATCAAGACTGCTATAATTACCTATTGTTAATTGCACACTTAGCACGTACTAGAAGATATAAAGCTATTTCTGTGAGTGGTCTGGTTACCTTGTTGAAATACTTTTCGATATCAATTGATGGAAACATCTAGCATTTATTACGTCAGCCAATAATAGAACATCTCCTTTTGACGAGAAATTATATCATCATCAGATGATGTGCCGGTCATTCAAATTAAAGAGTTGTCTTATTCTATTTGATAATCAAGGTAAACCAAATGTAGTAACACTAAGTAGATTAGTGTTAAAACTATACAATACCTAATTTTGCGTAACTACTTACCTCATAGTTACGCAAATTGTAGTTTTATATCCACAGCATTGTTGAGGCTTCGAATACTGCCGACGCTGCTGGAATTAAATCCACTTGCAATTATGTTTGCCTGGTACTTCGGATAACAATTCAAGAACGAACAATCATTTAGGAAGGAATAGGAGTTATATCTTTTAGATTAGCTTGTCAGTTAGAACTAGAATCGTACAAATGTGTAATTTAATTTTCTTCCCCTGTGCCTCTAATTATATACCTATTAATTACAAACTAATGACAAAATAGCTCATACACATAGCTACCTAATAGAAGAAAATGTCGAGATACAGGATTATTGCAACGCATTGAATAACTTACCAACAATTACAAAATATGTCATTGTATCCTAGTCTTAACTCTTATCATCAGCTGTTTGTCGCCCTTCAGCCAGCTTATCAGCGATTATCCATTACCTAAGACTATCATTATCCTGATATAAACGAATAACAAAAACAAAGGCGTTGACGTCTGGATCCGATAAGTCGAGGTCGTACTTTATCTCATGGCATACTGCATATGAAACACACCATTATTACTGAAGCTACAAGGTTGATTATTGTACTAGATCATGAAACATACTTTGATGTATTGATATGTGTAGTACTGAAACTTACGTAAGATATATATTTAGATTCAGGCGACAATATGTCTGGTGACACTGAAGATATGTGTGCGATGGTGCGAGAGACACATTCAGTAGTTAGATTTCGCTTAACGCGAGTGCGTGTACTTGTATATTTGCAAAACAAGTAGCGGTTTGTAGGACGAAGTAATTACCAGCAATACCTACGATTAAATTGAGGAAACTTTACTTAATATTGAACGGAAAATTTTTATTTGATGTCAGACTATTTTTTACAGGGTATCTTAAATTACAGGTAGTAATTATTATAATATCACTTAATGATCGCATATAGTTGCTAACTCCTAGGTTGCAGAACAAAAAAGTCATATCGAACGAACTAAAAAGTGCAACTAGCCATTTTTTATGATAATTAGCCGTCATACTTTGACATTGAGTTTTGAAAACAAAAAGTCCATTGTACTAATTTTGTCGATGTCTCAATAAAATGTTAGGGCTACAACTCCTCCAGGTTTGTTAATTAGTCTGGAAAGTCACACGAGTCGAGTTTGAGAATTTAAATGAGAAAGACCTCACTGTAACGGACACTGGAGACGGTTACGTGAAGGTTATCTGAAATTATGGGTCATTTCATTTTATGATTCACGTTCTCATTATCTTGAGGAGAAAATATACAGTATTTCCTCAGAAACTAGGCATTTACATCATCATTACCTACTGCAGAACTATTGTTAGTGTTCTATTTCCTACTTTCAGCATTCTTCTCTAGCTGTGTCCAGGTCAGATCCAGACATTGTATTTCTAAGTTAGACAGAGGAAGGAATCACGGCTGAATGTTATTTTGTGAAAAATTCTCAGTAATCTGTTCCATTTGAACACTTGACCGCATATTTTGTGACGTTACAGCTGACAAGCGGGTAAACCCAGTCTGGATTCTTTCCAGCGTCGACTATGGAATTCATTGTGTGTGACGTACACTGGGGAGGTGGCCTATAATACACACCTGCCTACCCTTTAAGGGTCACTTCGCGATAATTACGGCGTTTCCTTCTTAGAACCTACAGCAGTTTGTTAATTCTAAAATTAGTATTCTACGGTGTGACTTGCAGGTTTACTAGCTTAACAAACCAGTTTTCTCAAATCCCTATGACGGACTTTGATATGGAATTGTAACAACGACTTCTATTAAGAGCCTGCATCGAAGAGAATAATAGCAATTAGAGGTAACAAAACCAAATAAAAACTGGTATCCACACAGCCACACTGCATATTATGAGTATTTTTATTAAATAATCCTTACAATGTAGTACATGATAATAATTATTCAAATCTATTTTAGAACTTGACTAAAATTATACGAAAGAATAATTATGTGCAACTTTTAAAACACATTTTCAATTCATTGTTTAAATGGGGATTTTCCTCCACATGAACGAGTCAATCGGCTAGACTAATTATTTATCGACTGATGCAATTTCATCAGTATCTGAGCGTGCCAGCTGACGCAATACAGGCACACGATCTTTCACTACTTTGTAACAGAAGTGACAGCTATCAGTCAACCACGCGGGCTTGCACTCGTGTTGCCAGGTGGATCCCACTCACTGGCCGTGGTGCTCCGGACAAAGAATAGGTCACTCCCACACTCTTAATCTCTTGTAGCTGTAGTGCAAGATTTCAGAAAAAAATCGGTTCGGAAGGTCTACTTTCAACTATTTAAATTACTTAAAATTTTCAAATTATGCTTTTGAATGTAGGAAAGTTCAACAAGCCAACTTGAATAAGGAATCTAGGTATGTAATTCATTCATTATATAACTCCAATGTACCTATTTTTCAGTTAGTAGGAAAGGCCGTTGGCCACAGCCGCTTTATTACGCATGCGCGCGATGATAAGCCTCTGCCACACCCACTTGACAACGATACGTACTTTACTTTACTTTTGGGTAATAAATGCCTTAATAATGAAAATCGTGAACTCATCCACATTGCTGGCTTTCATAAATATTCGTATGAATCATCGGACAAAATAAAAAAGGGGTCGAATTAAACGGTTCAGGTTCAGGTCAAAAACGTATTGTTAATCAACAGCTTATACCTACGTAGACGGGAAAATATTCATGGAACGCTAGTCGTACATACAACGTTAGTCGGTACATGGACTGTTCCAAAAATATGTTTCACGTACGATAATAGTATGTAACACGTGTGCATTTGTTATACATATCTAAACAATTGACTTTTGTGAATGTAGTGAATAACAACGTCTCCTACATATTCAAGTCGTCAGCTAGTACATAACATACTTGTCAATCACAAACAACGGCAGAGGCTAGTAACTATTCAACATATAAACTACAATAATAAGACACATTACAGCAATTGAATTGAAAAATGATTCAACCAGTTTACTATGAGCAAAATTTTCTTGTAACTGAAGCCAATTAAATGCAAATGCATTGCTAGATTGCACGCGAAAAAAACAAACATACATACACACACCGGGTGACGTAGATGGCGTGATGCTCCTCACCAAGAATTCTACTCTTATAATTGCAAGTTTGATCTTTGCAGCATAGAATACACTGCATCCTAACTAATATAAAGACACAAGCAGTATAAATGCAGTAATGAATGCAATGCACAGATAAACTTTACCAAAGAAACTACTAGACCTAAAACAGACAGCTTTTACCAATACTCCCAGCAGAAATGGTACATACTATAAGCACGTATTCCATTGCCGAGTTACTTCAAGAGTTCATCAAAGAGAGGACATTAAAACAGCAATAATCGTAAAACAGATACGATACTCGTAATAGTTAGAGCTGTTGATGATATCGTGGTGGGAGACTTGAGCCAGTCGTGTGAGCAGGCACGTAGACAGGCTGCTCTAAATAATTGATTGATGGATGTAAAAAATAATGGAAAAACGTAAGGCGAGCACAATGCAGTTGTTTTAATGCGGTTGACGATACATGTGTTAATGTTACCTTTTTTATTGATTCCATATTTTTTCCAGATAATTATAGTTCGGCGAACTGCTCAGCGATTTTCCTGTTAATTGAAAATGTTTCAGTTAGAAAAAAGATAGTAGCTTTGCAGTTTTATGAGAGTCATGCAGGAAACTATGAGTAATGGAAATATTTTATAGTCAAACGAATGGAGGATATCATTTATTCCTGTTGTTTACTTTGAATGGAAATATTTTTATTAATACCTACTTCCAGTTTCACAAAATTTTAAAACATCTAGTCACTTTACGAAACCCTTTTTTTTTTTTTTTTTTTTCGGATGGGAAATTATCAAATGACCCCTCCCGCCGTGGGTGGAGCGGGTGGGAGTGTCAGACTCTTACTGACTAAAACCCATCCATGTTCCTTCCTCAGCCCTTTGTCTTCCAGGGGCGCGGTATCTCTTTCGAACGTCCCGCAGCCCCGGCAGGCTATGGCCCAGTGGGAGGGCCCCGTCGCTTATTGTTGACAGCTCTTTGAGGCGCGCGTGGAACACGAACGCCGTCGACGCGGGTCTGGTCCTTGCCGGACGGCGAGCCACCGATAGCTCACCGTCCGCAGCCCCGCGCCTACGGTGGCCGGGAGTCGTCTCGCGGCTCCCGACGCCCGTGGCGTCTCCCGCGGCGGCTGGGGCGTGAGGACTGTCGCTCCCTCACGCGTTCCGCCGCCTCCTTCTCCAGCATAACTGATTCGCAGAAGGAGGTGACGGCCTCCCATTCCATCTCGCTCCGGACCATGGCCTGAATCAGGGCCGGACGCGAGAGGACGCCGCCGCCGATCGCCCCTACGAGGACACGGCGGTGCTCCGCCCAAGCGGGGCAAACCTCCACCGTATGCTCCACCGTGTCCTCCGGGCGATCTACGCAATGGTGACACCCGGGCGTTACCTCCCGCCCGATTTTGTGCAGGAACCTCCCGAAGCAACCGTGCCCGGTAAGGACCTGCGTCAGGCGGTAGGTGAGGACGCCGTGGCGTCTCCTTAGCCACTCCTCAAAGAGGGGACTTACCGCCGCGATTGCGGCGTGCCCTACGAAACCCTTGCATTAAGGTTATGCAATTGTTAACTATCACTGCTTTTTCTCGTCGGTTCAAGCATAACGTTGAAAACTGTAATATATGCAACTCCAAAAGTTTCACTGTTCAGACAAATATTTAGATCTCCGTTTTTCTGTAATGCGCTTAGCAAACATATCTTAGTTTAGCAACATGTAAAAACATTGATATGTGTGATAAATATTTATTAACAAACTTAATTTAAAATTTATTAGAAATATAGTCTGACAACACGCAGTAGCAATTTATATGCGTTCTTTGATAGTTATACGCAGTTTTTATAATTATAATATAGTTGCAATCATGCAAATTATCAAAACTATCTAACTTTCAAGTTATTTGAATCAGTCTCACTGAAAATCACTTATCATTACTGATCACAGTGTCGTCATAGAATTACTTCTCATCACCGTCACCTATCACCAGGGGGTTCTCATCGACGCCTGATAACACCACGGTGTACTGTCCGGCGCTATACTTCTTCATTTCTTGTTCAAATAGTATATTATTGATCGCTTGTTTGATCATACTCCGCGTTCTCTCATCATGTTTTCTCAGCGATACTGCTATATATTCTCCAAAACTGTCACATTCGTCTTTCTTTCTGGACAAATCAGATTTCCGCAGTAACTTTAACGTTTCTAATAGTCTGTTGTCAAGAGAATCTTTTACTTCGTGTTCTTTTACTAATTTTCGTTTTAATAAGGGTCTAGTGAGCTTGTACTTCTTAGCAGTGCGTTCTTTTGGTACAGTTCTTCGCTTTGGTGCGCTCACATTGGCCTCGGTGATGCAGTACGTCTCAATGACCGGCTCTTGCTTGATAAGAATGTGGGTTTCTTCTCTGTCACCGTCGTCATCGTCTGAGGATTCGTCAGATCTCGCTGATGATTGAGGTTGAGAGATTTGAACGTCATTTGTTGTGCCCTGCCGAAATAAGAATTTATTAGGTATTACATGGTTTCAGAGCTCTTAACAACTTAAAAAGAAGGCGGTCCTGAATTTGTTTGTAACATACTTGAGTAATTGACATTAAAATATTTAGATATAAATTAATTAAATAATTCTTAATAAAGCACCCGTTACGTAATTGGTTGATATCGGTGCTTCATATTAACGAGTCCATTCGAATCGCAAACAATGAAGTCACTCCTTAATTTCAATACAGGAAGAGACCCCAGCCTTGACATCGACGAGGAAATGTGCGCGATACAAACATGTTATTATTTCGATGCATTATTAATTAATTTACTGAAACTCGTGTTTGATTGACCTATATTTAATATGTATATATAACGATGGTGTTACTATCGGCAAATTTAATTATATCAATAAAATAATTGTTTTACCACATAGCGGAAAGTAGTGGTCATTAAAGTAGAAAAACAAGATAAATAATAGTATTTTATTATTTTGTTTACTCCATACTTGTTTGTTTCAGTATGAAATATGAACGTGAAAGTACTTATTACATTAAAGAGTTTTTCAAATATTGTCTGAATAGAAAAGTAAAATAAAGACACGTATTACTTTTAAGTAAATTCTAAAAACATTCAGTACGTTAGTAGGTACACAGACATACTTATTTTTAGCACTGGACGTTTTAAGCTCTTATACAATTATATCTCCACCATTCTTGATATGGATAGCATATCAGCGCAAATCTAAATAAATAAGTACCTGTATAAGATTTGTAACGGCAAATTCCATATTCGCAACTGATACTTCTGGCTCCTTCGTGTTAAGATAATTTTTACTTCCTTTGTGATAAACGAGTGACGGTCCATAGTCTACATTATTGTTATTCAAACGTTAGCAGGTAATCTGAGGATTAGCTCGTGGTGTAATATTATTTACATATTATATACAGTCTGATGACAATATTGTTTAATTCATTGTCTCGTTATTTCTAGCTTTTATTGTTTTCAATTTATTTGTATTTTTTCAGTCTGTTACGTGGTTAATTTCTTCCAGAATAAAGTTTAAGAGCTTTGCTTATATATCTGTAGTCTTGCAGAATAGATAAAAAGAGAAACATCAACTGATGGTGACTCTAGGTTACTGTTATTTGCCACCGACTTCTAGAGCGATACTTCTCCTTTTTTTGTAAGTCGGTTAAATTCAATGAAGTCTTAGTAAAGTTATTCAATTAAAAAGCAACAGAATGTATGTATGTTTTGTCGAAATTCTTCGATAACGTCAATTGTGATGCCCTTGTGTTTTGCAATAAACTAGTCAATTATTTCCGTAATTTAATTTAGTTATGTGATAAGCTGTGGCCTCGGTGATTACTGGTTGCCAAGTGTATGCTGGTTTGGCAAACTACATTATTTGGACCTCTGTATTTAAAGTAAAAATATTTTAGAACGTGTATTTTTTTTAACCGCTAAAATGGAAAATCTACCAAGTCGGTGTCGGGTCGGTGTTCATGAAAATAATTAAAATTACAAAAAGGAATGTAATATATACTTAATACATTCCATTTTTTACACTGAAATCGGAATCGGAAGTCAAAATCCGAGCGTTTCAGTAGGAAGTATTGTTTGTTCTGTATTTTTATCACCTGTTCATATTGTTAAATATCATTTGTATTAATATTCAAGTGTAATTCGTATAGAACATGATGTGTGATGAGCCGTAATGATATAATAACCTGTATCTGTGGCGAATGATGAAATTTGGCAGAGTGTTACAGCAGCACTCTTGCTTGTTGACAACTCACTGAAATTCCGAGTTCCGCGTTAGATACAATATTACACTATTATCATTATATTACTGATATATCCTAGGCATGAAAGAGTCCTGTAAACTGAAAAATTCAGTCCTGTTCTATTAATGAATGTTGTTTCTAATAAACAATAGTCTATTAATTATTTACGTTTTTGTTATTTACAATTCGAATGTAACGATCAATTTCTCAGTTAAGACATTTCAACAGATAGGGTACCATATTCATTGTTGATTTGAATTTATCATTGATGCATACAGTCGCTACATGGTAATTATGTTGTATAAGTCTTATTCTCTTCTTGTAGGCAGCAGGTTAGCCTGACAAGCCGTAGTACTAAGCATTGGTTTCACTTACTGTACGAACAACAAGTGTTTGGTCTGAACTCTTCACGCGATCTCTCTGCATACATTTATATTGTGACGTTATTTACTGTCGCCTCCAACCGTAAGTCGGAATCCACTTTAATTTAATTTATTACATCGACCCCAAATTCTCTCGAGCACCAATTCATTATAATATTAAAAATAATCCAAGAAGTAAATAGTTATAAATATGCCAGGGAATCGTTGGCAACTGTTTAACTCAATCAAGGTTATGAACACACTGACCGATTTTTTAAGATAAATGGCCCTAAGCCTGTCCTGAGCGACTCCGTCGTGATTTACCTGCTGCCCTATATTCAGATGAGTGTAAGACCCTGAAGATATACTCAGGTGAAATTGTAACATAAAAAAATCACAGTACTGTACTGACAAAGGCTTCAATTACTTAGATTTCATTGAATCAGGTATTGAATAGGTAAACCAGTTGTTTTCCTGCGGTTGTACTCGCGCCCTGAAGGAACTACTCTCATACACACACTGACTCGGATAAAACTACCCTTTAACCTTCCCCAAGTGCCGTCTGAATTTGTTCGGCTGTTACCGTGAAAGTATAACAAACAAACAATATCACCCTTATAATATTAGTTAGTATTTAATATTTTGGAAAAATAGAAAAAAATGCTGCCAATACTCAGAGTTGTCAATGATAGTAACTTTTTTTATAGGCAGCTATGATTTTTTGACTTCAGCAAGAAGTTTTTTGCATGCACTCCTTCGTTGTATCTACAAGGTACTTAGAATATTTCGTGCCTATTTGATTTATCGTGTAGAACTATGTTTTTTTTTCAGAATATTAATCTAACCGCGGCGCTGGGTATGCTTCTACGAGCGCAAAGCAATCATTCTTGCTTCAATGCCCGACTGACGAAAAGTGAGCAGATCCAGTGCTAGCCAGGTATAAGTGAGTTCCTGTGTAGGAGCGGCCGCGAGGCCACCGTATATTGCCAATTGTCGGACGTACGGAGCGGGGACTCCGGACGCTCACTCACTGTCCACCGGAGTGACAACCGCATGTTGTAGTCACGTGGTGTCTATGGCCCCCATACAACTCTGCCGAGGTGATGTGCCAGCAAAGGGACTTTATAGATACGAGGAAGGCCCACAAAAAGATACTGAAACCCTTAATTTATAAAATTCAGCATAGTTCAACTAACTGACTATATTATGCTAATAAAAAGACATTGAGTTACAGGCTAGATAATTATCTCGTTATTAATAATTTACTATTTAACTAAACATGTCAATATTTAACTAGGCAGGTCGGTAGCTAGGTTGCAGTTCACGAAAACAGCTTGCCGATACAAACCCGCTGTCATTGCCAACCAAATATATCAATCTGCTAGTTATAACAAAGTCGAAAATCAATAAAATAAACCCAATCGCTTGTCACCATTCAGTTTGATGCTATTGCATACTGTAGTTAAGATTGATTTCAAACCTTATATCAACTACCACAAAGCTGATATTTGCTTGGAAGGTAACACCGCGATGCATTGTTCTTTGTCAGGTTTGCCTCTAAGGCCAGCCTCAATCAATTTGTACCAACATAAACTAAATGAGTTAATTACCACAATCAATTCCACATCAGATTCTTTATGTGTTTCCAAATGGCTCGGCAGGAACTTCAAATAAGGATACAGAAACCATGTAGAACGGCCACCATTACGAATCTTAGACTTCTCTCGTCGATATGAAGCGAATATTGAATTCAGCTTTTTTCGCAAGTCTGCGATATCGCATTCGAAAATCCTGGCGATGGCCGACCAAGCCTCATACTTGGCAGTCTGAACCCTGTACAGGCCATGCGTGCTGTCCCACAGCTCCGGTCTCTGCCTGTACTCCTCTACCAAGCGAATCGACGAGTCCCCCGACCAGTCCACTTCGGACATGTTCCCTCTCACTCCCGCACAATGTCAAGGTCGAGAGCGCACGGTGCGAGGCGATCACACCGAACAATCGCGGGTACTATTCGAGTTGCGACTGTTATCTTTTCTAAATTAAACGAGCGGCGAACATGAATTCGGCACACGTTCGCTCGTGCGCGGTGCGAGCGGGGACTGCGGATGCACGGGGAGCTCGGGCTCGGCGCGGCTCGGGGGCGCTCGGGTGTGTTCGACCGCTCGCTCCGCTGCGTTCGGCACCGTGCGGCTCGGCCAGAGCGCGAGGCTGGCGAGGCGAGCCCGCCCGGCGGCGATACATAACTATGTAAATACGCACACGCAGTACGTACGCCCACCTATCTCCATGACCGTTTTAACCTTTTTCTATTTACTATAGAAATAAGGAGTGTTACGTTAGCCATATTTGTATGGCTGCTATCGTAGTTTATGTTCGAGGTTTCACATTTGATGGCCAGGTTTACGAACAAAAGGTTCGCCATAAAAGATGATTATTTACTTCAATGAGAGGGTGATAGCTAGCCAGGCAGAAACGAAGCTGCCGAGAGATATTGATGTAGTTTGGGGTGCCGGCCATAGTGAAATATGAACAGTAAGTTAATTGGCAAACAACTCTGAAATAATTTTAATTGAGTAATTAAGAGAATATTTATATAGGTTCTTACTTATATTTTTATTAGCAACCATCACCAGAATGCAGCCATTATTATTTAAATTGGTATTAGTGAGTACCTATTGTCATATATGGTATCAGAATAATTGCTACCCATCATAATGAATTAAAAGTTACATGCTTGAAACATTGAGATTATTTTATGTGGGAACTTGAACCTCTGGCATCAAAGCCAGTAGCGCGATTTCTATACTAATGCCCTAGTATGGTGGTGCGCCTGGTCAGGCACAGCCCTCTCTCGTTATTCGTGCGCTCGCTTTTACGAGCGGCTTTCGCAGCGGGAGGAAGGGATCAGTATTCTTTCGCCGACCCCTCATAAAATTTACTACAATAGTTGATCTCCTTTTATACAATTTAAAACAAAATTCCCAAATAAAACCCTCAGTACTTTTGTAACAAAGAAATCGGGCATAAAACTTCGCCCATTTACGGAGACCTATTACTGGGCAATAAATCTTTAAGTTGGGAGTTCTGATTACACTAGGCTGTTGACGGCCAGTGTAAGCTGAGCGGCGGCGCTGTGCGGCGGCCGCGGAACCAGCAGGCGCGCCGGCTGCTGCGGGGGTCAGCAGGCCTGGCGCAGTCCCGCTCGGTGGAGAGCCCGTGGAGTGGGAGGGGTGTGAGGGCGAGTCCTCCACTCGGAGCGTTTTGTTGTCGGAGGGCAGGTCGTGATTAAATTAATGAAATTCTATTTTCTCCGAGGACACTGTTAATTTTATCGTTATTTATGTTTGCACATAAATCCTGTTTAGTTTGTGTGTAATTAAATGCAAGTTGTCTCGATCATCGTTTTATCTGGTTACTGGTTTAATGGAGGATTCTCTGGGGTTGTGATTGCGTTAGCGACTGCTACTGCTACTGGTTACTAATTCAATTATTAAGTCGTTCATTACAAATGTTTATGAGCCTGTTTCTATTGTGGGAATGGCGCAGAAATATTTCGCAAATTCTTGCTTTTTATTATGTCTAGGGAAATTTATCCTATTAAAACTTTACCGTGTATCCAAATTAAGATATTAATTTACCTACTCTCAAGTAGTAATTATTGAATAACGATTTACACCTTTATCTCAAAATGATAACCATCGAAGCTTCAAACTCAAGTAATTTATTTATCGACAAGCTTTGTATCTCTTTCTTTCTAAAGATGTTGCATGCGCGTTTGTCGATTTGGCAGTTAAAGTTTTTATCTAATTAGGTATATGGAGAAATGACTTATTTAGTGGAATTGCCCCCATAATAATTAGATCCCATCATGTATATACCCCATGAAAAATCTATTCAAACAAATCATACCAACTATTACAATTCTTAAAAATATTATTTTATACTCCACACGGCAAGTAATCCCCATAACCCATTCTACACATAGTGTTGAAAAATCAATTTCTTTTCATTTTACGTGACTGCACCGTGAAGCGACGCGTGGGGAGTGGAAACAGCGCCGCTGCGGATTTCCGAGCCATTGTCCAAAACTGTCGTAACTTAAAAACAATATGGGAGAGAACGAAAGATTATGCCAAATACGTAGGGATGCGCCACGGTGTCGATGAGTGTGTTGAAAATATCGATAGCCTTTTTAAATTTAACAGTGTGCTATGGTGGTTTTACCCAATTTGAAGTTCGTTTTTTATTTGGCTCCAGGAAAAGGCTAATATTAATTAACTTTTAAATAAGTGTGTAACATTAATGCACACAACATCGCCATTAATAATATTATTTCTAGCTGAACAACCATCTATTGTATCCTCTACTGCAGCAGTTCAATTTAACCAGCTAACAGACATGAACAGATTGTCAGTCTACATTTATTCTACAGCACATTCATACAGGCATTCCAATAATTAGTCCCTTGCCGCTCTGATAACTACAAAAGGAATAAAGGGAAAGAGAAACGACTAACATACACGTATATCGTGGCAATCTATCTGTGGACATTGTCCACAGGTGTGACATTGGCGCAGGTGCACCCGAATGAGGGGGATCCAATATTTGCATAATTAGTTATACAACAGCCAGCTAATTTACTAAAACGGCACGCAACACGAAACTGTGGGATTATTGCACCAATTTTTCGGGAATGCGGTTATAGCATTCTTTAGTGATTGTGGGACGTTCTCATGAATTAATTCGCAGGACCAGATGTCAGCATGTTTGGTATTATTTATGGTAATTTACTTTTAAGGCTTTCTCGCCGTGACCTTCGTTAAAAAGCGTAAAAAACACGATATGCATTATCTATACATATAAAATGCTTTGTCTTGAATGACTGGCGGATCAACGCATAGCCTAAACCGCTGATCATAGAGATCTAAAACTTGGAGAGCGTGTTCTTTGTATGACGTAGGTATCCGATAAGAAAGGATTTCCCAAAATTTTAAGTTTGTACGAAACTCGGTCATTTTTAATTTGAATTTGAACAGCCGACGCGGACGAAGCCGCTGGCGGAAAGCTAGTCTACTTATATTTTCATAAGTGATTTTATAACACCGACAATATCATCACATACATTTTCTGAGGAAAACACAAAGCAACACAATATTTGCTGTGTTACATATGTAGGCCTTATTGATTTTCGTCTTATCTCCTAAAGATTATGTCTTAAGCTTTTTACAAGGGATTTCTCAAGAGATACGGCAAGTTTACCAACTGCTCGGGGCATTAGAGGCTGACATGGTTTTACGTTTAACGCCACCTACACAAACAGGATTTTAGGGCATGGATTAGGTGTTGACTTCTGTTGAGTTCTTACATCCTTACATAATGTATGCGGACATTCTTGTATTATAGTCTTTTAAGATTATTATGAATTAAAATGGTGTGTAGGTCGTAGGTATTCTCTTAGCCCAACAATAAAACAGTAAGTATATTTACTTACTTACTACTCTAATAATTTTTTTCCACCACTTTTCACAGTGTTTTTTTTTAGGTGTATCGATATCAGGGCACCCGGAGTATCGACAGCCGAACGATCAAGGATGCACGACTTATCGTGAAGCCAGAGATTATTCGATGGGGCTCGATCCCTGCCTATCTCCGCTCCCAGCCAACAATGAGACGCATTTGTGACGTAAAATTTACGAGCCTCTTTTACGAGTGCAAAATAGGTGGGACCATTTTACGACCCACCCTGTATAATAAGGGAGCGCTGCAGTATATTCAAAGTTTGGAGATAAACAAACCACTTTTGTTGGTTGTTTGTAAGTTATGATGTGAATGTGGCAAGGAGATTAGTAACGAATGCATTAGAAGTGATATAATATTACTTTATAATAAAATGTGAAGTTTATAGTTTAACGTCAGGATAGACACGCCCACGGCAGTGACAATGAAGTGCACGTTACTTGCATGCAAAGTAAGGAATTCACTTCTTTGTCCTCATTTGTTTCCGGTGTGGCTTGGGATCGCTTTGCGTATAGTAACTGCCGACTCATTAGTAATCATAGGCCAAAATGTCGGCACAGAATCAAATAACGCCAGTAAATTAAATAACAACTATTAACCGCAAGAAAATTGTCACTAGCTAACAGTTTTTCCTGAAAAAAAAAAACATAATTATCATTATACATATCGTCACCTCCACGGCAAACGAACGAATCTGCAATTTTTGTAAATTTGACATTTCTATTAAAAAGATAGAAATGTCAAATTAACATTTCAATAAAACAATCACCTTATGTACCTTATGTACAACATAAGGTGCATGTCAAATTTACAAAAACTGCAGATTCGTTTGTTTGCCGTGGAGGTGATGATATGTTAAAAATGTTGCATTATTGCGCTTCTGTTCAAGCATATACTGTGAAAAAACTAAATTATACTAGGAGTAGTATAGAAGGCATTCGATAAGAGCAAGTATTACGTTGTCGGAGCCGATGGGGGCTCGGCAGTAAGGTTATTACGTCAATTGTAGCCTGACAGGGAGCCGCACTCATTACCAAGCACGCGTTTATTACGGACCAACGGCGCGATGAATTTATATGGCCACAGGATGAATCTCTGTGGACCTTGTGCTGAGAAACATTACCTATGTATTACTTTGAACGTACATGGTACAACTCCATTCTTATATGGGTTAAATCGATGGTAATTGATGGTAGTTTAAGCTTATTGACCTTTATAAATGTTGAGCAATTATGTTCACAAAAATAAATTATTGCTGGCTTTCTTTTCTATTGTGCGAACTACAAGCAAGATTCATACAAAGTTTTGTGAAAATGGACTGCAGGATTATCGATTGTGAAATAATAAGCAGCTGATCGCTGTACCCTAAGCTTCGCCATCAACGTCACGTATCAATCACAAATCCAGTTATTTACGACAACCATAAAACTGTACAAAAAGCTCCTAATGCACATTAGCATTAATGTAACAATGCATCGCCCGGGATCGAACACAATACCTCTCGGTAATAATATTTAATTATATGGTGTGGCAACAAAGAGTTGGCGACTGGCAACCCTGTTGTGTTCCGCTTCGAATACTTTGTGTGTACATACATACATGGCTTTAGAGTTCTGTGATGATGCGATATGGTTAAACTGTTCTTTCTAATCGATATATTTTGAAGGACTTATGTAAAAGAGTGTACTTGTTATCAAGACGTGATGATGGATTGCTAATCGCTATCGATTAATCAGTATTATCAATACTCACAATTGATTTAACAGATGCGATACGAGATATACTGTGTTAGGTATCATTTGAGCATTAAAAAATATATATTTGTATTTATTTTTGCATACGGAACCAGGCCATGACGGTGTAGCCGACACTGTATATACATTACGAGAGGTACAGCACTGACATGTTCGTGTATTTTGGTCGACATTTGCATGCAGTTCCGCCGATGTACCCACTACGTACAATGTATGTGAGTACCGTTCATATTGTAGTTTTACTTCACATACCTCAAGGTTAAGTGGTGTGGAGAGATAAGAGATATTACGGACTTTTATTATGTGCTAATAACATTTTTGTTTCAATTTACAGCGAGAGGGATCCGTACAGAGTACTTAAGATCAAAACTTGAAGTCTTTAAATCTGACAACTATTCTAATGAATCTTTTCATACGTTTCAATTGTTTAGCTACACTGGAAATAGATCACAAAGTTGACAACAAAGGCTGTGACGATGAAAAGAAATAATGCCTAAGCATTAACGCCTATATGTTGTTCGCATAATGCCGACAAGTACTACAGTAACTTTTAACGTAGAACACGCAGCCGGCTGAGCAGGTGTGGTCAGCAGACGAGCTACTTACACCAGGTAATCCACTTAGCGACGACGTGTAAGTCAGACTCCGGCGGATCAGACTGCACCCAGAGGCTTCCCTGCATTTATGCATTTTGCGCATTTTAATGCTTCTTAATTATATAGATGTCGGGTTACGTAAGCTCATTTAGCAGTTTGATAAGTCTTCACTTGACTTAGAATAGGAAATCTAGATCTTTTAAGGTTTGGTCTTAGGGATACCGATTTTAGTGCCGTGGTCCTTAGTGAAAGTAAAATTTTAGCATAGTTAATGATGTATTCAAATATGAATGTATTCAAATTCAATTTCAATTTATAGTCACAAATCGAATCACGTAAACGCTCCCTGGTACAGCGACAGCAATCATTCCGAAACAGAAAAATATAAGAACAAGTCGAAGAAC
The DNA here is from genome assembly GCA_963891755.1 of Pyrrhia umbra. Lineage (NCBI taxonomy): Eukaryota > Metazoa > Arthropoda > Insecta > Lepidoptera > Noctuidae > Pyrrhia > Pyrrhia umbra. The sequence continues at coordinate 270,444 of OY982934.1, read as the reverse complement.
ATCAAATCAATTATTCATAACATATCAAGTACCTACCTATGTAGGAACGTATTTATTATAAATACTACTTAATACAATTTTGTTGGGAGGCCTAAGCTTTGATCAACGTAACAGTTAAAAGCTTCTTAGCTAGCCTTGAAATGTTACAAAAACTTAATAAATAGAAAGAGAGGTCACGTTTCTTATAGCAGCTTTACTCTTCACTCTTCAGGCAACATGAGCCGGCAAAAATTGTTTTTTTCTTCAAACTAGATTGAATAACAACTTTTTGTCGGCCATTACTGTCGCTAAGTGAAGATGGCGGAACAGAGAGGGGCATTGGAGGTGCGCGCGCGCAGCTCTGCAAACTATTGACTCAATGTTTTAGCACACTGTTACTATTAAGAGGTGCAGTGTTGACGAGCTCCTGTTAAAGTATGGGTATGTTTTCGAACACGCACACGCACTACTGTTTTAACAATTTTAGCAGGCAGGTACTTATACTACATGAGTTAAGCTATGTTTACACTATGACCACATTGACCATACTCCGTCAGTGTACATTATTTACTGGCACAGTAATGTGCCTTTAAATGTAGATTGAGATTAAGCCCACGAAATTGCTATTCATGAGTACAGATTGACTTGTCTACATTGTATCTAAGTCTGAAAGCAAAGCGATCTCAAACAGCGTAACTTTTTACAAGTAGACTATTACTTGGATACATTATAAGACAGATTTTTTCACGGCCTTTGCTCATACCTACCTACGATGTTTTCATTCCTCCTTACTAACCTTGAGCCACACAAACCTATATTACCAACTATTATAAAGTTTTTACACAGAAACCGGACCAACGGATAGGTACATGTTATATTTCAAGCGTGACCTTCAAGTAACTGGGCCTAAAAACGTGCTATTCAATTATAGTGTATATTAAAATGAATTTATTATATACACATAGATAATTGAGGCGTAGGTAGCCGGTCAAGCGTTCTGGTTTGTGTAAAAAAAATTATTATGGTTCGTAATAATTTCCACAGAAGTGACGCGAGGGTGACGTATGAAGGGTTGTGTATATTATATGCGAAGCATTGACGATAAAACAAAAAATAAAAACGAGGCTTGCTAAGGCGTAAGTTAATATTATTGACTATGAAATACAAAGACACTTTATATTGCATCCTCGCTAGTGTATAAACGCTAGAGAAAGTTTATTAGTCCAAAGTATGTCTAGTTTGCACATCAATAGTTAGTCTCCATTGGGGATTAATTCTATTACCCTGTACTATGTTATGTATGTTATAAGTGAGATGTAAACAACTTCAGATGTAGTTTAACATCACATTGCAATTCTCAGAATAATTCCAGTTTACTTGGAAATTAGCGAGTCTGTGGTAATATGACTAACTTATCTATTCATTTTTGTATCAAAAATAGGCAACCGCGACCTTTGAAGTGATAATAACAACGTTTACGTGATCTGCAGTCAGTATGTCTCGGGTTGTCAGGCGGTAGGTGGTATAGTGCTGTCCTGTGGTTTTTCTCCCTCTCCGTTTGCATTCAACAGTGTGTATAAATAATACGCAGTCCCTAAAGTCCAGGTTTAGGGACTGCGTATTATTTTATACAGAATCATCTAGGGACGGAACCACAACATCATTACTGTAAACTTGAGACCACCTCTGGCCTACCTGTGCAGGCGTAGTTTTCGTTCCAAAATAAACATCGCATTGTGCAAATATAACTTTAATTACACGTCGCAAAAAATACGGTTCGCAAAATTGCACTCGTTAAGCTACTATTTTTTATTTTTTTTATTTTTTTTTATTAGGTCTACCAACAACTGTTTACACTAATCTACAAACAAAAATGAAACATGCGCTTATACTCTAGACAGTGCAACAATTAATTAAAGGTAAACACCACATGAACAAAAAAAAAGAATCAACAATAAATTATTTAAGTAATTGTAAGCTCACAGTCCAAAAAAGTTTTACAATAAATCTGATAGACAGTTCAGTAATTTACATTTTTGCTTGTTCAGAGAATCAAAGTGGAAATCAACCTTATCACTACAACTATTCAAAACCTTACAAAATCTAGCACATGGAGAGTTACATCCTAGCACCGTTCTTCTCCTTGGAGGACAGAGTGGTGTAATAGGTTTGCGCGGTATCCTCGACGGAGCACGAAAGTTAATGAGTGCGAGCAGCGGCGGTGAGTCGATGTTTCCCTTTAAGATTTTGCAAGCAAACATTGCGTCGTTTAAACATCTCCGCTCTTCCAGGGTGTGCATGTTGAAGATTTTCAATCTTTTTGCGTAGGAACGCACTTTCTTAGTAATTCCCACAGAAAAAGCAAGATGCCAAACGAAGCGCTTTTGGACTCGTTCTAGACGCAAACTATTTGTAGCGTAGTGTGGCCGCCACACCACACTGCAATATTCCAATATACTACGTACTAAGCTCTGATAAAGTAAGATTTTCGTTTTAATTTGACGAAAACCTTTACATTGTCTTATGACAAACCCCATCATCCTGGACGCTTTTTTAGAAATGTGATCTAAGTGCGGTGCAAAGGTTAGTTTTTGATCAAACAGAACTCCAAGGTCACGTATAGTATCCACTTCATTAAGTTTTTCCTCATTTATATAATATACTGTCTTTATTGGATTATTTTTTCTTGTATATTTAATGTGGTAACATTTCTTTGAATTCAAATACATTCCATTAATTTTACACCATTGAATAAGATTATTAAGGTCTGTCTGTAAAAGTGAGGAGTCTCTCTTAGATTCAATAATTCTAAGAAATTTCAAGTCGTCCGCATACATGAAAAAATCAGAGTTCTGTAGGCAGTTGGGAATGTCGTTAATGAAATAGTTGAATAATATTGGCCCCAAATGAGAGCCTTGTGGGACTCCAGATGAGATATTATATACGTCAGATTGGTAACCATTAACTACAACAAAAAATGATCTATCATTCAAATATGAAATCACCCATTCGAGCAAGCCACCAGTGATACCATAGGCACGCAACTTACAGGATAAAATTTTGTGGGAAACTTTATCAAAGGCCTTGCTGAAGTCAGTATAAATAACGTCAGCTTGGTGACCAGAGTCAACAGCTTTAACCAAAAGTTCCGTGAAATGGACCAGATTAGAACTTGTGGATCGAGATCCAACAAACCCGTGTTGTTGATCGCTAATGAATAATTTCAGATGGTTTTGGAAGTACGGGCAGAGTAGTGACTCAAATACTTTAGCTAACGTTGAAAGGATTGAGATAGGCCTATAGTTAGTTACATCATCATTGTTATCTGATTTATGTATAGGCACTACCTTAGCCATCTTCAACTTTAGAGGGAATACGCCAGAAGATAAGGATTTGCTGTATATAAGAATTAAAGGGCACAATAACTCCTCCGCACAAGACTTAATAAATATCGGCGGTAAACCATCAGGGCCAGGTCCTTTGTTAATATCTAAGCTTTTAAGTTTTCTAAGTAATGTCTCACTGCTAATTGTTGGATTTGTTAAAAATAAGCTACTACTCTCAACATTTTTTAATAATATTTTAGTGTCAAAGTCCTTGCTTAACTCTTGTTCGGGGCCATAAACAGACAAAAAGTTGGTAGCGAACATCTCGCAGATCATTCTACCATTAGATGTCGACATTGATCCATTTTTCATAATCATAGGGTAGGTACTAGACCCCCCTCGTTTGTTTTTTACGTGCGTCCAAAATAACTTAGGGTTGTTTTTCAGTTTATTTTCAAGGTCTTCAATATAAACTTTGTAGCAAGAAGTGGCCAACCCATCGCAACGCTTACTAACTAATTTTAATTCAATCAAATCCATTGGGTTTTTGTATTTGTTGTATCGCCTTCTAATATTATTTTTTAAATTTAACATTTTAATAAGTTTATAGTTAAACCACGGGGGATATTTACGTTTCTTTGGTACCCGTGAGGGAATAAACTTATGAATAGCGTCATTAATCGTCTCGTAAAAAATATCCAACATCTCATCAACTCCATCGCTATCCTCAAATAATTTAATCCAATCTACTTGTTTTAAAAAAGTACGAACTATTTCATAATTCGCTGTACGAAAATTAAGGCTACTCTTTTCACTGTTGTATGGCAGATTGGCATCCCTACTCAAGGAGACGACTATGTCAAGAGGTGGATGTTGTTTATCGATATTACTTATTGGACTAATACTTTTGCTCACGCTACACAAGGAATGTGTTGACAAAACTAAATCTAAAATGCGACCAGCGTCGTTTACTACTGAATTAAACTGACTAAGTCTGTTAACATGTATAAAATCTATTAATATTTCACTTGTACCAGGCAAACTAAGTTTACTATCCGATTTTTCTACTAAAGTCCAGTCAATGTTGCTCAAATTAAAGTCGCCCACAATAAAAACATTTGAATCTGAGCATTGTTCAAAAACGGCATTACAGTGGTTTAAAAAATGCTCCAGAGAAGAACGGCGTATAGGAGGAGGCAGGTATACTGCGCAGAGAACTATTCGGCGAATAGTACATGACATAGGCAAGTCAATGCTTACCCATACGTCCTCACAGCCACTTTCCCAATTTTTGATACGTTTAGACTTGATTTGTTTATTAACGGCAATTAAAACACCACCCCCTTCTTTACCGCTCTGAAAATGTGAGGTTTCTCTATCTCTTCTATATACCATGTACCTATCGTCGAACAGCTCGCCGCTCAGCACAGAGTCATTCAACCAAGTCTCAGACAGAATTATTATGTCATAGTTATTACAGGCAATATTACGAGATACAGTATGTGTCTTAGTTCTTAACCCTCGACTGTTCTGATAATATATTTGCAAATCATTGAATTTAAATGGATTAAATTTACAAGTGCACGTAACAATAGGAATATCAGTTGTTTCTATCAGAAAGGTTCACATTATTTTAACTTATTTAAAATGTCCAAGCTTCTAATAAGAACATGATCGTCGCCGTCCGCCTTTCTGACAAATATCCTGCCATTCCTCACCCATACGTACTTGTATCCCATCTCTTTCGCCTTAAGTCTTGTTGCAGCGTGAAGAGCTTTATATGCAGGGGATAAATGCTCGGCAACAAACACAGGGGATGCATTTCCAGCTATACCGAAGTCCGCTGTATTCAGTTTTTCGTGGATTTTATTTTTGTTATAATTGACCACAGAGGCCAACAGCTGATCGCGGATTCTCGGAGTGGCAAGCTGCACCACAATAGAGCGAGGGCGAATATTACTAGTGTTAAGTTTAGCTATTCTTGTGCAGTGCGAAATATCACTATCTTTAACTTCACAACCGACCACCGAGCCTAACTGCTTGACAATAGTGTACAGGTTTTCCTGTTTATTTTCAGGTAAACACTGCAGCTCTAGGTTGTTGGCCCGTGTTTGCTGTTCCAAATAATTTAGACGCTGGTTAAGATCCGCCACTGTGTTCTGCAGTTTAATATTATTGTCTTTAAGCTCTTTTATAGTACTCTTAAACTCGGAATGCTCCGATCGAAACTCATCAAATTGACTCGTGTGGAAATTGAACGACACTCTAAGTTCTTCCAAATCTGCACGAATCGGGGCCAACTCGCTATTGACAATATTCATAATCGTAGTATTTATTTGCTTGATCATATTAGCAAATTCTGTTTTAATAGCTTCCTGCACGATTGAGCGCACCTCCTCACATGTAACCGAGGGAGCCGGATCTGGAGGAGAATTTAAGGCAATCCTCTTGTTTCCTCGTGAAGCTGAGACGTTACGCTCCGGAGTACTGTCCCTATTAGACGACATTGGGGGCAGATTAAGTTACTAAAGTTCACAGTATAGTTAAAAACAAAAACGCCGTCACTGTGTCGCGCTAGCGAGCTCGCGAGAAGAAGGTCGTAAGTGATGTGTATATCGCGGCGCTTACGCGTTCCGGGCAAGCACTTAAAGTTGTCGCACACTGACGGTATCTGTTTTAATTTATGTTTATAAGTTTTGATAAATATTGCAAATTAATAGCACATAATCACTCTGGAACTGTTCACTCACAAGTCACTTTTGTACTATGGACTGTCAAATAGTCTTATCTCAAAAAAACTTCGTCCAACACAGCTTTTAAAACGTAAATACTACGACAGAAATAGCGACACAAATGTCAGAATAAATTTTTACTCGGTTCACAGTTCAACAGTTACTTTGCGATGCCGCTGTGACACTTTTCTCTGGTCACAATAAATGTCACTCTGTTCACACGCAGGCGGTCGCTACACACTTGAGTGCTCGGTGCATGGTGTCGTAGTGTAACCCTAGCTCTAGACACCAGCCTTACTCAGTCCCAGCATAGCAACATTAGTGCAATTCTCAGAACTGACTGAGTTAGCCTGCACTGCACATTAGCGTTACCTCTATAATTATATACGTTTATATCATCTGTATGACTAACCTTTTGAAGGGTATTGTAACACAGCTGTCGGTGGCTCATAAGTCAAAATATTTATTAACACGAATCATCTATTTTCACACTCGTTAAAGGAAATAACAAGTATACAGTCTGTTTCATTCTATCCTTATTTGCAACAAGTAAATTAAGACATTTAGTAACAAGATCTAATTACAGGCTGGAACGGTCGGTATCAATGTCATATTTGAAGCAGGTGTCTAGAGGAGGACCAGCGTTTGTAGTTCGATGACTTTTCCATCAACATATGTAGTTGCTGTTGGGAATATTTTTGACAAGCAGACAGTTAGTACACTTACAACTCATTGATGGACATGCGACAACGCACACTTCTCGATATGACATTTCAAAGTCACATTGAGTGACTCTCGTCAAGTTTGAGGCAAAAAATGAGATAATTTACTTCTTTGTTCATTAATATGAATTTATACAAGTGTCGGCTTTGTTCTAAAAGCAAATTATGGTAGGTTTCCACGTTAGCCGACATCGAAATAAGTGAGTCATGTAACTTGCAATTATATCTGTGCATGCAATAATTTCTGATATTCTCGGAATGCGACTATGATGTGCAACTCTACCCTTGAAAAAATATTGAAGGCCATTTTTTAATTAAAAGGAAAAATGCATATTTGCAGTAACCGCATCGGTGGTTTTAATTACTGTGCCGTCACTTGGTCAAAAGATTATGGATTTCCCCAAACATCATTTTAAAATTGACATAGATACTTACATGGTACTTCGGCTTACGTCAGCCTGGCTTTAGGCTCGGGGATAATTACAATATCTATTTATCTTAGCTTTCTATTCTAGAAGAACCTTCAGTAATATGCAGTAGTTTCAGAGTTTACTCATATGGTCGCTTGTATACCTTCTTCATAGGAATAAATTATTTTTAATACCTTCACGGTATACACCTATAACTTATTAATATGACTTTTATATTATTTTATTTATTTGCACTAATTTAAACTATTAGCTATGTTAAGTCTTATTTATTAGTAATTTAATGACTTACCTATTATAGTGATTTGTATTTATTATAATATTTAAAACAATCATGATTCAGAGGGAGTGGGATATTGGGTTTACCACAGTACAGTAATTTTAATGATTAAGCGATTTTCTGAATTAGTTTTTGAAACTAAAAGCTATAGGTACTTCTTGTTAGAAAAAAAAATCATGTTAATTCAATGTGTAAGGTTCAATATTTAGTTGTACTACTGATGCTGAAATATAACGTGTCTGTAAATTTAAAAGGTTTTTTTTTTCAGTGTTCTCGGAAATGTTGGCCTTACGGTCAAACGTGTTTATACAACATGTCCGACTGTTGTTAGCAATTTATAAATCTTGGCATCGAGCACGAGTTTCTTTGCGTTACCGAGTATTGTCTAATATTAAGATTACATATTATATTCTTTGGTAGGAGTCTATTCTTAACTCCGTTGGGAAATGACAGCTACTAAAAGATTTATAGCTAAGACTTGTTTGAAAATTTGAAATATTCTTATGATTTTCTCCTTTACCATACGTATATTTAGACAATTTTATCTAAAAGGAATGATAATATATGTATATAGTAAATCGTATGCCTTCTGCTTCGTCTTATCGTGTTTGCTGCAGGTTTACTAACCTAACTAGCCCTAGTTTCAGTCAGGTTTTCTGAGGGTGAAATTTGAAAAAAAAACACAAATTGATGCCGACCCGACCCGGAATTCGAACCTCAGATTTTATTCACAGCAGCTGAATTTGCGCCCACTAATCCAACAAGGCCGTCCTGCTAAATACAGTACAAAAGAACTTGACTTCAGATCCTCCAAAGTACAGGTTCGTCATTTGTTTTAATTCAATGTTCACCCATTTTTTTTCCTTCGGGATAGACCAATAAAAATAAATATTTCCTGATGACGTCTCTCTGTTAGTCAGCCACCTGCAGCCTCCTCTAGCGCAAACTTCCCGTTAGTTTACAAGATAAAGTAATCACGTCATGAAGCCACTCGGAACAGCCCTGTTTCACCGCGTTACTCACAACAGCGCCCAGCCACATGGCTGATATAACATGTTTTCCTATAAACATCTTGTTTTTGTAAGCTGTAGCTACGTCATCAGCGCCATACTGATGTCTAACTGCCTCTTTTGGCCGGTTTTGCGAATTAATGGTTCTATATGCGTCATTTTATAGCTGTAAACGTTAATAAGTGGTTGAGGTTGTTTTTTCTTAATATAATAATGTTTGGTATAGATCCGGAGCCTCTGCGAGTGTCGATACTTGAGCACCAATAACAATTTTATATCGTTAGTAAGTGGCCAGTATAAGTAGACCTAGTGATGTATGAGGCTAATGTACTGAGACAGTTCTACTTACAACGGAATAAATAAGTGATAATAATTTAATTATAAAAAATGGGCTGAATGCAACAAAATGCCGTTACAAAATAATGAAGGACTATAAGTAAAGTCTTTAATTAGATCAAAATCTTATCATGTAAGAACCTATTTTCTGCTTAAAAAGAGATTTGTAACGATAAAGTTTTGCGTCCCTGTTATTGAGTTTGATTCCTCTAGGTTTGGTATGACAGAAAAATATCAATATTAGGCCTACCTAATATTGATATTTTTCTTTTTAGTAGGTATGTAAGAAAGCTCAAAGCCAATCTAGATGACCTTCTACTTGAATACAGCTTATTGTATTCCTGTTCCAACAGACAGACACGTGTATCAATACAAACAGTCTTTATAGACATTAACATTTGTGTAAATTAGTGTAGATACAGTATCAATGAGTAAATAAATCTATCTCCCGTGACCTCTGGCTGGGCAGCTCGCGCCAGACGCCAGATAATGAGGCACGCTTCACCACTGTACTGCAATCATTCCTAGAATATACACAATTAGACATATCTGTACGTTGTTGGAATAGTGTACATTAAATTAAGATACTGAATTGAAGTATATTATAATATAACTGCTCGCAACTTCAAATGTCTTTGGATTGGGATTTTTAATACAAAATCCATTTAAATTAAATCATAGGCACTTTAAGTATTTAAATACAAGTTTCCTAGAATTCTTCGATTGCCAACAAAAACAACGAACGGCATACTTTCACAAAACGTTATTAATTATTTGATGTTAATTCTATGCAATTACCGGAATTAATTAGTGACATAACAAACGACTTGCGCTCGGAGGGGTCAGCGAGCGCACCCTCCGGCGCCCGGTCCGGTTGCGTCACGTCGTCACGTCGTCACACGTCGCTCGAGATAAAGGATTGTGCACGTGCCAAGGTCTTCGCGATATCATCTCATGGAGGCTGGTGATTAGCAGATGCAGACTGGATGAGCAACACGCTATGGCGTCATGTAAGAGATTTCCTTGGCGTGACAATTTTCTCAATAACAATGATAATTGGCAGATGATCTTCAAAAGATTTTCTTCATACAAACCTTGACTTTGGTAAAGCTCTGATGCTCTGATTTTTAGTTTGGCATTTAATATAAATTGGATGTACAGAGTTGCTGTAGAAGAACACGTTTTTTACTTTAATACGCTGGCTCACTTCAATAATTCGCTAAACTAAAGGGCCAGTGCGCATAGGACAAACGTATCTACCTACTAGCATAATCGATATGTTAGTCAAAAAATGATATCTATATTTTATTAAAGAGTTGATTAACTTAAATAAACAGTATGTGATAAACGAGAATATTTCATTAAAAAAACCCGCTTACATTAATGTTACGTTTACAGTAGCGAGTTCTCGCTAGACCCACGAGTCATCCAGCCACGTTAGTACCGCTAGCTCGGCTATCTTATCATATCAGTTGAAGTTGTCTCGTAGCATCCAACTTGTGTAGAAGAGACTGTTGTAGATAAGAAGCATGATACAATAGGTCATCACGGATTACTCGATCAAATGAATCTCGCTCGCGCTAAATCCGGTTTTATTGCGTCAGATAGTCTCACGTATCATGTAAAGTGATTGGAAATTCACGTGCTTTATACTGTGTTCTGGTTATGTTCAGCAGAGACGAGGTGGTGGTACAGCAAATATTATGGCTAAGACTTTGAAAGCACAAAATGTAAGTTAAAAATCTATCAAGCTCATTTTGGATGTTATATGTCCGAAAATTCTCAACGTTCCAGCATTTCGGGGATTATCATTCCACTAGTAAGTCATCCCGGACCAACCAGTCTATTGCATCAGAAGTACACGTAACGTCCGTCCGTCTGACGGAGGATAATCGGTCAGCCACGTGCAGGATGCATATTCACTCTATTTTTAGCTACTATGGGGGGCTGAATGTGATTGGTATCAGTTTAAAAGTATACCACTTACTGCCAGCAGGATTGGGTTTCCAAGTTCCAATAGGATTGTTGGATGGAACATTCTTGACAGTACCTTGGTTTTTGGACATGTTTTCAATATTTTCGAAATAAGGTACAACATTTATTTTAACTTAATTATGAGTACCTGTTCATAACGTAAGGAAGTTTCCAGAAAATAGTAAAATTTTGAGTCATGACTCCTACATCTTATTAAGATAACATTTCCTACCAGTGTCCGCCCATCACGTTATATCACAAAAATGCCGCTAACACTGCATATCCGCTATTTATTTGCTGTTGTCGATATTGTTTGGGAAACCGATGAGCGTGGTTTACAAAACATGCGTACGCGCGTCCGCTGGGAGAAATTCTCACGGAATATGTACCTGATGACGTCACCAGATAATATGCTGGTCCTTGTCTCTATGCTGAGCTGAAGCGGTGTGCTGGCAAATATTTTCCACCGAATAACGTATTCGAGGTGGTATCCCGATCGATCGAACCATTGAAATCAGAATTCCAACTTATGAAAGTGACAAGAAACTAGGTGTAGCTTTAAACAAGATGAAACCTAAATCACATAATAATATAATTTACCCATACTAATACTAAGTTTGTGAAGTACCAAGAAACTTCGGCAGCTGTGAGCAGTTTGTTGCAAATATGAGCTCAAGGAAAATCAATGAAAAACAACAATGCATCATAATTACATAAGCCTCTTTGGTAAGGCCATTAAATATACCTGAAAATGTTGGCCAACTCGGATTACGTGCTATTGAACTCTCGTGATCTTGATTCAGTAAAATGACGCCATCTTAACATTTCTTACACATTCATGGTACCCTTATTCCAATGCAGTAAGATTTACAATAGCCTGATTTAATTTTAATCGGTTTAAGCTTTATCGAAATGAGTTTCAACTCTGAAACTGTTAAGATAAAGTAGAAATTTGATTACTTACGTGAAAACACTGATGGATTATTTGAGATTTTAAAAACATGTTTTCAGTTACACATGACTTACCTATATTGTTTTATGATAATAAGTTTAAGGTGGAAAATATTGACTTTCATCTAAATCTTGAGTAAACAAACAACAGTACCTCGTATACCTAGCTATATAATAGCTCCGAGTAAACTAGCGAAACGTATTTTTAACATACCTATGTTTTTATTTTGTCGCTAAGCTTAAGTTTTCTCTTAGTTCTCCGATTATTATGAGTTGTTATAAAGGACTTTTATGATGGTGTCTTTAAAATTTTATATAGGTACCTACATATTTTGATTGTTATAAACGTTATTTTTAGTCTCGCCGTCATTATTGATCGTTTTCTTGAATATAATATGTAAATAGCAAAATATTACGCATGATAGCAAGTTTATATCTGATTTATTATAGATTTTTATCTTATTGGACAATTGACAGCCGATAAACAATACCAATAAGTACTGTATTGTGCATAATATTGTTTTTGTTCATTTGCAATGCAGATCTGTGGCGTGTTGTTATTGTATTATTTTATACTAAGTATATACTTTATACTCGGTACCTACTATTTAGTAAAAATATGTTGTTTTCACTGATCAGCATCCGCCTTGCCTACATCCAATTTTTGTTCTTATTTTAAGTATAACGTAACTAGACGTAATGTAAGTCCATGGGCTAACTAATGCTACATTTCAACACTATGCTGGCTTAAAGCTTATCAGGTGCCTGCAAAGTGCAGGTCAGATTTTTATTAATTGCACAGAGAAGTTGCGAGCTATCGAAAATATTTAGTTTTTTTTTTGGTCATTTTAATTAACCGTAATTTAATTAAAAAGCTTCAAGGGAACTGTCTATGAAATGTCATAGTAAAAATATAAGTGAGTCAGCAGAGTAGATTTGGGGACTTACAATTATCCATAACTAGCTTCCCAGCGGCTTCGCCCGCGTTGTCTATACGAATTCAAATTAAAAATGTTCAAATAAACTTTAGAAATTCCTTTTTATCGGACGCACAAAGAACACACTCTACAAGTTTAAGGTCTCTTCGATCGTGCGTTAATCCGTCAGTCATTCAGGACAAAGCATTTTATATGTATAGATATCCTAAGTTTTAAGAACCTGAAAAAAATTAGCCTATACCTAACGTAAATTGTCCATGAGGCCATAAGGTGTCTGACCATACTCTAGTGGTCTAGTAGCTGATGCAACAACAGCGGCGCGGCTGACGCAACTCTGCGGGCCCGCCCATCACACGACACCCATGGAAAATTTGTACTCCAAGGAAAACAACACGGAACTCAATATAGGTACGATATTTATTTTATTATGACGATACACAGGTTTATCTATTCATATTATTAATATCTATGGATTTTATGATTGTATAATATACATAATTATATTTGAAATATCTTGGATTCATTTCTAGAATAGATTGCCTTAGTGAACTTTACTGATCTGATTTTAATGGTTTGGACTATGGATTTATTAATATTATTTGAGGTTTGAAATATTTTTATTCCCAATTATTAGCAACTATTCACTTACAGCTTAAGCTCTTTGACAGAATACCAACAGAACAATTGTCTTCCTCTATAGGAATACAAAGTAGGATCTGATGTAGGTATAATTATGAGTGATTAGTGTAATGGCTCGCTAACTGAAGCAGATTTGTATGTGTGTCGTGTTAATTGACTATTGTCTCATACAACGCGACTAAATTGCCGCCATTTTGATTAACGTGTTTTTTTTTTCATTTTGATTAATGGTTGTTTTTTATAAGTTCAGATATTTTGTACGCTACATTGTTGCATTGAATTGATATTATTTATATTATCTACTGTTTAATAAATAATGTACCAAAGTTGTACAAAATCTGTTAATTATCCATTTCACACTTAGATCTACACAACAAAACACAAAATTTCTCCAATGAAAACTACAATTTCACGTAATATTACTAGTCATTAGCTAGGCGTGTCGGCTGTATCGGCACGCGAGCGACTGGCCTGAACCGGCCCGGGCCGCCCTGAACCGGTTCCCGCCGGCTCCATCCAGTTCGTCCCACAATCGGTCGTGATAAGTGGACTGAGTTCGTTTCCCTGCCGCCCGACCACTGATAGCTTCGCTTACATTATGGAGATGGCAGAGGTTTGGTACTTGGCTGATAATAGTGTTGTTCGGGATGTCGGACTATCACATTCATGCATATAATTTCCACCCTTGTAATGATAGAGTTAATACTGCATGCAGCTGAACTGCATGAAGTAAATTCCACTTGGTACTTTTTACCAAAGTCGAACTTAGAGCTTTTTAAAAAGTCATTGTGAATAATATCACTTATGTAAGTCAGCATCTTGCAGAGTTAACACGCAAATAAAAAGTTTTCTTAATATAGGTGCCTACTTATGTAAAATTATTGTATAGACAACATCTAAGTAACTGGAGATAGGGACAAAAACCAGATTAAAACCTAAACAATCTCTAGTTTCACTAGAAAGGTGTGCAGGGACACTAATATGCTTTTATTCACAATTACCAGCTATTATGATAAATGACTGGCAACGGCTTTGTCTCCGCGTCGGGCGGGGTGAGACGTTTGAAAGTTATTAATAACTTTGTGGCTATTAACGTAATGGCTTTCGTTTGGGGAGCCTTTTAATTTGTCAGTTGGCAAATAAAAAGTACCTCTTTGTTTCACCTAGGTACATACTTAAAATAGTCTCGTGGACTTTCAGCTGAAACGTGAACATGGCATAACATAAAGAGCTGTTTTTCGTGTGAAGTGGCATTCATATTTCCAAAGATCAAACTAAGTTCATACGCTGAAAAACAACTTTCAGTTAACTATCTTAATATTTCGAAAAACAATAGATTTACTTCATGAACTATGCTATCCAACCAAGCATAACAAATAACGAGGCGTGACAGTCCGACACAACACAAATAACCTGCAAGGTTACCTCCAGCAATACCAACAAAAAAACCGTATTTTCCCCAGCGCAGTAAGACGATCCTTTATCAAAAAAATTGGGGTATCCCTTAGCAACACACACTTGACGCAAAAAATCCATACCTACCTGCTTGTATCTAAAGCTGTGTGTACCCACCTAGCAACGACCACCAACACAAAGAACATTATAAGAGTGAATAGCATTAGCTAATACTGTGAGAATGTGTGGCCGTTGACCTGACCTTACTGAGCCAAAACGGCTTTCAATTGATGTGGTTGAAGAACTTGGAGTTTATTTACGTACCGTCTGTTATTACCCAATTGTGCTCATCATCCTGCAATTTCACTAATCGCAACTTGACTTCAACATTTGGAAGTAAATTATTTGCTAAGTTTCAAAACAATTTCTCCCATGATGGTAGAAAATCGTCTCTGAGCAGTCAGCAGCAATCGGCTATGTATAAGCCGCGCGGGTCGACCACTGCGCTTGTCGCGAATAATTTGTGGATGGCGGCTGTCATTATAGATCTCTTAGTCGTTATGGGTAGTCATGTTAACCAAGGGGTAGTTATCATGTTACTGTAACTAGGTTATGGCAGATGGGCAGTCGATTCGTGTAAAACACTGTATTTGTGACCCCAATACACTTGGCAAAAGGCACATGATGGTAGAATATTGCCGCCCTGCTTTTTCATAAATATAAACTCACTGGCTGTTTCCTGCAGGTTCAACCGCAGCTCAAGGGACTAAACTACGTTACGCGCCCGGATAAAAATGATGTCTTGTCTATTGTCTTTCCCCAGATTCTAATCTATCACCATTTCAAATTTCATCTAAACCGGGTCAGCCGTAGGTGGACGATTTATAATATTACTAAGTGTTTATATGACTACTAGCTCATTTATCTTCGGTCCCTTCAGACTTAGTAGCCCTCACACCTTCACATTTTCTTCTTGGAACATTAACTGTTAGTTTTGCATAAGAATAAGTCGGAAGATAACATCCACGGTAGAGGGGGAATCTCGATAGAAAATATATATTAGCGAGTATAAATATTCAATACTAGCTTCTGCCAGCGACTTCGTCCGCGTGGAATAGTGGTGCTCCGCTCCTATTGGTCTTAGCGTGATGATATATAGCCTTTCTCGATAAATGGACTATTTAACACTGAAAGAATTATTTAAATCGGACCAGTTCCTGAGATTAGCGCGTTTAAACAAAATGACAACATTTCCCTTCACTGCTCTGCTCCTATTGATTGTAGCGTGATGAAAAGTATACTATAACCATCTCAGGAGTATGACAAATAATTGTACCAAGTTTCGTTAAAATCCGTCGAGTAGTTTTTGTTTCTATAGAGTTTATACAGACAGACAGACAGACAGACAGACAGACAGACAGACAAAATTTTTACTAATTGCATTTTTGGCATCAGTATCGATCCCTAATCACCCCCTGATAGTTATTTTGGAAATATATTTCATGTACAGAATTGACCTCTCTACAGATTTATTATAAGTATAGATGAAGTGGTAGAGGAAACAATAAAGTGTATTTTAGTAGCAGCACATAAACGTCCCGGAGCTGACTTCCTACTCACCAGCCCGTGCCGCCGCTAGGAAGTGCAGCTCGCTGCGGACGGAACACTTGCATACACTTGCATACACTCATACACACACTGACGTCACACACACACACACACTGAGAAACTGCACATCGCCTGTTAAGAGGAAGTTAGTTACGCAATTTTATTTTTTATGATTACACATAATAACACATAATACACATACAGCAATGTGGAATACATGGTGGACACTCACTTTCAAAGCTCTAATTTAGACCTTAAAATTAAGTAATCTCTATTTGGTATCATGTAATATCTCACTCGTACCAACATATCATGCTTGTGGGGTTCATCTTTCGATCAATATGGTTAAACTAATTATGTGATAATAATAAGCTATCAATATGATATAAAAAGTGATACGTATCACAGGTAGGTAGAGTATGACCTCCGTGTGGTGTTACTTAGAAAATAAATAATTATATATCTCAAGAATAAACTTTCTCTTAAATGGTGAACGATATTATACAAAAATATCAAGTACTTAAATAAAATTGAGCGCTTGTCCTTATCGCGTGCGTAAGCGCACCGCAGCCACAATGTCTGTGTCGGCCGGCCGCGACAGAGATAACATGTAGAAGGATCATTTGTATTTGTCATTGGGTGAGTCCAATGCCATGCGATAAAATTAAATAAAATAAAAAAAATATTATATATATAAAATTTATTCCACTACTTACAATTTTTAAAACTTAATTAGTTATTAATATAATAGATATACGATTACAAATACTTCTAAAAGATTTTCGGCACTTCTTCTCTAACTAAGACTACCTTCGTTTCCTTGTATTTATAAGTGTTTGTCATCGTTATTCGTAGCAGTCGCTTCTACGGCGTAGGCGTCTCTAAATCACTCCACACGTTTCTGTCGCGCGCTTTCTGCATCCAGTTTGGTCACAAAGTAGGCCAAATATGTATCGATAAACATATCACATCTTAAATGTTGGTACTTGGGTCTTTTTTATTAAAATAGTGTTTATAAGTATAGTTCCATCTAATCGAAAGTACTTATTTTTCAACGAGATTCGTTAAACGTACCGTGGTTTAACTTGGAATTATGATTTTTTTTTATCTAAATATAAGCTACTCTCAAAAGACTCAAAGAAGAAAAATAAATTTAGTTTCTGATAAGACATCGCTCTAATAGTCGATGTTTAACTCTAAGTTACGATAGTGTGTAATTTTGCCATCGACTTCTGGAGCGATGTTTCAGCAGAAACTAAATTTATTTTTCTCTTTTAAGTGCTTTAGAAGTTGTTTGTTTTTTAATGTTTTTGTTATTTTTTTATCATCCCTTTTTAGAGTCGAATATCTGTCTGAATTCGTGTATTTCCTGCCACTTGCACACTAACAAAACGAACGAAATGTTTTTTCAGCGATCGGAACACACTTAACTTTCCATATTTAAAAAGTAACTAATCGTTTTTGTGCTATTTTCTAAGTTGAACTAAATGTAAGCCAATAAAATACATAGTCATGATCCAACTGAGAAATACGCGGACAAACATACACTTTACTTCTTAAACTATCACGTAGCAGATAATACTTTTATATATTAAATTGAACACGCCAAAAAAATGAATACATACGGTTTGAAATAACAGCTGGTATAATTTAATCTTAAGATCATACAAGTTTTCTGCAGATCTACTTGCTAGTGTTAGCCAATGATCTTGCTCGTGGAGCGTCGCCATTGTCCTTGCGCGCGCGCTGCGGTTAACCGACAATATAGAGTATTATGGAGTATTGTGTTATGACTACCTTCCTGACGATTATACCATAATCTGTTGATGATGAATCGGCTGTTTGCGTCGCTAATTATTGGCCTCTGCGGTGATTGTTCTGGTCATAAAAGATGATTTACTGTTGCGGGCTGTGACGTCACTGCAACAGTTGCAATATCTACTATAACAGGAGAATTAGAAACAAACATTTGGACATCGGTCTTTGCACCTGCAATCACTGAATATGTTGAATATCTTAGTAATGTTCTTGTAATGAAGTTCACGACGCTGGACTTAGTGATCTTTTATATTTATTACTTCAGATGAACCTGATCACAATCTAAAATAATTGCTGTCATTAGTAAAATATAGAAGAAAACATAGGCCGACGACGAGGTACGCCTCACATGGAATTGGAGATTAAATTCGATCTCAAGGCTTAGTTGATTTATGATCAAGTCGGTCTAAATAACTTAGAGGTTCTGACCCCAGACCTAATGGTATCGAATAATTGCATATTAAAACCAAAAACTTAGTACCTACACAATCACTTAATATCCCTGACCGATTTAGCTAAATTACGAATTAATATTGTGAACGGTGCCAAAATAAAGTACCTGCAGATCTAATGTGATGTCTTAACTATAATTAAGATGCTAAGTCTAAGTGATCATTCGGTAGGTCTCTTACCGTTGAAACCTTACCTCAATACACCAATAGACATCACATAACATGAATGAATTTTAGTAGCCGTTCACATCTAAAAGGGATCTCTAGCTACATTAAACGATTTATTGAAGAGATATTCAAAACTGAATAAAGTTTATCTTAGCGAATTTTCAACAAATTCTTCTTCGTAGAATTTCTCGCTCTTTTGTCATCAATCGGTGTCTAAGCAAGGAGCGTGATAATTTAAAACTCCACTTAAACTCTGGTATACTTCAAGCCCTTCTTTTCAAAACAGACAATTTTGAAACATTAATGAGACTTCAAAGAATTTCAAGCTGTTTCCCTAACAATTGTTTACTGCGTATCTTTGCAACTGCCAAAGTTTGAAGTCCATCAACACAAACAACTGAGCGGGGCCTTCCACTGGCATTTTGTTGACTCAGAACGGAACGAAGATGTTTTTTACGATATTTTGCCTTTTCTTTTAGTATCGGCTTAGCAGGGATGGCTTACGCACAGTTCTTGTTGCCAGAATGACAATTTACCCCCCACCACTTTATGTAGATTAGATATTTGTTTACTGGACTTATTTATTTTCTTTTTATATTAATGAACGGAATGATAAACAAAGCAGCAAGTGTCAGGTTTCATTGCGTTATTTTTACGACATTTCTGATAAAAATATCTCCAGCAAAATGTTTAGTAAGGATCCGGAAATTTCGTGCCAGGCTGGCGACGAAACAATCGTGGGCTCCGCAGGGATCCAACGTCATAATTGGCTTTGAGCGAAGATACCAAGTCAAAAAAGCCCTTATAGCAAAGAATGAAGGTCACAGATTACAATGTAAATAACAGATAATTTGGCCCAAATTGAAAGATAGGTAAAAAATATACTCAAACCCTGTGATCATGAATTTTGCAGTAAGTCTTTCTTGTATGAAAAAGCGTAGCTCTTTATCTGTTGTGATCATTTCATGGCACACCTTGAATGGAACTGCTATAGCACCTCTGCAAATTTAAAAAGTTTACCTATTGCTTAATAACGCAAATCATGACAGGTTTTCGAGACTTAAAATATTTGTCACCTAAGTCCGATCTAAATTTAAAATCTAATCTTTATTCAAACAGTTTACTTAAAATAAGCCATTATACAACACGCGAATTCATTCAATCGCAACATTTTGATGAAAGCATTTCCACGTGCCGAAATTGACAACCATCTTTCATTCAATTGTGTTATCACCAGGCACCTTCCCATAGCTACAAATGATTTGGATTTTTCCTCAATAGCAAAAATACAATCAAACGAAATAGGGCAAAACCCGAAGTGTTGATTGGACTTATTCAAGGATTCTGTCGCCAATAAAATGGGAAAGTATGAAGCCTAAAGCAATCAATCGGAAGCCATGAAGCTTCCATCACGCGATCCAATCGTTCGAGGAAACAGTCCGGGAGAGAAAGCGAGATTACATCAAAGAAATGAATAAAGTGTGCGTTGATTTAGGTGAACGGGCTCGTAAACATGTTTACATTGTCATTGGTGTCGCTGCAGCACAGATCGCGGATACGAGATCAATTTGACGTCGCGCCAATAAACCAACTTGTTCACTAAAGTTTGTTTTGTTCTGTGCGCACATTTAAGGGGAATTGTCTGATAACTGTTTGCTGAATTGGATTGTTTTAGTAACAACGTTTACGGCCCGCTGTTGTGCTGCGGTAGCAACGAGTTGAGCTCCGTACGAAAAGTAAACCTTTATAGCCGTTATAACTGTGTTATTACTTTCCGCAATAATTCAATTTTTTTCTTTCATTTTATGTGCGTGTATAATTATTTGTGCGTGTATAATTATTTAATCTATATTATGCATGTTTCTAAATTATTAAAATAACAGGATCAAATTCGTACCTAGAAATTATTTCAATGAGACTTCTGCACTTACGAAGCTCAATTAAAACAAAAATCCTAGATTAAAACCAAAACTTTCCATTTGATTCAATTGATGGTAACCCATCACTTTGCACAGTAAATTCCCCCTCATTACTCCACAACCTAAAATTTATTTTTTATTTGCAGAAACAACGCATGAACCACAACAATGATCAACGGTACACTAATAAGCTATTTGAGCTCTTTTAATATCAACACAAAGGAACTACTTGGATACTGTGAAAATACACAACCAACTTATACGTTGCTGGTAGAACAATCTACTTGACATTCAATTACCGCTTGTATTGCCCGGGAATAAGGATGAAAAATATTTATATGATTGTTTCATGGAGTAGAGTGACCATGGTTTTAGATGAATAAGTAGTAATTTGATTTTGACGGATAATTTAATAATCCAGTTCATGATCCGTGTACAAAAAAAAGACATGGAAAATGTTTCACTTGTCAGTCAATGTGATATAATGAAGATTAATAACAAAAAATATTTTGAATTATACTTTTTCAAGTGTGCGTAGAAAAACTAGCTGATGATGTCACACATCATGTTTTTACTTCAACCAAAATAGCAGTTTGTTTTTAATGATGTTTTTTGTGAGCGTTGCTATGCCGTCTGCGGCTCTCGAGTTAGTTCTCGGCCGGAGATAGAAAGTGTAAAAAACAAATGAGTACCTACACATAAGTCTGTGTCAGTTTGTATGACTTACGGATAAGTTATCATGAATTCATTATTAGAATTGTAAGTAAATGTACATGCATTCATAATTCAATGGACTATAAATCTATATATTATAGAAACTTTATTCTATAGACCACAGCTAATGGAGATATATGCAATCCAAAGAAAGGTCCAGCAATACCCAATCTATGGGTATGGCGATAACGGCAAAGGGTTAGTGCTGACTGTAAATACAAGCGTGTATATAATATATTATCGGCTACATCTATTAGTAGAACAATAATTGCTGATTGACGTTCTAATTGGTACCTAATTTGCTCTCTCATTAGGTTATATTTGTAAGAGCTTTTTATTTAACGCTACACTTATTATTATTTGTTGCGGTTTTCCTTTCCCGCAAACACGTGTAATAATTATATTCATTACAAAATTTATCGTTGACCCTATTTATAAGGTAAATAAGAAATTTATATTAATTCAACTTTATTAATAAATTATGATTTGAATCAGCTTTGGCCTAAGGATGGACCTTTGGCCACAAAAAACAATATTGAAGGATTTGATATTTTCAGACATAAAACAGTATGTATTAAGCAAATGTCGATGAGAGATATGAAAAAGCATCATATTAAGAAAGTTTAGCACAAACCACAAAGGCTATAGCTTCCAACTCCCATAAAGCGCTCCCCGACCCCCTAAATCAGGGCACAATACATAACTAGTGACTCTTGCCATATATTAGCGCCATTGCCTTACGGAACAAAACAGAAAGAAAGCCATTAATTCCATTGTGGCCAACTTCTGCGGTTCAAAGTATTCAATGTTTTTTGTTAGGGGAACTGACGTCACACAACTTTTCGTGGTGTGGTGTAAGCGGACGTCTTACATAACGAACTAGCTCCTTACCGCGGGTTGCCTCGCATCTTAAGGGAACTACTTCACGCATCCACATATACATCCTGTGTCCTTCTCCATGGTTTAACATATCTCCATGTCATATACATCTCAAAGTTTCAGCCTTATTTCCCTGAAAGCGAAACAGACAGAGTTATTTTCGCATTTATAATAGTTTTAGTAAGAATTTTACGCTATAATAAAGTCCCGAAGACCCATACTTTTCGCTGACAGTTTCAAATTATCCATGATCAATCTACCCACAGCCATAAGTACATAATTATACTTCAATGTTATGTAGTTCGCGTGTCTAAATATATTTTTCTTTGAAAACTACGTCGCAGCAAAATTACTTCATCTCGTAAATAAACTTGTGGTATATACTTTGTAATAATTATGCATAATTTACGTTTAGAGAGCTCGAATCAAATAAATATGATGATTATTATTGTAATGTAACAACAAAAAAACATTACATGGTTTTATTTTTTAAGCCATGACCAGCAAAAACCTAACAATACGTTTTGATGACCTGAGCGGCAAAAAATATGTAGATATGCTTTAGAAATAAAACACTATAGGTAAGATACCTACCGATGTAAATTTTTATATCAGTGTTACGAGCAGCTCTGTGAGACCTCGCACTGATGGTTATCGTGTCAAAACTCTTGAATGTGTCACAACCAAACGAATCCCTTTTTTGACCACCACTCTAAGATATTAGGAACCTTTTGAGTTTGGAAGTAATATAAGTGAAAATGGACGAGGGAAAAGGAGAATGTGAGGATCGGAGGATCGTAGGTAGCAATGGAGTCTGAAATTTTCGCCTTACGCCCAGAACCGTAAACATATACACTGAGAAAATGTCATAAGTGTACCGAAAGGCTGAATATAACCAACTGAATTTAAAAGCACGATGTAAATAACGAAGAAACGATATACAAATTTTAGTTTGTAAGGTGAGTAAGGCTTCTATATAATACATAAAACATCATGTCTCACATTTCCGTGAATTTCTTATAGCTTGTGCCGCGGACGCGCACGGAGCGTCAAGCGATAACTCGTGTGTTTTATTGCCCAATCCCGGGCTGTGCCTGTGCCTGTGCGTGCCCTATTATTACTAATATTACGGTGGACACACGACGCGCCGGGGCAGGAAAGGACTCGTGTTAATATAACGGTGGAATGCAAATACTGGCATATGGCTTTGTTTAAGAATGGGGGAGGTTTTGGAGCACACTATGGTCGGTTTTTGTTAATTTATTGCTTAATAAAACTACTATTTTTTTTGGCTAATTAATTTATTTTTATGGTCAGTTTCACCACTTCCTGATAAGTAATGATAAAGTTTATCTTTCAGACAAAATTCATACGAATGACATTTCAATTATTATAGCAAATTTTTATTCAGGAAAGATAAAACGAACCATGAGAACAGGTTAATTAACAACTTCCATACCCAGTGTAACTTCATTTTTCAACTTACATAAGCAATTACTACCCTATTGTTAGATTAACACATTCACAACAAAATATTTTAAGCGACACTTATCTCAATACTTTCTCATATCACGGTAACCCTAGCCCTGTGTGATCACGTGGCATCCGATTACCGCGTAGTTTTCACGTTTCGATGTACAAAGTTTTGTGGCATTAATTATAGCTTAATGCGAGTAAGACTGGCAGTATTGCCAGGTAGAATGGCGTTATTATTGCCAGGATAATAGACCAACTTGAATGAGGATTCGGTATTTTTGGATAACTTTACCGATGTAATATATACGATAGTAGGTATTTAGTAAACCGTGGTTCCTATAACAATGTTTGTGTTTACTGAGAATTGGTTAATGGCGGAGTTATGACTGTTAGTTATACCGGTCTGTTGGCAGACAGTGCTATTAAGTCCAAATATGTACGCTTTTGTCCTCTTTCTAGAGCTTCATCAATGATAAGTGAATTCATTTATTGTAAACACTTTTACAGGATATCCTACAAGCTACCATTACACATCAGCAACTAGCTCTTTCACATATTTCTTTCTTTCTTATGGATCTGCTTCAATTTCATCTTCCCTCGACGAAATATCTGCCTCAACATTCGCCACGATATCGAAATATAAACACGAAGCTAATAAGTAAAACATTGTGTTGTCTGAAGTGGATGTATCTCAAGAGTCTCGGGGGTGCTCCAGCCGGAAGCTTTTAGCTTGCCTCCGACGCGGGATGCTGCGGGTCCCCCGGCACGGGACAGCTCTCGCTTCATCCAGTTGTATATTTCAGGAAAAAGCGAAAGATTTCGCAAAAAAAGGTGGTGTCTTTTAGTTCAATGTATTGATGCGGCAAAATTAAAGTAGATGGATCAAGGTAGAGGTAGTTTTGTTTTATTTCCAAATTCTATAATTTATTTGTCAGTTCTTTGTGTCAGTAGGTAAGTTATGAACCTGCCCTGAATCAACCCTAAAACAATGCCCTGATATCTCTCTAAGCCAAATAGCCTGCACAAAACCCATAAAAACACGTAAAACAATAGCTTTATTACCTATTCTATAATTAAACAAAAGTAATACTAAATTAAACCGCGTATCTGTATGAACCATCGGAACGCGTCAATTTTTAACTAGATAGCTCCCCCCCCCCCTCCGCTAACTCCATCGTAGGTATTGTAAAATAAAACGACATGTCAGCTGCCGCCGCCACTCCGGACCCAATTACTACAATTTATGGACATTAAAATATGACCATGGGGTATAGTGATGGGAAACGACAACTACGTATCTGCGGATATTTGTTGACTCGCCAGTATTTTATGTTTTTGCACATTTGGTATTAAATATGAAACTAAAATCGTGGTTTTTATGGTAGTCATTAACTTCCAATAGCTTGCTCAATATTAAGAAGGGGGTTCCGCTTCTTGCACCATATTTTTTTATAGATATCTTCCTAGTTACCAACAACCCCGGCCCTTAAGATTGTTTCAGGCAAATTAAAATACGCCCCATGCATGTCCCTGAGAATGTGCTGATCGGGGATATAAAAACAAAGCGTAACAGCTGTTTATAATCTCACACAGATCGTAACCAAACATCGCAGGGGCGGACGTGGAGTTCTGAACGTAGTTTTGCATATGGCAACTGTAGTTTTGCAATATTATCACTATTGGAAACATGATTTAATGTTGGCGCTTGCAGTACTTATTCAGTATTACGGAAGAAATCATTTAGATAAAATCAAGTTTGTGCTTAATTCAGTTCGCTAAGCAAAAAACAATATTGAATTCACAGAATACTGAAATGAAATAATGAATATCCGCCACTTAGTAATCAAAATGTTTCTACGCGGATATTGGGTTGTATATAATATCCCAACTAGTACAAGTCACATCACTATTCGAGAGATAAACCCCGTGCCCTGTCCGGTGTAATGGCACCGTTGCCATGGGATATGGCAAAATTAAAAAAGTATACGTAGTTATGGGGCAATTAATTTGTCCCGGGCAAATGTTATGATTTCGGACCGTGATTGGCAAAATGGCGGCGGTCCCGGACATGTTTAATTTCATTTTATTATCAATTTTAACACGAGTTAGAGTAATAAAGTGAGTCATGTGACACAATAGCTAATAACCAACGCGTTTTCGCGCTCGTTGTTATTGCGCAACAAATTGCTGTTATATTAAAGTAGGTACTGGTACTTTGTCACTGTCTTTTAGACACAAGCCGTGAAAAATATGTGATTTCATAAAATGTTTCAAGTTAACCTGCAATTTAGCTGTGACTTCAAATATGATATTTCCATTGTTTTACTACTTCTTGTGAGATATTACTCAATTTTGTTATAAGTTTATTATAAATGAGTAAATTTATAATTTTGGTGTAAGTAATTTAGTTTAATGAAGGGCTGTAAGCATGTATGGGGTCTAATATAAACAAAAACTAAAATTAATCTAGATAGGTATAGGTATAAGGCAAAGAAACAGTCTATAATTATACTCTTACAACGCTTGCTTTTCTGAATCACGCAGCCAGACAAGTTCGTAAACAAATGTAATCTATTATCATATAATTATCTTTCAAGCTTAAGATTTCAAGATATCATTACATCAGTCAACCTATTGTTATAAACACCTAATTTAATGATAAAGATATATACTGTAAAGATAACAAAACATATTGTGTCTGAGTAACTCTCGCTAGCTGGAATTTTCTTATTGATTGACTTTTTACCATTTAAAAACACCTCATTGTGGCGGCGTCACAGCATCCATTATCTCGTAATTCACCGCGTCTATGGGTTAGTGCGAAACAATAGCCGCAATGTATGGGGCATTAGGGGATATTGTCGTAAGTGAACCGACAGAGTGTCGCCTGATCACTTAGGGCTGCCGATGAGAAGTGAAACACAAAAGGACTATATAAAAGATTGTCCAAAAAAAGTCGTATGTTTTCAATGCCACACATAATCCATTAGTAACATTCAGACAGAGCGTGTTGATTTACAATAATTAAAACATAATTCAAGCGATAATACGCATGGCAACTGCATTGGTTGCACTTTGTCTGGGTTTAGCTAGATAATCTTTTTGAATGTGCAATGCGATTTATTATTATCAAATGATTTAATTTTCACGTCAATAAGTATAATATTATGTAGTTGTTGTCATGTTCTCTAATATGCACGACAAAACTTTTATTTGGATCCAATGGTTTTAGATTTTATTCCAAGAACATACTTGGGAGCTCAAGGGAATATGCCAATCCCTACTGCTTATACAAAGTGGACCGGTGATGTCATGTGCGATGTTTCCTTACTGCGCCTCCCTGTGCTGTGGCACGTATTACAGTCAGTGAGTTAGCGGCAGCTGATGTTTTCGTTACATTTTCGGTTGTTTACTTCGCTACGTGTTATCGTAGTGATAAACATGTTGTTTGCTTCGTACTATGATAGCGGAGGAAAATAAAATTGTTTATTTCCTGAAGTAAGCCGGGCTCGACTATACCTAAAGGTGTTTTTTCTAAAATAATGTAGGTGTAAATTGGTCGCTTGTTTGTGTATACCATAGGTAGGGAACAAAGACGTAAATGGCGTGGCTCGTGGTTTACTGTGAAATTTTAGACGTTTATGGGGATATGAGTAATGATGATGATGATGGATAGACAAACAAACACACTGTACAGAGGAGAAGAAAACATTGATTAGATAGGTGCTAATATAAACTTAACCAACCTTTGTCCTATTTTGTTTGTTGTGCGAATATCGTGCGATGACGTCATCAGTTTATATTTTGTAAGTTTATTGAATTGCTTTTTATACGATCGATATACGATTTTATCAAATCGCAATTTTATATAGTTCAACAAATATCAGAAATGCTACAGTATTTTATAAATTAATGTTTCAATAAGAAAATTCTGCTCTCTCTCTCATTTTTTTTTCTTTATTTGTTTGTTTTATTTGGATGTTGTATCTTCACACTGTAACCTTTTTTTAATATTCAAAGATTCAACCTAAAGCTAAGTTCTGCCAGATGACGATGTATCAGACGCCTCGTGCTCTGCGGGGGGCGATGGACGACTCTCACAATAGCTGCGTTAAAGCGAACGTAGGTTCACATACTGCCTTACAAACATATGCAACTTACGTATTTTTACACCCATATTTATTACGCTTACACCGAATACTCAGCAATGCCGAACATACAGACGGATAAGTGAGCGAGAAACAAACTACATTTCGGACCCCGAATCCCCATTTCTGTGTTGGTTTCAGGTTTTGGTTCATTAAACAAAGAGAAACACCCAGGAAATTATTCCCAACATAAACAATGGTAATTATCATAAGACCAGCTAATATCCTCAATTTCCAAACAATTTAGATACGAATGCCAATTGTAATAAATTAATTAAAGGAAACACGTCGCTCGTTTGCGTACCCAGCCGACTACGAAAATGGTTTAATTTTTTATCATTACGCAGAGATTGGACATTGGAGCCCTTTTGTTATGTTATTAAAACACAATAATGGCGCAGCTTTGACTCCGACGACGGCACTTATTTCGGATAGCCTGGCCACAGCACACAACCAACAGTAATGATATTCCGCATAGCATTCAAAATAGTCCTGTATAGTGAGTGCCATTATACCGGACTATTTTGAATATCTCCTCAATGTTCTTATGAAACATCCTAATTCCTTTAGATTTCTAATCGAGTATGTAAATAACTCGTATTCAAAACCAATAGATTTTCTCCGGCTAACCGTAAAAGTGAGCATAATTTGGACGAGAAAAAGTGCAACCCAATGATAATAATATTTCTTTTCAAATAACAAATATCGGAATCCTGAAAGTAAGTAAGATATGATAAGGTCACACCAGGAGCAGTATTACCTTACTATTAGTACCAAAGAAGCTGAATACTAAATCTAACTGAACAGACGATACCTACTAGTTATACTGTATCCACATCCACTACGTAATCTGACGTACATCGGTCACTTATACAATGTCCAGTAATTCATGGTAACGCGGTTTTGTCCCCCGTTCCGCCGGCTGAGCCCCCACAACTGGGGTACGAATTAGTGCACTTTGCGTCCCAATTGTTGGGGTCACTCTTTTGAAAATTCAAATTGCCCGTCGGCCCGTGGAAACGTAATGATTTCGACAATCGCAGGATCGCATGGTAACAAAGGCAATTTAATTTATTTTCATATCAACTTTATACTTTATTTATAAGGTGACGTGGAAGCGCTATGATCAAAGGGTCCTATGTTGATTTCTCGGGTGAGCTATTCTAATTAATATTTAGTCAATTTACCGTGCTGTAAAGTTTATAATCGTATAAAAATAAACTAGCATTTTGAACCCATGCACAGACTGCTCACTTCTTTATCTTTTACTCGTATTCATAGATTTTCCTGCACTTTGTTTATTATTTTTGTAAAATGCAATATAACAAGAGATATTATGTAATTTTCAGATCAACAATCCATCTTTCATGAGGAAAACCTTCATAACCTCTCCGCAGCGGTAAGTAATGGATTACTAGGAACGCAGTCATGCGGCACGCAGATAATATCCTAGGAAACTTATGTTTCTGAGAACTCCATTTATGTTCTCATTCATTTATTCGTTTAACCTAATCCATTGAACGCTGGTGAACTGAGTCGAGTAATTGTAGATCTTATCGCATAATTACTTAAAGTAAAATAGTGTTTCGAATACTGAATTCATGAAAAAAAATTGTGTTATTGAGAACAGACTACCTAACGTATTATTAATCTGTCCATGACTATAAAGTTATAATAGAGTTCTAACGTTTTAGGTCTAAAATATTATCACCGCCTATGAGGTCCATACAGTGAAGTACAAAAATAACAGTATTATCAGTATTAACGCTTCAACGACAATAACAAACACCACGAAATAAAACATTTACAACAAATAACACAGCCGGAAATCAAACCCGGATAATCAATAGGTTCCTACGGGCAAATATCCCGGAATATCCCACGTAACCGTACAAAGCGGCTATCTCCAAACATTAACGTCGCCGGCAGGTAGGGTACTATTGACCACGCGAATTTATCGCCTCGGGCGTAACAAAAGCCGGCACTGACCTCTCCGGTCGAAGGGACCGCTAAATTTTGCGTAACAGAAAAAGGAGCATCGAGCGATATTTTAGGCTTAATTATGTTGATGACGGGTTATGAAGATATACGGATACTTTTTGTTTTTTCTTGTAAAATTTGCAAGATTTTTTTGTTAATATTTGGTTCTTTATTTCAGTTTAATCTTTTGCAAATTCCCGAGAGTTTAAAAGATGAAACAAAAGGAGGGTCATGGTTGACTGTTTGACCTAAAGAAGAAGCTGATTTTCTGAAAAATATCGCCTTCACTAAACCAAACTAGATGCAGCTGTCGGAAAGTATTATCAAGGTAGGTCTAGCAGCCTATAGTATTTATCCTACTGGTGTGAACCCTGGTTGCCTCCACCCACGGCTAGAGACGGGGTGGCACAACGTATCTCGGCGATACTACAAAGCGCGAAGGACTAGTATTGTGTAGCGATATATTTGCCAAGTGTATCGGCTACATGCCCCTGTCGCTGACACAAAGAGGCCGAAAGGTTGCCGATTCATCACTTGCGCTAAAACGTAGTGCCACATTGACATTTTACGAAGGCCGAAAGCCGAAAGTCAATATTATACCTCTCTATTCTTGTACATTACATTACAGGTGGGCACTACCTATGAAAAAAGTTTTTCCTTAGTAACTGACGTAGGTTAGCACTTACTTCCCTTTTAAGTACACTTTACCTAAGTAAATAAATAGTTATTCAATAGTTCAAGAGTGGTCTGCTTATAGTCTGTGACGAGTTGAGTATTATAATAAGGGGCTCTTGACATAAATACAGCAACAAAATAAATACCTATACAATTGAGATAGAATAAAAATAATATACCTATGAAAAAAAGCCACATAGGGGTTAAAAAAGGCTAATGTAAAATATCATTAAGGCAATAAGAACCTTTGAAACAATTAAGAGCTTTTAGACTCTATGTTAATTCGCCATTATGAAAATTCGTACCTTTCAAGCTGAAAAAGAGTGTGGTCTATGAAATTGTTAAATAATAAATATGTTAAGTATAGGAGGGTATAATATGAAGCACACGAGTGACCTACATATGTAATATTCATTACTCATACATAATATTTATTACATAAGTCAACTATTTAAGATACGGCAGTGATATCATATCTTATCGCGTCGATACTATTCAATATTAATTGGGTGAAACTTTCCGTAGGTACACATTTATATTTATAGGACCTATGTACTTACCTATATTGATATATAGTATATTATTATATACCTATAACCTAGATGTACATTTTGAGAATGAGACAGGAAGATCGAATAGGGGACAGTAAATAGATGAACTGCTTATTTTTACGAAATCTCTTCCATCCGATGTGCGATATAGTAGTTATAGTACAAAGACAGATGTAGACGTAGTATGTAAATTATTAAAAAACATAGGATATATCGATACCTATTTAGAGATTATGTTGAAGATATATCTCGATATCTGATAATGTTATTACCCTGTAGCTAAGATAGCTGGCAACTGTCTCACTAAAATAACAATCGATTTCTGAATTGAATGAATGCCTGTATTTTTAAGTATTGTTTTCACATTTGTAAAGAATCATTTTTGAAGCAAAACGCTTAATATTTTGCTTAGCGTTAATTCCTTATTTAGTAACAGTACCCAAGAGTTGAAGAAATCCTAGATGTTAAGAAAAAACTGTTCATTCTAAGACTTCGTTTCCTCAACAATACACAATTCCTATTTCTCGTTTGGGTTGTGAAAGTTACAGATTCATTCGTTCAGGCAGGCTGTTGCTATGAAGCCCGGCTATTCAGTTCGCTTTGCAGCCGTATCGATCCGCGCTCCACTTGCCGCCAGAGGAGAAATGAAGGTAACGCGATACCAAAAATAACCTGCTACAAATACAGCCTAGGCTTTACATTAACTTGGCAACAAAGAAAATAAGGGAAACTTTTGCTAAAAGAGACTTTATCGATAGGATTAGTGGACCCCGCCCTCCCCTCTGTTGATAATAATACATTGCTACTCTACATTGATGTGCAAGCGTTGTAATAAAAAAAGTTTAAATATTTATTTGTCGACTTAAAGGAATTACGATGCGTAAGGGCTATCAAATTCAAGCTAAAATTGCCAGGTAATACTCCAGGGACAGTTCACAAAGGGATACTTCTGAGAAGTCTTCAAGGACTAAAATAACCGTTCTCTCCACTCTAAATCTGAGGGGTAGCCTGAACTCATTAAAAATAATCCTCCCTAAGTCCCCTTGTTACTTAGAGGCACATTAGCGGATCAGGGAAGGTCATTACGTAATCAAAGTACTGTGCGATGAACAATGTTTGTACGTCTGCGTGTGCGGGATTGAATACCTACCGCTAAACATAGTTTTGTGTTGACACACTTTAAGACGATCAAAGAAAGCCTTTATCGATATGCCGAAGGCTGCTCTCTCAAGGCCTGGCCTGGTTTCAGCGAGGCGAGTAATGCTGGATTTAAAGGTTAGGCTGCTTTCCTCGAAGTTTTGAAGTTAACCTTTGGAGGGACGGTTGAAGATCTTCAGAAATCTGTTAGTCATTATGTTACGTGTTTTTATTAAACACCAAAAAATGTACCTATTCATTATTAGTACCTACTAATTTTCACTGTTTTTTATTTTTCATTTTACTTAATCTTTTCATGTTTTAAGATCTCTTTATTAATAATCTTTATGCAAACTATTTTAAATCCTACTAATATTATAAACGCGAAAGTTTGTAAGAATGGATGTATGGATGTTTGTTACTCTTTCACGCAAAAACTACTGAACGGATTTGGATGAAATTTGGTACACATATAGCTTTTAACCTAGATTAACATATAGGATACTTTTTACCCGGGTACGCGAAGAAGTTCCCTCGGGATGCGGGTGAAACCGCGGGAAACAGCTAGTACTAATATAATAAAGCTGAAGAGTTTGTTTGTTTGAACGCGCTAATCTCAGGAACTACTGGTACGATTTGAAAAATTCTTTCAGTGTTAGATAGCCCATTAATCGAGGAAGGTTATAGGCTATATATCATCACGCTAAGACCAATAGGAGCGGAGCACCACTATTCCACGCGGACGAAGTCGCTGGCAGAAGCTAGTGATATTCATAATTTCTAATGTTTGACCAGTGTCAACAAAATATCCATTTTACGATAAATGTGCATAATTACCATTGCAAGAGGAAAATTACCGTCAACAATAGCGGCGTAGTGACGCATACCCGGGGCGCTTCCCTAGTCTCACAGGCACAAATCCGGCTCCAGAAGGCCATTGTTGGAGCAGTTTTAAGCTGTTTTTATGCAAATGTTATTGGTTCAAAGTTTTCGTTAAGTTGTCGCTAACAAAACAACACAAACAAGTGCTCAGAGTATATCGAGAGGAGCGCGGAGACGGCGGCTGGGGCGAGGGGAGACAACGATACGTTTTATACAAGTTTAGTAATTTAAGAAGCAATGGCGTCATTCTTTCGGCAGATAAACCTGTATCATTGAACATTAACGACGGATAATATTACGACGATTGGCGGTGCAGTGTATATACGCACAGGAAAGGGATAAGGAGAGGAGACCGAAGAAAAGATGGTTGGATGGTGTGAAGGAAGGATAAGTAGGATGGGAGTGGATACATAGACGAATATATACAGGGAATGAACAGAAAAAACATATGTGTTGTGCTGGCCACAAATGGATTTAAAAAAGAACAGGCAGATGGCGATAATTTAAACATTAAAGACATAAAAAAAGCTGGTTATATAGTCATTAATAATTGGAAAGCTGATTATATAGTCATTAATATTCTATTGTAGTATAATAGCGTTTATACGAAGACAAAACAAAGCATTTTGAAAGTATTTGCTGATTTCTTTAGCCTATTGTTTTTGCACAACTGCATCGAATGACTGGCGTGTACGGTGCATGCAAAAAAACTACAAAGTGTAAGAAACCAGAGTAGGTAAACAGTGTTTGTACCAGTTTACCTACTAGCCTATTTGCCTATCTACAGACAATGACATTGATCGACAAGGTTGACAAATATACCTACTCTTGACTGTACAAATAGCGAGTAGATATCATTATTATTGTTATATCTATACAAATAAAATGCTTTGTGTAAATGATACGACTGCGTGATCTAAGATACTCATTGATTTAATATAATCACATGATTTATATAGGCCGAAACTATAGTGTCAGCAGACACACACAAACAAATAATACAAAATAATAAATTGAGAGTTTACAATATTTATCTGGGGCGGCACTGTGTCAACGCATGTAAAAGTGCTAACAGTACTCCCCCCTTTGATATAAGATTTTCGGTAAACATTAAACAAAACAATAAAACAATAAAGATGTATAAAGTAAAAGAACAATTAATTAAGTACTTATGCCTAACTACCTAGTTGGCAAATCGCACGACGGGTCGAATTACACGACCGGCTCGGGTGACATGTCGCGCGCCTGTTTCTGCAGGTGCTGGTAAATTCTCGCGTGTTACCGGTGTCATTACTTTGGCCGTGGCTGTTGCTGTGTGCACGTTGTCCATCTTGTCTTCTGCGGTTTCTAGGATGAATGCTGGTTTCAGTCGATCTATGGACACGACGGCGTTCCTGTCCAGAAGTTGGATCGTATAGCATTTCCCTTCACGCTTTAAGACTTTGTAAGGACCTTCGTAAGGAGCAGTCAGCGACTTCTTCATCATGTCTCTTCGGAGGAAAACATAATCGCATTTCTGAAGTTCCTTGTGCACAAAAAATCTTCGACTCGTGCAGTGATTCACCGTATCGCTTCGCAATGTGCGCATAGTATTTGCGAGTTGTGTGACGTAAGCGGCGTCGGTCAGTGACGTTTTTCTGTCAGCAAAATAATCAGCTGGCAGTCGCAAGGTTGCACCGTAAGTCATTTGCGCTGCGCTTACACCACTCTTTTCACTAATAGCTGTGCGAAGCCCGAGCATAACCATAGGTAATCCGTCCACCCAATTTGTACAGTTATTCCTTGCTGTTAGGGCGGATTTTAGACATCTGTGCCACCTCTCTATTTGGCCGTTCGCTTGCGGATGATAAGGAGTTGTATGGATCTGATTTATTCCTAATCGCTTTGTCAGCTGATGGAATAGATCCGACTCGAACTGGCGTCCTTGATCCGTTGTTATTGTTATTGGACAGCCAAATCTCGCAATCCAACCGCTAATCAATGTTTTACAAATAGTTTCAGCGGTGATATTCCGTACTGGAATAGCTTCAGGCCATTTTGTCTTTCTGTCTAGGATAGTGACACAATATTCAAATTCTCCGGACAACGGTAATTTCCCTACGATGTCTATGTGTATATGCTCGAATCTCTCAGCTCGTGGGAACTCGCTCAGTGGCGAAACAGTGTGACGAGTTATTTTGGACTTCTGGCAATCTATGCATGTTTTCGCCCATGTTCCCACATCCTTATTCATGTGAGGCCAAAAAAATCTTTCTGACATCAATTTCCTGGTACTTCTAATCCCCGGATGACTGAGACCGTGAACTGCATTGAATGCTGATTTTCGGTACTGTAGCGGTAAATAGGGTCGAATTTTTCCGGTCGACGTCTCGCACGCAACTTGCTTGTCACTATTAGGTAACGAGCACTTCTTGAACTTCAACTTATCGTTGTTCAACAACTTGAGTAGCTCTTCATTGTGTTGCTGATCTTGAGCTAAATCCTCGTAGTTCAAGGAACTTGGAAAATTGATTTCCTCGATTCTTGAAAGTGCGTCGGCGACAGCATTTTCCTTGCCCGGAATGTGTTTAATCTTCGAGCAAAATTGCGAGATAAAATCCAGATGTCGGAGCCTCCTTGGAGTATCATTATTCGATGAGGCCTTGGTTAATGCGAACGTGAGCGGTTTATGATCGGTTAGTATCGTAAGTTCTCTTCCCTCGATCATATGGCGAAAATGCTTAATTGACATGTAAATTGCCAATAGCTCTTTATCGTACGTACAGTACTTTCTCTGGGCTGGGCTGAGAGCCTTTGAAAAGAAACCCAGTGGTTGCCATTTCTCATCAACCTTTTGTTGCAGTACTGATCCTGCGCACGTATCAGAACAATCAGTGACCAGCGTCAGGGGTGACGTCATGGAGGGATGGGATAGTGTAACAGCGCTTCGTATGCTTTCTTTACACTTCTCAAAAGCTTGTATTCCCTTTTCTGTCCATGGTACTGGTCTCTTGTCATTTTTCTTGGCGCCATGTAGATATTTGTTCAGTTCCATTTGATGCTCAGCTGCGCGTGGTAAGTTGGTACGATAGAAATTTACTATCCCAAGAAATCTTCGTAACTCTTGAATGGTTTTGGGTCTCGGATAGTTGGTTATTGCCTTGACCTTGTCTTCTAGTGGGCGCATCCCATCCTTGTCAATATGATATCCCAGGAACTCTAGCTCAGTTTTTCCGAACTCACACTTTCCTATGTTCAGCGTGATGCCATACAGCTGCAGCCTCTTCAATACTTCTTCCAGGTCTTGTTTGTGGCTGTTCTCCTCCGAACATATTAGTATATCGTCAATAAAACAGTACACAAAGTCCAGGCCCTTCAGTACCATGTCCATGAAGCGTTGAAATGTTTGCGCGGCGTTGCGCAGGCCGAACGTCATTTTCATGAATTCAAACAATCCAAACGGTGTTATTATGGCGGTTTTCGGGATATCTTCAGGATGAATATTTATAATGTGGAATGCCCTTGAAATATCAAGTTTCGTATATATTGTCTTCCCCTTCATGATATACGTGAAATCCTGGATGCGTGGAACAGGATAGCGATCCGGGACTGTGATGGAATTCAGGCGGCGGTAATCTCCACATGGCCTAATCTCGCCATTCTTCTTGTTAACCACGTGTAGAGGGGAAGCCCAAGGACTACTTGAAGGTCTACAGATTCCATCTTCCATCATCTTCTCAAATTCCTTTTTGGCAGCTTTGTAACGTTCGGGATTCAATGGCCGTACCCGTTCGTGTATTGGGGTCACCTTCGTTGTTATTATTCTGTGCTCGATATTGTGCATCGGAAGTTGCAAATTGCGCGGTTTAGTTAAGCTGCTATATTTTTGCAATAAGTCATAATAAATGTTATTACGGTCAATCGTGCGAATAGTTGAATCAGCACATTGTGACACCTTGGTAATAACACTCAGTTCTGTGACTTTGTCTACCAATTTCCGAGCATCTAAGTCAACCAGGAGTTTCTTGCTCTTCAGAAAGTCAGCACCGATGATGGAACGTCGTACGTCGGCTACTATGAACGTCCACTTGAAGACACGCCGTAGTCCCAAGTTGAGATATAACGTTTTCTCACCGTATGTACGAATCGGAGTCCCATTTGCTGCGTATAGACTGTACGCACTGGCATTTGCTGTGACTTTCCTGTTCTTGACTGCAAGCACAGACACCTCTGCCCCCGTGTCTATCAAGTGGACGT
Source organism: Pyrrhia umbra (assembly GCA_963891755.1). Taxonomy (NCBI): domain Eukaryota; kingdom Metazoa; phylum Arthropoda; class Insecta; order Lepidoptera; family Noctuidae; genus Pyrrhia; species Pyrrhia umbra. The sequence continues at coordinate 233,091 of OY982934.1, read as the reverse complement.
TCATAGTAGCCGACGTACGACGTTCCATCATCGGTGCTGACTTTCTGAAGAGCAAGAAACTCCTGGTTGACTTAGACTCCTGAATGACTGATGGATTAACGCACAGCCTAAACCGCTGATTGTAGAGACCTGAAACTTGGAGGTCTTTGTATGACGTAAGCATCCGAGATAAAAGAATTTTCCGAAGTTCTGCCTCTAAGGGGGTGAAAAATACTTTATATGAAACTGACATTTTTAATTTGAATTCGTATAGCTTACGCGGGGGAAGTCGCTGGCGGAAAGCAATACAGTATCTTTATATATTAATAGTACATGACGAGAAAACTTGCGCGTATGGAAAAGTGTGAGATTTGGCATAGCTCGAATGTTTTTATAAAGGAATCTAAAATTAATGATTATGAATCTAGGAGGTTTCTAAAGAAACCTTTACTAAAACGTTAAACGATTAAAAGGTAAAGTGAAACTTAGAACTTTTTTGAACCCAATTCCGGTTAACATTTGTAGTACACTGTATTTGTAGTACATTTGTAGTACAAAGTTTAAATCAACTACAAACCTAATGAAGTAGTAACAAAGTGGTACTAATGGGTGTCTCCGACAGGCAGCAATATTACATGACGTCACAGCTCATTATGCACCACAAGTACCCAACAATGTGTGTTTGTTGTCAGTTTTTAATCAGCGCTGCGCCGGCGGCTGTCATCTCATTTGCCCCCGTCGCTCGTCGCTCACAGCTTCAACAGCGGCGTGCTCCGCTACGCGCCCTGGAACATCTGTAGCTGATAACACTACTTTCTAATAAAATCTAGTAATTGTATTACGTGTGAAATTGGGCAATAGTCTTCTTCTTATCGTGTGGGCTGCAGGTTTTACCAACCCAACAAGCCCTAGTGTCAGACTTTTTCAAATCCACCTGACGGCCTCTGACATGGAACTATGACAACAACTGCTGTTAAGATAGCAACCGGAGACGACAGCTTAGAGTGCCCTCCCAGGTACAGGGGTATAACACCACCAACTTCCTGTCTGCGGCTGCTTTGTGAAAATTTCTAAAACCCACAAAGCGATTTCGGGAATCGAACCCGGAACCCCGTTTACAGCAGTCACGTTATGCCACCACTAGACCTGCGAGGCAGTCAATGATACCCGGGTAGTACCTACTATAGCCCAATTTCATGTACCTATATTTTTCCAAATAGTATTGTCATGCGGTAACTTTATTTTACAGCAAAGAATGTTACTATTATCGCGATTGTTGTTAGAACTTTAGGAAAGGAAAACTAACAATTTGCTTCCGCAATAGTGTGTGTAAAATTATAGATACCGTAAAAAGGGTTTCTTTATTATATATCCTATTTGTATACCGTAATAGTACCCAAAACGAATTCAAGGATTTTTTTTAATAAATCGCATCTTGAGCTAACCTTAAATGCAAATATTAGTTTCTTTATTCGACGCTCATTTCTAAGTTAAAATAACAGTAAAGGTTATATTAATATGCACCGAAACCGGCTCAGACGAAATAAACTCTTTATAAAATAAAACAACAAAGTTATATATCAGTTTTTATCGATGTACAATTTACATAACGAACCAATTAACTAAAGAAAGTTTTTTTTTATAAATTCATCAGAAATGAATTAATAATTATTCCTATTGTGATGTAAATTTAAAGAAAGAATTAATAACAATATAGTTTCCACCCACGATCGCTTTCTCTATTATCTAAATCGAAAATACAATTGTGGAGGTCCCAATGTCAGGCCCAAGTGGAACAAACCAGCTGTTTGCATAGCAACCCGAGCCCCTCGCCCTTGTGAGCCAGCCCAGCTCTACAGAACTACGAGTCCATGGAAATACGACTTTAGTGAAAAAACTTTAGGTATATTTTCCTTTGGTATATTTTAATTTTATGTGAGTTGAGGAATGAAGACTATAACTACATAAAAATAAGGTTGGATTTTATCTGTTGTAGCTTTTCAATGCATCGAATTCAATGTCAATTTCATGAAGACTATCTCCATTCTAAAATATATCTTAGTAGTACAGAATAAGATTCTATTTTCATTATCGATATATGAAATGCACGAGAGCACTGATGTGCAGGCAGGTACACTTTCAGAGGTCCAAAACGACGAGAAAAAACGTGAAGATTTATGTTTAACCAACTTGGCAAAAAATGGGTTAAGTGTTTACTCGTTTCTATTTCTGGGCAGATAACATGTGTAACTTGAGACGATTTCGTCCTTTTTGTGTGCTACCGGGGTTCCGTATGAGGTGGAATGGGCAGGCAGCGAGCTTCGTGACCAGCTGGTTTTACTGACATTACTATTGGTAATAAGTACTTAACTATTAATTCAAGAAGAGGATTGCAAATGTATTGGTTCGTGAATTTGTATGAACAAAAGAATGATAGTAGGCAAGCAATCGAGGGTAAAGTTTTCAGCTTTAGTTTACAACTTAATACGCATGACCAGTTTCTTCGCAGCAGCGGTCGGTTCCTCGGCTCCTAATCGCTTTGATTTTCCAAAAGACCACCTCCCGTAGACCGGGCGTCTTCCGGGCCGAAGCACAATGCTATTAATCTTACCACAGAACCAATTACTGATCGACCCGGAGATAAGTACGAATTGTTTCAAACCAATTTGATTCGCTCGGGAATCGAACTTGTGACCTCAGCTATTGTACTTGCTTGTTTCTGGATCCGAGTATCTTTGACGTGGTTATACCATCTAACTATAGCTAGGGAGTGAGCTAGTGGACTAAAAATGATAATGGCGCATACAATTTCAGGGGTTTTCATTATAAGTAAACTTATTCTCCATACTTCATGCTACAGCACTATAATGGGCCATGTCGCCCCCCACTACGAGCCCTGTGTGCCACCTCACACACATGCTATAACCGGCGCGGCGTACACACTGGCACCTGTGGGCTGGCGGTGTACTCCCAGCTATCGCCATCTCACATGTTCAATACCTCTCTATAAATATCTCGGACCAATTCAATAAAAACTAGGCGTGTCAATATCTGTCCCACAATTTATACACATCCAGCGTCGCCAAGGGTTCAGTCAAGAAAGGGACCAGGAATATCGATTACGGTTTTTCTTTGTTCAAACTACACTTTACGATAAACCCATGTAAAATTAACATAATCTCAAATCTACTTTTTTAGGACCATTCTGATAACAATAAAGTACTCTCCCTGATGAAAGTACTACAACACAACAAAGGAATATAAAAAGTCAAATGTGTGACGCAACTTAATCCATTCCTCAAAAAACCTGACTCCAAACCCGTCACGAACAAAGAACTTCAGTACTTTTCCATGTTTAGACCGAGACGGCTATATCTGCGAATACATCCCTCTCTCTTCCCTAAAAAAGGGGCAAAATTATGACGTAATCATAGCCCGAGCACCCCTGCAGGGCACGAGATGCAATTACCGCGTGAACTTTATGGTGAAAGATTTAAAGGTCATAATTGATTGCCGATGCATCTCAAAGATGGATTACGAAATCATAGGGCGTTGGGTTGTTTGGGAGTCGACTGGCCAATAATAATACTTTATCAACGGTGTCATTAGATACGTTTCATCTGATACCATGCAAAAGGAATAAATAAAATATAAAAATGTTTTATGTTGTTTAATCAAAATCCATTCTGTAAGATACATCATAGTATATTAAAATAACTAAAATAACGATAGGTATTCATACGTTTCGATGTGAAAAAAAACTGCTGCGGTTGCCCTAATTCAAGTCGATTGTGTCCGTATTTCGGCATGTGTTGCCAAAAAAAATGCGACGTTCATTTGCACCAACAAAACGTATTTTTGTTGCACTCTTCAAAAGGCAGGAAGCTTACAATTTAACTCACAGGCTTACTTTTTGTGCCAAAATATAGCTTGAGATGTTAAGTGGCTACGGGAAGCGGTTACAATTAACATACTGCGAAAGACGCTTCTTTTTTAACATTAATAGCTACGTGAGCGTAGTACAGAGAGTAATGTTGAGAACTGAGCCTAGGCAAGTCCTCGGCTTTATAATAGACTAATTTTTTTAATCAGTTTTCAGACTAAGCTAGACTAGATCCTACACGCTCCGGAGACTCTTGACAAAAGACCTAAGAAAAGCGTTATAGGGATCGATACTGATGCCAAAAATGCAATCAGTAAAAATTTTGTCTGTCTGTCTGTATAAACTCTATAGAAACAAAAACTACTGGACGGATTTTAACGAAACATGGTACAATTATTTGTCATACTCCTGAGCTGGTTATAGTGTACTTTTCATTACGCTACAATCAATAGAAGCAGAGCAGTGAAGGGAAATGTTGTCATTTTGTTTAAACGCGCTAATCTCAAGAACCGCTGGACCGATTTAAATAATTCTTTCAGTGTTAGATAGTCCATTTATCGAGGAAGGCTATAGGCTATATATCATCACGCTAAGACCAATAGGAGCGGAGCACCACTATTCCACGCGGACGAAGTCGCTGGCAGAAGCTAATTCATTAATAAATTAATTATCATCGTTTCCGTCCATCTATTTTTAATAATAAACAGATAGGTAGTTTTATTACGAAAGTAATTTATTAACGCAAAACGGATGTCGTAATTTCAAAAGCGGCAAATAAAACAATTTACTTTTATGTTTTTTACTGCGCTGTCATTTACAATTTGTATAATATTATTGTTCGTTATTGCTATCGTTTGTAGTTACTGTGTTCAAGATTAATCTCGAAAGAATACGATCGGCGGAATAGTTTTAATAGGAACCACAAAACTAGATACTTCTTGGTGCGTTGACGAGACTAAATAACACTTTACCTACTATTATAAACCAGATTTACTGAAACTGATACCTAGAAAAAGCGCTCATAATCCTAATGATAACTAAACATTATAATAACAAACATGTCGTGAAACAATGATCCTGTGTGGAAACAATGGCCCACAGAGCACAGCGGCCGGCTAGTGGAGCCCTTCACCGCTCACAGTGTGTGATTTATTTTATTTACCGTCGCTCTCTGGCCGGTCCCGTCCGAACGTGGGTTGAATATACACCATAAACTTTTATGGGGACCAGAGAGATAACAGGACAGTGCTTACATACTTTTTGTGGTTCCAAAGAGTTATAGGGTATCGTGGCTGGAGCTATAGAGCCTGTATTTTATCTATAGTTACGTGCATTAAATTATTCGGCTGACTTGTTTATGCACATGGGACTTTTTAGGATATATACTACGTTAGAGATTACAGGTTATGGTGTAAAGTGTGGGAGCTGTGCCCACGACGACATAATATTAGGTATAAATGATTTTTTTTCTTACATTTTCGATTTGGGAGTTAAAACGGCTGAATGGCAATAGGGTAGAATTGCTCGTTAGATAATTGTCTAAATAAAACGTAAAGTTACTTTCTAGAGAATAGGCTGATGTTACAGGCATTGTCTTCACAGATGAAGACGCGTGCACAAGCTTGTGTAATAATAAGATGAGTGGGCGTGGTTCACGATGGCTATGTTAATGGCGTTTTTCCCGTGTCGTGTTTATCAAGCGTATGGGCTGTCGGTGCCATGGCTATGGTGTTTTCTATTCTGTTTCGCTACCTATTGTTTTAATGGCGAGAGAAAGTTGTTCCAGTTAATTTTGAGAACAATGCACACTGATTTAGGACGTTTTATTTGTAAAGCTTTATCTAACGCTGAAATCGTTTGCTGAAAAATGGTTCAGATAGCCCCTGCTCTTTGTTTTGTAGTGTTCTGCTTGGTTTTGTTATGGCCTATGAGTTCACAACGCAACGCGCGCTGTTGGAACCTATTCTATTGAATGCTTCACTACAATAGCTAGTAATTGGAGCGCGTTATTAAGCCTGCTGGTTTCCATAGAAACGATTATCAAAAACATTAAATGTGGAAAATTTCTACTTAATTACTGTACCAAAGGCAAGGTACAGATGAACAGTTTTACAGAATTTTATGTTATTTTATAGTTTCGTTAATATTACGATTGGTATTGGCGTTTCTGCAGTCGCTACCGGGCGCTACCGCGCGCTACCGACAGCTACCGGGCATACGGGTACCGCGTAGGACGTAACCGGTTCCAGAAGGCTCCTATAGTTTAGATCGCTCGTAAAGGTTTTAAGAGGCGGCCAAGTAAACTGACTTGTTCCAGCCGAGATTCAATCTTTTGATTTCGAGTTCTTTTAACGAAGCGTTAAGAATTGATTGAACTTTGGTTCACAACAAAAAAAACACCTCCTCTTTGTTTACTATTACAAGATTATCGCATCTACAAGAGATGACATATTATAGCTAACATGAACCATCGGTTGGTGAATAGATTTGAGCAACTGATCTGTCATTGAAATTGTGTTTTGAAGACTAGAGCAATTTAGAAACATGAGAAAATCCTATATTATAAATGCGAAAGTGAGTTTGTCTGTTACGCTTTCACGTTAAAACGGCTGAACTTATTTGGATGAAATTTTGTATGGAGATTGAGGTGACTTAGAGATAGAGGGAGCTTAAGGTACTTTTTATCCGGGTGTTTAAGTTCCACCGAGGCGCGGTCTCACCGCGGGAAACATAGTACATTATAAGTCAGCCACGTCCAGCTCTATACACACTCTATATATCAGCTATATATCAGCTCTATACGCTTAGTAATACATATGTAGCAGGTCCAATGGGCTCGTCCGGTCGTCCCGCGGGCTGCCGGCGCACGCGCAGTGAGCCCGGCGCGGCGGGCACAGCCTGAACTGGTTCCAGAGGAAGCTGCCTCACTACTGCTCATTACAGGCTTTCTAAGTACCGCTATTAAGTAAATCGACTATTTTGCTGTTATTATTATTTATGTGGGAATACTAGGATTATGGCATTAAGAGACTGACACTTGTGAAGAACCTTGGCTTACTATTCAATATTGAAAAACCTAGTTTTAAAGATTATGCAGCTAAGTGCACGATAAACATGTAAAATAAAATAAAAACGTAATACCTAATTTTTAATATTTAGTACCTACATAAATTCAATATGTTATCTTAATACAAAACAAGATTTTGAACTGAAGACTGCATATCGCCAATAAATAATAACTTGCATTCGAACTTCTATTAAAATATTCAACAACATAAAAAGTCAGCCTGTACGAAATCTCCAAAAACGTGACGTCAGTCGCTCACTCCCTTCCCAACATAGAGTGAATCTGTACAGTGAATCTGTAGCGCCATCAACTTTGCATACAAATGCACCCTCCCATCCCTCTCGCTACCCTCCGAGGACGGCTGATCATCAGGACTCAATCATCCTCTAGATCGTACAAATGCGATACCCTTTTAAACCCATTGACATAATGGTTTTTGGAGTTCTTGTCTCAGAGTTTAGCTATCTTTAAGTATTCATAGTACTAGCACTTTATTTCTGACTAGCTGTTTACCGCGGTTTAACCCGCGTCCAGAAGAAATTAATTCACACGATAGGATAAAAACTATAATATGTCCTTACCCAGGTATCTATCTCCATTCCAAATTTCATTTCAATCGATCCAGTCGTTTTCCCGTGACAGTATAACAGACAGGCAGACAAACTTTCTCATTTGAAATTGTATGAACATTAATGATGACTAAACTAGACGCGATTATCTGAAAAACAAAACTACATATATTCAGTAGACTTTTCTAGAAAATATGTAATTGTATTATAGCACTAGGTACTGCAGTTGCATTGACCTTTGTTAGTAGTAGGCGCGGCCACTGCTCCGTAAGGGGATACGTATTTCCATCAGCCCTGAAAACATTGGATTCCTTCGCATCGTCATAATTGGTAAGGTTATTTATTATAAGTTCTTGCCATTGAGCTATTAACTAACCATCCATTGTGCCTTTTTTTAAGAATATTATTTTTTCTAGAAATATCCTATTCGTTATTGAGGTATAAACCTATATACATAGGTACCTATAACTTTTATTAAGCATATAGCCAGGTAGTGCAAACGGACATCAAAAAACGATTGAATAGAAGCCTCATACAATATGAACACTTTTCTATTTCAGACTCCTAACAAAGAAAGTGGTTACCCACCCACCTACCGGCACATCCACATTATAACAATAAAGAAACTTTTCCGAAATGTCAGCCTGCCGCTGTATGAAACTGTACTCTTATAACATGCATACAGAGTGCTACCTACTTGTAGAAATCATCGAATTTAGTCCTTTACTAACTTCACAAGTAAGTAAACAGTACTTTCACAGGGTATCGGCCAATCAATCGTACGCGCTCGGCTATCTCCGCCAGCGCTCGGCAAACTCCGCCACAGCTGACGCGAACTGTTGCTATGTGCATTTCCAACGGAGCAAAGCGGACATGTTTGGAAGAAAGTAATTTCTGACGGATGGTTGTTTTGATAGTAAGAAGGTAGTTAATAGAATATATAGAATCGGTATACTACATAATTTAAGTTATCTCGTGATTTTATGTGATTTATTTTACAGTTACATTTTTTCTATTGATAGGCACTACATGCATCGAAATACCTTTGTCAAAGCATACGAATCAAGAAGAAATTGATTAACCAACAGATGCAAAGAAAAACCACAAAAAATGATTTCCCAAACAAAGAAAAGCAGACTACACGTGAAAATGTCCTAAAAACTCCCCAGTCGCAGCCCGCTAAACGAGCCTACGTGACCGAAGCAGTGTACCGACGCACACACGCGCAACTAACAGCTCATCGACACGGACATACACTCACACAGCCGCGCATGCGGTTAAGTCCTCGCGCGGCAACGACATGGCGCAAGCGACATCGACCTTCACAAAGAAATATACACATCCGTCGTCCTTACCGCCTGTGAGATAAGGTTTAATTTAAAAAGTAATGTTTGAAGGATGTTATGCCAGTCCAGTTTCGGTGCAGGTAATAGCCCCGTTGCGCTAGCGAGTGCATTTATGGCAGCGTTCGCGAGTTGCCAACCTTTTTACTTTATTTTTTCTATTATTTATGTGAGAATAACTGTTACGATGAGTTTAATAATACTTTGCTGATTGAAATGATATAAATGTAATTGTTGTGTTATGTAGTCCACTTGATATCTCTGCTCCGAATATTTTCGTTTGATAAATAAATTAGCATAATAATCTGATGTCTGTGTTATATTTTTATCAAAGCTTTTACTGGAATATGTATGATAATTTTATTTCAAGGCAGGAACAGTATATTTTATTATCCAACTCGCTCAAAGGAATAATAATCCAATTTACTTTGCGAAATACCAACTACCAATAAGAGTAAAGCTGTCTCATAACGTTTCATATCCTACCACGTTTATCTGTATTAGAAGAAATATAAATTCGCCGGGAGCTAAGTTAAAAGGTGAAAGTCCTAGACCAGGTTGGCCTAAAAAAAGGTTGACGATCCCTCAGTGCTCGTCCCGCAACGCGCTTGGCAACAAGCGAATGAAAGCACTGCCGTGAACACAGAGCAATGCCAACCTTACGTGCTTAACGATAAAGTTGAATTTTCCTTAAACTAACAAAGTTATTGATCGCAGCTTACGCGAAAAACTTTAGTACTTATCGCCATACAAACGATACATGTGCTATTTCATTAATTGGCCTAAGTGACATAACCGATCGATAGCCGTCCTTACTGCGTTTACATAAGGTTGTTATTTCTGTACGTTTTATTCGTTTTGTGAAGATTATTAATCATACAGGATTTATAGATGGACAAAGAGTTAGTTAAGACAGTTATTACGTGCGAACGGCCATCGCGGCTTAGCGTGGAGCATGTGTTCAATGTTTTTTGTTTGGTCTCAAACGGAGCGAGAAAACATCAGCGAGATGCTGTCGACCGAACAACTAACTTATTTTTGGTCGACAGCTCTTTGTCGTGTTTCTGTACAGCTGTGTAAGGGCTTGCTTTAATTACGTAATTATGTTCTTAACTCGTGTTGTGTTTATCTTGATGTTATATTGTTTACGGATTAGGATCGCACTTGATGTCGTTAGATATTACTCTGATAAGTGTAGTTGACTAAGTCATATGGTTATTTTCAATTTTATAGTAATATCAATCATTGTAATGGGGACGCGACAAAGGCGGAACGTCTGAAGTCAACCTTTGGCGATCTTATAGCAGTTGAAACGATGCTCATCTTTAGAAATAATGACTACTGAGACACGAAACGCCCTTTTCTATATCTATCTATAGCAAAATTCTTTATCAAATTATTACAATGTTTCAGTCTAGTTCTAGTAATGCCAGATTCTAAAGCGCCCTTGCTCATCTTTCACTGAAAAACGAACACATAACATGATATTTGCATAAACATCTACATAATTATATGAACATTCCCTTTTATCCCGTAACATTACGGTTCCCATGGGACAGACCTCGGGCAACAAATGAGTAATGGGTAATTAATGTAATTATTATTTTGTACTTAATTAGTTTTCGCAACTAATTAATACTTTATACTTGCATTGTAAACCTCACCGTTTACAAAGATACGCTGTCACTCTGCAGGAAAATGATCATGAAATGACAACATAACAGAAAATACGATAAAAACTTATCTGCTTGGCAGAACAAAAAGTTTATCTATCTCAGAAAATGTACACTAATTGAATTAAATTAAGTACCTATTGTATGTATCTGTCTGTAATTCTTTTGTTTTGCGTGAACCTTATAGCCAACGTTATGTGTACCTGAAAAAATATAGAATCAAACAAAACGAGTCACAAAAGTTCATAAACACATGAAGAATAACAATTTCAATACACCGCTAATGATGCTCTTCATTATTTCTTCCCATCTTTGAACGACTGTTAGGTAACTATAAAACAATCTTCTAAAATACTAAAATAATTAAATATCATCACTATCAATATTTTCAATCAAATCAACTCTCAAAAACTTCATTATATCAATGAATCAATCATCTAAGTGTTCCAAAAGCCAAAAAAACATACTTCCTTTGTTCGCGGCAGTGTAATAATACTCCCCCAACAAGTTAGAGGGAAAAAATTGATGAAGGACCCCGGGGTTCGAATCCCGGGCGTGGTTTCATTGTTTGAGTGCGTAGGTGGCTATACTCAGCAGTTTGACAAGCTCGTCAAATGTATGGCATGGGATAGGTAGACCTGTGGGTTTTTTAAATAACAAATTTTGAACTGCATAAGTACTGTATTTATTTAATCATATAACAAAATATTATGGAAAAAAAAACTGGGTCCACTTCAGGATCCGTCTCGTTTGAAAGTAATTCTCTGATTTCTTGTCAAATAAAATTAAATCATTGATCGGAATTGCATAAGCTTATTACTTTGGTTACATGTAAGTAGGTATATAGCAATAAGGTAGGCAACATTAATAGGTGTGTAGATACTAATAAAGCTTTAGCATGGTGCTTGCAAACATTGGTCGTTGGTACAGTGCGAGCCGAAGCTTACGATGACATCACTCGCCGCACAGCTTACTGACTACTTATAAACTTACAAGCGATACTTATCTAGTACCTAGTGATGTACGTGACGTCACCGGCGGCGGCCATCTTTGATTGTTTAGTTACACGCTCTTTATTTTCTCTGTGGGGTGAACAGTGAGCGCTCTCTACTCATGTAAGTATATATTTTGCGCAGTAATGCTAGGCAATTGTTAGATATTTAATTGGAGTTTTAAGAGTTTGAAGATAGCTAAATTGAAAAGGTATGGTTCATTATGTTACGCACACAAGCGTTATCGATATCTAACTGCAGAGTTCCTTTGCAAATTAAATACATGGGACCCATTAAACGTAGATCGCAGTTACAAAATCTTCATCTCACCAAAACTTTCGAGTTTTAATGAAATGAAGATGATTCTTAATGAGTTTGATGAAATCTTTATCACGAAATCGAAGATTATAAATTTTAAAATAATTGTAATTTTTTAATTAACCCATATTAATTGGATCTAGTTTGTATTCTAGAATTTCAAGGTACATACATTTGTAAACTTATGTGCATCTATCACTCTACTCAGCAGAAACTATCTACTACTAACGTAGGTAAGTTACTAAAGTAAGTAAACTCAGTAATCAAGTGTGACTACTGGCTAGATTACATTGTACATTACACCACCGGAACGAAATTCAATCTGTAAATGTATTGTGTATAGCAGGTAGGTAGAGAGCCGCTCACCCACCATTACGTGTCGGCTGTCAGTCGGCACCAGCAGTCATTCTCTGACCTTGACTCACTTCACGGTCAGTGTCAGTGCATTACCTCATACACAGCAACAGTAAGTAATATATAATGCCTAACTTAGTACTTATAAGTATAGTTTTCTGAATCGAATAAAAAACTTTGGAGAATACTGCAGGTTGCTACTAAGATCATAATTATTTGCCAGAACCGGGATTCAAACCCAAAATGTCTGGCTCAGCAGTCTGATGAGAATACTTAGCCAACTAGACAGCTATACATAGGTAATCATCGTCAGTCCGTCAATCAGTAAAAATACACAGAAAAATATACAGAGGTCCCTATGTGTAGGAACTTTAAAATAGAACAACTAATTTAATATATGTACCTATTTAAAACTATATTTTTCCCGCGGTTTCACCCGCATCTTGAGAAAAATACTTCGCGCACCCGGATAATAAATATCCTACGTATTAATCCAGGTTATTAACCGTTTGTGTACCAAATTTCATCGAAATCAATTCAGCAATTTTCGCGTGAAAGTAACAAACACAAACACACACCCTCTCTCGGTCGAGTTAACTTTAAACACGATACTGTAAGACATCGCTGACGTAACTTACTGAACAACAATATTATCAGTTTGAACGGAAGACAAACATGTAACCCCGAGCCTCGACCCATGGGGTACCTGTCAGCTGACTGCCTTCCCATGGCCTGGGGGGGGGGGGTCAGTCGAGGGGCTGCATAATGATATTGTACAAGACATGTAGTTATGGAATCCACTTGACTGATATACCTTACTTGTTAGGTATTTTACTTCAATATTTTGGTTGTTTTCCTGTTATTTGGCTGTTATGAAATCTCATCAATACCTATTCATGATTCTCCTCGACATTTATAGTATCTTAATAAATGTTTAATTGGTCAAATAATGTCAAAGTTTTATAGAAACATAAAACATGGAAAGTATTTATTTGTAATCTATTTATTTACGTTTTACTATAAAAATGTATATGTATTTACCGTAAACTGAAAACACTATATCACTAGTCCCATTGCTCCTACTTAATTTCTTTGACTACTATGTCAGTACATAAATACTATTAGTACCTACTACTGCGGAGCTCCTTTGTTTTTCGCTCCTTAAATACGGAAATCAAGTTTCCCTCAAATCTGAGTTCTCTTTGTGTTAGTAGCTTTGTCCTGCTTTATTTATTGAAGCAAATAATCTCCTTAATTAATGTGCGTACCAGCGCCTACTTCTGTGTGCGTGGCGGCTCAGGCGCGTGCTCCAACACAATCTCCTGAAGCCGAGGAGATAATGTGTAGCTCGACTAATTAATTACGATGATATGACTGTTATTGGAATTTATTATACGTGAATTACTTTTATCGATAATGCCCTGATTTCCGTAACTCTTTAGGGTTATTTTTGTAAAAGTTGTTAATTCTTTTGTGATCATTAGGTGGCAGGTTAGATAGACTAGTGATGTTTCAAATGTTTATATAATATCAAAAGTGTGTTTGATTTTTCAAACTGAAAATTCTCGGTACTAGGTAAGTGTTGCCAGGCTGAAAACTGCTCACCGTGATGTGAATGTGATATAGCTGGCGATGATGTACAGACCGAGCAAGCGATACAGGTAGATATACTTTTGTCGAACTCTCCGTTGATTACAAAGAGAAGTTATATATTCACCATCTTTTTGTTCATAACTGTTACCTCATCATTTCTTCTACCGTATCAGAGTACATTAGAGACGGAGCTCAAAGTACACAAAAGCAATACATACAAATTAACATACATACATAATCAGATTAACTCATACAAAAACTGAACTATCATAATGTCCGCGCCCATACTTATTTTTTTACCATACACTTTTTTCTTGTATAAACTCTAAGCTAAACTTTTTGCTGCTGTTTTTGTTGCTGATTTTTTGCTGGCAATTTTTTGTTAGTCGTTACGTCATGCGTTTTTTATTACAACTAATTGTCGTTAGAAGCTTGGCCGATAGGAAAATTTATCCACCCACTGCTCCCAAGTGAATTGAACAGACATGACGCGTCGGACAGCCACGAAAGATATTTAGAGTCCCGTGATTGAAAACCGGCTTTACTTATTTACCGAATGTCGAAGGAGTAATGCTTTTTGAGCGTATTTATGTACTTAATAATAATATGTACAAACCTATGCCTACCTACATATTAGGGTCAAGCCTCGAGTGTAATAACCAACATAGCTTGTATTCTTACTATTTTTAGGGTTCCGTAGCCAAATGGCATAAAACGAAACCCTTATAGATTCGTCATGTCTGTCCGTCCGTATGTCACAGCCATTTTTTTCCGAAACTATAAGAACTTACTGTTGAAATTTGGTAAGTAGATGTATTCTGTGAACCGCTTTAATATTTTGGGTTCCCCATACTTAGAACTCAAACTCAAAAATTTTCGTTTTCTTCAAACCCATACGTATGAGGCATCTATGGATAGGTCTTCAAAAATGATATTGAGGTTTCTAATATCATTTTTTTTCTAAACTTGTTTGCACGAGTTTGTAGTTTGCGCGAGAGGCACTTCCAAAGTGGTAAAATGTGTCCCCCCCCCTGTAACTTAAAATAAGAGAATGATAAAACTAAAAAAAAATATTATATGTGCAAAAATATAATATTATATATATATTAATAATATATGCAAACTTTCACCGAAAATTGGTTTGAACGAGATCTAGTTAGTAGTTTTAAGTAATCAGCACATCTGTCACCGTGATTGTGACGCGATAAGATCGTTTTGTTTTGCTCCCGTTTGATTATTTTTTTATGCGGGATAGTTGTGCAATTTTAAGTTAATGTGCATTCTATTGAGGATTTATGTTATTTCTGGACAAAATTGTTGTGTTATAGTGGTAAAATTTCAGTGTTAAAAACAGTTTTTACATTTCAAATAACATATTTTTTTTTTGACATTTATCTTGACATTTGACATTTATTTCTTTATAAACATTATTTCTCTAAAGAAATGGAAAGCGGTTGCGACGATGAGGATGGTATCAGCCGTCATTCCAGTGAAATGACTTTTCGTGATATAATACATAATAATGACGTCTCTGAGTTAGAATGGGACGATAATGACGTTTCAGTGAGAAATTCCATTAAAAGGGCTAGAAAGGATTCCAGTCCTGATGATCTACTACAGGATGATGGTTTTACTACTGTTGATAAGCGTGGTAAAAAAGCTAAATTGATGTCACGAACTCCTCAATCTCTGGACAAGGCATATCCCACATATACGTCTGGTCAGGAATATGCAGAGGTGTCGATTATTTCCAAAGAAATCCTACCTAAACAGATTGGATTGGCAAAAATTTTGAACCGTGAGAAATTTCAAGACATTATAAAGGTAGCTTACAAAAGTCCATTTAAAGCCTTGATAAAATTTAAAACCCATGAGGCTGCGGAAAAAATGTTGCTGTGTGAAGCTTTTAAAGATAAAGGTTGGATTTGTAAAAAAACCAATGAAGTCAATGTTTCTTATGGTTTAGTCAAAGAAGTAGACCTCGATATAGATGATGATATTATTAAAAATATATTAGAATGTGATTTGGAGATTTTGGCTGTGAAACGTTTGAGTAGAAGAGATAAGGAAGGCAAATGGATTAAGAGCGAAAGTATTCGTATATGTTTTAAAGGCCCTAATTTACCTCAGTATGTTTATACTTATGGTATAAGAATGAGGGTATTACCTTTTAATTTTCTTGTCACACAGTGCTCAAATTGTTGGAAATTTGGGCATATCAAAACTTTCTGTCCAATTAAGAAACAGATTTGTCCGAAATGTGGTGGCGAACATGAAAATTGTGAAACGGTACAATACAGATGTATAAATTGTAAAGGAGATCATCTATATATATAAAAGAAAGTCGTGTTAGTTACACCACTTATAACTAGAGAACGGCTGAACCGATTTGGCTGAAAATTGGAGGGGAGGCAGCTTGGAACCAGGAAAAGGACATAGGATAAAAAAAAAAAAAAAAAAAAAAAAAGTAGGAGTTGGGTAGGAGTTGGGTAGGAGTTGGGTAGGAGTTGGGTAGGAGTTGGGTAGGAGTTGGGTAGGAGTTGGGTAGGAGTTGGGTAGGAGTTGGGTAGGAGTTGGGTAGGAGTTGGGTAGGAGTTGGGTAGGAGTTGGGTAGGAGTTGGGTAGGAGTTGGGTAGGAGTTGGGTAGGAGTTGGGTAGGAGTTGGGTAGGAGTTGGGTAGGAGTTGGGTAGGAGTTGGGTAGGAGTTGGGTAGGAGTTGGGTAGGAGTTGGGTAGGAGTTGGGTAGGAGTTGGGTAGGAGTTGGGTAGGAGTTGGGTAGGAGTTGGGTAGGAGTTGGGTAGGAGTTGGGTAGGAGTTGGGTAGGAGTTGGGTAGGAGTTGGGTAGGAGTTGGGTAGGAGTTGGGTAGGAGTTGGGTAGGAGTTGGGTAGGAGTTGGGTAGGAGTTGGGTAGGAGTTGGGTAGGAGTTGGGTAGGAGTTGGGTAGGAGTTGGGTAGGAGTTGGGTAGGAGTTGGGTAGGAGTTGGGTAGGAGTTGGGTAGGAGTTGGGTGCGGGCCATCTCTCGCTTCCGGCCGTCGTGTCAACCATGGTCGGGAGCGAGAGCGGGTGGGCAGCCGTCGCCTCTTTTTGCGAGGTTGTGATGAGCGCAAAGGAGGCGGCGGAAAGGGAGAGAGAGGCTGTCACCTCTCTCCCGGCCCGCAGTAGACGAAGGGGGCGTCGCAGGGTGGCCAACGATCTCCGGCCACCGTAGGGCGCGGCCTGCGGGTGACAGATCCGGGGCATCTGTCGCCCGACCAGACACAGGCCTCGAGGCGGCGGCGTAGTGTTCCGCGCGCGCCTCACATTCGGAGGATTCCTGCGGCCGCTGGGTGACGGCCGCAGAGGGTGACGGGGCCCGCCTTTCCATCTGGCGGGCCAATACCTGCCGGGGGCGCGGAAGAATGCGCGAGCGATACCCGTACCCCCGGCACTGGGTACAAGCAAGGAACACCGTGGTGGTTTTAGCCGGTAAGAGTCCGGCACTGTTCCCGGCCGCCCCATCGGGCCGGGTTCGTCCATGAGGATTTCCCCACGTATAAAAAAAAAAAAAAAAAAAAATGGGTAGGAGTTGGGTAGGAGTTGGGTAGGAGTTGGGTAGGAGTTGGGTAGGAGTTGGGTAGGAGTTGGGTAGGAGTTGGGTAGGAGTTGGGTAGGAGTTGGGTAGGAGTTGGGTAGGAGTTGGGTAGGAGTTGGGTAGGAGTTGGGTAGGAGTTGGGTAGGAGTTGGGTAGGAGTTGGGTAGGAGTTGGGTAGGAGTTGGGTAGGAGTTGGGTAGGAGTTGGGTAGGAGTTGGGTAGGAGTTGGGTAGGAGTTGGGTAGGAGTTGCATACTACGGGAACGAAGTCGCGCGGGGCAGCTAGTATGTCTATGATGAAAAGTAAATGTCCTGCATTTTTCCGCGAAAAAGACATAAGAGATGTTATGAGTAAACATAATTGTACATATAAAATAGCACTAGCTAAGATAAAAGAAACTAAAAATGTTGTAGTGAGTCCAAATTTATTTACTAATGATGAACCTACTAAGACAGATAAAATTACGGAAAGAAGATATTCCGATGTTCTTAAGCATAGTTTATTATTTACTGAAAGTTCAAATAGTGAAGAAGATAAAGAAGGAAAAATAATGTCTCCCATTTTAAAAGCACGTAAAGTTTCAGTCCCTGCTAAAAAACAATTAAGTAAGCCCAAAAAGGTAAAGAGAAAACATAAGATGGTTGAATCTCCCCATCAGAATGATGTTACATCTGAATTTTTTGAAGAAAATAAAGAGATAAAATCAGGTGGATACAAGTCTAAAGAAAAGTTTAGTTTTAGGAAGTTATTGGAGAAAATGAAAGACGTTTTCAATTCAAATGAAGACATTGGGAGCAAAATTACGATTATTGTAAAATATGTACTTTCAGAGATTAAGATCTACATTATGAGTTTTTTAAATGTTGATGTTTTGATGAAAATCCTGGGATGCAGTAACAATGGCTAGTACTTTTACTACGCAAACTAGAATTACTAACATTTTACAGTGGAATGCAAACAGCATACGTCCTAAAATTGATGAATTTCAGTTATTGTTACTTCAGGAAAAAATACATATAGCAGTTATTAGTGAGACATGGCTATCATCAGATAAGAACTTTAATATTGGCAACTATAATGTAATCAGAAAAGATAGATTGGATTCTTATGGAGGTTTGTGTGTTATTACTCACTTTAGATTTTAGATTTTGTGCATCCAAATTCGAGTATTGAGACGGTGGTAGTAGAAATTTTTAATGTTCCCGGAATAAAGAATATTGTTTCTATATATTGTCCTCCAGTATCAATTACTAATCAGTCTGACTGGAATAAGATTTTTGACAGGTTTGATAAAGAAACTGTAATTGTTGGTGATTTCAACGCACATCATATTACCTGGTCAAATAAGACAGATAGACGTGGAGAAATGGTATACAACTCTTATTTAGATAAAGATTATATGTGCTTGAATAATGGAGATGCTACAAGAATTAAATTTGTTAATGGAGTTTTACAGCAATCTTCTCCAGATATATCGTTTGTTTCTACAGATCTAGCAACAAAGATTTCTTGGCAAACTATAAGTGAATCGTTAGGCAGCGATCACATTGTAATCAAAATGAAGTATGGTTGCGAATTTTCAAAAAACTTTATGAAGCGACGCAATTTCAAAGAGGCGCACTGGAGTGAATTTCGTCAAAAATCGGAGGAGATGTTTGATAATTTAAATATATCATCAAATGTGCAAGAATGTTATAATTTATTTGAATCCAAAATTGATCGGCTGGCAGAAGAAACAATTCCGTGGATCAAAATTTGCCAGGATCCTATAGTAAAATTTGTACCTAAACCGTATTGGAATTCAGAGTTATCGATGGCTGTGGCTGAGAGACGACTAGCATTATCAAAATTGAGACGTAATCCTACTCCCAACAATTATAATATTTTTGTGACTAAAACAAATACGGCCCGCAAACTTGTAGTCAAAGCTCGCTCTAAAGGATGGAAGGAATTCTGCACAAGTATTGATTCGGAAACTTCAGCTTCAGAGATGTGGAGAAAAATGAAATGGGTAAAAGGAGGATGGAATTTTAACCGTTGTATTGATTCTCAAAAATGTAAAGAGTTGTTACACACTTTAACGCCGGATTTGGTCTGTGAGAAGCCTCCATTATTTACTGAGGAAACGAGTACTATAGAAGGAGAAATAACATTGTCTGAACTAGAAAACTCTTTAAAGCGCAAGGACACTTCACCGGGTGTGGATAATATTTCTTATTCAATGCTGTATAATCTGTCTATTCCTGGTAAAAAGTTTTTGTTACATTTATATAATTTAATATTGTATACAGGTATTATACCAAGCCAGTGGAGGAATATAAGGGTAGTTCCGATTCCTAAACCTGGTAGGGATCCCAATAGCTCATCGTCACTGCGTCCTATATCTTTAATGTCTTGTCCGTGCAAGATTTTTCATGGTATTCTTCTAAAACGTCTTGAGTGGTTTGTTGAGAAATCGAAGCTTTTGTCTCCATCTACAATCGGTTTTCGTAGATCACACTCATGCTTGGACAATCTTACACGACTAATTTCATCCATTCAAATAGGGTTCTCTAAAAATATGGCCACTATTGCATGTTTTGTTGACATAAATAATGCATATAATAATGTAAACATCAATCAATTGATTTATTCGTTAAAAAGAATTGGGGTTGGGGGAAAAGTTTGCAAATATATCTTCAGTTATTTAAGTCGAAGGTATCTGCAGATTGACAATGGGATGAATGATATTACAGTAAGACAAGCCAGTGTGGGTTTAGCTCAAGGTGACCCGTTATCCCCTCTTCTTTTCAATATTGCTACTATGAATATTTGTAAATTAATTACTAGTTGTAAAGTTTCACAATATGCGGATGATTTTGTTCTTTATGTGTCTTCAAATAAACATAATTTAAATTCAGCTATTGATAATTTGAATACTGCATTAGAAATACTTGTGGAAAATTTAAGTGAAATGGGACTGTTTCTATCCGAATCAAAAACAAATGTATGTCTGTTTAATAGATCTAGATGCTTTTCAAATATCAGTCTTTATATAAATAAAAATGAGCTTAGGGTTGTTGATAAAATAAAATATCTTGGATTGTGGCTTGATTCATCTCTAAGATGGGGTGCTCATATAAACGAAACATGTGAGAAGGCTTACAAATATTTAAATATTCTAAAAACTTTAGCAGGAAGATCTTGGGGAGTTCATCCTAAACATTTAAGAAGACTGTATATTTCACTTGTTAGAAGTCGAATTGATTATGCTAGTTTTTTATATGGCAATAGTGCTAAGTCTCACCTAAATAAACTAGATGTTTTGCAGAACCGAGCACTTCGAATTTGTGGTGGTTTTATTCGTACAACACCAATTTGTGTTATGGAAAGCGAACTTTGCGTACCACCATTATATGTAAGACGACACTGGTTGGCTTGTAGGTATTGGTTAAGGATAAACTCTTTTTGTCACAATGTAACTGTAGGTTTATTGGAAGAATTGGCCACTTTGTGTTTTAATACCTATTGGCAAAAGAAGAGAAAACCGATTTTGATTGATATTTACATTAAGTTTAAAGACGATATGGTTCATCAATCTCCTATATTGGATATGTACAATATTGGTACCTGGATATCAAATATTAACGTTAGAGATTGTGTAAATTTCAATGTTGATCAACTAAATGTACCAAAACGTAAAACAAGTGCGACTAATTTGAGATTGTTAATTTCGGAGATGTTGGCTAATAAATACAATAATTATTATTATGTATTTACTGATGGATCAAAAGATACTCATGGTGTTGGAGCAGCATTTTTTGATTCTCAGACAAATACTGGTGTTAAATTTAAGTTGTGTAATGACGCTTGTATTATGAGAGCTGAGTTGACGGCTGTTGTTGAGGCTTTATCTTACATTCAGACACTGACGTACAAAAATGTGGTGATATTGTCAGACTCTAAAAGTGCTCTTCAACACTTAACTCGCTGTGTATCGGGATTGCGAGGTATGCCGATAGCTTATGAAGCACTCAAGATTATACACAATTTGCAAAAGAAATTAGTGAATATTAAGCTTCAGTGGATTACTTCCCATGTAGGGATTTCTGGCAATGATATCGCTGACAAGCTTGCTGCAGAAGCCATTACGGATGGCATAAATATTCATTGTAATCCTTATTTTACGGAGCTAATTCCTAGGGCGAAAAAGTTTTGTTATAGTATGTGGGAGCATCATTATAACACTATAACTGCGGAAAAGGGTTTGTGGTATAGAACTATACAACAGGAGCTACCTCGGATTCCCTGGTTTGATATAACTTATCTCCCAAGAGAACTTTTAGTGTTAGCGTTTAGAGTAAGATCTGGGCATGTACCTTCTAATAATTTTCTTCATTTAATGGGTGTCAAATAGAGATGGGCAAAATGTTTTTGCCCTGGCAGGCAGAAAAATAAATTCCCGGCATTTTGGGCATAAATTTATTTTTGCCCGATATATGCCCAATCACAGGGCAAAAAAACTTGAGGTGAGGTGAACGTGGTTTAATTGGTTTTTTTTTATGTTAATGGGTAGTTAATAGAAATAAATGAAGCAACGTGTATGTTTGAACACATTTTCATTTTATTTTAAAATAATATCATTGAAATGTTTTTTTTTTGTTAAAATCAGGATATACGAACGAAAAACATAATTTGAATGTAGAAAAAATAAAATTGTGCGAAGTTAGATAAAATAAATATTTAAAAAAAAAATGCTGTTTTGGAACAATTCTAATATAAATTCTAATAAATAATTAACAGCAACACCATTTAGTTATATCGATATGGGTATCGTTTTCGAGGTTATTAGGGATGCTGATCACGAATATGAGATCTTTAGTCAGATCCAAAATGGCAGACTCGACCTTTTTAGTAATATCGTCATGAGTATAGTTTTCGGGGTTTTAGGGATGCTGATCACGAATATGAGACCATTTTACAGATCTAAGATGGCGGAGTTGATATTTCTAGTTATATCGATATGGGTATCGTTTTCGAGGTCTTTAGGGGTGCTGATCACGTATATGAGACCTCTTTACGGATCCAAGATGGCGGACTCGACATTTCTAGTAATATCGATATGAGTATCGTTTTCGAGGTTTTTAGGGGTGCTGATAAAGAATATGAGACTATTTTACAGATCTAAGATGGTGGAGTTGACATTTCTAGTAATATCGATATGGGTATCGTTTTCGAGGTCTTTAGTCAGATCCAAGATGGCTGACTCGACTTTTTCTATTAATATGATATGGGTATCGTTTTCATTAGTTTTTCTGTTTGTATTCGTTTTTCATATCGATTTAACTAAAAAAGTCGAGTCCGCCATCTTGGCTCTGACTAAAGATGTCATATTCGTGATCAGCATCCCTAATATGGTCGAAAACGATACCCATATCGATATAACAAAAAAAGGTCGAGTCAGCCATCTTGGGTCTGACTAAAGATCTCATATTCATGATTAGCATACTTAATAACCTCGAAAACGACACCCATATCCATATAACTAAAAAAGGTCGAGTCGGCCATTTTGGATCTGACTAAAGATCTCATATTCATGATCAGCGTCCTTAATAACCTCGAAAACGACACCCATATAGATATAACTAAGAAAGGTCGAGTCGGCCATCTTGGGTCTGACTAAAGATCTCATATTCATGATTAGCATCCTAAATAACCTCGAAAACGACACCCATATAGATTTAACTAAAAAGGTCGAGTCGGCCATCTTGGGTCTGACTAAAGATCTCATATTCATGATCAGCATCCTTAATAACCTCGAAAACGACACCCATATCGATATAACTAAAAAAGGTCGAGTCGGCCATCTTGGATCTGACTAAAGATCTCATATTCGTGATCAGCATCTCTAATAACCTCGGAAACGACACAAATATCGATATAACTAAAAAAGGTCGAGTCGGCCATCTTGGATCTGACTAAAGATCTCATATTCGTGATCAGCATCCCTAATAACCTCGAAAACGACACAAATATCGATATAACAAAAAAAGGTCGAGTCAGCCATCTTGGGTCTGACTAAAGATCTCATATTCATGATTAGCATACTTAATAACCTCGAAAACGACACCCATATCCATATAACTAAAAAAGGTCGAGTCGGCCATTTTGGATCTGACTAAAGATCTCATATTCATGATCAGCGTCCTTAATAACCTCGAAAACGACACCCATATAGATATAACTAAGAAAGGTCGAGTCGGCCATCTTGGGTCTGACTAAAGATCTCATATTCATGATTAGCATCCTAAATAACCTCGAAAACGACACCCATATAGATTTAACTAAAAAGGTCGAGTCGGCCATCTTGGGTCTGACTAAAGATCTCATATTCATGATCAGCATCCTTAATAACCTCGAAAACGACACCCATATCGATATAACTAAAAAAGGTCGAGTCGGCCATCTTGGATCTGACTAAAGATCTCATATTCGTGATCAGCATCTCTAATAACCTCGGAAACGACACAAATATCGATATAACTAAAAAAGGTCGAGTCGGCCATCTTGGATCTGACTAAAGATCTCATATTCGTGATCAGCATCCCTAATAACCTCGAAAACGACACAAATATCGATATAACTAAAAAAGGTCGAGTCGGCCATCTTGGATCTGACTTAAGATCTCATATTCATGATCAGCATCCTAAATAACCTCTAAAACGACACCCATATCGATATTACTAAAAAAGGTCGAGTCTGCCTAAAACTCTGAAATTGATTCAACACATTCAGATATTAAAAAATCGCGATCTCCATGTTGGATCCATAAAAAGTCTGTATTTCTGTCTGTATCATAATTCTGTAACATTTACAAATTCAATTAGAAATAAGTTAGGTCTATTTCCAACGCTAGCATGAACTAAACAATTCAATTTTGTAACAGATAATATATGCCCAGATAAATTCCCAAAGACAGAAATCTATTGGCACTTATTATGAATTTTCCCAATCTGCCCAAACTGCCAGGCAGATTGCCCATCTCTAGTGTCAAACCATCTCCTTTTTGTAATGTTTGTGTAAATAAGTTAGACGATTTGTACCATATTTTAGTAGAATGTTCTGTTTTTGATGATTTTAGGCCTTTGCTATATGAAGCAATCGGCAGCAATTTGTTTAATGGTAGGATTAATTTATTACTTAGGGAACCTTTTTCGGAACAAAGTATCAAAATTTATAAATCTGTTAGGGACATATTTTTAAGACGAGAGGAGTTAATTTAATTTTGTTTTTTTTTTCTGTTTGTGTTGAGTTTTTTCTTGTTTATATTTTCATTTATTTTGTAAATACATTTGTTATACCTTACGAGGCTGGCTTGGCGCAATAGCGTAAAAAGCCTCAACCAATAAATGATTAAAAAAAAAAAGTAATCAGCAATTTTCCTCTACAAACAAACTTAATTATGCGGTCGGAAAAAAACAAGATAATTGCGACTTTTTTTTTTTTTTTTGTTTCTCTCGACTAGTATTTTTTTTTTTAATTGCTAGATTTCATTTTATTAGACAGAACATATTTGTTTCATCTCTCACTGATGTACATGTGAGTACCATGTAACCATTTACTAAGTATTAATCATAAAAGTCTACTCGTAAAAGTTTAGTCTGGCATTTGGAGTATGTCATGCTCGCTTAAAGGCCTCGCTGATGGTGGCGCGTGTATTGGATCGTTTGATTCCCTTCAAAATGGTTGAGTTAAGCGGTGCTGATGCACGCGTCAAGTTCGTGAACGGGCGCTGTCAGTTGAGGCTGAATTAGCATATTAGAATTGTTAAATGTTAACATTTACATCGTTCTCACATAAAAAAAAAATCATTATTGATGTATATACGAACATTGTAAAACATGTTGAAAAAGAGTAACCATGGAGTTTCTTGCCCGTTCTTCTCCATAGGAATCTACGCTTTGGAACGGGCAAATAGCTTCAACTTTCTTTTCGACAAACTGACAGACTTATGACTCTTTGACAATTCAAAAGTGCCTGTAAATGGTCTAGTTGAAATAAATGATTTGAATTTTGAATTTTGAGTCCGACTCGCACTTGGCCGGTTTTTTGGCATGAAGAAGATCGATTTGTACCCGAGGAAGGACATCAGGTAGTTTTTACCCGGGTTCGGGCAGTAGTTCCCTCAGGAAGGGGGTGAAACCGCGGGAACAGCTAGTATACAATATACAACGTTAGTTGCTACATGTTCCCACAGCTGGGATTCTGTGGGACAGTGGGCCTGGGAGTTTCAAACGAAAAAATATCTTTCAACTTGTTATTGAGATTCAAATCTCTTCAGAAATTTGCTAAATGTATAACCCGTGGACAACAGTGTGTTAAACAAGCATAACATTGAGCTGTCTGATGACGGAGATGGGAGGCGGGTACAGGATCTCTGTCCTGGCGGTAGATGTGACTATGCTTGATCACCCGCATGCTCGAGGTCATGTTTATTTCATTTTAATTAGTCGAGTTCGTAGATTAGCATTGAATATGTATTTGTCCTGTAGGGAGGAAAAAAACATTTTAATATCGGCAGAAAAATAGCTGACATAATTCAAAATAGATTTCAGTTTAATTTAAACATTCATTCCACATTGTTATACTCTGGGCGACACACGCTTACACAATTTACTTTGGTTCAAATAACATATTTTATAGTTTGGTATTATGTTTGTTACTGGGGCTATACCACCAAATGTTTTTGCAATCACATTTCAAGTTTGAGAGCGTGACACAGCTACTAACGTCGTATCGCTCCGTCTCTTTTTCATAACGAAAATATTGTTGTTTTGGCACGTCATGGTAAGGCCCCTGGAAAGATGATAGTTGTTCATTTTACTTTGTTTCCACTAAGACGGACTGCACTTAACGTGCCTGTGTATACAAGTGATTTTTACTATTGTAACAGTAAGTAGTTGTTTGTATTATTAATTAATAATAATTATTATAATTATATAATATAATTTTTATATTTTTATATGTTTGTTTTTGTATGCTTTTTTGTAATGAATATTTAAACATGCAAAGAGTATGTTATAATTAAATAAAGGGAATATTAATTATGTAATAATAAAACATATTTTTTCACTAGTGATGTTGATGGTCAAATATCGGATCTGGATACGGATATGAATTACTTTCTATTTACTCCCGATTGTTCCTTCGTTTTGAAGCTGTAGTAGTGAAATGTATTCCCGTTTCTGAATTACAGTTCCCAGTTACCACCTAGTAATGTTATCTTGTAAATTGTAAATATTTGCCCTTTTTAAATTATATTTACTCCACACTTGCGGGTGAATAAAGATTTTGTAGTTTGGTATATTTTTTTCTTTAAACGACTCGTATTGTTCATTTCAGATTTTGTTACACAAAATAAGAATGAGTGCCGGTGGGCCAGTAACGAAAACGAAGCCTGTAACGGAAACGGAACAAGAAGT
Source organism: Pyrrhia umbra (assembly GCA_963891755.1). Lineage (NCBI taxonomy): Eukaryota > Metazoa > Arthropoda > Insecta > Lepidoptera > Noctuidae > Pyrrhia > Pyrrhia umbra. The sequence continues at coordinate 206,287 of OY982934.1, read as the reverse complement.
ATTGCTACTAGTGTGCGTGGTGTGCTGACGTCACGAGGCACTGGTCACCAGCCGCACTCACGGTGTCTGATAAGGACTATATGTAGATGTCCGCAGTATCCGCAGCGTTGATCCTATTAGTTTTGATTGGTATTAGGAAACGTTGCTGAAGCAAATGTGATGTGCTAGAAACACTCCAGTTGGCAACAAATGACGTAAGTACGTGCCGAGTTCTTCTTCTTGTACTTGAGAGAATCCTCCAGCTGTTTCCATTGAGCTGGAGCTCATGAAGACAGAAATCAAAGACCGAAGATTTTCACGTGGTACAGGTGGCGTTGTGGCGCCGATTGAAAGAGGCCTGTGTCTAGTTGTGGACATCAGTCTGTCAGCCGATGTGATAGATGAGATAAATTTTAATTATAAATGGGAAATTTAGTTATTTTTGTTTGTTAGTTACGCTTTCACGGTAAATCGGCTGAACAATTTTAGAAGAATTTCGGTTTAGATAGCTTTATTGAATTCGAGTAATAGTCCTCAGGATGCGAGTGAAACCGCGGGTAATAGCCAGTAGTATTATATTGATTCATTTGTTTCAGCTCTCCAGTAGAGTTTACGTGAAATAAGCGAGGATCGTGAACAACCTCAGTATGAGGAAATAGAACTAGCAGATTATGAAGGAATAGGACAGAAATATGATGAAACAGGGCCACAATATGAGGGAATTAGCTCCCGACAACTATTAGGTTGCTCATAGAGTCGAAGAAATATTTTGTATAATTCTGTGTTGCTTTTTGTTGAACATAAGTCCATTTAATTATGCTTAGAAAGTACCACATGTAGCGACGACTAATTAATAACTCTTACATATCAACTAATAGCGAAGTCTCTTCTGCAACAGTCACCTGGAAGCCTTTAGCTATAATATTATCAGGAACCCGTGAACTGTGTAAAATGTAGCTTGTATCATTGTATCAATATCAAAAGTTTGTCGTTTGTACTTAAAAAAGAGTAAATAAGAAGAGACCATAAAATGAAAAGTTTATTCCGTTTAACAAGTTACTAAACCAGAACCCATAGCAACAAAAGGAACAAGTTATCTACCGAGTGACCCTTCCATCGCAAGAAACAAAAAAGAAACTTAAATACGGGACCCTCAACTCAATCCCAATTCAACTTTTTTATTTATTTGATTGGTACGCGCGGGGCGTGGGCTTCGATTCCCGACTCGTTTATTACGGATTACGAAAGGCTCGCCATTGAATTATGTATTATTTCTTTTATCTAAACAATTGACTACTTAATTGATTGGCCATGAAGTTTGAATTATTTTTAGATATTTTTTCACGTTTACCTAACGAATCCAATCTGAAAGGGTTCGATTGCACAATCACATACACTCTTATTTTATGCAAAATAGTGTCATGAATATAATATATCTTACTATGAAAAAAGTGTTCAATTTAAGTAGGTACATAATTGGTTAGATAAACACAGTGTTATTTTTTTCCTTATAATCTATCAACACAGCAGTGTTCATTGTACTTTTTGTTTTACCAGCTAATTTCAGCCCGGAGCCACATATTTACTTATTAACTTCCGTAGAACCTTCTTGTCTGCTTACCCCTTGAGCGAGCAGGTCCAGTGACGTCAGCGGGTAATTAGATCAACGCATCGGCCTTCGTATTTAGTGTAGCGGGTCACGGCTGCGACCTCCACGCCGTTATATAAATCGAAGCCGAAGTACTTCACCGATTATGTTCTCCTTAAATAACAATGTTGTATTGGTGGCCGAACTAATGGATTATGTTACATGTACCTACTTATGTACTCGCATTCACATTCATCTTACATCTACATGCTATATATTAAGCTCCAAAACGCTTGCACTTTAATTTACTTCGCAGTGGAAATTATTGATACTATGTTTTGAAAAATATTATATTTCACAGTCGAAAACACAGACCAGAAACGCGTTTTTTGGTTCGTACGAGAATCGAACAGCCGAAAGCTCGGTAACTGCATTAGCGGTCAAGACTTTAGACTTTGTGAGATAATATGGAACAGTTTACTATGGGTCCGCATCGAATAATACAGTGTTATTACTTCAACATAAATTATCAAATTAACTCTAAAATGCATTAAACTATGGCACCGATAAACTAATTGAAATCCGTTGGAGGTCAACCGAAGTTAAGTTAGATTTATGAGACCGTATCACAGGCTTGCACTTAAGCTCGATTTTAAAGTTAAATTAAACCTTTAATTAAATAACTGGTTCATAAGTCGTAGTTCAAACCGTTTATCTTAGGATTTCGCTTTAAATTAATTACAGTTAAACCTTTACTTGTGACCTTAGACCTCAGATACATTATGTATTTAAATTAAGGGTGAACTGGTATAATATTATGTATGTAAAATCTAGTTACGCTTACTTAAATGCATCAGCCATATTAGAATAGGCTGTTTCTAGCTGTAGGCTCAGTCAAAATCTTTAGTGTTCTAGCAATGCGCCTAGCTTCTTTTCTTGACGTTTTATAAGAACCTGTTATTGGTCTAAATGAAATAAAAACCTTTTGACTTTGAAAAAAGAATATTCTAAAGCTGTCATCTCATGGTGCGTATTGCCGGACAGACGAGGACCAGCCCGCGTCGACACACCATGCAAGTGTCGTCCGTAGCAGTACCGGCACGTCGTCTGTAGTAGCACAGACACGACCTCCGTGTCGATCTGAAAGCAAATACATACCAACATACCTTACAACTTATTTCATGATGAACGAGATAACAAGTAAGACTTCCCATAAATATCGGGGAGACCGCCAATTCTATTTATACGCGTGTTCCCCACAGTGCAGCCCAGAGCAGCAGTATGCGAGTGCAACAACAAACAGCGCACACGAACAAACGGAAACGACGTAAAAATTTTAGTTTCAATCAGTGGAAGTCGTAAGTCGTGGGTGTTCCGCTCCTCCGCGCTCCGTCGTAAACTGTAGCGCGCACAGCTAGCTGCGCCCAGCGCACGCGCCAGGCGCGGACAGAATGCCCACCTCGCACAACTGTACGAGACCCTTGAGAAAGTATTCCCTATGTTCGCGAACACATCCTGGCTTTTATTGTTATCATAGTATCAGCTGTCCTTTTGCAGTTTACCGATACGTAAGAAGATAAAAAAATCTAAGTGTAAATAGTGTTCGTAACACTATACCTAAATTCGTATTTACAGACGCGCATGTAACATTTCATTTTTCTCTGATGAAATAAACATGTCTTTTGTATTGGAGGTTTATTTATGAACCGGTCCAGTGGACCATCGTCAGGGTGACTGCCATTAAATAAATTTAATTACATTTAATAAAAACAGGGATCGGAGATCTAATTGTAGATAAAAAATAAACAAAATATTGTGCCCATCATGCTTTACTGACCCTGTATAATATCTATTGGTTAAGGGGTACCTAAATAAGAAACAGGATTCATACCAAATATCTTGTTCTGTCTTCTATTCTCTCTATTACTCTTATTTACTATTTAATACCAAGATATACTAAGTGTGCCTTCTGTCCGTTTGTATGTAGTGGATGAGCGTTTGTCAGGCGAATGTTTAGCTTCAGGGGGAGGTCGCTTCCGAAATTGTTTTATTCTCGTGCGTTTAAACAAGGTTAAATATCAAGTAGATACATTATCGCAGTGCCGAGTACACGTCTGGGTGCTGGTCGCACCACGCGACCATTCATGACGAGGAGGGTCTTTCGCCAGTAGACTGAGAATGAATAATTTTGCGTATCGAATCGTTAACGTAAAGCTGCTTTTTTCACAGACACAACACACAACAGTTCTGTTTTTTTTTAATAATTTTAAGTAGCGAGCGCACAGTTAACTATATGTTACATAATATTATTTATAAATATTAGGTTACAAGATTAATTGTGATCAAAGTCACATCCGATTACGTTACGGCTCTAAATGTCAAATGATTCAGGCGAGGCTTCTGAACATAACAAGTATATTATGGGAGAAGTATTAGCTCGACCTGTGTAAGTTTAGGAATAAGAAAAGAGAATTTATTGAAACGCAATGATGAATCTACGTGGAGTATACCACGTATATCACATCGGTTGCAAATATTTCACTGCTGACGCAACTCGAGTCAAATGAAGAGTTATTTTGAACAAAAGAGAAAAATATACTCGCCGCTGCATATAACATATAGGCCAGTGCTTTTAGCCTCTAAAAACGGTAAAAAGTGAATTAAATAATAGTAGGATGAAACCCATTGGAAAAGGAGGAGAATACAATAAAAATGATAGGAAAAATAAATTACGGGCGATCTGAGGTCGGGAAGTGGGGGGGAGGGGGGGTTAAAGTTAAAAAAACGGTTTATCTAAATTTCCGACAAAACTACAAGTCCTATGAAAAAAAGTTAAATGGCAAAGTTGTAGGTAATAAAAAGATCTACAACTTTTGGATTGACACTTTTTCACATAACCTCAAAATTTATGTGAAAAATTCAAAAAACCAAGTTTTTGGTTTTTTATTTTTATCTTTTACAATAATTAATTTTTTATCACGAAATTTGGTGAAAACTTACCTTTTTATGTCCCAAACACACTGTAATTTATTTGATTTAAAATGATTATTTTTTCACCCTTATTTTGACTTAATATCGAAAAAAAACCCTAATTTTCAATCGAAAATTCTCGTGTCAAAATATCACTTTTTTTTAAAAAGTCGGCTGTCTTTTTGTTCTTTGAAATCTCTACTTTCAGATGGTATAAAAAATATTTACATTGCTATGGTAAATGTTCTCAGAAAATATAAAGAAACGCTACGAAATAACAGTTAGCAAGGCCAAGATCCTTCTAGCAACTCCCCACTTCTCTATGAAATACCTTTTGATCAGCTAAAAGGTATTTCATAGAGAGGTCCGAGGTTCCGTAGGTCACTCAGATACATAAGTTATCTTAAAATAGCAATAAATAGGCATCTACGCAAAAAATTTAAGCCGGTCTAGGCCTTACTACCTGTTATTTTGTAGCGTTTCTTTATATTTTCTGAGAACATTTACCATAGCAATGTAAATATTTTTTTATACCATCTGAAAGTAGAGATTTCAAAGAACAAAAAGACTACCGACTTTTAAAAAAAAAGTGATATTTTGACACGAGAATTTTCGATTGAAAATTAGGGTGTTTTTTCGATATTAAGTCAAAATAAGGGTGAAAAAATAATTATTATAAATCAAATAAATTACAGTGTGTTTGGGACATAAAAAGGTAAGTTTTCACCAAATTTCGTGATAAAAAATTAATTATTGTAAAATATAAAAATAAAAAACCAAAAGCTTGGTTTTTTGAATTTTTCACATAAATTTTGAGGTTATGTGAAAAAAGTGTCAATCCAAAAGTTGTAGATCTTTTTATTACCTACAACTTTGCCATTTAACTTTTTTTCATAGGACTTGTAGTTTTGCCGGAAATTGAGATAAACCGTTTTTTTAACTTTAACCCCCCCTCCCCCCACTTCCCGACCTTAGATCGCCCGTAATTTATTTTTCCTATCATTTTTATTGTATTCTCCTCCTTTTCCAATGGGTTTCATCCTACTATTATTTTTTTTGTTTTCAAAAGTTAAAAGCACTGGTCTAATAAAATTGATTGCATCTGAGGAATGAAGCCTCCGGGGACAGGGTTCAGCTAGCTCCATGGAAAGTTAAATTAACTGCGAGCGAATATAGCCGTCATTGCACCGTGAAGTTATATTTGTGGCTGAGCTATAGTTATTCGCTAAATGTGGAATATTCATTCGATTTTTTTATACCATTATAATTATCACCTGCGTCGTCATTTCCTCACTACCTATCTCACCTCCACAACCCGGTTACCGGGTAACACGGCATTTCTGGGTTAGACTGGTCGTCAGACGGTCTGGCTTCTGACTACTCATAATGACTATCAAAAATCTAAAAATGACAGCCGGGACCAATGGTTTAACGAGCTTTCCGAAGCACGGAGTCTCGGTAGGACTTAGACGGTCACGTATCCCGGACCGACATCGCCAAGCGTAGCTTCACCTTCACTCGATCGACCTATGCGGCTGTATTTTGACAGGCGCGTTTTAGCTCCTCCAGGGTGCAGTTGAAACCTCGTGAAACAGCTCGTAATACAATATTTAGTTGCTTTGCTCCCAAAATGGTCAGAATAGCACAAACACACACCTACACAATACATAGTCAGTGTTATCTCATGCCATTACCGTCCGTCGCCGTCCGGCCGTCCGGCCGTGCGGTGGCTGGCTGATAAAGCGGGCCGGCGCCCGGACTCCGGACACGTATCTTGAATTATAGCTGTTGGCTAAACTATGAGAATTTAATTGTACTCAAACTATTTATGTTGTACTAGCTTTTATGTAGCCAGATTATAAGTATCCTATACCTTCCCTCGTGGTCAGAGATGGTGTCAAGTTTGGTCTCAGCGTCGGCGTCGAGTTTGCGGTGCCGAAGTCGCCGTACGGCGCACGGGTCAATCGACCATGGTTAAGCTGCGCTTACCCCGGTAGGTTTGTGGAATATCTTTGCCATTCTTTACATACCTGTACTCGTCACCAGTGTTACCGAGGAGTAGCGTGTTACCCGGATACATACGCAGTTTGACTGGAAACCGACCCTCGATACTTGGGAAAGGCATCTTATTACTTGAGTTATTAGAAGCAATGTTTTTCCATCGAGAGTTCTAAAATTATATCCTGAGCGAATCCTTTAATAAAACGGAGATGTTGATAATAATACTTGCATCGCGCTAGTAACGAGTAGCTGTAGTACATACGTCCCTTAATGTGTTGATTCTAAATTCCGCAGTTTTGCACAATGTACGAGAGCACGCCACACCCTCCGCCCTCACATTATCGTCCCCTCCCGTTATCCTCCGCCGACTACCGGGGGATGACAACCAGCTGATGCACACAGCTCCTGTCATCCACAAATCGAATTGTACTCATAATTTACTAAAATTGGTACTCTCACTTCGTCGCCTTTTCGTATACGTCATAAAAAATAAATAACTTTTTTATTTTCCGAAAGGTCTTGATTTTATCACGACGTTTGTTCGAAAATTATAGCTTTTAAGTGTTTCCTTCGATAGCAATAATCGGTGTAAAACTATAAAGACGAGTTATAGGGCGGCCGGCGCTGCACGGTGCCGGCCGCACTGCTGCAATCCCTACAGGGAAGACACATTTTTATTGTATCGTTATGAGTATAAATTTTCATAATGGTCTATTAACCTTTTACGCGTTTAATATAGTTTAGTATTTCTATGACAAAAACTATAATTTTATGACTGACTCGTAAAAGTGACATTAAACTACAGTTTTAAAGGCGATTCTGTTTTTTCACCTGACGTTACCATGAATTAATTACTACTAAGAAATAAATTTGTGAAATAGTTTTGAAATAAAAATCATATGGTCATAAATCACCACCCCACTACGTGATATTTCGCAAAAATAGTTAACTTTTCCGAAGAGATTTAATCCCATTTATTCCCAGATTGTGTCTGCCACGCATTTCATCATTGCCGGCACACGCGCGCCAGAACGGCCGATAAATAACATTTGGCAGTCACAGCTCTACGGTGACGGTTGACAGCTGCAATTTTTTAAGCCCGCACTTTAACTGGCAACTTTTATGCGCGCTACATAAAAATTGTACGAACGTTTACGAGCTTCTGCGGGCGCTCGCGGGGGCGGGGGCGCAACAACAACGGAGGGCGAGCGTCGCCTATCGCCCTCGATATTAAGACTGTGTTATGCCTCCTCTACACGTCGGCGGACGCGTCCGCCGATACCATCGGCGGACGCGTCCGCCTACGTGTAGAGGGAGTGATTTGCTCGTCTGTGGTAGGTATTTGACGTCGGCAGACGCGTCCGGCACTTATCCGTTTGTTGTCGGTTTTTGTTGCACGGATCAAAGGGATCTGGCGCGGGCGCCCGGCGCGAGCGTGCGGTGTGTCCACACGTCTGACGACGCATCAGTGTTCAGCGGGAAGCGAGTGAGAGTGCACGCGTGATTTTCGCCGTTCTTTTTTACCTACCGCCGTTTTTTTCTTGCTTGTTGAAATGGCAAACATGAGCACAGAGGAAACATTTAAATTTCTGGAGCTGTATCAAGCAGAAAACTGCCTGTGGAATCCCAAAAATAAATACCACAAAAATAAAAATGTTGTAAGTACACAATTCATTCATTTTATTTAACTATCTACTTACAAATTCAGTTGAGTTTACTGTAAATTGGTTATTAGATATTAACAATGTGGATTTATGACGGGTAGGCAATTGTTATTTTAGTTCGAATTAAAGCCGCATTGAAACACGGTCAAAGTTATAATACAGTTTTATGTGAATGGGTATTTTGATCGTGTTAACGCGACACACGACAACTTATTTTGACCACCTGTTATTATGCCCATTGATATAACCACAATGATTATACTTACTTATTTTATTTTTTCAGATTAATGATTCATGGAAACGTATTGCTGATACGATGGGCATTCCAGTGCATGAGTTAAAAAAGAAAAAAGATAATCTTCTTAGTACATTTAGAACGAATTTAAAAAAAAGAAATGCATCCATTCGGTCAGGGGCGGGAACAGAGGATGTGTATCAGCCCATATGGATATTTTACGATGTGATGGCTGCGTTTTTAACAGATGTTTACGAATCCACAAGTATTCTAAATACAGAGGAAAAAGTAAGTAAAAATAAAACATTCTTTATTTTTGGATTATTTATTTATTTGAGTAGCCAACACAACATACATTTCTATATACTTATCTTAAATTTATAGGTATTTAGATACTACTAGATTACTAGGTACTTTTGAATTAATGGTTATTCTCGTTAATATATCTGGTAAATTTTAATCGCGTTTCAACTGCACATGTAGGCGCTCTTCGAGGTATAGGTTGCAGTGGATCGAATGTTCCCGTGTAATTTTGTCTCCAAGACCCTGGTTGGATTAATTCTCCATTGAGATACTTATCTTCTGAATTTGGGGGACTGTACAAATGTTGAGATGTTTTACTTTTTCTTAAGAAATTGTGTAACAAGACACATGTCATTGTAATTAAAGATGCTTTAGTGATATTCAAGGGTATAGGCTTTTTGAAAATTCTGAATACGCTAGACATTATACCAAAAGTATTTTCGACTGCTACACGCGAACTAGAGAGCTTTTGATTGAATAATCTCTCTGGAGTACCAAGAGCGTGATGCCCTGGAAATGGTTTCATAATATGTGTACTCAATGCAAATGCGGCATCAGCTAAAAATACATAGGGTAAGCTTGTATTACTATTGGGTAAGCAACTAGGAGAAGGCAAGTTGATCACATTTGTGTCAATTTTTTGCTTTAAAACACTTTGATTATAGACTCCACCATCGCTAATTCGCCCTGGGCAACCTATATCTACAAACATAAAGCAGTAGTCACTATCAACTAGTGCTAAGAGTACAATACTGAAATGCCCTTTATAATTGAAGTACTCCGTTGCGGTATTGGGTGGCGGTAGAATCATGACATGTTTCCCATCTAAAGCGCCAATACAATGAGGAAAATTAAATCCTTTTGCCTTTGCAAGCCATTCATCCGTAGTGTTAGGTATCTGAAAATAAAAATATATAGTCAATTTAAAAAAAAAAAACGCTGGTTTGCTCTTTAATGTAATATTATTATTTAAATATATTTTTATTGAATTTTTTCTTTCCCAGACACAACCTGATTTGTATGAAGAGGATAGCGCTTCTAACGTGCAGGTTAGTGATAATATTCCGGATGCTAAAAACGAAGACCATAATGATGCCGACATCCCTACTACATCTCAAAACAAACCAATTATTCAGTCACAAAAACGTCGTGCTAAAGATCCACCCGAAATGCAAGAAGCCAATAAAAAAATGAGTACTGCTTTTACAGCATTAAATAAAGCATTGGCTAACAAAGAAAACATAAAAGAAGAAGACGAATGCGATTTATTTTGTAAAATGTTGGCAAAACAAATAAGGGAGTATCCAAAACTTGAAAGGGAAGAAATAATGTACGAGCTTCATGGTGTTATGATGAACAGACGTCGTCGTTACAACACGATGCAGGGTAGATCATATGCTGTTTCTTCTCCTTCACAAATAATCCTCAGTCGACCTACCACGAGCAACAGCATGTATCTATCAACACCGTCACCTGTATACGTAGTAGACTCCCCCCATTCAGTTCAGTCACCACCACAAAATATGGCCAATCAACAAACCGAAATGGTTAACATTATTTCACAAGAAGTACTTGTACCACAAACAAGTAAAATGTATTACGAAAGCTGTTTAAATATGACGGACGATAATAACACCGATCACCCTTAATTTGTCAAAGCAAACTGAAAGTACCTACTTACCTATTTGTCAAAGCAAAGTTTTTTGTAAACTGTTGATTATTCATTACAATACAATTAATAATAAAGATTTTGGATTAAATTATGTGGTTTACCTTCACTAAATCCTTTAACACGTTATTGAGCGCTAAACATACTTCAGGAACAATAATGGATATAACTTGGCTTGAAATTTTAAACAGGTAATGCAAGCTTCTATAGCTATCACCAGTAGCTAAATATCTTAATGTTACTGCCAAACGCACTTTCACTGGAATGGCATCCCTCCAATCTGTATCTTTTTTAGCAATCGTTGGAGATATCTTTTGTAGTAAATATTCAAAATCGCTGCTAGACATTCGAACAAAATTATTAAATTCTCCAGAGGGCTCTGCATATAGTTCTGCAAACTGGTTTTCCATGCTATTCCTGCGAAGAAACAGAGTAATGTAAGAAGTCGTTACCTACGTTAAAAAAAACTTTTTAGAAAAGAGAACCGACTTCAAAAACACTAACCCGTAAGAATATCCAAGTATATTGCCGAAGGTCATCATTAAACTAAGAAGTATTATATACTATAACCTCTACCTAAATGTAACAAATCCTTTTATGAAAACCGCAAACATACATACAAACATACAGGTCAAACTGAGAACCTTCTTTTTTTGAAGTCGATTAAAAAGCGTACAAGTTATATTATGAATAAAAAAATCCCACTTACTTTGTTCGGTTTCTATGTATAGTCAGCATCCACCACCTTCTTCTTCTCCATTTTTTTTTAATAACTCTATTGCGATAGACGCTTAAATAATACTTGTAGGTACTAAATAAATAAATAGCTGCGGCAGCAACGGTCTCTATATCCATTCTGCGTGCGTACGTGTTGCATCTGACGAGAACCAACATAGACTGAACGACCTGGCGACGTGTGGACGGCTCGTAGAGATTCATCTGCGGATGCGTCTGCGGACGTCTGCAGACAAATCTGTCTACGTGTAGAGGAGGCATTAGTGTCATAAAACATACGATACGTACCTATATATTCACTAGTGTTTTGTATGTTAACGCTTCGACGTAAAAAGGCTTTCTTTTTATGGTCGCTCTCTTTATTGTTTTATCAGCATACATTTGGAATGCCGGAGACGTACAGGGTTCATCGTCTTGCTGGAGGATTTTTTGGGCGCGTATTCCGTGCGAGAATGCGTAATTTAACCCTTTTATATAAATATTATACGGGATTATTCGAATTTTCCGCAATATCATAATATTTTTATTTGGGTATGGATGCGATTTGGAAAGATTTACGTCCGTATTTTACTTACCACGTCGATAAATAGATTCATAAAAGGAGTAGCAAAACCTAAGCCCTACGCGAGTAGTCCGCGACATGCTCCCTGAGGTTTCGCACCACTTGTGAAATTGTTCTCTCTTACAACTTAAGCAACAACGTATTAGTGTAAATTGAAATCTTATCGCCACAATGCTTTTGTCGTTGAAAACAAATTACGTATGTAATTAATTATTAAAAAATCCACTCTCACCCCCCGTATTCTAAAATTGCGTGGCGAACAGCTGATTCCTTCTTTGTTTCGGCTACACCCTTGAGAGCCTCTACCACCCAAGAACATACCTTAAATTCAAGCTAAAAGGTTGAATTTTGCTTGGACGGCCCTAATGATAGGGTGGCAGGAAGTCAGCTGACTGCATCGCTCAGATGTTATTAGAAACGAAAATTCGTTAAGGTACGCGTAGCTCGCCGGCAGACAAAAGTTTTGAATAGCTCAATAATTTAATGGCTGAAATTCGAATACCTTTTAGTAAGTTCGGTCTCGTCCTAACAATCATTTGAATTAATAATTTTGTCTACGAGCCGCGCGGTGGGCACACTGTGGAACGGAACGATGTTCTTGTAATAACTTGCTGATTGAAGTCGAAACAAATTACCGGAGTGTGTCTTTGTTTAAAAAGTAACATGGTATTCGTAATAATGTTTTTGTTTCTTCTCTCGTTTGTAGACAGTGTTTTGTTTTAATAAAGCGAATACAAACATAATTCAGAGTAAGGAAATTAGACGTCAAGATTGTCATTTGTTTTTGTTTTTATAATATGCTAAGTTGTAGATGAAGTTCATGTGAAACATTGACGTATTGTTTTATTGTTCTTAGGAGATGTATTTTAGAATCCACGATCCAGTAAAACAGCTAGGAAATAAATATACGTCCATGTAGTACCTCCTCCATCAGCTGAGCCTGGCCCCTGTCCCGGTCCCATTTCCCGGCGGTGCGCTAATCGCGTCCATAATTTACACAGTGCGTAATATCGTCAACCGATCTCGCAGCCGGGCGCCCGCCAGCCCGCCAGCCCGGCCAGCCCAGCCCTTCCCGATCATCGGCCGCCATTCATTACGTTTTCCATCATCAATACTTTTTTGTTTACGTATGTATGTACTATAGTATATGTATACCTATTTATTGTATATTGACGCACTGCTCAACGAATAGCTTGATTATTTCAGCTTCCGGTTTCATTACTAATGTCAATGGACAACATCGCAAAGAATACGTGTTACCTACTTGTCGTCAAACGTTGTAACGTGCACTCATTAAGACACACCCTATAGAACTTCGTTAAAACCACAAATTACCGGAGCTTATATTAACTGCCTTTGTTTAAGCCAAAAATAGGTTTGACGTTTTATAAATAGGCTATTATACCTTCTAAATCTGCGTATATGAGACCCTCGATTTTATGTGGAATATTTAGCGGGACATGGGTAGCTCGTGACATTAATTGACATTTGGAGTGGCTCGGAATCCCTCAAGGGGGTTGAATATGTGCGCGTAAAGACATAAATATTAAGAGCCTAGTTTGTAATGCCGAGCAGTCGCGAACGCTCCCGGTCGGCCCCGGTCGGCCCCGGTCGGTCCCGGTCGGGCCCGCTCGTGGGCTATCGGGAGTTAGCGTTTAGTTTTTAGGGAAAATTGGGTTGAGAAGATTGATGACTGGACGATTTTTATCGATGTTTTTAGGGGATTTCCTATGAGTTCCAAAAAAAGTAAAGCCTCACTAACTTACCTTTAGAAATATAGTCGCTACACTGAAGCCCTGCAGTGTGTAGGCGGTATAAAGTTATTTAGCGCAACTTAAGGATCTTTGATTGTTTCGTCAAACTCGGTCAAACAACCCGAGTACCTACCGAGGTACAAACAATACTTTGTTGGTCGCATAATATAAATGGAACACGGTTATTTGAGCTGGGCAGTTACGTACTTCCATGAAAGAGCATCGACATAGCAACTACTTGTATATCAAACGAAGGTGGATTATTTAATAATAATGTCACCTCCACCACAACACGTTGTTCGTAACAATATTCAACAAAAACTTGCACCCTCCACGCCCACACATAGTTTTATAGCATTCCTTCACGTGACAGGCCACGTCGCTCGCATTCAGTCGAGCTCCTTCGCCCGCAAACCTTTACAATTCTTCATGAATAGAAGCATTCGGTCATTTCGTATACAAGTATATGACGTACCTACCTACCTGCCCACACATAAAAGCCTAAACGAATCGGGTTTAGGTATGCAAGGAACATCAACGCCTTTCTGTGGACGAAGTTTCTCGAATACAACTTTACCGAAATACAGTTAGCAAGCTGGAGGTAGCAAAAGAAAGTACGCATTTGTACCAAAGATATGTAAAGAATTGAATCCTTCCTTAAGATCTTTTTGTCCTTCGTAGAAATAATCGAAGTTCGATAACGATGTGTTTATGTTCTGCCTGATGCTCAAGTCTGTCACAATTATTTGCTAGCACATAAGTAATGCTAAGATCACGCTTGGTGAAGGTACTTTTATGATGTGTTTCTGATCTCCTGAAGTGCTAAAACACATGCTCTTGTTTAAAAATCACAGCAGTGCTGTCGTCAAGCTCCTTGTTCCAAACATAATCAATAGGGCGGTGAGAGTGCTCAGCCATCGCATGCAGATGCGTGCTCGTGGGGGCCGCGGGGGCTGGCGGGGTCGCGGGGGGCGCCAATTGATCTGTACGTCATCACGCTGATAACTTGGCATTAGGGCGCTTATGGTAATACGAGTTGTAAATATACAGCTTTGGTGAGCTCCAAGCCTATATTTGAAGCTTTATCAAACTTTTGGCTTATTGTAATGGGTAATTTTGTTTATCCAATAGCTCTTGGCTATACGTAATAGGGACGATAACGTAAAATTAAACGCATACAGTATAGTAAGAAAAAGAAAAAGCTACCGCTGTAAAAGGCGGTTAGTCTTCATATTTATCATCGTCATTGGCCTATTTACTATCCTGCTATTGGGCGGAGGCCTCTTCTCAAGCGGAGAAAGCATAAGCATGCGTCGATCACCACGCTTGCACAAGGCGAATAAGCGATTTGTTTGAAAGTACATAATAACAAGACTTTAGAAAAGTAACATTGTTATTTTCCAGGTATCGAACTCACACACTCGTAGACTAGAGCCAGGTGCCTTAACCACTAGATCACCGCGACGCCTACAAGCTAAAAAGCTAATACTGATGTGATGTTAGTATAAACAGGAAACTACCACCTGCCGATAAAATACATACGGTTCACATAAACCTTATCTACTTACCACAACATTCAAAAGGATATTCACAATTACGCTGTGATTTAGTGTCACCCTTGCCTCGTGGGGGGGGGGGCTGTAGGCACTGAGCGAGCGCCGCGGCCGCGCCTCCTCTCCGCCACGAGCTCTATGCACATCATGGACTTGATGCCTCAGCTGGCCCTACAGATACCGACTTACTCTCAGGAAAACACTTCCTTATCCAGCCACCAACTTCGTTCTGCGAATTACTGACCCTAAAATTTTCCCTATGCTTCAAACGACAAGATTCAAAATCGCATAGCGTAACATTTCTGACTAGTGAAAATATGAAGAGATCCTTGCACAGGCAATCTCACGCTCAATGTCGCTTTATCGTTATAATGGAGATTGAGTGTAAGTGAGACGCCGACATACGTTAGAGGGAGACGTAGAATCTTGATGAAATTCATGAAGTCAGCCAAGATACAAGAATATTTTGTTCATGTCAGTGAATTTGTCGGCCCCGCCTTGTGAAGTCGGAGGTATTTTACAATTTTATCTTGTATACGTTGTTTATCTTGAGCCAAAGTTACTCGGTCAAAAATTGGCAGCCGCCGGAGTGAAATATACAGGAATATTGTATGTTATTAAGTTTCACAAAGCTGCCAGCTGATCCCGAGAGCCGCGCCGCTCTATGCTCCTCCTGGGTTGCTAAATAATATATTTTGCAGTCGAATAAAATTGAAAGGTCACTCATTAACTCACAGACTTGATTGATCTCTGAAACTTGAATTCGGCGGAGTTTGCGACCAGGTCGAATTAAGGGGGTTTAACGGGCCTCCGGCGGGTACAGCGGCAGCGGGGCGCGCCTAGTTCTACATAAGTCGATAAATGGTTACAAACTCCAAATAAAATGTCATGACTTCTTTTTAGTGGTGGGAAATCATCATATTATTGTGGTTCCCCACACTGAGTGTTAGAATCTTACTGACTAAAACTCATCCATGTTCCTTCCTTCGCCCTTTGTGTTCCGAGGCCGCGATAGCTCTTTCGAACATCCCGCAGCCCGGCAGGCGAAGTGTCATTACTCGGGCTAAGGTGCGGACTAGTGAGGAAGAGGAGTTAAATACGATCGCCAGTTCTAGTACTTAGCTTAATTAGAATTCGGGAGGAAGATGACAATATTTTTTAAAGTAAAAAAACAATTAAACGCAATGCCCTCCATCAGCTACAATATAGCGAGAAAAAGTTGTTTTACATAAAACATATTTCGAGCAAGTCGAGGGGCGCAAACCGCCTAATGATGCATGATTCCCTGATAACCTTCCGTCGGAGCACCGGATCCGAACCGTACGGGCTCCTGCACACCGGAGTTCACCGGATACATCAAGTATGGATTGTTTCTCAAATGATGATCACTTTACCGTGACTATATTCCAAATCAACTGTTACGAACTGTTTTAACCGACTTCAAAAAGGAGGTTCTAGAAGACGGTGGCGAAAATACATAAAACAATACCCAAGACACCAACTTTTAGAACGATGTAATGGCTCTCAAGCGTTTCGGCAGATAAAAGCTATTTTCACTGTATGTATAGTGTTTTGAAGTTGGTTTTATTTTTTGTAAAAAAAGTTTTTTAAATTAGAAAGTTTTTTATATTAGAATGATTTTTAATTACGTCATGAAGTCTTTTGCCCGTCGTGTGGTGTCGCTCGATATGTCATTAAGTTATTAGATTGGGGGAACAAGGAACCAAAAATTTAAGCTATAAGTATAGATAAAAAAATCTAGATTATGAGTTTCAAAAGGGTCTTTGCACATTGATTCAGTATACTTCCACACAACTTACAACCATTGAACTATGTAAGTACTAAGTAAAGCTTTCTAACGTCAGTAGCGGTCAGAAGAAAAACTTGAAGCCTTCACGCTGAATAAGTATTAGGTCGAAAAAAGACATGAAAGATGATACAACAAAAACCCACACAACGTATCTATCTGAAAGTGGTTTCACACATTAAACCTACCTCAAAGTAACTATCAAGATACCATCAAATACCACATCATTCAATAGTTTTGAATTCATAACCCTTTAAGTGACAAGCGTGTACAATCGAAATTCACACCGCAAGGGTCTTTTTACCCCTAAAGCACAAAAATTTGAAAGAGCCCGTATGCAGTCAA
This sequence comes from Pyrrhia umbra, assembly GCA_963891755.1. Classification (NCBI taxonomy): domain Eukaryota; kingdom Metazoa; phylum Arthropoda; class Insecta; order Lepidoptera; family Noctuidae; genus Pyrrhia; species Pyrrhia umbra. The sequence goes on along the minus strand of OY982934.1, from coordinate 189,122 downwards.
GGAAAAAGAATAAAATATATAAAAAGCATGGATCTTTTTGTCAGTGGGTAGTTAAGATCGGGTTACGTTTGGGTAGAAACGTCCGCGGATTGGGCTATATGTTACGGTTAGTGTTTTATAGGGTTATTTATACCGATTTGCGGAAATCGGAATATGGATGTGACCGAATATGGCTGATGAGATGACTTTATTCAGTTGGCACGCTTGAAGATCTGTTTGTTTGGTTACAGCGTGTATAAAATAAAATAATAAATTATTTTTATGAAGCACGTAAACCTTTCAGTTGAGATTCCATTCGATATTTTCAGGGCATCAAACTTTATTAGAAAAAGGTACTTTATAGTTTACTCTTTGCAAGACCATGTGTCCATGATGCCTAAGAAAACTGGATCGTGGTTAATAAATTTCCCGGTCACGAAGTCTAGCAATCCCGCCATATTTTCGCTGGGCACGCTGGTGACGTCACCCGCTGTGTAGTGTACGCTACGGTTAGCAAAATATAAGCATTGTATATAGTGTATGTTTAGTGCGCGTAAATTTATCGGAACGGCCTGCTCCGTGTAGTGTACTGCGCCCGGCCGGAATGGGGCCACTAGGATCATCTTTTTTTATACCGACTATCCAGGATCCATGAATACTGGATAGTAACTGCAATTATTTCAGCTGGACAAAATATTGCGTTCTTAATAAAAGGAACAACCTCCTATATCTAGTATTTTTTTTTCTATATCGTCAAGCACGATGTCATTTTACTAATATTTTAATAGTCAACCAGCGAGGCTCGTTTACAGCATTATCATGAATTTATTATTCGTTGATAACTAGCAGATAATCACATATTTAACTCAGATTAAACAGAAAAATATAGGCACAAATCGTGACATTCACATGCTTATTGACAAATACTTCTCGTTAATTACAGCACTGCAGCATTTTGGAACAGATAAGTGGAAATCTGCCGATACTTAAGATACGTCTGATAACACAAATGTGACGATTGGTGATAATGACCGTTGACATATCGTACTTGTTTACCAAATCCTGCAAATTTTCCATACACCGTGCACTGGAAGGATAATAAATACTGACTCACTACTCACTCACGCCACTGCCTTGACGTGCTATCGCTACGTATATATTGTAAGGTACCCATTTATAATTAAGTAGATATAGTATCAAAATTAATGTAAGACCGAATATATTATTCACAATAATTATATACCTACCTTTCTACAGAAAAAATAAAAAAAATAATGTTGCCTCGTTCTTATCCAACTGTTGTATAGTCCGTACACGAGTCGCTAGTACCCACAGCGACCTTGTTCCGAACAACCGGTTCTATTCCTTATTGTTTTCGGCAATTTCTTTAAATGCCTTTTATTTTTTTATTTTGTCAGGCATCATATATGAGGCGCTTTAATTAATATCAGAGCTCAGAGTAGGAAAATATTTGAAATAAACAAAATACATATTATTTTACATATTAAAAACCGTACCTACTCCTATTTATACCGAGTGGCAGATTATTGACATTAGATAGTTATTATTACCTACTTATTTTTATTTATTTTTGTATTATAAAGCTGCTCGTAGTATTCCAGGGCAAGGGCCTTACCTATTTCACCTATTACATTTTTCCACAGATCGTAAAAATGTGTGTTTAACAGTAACACGAGCTCCACAGAACGCACAATTAAACTACTACTTTATATGCCTACCTAGTGTAGTACGAGTATAACGAGTTATTGTCAAACGGGCCGCAGCTACTCCACGCTGGACAAAGCACCTCCCTGCACCCCGTTGCACCCCCCTGCACCCCCCGCACCCCTGCACTCCGCTGCACTTTGAATTATTCAAATAAACAATTGACTGGTCCAGTGTTGGGTGCAGTTTCATTGTCACAATCTACATATTATTTTAATGTGGGAATGGGATTTTTTAGCTTTCATTATATGTATTAAGAGAAACTGTAAGTAAGCAGTGAAACGCATGCATGAGTCATGCATATATATGCAGTTTTAATTAATTTGATCTTATTCTTCTTGATTGTTCTAAATATTAGCCATTCGGAATTCCTTGCAGCGTCGCATCAATATTGTGACCTGACATTTCGTAAAAAGTCAGTAATCGAAATCGACTGGGAACAAAAGAAGCTCCTACTTCCATTTAAATTGACATCTTTCCAGAACAGTTTATTCATGTCCACTGACTTGAATCACCATCACCGCACTTGGCGAGCTGGTTAGCCTTCATGACAGACATTTAATTCGGAAGTTTTCGTACTTACTCTGTGAAGAAGTGAGTCAGTGAACTCAGTGGGGAGTACTTACAACCAACACCTACATACAGCACAGATTAAAAACACACAAAGCCCAGCCCAGGCCGGCCCCTCGCAATCAGCTAATTGTTCTGCTGTCGTAAAAAACTCATTACAGCGCAATGATTTCAGTGGACAAGTCGTCACAGCCGCCTCGCCGTCACCACACCCAGCCAGGTTGCTTTGTTGTTGTGCCGACAACGGGCAGATACACCTCCAACCAATAGCTTCGTTGAGTTTTTGCCTAATGTGTTAAGTTATTAAGTGCTATTATGCAAATAGTACAAAACACCATGTCGCAATCAATGGGTTCCAGATGATAACCAGCGTCGTATTGTTGCTGTCTGACAATGTAGCACAGTATTTACTCTTATATACTTAGTGCTGAAATATTGAAACCTAATGAATACTTAGATACATAGAGTTATAATATTATATGTGTCTGAAGTACCTGCGCCGACTAGTTTTAATAAGAAAAAAAATGGAATGCAGGTGTAATGTGCATTGTGTCGCTGATTCCCGCTCAACATAATTATGTAAATGATCCGGCTCTCAGTTGTTACCTAGACCTACATTATGAAATGTTAGTTGCATGCAAGACAAAACCTACTGCTCTTAACGCCCTATCGTCGGCCAACAGACTCATATATCGCATAATAAATGGTCTTAATGTAGGAACAACTACTGTTAGGATCCAATGAGCGTCACATGGACTACTGCTCACCCAGTTTGAAGAAGAATGCAACTAGTTGCTGAACATAAACTTTTTGATTACATTACGGATGGTACTTTATATTTTACTTAAACTAAAACAAAACCTGAATGATGGATACCTACAATTTAAATAAAATCGAATGGGAGAAGCTGTGTCCAGTAATTTCATTTTTCAATCTTAGTTTTTCCACTGATAATCAATTTCCTTTCAATCTGCAGGCAATGTGAACAAAAACAGTGCCGCTTTCCATCTGCACACAACACAGTGAGCGATCACCAGTCTGACCGTCAAGTGTTGACAGGCGACGTTACTCATCTGATAACGCTTTTTACAAATGTATAATTAGGTGAGAACAAAACACTACTCATAATGAATTGCAACCGTCTACAGATAAACTTTATTGCCGCCTAGTGAACACAAGTGTCACTATCTGAGCTAGCGGCGAGTCGGCGGGCACACAGTCGTGTTATCATGTGTTTGTGTTATATACTCATCGTCTAGAACTTGCTGGAGCCTTTCGCATAGGATATAAATACATGTGTAGGAGCACCACTAATATACTAACACCCGTATTCAAGAACAAAATGTACTTACTATGTCACGCAAAATGAATAAATCCCAGATGTGCATAGCATAGCTTGAGTACTACAAACACTATGAGAAACTTCTTACCAAGCATAGTATTGTTTGTGAATATGAGGTGTTATATTATAAAAATAACTATTCAAACTAATTAGGTGCCTACTAATTACAAATACCACTACCAAGTTTAGTTCGTTCACTACCAAGTTTAGCCACTCTTCATCGCAAAACAACCCCTAAAATATGACTTCATCAGTGACTTAATAAACCCTATCATAAAACGGAATGAGAATACATACTTGTTCAATTTTCAAGTGGAGTACCCTCACCGCCGCCCGCGCCGCCGCCGCGCTGGAGCCTATCGAATTACTAAATGTTTCAGTCTGTAGCAGTTACTGCGCCTCGCACCTATCATCAATCATACTCAAACTTGGAGTCCGCCGACCGCTCCAGCCAGCCACCTGCCAATCAGCCGCGCCCGAGCATTCCGTCCCACCTCGCGGCAGTCCCCGAGGGTGGCGCGGCTCTAGTGGCGCTGGTCCTGCCGATTCAGCGCGGATAGCAATTTCGCGCAAGAGCTGCCGTCGGTTTTAACTCAATGTTTGAAGTAGAGTGCTTTGAAGACGAGCATTGAGTCGTTATATCTGTGAGATGTCACAGTTCACCTCGACACACACCACGCAACCTTTGATTGATGCGATCGTGATTAGATTAGGTATGTTCTGTTAACTATGTTCAAGCCTTAATTATTGTGAAAACTAATCAATACCGTTCTTCTAAATGCGGATCACGAACAAGCGGCGATGAGAAGTAATAACAGATAGTTCATCTATGAGCGGAGCTTAGTCATTTAAACTCAAATTTCTTCTAAGATCAACTGAGCTATTCATTCTGGTAAAATGCTCATTCTTATTCGTTTCTCAAATGCTCATCCCCAAGCACGTAACAGCTGAAGATAGAGTTATGCTGTCAGTTGTACCTGTGTAGAATAGGGAACGCACAGATGTCATATGCCAATATGTCGGAATCAGCTCACACAGAAATTTCCCTTATGTTCCCTGTATTCTAAACCAAAATGTAAGTTTCGGTACTTGTACCACGTATAGTAAGATTTGGTAAGTATCCAATAAAATATCAGCCTTATTGTGTAGTAGACTGAGTGTGACGGTTGTACGCCGCTGAAGCTGCGCGTCAGCGCGTGGGGTACCAAGAGCTAACTTTAGCGGCTTGTTTTATATATTACTAGCTGTTTCCCGCGGTTTCACCCGCATCCCGAGGGAACTACTTAGCGCACCCGGGTAAAAAGTAGCCTATGTTGTTCCTCAGGTTCTATTCTATCTCTGTACCAAATTTCATTTATATCGGTCCAGTAGTTTTGGCGTGAAAGCGTAACAGACAGACAGACAGACAGAGTTACTTTCGCATTTATAATATTAGTAAGGATTTGTTATTGTGGATTGCAGCAGCCATCTCCCTATATTGGGAAAAGGTCTTCACACACCTGCTTTATTTTGAAAGACCTATCCAATGGTGTCCCATATGACGGGATACATAAGAAAAAATATTCATCCCCACTTGGCGTGCATGCTAGTTACGCAAAAAATATTCTTTTCATATTTTTTTTTTATCACTGTCGTCGTGATCAATATCGGACACGGCGAAACTATAAATAAAGGTTCGTTGTCGACTACGGAACCCTAAAAAGATATTTAATAACTTCGAGTATTTACTAATTTTAATTTAATCTTCTGTTACTTGATTGGCAAGCGGCCGCAAGCACGTGAATCATAATGAACAAAATACAATTTTATCTTTAAAAACAAGTTGATCCATCAGCGTTATCTCCAACTATCATAACAAGTTAAATTCGAATCTGTAGTCATTAAGCTAAAGTCTAAATTCAATTGCCACAAAATATCGTATTGGAAAACCGGTTCATTGCAGTTTTGATCGTTAAAGTTAAATTCATGAAGGCATTACGAGGAGATAAAAATATAATAAAATAAGGCAGAAATGATAAAATTTACATAAATTGTATTATTTTGGTCCGTTTCGTTTTCGATTATGTCGATGGTCAGTGACTCGGCGACACCTCGCCTGCAAACTGGTCACGATCATGTTTTCTCAGTGAAATGTTTTTTTTTAAATGAAATTAAACATTAATTTGTGTATTAGCGACCTATTATTAATCTGCTATTTAATCTCCACACTCAGCTCGTGGTCTAAAACCACCCAACAATCTGACTTCACATCATATAAAAAAGTTGGTAGGTAACCGACAACTCAAAAGCTAACGGATGGGCAGGCGACTGCGGCAAGATGGCGGCCGCAATTTATCATCATTACGCAAGTTAATTTTTTACACTTCATTAATTGGCGGCGCGATTTCAGAGCCGGCAGAGAGCGCAGTTGACAACATTAAACAGAGTAAATGCATTAAGAGGGCGCTGACAGCAGGGAGCTAGCTGACGTCGCCGAGCGACCGGGCGACGTCGACAGTCGGCGGCGGTCGGTGACAATGACGCTCGTCTCCCGTCAGCTAGCGTCTCATTAGCTAACTCGCACTGACGGTAATCAGGAAGGGTTGCAAGATTTAATAAGGACTTCTCGACACTCGACTCAAGTTTGAGCTCTTTTAATGTGTTTTTGTTACTTTTCTATTAAGCGGACTGGGAGCGACGGCATCAGGTGCTATATTATATTAGAGCTATGAGAGTGGCCTGATTAAAAAGTTGGACAACTCTCCATTTCGCTTCAGAAAGGTGCTTGGAGATCGTTTGGAACTTTTGGAGAGAAAAGCTTCTGTATGCTTTGGTATAAAGCTACATACATATTTATGTGGTGTAAAGAGATAAAACTGGAAAACACTAGAGAGAGTGGCCTCCTTCATATTTCAAGATAAAGGTTGATTGGTGGTTCTAGAATTAAAATTTATGAATACTCTTTATAACACCTTGCAAAAAGGTAGTGTATTACTCGCACGTACCTTCGTAAACAGCTCGCGATAGTTTGTAATGGAATGGATTACCTAGCCACAATAACGGAGCATCTAGCACCACTGCTAGAGAAGAGTCAACAATTCTGGGATTTACTGAAACCAATCAGACGTTAAATTATTCAGAATAACAGCTGTGTGCTGAGAGCGACAAGTAAAGCTTATCAATACGTATTCAAGGGTATTAAGTACCTGAGTAATGAGTGTCGTCAGTAACGAGATGTAACTGATGATTACACGACGTTACAGCACTGCAGCGGCCCACTCGGCGACAGATAACGACCACGTGTGCCCTGTGGACCTCCCTTAACAATTGCTTGAACATACCCCACAAACCAATACCGACCTTATGCCTTCCACAGAACGATTCAATATCGTGAAACTTTGTGTTCTATTTTAAGATCGAAGAGACAAGTGGATGGTCTCTATCAAAGTGCAAGGCATTAATTAAAATGAAATTAGATCTGTTTTAGATAGATGCCATTTTATTTTGAACCTTACCACTGTTTGTATACGTCTCGAATTTAATTGATTTGTGTCAAAATGACAAAATAAAAGAATCAACGGGTTCAGTGCATTATGGAGAATATGATGTGACTTGAGCTAAGTTGGTCACTGATACTTAATGAGCTGTGACGACCGAGCCCCGCTCAGCACTATGCTCGGAGATTATGTTCAGCGTTGAGTGTCATTACTTCATTAGTTGGTCTGTCTGTAAGCTTATTGTCTCAATTTAAACTTGCCTTACTACATAGTTTGTTTGTTTGTTTATAAGTTTGGACTAAGTTTATTATAAAATATGTACTACCTGCTTCCCACGGTTTCACCCACATCCAAATACTCTTATGCACATTTTGATGATCATCAGCATGTTTTTCGCAACGATCTACATGTTCCCACTATGAATTTGTAGTAACTCTATAAAGTAGCAACTTCCTTGTTTAAAAAAGAATAAAAATCCAAATAAAAGTGAGTTGTATAATGTTTTATACAACTCACTTTTATGCCTAGTTTGTGCATATTTGGGCACATTAAATGTAGTCTTACCTACCATACCTTCCATCGTCGGAGTCAGGGTACGAAGTAATCACAACACAATCTCGAAGGATTATAAGCGGCCTGATAATATATCAAGGGCTTAGCTTTAGTTTCGGGTGCGCATTATTTATGAGAACTATTCGGTCTGCGAACTCGTGATGGCATGGTTTGTAGCCTCAGCGGGGATCATGAGTGATCCCTGTAGTTACGTTGTACCTACAGATAACGTCTAACGTCGTAACGTCTTTTGTTCATTACCATACCAGGGTGTTATTATAACTCTCATCAAATAAAACTTAAGATTAAAGCAGGTTTTACTAAGTATAACAGAAAACCATTTCTGTTGTCTAAAACATTACCTACTATCCCAAAATGTTGTGAAAGCCCTTCAACCGGATGATAATAATTGAAAGAAAACTTGTTTCCCAAATTAACTTTTTGTCGCGTCCCAATTTAATATTACTTAAACCATTAATGAACAATTTTGTAACAAAATTTACAAATACCAAAATTGTTTGTGAAAATTCGTCCTATTACGACAAGGCTTTTGAACGAAAATAACTAACATAATGAAGAGAGTTGGTGCAATGACGTCATTCGCAGTCGAAGTAACAGCTTACAACATGATGCGCCACTGCGCAGGGCACCACCGAAGGTAATATCAGGATACGTAGTAATAGACGTAGGAGCTGAATGGCGAGCTCGGTGGGGTGCCGTGGGAGCGGCCTGTGGCTAGCAGTGGGCTGATACGGGGTGATGATGATGAATCTATACTATTTTATAGTAAGAGAGACTCTCATACACTGATTGACTGCCTTACTGACTCACTGACACTGACTCAACACAGAGGCTCACCAAAACGGCTTGACCTAGAGTAATGATATTTGCATAGTAAGTAGGTTTATATTATTGCCTAGACAAGTAATAAAAAAGGATTTTTGAAAATTCTATCCCTAACAGCTACACATAGAGACGTTTAACGGATACTTAAGTCGCTCCTTAGAAAAGATTTAAAAAAGTTCACTCTCAGAGACCACTCTCAGAGAGAGGACCTTACCTTACTCAATCTATTAAACTAGTGGTCCGCCGGCTTCGCATAGGTATCCTTGATAATCAGGAAAAGCAGGCCAACGACAAGTTAACTTTGGAGATAATGTATTTATTGGTTGTTTATATTTACAACATAATGGATATTTCAGCGAAGTCATAAAACTTAGTTAAAAATTATATAATTACGCTTAATTTTACAATGCCGACGAAATCTTGAACATCATGAATACTACAAGCCGAACTGCTGTAGATTTCCCGTGGTTTCTGAATTGAATGGAAATATAACATGATTTCATTTTCCTTTTAGCGACATCTAGGGGCACATTCTGAAACTACGATTCTAAATACATAATTGGCTTTGTTTACAAACTTAAATATTAATTATTACCCGACTGCAAGGGAAGGGTTATGTTTTTCATACATGTTTATAAGTATTTTCAATTTAGACTGTTTCAATAAAATTTGATTTGTCGAATTAAAAATAAAACTAGTAGGTAGTTTCTGAACCTTTTTAGACCTTAACCTTTAGTCGGTTGTGGCGAGTCGAGCGAGTGATCAAAGGAGCAGGAATACGGAGTAATTGTTTAATTAACGACAGCAGGTACCTGCTCGTAATGAATATTGAGACTTTTGCAGACGTAACAATACACCTTACTGATTGGTAATGCTATACTGTATACGTGTGATATCCCTTCCCGACAGTAACCACGTTTGTAATTTTGCAATGAACTATAAACCATAAACAAAATTAAATAATGTCTCAATTTGAAAATTTCACATCATCACGTCTCTTTGAAAACATAGGGAAATGGTTTAGCAGTCAACTACACTTTGTATCTAGGATAAGCCATTAGTTCTTCTCCCAAAGAAATAGTATCTTTGTCTTGTGGATATTCATCCAAAACCCAGCACAGATTGATGGGTACATTTTTATAATCCTAACAAATACTATAAATGCGGAACTGAGTTTGTTTGTTTGTTTAGCGGCTTTTATTGCTTAACCGATTTGGTATCTATTACGAGTAGAGACGTCACAATGCATTATTTATTTGTAATTATGCGTGTGAGTGTCATCAAGACACCATGGCGATCAATCTCAGCGGCCATATTTCAGTCAGTGTTTGTACAACTCTGCCATAATTAATCATGTTTCTTATTATTCGTAAGTATAGCTGGTAGGTAGAGCAAATGTTATGACCGTTTCTTTAGGTGTCGTGCACACCACGAAGTTGATCAGGAACTCATCTAGAGCAGGACTGCTTGGTTCGAACACTTTTTATGGCAAGTCAATAAGCTTCGCAATTTACGAGATCATTTAACTTATCGGCACTGCATTTACGAGTAGGAGATGAACATTATGTGCCTAAAAAGGTCTAGTGTAGACGTGGCTCGGTGCACAGAACCATACACTTTACTAGATAATGGTATAGATAATACAAGATTATTTCCTAAAAGACATTGAAACAGCAAAATATATGGTCAAGAAGCCTATCTGATTAGTAAATTAACAAAATATAATGTCAATAAATTAGATAAATGAAATAAAATATACTCCTCTGTCGACCTAGTTCCCAGTCCGTGGTTATCAGAGCGTTTGCGTGACCATGACCATTGTTGATGAACTGACAATTGCACTGTAAGATACATCATCATCATCCTCTTACCCTTATACCAAACTACTTGGCGTCGGCGCAGCATTCCTTTTTCTTCCACCAACTCTATCAGCAATCATGTCATCGTTCACCGTCTGAACAAACCAACCATCCCTCTCACACTGTTGTACATATGAGAAATTTCTAGAGTAACTACAAGCTACCATAAAGTGTAATAGTGTACATTTTGTGTAGGTTAATGTTCGGCTGAGTCCGTCGCTGACATCGCGTCGTGAGCGTGAGACACAGTCTCACTAGCCAACAACGTTTTATTGCAAAATCACATAAATTACCTAATATAATGTACAACAATATGAATCGTAAAACTAACAATGCACTAATAATAAAACGCTAACCGTACTTAACACGAAAATCGCAATAAAACTGACTTCACAAAAGAAAGGTGACAATTTCTGAAAGAATAACCTCACTTTACTTTTATAACGACATCTACCAACCATCTGCAACCTTACACATGGTGACATACGGTTCAAAATCGTGTAGCAAATATAAACAAGCGCAAAGACATTTATGTATTACCAAAAAACCTTCTTGATCCATAAAACCGTATATGATTACATATATTTTACAGCTGTTTAATAAAATTCACCATTGTGAGCACGTCGGCTTTACGGGCGGCATGAATCGTAAACTGCGTAATTACCTAACATCTGTTAGTGTAGCGGGCAGGCGGCCTCGCGGGGTAGCTTGTGGAGAAGGTCCACCACTGCACCTAACGCTCTACATGGATACAAATAGTGTAAAACTTCTCATGAAACCTTAATTTAATGAACACGCTTTTCGTAGAAAAAAACTTTTTTTTTATATTTCACTTCAGTATAACAAAAACACAGCCCCTATGACACCAAGATTCACCAATGCCTATGTCGAAGCCAGAGCAAAACTAACAAATTTTAATGGGATTATCCATAAAGTCTAGTGGAATCAAATGTTGTCTTCGGTCGTGCTAGGAGTGAACCTTCTGTGTCTCGCCCCAGTGTGGAATAGGGCTGGGCCGCATCGCACACAACTTTGTTTATTTTATAGTCGGCAATAAAATACTGAATCAAAGAGTTCGCGTTAACTGCTCTGTGCTGTCAATGTAAACTAGCCCAGTTTTTGTTGCTTACAAATTATGTACACGAAACACTGCTGTAAATGGGGTAGACAGATACTATGGGTGGAGAACATTGTTCTTATAAATAAACTAAATGAATACGATAATTAACGTCACACCCATTGTCTGGCCAAGCGAAACTTCAGACGATCTAAATAATGACTAAATTATCATTTTACAAAATTCCACCAAAATGTTCATGAAAATGTGTCTAACGAGCCATAATTGTGCGCCATTATCATTAATTAAGGTCGGTCTAAATAAGAATATACCGCAATTAACGACCTCACCAAATTAATAGCGCAAAAAAATATAAAATTTATCCACATTTCGTGTATCGTAGAGCCCGGGGGCTGAAAAGCCACCCCCTGTTGGGCTTAATTATAGTATAAAAATGCAAATGCCTTCAGAGACCGCCCCCCTTTCCCCCTCACGCCCGGCAATGCAATTTAAAAAAGTCGGTGTCAAAAAATAAGAATATTCACTTTCCCCCTTGATTTTAATAAAATCGCTATCCTCAATTTTGTAGCGGAGTACAGATTTGCTATTATCAGATCGTCCGCGCCGAACTCTGAAATGTACAGCTTGTGGTGCCGGCGCGTTGTGCCCTGTCGATGACGTCACACCATCCACCCACCACCAGCCCGCCTTATGTTAAGGAAGTGGCACCTATTATATTCTTGTATCGCATGTTTTCTTAAAGTAGGATTCATATACAAACGTATTTTGGAAGGGTTCGTTTTTAAGGGTAGTGGATCGGATAGATAGTCTGGTTCTATGTAGCCAGTCAGAACTGCCACTCTCGGTAAGAAACAAAATTAATATGATTCAATTGTTAACTTCTGTGTAAGTCATTAAAGAAACAAATCTATCTCCGTCTCAATGTTTGATCATGAACAGCAGCGTGACACAGCGGCTGGAAGTCTCGCAGACGGACACTGCTGTTGTGCCAGTGAGTGAGTTGCTAAAACAAAATTGTTATCAACGCCCAATTACTCTAATCTCAGAATGGTAATCTTGGCACAGGCACAATCTGATATAGAACCTGATTTGCCGATAAATGATGACGTCATCAGGTATCACTTGACGAGCATGTGATGGATGTTATCATCATCACGATTCTTACAGAATGCTGACACGAAGGCGTCAGCGAGTCTCCTAATACTAAAATAACATGTTTTTACCCGACTGTTGAAGGTATGTATTGTTTTTCTTGATTATAAAGGTTTTTTACGTAAATCCCCCACTTCATGACGTAATCTTAATTCGGATACCTACTGTGGTGTACACCCCTAGCCTGGCCACGTAGCGGGCTGCGTGTGGCGACATGCGGCCATGTCCTCAGAGACAGCACGCAGGCGCCTGTGCAGGCTGGCGGCGGCGGCTGGTCGAGGCACGAGGCCACGTCGTGCCTCGCGTGTACCATCACTTTGTTTACCGCGTATTTCTATCTGTGTGTGCTGACTGTTTACTATTGTTACCGGCGTGCGCACGCGCATCGCTCAGCGCGCCACGCAGTCTCCGCGTGGCGGACGCTACGTCGCCCCCGTGGTTTGCTTGCCAATATTGTGAGATACATAATCATAATAATTTAAAAATAAAAAGTGTTCGTATCGATGATTAAATGAATTGAATTAAAATTACTAATTAAATGTATGATATTTTAATTAGTAATTTCATTAAAATAATTGGTATTCCTTATGGATAGTTCATAATATAGTTTTGGTAATTTAAAGAATGTATTATTACTTATTGGGAGAAACGAGGGAGACTGTATCCGAGCCCAGGTGTACTCCCTGTGGTGACGCACGGTTTGTGGTAGCTGTACTTGCCACCCCCGGGGATACAGTTCTCCAGTGTACCTACTCTGGTAGAAATAAATAGTGAGCTATCGACAAGATATCTTGGATTTAGATGGACACCCCACCACTACTAACCAACACCCTCAGTTCGCACTACTGTACGTATGTATCTATATATAAACTACTGCTGCCGGTGTATATGTACTCAGCAAATGACGGCTATCTGATAACACTGATTAAATTACAATTGCTTGCTAAAAACTACTCGTATCGATATAGATAGTATTCCTTGTCACATAATTATGTAAAAAGAAAATATAAACTAATGCAATGTTATCGAGTGTTAAGTTCATAAATTTTATAATATTGTTCATACATCCAGGGTTGTATCCAAGGATAGGATAACGTGAACGTATCTACACAGTAATCAACGGGTCTTAGCGCTTGCTAAACAGATGTGAATCAAAGTTATGAGGCCGTCACGGGACCCCGCAGCTGTGAACCATCTGAAGACACGCGCACCCACACGCTCACATGGAAATGCAAGAACAAATATACGTACACCCACACTGACATAGAGCAGCGGGCGGAGAGAGGACATGACGACATAAGCGAACGTCATGCTCCTGTCGTCACGGCACACGAGTGGATCGTACCCCCAAGGAGCGTCAATACATGTCTGTAATTATAAAAAACAGTATAGTGAAAAATGTAACACATAAATCCACTTGACAATCGAACCACGAAGCCACAGTCACTAAGTCATTATAGCGTCGTTTCATCTAAAAATAGAGCATGATTCAAAGTTGTAATAAATTGCTTTCGAATTTTCAGGAAACAATTTGAGTCGTGAAATCAAGATGCGTCGCTAAAAATACCTCAGTTGTTCAGTAATGCGCAAATAATGGCGATGTACCCGCACCATCATCAGTCGCCGATCACCGCACACCGCCCGGTGACGTCATCGGTTCGCAACATAAAAAAAGGAACAGGTTATACAACATACTACTTTTTTGTTTCTACATGATAGAAACTTACACTGAGGTTAGGCACGAGGTAACAACAGGGCAGGAAAGGTTTAACAACCTTCTTTGTACGTGTGACGTCTTTATACTGAAACCTGAAAGTGATCCACTGATTTCTCATTCAGAACTATTCGATACGCTCAAAGAACAATTTACATATATTATGTAGTAAACGTGTATGAATACGTTACTAATTTTTGATAGATTAATTTGTGAGAAACGAGTTTATTATTCACAAAGGGTTCACAGTAGGTAGGTACGTATCGAAGCCAACGTTTGCCTTCGTCTTGAATGTACTGAAATAAAGTAAAATATTTATTTCTGTCCAAGAAGAAGTCTATTTCCGAGCTTGTCACTGCTAAGGTTTCACATAGCTGATCTGATTTACTAACGTTAAGGCGGGCTGCGCGCGAGCCTATAGGCATTCGATGCTTACCTCAGCCCCCGCAAGGCATACGAAACGACGTCAAAAAATACGATGCGCGGGTAACGCGAGCGCTAGCGCGTCGCTCATGAGGTCACGAACTTTAGCAGGCGTCCGACACTCGCTCAAGACCACGCATTATATACCTACCCCTTCGCATAGTCAGGGCTGGGCAAAATACATGCTTTGCTCTAATTGAAAATCAAATTACAAAATACTGTATCGCAGGTAATTAAAATACGAAATACAAAATATCTTTAAGTAGTAGGGTCGTTGCGCCGGTTAGCGACCACTTAGCTGACTTGCGCACTTTGAAGGAATTAAAAACTACTTAATATGTACGCAAAATCGTTACTGTCCATATAAATGATTCAGAAATATAGTCAAGATGCATATAAATAAATAAAAATAATTCACTTTCATATATAAATTTGGAAAAAATATCGAAAATGTGCAAAAATAGCCAAAACGTCAGTTACCGACCACTTTGGTCAGTATGCGACCACTTGATGCCAGTTACCGACCACTATTTTAAAGGTGATTTTTTTTATTATAAGGCTATTATTATTGATGCAAAAATAAATTAAATATATTTATAAACAAATAATCATCAACACCAATAATGATTTTTCATTGTTTTTTGAATATAATATTGATTATCTCGAGCTTGGATTGAAAGCCACTTTAATTCGCTTTTCACTCTTCGCATGTAATACTGGGTCATTCTGGTCTTTTGGTCTCGATAACATCACGTTTTCTTCCTCTTAGTAGACCCTCTATACTATTCTATAGTAATTCGAGGAATCTGACGTACCTGATATCATCAGCCTATGGGTTTCCCAAGTATCTTGGGGTTGGTTACCAGTCCCAACAGATGCAGTTGAACACACATGGAATGACTGCCTATCTAACCTCCACTTTCTAATTACCACGTATCCCGATACCTTTCTGTAAGAGAGAGGATGTCACACCTGGGTTCTGACTTCCCGCAACATCATCTGCCTAGCCTTTTCCCAAATCGTTAAATTAATCGTCGTAACGATTATCAAAGTTGTCAAAGTCAAAATTACAGCTGGGACCAACAGTTTAACATGTTTCTGAAACACGAAGGAGTCTCCGTATTATTTAGATGGTCACCCATCCACAAACCAACCGCGGCAAGCAGAGCTTTACTTTGACTTTCAAAGGTATGTTTTGAAGGATCTTAACTCAAATGTTATTTATTACATACTACACCATGGTGAACGCTAACTGATGTCAAATTCCATAGATTATTGCTCACAAACCGCGCGCGGCCACATATTTGCACTGATTTTGATAGGCATTTGTCAAAAATTTACAAAGAAAACATGTGGTCGTTTACTGAAAAAACGTATCTTCATGCCTAAGTTATACTATATCCAAAAATATGTAATCATAATTTGAAACCTTGGGATCATAATTAACAAAATGAAATAAGACTGAAGCAATCAGTATACGACCACCCGGCCGCTTACTAACGCATCAGTTACAATTACGTTTCAGTAAGCGACCACTGGATTTTAGTGAAAAATAAGATAAAAATCAGCAAAATTATTATTAAATAATCGAAATCACTAAATAATTGAACTAACCACGCTTTCATATTGGTTAAACATACAATACAAAGTACAAAAACATATCATTGAACGCGGTCCGTCGCGCTGTTTTATTTGCAAATTCACTATATTTTCGCACATCACCGATTATCACGAAAATTAAAAGGCTTTTTTCTAAGTTAGGTAAAAGTATTTAATTTAAAATGTATTAAATACTAAATGCTTAACTATTCCAAAGTTATTTGGTATATTTTTTTTATGGTTATGTCTCATAGAAATGTTATTATCCTTAATTAAAGAAACCTAGTCGGTCAAGTGGTCGGTAACCGAAGGTGGTCGCGTAACCGACGCAATGACCCTACTTCGTCTTTAAGTACTTCGTCCGCGTTGAATAGTGGTGCTCCGCTCCTATTAGTTTTAGCGTGATGATAATATATAACCAATAGCCTTTCTCAATAAATGGGCTATCTAACACTGAAATAATTTTTCATATCGTACAAGTAGTTCCTGAGATTAGCGCGTTCAAACAAAGTAGCAAACTCTTCAGTTTTATTATATTAGTATAGATTTTGTAAATCTATTTCGCATGGTAACTACTTAGTAAATTGAAACATAATATAATGTAGATATATTATAATAATACATATTGTCAAAGCATCCATACCTTTTTTGTTTATTCAGCATTCGTAGAGCTAACTATGACAACCTATTTTTATTTATAGTTTTGCCAATTTTCTTAACTTAATTACTACTAGACCTACCTAATAAATAACTAACAATAATTATATACAACTAAACTCTATAAAGGTATTATTTCTACAAATTATTTTCGACTCAGTCAGTTGAGTTAGAAAAAGTTAGCGGGGGTGGGGCGGTTTCGCAAAAATTGGCATACGTCCGACCTCCAACGCGTTCCGCTCGGGACTAAATGACACGGCGCGAGCGCGTTAGAAGATGAAAACACTTGATTTTGGAATTAGTGGTATAGGTATTTTCATATTTCAAATTATGGTGGCTGTTTTTTGTCACATTTTTTACGACCTTTATTATGGTATAAGTTTTATTGTTCAAAGCCTAATATTACTCAAATGAAATGGGTATTAGATCACCATTTAGACTTGTCTTTGCGATTAAATTGGATGCAGCCAAATACACGTAATCGTGTATCGAACGGCCGAATCACCTAGATCAAAGTATGAACTATTTTACATATTTTTTTCAAAATTTAAATCCGTGTTATCAATGAATAAAACGCAAAACAAAACTACGGTTTTCAGGGTCGGCTCGCCTTAATATATTTTACTAGCTTCTGCCCGCGACTTCGTCCGCGTGGAATAGTGGTGCTCCGCTCCTATTGGTTTTAGCGTGATGATATATAGCCTTCCTCAATAAATGGACTATCTAACACTGAAAGAATTTTTCAAATCGTACCAGTAGTTCCTGAGATTAGCGCGTTCAAACAAACAAACTCTTCAGCTTTATTATATTAGTATAGATAGTATAGATTTGTAAATTAACGTCATAATACAGTAACAAATTTGCCTAACAATGCCTGTGAAGAACACATTAAACTGTCCATTAGTTGTAGTTGTAGCTCATACGAGAGACTCTATTTAGTTAAATATTTACGTGTGAGACCGCAGGCGGGGTTCTGGACAAAAAACGAAAACAGCTGAGTTCCACGCCGAGCATTTGCTATTTATATCTATTGTTATTTATATATGGAGAACATCAGCTGAGACCCGCCCACACCCGCAAGCATGCGGGCTACTTGTCTTATAATGAATACTCACCAGACTGGCAAAGCCAGCAAGGGAAGCTTGCTTTACTGTACGTAATCCTAACGAATTATAATCGGTCGTAGCGGCAATGTTAGTGGTGTCCCTGATTGAAAACCGATAAAAAAGACATAGGACGACATAGCTTATACTAGAAGCAAGCTAAACTAGCAGAGCGCTTGCATACTTGTCGAAGAACCGACAGCCGTTCAAATGGCGAGGTTGAGTGACAATCTGCGAAGGGCTGCAAACAGATTGCATGGGTCGAGCTGAGGACCTGGTAATATGGTGCGTCAGGTACCCGTGTCCAAAGCGGACTACTATTAAATAGCCTGATGATGTAGCAGTGACACTTAGGCAGGCCTGAATCCATGGCATGCCTACTGTACACGTTGCGACTGAAATAGTGATCATGATGACTGGTTTTAATAACACATCTATTAAACTACATCTATATACAACGTGTAAAAAAAATAAGCAATAATATTCAAGGGTATGTACATATATCAAGTATAGATGCTACTGACAAAATCTTATTATTAAATCTGTTAACTTTTTTTATCATATTTTTTTTTTCACTAAATTTTAATAGGCTTATTAGGCTAGTTGACGAATAGGTAGAAAATAAGGGGTAACTTATTTGCAAACTCGGCATTATTGATCTTCAAATTTGAGTTTATTAACCCATTTTTAGGGCTGTAACCTATTTTTTTTAACAAAAACTGTTAATTCTTTTTGTTCTAAAACTATAAGATCCCATAAGATTTCCAGTTCCTAATACGGCGCAAAAGATTTGTTATCACCGTATGTGTAGCCCGCTTAAATTTTATTGCTTATTTTTTTTACACGGGCACTGACGTCAGTCGTCGTCGTCCTCGTCCCGTTCTCGTCTTGGGGACTTCAACGCCAAGTCTGTGGCTTGGGGTTCCCCGACTACCAATGTGCGGGGCGAGTTGGTGGAGGAGTGGGCGGTCGAGCAGGGCCTGCTTCTCCTGAACCGGGGTTCCGTGCAGACGTGCGTGCGACAGCGGGGCGGGTCGATAGTGGACCTCTCGTTCGCTAGTCCCGCTCTCGCGCGCCGCGTCCAGGGCTGGCACGTAGTGGAGGAGGTGGAGACGCTGTCCGATCACAGGTACATTCGGTTCAGCGTCTCCGCCCAGACCTCGGTCGGGCCGGTCCAAGCGGCCCCGGTGGGCGTTGGAGACGGCCCGCGTTGGGCACTTAAGCGGCTGGATAGGGAGGCTCTCCTGGAGGCCTCTATCGTGCAGGCCTGGTTGGATTTCCCCGCCAGGCCTGTCAACATCGACGGGGAGGCAGAGTGGTTCCGGGAGAGCATGCAGCAAGTCTGCGATGCTGCTATGCCCCGGGTCCAGCCGCTACCATCCAGGCGCCGAGTGTACTGGTGGTCGCAAACGATTGCGCAGCTGCGCATGGAGTGCGTGGAGGTGCGACGCCGGTACGCTCGGTACCGAAGAAGACGCCGCCGCTCTCCGTCAGCGGCGGCCCCAGAGGCGGAACTCTACGCGAACTACGTGGAGGCGAAGAGCGCCCTCCAGCTAGCCATCGTGCGGGCCAAAACCGCGGCCCGGGAAGAGCTGCTGGAGACTCTAGAGCGAGATCCGTGGGGGCGCCCCTACCGAATGGTGAGGGGCAAGCTACGCCCTTGGGCCCCCCCACTGGGACTGTCCCGGAGTCTTCAGCCACAGTTGCTGGAGGATGTGGTGGGCGCTCTATTTCCCACGAGGCCGGAACACACACCACCGGCCATGGTTCCGCCTCGCAATGTGCCCAACGCGGAAAGTGACGACGACGAAGAGGTGCCCGAAGTGACCCGGGTAGAGATGAGAGTGGCGGTGGCTCGCATCAAAAACACCGCCCCAGGGCCCGACGGCATTCCAGGCCGTGCGTGGGTCCTGGCCATAAGGGCTCTCGGGCCCCGTCTAGCAGGACTCCTGAGCGCATGTCTGGAGCGGGGCCAGTTTCCAAGCTGGTGGAAGACCGGAAAGCTGGTCCTGCTCAGGAAGGAGGGGCGCCCCGCAGACTCGCCATCTGCCTACCGGCCCATTGTGTTGCTGGACGAGGTGTGTAAGATCTTCGAGCGAATCATCGCCGACCGCCTCGTCCGGCACATGTCTGGGGAAGGGCCGGACTTGGCGGATAACCAATTCGGTTTCCGTCAGGGGCGCTCAACAGTGGACGCGATCATGCGCGTGAGGGTCCTGGCGGAGGAATCAGTCGCCCGGGGTGAGGTGGTCTTGGCGGTGTCGCTCGACATCGCCAACGCTTTCAACACCTTGCCCTGGAATACCATCAGGGAGGCACTCCGCTATCACGGGGTGCCCAGCTACCTCCGCCGCATCGTCGGGGCTTATTTGTCGGAGCGTAGTGTTATCTACCCGGGTCGAGAAGGTTGGGGTCGGCGAGAGACGTCGTGCGGTGTTCCGCAGGGGTCGGTGTTGGGCCCACTCCTGTGGAACATCGGGTACGACTGGGCTCTGCGCGGTGTGCTTCTCCGCGGCGTCGGCGTCACTTGCTACGCCGACGACACGCTAGTGACAGCACGTGGGAAGACGTACCGGCAGGCGACCATCAGGGCGACAGCCGGGGTCGCGCACGTCGTTGGTAGGATCCGGCGGTTGGGCCTCGAGGTGGCCTTGCACAAATCCGAGGCCATTTGTTTTCACGGGCCGAGGATGAAGCCACCTCCGGGATCCACCATCGTGGTGGGAGGAGTCTCCATCGCTGTCGAGTCGACGATGAAGTACTTAGGACTCGTCCTCGACAGCCGGTGGAACTTCGGGCCGCATTTCCAGCGGCTCGCCCCCCGTTTGTTGGGCGCCGCTTCTGCGCTCATGCGCTTGCTGCCCAACTTGGGGGGACCAAACATCACCACCAGGAGGCTCTACACGGGGGTCGTACGGTCGATGGCGCTTTACGCCGCGCCAGTGTGGGCGGACACCCTGACGGTCCGCAACGTCGCAGCGCTGCGAAGACCACAGCGAGTGATGGCCGTCAGGGTCATAAGGGGGTACCGTACGATCTCTTTCGAGGCGGCGAGCCTCCTAGCCGGATCCCCGCCCTGGGACCTAGACGCGAAGGTCCTCGCGTCACTGTACCGGTGGCGCGTGGAAGCGTTAGGGCGGGGCGAGCGCCTGGTGCCTCGAGAGGTTGAGGCACGCAGGGCAGAGCTCCGCCAAGTCCTAGTAGCGGAGTGGGAGCAGCGACTTGCGCGACCCACGGCAGGGCACGCCGCAGTGGCGGCGGTAAGGCCCGTGATGAGAGAGTGGCTGGAGAGACGCCACGGCGCCCTCAGCTTCCGGCTGACGCAGGTGCTTACCGGACATGGGTGTTTCGGGAAGTACCTGTGTCGCATAGGCCGGGAGCCGACGCCCCAATGTCATCATTGTGACAACTGCCGCGACGATACGGCGCAGCACACACTGGAGGAGTGCCCAGCTGGGCGGTGCAGCGCCGTGACTTGGTCGCGGTAGTCTCTGCTGCGGGCCATCTCTCGCTTCCGGCCGTCGTGTCAACCATGGTCGGGAGCGAGAGCGGGTGGGCAGCCGTCGCCTCTTTTTGCGAGGTTGTGATGAGCGCAAAGGAGGCGGCGGAAAGGGAGAGAGAGGCTGTCACCTCTCTCCCGGCCCGCAGCAGACGAAGGGGGCGTCGCAGGGTGGCCAACGATCTCCGGCCACCTTAGGGCGCGGCCTGCGGGTGACAGATCCGGGGCATCTGTCGCCCGACCAGACACAGGCCTCGAGGCGGCGGCGTAGTGTTCCGCGCGCGCCTCACATTCGGAGGATTCCTGCGGCCGCTGGGTGACGGCCACAGAGGGTGACGGGGCCCGCCTTTCCATCTGGCGGGCCAATACCTGCCGGGGGCGCGGAAGAATGCGCGAGCGATACCCGTACCCCCGGCACTGGGTACAAGCAAGGAACACCGTGGTGGTTTTAGCCGGTAAGAGTCCGGCACTGTTCCCGGCCGCCCCATCGGGCCGGGTTCGTCCATGAGGATTTCCCCACGTATAAAAAAAAAAAAAAAATGGGTAGGAGTTGGGTAGGAGTTGGTTAGGAGTTGCATACCACGCGAACGAAGTCGCGCGGGGCAGCTAGTATATACATAAATATGAAATTGGCTGACTGCTGCTGATTGTAAAAACTAGTAGAAACTAGAAACTAGTCGGTACAGAGTTGATAACATTAATATTTAAACAACAACCAGACGGCATGTATTGTATGTGCGGAGTTGTGCGCAGGCTGCAGTGTGGCTTGACGTTAGAGTGACGGTATGACTGGAAAGAGGAGAATACTATGATGACTGGTGGCTGGCTATACATGGTGGAATTCGGTGGCATCTCTTAACGGTAGGTACTCTCCCCCCCACCCCATAGTTTTAAGTCTTCCATTATTTCCATCGACTCGCTAAGAAGAAGAAGAAGTTGGTGCTAGGTATGATTATGTCCTACAAGCCATCATATTTTATGTAATATATTGACAATCAACAGTACGATCATGCCACTGAGCCTAAGTTCGCTTACCTATTTCAGCTTAATACGTTGGCAACAGCTTGGTTAGGCGACTGATAGCACAGCCCGCGTGTCAGTGACGTCACGAGCACGCTGCTCTAGCCTGGTTTATTGTGTTATTATCTGTCGTAGTATAACGTTATTAGTATTGTGCCAATTTGCCTTCAGTAAAATTAAGATTCCAAAAAGAAGTTTCATGTATTGTAGATTAAGGTGATGTACACTACAATATATATATATATATACATACGAGTATATTATATTACACCAACTGCACTATGCACTACCAAACAAATAAAGATTAACTTAAAAAACAAAAATAAACCATCATAAAAAACTTGAGCGGTAGTAATCATACAACAAATCTTCCATCGCACCTAACTTCTTCTTATTTAACTAATAAGCTGAACTATAATTACATACTGGCATAAATTACACAGAAACATAAATAATGCATACGTGATCCCGGACGGTGTTGCCAGAATAAAAAACTGGAGGGTTAAATAGTGGACCATTAAACAGGTACACCCACGCGTCCAGCGCGAACAGGTATAGGGAGCCCAAATCATATGCCTCGTTTGTGTACTGTGTGCTAGCGCGCTTTACTAGCACGAGCAAATTTGTTAGGGAACTAGACGCTTCTTATCGCTGAGTGGCGTTGCTTGATTTCAGTTATCAATTATGTAGTTAAAAAATAATTTATTATAATACCTACAATAAATATAACAACTTCTTGGAATTAACCACCTTTGATATGGTGTGGCTTGGTGGCTTGAGCTGCATTGCAAAGGAACTGTCTCAAAGTTTATCTCAGAAAATACATAACTTAGGTTTTCAGCTTTCAAATGCTTACTGGATATCCGGTCAATAAAATATGAACACTGCATACAAAACTTACTTAAAGGCTCAAACAAACGAGAACATGACTGTTAAAGCTCAACACCCGTGAAACTTGCACATTTCCTTTTACACTACTAATCCATCTGAAACACTGGAACATCGTAAAAGGGGCAAGTCGCTAGGGCGAGTGACTCGCCCGTTCCACCACCCATTTCCTCGGCCACTTAGAGAGTTGAGAGGCAAGTAATAAATTTACATCGAATGAACATCGGATGTCTGTGTCTCTTAGTTTATGGTTATAGCCGCTTGAGGCGAGTCGCCCATAAACCGAATGCGCCTCCACGACTGCACTGACGAGATGTTCAGTCTTCCTGGAATACATCATAATTGTATGAGCCGTTTATATGTTATGTTTTGTAAAAATCTGAATCTGCTTGTAAAAGATATGATGATGTGACTGATGTAGCTAAATGCGTTTTCGATGCGCACGCTGCGTGCGGCATCGAAGTGGCGTTCCACCATTCCAGTTACCACCATTCTCGTGGACTGCACGTGCTCGTGATGTTCTACTTCATCTACCCTGGATACATACTGTGACAAATATGGCTGCCTGAGGTAAGTTGGAGTTGTAGAGATCGCCAACTACTGTAATCGTCTTAAACACATTAAATTATTACGTTTAGTATGTAAGCCAGCAATAGTTAACTTGTTGACTGACGAGTGAGATACTCTGCCTCACTGGTCAGCGGGCAGGCGCTGCATGTTTAAGTTCATGATGACTGAGCCACATTACTTGTTAGTTTACAATCACAATTGTTTTGTTATTTCCGCGTCCTTTCGTAAAATGTAAAACCAATCGAAATGGATTCACTGTGAGTCATCGGTAACAGGAGTGTCTGTGTCATGTGCTACCTTGATATTTTATTTTATACATATATGCAATAATATAATTACCATTTAAAGCTACCTCTACAAAGTGAATAGGTGTTTTTAATGTTTTCTCATGATCTCGCACTCATACACTGAAACATTTTTGTTACATGTCCGAGCTGAAATCAATATAACTTCAATGTAAACGTTAGGGCTTAGCTTAGCGACTTAGTATTACGTATTACGGGAAAATGTTCACCCACCGCTTAGGTATACTTTTGTTTATTAGCTGATCAATATGTCGAACGAACGAATGAATGGATGCATTTATTTCACTGAAAATAAGTGTACTGAGTTACTGACAATTATTATAAATATGGAGTCACAAAGTAATCAAAATATATTTTGCCTTTAGTGGCATTTCATCATCAGCCTTGTCCCACTTCTGGGCATAAGCCTCTTCTCATACAGAGAAGGTATGAGCATTGATCACCACGCTTGCTTGCGGATTGGCTATTTCAGACTTTTTAAGTGTAGGTTTTCTCGCGATGTTTTCCTTCACCGTTAGTCAGTGTCGTCTAACATACATTTAGAAAGTACATATTATTATGACTTTAGAAAAGTAACATTGGTACTTGCCAAAGTTTTGAACCCACACACTCGTAAGCGAGATGCAGGTGTTTTAACCACTGGACCATCGCGACTATTCTGTGATTATGTATGTGAAAATTAGAGGCATATGAAAATTATTATTTACTAGTACATATACATACAGAAAACACCATACGAAGAGACAAAACAATGCTTTTACTTCGCAAAACTTGATCAGTATCATTGATGATAGTATCATTGATATTAAAGTACTGATCAAGGTTTTCAAAAAGTTATTATTGCCTGCGTTATATGCACGAAACCTGGCAATAATAATAAATTATATCAGTGTTAAAGAATAAATTATATATAATACTAGCTTCTGCCAGCGACTTCGTCCGCGTGGAATAGTGGTGCTCCGCTCCTATTGGTCTTAGCGTGATGATATATAGCCTATAGCCTTCCTCGATAAATGGACTATCTAACACTGAAAGAATTATTTAAATCGGACCAGCGGTTCCTGAGATTAGCGCGTTTAAACAAAATTACAATATTTCCCTTCACTGCTCTGCTCCTATTGATTGTAGCGTGATGAAAAGTATACTATAACCATCTCAAGAGTATGACAAATAATTGTACCAAGTTTCGTTAAAATCCGTCTAGTAGTTTTTGTTTCTATAGAGTTTATACAGACAGACAGACGGACAGACAGACAGACAGACAAAAATTTTACTGATTGCATTTTTGGCATCAGTATCGATCCCTAATCACCCCCTGATAGTTATTTTGGAAATATATTTCATGTACAGAATTGACCTCTCTACAGATTTATTATAAGTATAGATAGAAGATTATTATAAGTATAGATAATGTACTGAAGATATGTATATCTTTTCATGTCACTGGCAACTCCTTTATATCCTAAAGTGCACCGAAGTAGTTAAGTTAAATCTTAAGCTTAAGCATCTTTTTAACACCTTCCGGAAGAACAACAAATGAAAACAATAAATTTAAATAACAAAGTAGATAATTATATTTTAAGAATTCTAATAGAATATTATTCAAAGGAAATCTATATAAAGCCACTATACATTAATGATTGTATTCTACATATTAACAACTTTTCAAGTTTCAATTGTGAAAACTGGCTCTGACAGCTGTCATGAGCAGGCAAACTATATACGACCCAAGTGTGTTAGACTGAGAAAGGAACACGGCCTAGTTTTTCACGACGAAAAGGTTTAAAAGGAAAAAGTTTTTGATGAAATGTACATCTCTTTATAAGGCAGTAAGGTATACTTTCATTTGGATGTGGTACGGATATAGGACGTTCAAAATTTTCACTAAGCGCCACGGAACTCGAAAAACCGGTCGTGTTTGGAGGCTTGTCTCTCGTTCCAGGGTCATCGACAAAAAAAAATACATCGATAAATATACATGATACGCATTATAATTATTTGTAGCCAAATAGTCTTTTACTTCCTCTACAAACAAGTCAGCTAATTAAAACAATAACAAACTTACTGTGTAACACATCATATACATTAAATAGATAATGAAAATAGTCAATAATGAGATTTATTGACTGTTTTTTTATTTAAAATTCAAAAGTCATTTATTTAAAATCAGCACTTTTGAACATTAAATTTACAAAAGACAGTCCCTAAAACGCCCGCCCTTCAGCACTTCTTATGTGCTTTTGCTGGAAAGAAAAAGTAGCGCAACAAACTCCGTGGCGAAATAAGTAGATATATTGTCAGAGACAGCCCTAGCGTTGTTTTGCTACCGACTTACGCTTCTTTTTCTATACACACAGCCTCTACTGAATATGTATGGACGAGGCCGGCCCGAGTGTGCGGCGCGCGCTAGTGTGCGTGCCGGGGCTACACCGGCACCGGACTAACTCGGCAGTTCATGCAGTCACGCTTATCGCCGCAGTTGGCCACCAACATCAGCTCCGATGATGTCATGCTGCGGTAGAATGTCGATGTTGGCAGGTCCTCATAGAATGTGTCTCATCGTGGTAGGTTTAAGATAGTGTGTGCACGAGGGAAGCAATCAAACTATAGAGCAATAAATTGAGGGAAAATTAACCGATTTTGTGTTACGGTTACATCACAAGTCGATAAATATAAACTGTACAAAACAATTAATACCCAGAACACTCACTTACATAATGTATGATATGGCAACCCTACATATATGGTTTTTCCTTTACAATTTTCACAAAATCTATTCTTATCGTATGTTTCAATTGATTTTACGAAAAATGAAAACATGATCATAACCTATTTTAATCTAATTTTCCCACGTAGTTAAATAAAATAGCATTAAAGAATGAATGATGATATTTTGAACATTAAATTTACTTAAATGCGCCATCCTTACACCATTTTGTTAATTTCTGTGGCAGAATTACAACACAATAGGTTACAACTTTGTTTACATTTTTCATAAAACCGATTGGTACCGACTATAAGTACTGTAATATTCTTTCCCACAGCCGAATCGTAATCTAAAACCTATTGCTTGATCTGATGCCGAACGATTAATTACGATTTAAACGTATTGCAGGTAGGTATTAGAGCTATGCTATCGTTGTTTACATACCTACTTATTTCTTTTATTTTGAGATAAGTAGATACTCGTACTTTGTTTACAAATTATGTTGTTTTATATGAAGGAAATTATTTGCTGTTCGTCGCTAAAACTTGTATTTGCTATTTTGTTCTGTGAGTTCTAAGATATCGGACTTATTAAAAACATAGATCCAGGAGAAGTTACTAGTAGCGGTACTAAACAAAAAAGTACATAGGTATATGCAAACGCATGAAGGTGTGTGGGAGCTCATTAAAGAATTCAGTGGTTAGTTCACCGGAAGTAAAAAGGATTTCCAATTTTCTTACTGCAAATGTTGTGATAAAGACATAAATGTTACGTCGGGGAAGGATGCTCTCTGTCAAAAATAAGACACCAAACTTCATCAGTCTTTAACTCTAAAAAAGTTAAAACAAGTTTAGTGAAGTTCACGCATTACAACCCGCGCAATTTTCAAATTCTCTGTGCTGTTGCTTCTATTTTCAAATTACCTATTTGCGAAGATCTGAAAGCCAATACAGCTTCAATAATTGCTGCTGAATCCACAGATTATGCGAATATTAAGCATATGTGCTTAGTAAATGTAGCCATCACTTTGTTTTTAAACGCATAAAATACCTCTGAAGAATAATTTAATTGGCTTTGCCTCAGATCGTGAAAACAAAATGATGGGCATCAATAATTCAGTCATGCCTCGATTCCTCGGAGACTATCCAAATATCTTAGCCAAATATATTTGTCACAAATCAAATCAAAAATTAATTTGTCAAAAATGACCAAGATTTTTAGAGGATTTTATACGAGACTAGCTTTAACCCCCCAGACCCCAGTACTAAGACTTCGCTGTCCGTCTGTCTGTCTGTCACCAGGCTGTATCTCATGAACTGTGATAGCTAGACAGTTGAAAGTTTCACATATGATGTACATATTTCTGTTGCCACTATAACAACAAATATAATACAGCGTTGATTAATCTGTGCAATTTTAATTTAGTTTATTATTATATAAATACACTAGCTTTCCGCCAGCGGCTTCGCCCGCGATATTTTAGCCAATGCATACAAAAACTTGTCAAATTATATACTAAAACCTTCCTCTTGAATCACTCTATCCATTAAAAAAAACACATCAAAATTCGTTGCGTAATTTTAAAGATCTAAGCATACATAGGGACAGACAGCGGGAAGCGACTTTGTTTTATACTATGTAGTGAAGAGTATAATTATTTTAGCAACAATCCAAAATTTATTTCGGAATTCAAGAAGTCTCAACATTTTTGTTAGTAAAGTTTTACAAATAACCTACATCGACACAGACACGATGGCTGTCCTGTTCATATGGCTGTCAATAGAATTTGAGAATAATATTCAGCCCTACGTTTGTAGTTTATAGACGCTGTACAAAATAGACTTACTTTCCGCTTCAAATAAATAAACTATCGACATTTTTTTTTATTATATTTAAAAGTCACTCCATCCTCCAAAGATTAGAATTCTGTAGGTGTTTTGGGTTTTAATGGATAAGAATAAGCTACTTGACAGCATGCCTTCATTCATTCATAAAAGGGCTTCTCTTCAAATTAGAGGCACCAGTTACCAGTCGCAGTGATGCAAGGCATTACTAGGCTGTGATGCTCAGTGAATGAAGCGTATTGCAAAGTGAGTGTGCACCGCCTGTTAGTCCTGAAGGTGTTCGAAACATAAAAATATTTGCAAAAAGTTAAAATAGACCGTGACAATCACCACAATCACGGACGTGATATATCGACGGTGTGTCAGGGAAAGAAATACGTTTTTGTAACGTAAAAAAATGTGACCGTCTTGACGGCGACAAACGACTTTTGACTCTTTTGTGTTCACAACACGGTCTCATCTCTATTTCATCCCGACATTCAACGTCCAAGATTCGTTTAATATTTTTGCTAATTAAAATAAAATCTTTCCGCTAGGATATAAAGTCGAATTTGATTTATATGTACCTAGGTACTATTATGCGGACCGGTTCGTACGAGATTAGGTACTATTGCGGACACTCCCGCCTAACCACCACTAAGTTCATTTTTGCTTGCACTTAAAAATAGAAGCACCGCCCCTTTTGACCTTGAATAGACAAATGAAAGACAAGATCGGCTGGCGGCCGGTAGAGCACACTGCAAAGATAATGAAACAAATAGTGTGTGTGAGATAGAGAGAATGTATGGGGGCGTGGCTTGGCGCCGCCGCAGGATTTAGGCGAAAAAAAATTTAAGTGATCAGGCGGCTATGACCGCGATAGTACCTATTGCCTACCTGCGAAATAAGGTTACACGTAATCCGGCAAGTGTGCAACCTGCCAGTGGCGTACTGAACTGACGCCTTTTTAACGGATTTACAGCGGCGAACACTCTTCAATACGTAAATACCGAACGTGTGTCCGCTTGACAATATCTTTATTCTGAGGAGTGGTTTGGAAATATTATATGTCCATGAGACATACACTTGTACTATTATATATTCTGTGGACATACACAAAAAATAATGTGGAATTGAGAAGCTCTACTTTTTTTAGGAATCTTTTATAAATTTTGACTTAAAAAAAAACATAGGTAGGTACTTACCTACTTCAATAAGATATTGGCCGCGATTCTCTTGACACCCTCTATATTAAATTTAGTCTATAATTCTCTCTTTCCATCAACAAATATAAGAAAGGGATAGCAAACTTTTAACACCTGTCAAATTAGAAAAAAATAGTTTCCCATACAAAATTAAACATCACGACGTAACATCTCGACTAAATTAACAAACCTGTACGAACAAAATGTCATCTGTCATTTAATTTGACAGCACTGAATTACTTGCTATCCTCTTCTTGTATTTCGCAATAGAAAAAGAGCATGATATTTTAAAATTAGTTTAGTCATGTGTAAGTCAGAATTGGCAACATTATTGACCAAAGATATAGAAGATCGACACGCAGATGCATGCAGGGCAACTTCTAGACTCTACTGGCTGTAAATATCCTCTTCTACCACCCCTCAGCTGATCCAGCTGTTCTTACTTAGCTGTATTAAATAGGTAAGTAGATAACAAACTCAAATGCCTACTGTCTCCGTCTCCATCGTGGGTAAAAATAACGTGAATGGAATAGAAACACCTTTGTTATGTTCCAGATAGTAGGGATAAGTTTACCTGCTTACGAGACGCAACTAACCAGAACGTAGGTACCTATCTAACATCACGTTTATAATTCATAGTGCCTACACGACTTACCTAGGTTATAGTTTAGACGGGTAAATATGACACCGCTCACTATCAATAAGAGCTGCAACGCTTTTCAAGGACACACACGGCCCAGCCATGACTATCTCTTTCTCTCTTTAATCACATAAAAGTACTTGTTTTAAAGCGAGACAACATGCCAAACGTATTACTGTTGCTATGCGTTTGCGGTCTTTGTCTTCCGTGCTGGCATTATATTATATGGCTGTCTCTGTCGCGGGCGCCGCTAGACAGAGCGACGCCACCGCCCGCGCCGTGAGCATGTAATTGTATCGCGCCATTGTTAGGGCGAGTCCTCACTATTGCAAACGATACGATCTACGAAACAATAATAATTATGTTTTTTTTTTCTTGGTTGCCCATTTCGATGCTACGCTCCGCAATTGGATTTTTATATCTTTATTTTGTGTAGAAACAGTTTATTTCTTACTTAGCCACGAGCCCTTCTGTTTCATACGAGTCGATCGATTAAAAATAAAGCTGCGTTTGACGCGGTCGGTCCGTAGATGGGTCATCTATGTCATGGCGATACTCCTCCGTGCCTCGAACGTAAAGTCGTTGGTACCTGTTGTCATTTTTAGATCTTTGACTGTCGTTACGGGTCATCAGAAGCCAGAAAGTCATCATCATCATCAGTGAGAATAAAAGTCATACCAAGGGGT
The DNA here is from genome assembly GCA_963891755.1 of Pyrrhia umbra. Taxonomy (NCBI): domain Eukaryota; kingdom Metazoa; phylum Arthropoda; class Insecta; order Lepidoptera; family Noctuidae; genus Pyrrhia; species Pyrrhia umbra. Next base: position 157,704 of record OY982934.1, on the reverse strand, counting down.
AACGTGTTACTCGGTAACTGGTAAAGTTAAGATAGCCAGTCGGTCCATGTAAAACAGTGGTACATAGCTGGATCTGGTTAAACCAGAAGCAGACGCCAACATAATCGGGAAAAGGTAGATGATGATAATGATAAAGATAATAGAAAGATTATTGTAGACACATAAGTAGGTACATTAGGTATGACTACGTATCAATTTATTAAGAAACATGTGTTCTGCATTCGTAATATGTAAATAACTAAATATCTTCTAAGGCGCGGCAAAAGACCGTGAATCATTTCACCAGATGACCGCCTACCTCCATTAGAAGATGGCACATGTACCTGTACGTGCGTGTACACTGTATGAGAGGCCTTTACTCTCAACACTGGGATCATAGATATCTATACTTATAATAAATCTGTAGAGAGGTCAATTCTGTACATGAGATATATTTCCAAAATAACTATCATCTATCTTCTTCTATACTTATAATAAATCTGTAGAGAGGTCAATTCTGTACATGAGATATATTTCCAAAATAACTATCAGGGGGTGATTAGGGATCGATACTGATGCCAAAAATGCAATCAGTAAAATTTTTGTCTGTCTGTCTGTCTGTCTGTCCGTCTGTCCGTCTGTCTGTCTGTCTGTCTGTCTGTCTGTATAAACTCTATAGAAACAAAAACTACTCGACGGATTTTAACGAAACTTGGTACAATTATTTGTCATACTCCTGAGATGGTTATAGTATACTTTTCATCACGCTACAATCAATAGGAGCAGAGCAGTGAAGGGAAATGTTGTCATTTATCGAGGAAGGCTATAGGCTATATATCATCACGCTAAGGCCAATAGGAGCGGAGCACCACTATTCCACGCCGACGAAGTCGCTGGCAGAAGCTAGTAATAAATATATTTATATTTCTATGACTGGGATAGTGAAGTAGGCCTCTGCTTTGATATCGACTCGACCTTTTTAAGAAAATAATATTTTAGTGGTAAACAATCTGCCGGGGCAAAAAACATAATTATTATCGGAATACAAAGAGCTGAGGAAGGAACATGGAACAACCACCAGCCCCATCGATGGCGGTTGGGATGAAAAAAAAGCTACGAAACAATTTGTTTTAGTTCAGACAAGTAGGTATAACATGTCATGACTATAAATATCCGCCGATAGCTTGCAGTGAGTCTGTGTCGCTTGAGGTCCCACTACCGTGGGGTTGCCGGGCTTCGGCTACTTCACCAGCTCGGCTGCGTCCGTGTAGCTTGCTTTGTGTATGTCCACGCCCGAGAGAGAACGAACCTCATGTCGTCTCGAAGCCTATGAACCATCAACTTCGAGCAAGTACCTACTGATACAAACCTATTTAATTTTAATGGACGTAGCGTACGAATAAACATAATGTTAGGCGCAAACAATCGATTGGCGCGCGATCCGCTGCGCTGATAACGGGCGCAAATTCCTGCGCTTGCGCCGAACACGGTGACAGACTCTCTTAATCTCTGTTATATAAAAAGAAGTTTTGAACGATATCACCGCCTGAATCCTTAAACTTGCACTGTCGCTGATGGCACTGATGATAAAGCGCGTATTGGAATTCTGATGGTAGCAATACAACTAATTCTCAATACTCAACCATTTATTGCATTCCACAATGTTTGTTTATCATGGACCCTTTTTGAGCTACCTTCACTAAAATTACCTGACTGGTTCATTGATATACGAAGCGATACAGCTAAGCAAGATGTTCTGACTTCGTTTCCCAGGCGTAGCGACCCGGCGTGGCATCTGGGTGTGTGCGTGGTTGGGCAGTAGGCTAGGCCTCTATTACGACCACAACTGGCGACACGTGGCCTTCTACTGCAGGCACTCCTCGTCCCGGCCAGCCGGGAACAAATGTAACCGAAATATTGCTAAATATAGTTGGAGATAGGGACGAGCTGTACTCCACTACTATATATGCATACCAACGTAACCAGCGGCTCCTCCTAATATATAGTAAAGTATTATGTTACGAGGCCTTCGAAAGGTGGTCTAAAATAACCATGAACTTGCCCGTCTTGAACTACAGAACGATTTCTCTCGGCAAGGTCAAAGAGCGTAACATAATGCATACCTACATACCTCGGCATTGCATAGACGCACGTTATCAGCGTGACCTCGACCTTGGCGCTATCGCCGCGCGTTAGTGCCGCGCCCGCACCGCGCGCGACCACGGCCTGCACTGCCAACTGAACCTATCAGCACAGAATAAGCTATCAGCTCACCGCCTGACGATGCACAGCCTGACATTTAGCGGCATTTAAACCTATACAAAACATACAAGACCATACAAGTAATAATATCAATGAACTTCCCCTCCTACTATCTATCCAATACATAGGTTATATCCCTTGAGGAGCTCGTGGCTAAGTAACAGCCGCACGGTTCGACCGATCAAAGGTTAAGCTGCGCTTGGCGCGGCCGGTCCGTGCGAGACTCCTCCGTAAAGCAGCCTCGGAAAGCACGTTAAGCTGTTGGTCCCGGCTGTCATTTGTAGATCTTTGACCGTCGTTACGGGTAGTCAGAAGCCAGAAAGTCTGACAACCAGTCTTACCAAGAGGTATCGTGTTACCCGGTAAAAACTGGGTTGTGGAGGTCAGATAGGAAGTCGCTCCATGTAAAACACTGGTACTCAGCTGCATCCGGTTAGAGTACTGAAAGCCGACCCCAACGTAGTTGGGAAAAGGCTAGGCAGATGATGACATAGGTTATATCCCTTATTAATTCTTGTAAATAAATGTGAATCAAAACTGGATATAAAAACTTTTAATAAATACCACGACTATCAAATCTCAAAGGTAAACATATATAAAATGTAAAAAAAATAAATGTTAACCTAAACTAATATGTAAAAAAATATTTGTTTTCTCACTATCTACCCTAATGGGATCAATAAGATAATTCATAAATGTATCCTTTATTACTAACTAGCTTCTGCCAGCGACTTCGTCCGCGTGGAATAGTGGTGCTCCGCTCCTATTAGTCTTAGCGTGATGATATATAGCCTATAGCCTTCCTCGATAAATGGACTATCTAACACTGAAAGAATTATTTAAATTGGACCAGCGGTTCCTGAGATTAGCGCGATTAAACAAAATGACAACATTTCCCTTCACTGCTCTGCTCCTATTGATTGTAGCGTGATGAAAAGTATACTATAACCATCTCAGGAGTATGACAAATAATTGTACCAAGTTTCGTTAAAATCCGTCGAGTAGTTTTTGTTTCTATAGAGTTTATACAGACAGACAGACAGACAGACAGACAGACGGACAGACGGACAGACAGACAGACAGACAGACAAAAATTTTACTGATTGCATTTTTGGCATCAGTATCGATCCCTAATCCCCCCCTGATAGTTATTTTGGAAATATATTTCATGTACAGAATTGACCTCTCTACAGATTTATTATAAGTACTAGCTTCTGCCAGCGACTTCGTCCGCGTGGAATAGTGGTGCTCCGCTCCTATTGGTCTTAGCGTGATGATATATAGTCTATAGCCTTCCTCGATAAATGGACTATCTAACACTGAAAGAATTATTTAAATCGGACCAGCGGTTCCTGAGATTAGCGCGTTTAAACAAAATGACAACATTTCCCTTTACTGCTCTGCTCCTATTGACTATAGCGTGATGAAAAGTATACTATAACCATCTCAGGAGTATGACAAATAATTGTACCAAGTTTCGTTAAAATCCGTCGAGTAGTTTTTGTTTCTATAGAGTTTATACAGACAGACAGACAGACAGACAGACAGACAGACAGACAGACAAAAATTTTACTGATTGCATTTTTGGCATCAGTATCGATCCCTAATCACCCCCTGATAGTTATTTTGGAAATATATTTCATGTACAGAATTGACGTCTCTACAGATTTATTATAAGTATAGATAGATATAGAAGAAGATGTGCTTTACGAGGTTTTCACTGCACAGCGACGATATGGGCCTCGCTCGTTGGAATTAATGCCACACTATGTGGTTAACAATACATTATGTATAAATACGATTGGTATGATAAATATGTAAATAAATACAGAAGAGTAGACGGCGGCGGAGTTGCAATAGCGGCCGCTGCATACGCACACGTGGTAGCGCGCGTACAGCGAAACGCCGCGTGCGTACGGCGTGAGCGACGCGTGCGGACTGCTCACGCAGCCCTCCTCCGAGTTCTGCAGCAGCAGCTCCAGGCGCACAAACCTCTGGTCCACCAGTGTGTTGCTGTGGTGCGGCCAGTACTTGCGGCAGCCGCGCGCTGTGTACACCTGTCCAATATCCAGAAACCTCTTGTAGCATCCTCCCTTGTATTTCCCGGCTCGCCCAGTCTTTAAACCTCTATCGTTTTGGTATGTGTAGGTTTTCTGCCAAGTATACTCCTCCTTCCTATATCCATCTTCCTGCCAGTTGTAATAGCAGTTAACGCGGAAGTACCTTTGCTTGGTTCTAAAACGCCAGTCCTCTGTGTTGAAGGCGTTGTGACATAATGGGTTCATAGGGACCTCGGTCTCGTACTCGTTGCAAGAAAAGCATTTCGCTACTATTGACTTCCCTCTGAAGGGGTCCGGCGGGTCAAAGAACCACCATCGTCGGCTGTTATTGACGGCTGCGTCATTCGTTTTGTTCGGCATCTCTAGCGAGAAGTTGCCTTCGCTCGTGTTTACGGGAGTACTGATGGTATAGTCTTCCGCGGAATACTGTTCAATGGGTGTAATATCGACATCATTGGCGATGTCTGAATGTGACTTGTTAAAGAAAACTGTAGTTTTTGTTCGAAAAGGCATCTGAGAGTTTCGTATTGTTGTGTTTCTTGAGGCTACTTGTATAGGCGCTAGCACTGGTCGTTCATACTCCTCGCTGGGGGGCGTGCCACTGACACTGTCGGACTCGTTGAAAGAAATAGTATTTTTCCAAAAATATGACGATTCTGAAGCTCTTAATAAAGGCGCTACCATTAGCCGCTCACGGTCACTGTATGTACCCAAGTTAGCTCTGTCAGTCTGTGGCTTGCTGAAGAAGACTGCAGTTTCAGTGTAAGGCATCTCAGGGTGTCGTATGTTTGTTTCCTTCGCGTGTATTGGCAGCACATAAAGTAGGTTATTATCTCCCAGGTCTTGGGGCAGTGGTATACTTCTCGGTGGAACGATGTACTTAGTTACGGAAAATGAACTTATTGAATTCATTAAAGAGATTACAAAAATCAAATACTTATATATAACTGACGTCATGTTGACTTAAAATTATTGCATGTTTTTATAAGTTCCACATAAATCTATATATAAATGTGGTGAAAACTGGAACTAACATTGTCATCTTGAAATGGCGATGCTTATCATACCAATTAATGGAAATTTCCATTTTTTTAGTAAAACATGACAATACATGATAATTAGCAATTAATTCATCATTTTTTCTTCATCAGCCTATATATTGTCCCACTGCTGGGCATAGATCTCTTCTCATAAGAGAAGGCTCGTGCACTGATCATCACGCTTGCTCAAGGCGGATTGGCTATTTCAGACTTTTTAAGTCCAGGTTTCCTTACGATGTTTTCCTTCACCGTTAGTCAGAGACGTCTAAGATATACTTAGAGAGTACAATATAAATTCAGAAAAGACACTCGTACACGAGAGGCTAACGACAATGTGTTATTTAAACATTAAACCACTAACATTTAACACTAATTTGGTATTTTGTGGGTGGCTCACAAACCAAGACCTACCAGATTTTAAATATTCACTGCAGCCGACGGACATCTGCAACACCAGAGGCATCGCAGATCGCAGATTATTATTGCCCTCCATGTTCCTTTCGGAGACAAAATCCAATCTTATCGAATACACATATATTTTTACTTAGAGATGGGTACAAATTTTCCCTTGGTCGGTATCACCAAAAATGACGTTTCAAGATGGTGGCAAGCGTCAGTTCACCTGTCAGTCACATTCATACATAGCCCCGTCAAGGTATATAAATATGTTCTGTGTACATAGCCATGTCAATAATAGCAAAGAGAATACAATACTATAGGACATGAGAGGAGATGATATTGTTTTCAAAATACTTTTATCTGTGACTAGCACTTTGCCCGCGACTGCGTCTGCGTGTTGCGACCGTACTGTCTCAAGCTCATCAGTGCGCTCCGCTGATAACCCGTTTCATTCAAAATATTATTAAGTGTTATTTCGATCGATTCAATGCATTCCAAAAGCTCTGTGGGGGACATAAGCCCAACAGTATTGCCACTATCAGTTTGGTGTGACGACGTCTCGAACGCATAGCTACGTGGTATTGTATTCTCTTTGCGCATAGCTCCTCAACCGCTTCGCAGTCGCTGTGTTGTGTTTCAGTAGTTTTTTTTCTACATGATCTCTTGCAGGGTCCTTCTAACAGCATTCGATCTGCTTAACTGGACAATTAATTAAATTAAGGCCTCCAGCGAAGGCTTACATCTAAATTTAAAACTAAGTGACAGCGCGCTAAGGGCTCCCCCTAGTGGGGAACGAACCACGGCTTAGGGTGTCTCTGGGGAGGAGAACTAGGGACTGGCTGGATCATAACAATAAATGACAATATGTTTCAGTAGCTGCATATTACAGTATATATAGCAAATGAGCAGGCAAGTGCTGCAGTGGAATTTCTGTGGACAGTAGGCAGTGGAGTCTAAGCATTTCCTAAAATATAAACAGGCAAGATTCTGATTTCAATTTTAGTAAATTCTAATTCTAATATAAATAATTCAGAAATTTTACTAAATTTCCATTTTCTTGTTCCACCTGTAAGGGACGCATCTTGCATACGATGCGTATTGCATTTGTTGTTCGAGCCAGTAGGCTCTGTACCACGGTTCGGAACACTTGTGTATCTTTTAGTGTCATATTATGTACAATATACAGTTATGTGTTAATCAGTCGTTTAATTTCTCATCCTTAACTACACAGAGCCTACTCACATACCAAAAGCTATTGAATATTAGCGTTTTGGTGGAAAAGTAACAAGTAACAAGTAGGTAGACTTCCATATTGCTTGCCTAGGTACATCAAAAACAAGGATACAATGACTTTCAGGGTTGCTTTTAGTCTACTTATGAAATTGGCGTGGTGCGTCGTGCGTTCTTTTTCAGATTGGAAATCATCAAATGACCCCTCCCGCCGTGGGTGGGGCAGAAGGGAGTGTCAGACTCTTGCTGACTAAAACCCATCCATGTTCCTTTCTCAGCCCTTTATGTTCCGGAGACGCGGCAACTCTTTCGTACTCCCGCAGCACACACAGTAAGGCCTGCTACATCAAACATTTTGTTTACGATTTTTAAATACTCTCTCCATCTTTATAATTGTTGCGCTACAAATTAATATGAAATCGCTTATTTCCAGTTGTCGAACAGTCCATACATAATAATCACTAGACCTGTTTTAGTTGGTTCCAGCCTCTAAATGCCATCGACGTCATGGAAACCTACAATTTGATCGTTATTTGCGTAATAATCAAGCGATCCTCAGAATGATCAAGCACAACGCGGCCCTTTAATAAAAGCGTAGTGTCAGTTAACAATAGCAGCTACAACTAGAATAAAGGGATCATTAGAGTTGCGCAAACTACACTAGGAAGCATACCGGCCTATTACGGGACGCGCGACGACGGTTCCGTACTTTGGAAGCATTGAAGTCCAACTGGTTTGCTATTTTTCAGAGTCATAACAAAGTTTGTTTCCTGTGTTAATTATAATATTTCTATTTAGTTAACTGTATTTGAATACTCGCACATAATTATTTATTTTTATTATGGGTTAAAAGTTGATTTGTGTTGTTAGTTATACCCTAGACTGCATTAATTTGTCTTTGACGTCACAAATGATGCATTCATTCATACAAACACAACAAATTTAAAAACTTTGCATAAGTAAAATAACTTAAATTTAAATAGGTATATAAACTACTAGGCACTTTCATAATTTAATGTTGTTATACCACTACACTTAGCGTACCTACCTATGCGTTTTTCGCGTCTCATTCCTAGTCTTATATGAAGTTTTTTTTTCAATTGTTATTCGCCTTGAGTGCCTTACACGACGTATCTTTGCGAGCAGGCAAGGTGTAGGCGAACTAAAACACAACTCACAAGTGGCTCGATGGTACCGGCTGTTACAAACAGATGGCATTACCGATCTCAATTATATCTTTCAGGGGTTTTTTGTATTCTAAAATAAGCTTATCCCGGATTGTTTGCAAAGTTGTTATGGCAGCTCTTGACGCTGTAGTAAGACTTCATCGGATTTAGGGTTCCGTAGTCAAGACAAAAACCCTTATATTTTCACCTTTCGCCGGCTTATAGCCCTGTGTTTGCAGGTCCGTACGTGCCGAGCGAGTATTCTTATTAAAAAGTTGAAAACGGGTGATAACCTAACTTACTTATCTTTTTCCAGCATTCATTATAAACCAATTTAAACAGTTGCAGCGTGAATTGTTATGATTATGACCTTTCCTCGGTGAGCAGACCGCCGCGCCGCAAGCCGCGCCGACAGCGCGCCCCGCTACTCGCAGCCGGCTCGCACGGTCTGGCGGCGGCGCGACGTCACACACTGTCATCCCGTACACTAGTACAGTGTACAGTTGTACAGTGTGTACACTGTGCCAACTCACAAACAACTACCTATATATTATGTATCACTAGGTGTTCCCGCGGTATCACCCGCATCCCGAGGGAACTACTACGTGCACCCGGGACAAAAGTATCCTATATTATGTTAATCCAGGTTATAAACTATGTAGGTACCAAATTTCATACAAATCCGTTCAGCAGTTTTTGCGTGAAAGAGTAACAAACATACATCCATACATTCTTAAAATCTTTCGCGTTTATATTATTAGTCCCAGGAACTATTAGAATAGTGACATGCATGCTAGTAAGAGAATGATGACTTCCTTCTAGTAAACAAGTGCTGCTACTCGGTAAAAGAAATCTTATTTCATTTCACAAGTAGGGTTGCCAACCATACTTTATAATAACGTATCTTACTTTATTTTTGGTATTTATACTTTATACTTTTGCATAAGTACAAATAAAGTATGTGAAAATACTTTATTTTCAACCTTTACTGTGGATGCGCAAAATTATGAATAAGTTGGGTAACTACTATTAAACGGCACTAAACAGAAATTATTTGACAAAATGGTTTGATTTTAGTGAAGATAATTGGCTTTCAATACTTCCTAACATGTCTTTGAAAAATGAGATTAAATTTGAACATTTTGAAATGGTAATTATAAAGGCCAAATTACAAGACAGATTAAATATTAAAATGGACGATTTATATTCTGAGACAATCACACTTAAAGAAATCCAAAGAAAATTTACTAATAATGACAAAGAATTTTCAGAGAAAAGTACCTACAGTTGACAAATGGCAATATATACTTAAAAATGCATCTGATAGCTTACCAAATATAAAAAAATATATTTCTTATTTACTCTCTGTTCCCGCCACGTCAGCTTTCACTGAAAGAGTTTTTTCAGTAATGAATCTCAAGTGGCGAGAAGAGAGAAATAGAGCGTCAATAAATTTGATCAAAAACGAATTGTTTATTTATTTAAATGATGATTGTCAAACAAGCTTTGAAACATTTAAAAATAACAAAAGATTGTTAACAAGTGCTAAAAGCACACAAAAATACGTTTTTAAGACAAATCAAACATAAAACTTGAAAAATACTTTTTTTTTCTTCCAAATACTTTATTTTTTACCTCTTAAAACGATTGTATACGTTTTTTTTTGTCAAAAAAGTTGGCAACCCTATTCACAAGTCACATCACTACAACGACATAATTTATAATAGTATGCAAGTAGGTACCTTACTATTGTTTGCGCATAGGGCAGGACATAGCTATTGATTAACACCATAATGTAATATATTGTGAGTAGGTAGGTACCTCAACCATCCTCACCATCAATGATCCGAAATATTTTCTTAAATTTAGATTTTTGGAGGTTCGAATGGAGGAGCACGACTACTACTTTATTGGCATGATCAATATGTATACAGCTTTCTAGTACCTACCTACTAAGAGCTCTGTCTGAGCTATGCCGAGGACAGATAAACAGACGAACATGCCAAAAGTACAAGATTTTGGTTGACTACACAATTTTAAGAACCAAACCCATTTGAATATTTTATGCAGTTATTTTTTTAATAGGTAGGTAATTACCCAAACATTTAAACAGTATACATACCCAGATAGGGTATGTATTACTTGTCGACTAATTTCTAAACTGAATGAAACACTAACTTTTGAACATGGCAATGCAGCCAGCTGAGCCAGCCTCTAGGGTACGCTCCCAGTTTACTGCGATGGGGAGGAATTTTTTGACGCCCGCCCTTCATTAGTTAGTAGTTTTCCATATTTTTGTTAACTTTTGTACGAAACAAGTCATGTCAGTTGTTTGTACTTAAATACATTACTGCGTGACATATAAAAGGGCAAGTTAACCAAAAAAAAACAGCGGGATTTGTACACAAAACTATTTGTTTAGAAAAGCTGCACAACTAAACAGAAGAGTGTCGCGTCGCTCAAGCAGTCAGGGCCGCGCGGCCGCGCTCGGCTCGCTCGCGTATAGCCAGGGCGCACACCGAGCGCGATCAGCGATGCGGCTGTTTAACCGTTAGCAGAGCGGCAACGTCGCGTATCGCTTTCTCTCTCGCAGTATAGCTTCGGCGTCGCTTCGGGTGGCCGCGTTTATCGCTCAGTGAATAATAATTCTGTGGATTTAGATGAATTCGAGAAACTATAGGGAACGTTTAATAGACGAAGTGAAGAAATACCCGGTGCTGTACGACACGCAGCATGAGAACCACCGCGACATCGACGTGCGCGACCGCTGCTGGCTCGAGATCTCCGACCGCCTCGGCGCCAACAGTACGTACCGCTCGCCTCATACCACTGCGCTACTGCGCTACTGCGCCACTGGGTGCTCAGCGCTGGCTCGGCCGCCAGCCACACTACACTGAATCAGGGTCCTAAATCATTGGCGCCCTTATTACAACTTATTGTACCGCGCTACAGAGAAAGACACCTTCCTTTCTCTTATTACACTTCCCATATTTAGGGTTTAGAGACCTTGATTTAGAGTAGTGTAATAACCTTTTACCTACATTATAATGTTATTTTTATGTTGGTACCTAGCAAAGTAAACAAGTTCATACACAGTGACTGTATGTCAGTTGACGTTTCTCCTAATTTTGCTCGCGCTCGCTAGTTGTAGGTGAACTAAACTCAACTATAGTAAATGCATAGATTGCATTCGCTACAGTTTCTGATTGTGCTTTGTTTTATTGTTCCTCGCTTAAAAAGGTTCATAGTTTGATTGTAGTTAATGGCACGTTAAGTGCAGTGGTAACAGCGTCGCGTGACTCGGGTTCGATTCCCGCACGCAAAAAATCACCATGTGAGATCGCTGAAATAACACGTTATAGTAACTCAGAATTAGACACCAACTTTTTTGTTAAAAATTCTGTGTAAATGCAATGTTCTGAACAATGGTTGCTCAGGCGAGGTGCTAAAGCGCGAGTGGAAGATCCTGCGCGACTCCATGCGGCAGGCGCTGAAGCGCAGCAAGACTGGAGCCACCACCAAGTCCGGCCTGCCCTGCAAGAAGTGGCGCTTCCAGAGCCGCATGGCCTTCGTGCTGCCCTACATGACCATCCGCCGGTGAGCCAGCTGCCCGGCGCCCGGCTCCCACCTACAACAACGGCTATTCACTTATTGCTAACTGCATAAAATGCAAAACTTCATTATTGTATGTGGCGCACGATTCTATTAATTTCTCCAATGGCGCGAGTACTGACTCCGAGGGATAGGAGTCTCGCCGGTTCTTCTCAGCAGGACCCAATACTTGAACTGAGCAACTAATTCGAGCTTTCATAAGTATCATATTTCGAGGCCCATTTGAATGGTTCTGTAGCTAGTGTAGCACTATTGTGAGCTGTGTTGATAAATTGCTTTTGTTTACTTCCAGAAATCAACGTACTGACAAAAATCGCATCAAGGTGGACGACGGCGACGTCGCGTCAGAGCCAGAGCGCGAGCTGGAGCCGTGGGAGGCCGCGCAGCAGCCCGGCGGCGACCACGACTCGCTGGACCTGTTCTTCGCGAGCGTCTGCCAGAGCACCAAGCGGCTGCCGAGGAAGTACCAGTCCGCCGTCAAGCGACAGGTCCTGGACGCGCTGCTCAGAGTCGAGGACGACTGGGAGACTGAACAGACGGAATCCAAGGCCGAAGTTAACAAGGACTTCGAGTGACGAACACCGGACAATAAATCAAGTGAATATGATTTATTAACAGTGCGTAGCTACTATAACGACATCGGATTATACCTACGGTTAATTTTAATCTTGGTCTTCCGGACGAATGTGCTATTGTAATCACAACCACTGACAGACATGGTGGCTTGGGCACAGCGGGCACTGCGCGTGCGCTCGCTCGGGCGCCTGCCACACGGTGATCACTACACTTGATATTATCTATCTTGCAACTGAAATCATAGTGGACACCAACTAGGCGCTATGTGATATGATTAAATAGTGTACAAATACTTGTAATGAATGTTATGATACGGCCATCGCACAAATAACGTTTAGTTTAGTGCAATCTAACATAATCAAGCTCGTTATTGAACTGTACAGACCACGTAGACTCATAGCACGCAGTTGCTCACCGTGGCGGGCACGGATAGCGGCGACCGCGTCGCTGCCTCGCCACCGTCGCCACCACAGGTGGTTTAATTAATAAGTTAATAAGGTATAGTTAAATTACGAAGATTGGTGTGAATAAAGTAATTGGTGCTGAAATCATAATCCATTCATTAATTTATATTTTTCTTAGTTGTCTTTATAGATTCTAGTTATATTGGACCTATCAACTAAGAGACAATGGAATACGAATGACGGGATCATCGTTATCAACTGTTAACAATACTGCGACAACATTAGTATAGTCGACAGCCAGAGAAGCTTACATGTATACTCGAGAATTATCTGATCAATAAAAGCATGTCGAGTAAAGTCTTAATAATTATGAAATTTTAAAACTGCATTTTTTCAGTTTCTGGCAAAATTAAGAGTATACCTACTTGAAAACTAAAACCCGACTACGAAAACAATTCACCTGAATAGCACAAAACAAGTAAATAATATTGCTGCCGGCTCATAACTCAAACTGATGCTCATATTATGGTTCCATATTTATTACTTAAGCTATCCTAAATTGCGACAACAAGACGAATACTTCTTCTTACGTGCTTTTCAGTTCATTTTTTTTAAGCGTGATTACAGAAATGATTTCCAATTTTATCGTTGGCAAGCAAGCAACCCCGCGGCCTAACAATATAGGTACATTTATTTGAAATGTACAAATTAAGCCTTCTCCGTTCATGATTTTATGTCCTCTAGAGGCACCATTTTGAATTTTATGTGAAGTTACATAGCCTATAAACACAAGCGGGCGATCAAGACGCTTCCAACGATACCTCATTTTGACAAATTATCATTATGTAGTTTAGAACTTGTGAAGGAACCGATAAACGTACATACATTACACAATAATAGCGTAGTAAAAACCATTTATAACGCACTCGTACGCAGCAAACTCGAAACCAGTGCCGCGGTGTGGAACCCGCATGAAAACACGTACATCTTACTGCTGGAAAAGGTGCAGAAGGCATTCCTGAGGTGAGGTTCCTATGTAAACGGTGGCATGGATACTATCCGTTCATGTACCCCACAAAGTTCCTTCTGGGTACCCTTGGCTACAATTCGTTAGAGGTCAGGAGAAATTATGATCAGATCGGAACGATGTGCAAAATTCTTCACGGTAAAATCCTCGCACCTGAATTACATGAAAAACTGACTCGGATATTCGTGCCGAATAATGACTGCCGCAGCAGGAAACACAAACTTTTAGCCGTTCCCGCTTGTCGCACAGTGGCGCGTGCTAATTCACCTGTACCGAGATCTCTCACTGCGCTCAACGCTCTCCTGGACGGTACAGATTGTGATATCTTAGCCGATGGATAGAAGGAAATCTTGTTAGCGTGTCTGAAGTACTGTGAGAAGTCAGTGTGATAGTAGCATCCTTAATTAGTGTAATTGGCCTGCGGCCGTTCTAATTAAGTAAATAAATATAAATACGAGTATATTACATAACAGTCGAGATCATAAACCTGATTTTGCTTCGCCGAAGTCTGGTACAACGTTATAGTAGCGGAAGCAATTTATATGGGTATGCTTTTCATACCAAATTTCATTAAAAAACCGGCCAAGTGCGTGTCGGGCCACGCGCAGTAGGGTTCCGCAGCAGGTCTCAGTTAGTCGGCTATAACTCTGTAACCGGTTAAGCCTACTTAACAGTGATAGTTTTCCTTATTATTTAATTACTAGCTTCTGCCAGCGACTTCGTCCGCGTGGAATAGTGGTGCTCCGCTCCTATTGGTCTTAGCGTGATGATATATAGCCTATAGCCTTCCTCGATAAATGGACTATCTAACACTGAAAGAATTATTTAAATCGGAGCAGCGGTTCCTGAGATTAGCGCGTTTAAACAAAATGACAACATTTCCCTTCACTGCTCTGCTCCTATTGATTGTAGCGTGATGAAAAGTATACTATAACCATCTCTTTTTTCTCATTTATCATCTCAATATAAGTTTTATTTTTTTTCTCATTTAGCTCTAAAATGTTTTCTGGTATTTTATTATAACACTAGTTTTCCGCCCGCGGCTTCGCCCGCGTGGACATTTTTTTTTACACCTTGGGTTACATTATTCAAGTTTTAGTAGGGATCCCTAATTATTTCTGGAAATAAATATAGCCAATATAATATAGTGAAAGAATTTTTTAAATCGGTTTAGTAGTTTTTGAGTTAAAACCCTACAAACAAACAAATCTTTCCTCTTTATACTATTAGTATAGATTTAACACAGTATCCCATAAAAGATGTATGTACCTTAGATAATCTGAACTGTGGTAGAGCTAGTTTCTTCTTGTTCCTAGTATTGTAATTATGTCTAACACATATTTTATCAAACAAATAAAGATTTTTTTCTAACATCTATACTTATAATAAATCTGTAGAGGTCAATTCTGTACATGAAATATATTTACAAAATAACTATCAGGGGGTGATTAGGGATCGATACTGATGCCAAAAATGCAATCAGTAAAATTTTTGTCTGTCTGTCTGTCTGTCTGTCTGTCTGTCTGTCTGTCTGTCTGTCTGTATAAACTCTATAGAAACAAAAACTACTCGACGGATTTCAACGAAACTTGGTACAATTATTTGTCATACTCCTGAGATGGTTATAGTATACTTTTCATCACGCTATAATCAATAGGAGCAGAGCAGGAAGGGAAATGTTGTCATTTTGTTTAAACGCGCTAATCTCAGGAACTGCTGGTCCGATTTTAATAATTCTTTCAGTGTTAGATAGTCCATTTATCGAGGAAGGCTATAGGCTATATATCATCACGCTAAGACCAAAAGGAGTGGAGCACCACTATTCCACGCGGACGAAGTCGCTGGCAGAAGCTAGTACATAATATTTTCATAGATGAATTGGCAAGGTACTAATATTAATATTTTTAAACAGTTCCCTAAGAGATTCGCGACAACGTAAATTATATATGGCTCTGACAGCTCTTTTTTGTAGAATAAATATGGATTCAATGTCAGCAGCTCGTCCCCACAGCAAAATGCCATAAGACATAATGCAGTGGAAGTAACTAAAATAAACAAGTCTTGCTGTATCCACATCCGTTAGCTGCCTGATTTTTCTTACAGCATAAGCGGCTGAGCTTAGACGACCCGCTAAAGATGTTATGTGGGGTCCCCATTGCAATGTATCGTCTAGAGTGATTCCAAGGAAAACTGTCTTGTCGGACTACGGAACCCTAATAATGGTTCCTTTACACTATACCCTGAAACTTGTGAATCTGGGCACAGTTATAGGCTTTTTATCCGAGTGCGTGAAGTACCTAGTTTCCTCAGGACGCGATCGAAACCGTGGGAACAACTTGTAACTCATCAAACCTGGGGCTGTACCACCACGTGTTTTTGCAATCACAATTCAAGTTTGAGAGCGTGACACAGCTACTAACGTCGTATAGCTCCGTCTCTTTTTCATAACGAAAATAATCTTGTTTTGGCACGTCATGGTAAGGCCCCTGCACTATTATAATATCGGCGTACATTTGCTAAGAACATTAACTAACATTTCCTCAGGGCAATATAAAGACCATTCAACAAATAAGTAGGTATTATTTTAATGGTATACCCCCCCTATCCATAGTTATAGCAGCGTGCTAATGGCTGGGACTTAACGTCCAGATGGAAACAAGTTAAACTTGGGGTCGAAGCCTTGGCTAGGGTTCATGCCTGCCTGCATAGCTTTCATCTTCTCCCGTTCCTTCTGCGCGGCGATCAACTCCGCGCGCTGCGAGGCCGGCATGATCTCCTCCATCTTCTTCATGTACTCGGTGTGCAGGTGCAGCAGGAACTCGATGCTGTAGGTGATGTCGATGTTCCTCCGCAGCGCGTGCTCGTAGTACCAGATGATCCGCTTGAAGCGCAGGTGCACCCAGCGGTACTTCTTCATAGCGAAGTACAAAGTCCTCAGGTCCTTCTTCCACTCGTCCAGTCTGCTATAAATGTATGCTATGCGGAACCTCGGATCTCCCTGGTATTTTTGGATGATAGGCTCTATTTCTATGAGTTTACCTTGGACGGCGTAGACATTTTGTCTCATGATGTCTAGGATTTTCAAGCTGTACTGGCGATAAGTGGGGTCCCAGAAAGTAGGCGCCCGGCGGCCAGCAGTCAGGTTACCAGCCTGGCGCTGAGCCAGCTTGCTGGAGTCGATAGAGCTCGCGCTGGGTGGGGGCCATGAAGCATTCACTTCTATGCTCAAGTCGGGATCGTGGAACAGTTCGGCATAGTCCAAGCTCACGTTCACCCTAAATGTAAGAGCAATGTTCGTTAACCAGGGTCCACATCTGGAAAGTCAGGGAAGCAATAGGTGGTCAGAGCATGTCAGTCAGGGATTGTTAGGAAAAATACATCTTATTAGTCAAAAGTCAGGGAAAAGGGAGAGTCATGAAATAAAAATATGATTCCTAAGAATTATATTTCTCAAAAAAAAAAACGCGCTCGCTGCGCTTGCACTCTGAACATATTATTATTACTTTCTCAGCTTACTATTTACGGTTCTTAACTCTAAAAGCAAATAAGATATCTTCCATTCTTAATAATCTGGTTAAAAACGAGAAAATTACATATTATTGAGTCAGGGAAATGTGGTTGAGTGATCAGGGAAAGTCAGAGAAAAGTTAGGGAACTTTTTTTTGGTATTTCGAGTGGACACCCTGATAACGACTAACGAAATTTATTCTAATTTAAACTTATCGGTCGTGGGCTCATCGCGGCTGTCTTGTAGTCTACTATTATGAAAAGATGTTATTTATTAAAACCGGTGGCAAACCGCTCGCAGGCGCGACATAATTGTAAGCGGCAGGCGCACATGTTGTAGTAACAGCACAGCTGTCTTCAGTAAGCGGCAGCAGTATCAGAGATATACGCTCGTGGGCCAGTACTCCGATGATATAAAAAAAAATTGACAACCAGGCGTGAGTCGTAAGTCGCTCGCTTCGGATTTAATACACATATAACATTATAACGGGTAGTGGGCTCTACTGTGAGTCCCCGCAGCACTGCAGCATTCACGCCTACGGTACTACTCCGGTACCATTGTAGAACAATATAATGATGTAGGTTAACCGTGACTTTGTACAGTCACAGTTAAGCTGGTAAGAGAGTAATGTCTAAACGTGCCTCGGGTATCGCCTGAGGTTGAGGTGCAGCAGGTCGGGCCTGGCAGGGGGCGCGGGCCGGGGCGCGGCGTCGCCGGCGGCGCCCCGCGGCGGGGCCAGGCGCGCCGCCACGTCCGACAGGTTCAGCGGCGTCTGCAGCACCGCCAGCCGCTCCGCCAGCACCGTGGACAGTCGCTTGTCCTCGCCCACGAAGTCGTAGTCTCTCAGTGCAATGAGGTGCTCCTCAGATTGCTTTGTGACGATTTCCACACCTAGATGTAACTGATGATGTTGATACAGTCGCCGATTACCTATATCTTCAGTTATATCTTAAGGCCAAGTTCACCGACAGATGGTTACCTAATCGGCCCGTTAAATAAAATCGTTTTTTAACCACGAAGAGGGAATTTTCGTGTTATCCGCTACTTCACCAGCCCCGGATTGGTAATTGACCGTTTTAGGAATAAAAAATCCAAATGATAAGGTATCCATCGTAAGAGAGAAGTTTGAAATTTATGGTAAAAAGCTATTTTAAGTTGATCGGACTGTTATCTTGTCGGTGAACTTGGGCCTTAGATGATTACATGAGATTGACTGATTAGATAAGGTCTTTGGGGTATGTCTGTAGATCGACCATAGAAACTAAAACTAATTCTTGTTAAAAAGGCGTAGATACTACAATACCATGAATACATGAATGACAAATTAACATAATAATAATTCACTTATGTACATACATATACCTACATCTTATAATTAATTTAAATTATATATGTCCATAAACTATATATTTAAGTGTATGTATCATATTATACAATATATACATTTTTTTTTTATAATAAACAAATGTTCCTATTAATAATTATTGGTTATGTAATTAATAGATAACTGTGTAATGTCTATTGGAAGATATCTTCACTACATAGTATAAAACAAAGTCGCTTCCCGTTGACTGTCCCTATGTATGCTTAGATCTTCTTAGAGCGGTTTTTTTTAATAGATAAAGTGATTCAAGAGAAAGGTTTTAGTGTATAATTTGTCAAGTTTTTGTATGCATTGGCCAAAATATCGCGGGCGAAGCCGCTAGCGGAAAGCTAGTGTATTTATATAATAATAAACTAAATTAAAATTGCACAGATTAATCAACGCTGTATTATATTTGTTGTTATAGTGGCAACGGAAATATGTACATCATATGTGAAACTTTCAACTGTCTAGCTATCACAGTTCATGAGATACAGCCTGGTGACAGACAGACAGACGGACAGCGAAGTCTTAGTACTGGGGTCCGTGTTTATCCTTTGGATACAGCGCGTGTCGAGCCACGCACGATAGGGTTCCGTAATTGGTCGACTATAACTCCCTGATCTGCTAAGTTCCGATAGCCCGCCACGTCAGCCGGTCACTGCTGCAGTTCCACACTGCCGTCGAACTAAGTTTGGTACTAACTCCCCTTTTACACGGATGTGTAAATTACTAAATGATGACAGTGACCTCAACGATATCTACACAGAAACACTAGTAACATTCTCCCGTAAAACTAACATATGAAACGAGTTATAGTTTAAGCCTAGTTTCATGTTAGCCCCTACAGCATGGTTTATAACAATTGTACGATTTGCCTGTTTGTAAAATAGAATGCGCATGTTGTGTCCACCATGACTGCATGACTGGGCGTGCCTGTGCAGTGGCGCTAACATCTATTGTTTGTTATGTATCTAAGTATTGCTGTTACATCAGTTGTTAAACCATAAATGTATAAATAACTCGGTAACTGGTACGGCCTACTCTGTCGTGATAATTTTCCTTTTAAGTTGGTTACGTATGCCTCTGTACCTCCTGATTTTTTTCATAAATCTAGGAGCAGCCATTCAGAAGTTAGAGGGTTAACAAAAATATGCACTTTAAAACTTACACAACACATACTGCTTAAGATACTTTTCATCCAAGTATCTAGACCCAATTGTTAGTCCGAGCAGGCGAAGTCGCGGGCAGAAGCTAGTGTAATAATAAATAAATAGGAAAAAAAAATGGCCCGAAAATTTTACAAATAGGTTCAGTAAAAAACCGGCCAAGTGCGTGTCGAGCCACACGCAGTAGGGTCCCGTAGTAGGAGTTAGTCGACTATAACTCTGTAACCGGTTAAGTCTACTTAGCCGTGATAGTTTTCCTAGTAAGTTCATTACATGTGCTATGTCTGTGAATTTTTTCACATTTCTAGGTACAGCCATTCAAAAGTTAGAAAACTTTGCATTTTAGTTAACAAAAAATTGCATTTAAAAGCTAGATATTTCGCAAATGGCTCGCTTAACTGAAAAATAGTCTTCACACACCCGTAATATTTTTGCAAGACCTATCTAACGGTATCCCACATGAAGGGGTACGCGAGAAAAAAAATATTCATCCCCACTTTACGTGTTTGGGATATACCCTAAAAAAAATATTTTTCAAAATTTTATTTTACCACAATCATGGTGTGATTAATATACATATCCATACCAAATTTCAGCTTTCTAGTATAAAGAACCTCGAAGCTATGCCGCGGACAGACAGACAGACGGACATGACGAAACTATAAGGGTTCCTTGTCGGACTACGGAACCCTAAAAAGTAATCTAAACTAATATTATAAAGAAGTATAGCTTATGAGGTTGTAGGGGGTGATCTCTGATAGCTGGACCGATTTAGATAGGTACGGAGATATAAGGTTGGCTACATTTTAAACGGGTGCGTGAAGTAGTGTATAATTAATTAATAGTAAAAAGTACTCACTGAGTGCCGTCGACAAGGATCCGATGAACACTAGGACTGTTCGACAAACAAAATACGTTACGCGACTCAAGCACAGTAGACACCGAATAGTTTTGTTATTACTTGCGTTTTTGATGATTTCCACAGCAACACAAAGCAAAGTAAGCAAGAATTTAAAACAAATATGTATTCAAGACCGAAACGGCCCGTATTCAAGTCTAATTTATTGAGAATCTGTCATTATTTTTGAGCCCACATTGTAGGTAGGTACCTAATTTTTTTAATTATACTTACATAGTAATATAAGAAAAGCCATGATTAGCTATTAGCTCATTAGCTCGCAGCACCTCTGCCAGATTCAGTTCAGTACGTGGTCACTGTCGCCTGGCCCGCGGGAGCCCGGCAGGCTCTATGTGCAACTGTGTCATAAGCGACGCTCATTTGCATTTAATTAACAGTATTTTATCGGTTATAAAAACACCTACATTACGTGACCAAATCTACATACATAGGCCAACGTTATTGGAATGCCATGTACCTAGCTACTCTGTAGAAAGAAGTAGTTGTCGCCTCGGGCCATGGATCACCAGCTGTTTACAGCAAGCATTCATTACTGTCCCTGGTTGCCGAAGAAGACTCTCGCAAACTTACGCTTTATTCAGAAAGCAATCGTATTAGGTACATCGTACTTGATGAAATGAATAGCACTCCGCGCTCCTCCCAAGAAATCAACTCTTGTCTGCAATGGCAGGCTCCCTAAATAACCATTCAGTGTTCACATCACGTCGCAAAAATTAAAAATAAATCTCTTCCCCGTTCGCATTCACAGTTGGAGTTCGAAAGTATTCGGAATCGAGGGGCGAAGGGTTTGGCAAGCGGGGTGGGAGCTGCAGCCCGTGCCCCCGCGCCCCCACACCCTGCCCCCGCAGGTGGCATCGATCGCTCTGTGCCCGGCAACAACTAGCTAGTGGGCTCTATTCGCGTTTCATTTCATATTTCATAGGATTTAGTTTAGTGATATCCGCGTAAGTATAGCGCCACAGTTCATATTCAATGACCCCTCTTCATATTATCTTAAAACGTTCCCATGTCACCACATTAAAGCATCAGCTGTATAGGTCGGATGATGGGTAAATTGTCGGTAGCGCATTCAGATAATGTTCAGGCGGCGGATAATGTTCAGCTCCGAGTACCAGCAAGATATAGTAATAATAATCTCCAGTCCAATTTCTAGATATTATAGTGCACAAGCGCTTGCGCAGACACAAGTGCACTCTCATAGTCTGATGGCTTGGCAATCCGACACGACCGGGGAGAGATCACGCGCCGGACCGACAGCTTCACTTGCTCTCCGAGACGCAGCGCCTGCAGCGAGGGCACAGAGACCACACACATATTATGCACTGAGCAAATCACCACCTACATCAGTTAATTTGTTTAGCTATGCTTGGTTTTTAGGGTTCTGTAGTCCGACGAGGAACCCTTATAGTTCCGCCATGTCCGTCTGTCCGTCTGTCCGCGGCATAGCTCAGAGGTGCTTGGTACTAGAAAGCTGAAATTTGGTATGGATTTGTGAACATGAACAAAGTGGTGAAATATTTTTTTTCTCATGTATCCCATCATATGGGATATCATTGGATAGGTCTTTCAAAATATAGCAGGTGTGTGAAGACCATTTTTCGATTTAGGGATCCGTTTGCGAAATATTTAGCTTTAAAGTGCAAATTTTGTTCGATACGAGCGTCCCCCCCTCTAACTTTTGAATGGCTGTGTCTAGAAATGTGAAAAAAATCACAGACGTAGCACGTGTAATGAACTTATTAGGAAAACTATCACGGCTAAGTAGACTTAACCAGTTACAGAGTTATAGTCGACTAACTAGGACCTGCTACGGAACCCTACTGCGCGTGGCACGACACTCACTTGGCCGGTTTTGTTTTAATAGGTTGATATTTGCGTTGGTCTGCACAAGCTCACGGGATATACATAGTTAATAGGTTCTCTCCAGCCGCGCTCTCTTGAATGACGACGATAATAATCTAATTCGGTCCAGAAGAGCTCGCTGGCTATCAGAACTTTCTTTGGAAACATATAATCGTCGGTTCCAAATGTTTATTTATTTACAAACATTGATATTTTTATTGATACTCGTATTAAAAATGGACCATTTAATGTATTTGATACTTGTTCTCTGTTGTTAGTGTATACATTATATTGTATTGACTTGCTGACTATAATATTGTAATGTGAATTCGACAGTAGAACAGCTGAACCCACTTAGATGAGACATGGTGTGGACCCTGATTGGACCCTGGCACCGATTGTAGGTAATTTATAATCGTTCTTCTTCGCCAAGAATTTTCTCCAAGACGCAGGTGGAACCGCGGGAAACAGGTGGTTAAAACACAACACAAACTTCTCCTTTTTTGGAAGTCGGTCAAAAAGTGTTAGGTACAGTTGACCGGCCACCACAGACGAGGTCTCACTGTGCTCACTTAGTTACACAACGCTCGCGCTACGCTGACCCGATTTACAAAAAACTAATCTCACGGTAAGCGCATGTCATATTCCCCTTGTGAGGCTCTCATAATCACTCTCACTCACCTCTCCCCCTACAGCCTTCAGCACCACCCCTCGGGCCCTTGCTGGGCGGGGAACAACGGGGGTGCGACTGTATCTACCTACGTACAAGGGGGGGGTGGATATAAATAGATGTCCTCCGTCAGTGCCAAGGTCGGTGCGGATCGATAGCAGCGGGCGAAGGGGGTGCGGGCTCTGGGTGAGGGGTGCGGGGTGCCCATTGCTCGGAGTCTCGGGGATCGCCCAACGCACATACTGCATTCATATATATATGTGAATGCACGTTGCATAAGTGTTATTCCAAAATACTAATTCATTCTAGATTACAACATGCAACAAGGAATTGTTATACTTTTATATCTGGGGGCTCGCGAGCCAAGCGAAGCGACTTACTAAACATTTATATTTTTAATTGCATAGCTCTTATACTTTAGTTTAATTATTATTGATATCTAAAAACATCTGATTTCGTCACTGAGTCACTGATGATCATCAAAATTCTTAGGGTATTTCTTATAGTCCTAGAAAACTGAAATTTGGTTTTAAGCTAGTACCCTCGTATTAGCAAACGAACAACAACAAAAAATATAAAACCTTAAACTAGGGAATGGAAGTTTGTAAGAGACTTCCGCAATTTTGACGCTAGAGGTCTAAAAATTGAGCTAGCTAGAGGAGTGAAAATTGGTAGAGGGACTCCTAGTCATTATAAGTCATTTAAAATGTTGGTTATGATTATAGTTAGGTCCAGGTACTGACAAACACTCAAATCACTATAAGTGACTGACACCAGTCAACCCGGCTTGTAGTCACTTCGCGACACGAAGCACTAGGCATCAACGTGCACCGTGAGGTACGGCGCACCACCAGCCCCCTCCCCCGCCCGCACCCCGCACCGCCCCGCCGGAGCCCCCCGCGCAGCACTCCATTACAAGGCAACAGCTGATTGTTGCCGGGCAGGCCGCGGGTCGACCAGTCGCGCGACTAGTCGCAACATGCAGCCCGACACGCGCAAGTAGTCTATCGACCATTCCAGCACTGCGCGGTGCAATATAAACTTGACCGTGACGTAAATAAGGCTTAATGTCTTATTGTCGATAATAATATCCTCTAAACATCGATAACCACGGTTGGCAAAGGAAAATACGCTGGACAACTTCGCTGTACAACGAATGAATAAAATCCTTACTTTAATATTACAAATGCGAAAGCAAGTCTGTCTGTCTATCTGTTACGCTGTCACAGCTGAACCAATTTAGATTTTTTTAGGGTTCCGTAGTCGACAAAGAGCCCTTAGTTTCGCCATGTCCATTTATCTGCCTGTCCGCGGAATAGCTTAGAGGTTCTTATTACTATAAAGCTGAAACTTGGTATGAATATGTTGTATGTATGTACGTACCTATATTGATTTGACAATCTCTCTCACCACAACCACGGCGGGAGGGGTCCTTTCATGATTTCCCATCCGAAAAAAAAGCACCCGATGGTACGGGGGTTGCAGGCTTTGAGCAATGACGACGTGCGCCCGCGCACACAGCCGGTAACTAGGACGCGGGCGTTGAAAGCAAAATTGAGGAAAATACTCGGCTGCGTCTATATTTAAACACTAGCTTATGCCCGCGACTTCGTCCGCGTGAAATAGTGGTGCTCCGCTCCTATTGGTTTTAGCGTGATGATATATAGCCTATAGCCTTCCTTAATAATGAGCTATCTAACACTGAAATAATTTTTCAAATCGTACCAGTAGTTCCTGAGATTAGCGCGTTCAAATAAACAAACTCTTCAGCTTTATTATATTAGTATAGATTTACCATGAGCACTAGGCACACGTATGCACAAAAATAATGTCACATATTTTATAAGACATAAGTACATTATATACTTACCACATCAGCATTAGTATTATTAGATCAGATTATTCAGTATTGTTAAATACTGTACAACAGCATGTATTTAATACGTGATAAAACAATGACTTATTTTCCCCATTCCCTTGCGCACGCTACTACACCCCCTTTAATTAAATTAAAATTTATCTGGTGTCTGTTCTCTTGGTGATGACGGGTGGACTCTCCCAGGCTTCCTCAACATCACAGTGACCAGCTAGATTAATGGCTTCCCGCTTCTCACCCTACTTGCAGATAAATGGACGCGTTCATTTTTTTGGAGGAATGGGATATTGCGATATATTCAAAACTGTATTTTTGTTTCATAAAGGTTTCAGAGCTTCAGTTTAATTTGGCAAGTTTCCGTTGACGCATGTTGCGTGAAAGAGTAACAAACATACATACATACCCAAAAACTTTCACATTTACAATATTAACTATAATTCGAAAATAATTAAGTCTCTTTAAGCCACCGACATGAAGTACAACAACGCACTGGCCTGAGTTGCAGGTGGCGCGTGTTCTGCCAACAGAAGTATGTCAGTTCTGCGTTCCGATCTGTATGGCGTCGCTCGCCCGCGCGCCGTCGCCGTACTCGGTAATTGTGCTTCGTCGATACGAGAATGGGAAATTTTCGGAGCCTTTCGGGTGGAGATTATTGAACGAATTAGGCATCTCTGCTACATCAGGCAGGGCCGTCTTTAACCATACATAATTTATCTATATATATACAAGTACAATAAAATTGAAAATTTTACGTGTCCTGCACAATTTGGAATTTTGAGAAAATAAGTATTGCAAGACAGTGATTAAAAATACATATGTAACTATTAAAAGACATACGGATACCGACGCCTAGACTGATACCGACGCCAGCATTGATACCAACACCTAGACTGATACCGACGCCAACATTGATACCGACGCCTACACTGATACCGACGCCAACATTGTTACCGATGCCTAGACTGATACCGACGCGAACATAGATACCGACGCCAACACTGATACCGATGCCAACACTGATACCGACGCCTAGACTGATACCGACGCCTAGACTGATACCGACGCCTAGACTGATACCGACGCCTAGACTAATACCGACGCCTAGACTGATACCGACGCCAACTCTGATACCGACGCCAACTCTGATACCGACGCCTCGACTGATACCGACGCCTACTCTGATTCCGACGCCTAGACAGATACCGACGCCAACAATGATACCCACGCTAACATTAATACCGACGCAAACATTGATACCGAAATCTACACTGATACCGACACCTCGACTGATACCGACGCCTACTCTGATTCCGACGCCTAGACAGATACCGACGCCAACAATGATACCGACGCCTAGAGGGATACCGACGCTAACATTAATACCGACGCCAACATTGATACCGAAACCTACACTGATACCGACGCCTCGACTGATACCGACGCCTACTCTGATTCCGACGGCTAGACAGATACCGACGCCAACAATGATACCGACGCCTAGAGGGATACCGACGCTAACATTAATACCGACGCCAACATTGATACCGAAACCTACACTGATACCGACGCCTCGACAGATACCGACGCCTACTCTGATTCCGACGGCTAGACAGATACCGACGTCAACAATGATACCGACGCCTAGAGGGATACCGACGCTAACATTAATACCGACGCCAACATTGATACCGACGCCTACTCTGATTCCGACACCTAAACAGATACCGACGCCAACAATGATACCGACGCCTAGAGGGATACCAACGCTAACATTAATACCGACGCCAACATTGATACCGAAACCTACACTGATACCGACGCCTCGACTGATACCGACGCCTACTCTAATTCCGACGCCTAGACAGATACCGACGCCAACAATGATACCGACGCCTAGAGGGATACCGACGCTAACATTGATACCGAAACCTACACTGATACCGACGCCTAGACTGATACCGACGCCTACTCTGATTCCGACGCCTAAACAGATACTGACGTCAACATTGTTACCGACGCCAAAATTGATACCGACGCCAACTCTGGTACCGACGCCTACACTGATACCGACGCCAACATTGATACCGACGCCTAGACTAATACCGACACCTACACTGATACCGACGCCTAGACTGATACCGACGTCAACATTGTTACCGACGCCTACACTGATACCGACGCCAACATTGATACCGACGCCAACTCTGATACCGACGCCTACACTGATACCGACGCCTAGACTGATACCGACGCCTACACTGATACCGACGCCAAAATTGATACCGACGCCAACTCTGGTACCGACGCCTACACTGATACCGACGCCATCATTGATACCGACGCCTAGACTAATACCGACACCTACACTGATACCGACGCCTAGACTGATACCGACGTCAACAGTGTTACCGACGCCTACACTGATACCGACGCCAACATTGATACCGACGCCAACTCTGATACCGATGCCTACACTAATACGCCTACACTATAGACTGTACCGACGCCTAGACTGATACCAACGCCAACTCTGATACCGATGTCTCGACTGATACCGACGCCTACTCTGATTCCGACGCCTACACTGATACCGACGCCTACTCTGATTCCGACGCCTAGACTGATACCAACGCCAACTCTGATACCGATGTCTCGACTGATACCGACGCCTAGACTGATACCGACGCCTACACTGATATCGACGCGAACATTGATACCGACGCCAACACTGATATCGACGCCAACATTGATACCAACACCTAAACTGATACCGTCGCCTTGACTGATACCGACGCGAACTCTAATACCGACGCCTTGACTGATACCGACGCCAACAATGATACCGACGCCTAGACTGATACCGACGCCTACACTGATATCGACGCGAACATTGATACCGACGCCAACACTGATATCGACGCCAACATTGATACCAACACCTAAACTGATACCGTCGCCTTGACTGATACCGACGCGAACTCTAATACCGACGCCTTGACTGATACCGACGCCAACAATGATACCGACGCCTAGACTGATACCGACGCTAACATTAATACCGATGCTTAGACTGATACCGACGCTAACTCTGATATCGAAGCCTAGACTGATACCGACGCTAACTCTGATATCGAAGCCTAGACAGATTCCGACGCCTTATAGTTGCCGACGAGGCTACTTTACTTCCGCCGCTTGAGGTTCTCCGCAGCCGCGGCGGAGCCAGCATAGAACGCAGAGCTAGCAAGGTGGGATGGCACAGCTTAAAAACGTCTGACATGGAATTTTAACAACGGCTCCTATTAAGATAGCTGATAGTCCATTAGACCAACCAGGTAGGAAGATATATCATTACAGACGTGGACGGCGGTGGCGTCATCGATGCGCTACCGTCGGGGCGCTAGCGACCTGCGCGCTACTCAGAGCTAAGCGAAGTGCCAACATGCACTTATTGTGTATTGCTGAAGATAATCAAACGTTAGCTGATGGCTCCGACTTAGAACAGTGTCCTCACGCAATCGAGGACGTGACGATACTGCTTACTAACACTGCGTATTAAATCTATCTGTTTTCCACGGATTCATCTGCATCCTAATTATAATCTAATGGCCGGCTTCACCTCTTTTGGATAGGTATTATCTATCAAGTTTAATTTAAATTTTATAGATATCACACTCACACACTCTAGATATCACAGTCAAACCATTAGCTACTACGGTTTTATGGGGTTTAGTTTATATGTTACTAGCTGACCCGGCGAACTGCATTCCGCCTAACAGTCGATTCTATATTTTTTTGTTTTTTTTTTTAGTAAAAGATCCAGTCATTTCAGAGATTAGCCGGAACAAACAAACAGACAAAAATTGTAAGAAATGTTATTTTGGTGTATGTACCGTATATATTATATTCATATACATGTAGTAAAAAACGGTTATTTCAATATTACAAACAGACACTCCAATTTTATTTATAATATATGTATCAGATATAGATGTGTAGATTTACAAGATTGTGAACTTATAATAATAATAGCTTTCCGCCCGCGGCTTCGCCCGCGTGGACATTTTTTTTACACCTTGGGTTACATTATTCAAGTTTTAGTAGGGATCCCTAATTATTTATGGAAATAAATATAGCCTATGACACTTCGTAAAGATGTTACTTTCAAAGAATTTTTAAAATCGCTCCAGGATTTTTTGAGTTAAACAAACAAATCTTTCCTCTTTATAATATTAGTAGATTACGTAAGAAATAAATAGAAAGTCATTCGCATGAAACTATTTAGCATATGGATTTAACCAGTACTTACCCACAGGCAGAGGCGGCGTAAGCCGTGGGCGGTGTGGGCCACCGCCCACGGCCTCGCGGTGCAAAGGGCCTCGCGGCTCACAGCCGAAAACTTAGAGATACCGACTTCTAGGGCGATGTATTGGTCCACTAGCGTTTAAATCAAATTTATTTTTCTCTTTTCAGTATTTTTGAAAGTCGGTTGTATTTTTTTTTTCGTAAAAAAATATTTTTTATATTCCCTTCTTCTTGCACCATCAGAGGGCCTCGCAAAATGTACCTGGCCCACACTAAGTTTAGGTCTTGCGCCGCCACTGCCCACAGGAGGTAAAACTGGGTATAACTTGAAAAACCAGTACTTAAAAATCCAATTAATATTATTGCATTTGCATAGTGTACGGAAAACAAATGGAAGTTTTCAAAACAATTATCAGTCAGCTAGCTCAGTATCGCTACAGCTTGACCATGTTCAGCGTACAACTGTTTAGTTAACCGGTTACTACTGTATCGAACAAGAGCAAATAACAAAATTAATGGATTCCCTGACGCAAACGAACAAAGTATCGCCGCAAAACGAATCTTTGTTGTCAATCAGTGTTGCTCCAGCCAACGTAGCACGTGTGGAGGAGCGCGCTCCGCGAGCCCCCGCCGGTCTCTCGTCCTCACATAGTAATTGGAATGGTGCCCCGAGCACCGGCCGCGCGCGCCGGACTGTCTGCTACACATCACGACTCCTCTGCCCTCGATATTAACCGATATCTCTATGTGATTACGGTTGATTTTTCAATAATACTTTTGAAGATACTTGCGTGCCTCCGCGCCATAAATAAAATATGACGAAAGTAGAAATTTAAGGATGCCACTGTCTGACAAATTGTTTTAACGTAATTCTTAAACATGACACTGAACTGATTCTAGTGCAACTCTGGTTCTCTTCAGTTCGGCTGTGTGGTGGCACGTGGTACCCCACATTATTAGCTCCGAACGTTTGCAATTCTCTAATGTATGGCGAAATATTTCGGATCCATGCAATGAGATCCATCTCTAGTTTAAATGCGTCGCAGCCGGTGGCCAATCTCAATGAAGACTAGCCATGAACTTACGCAGGATATATTATATCGCTTGCGCAGACACAGGTTCACTCTATATTCCCTCATTCTCATAGTTCGATAGGACGGCAATCCGAGACGACCGGGGAGACAGATCTCGCTATGTTGAGAACACAATCATCCATCCATGACTGACCGTGCCTAGTCCAGCTTAACCTTGCTAATGTATCGATCCACACGGCTGTTGCTTTGCTTCGAGCCCCTAAAAATTTATCAACGTGCTCTTATGAAGTGCATTCTATTGATTTACCAAGACAAGCTTCCAGCAATGTGACTATATTCAATGTAGTAACTGGCTCGGTCGCCTTCAGCGACACTCCGGCTGTGATACTTGTTAGCACTTTTACATGCATTGACACAGTGCCGCCCCAGATAAATATTGTAAAATCTCAATTTATTATATATTATTTGTTTGTGTGTGTCTGCTGACACTACAGTTTCGGGTTATATAAATCATTTGATAATATTAAATCAACGAGTATCTTAGAACACGCAGTCGTATCATTTACAATACTCATCAAGGAGTTCCGGATCCATAACAAAATTATAATCTTCCAGCAGATCTTTTGACATAAGACTAGCGGCCATCACTAGCTTGCCATAATTATCTTTGAAAATTACAAAGCTGTAGCTATTTGAACACCTTTTGTCTGTCTGGCTGTCCCATTGGACAGTGTTACGAAGTAGTGGGTACTTCGTTCGTTACTAACATATGAATGTGAACATGCGATTTCTGCAATAACCGAACCATGCGCAAGGATATGACATGCCATGACATCGCCAGTATAAATGTAACGTTATAATATGTCGAGCAGTAAATGATCGGCTGACAGTGTTGACACCCTTAACTGGCAGTGTTACTAAGTAATGTTCCATCTGGTTACGTTGCCAATGACGACTACATAAATAGATAGCTCGTAAATTAGAAATGATCTCACTGATTATTCGTATTTTGTTTTCAACGCAACTTTTTGCTCGTGTTGCTAGACAACACGTCACTGGGGGGCCGGGCAGAGAGCTGCGAAGTGTAGGCGGAGATTAGTATTAATTAGAGCCAGTAATAACCAGGTACGGCGCAGAAGGTCTGCTGCTAACGACACGCCAGGACGCCAGGAGTGGAGGCGGCCGGTGTCGCCGTGTCACGCGGCACTTGTCCTAGTGGATGCTGCCGGTGGACGCTACGACTACGACCTCTCTGAATCTTCTGTGGTTACTAGCTCATTCCCGCGATATCACCCGCCGCCTGAGGGAACTAATTCATGCAACCAGATAAACATATGTCATTCCAGGTTTTAATCTGGGTGTGTAAATGGGTGCAAGGGGCTCCGCCAACATCTCAGGTGCCCAAGTCAACCTCGGCCTGCACGTAGCGCACCTGCTGACTAACAGAAGAGGCTCTGACGCTCGCTACTCCTCTGGGGTCCGCCCTGGGGGTTCGGGGGTCAGACGGCAGTCGCCCCGGTAATTAGCAAATTAGCCAATCGCGATGGAAAGCACAACAAACAGATTCAGGAAAAGGACTAGGGCGTCGCCGCAAAACGACGAGCAGGGGGAGCGCCCTACCCCTGTGACAAGTGGGCAAGGGCTACCGGGCCCGGGGCGAGCCCGGCTAATGACGCTAGCCCCAACCAAGATCCGCTTTGCAACCTGGAACGTGGGCACGCTGACCGGACGCTCCGCAGAGCTTGCGGCCATACTCGCCGGGCGTGGAGTGGCTGTGGCGTTTCTGCAGGAGACACGGTGGAAGGACAGCGTTTTGGAAGTCAAGCGCATTTGCGACCGACTAATGGTAGTTAGGTTGCTTATTGAGGGGGTGGTAACCCACTTAATAAGTGCCTACGCCCCACAGGTCGGCTGCAGCGATGCGGATAAGGCGCTGTTTTGGGATCGTCTCGGGCGTGTGCTGCGCGTCATTCCGTTGTCCCATGATATCATTCTGGGTGGCGATCTGAACGGTCATGTGGGTGAGGCGCACGGGGTGTATGGTCGTGTTCATGGCGGCTATGGATTCGGCGGAAGTAACGCAGAGGGAGAAACCGTTCTCCGAACCTGCGCCGCCGCCGACCTGGCCGTCGTGAATACGTTTTTCAAGAAGAAACCCGAGCACCTGATCACCTACAAGAGCGGGGGGCGCGCCACTCAGATTGATTATCTACTGACCAGGAGAAGTCATATCAGCCGCGTGGCCAACTGCAAGGTCATACCTGGTGAGTGTCCCACTGCACAACACCGTCTCCTTGTCATGGATCTCCGCGTGATACCTCATCAAGTGGTGGCTGCTGAATCAAACCAGATACTTGGAATTTGACTCTGCCACTGGGGACATTAGCTCCGACACAGAGGGCAAGTCCGTCCAAGAGTGCTGGGATAAGATCCAGACAGCGATCACTAAGACGGGAAAGCAAGTTCTCGGCGTGGCGAAAGGAGGTCGCAAAATTGATAAGGAGACCTG
The DNA here is from genome assembly GCA_963891755.1 of Pyrrhia umbra. Taxonomy (NCBI): domain Eukaryota; kingdom Metazoa; phylum Arthropoda; class Insecta; order Lepidoptera; family Noctuidae; genus Pyrrhia; species Pyrrhia umbra. Next base: position 124,757 of record OY982934.1, on the reverse strand, counting down.
GTGGTGGGACGCCACAGTCCAGAGGTCATTACGGGAGAAGAAAACCCTCTTCAAGACGTGGCAAGCGTCCAGGTCACCTGAAGACCGCACGTCGTACAAGGCAGCGAAAAGAGCGGCCAAGAAAGCTGAAGCCAGAGCCAGGCGTGAACACTTGCAGCCACTGTATTCCAAGCTGGACACGCCTGAGGGTCAAGGCGGCGCAGGACATCTCACGCTGCCGTTGCGTGAACGGAGCTGATGGCGAGCTCTTGTACGACGAAAAGCGGTAGAGGAGAGATGGCGCTCTTACTTCCACGTCTTGTTAACACCCAACACTGTGAGGTGCATCCTCCCGAATTACAAACCTAGGACTCGTGCCACCGATTACGCCTGACGAGATACTCGCTTCTCTTCGCCACATGGAGAATCGGAAAGCTGTTGGTCCGGACGAGGTGCCAATCGAAGCATGGAAAGCGCTGGGGGCTCGTGGTGTGTGCATCTTAACCAACCTTTACAACCGAATCCTGACCGACCGAAAAATGCCCGACCAGTGGCGACTTAGTATTATCACGCCGGTCCACAAGGGTAAAGGGTCCGTTCAGGATTGCGGTAACTACCGCGGCAAAAAGGTGATGTCACACGGACGGAGTATATGGCCTGCAATAGCACAGATCCGACGTCTGTCCGTATAGGCGACGACACCGTTGAGCGTACGGACCACTTCAGGTACCTCTGATCTATGCTTGATGCGTCCGGAAACATCGATCGTGACATCAACGCCCGTATTTCAGCGGCTTGGGCGAAATGGCGCGAGGTAACGGGAGTCATTTGTGACCCTAAAATGCCGGTCAAGCTAAAAGGACAGGTCTATAGGATCATCATTAGACCGGTCCTTACGTACGGCAGTGAGGCGTGGCCGTTGCTGGAGCGACACCGGCAGTTGCTGCATGTCACGGAGATGAATATGTTGCGGTGGATGTGTGGCGTTACACGAAACGACCGTGTTCGGAACGCACACATCCGCGGCAGCCTCCATGTCCGTGACATAACTGACAAGCTGCAGGAAAGTCGCTTTCGGTGGTATGGCCACGTCTTACGACGCCCGGCGGATACGTGAGAAATAAATGCCTCAACATGACGTTGCCTGGCGCCAGAAATAGGGGACGGCCCAAGAAACGCTGGCTTGATGTCGTGCAGGATGATATGCGTGCCAACGGACTAACTAAACAGGATGTCGAAGACCGTGCAAAGTGGAAAAGATTAAGTAGGAAACCGGACCCTGGGTTCTCCCGCGCTAGGCGGGACGAGCAACCAGGAGACACGCTAGGTTGATGATGATTCCAGGTTTTAATCTAACTCTACGCCAAATTTCAAATCACAGAAATATATGACACACACACAGCACAGACAGGACAGAACGGCGATAGTTACGTGATTCTCTACATTTTGAACGTGAATAAGATAGGATCTAGTCAGAGTTACCACGTAACTAGTAGTAGTAATCTGTGGTAAGCGTCTGACACTCCTGACATCAATAGGCGATTGATTTAGATCCCGTGTTTAAATACTCTATTTATTAATTTTAAGTAATATTAAAACGTAAAAACTTGCATGGTGGATATTTTGCTTTTGTTGAGACTTCTACACTACCCCCTCTAGCGCGAATTCAAGTCTTTTACTATGTGTCTAATTGTTTATCTTTATAATTATTACTAATACAGTCTTGTTGACCACGCAAACCTTCTGCACATATATATCGTGAGCGTTCACCTCCACCCGTTCTGCCACACGAGCGTGGAAGTGTCGGGGTATCTCGTGAACCCCGCACTTCCGGCCACCCATCCCCCCTCGTCTGGGAAACTTGGCAATGTACCAACCACTCATTCACTTGACAAGTAGTATGTTATTATTTCAAGAACTATCAATACACCCACTGGAATGATAGTAATGCGAGACTTGAACATCGATCGTGATCGAACGTCGATCATGATTTGCTCACAGAAATAAAAACTCGATTACTCTTGACCAAACTTCCGAATAAGAAGATGAAACTCAAACCAGTGTATAACAAACGATACCATTAATAAATCAACTCGGAGAAGACACGAAATGGTTGATTAACAACATACTTTACACAGATCGGTCGGAGTTTGCAGAGCCCGGAGCAGTGGCTCGGTCCGCATGCAGTCACCCCCGCGCCACGGCGTGCTGGGGGCCTGGCAGGCCACACTGGACCATACAAATGTACGTATGTTCCAACATTGCGAAAGAAATTATGTCTCTTTTTCTTTTTCTCGCTTCAACTGCTTATGTCTCTAAGTTAAAAACAAGTTGTTATTTAGCATTTTGGAAAGCAGGCCCCTCTGTGTACCAAACTTATTCGTCAATCTAGGCGGTGAGCTCGGTCGCCTTGGCACTATAATGTGATAATATTTAACAGTAGTTAACCGGCCGTGTTCGTGCCAACAATTTCTTTTGGCACTATATCCCTACCTGCCTTTGCAGTTTTTCGTGGATGGATGGAAAGTTTTCTGTGTTAATCACATCTGTCCAGCTCAGCGCATGCGCGCCCTCATTGCTTCACGTCGCGCACTGACGTACATGCAACTGTCACAGCGCCCGCACTGCCTGCACTGCCCGCACTGCAAGCGGTCCCGTATGTACAGGACGGACACTCAATTCACCAGGGGAAAACTTTAGTATTTCAGTCTATGCGCCCAAAAATAAACGGTGTCACTAAGATGTACACCAACAATTTTATACAAAGAGGAATAAAAGTAGCGTTTATTATTCACTACATCGATATAAAATTCAACAGTTTCATAAATAGTTAAGTTCCTACAAGGATTTCTGTTTTCCGAAATGAATATTACTGGATGTATACTTCTAGTTCATTTCTGCTATGCTGGTAGTTTTAATTCGCTTCAAATAAAGTTTATGGTGTTAAGTAACATGTTGAGAATAAAACATTATGAAAACTAAGATAAGTCAAAATGTTTAGAATGAATTTTATGCTCTCTGTACAAAACTTGTAGGACGAATCAGGAACAAATCTTTTTTAGTTGCAGGAAGAATAACAAACAGAAGGAGAAGAAAAAGAAATACAAATAAAAACAGAGTATCGCAAAATGCGCGTTCGCCATGCGCCTTATTCATTATCTGTGGACCGAAATTATTTCACGTGTATTTCACAAATACAAAACTTACAAAATATCATACAATGGAAGGATTTAGATACAAGAACTAAATTATGGAAATAGGTGTACATTTTAGTTCCCTTTCCGTCGTTAATCTGCGTCATGTGGAGCGTGCGCAAAAAAAGGATAGAGAAGATAAAAGAAGGAGGCTCAGCATTTGCTGCGACCTCAACTACAAGAAATTGGAACCCTTATGGTTTCCCTTTGTGTGTGTGTATGTCTGTCCATCTGTCTGTGATTATTTTAAAAACTGTTGATTCGAAATTTGGAACAGTTTGTTTAGAGTGGCCATGACCACTATCTTTTGGGGCATGATATGCGTCTAGGCCATATTTGTCGGAAAACTTCGTCGAAAAACGTTTGTGCATTGTTGTAATTGGTTCTTAAGTGGGGACTACAGTTACGCAAAACTTGTAACGCCTTTCAGTAAGATAAAGTGACTATTTGCAGCAGGCGGATGACGGACTGAAAACGGTGTAACAATATAAACATAGGCTAGCGATGATTAGCTAACAGCGAATTGCATTGCATGCATTTTTTCTTCTATTTTCGTCTATGAACAAACAGTTATTTTTTGTATTTATACCTTTCTGGAAGCAGGTGAAATGAGCTAAGACTGTCCCCCTAACACAAATCCTGGATCCGCGCCTGATTATAGACAAGTAGGTATACCTTCTAAAATGTTCGTTGTTTTTTTTATTTCAGGAGTTAATAATGCAAAACTTTACAAAAGGCATAATTGCTTATCCCCAAACAACACACGGTGGTGTGTCCCGTGTGACGACCATGGCTCGCTATACATATACATCGATCTGGAACTTTCTGCTATGGTCTCAACTATATATATATATATATACTATATATATATCTTAACTATATTGTTATATAGCAGTTTTCCTATTGGGCTATCTGAATATCGATTTCAGCAAAAGGGTTTTGACAAGGAACTGCGATTCAAACCCAAAGTTGGTTCAAACGTTAATTTGTGTTGGGTCGGACTGTTAGTAACGGTTTAACACTGCTTATATGTTAACTTCGTATACTGAATATTGCTTGTGCGATATGTGAATATAGCTGATTAACAGCCGAACAACATCTGATCATGAACTTTCTATTACCTCTCCTCTCTGTAAGAGCAATACACATCAAGAAAAAATACAGAGATCAAACTCGAAAATCTTATCGATATGAAGGAACTGCTAGCTGAATCATCTAATAAGAACCCATTGTAGAGTTAGAAGTCACGGAGACAGGTGCATGCAGAGCAGCACTAATGGGATGCTAAATTGAACACCTCCCATGTCCTTGTTTCGTCAAAACTTTGTAATCGGTTTATACGTAATAAGAAACAAGATACATGTGGGAATGGCCGCGCGGTACAGATAAAACCTCCCTTTGTATGGGTATAAAGTTTATAGGATTAGCCGGCGATCGACGAAGCCGATGTTGCGAGCGATGGATGGAGCGAACGCAGCCGCAGCGGGACAACTGCATTATGCCCTTCAAATACACGCGATACTGGTACACTTGTCTAGCCACACTATTGTAGATCCAAGGTTCAATGAAGTCAGTCTAATTATACAAAGTAATCTGTAGGTAATGGAATGGGTGAGTTTAGGGATTCCAAAAAATCATGAACGGTCTAGAAAACCCCATCAGAAACAAAGTTCTTTATTGATATTATAGAAGAAAGAAAGAAAGAAAGAAAGAAAACTCGTATATAAAAGAAAGAGAGACGGAGAGATAGGAAGTCGCAAGGAAAGGATGTAACGCTTTTCTCTTTGCTACGTGAAGATTTCTACCAGTTAACTCCTACCAAAAGCCGCGTGAAGAATTTCAGTTCAAAAAATGTTCATTGTTCAAATCTTCTTCTTGATAAGTGCATTGATACCTATTGTTATTTAAGTTCAGTACATAAAGTCATAAACTGGTCGATATACTGTCCAATGTCATGGTTGGCAGTCCCCATCGAGTTGTTTCTCTGACGGCCGTGCCCTGTGGTTACCCTGTGTGATCCCCTTGAGGTCCGCGCAATGCTTCTTTTATGGGCTTTGGAAGGTTCAGACCTTCCAAAGCCTGAGCTTACGGCATTTGAGGACCCAGCACCCAATTTTCTTATATTGTTTTTTGTTTTCTTTGAGTACACTAAAAGCAGGATCCGACGGTATTTGGGTTGGCCTGCGAACTTTAAGCATCTGAACAGTTTTTGTTTTTCTGAAATACTTGCAAAAATTGAATCATAAGTTGTAAGTTTTTCATGAAATCGACTGGAGCCACAGATGTCAGCTGCGATGGGTTTGCGTGAGTAGGTACTTACGACAATATATCAGTGCGGACGAGGTGGCGATAGATGCCTGACTATATTGATGATTTGAGTATAATGATTGCACACGCGATTAGCCACATCAAGCATCCGATAGAGAACGATGGAAGAGAATGAGGGTGACCTTAGCCAAGCCGCGACACACGCGCGTGACGGGCCTCTACTGGTCTGCTGACTGCCGATGTGCAGGCAGCGTAGCGCCACCTGCTGCAGGAGCGGCATGCCAGTGACGGGCACCGACTGCAGCAACCCGAACATATGGGGTATATGTAAGTACTGTGACTGGTCTCAATGCTTCAATGAATGTTCTACTCGTATCTGTCATGTGGCGGGTGTCGGCTCGAGACGATCATACGCGGACCTTGAACTTGTACCTACTCAAATTATTTACTGGCACCAGGCAACACGCGGGCTGGTGTCTGCCAAGGTTACGTCGTGTTATGAAGAAAAAAAATACGATTCGTTTGAGACGTCTACAATAGACCATAAATTACTGCTCAAGTTTATTTGTCAGCACAGTTTTGAGGAATAATTATGTTTTATTATTTCTTGTATTCTTTCCATAAAGTACATGATAGCCAACACCCGCTATTGATGCTGGGACCAAGTTTTTCTAATTTTTTTATGAAATTAAATTGTGACTTCGATAGATGAGATCCGAAAATATGGGTATTATATGTTTACATATTTATACGTATATAATATTGTTGCATAGTTAACAATTTTTCATCAGCTTATAATACATAACGAGTAAGATTAGAGACAAAAGGTATTTTACAGTGACATTAATATAGTACATTTAGGATCTTGATATTGGATTCATTTTCATTTCGATATTTAACACAACAATTCTATATTAGGAAAAGCTAAGGATTAAATGGACTACTGCATCTGTGTGACTGAATTGAAATATAATATATCTATATTGAGAATGCTTAATTTTTTGAAATACGTGTTTAGTGAAAATCTATTCGAAGATATTAAATTTCATACAGTATTTTATTATTTTCCGCTCGAAAAAGCTTATGCTTACGTAATAAAATGTAATTATAACGACTGACTTTCATTTAACTTGGATGACGTCATTGTTTACATCATGGACGACTTGTTGATGAAGAAAGAGTAGAATACCTGTGAACTACAGTTTCATTGTAATTTTGTCTGTTGCCTACCTTATAATCTGGTAGATGTCGGCTTGTGAGCCACCTACTAACATATTTGGATGTTAGTAGGTGGCTCACAAGCCGACAGCCGAGTGCTGAATATTAAATATTACAATTTATTCTTTTCAACTTTAAATTATAGTTTTGACGTACCTCAATTATGAATTAATAAATTGCTACTAATCATTATCATGATTTACTTTAAAAAATGGAATTTTCAATTAGTTGGTATCATTAACAGTGTCATTCCAAGCTGACAATATTAGTTCCAGTATTCACCACATTCATATAGATCCATTTCGGACTATAGTCCGACATGGCTATTTATGAACGTGGCTGAAATCCACCTTCCACCATCTTGAAATGTAATTTTGGTTATACTGGCCAGGGGAAAATTCTTACCCATCTATTAGTAAAAATATAGCGCTATTTAATAAAACTAGATGTTGTCTTTGAAATAGTTTAGAAAGGGAAATGATGATCTGCCATGCCTCTGGTGTTATAGATATCCATAGATCGCGGTGACTACTTAATAATCAGGATGGTTTCAGCTTGTGAGCCACCTACTAACATCCAAATGTGTGTTCAACGTTTAAATATTGCATTTTATTGTTTCCAATTTAAGATTATTACTAAAAGTTAAGTCATGAATTAATAAACTGCTATTTATCATGTCATGAAAAACTTAAAAAAATCGAAATTTCCATTAATTGGTATCATTATCACTGAAAATGATATTTCAAGATGGTGGCTAGCGTTAGTTTAACTGTGAGCCACGTTCATAAATAGCCATGTCGGACAATATACGTAATGTTTTCAGCAACTCAATTTGTTTCGTTAAAAAATTGACGATAATGACGTCACATAAGTAAAATGTTTAGATAATAATTAAAAATACAAATGATATAAAACAATTATAATATTCAAATGGGTACATTAACATTGTCTATATTTTTTTACTAGGCATGCCATATATAATTGGAGTTATTTTCCACGGTCATGAAAGTGTGATTTTTGTGACAAGCGTTTAGTCGTAAGTATATAAACCATGCGCGCACGTCACTCGGGCTGTTGGCTGGAGGCCTTAATTTAATTAATTAAATTAGGACCTCGCCACATTGTCCGGTTAAGCAGGTCGAATGCTGTTAGAAGCACCCTGCAAGAGGTCATGTAGAAGAAAAGAAAAATATCACTCTGGCTAGTCGCGCTGAAGCACGGTGACCCCGCTGTTGTGTGCTAACATTAAGGCGCTCCTTTGCGAAAAAAGCTATAAAATAGGCAATTTTTCGTCGCCTAGATTGAGACGTTGGTACAAGTTACAAGCCAGAAAAAAATAACACGTATAGTTAAGTATATGATGCAGGTACAACCCCAAAAAAATCTTAAAGAAATGGTCTAGAACATTGAAAAAAAAAATCCTAAAGTAACCTCTCGTTAAAATTTTTCGTCGCGTAGTTCTCAAAATTTTCAATGATTACCATCACATTTTTTATAACCAAAAGAAAGGGAATTCCGTGAACAAGGTACAACTGCAATATTATATAAATATATGGTGTATTTATCGAGCAAATTGAAAAAAACCGTGTAAAAATTGCCGTCGATTTCATTTCAAAAATTCTTCGTATTGCATCTCTTTTCTGAATGAACTATTTGCATAAATCTGTTTCATCGACCAGACGGCGCTCCGCCGTAGAGACGGGTGGTCTATGTCACTCTGTCATCCGATGACAGTTGGTCTTTCGCATTCAGAAAATAAATATAAAATTGATTTATAAAAATTAAACCTACGTAATTAAAATTTCATATGTAAAAGTGAATCTATTTTAATGTCTATAATGTAACTAACTGTTGTGAAGGGGTGTAAATAGCAGGTGAATGGTAAACATGATGATGATAGCTGTTGTCGATATTGTGCTTTGAAACCCCTGTTTTAGAGTAAAACGAGGCCGTAACCAAGACTTAAAAATAGGAAAATAAATACAATGGCCGCATACTTCAGGTATATGTGTGCTTTCATTTATAAAATACATTTATTTTCATAATTTATTTTTGTATTTCATTGTGTATCGCTGTCATACACGACAACCTGGTAGCTTGGTATAAATATATATTACTAGCCTTCCGCCCGCGGCTTCGCTCGCGTGGACTACATAATTTTGGTTGTTTAGTTTTTTCCAATTCTGGCGGCATGTTTGATTGCATACACCACACTTTTTACGCTAAGGAGTGAAACTAAAAAATAATTAAATATTGTTTTTACTTTATACTTAGAGGCTAATTACCACATTTCTTTTAAATAAAAATTGACTGAGCTCCATACAAAAGTTTCATCCCTTATTTTCCCCTCTAGCGGATGAATTTCGAAAAAGCCTTTCTCAAAACTCAAACTTAAAAAAAACGTTTATTGAAATTAGGCTAATTCAATTAGCACTTTTTCACGTCAAAATACATTATGACAGCACCCCAAAACGCCCACCCTTCACTGCTTCCTAGTGTTATGGCCGCAAAGAAGAAGCAGTGATGAACAAACTTCCCAGCAACACAGCTGTCTATTACAGTTTAACTTTATATATTATGTCATATTTATTATACAATGTAATACACCGAATTTACAATAAAAATGTGTTCACTTTTATATTATCCACTTAACAGCTTCCATCTGTTGTTATCGCTAAAATAGTCGTTTAAATTATACTGGGCTTTTTTGATTTTGTCAGGTGGTTCTATAAAATTGATCATGAACTTCGGAGATATAAAACGGAAATCCATAGAATTATAGCAGAACTGTGCTTTCTTTATACATTTGTTACAGTCGCTATAGGTAGTCAGAAGCCAGAAAGCCTGACAATCAGTCGTTCTAAGAATAATACATGTGTTACCCGGTAACTGGGTTGTGGAAGTCATATAGGAAGTCGCTCCATATAAAACATTGGTATTAAGCTAACTAACTACAAGGTAACAAAACACACCTTGCGCGCTAATTGTGGATACCTGATGTTAAGACATTTTTAAACAAATGTAACCATCAATAGTTGTTTTGTTTTCTAATTATTTATTTTGAATTTTATTTTCTTACCATGTAACGTAGGTATATTAGTATTGTTAATAAAAAATTGAAATTTGATCTCAAATAATTATTATTTTCCTTTAATTGACTCCAGTGTTAATTGTTCCCATCGTTTGTTTGCTATTGGACACAGAATGACCTGCTGCAAACCGACAAATCAGGGATGGTTCACAGATTTACGGATAAGTACATGTTTGTTCACAATTTTACGGTTTGACACGGAGCGACTATGAACCATCGAAAATGAATACATAATAATCTAAAAACTTGGTACAGTTCACGAATTGTCATCAGCAAACACTATTCATAGTCTTATGCTGACATATATCTATAGACACATTATGGCAGGAATAAAAAATCATTTCCATTACAGCTTTTTTGTTTCGAAACCAATGTAATATTTTTACAGAGACTCAAAACTTGAACTTTAAAGCGAAAACAACGAAAACCTTTAAGGCAGTGTTGACTTCGATAGGTCTTTAGGAGAGGAAAGAATTAAGTTTGATAAAAAAGGAAAACGAAAACGTGTTTAATTTCTGTAATTGGTATAGTAAGCAAAGACAGATATGACTCTTTTGAATTTTAGATGGTGTATATACATGAAAGCATTGTTTCTGACTAAAAACTTATCAAAGTGTCATGCACTGGCCAGTTTTTTGGAAAAAGTTGATTTGTCGAGTTGTATGTTACTTACAGATCTTCAATGCAAAGTGAAGTGAATCGGCTTAACTGATTTCGATGGGACTTTCACTGGAAGATAGCTGTTAGCGTAAGGAATTACTTAAGCTTCGTTAATTTTCAAAAAAAATATAGAAATCTCTTAAATTAGAAGACGTGGGTGGCGCCGTTGGTGTCAGCTAGTTTCTCTAGATATAAATTAATAAAGGCTAATATTTAAGCCTGAATGGGATCGAGAAGTAAAAACAAGCTAGTCTTGATCATTTCCTGTCAGAAATAATTTATAAATAATAACTTTTTACATGTAAATGTGGTAGTAACAGTATTATCGAAATTAATCGATTTGTTTTATATAACAATCCTTTGAATTGGTTAGGTTTAAAAATTAGGTACTACCTAATACTTACCTCTATAAATAAAATTACTATGCATGAACACGATGTTTATGGTTATTTATTATACATGATTCTTACATGTTTTAAAATTGAAAATCTTGAGTTACTTATTCCTAGCAGTGACTACAGTAGAGGCCCCGCGATACGACGACTGCGAGAGGGGCGCCCCGCAGTGGGCGGAGCTACTTCCCCTGCTTCACCCCCTCAATTTGTTAAAACTGGCCTACTACCCAGCCTTAAGCAAACATCTGTAATGGATGATAAAAGTATTCGTTCGCAGTTTGAACTTTAAACGACTTTGTAATAGCGCACGATACGTTTACCGTATGTACTAGCATCAACAATACAATATTTTTAGTATGTTAAAACGCGACCAGAATCTGCCCGTTACAAATTTGCTACTGGGTAATATCAGTAGTGTGAGGTCAGACCAGTTGACCTTTCAGCCTAGCACAGTAGAGCCGTGAGAGCGCACAGAGCCGTCAACAGTTGCATGTAGGATATCGTGAAGCTGAGGCACCTGGATGACAAGGATCACTTTAAAAACATTTATATGGCAGTAAAGAATTACATTAGAGCTTTTCTGACAATATTCCCTTGGCGACAGTGCACCAAGTACTACACCGTAACTGTGTCCGCAGCGGACACGTGCAATCACCTACACTCGCAACATACTCAACCGGCATGTACTCATACTTCCGTCTACGTTCATGTACAAACATCTCATCAGGTCCATAATACAGCCTGATACTAAATGCGCGTAGTTCTTGTGCTCCGCCTGGCCGGCTCAGCTCTGCCACCGCATCGTCTACTGCCTAGCCTTTACCCAACTGTGTTGGGGTCGACTTCCAGTCTAACCGGATGCAGTTGAGTACTAGTGTTTATCAGTGCTTTACATGGAGCGACTTCCTATCTGCTCTCGACAACCCAGTTACCGGGTACCATAATACCTCTCGGTAAGACTGGAAGATCTACATATGGTGAGACTACCCGGTTAACATGCTTTCCGAGCCACGGACGAGTCTCGGTATGACATAGATGGTCACTCATCGACGAACTAATCGCGCCAAACGTAGCTTAACTTTTGATCTATCGACCCGCTGCTTTTACTTAGTCCCGACCTCCTCCCAGCTCCGCCTCCTGATAAATACAAATATTCGTACTATGAGCAATCTGTATGTCATCGAGATAAATCGGCCCTCCCCCCGCCGCCGGCCGTCCCCCGTCGATCCCCGGCGGCAATACTGGGCATCCATGATGGATGTGTTAGAGGAAATTGAGCGGGCATCGGAAATGGGCGCGTTCGGGCTCCATAGCCACTATAATTCATTTCTGTTCCACTCCACAACTGATAATTCATTTTCATTCATCGAATAGGGCCGCGGGTAATGGCTGCTCGTCTTACTTTGGCATCATTTAGTTTTGATAAGTGTCACCATTTATCCGTCAGTCTCAGTGTACATGGCGCCACATTAAGACTCCGCTGTCTGGCAGAACATGGCCCTGGCCGGCCAAGATCGTGCTGCAACTTTAAAGCACCGTTATCGTACATGTCAGTCGCAGTCGCAGTCCCCAGAGACGCACACACTACGGTTCGCTATGAATACAGTGATACTGACAATGGTATAGAGTGTGCAAACTGCTGTCTGCATGTAGCTTTGCCTGCAGTGCGGTGCACCCTTTGCAATATTTTCTGTCCTACTGCATCGTGTGTGCTATGTGGCTCGCCCTAAGGTCTCCACTGATGAGGGTCGCACAATAATGTTTCTCGCTCTATAGGGTTCGTTTCTTATTCTGTATTATATGTGATTGAACTAAGATATTTACATAGACAAATTCAATATAAGTACCTACCTACAAAATAATAATGCAAAAACACTCCGTACCTAACATTCTCAAAAAACCAGCAAGTTGTTCTTGCACATTGGTGTTGTAGTCGATTCGTCAGTTGCAGTCTTGACTTGATTGGTCAAACGCAATGGTGACCTGACCTGGTCAGTCATCTAGTCAGCCTGTCCGCTGCACACCTGCTACAGTACACCTCGCGTCCTGTGTTGCTCTCGCACCACCTCACCCTGCTGCGTGCTGGAACACGGAACAAATAACAAGTTCTACGCGTGTTATTAGCGTGTGTCGAGATCTCCCTTAACACACTAGTCACGTGAACTCAAGGATATTACACATATCTGTTCATAGCCGTGAACTACACTCACGCGTCCTCACTCGTTCCTCAGTACAGTGTGACAGCATCTGATTTGCACATCAGCTGTTCTTTGTTTGGTTATTCTACAGAGGCTACTAGTAGCGACATCTAGTTTTAATACGAGCTAACTGCTCTTGTTTTGAAATGAAATGACGTGATTGTTGAAAGGTAAGCTACCGGACAGGTGTCTTGATTTGTTAAAATTAAGTTTGTAAATAAAAACTAAAACCCGACTACAAAAACATTTTTTTTTTATTTTTTATTTTTTTCGGTAAACTTACAGCTAGGAAACACAATACGATATAAGTAATATACACATGAAGGCCATTTAGAAGTTTTCACAACTACAATTGGTGGAAAAGTAATTAAATATACACTAAATTTTAAACAAAGAATTGCTCAACTAAACAACGGTTAAGACGAGCAACACTGATATTAAATAAATCTAAGTCAACGTTACGCGAAATTGTATTAAAAGATTTGCTTGCTCTTATCATGAAAGAGTTTTGCCTGTATATATGGTCTTGACCCGTGGAATATGAAGAAGGCTGGGATGCCTTAGCAGTGTAGTACGTGTAATAAGTCCTAATTTGCTAAGGAGTTCGGGACAATCAATATTACTATTAGCTATTTTAAAGAGACTAGTAATGTCAGCTATACGCCTGCGTTCATACAAGGGTAACATATGAAATCTTTTGCACCGGACAACGTAGTTGGAGGTGTATTTACGTGTCTCAAACTGTAAAAATCGAAGGAAACGCTTCTGTACACGCTCAATCCTTTCAATATATATATTATAGTTTGGATTCCATATTTGTGAAGCGTATTCTAAGTGGCTGCGGACAAAAGCACAATAAAGGATTTTAAACATTTTTACGTTTTTAAAATCAGCCGAGAGCCTCAATATAAAACCAAGTGCTCTGGTGGCTTTTTTATGATATTATCAATGTGAGCGTCAAAAAGTAACTTTGAATCAAATGTTACACCTAGGTCCATAATAGCTTTGATTATTTTAAGTTCAATATTATCTAATTTATATTGAAAGCTCACAGGGTTGGGTTTTCGAGTAAATGATATAACAAAATATTTTGAAACGTTAAGTTTCAGATTGTTCCGACGACAATAACTCAGCAGACTATCGAGATCTTGTTGGAGGGCGAGACAGTTAGTAGTATCTGTGATAGGAAATAATATTTTCATATCATCTGCATATAGTATTATTTTTGCATAGTTGAAACAAGATTCAATATCATTTATAAATATAGTAAACAACAGGGGACCCAAAAGGGATCCCTGTGGGATACCGAAAGGAATAGACGATGGAACTGAGCTGTAACCGTTTAAGACTACTACTTGGCAACGATTTGTAATATAAGACGTGAACCATCTGAACAGATTACCCCTGATACTTAGATCGAGCAACTTTTGTAGTAGGATATCATGGTCTATACGGTCGAACGCTTTACTGTAGTCTGTATAGATAACATCGACTTGAGAAGGCTCAGACATAACATTCGCTAGATAGTCTGAGCAGACCAGAAGATTAGATACTGTAGACCTGTGGCAGACGGTAGATCATGACGCCATAGCTCTCTAGTGACTTCTCAACTAGGTGACTTAGTGCCACAATTGTGGCGTGCCCACCGCTTGGTTCCGACAGTCGCTCTCGTCATGTTGCCATGAGATCGCTCCTCCTCCTGACCCTCGCCTTCAGATCCCACGGCGGCCATCCAGCAGTTTTACCTTTACTTGTGCTATAGGATCTTGCTTCTTGCCAAATTTCAAGATTGTAGATCAACAGGAAGTATATACCTACCCTAAAGGTTTTGATTCCCTTTTCTTAACTGACGGATAGACAGACAAACAGACGGACAAAGTGGACAACAGAATGATCCTAAAAGGGTCCCATTTCCATTTGAGGCCTGGAACCCTATAGAAAGATATTATTTAATAGTATCCAATCTACCACCATCCCGTCCCGGGCCCCGGACTTGTGGGGAGCCACATGAGCCGTTCCGGCCTAGTCAGACCCTGTACTAGAGTACGTGTAGTTTAATTTTGTTAAAATAAAAAACACCCAATCAGAGAAAAGTTTGCTGGCTGTAATCGACGTAAGCCTTCACGCATCATCTGAACATCTCTTATCTATCTATACGTGTCTATATCTATGGTATCTTACAGTTTAATTGAAGTGCAATGCAACCGAGCCTAAAGCTCAGGGTCTGCCACGAGCGCGACCTGCTGCGGGTTGCACCCATCTGCACGGTAACTGAGCAGAATCTGAGACGTAGTACCTACCAGCGTTGTTAATGTACCGACAAACCGTGAGCACGTGCAGCGCCGGAGCCCACTCGTGCACTGCGTCAGTTCGCCAGTCACTGCATGCTAACAGTCTGAGAGACTACTGCACTCAGGCGCTCCATGCATTTACTGCTGATAAACATACGAACCGCTTCGGTCACTCGTACTCCTTACACATACAATACTATATCATTAAGGTGCATGATGGATATTTTTTCTGCTGACTGCCGTCTCATTTCAAGATAGGGTCGATATAACGAGTCTTACCCCCGTACCCGCTACTGTCACCCGTGGGAAAGTAGCAAGCAGTATACAAATGAGAATACGCCTTATGCGTCAGATCATGAGGTTGATACTTACGTGTCTCGTGAGCTGGTAAGCCAGTAGTATTTCCTCGGAATAAGTAAGTTTGGTCCTCCTAAGGGACACACATGCCTGCTTGAATGACGTCACATTGCAATGTACTGGCGACGCTGCAGGAGGCGACTATTGTGACGCCTCTGTGACAACGCGGACAGTGGCGCCTGGTGGTGAGCCGTAAGTGACGGCATGACGGATGATCCTTGGGTATTTACCTACTCGAATATTAAAGGAATTGTTGCAAATTTGGATGTTATCTTATCACTATGACTATAAAACGCAACTGTTAGTGCCTGTGTTGGTCTGTATACTAATGTTATAAAGAGACAAAGTATGTGAGTTTGTGAGGTTATTGGGGGTAATCTCTGGATCTACTGAACCGATTTAGATAAAATTTGATACGTAGATATAGGGTTCCCCCCTGGAGAAGGTTAAAGGCTTTTTATTCAGTCGACTTAAGTAGTTCCCTCGGAACGCGGGTGAAACCGCGGGAAATAGCCAATCTAGACATTATGAATCTACAATTAAAAACTCAATGATACTCGTAATTTGTACTTAAGTACTATATTAACTAATACAAATACTTGTTTTTAATCGATACATTAATCATCAATAACACCGGCGACTTTATAATAACACACGTATTCAAGAAAAATAGGTTACCTACCTATTGCCAAAGTACCTAAGCAATTTAGCAAGTAAGCTCATTCTAGTTGTAGCAGCCAGCCTATTAGTTCACAGACAATACTCTGCCACCTGCTGCCCTGCGGAGCACCGCGTCGCATGCGATCTATGATCGGTTTATCTTGCGTTTTGTGACGATTCCAATTTGTTACTAAAAATATTGTCCATACATCAATAAATTCCCGAATCGTCACACTATCGAAAGAATATTTGTTTTCTATTTAATATTTGTGTCCCGATTTGTCACTGGCATAAAACTCTTTGTTGCAGGGTACTGTTACAAAGAAAAATATTCATGAGAATGTTAATAATAAAATAATTAAAGGTAATTTTGGAAGTTTCTAAGATTTTTTCCAAATATAATAGTGGTCCAAGTACTGACTAAAGTATTAGTATTAGAAGAACTGAACCCTAACATACTATCTGTTTAACCATGTGGGCAGTCGCTCCATCTATGAGTTATCGAAAACATATTTATGATAATATGGTGGTAAAAAAAATTAGCGTGTTAGGTCATACATGCATTTTTTTCTTCCTTACTTAGCATAGTACCTATTGTTCCTGACTAACGGGCGTATGTAAGTCAAGAGGCATAATTATGTAGGTATTGGTATAGATATTTTTTTGCCATAATGTAATGGGTTGCGTTCTAAATATTTTTGCATGATAAAAGTAACAACGCCGCCAGCCCGCGGCCGGCTGTGCCGCTACTGACTGACACACTACACGCTACGATTTTCCACGCATCAAGTTACTTTAGGGACTTTGGTTTTCCTGTGATTGGCTCTCCAGTGGCAATGTCTCACTAGCCGGCTCTGCGGTGCCGTGGCCTATCTTCTTATCAATAATGAACGGCTTACATTCCCTTTCGTCGTCCGTGTCCGCAGAGTTGTTAAGGGTCAGGGTGTCTTGTTGTCCATGCGGCTCTTCCTCGTCGAGTAGCCGGTGAAGGAAGGCGAGGCACTCTCGACGAAATAACCGTTGCTTCTTAGCTGGCAACTCTTGATAATCATTGTGAATTCCACGGAAAAAATGGAAGTATGCGGAGTTCTCATCGGGGTCGAAGGAGTGCGGGCTGGAGGAGTCGTCCTGTCGCAGCTGCGGCTCCACCGTGAGCTGCAGTGGCGCAGCGCGCGGCGGGCTGCTCAGCGCGAACCACGGGCTGGACAGGAACGGCTGCAGCTCCGACGAGCCGGGCCGCGCCGCGCCCGCCGGCTCGCCGTCCGCGTACATCGAGTACGAGTAGCGCGACGGCCTCCTGGTGACACACGTGCTCGTCAGCAACCGTCAGCCGGCAAGGGCCAACTTACAACTACTCAGTAGCTGCCGTAGGCTCAGGGCCGCGCCCGGCGCCACCAATAACCGCACGCAAGCGACTCGAGCGCCATCGAAGGTGCAAGACGCTTTTATGCCAATATTACAAGAATTATAATTATATTTACCTAAATAGAAAAGATAGGATACTTTGTCAAAACCAAGAAAAGTGAGGCTGTAGCGGGGCCTGGCGCCGCCGCGCAGAGGGCGGCCGCGGCCCTGACCGGCAAGGCGTGTCTCGGGAGTAAGAGAGGGGTAGGGGTACTGACGTGTCCGTGGCCATGTGCTCGCGCAGGAAGTCCAGCTCGTCGGCCAGGTACCACTTGGAGACGATGCGGCCGCGGCCCGTGCGCACGCCGTACATCTCGTTGCGCAGGTGGCGCGAGTACGAGTTGCGGATGTGCGACCACTTGCGCCGCACGTCCGCCACTGCAACAGACACGCACCTCACCCACTGCCCACTGCTGTTTGTAACGTTTTACTAAATATTAAGGGAGGGAATGACTACGCACCCGGATAAAAACTAGCCTCTAACCGGTTTCTGGGTTCCATATATCTTGCTGCGGGATGTTCGAAAGAGTTGCTGCGACTGCGGCCCCGGAACACAAAGGGCGAAGAAAGGAACATGGATGGGTTTTAGTCAGTAAGAGTCACACTCCCTCCCGCTCCGCCTACAGTCATTTGATGTCTACCAAATTTCATTCAAATCGGTTTAGCAGTTTTATCATGAAAGCGTTACAAATAAACAAACTCATCTAAAATATTAGTTCAGATAGGAAGTTGGGATAATTTATAATTACACTTATTTAATAAAGTAGCTAGCTACCTAGTTTCTGAACTCTTAAGTTCAATAATAGAGTCAAAAGTAAGACTCAAGCATATTACAGTATTTTGGTGATATTTAAAAAAAACTGATTTTAAACGACAAGAAGAGCAGAGCCCAGAATGTCTAGGTGGTCTAGGCCACCACGACAGTACAGAGTGAGATGATAATGATATGCAGGTGTTCGTACCGGACCAGCCCATGAGGTCGGCGACCTCCTGCCACAGCTTCTTGACCTGCGAGTAGTAGCTGGCGACGGGCATGTTGTTGCGCGCGTACAGCAGCCGGCGCTCGCGCACCAGCCGGATCATGCGCCGGTCGTCGGCCTGGCTGCAGTCCACCAGCCGGCCCACGTCGGGCCCCGCGCCCGCAGCGCCCCCCGCACCCTCCGCGACCCCCGCCACCCCCGCGCCGCCCTCGTCGCTGCACTCGTCCGGCGCCTTCCTTCGCTTGCCGGTTGACATTGCTAGCCGAATGCTTTTAAACTAATGCTACCTTATTCATTACCATCCTCTAACATCATAAAAACACTAACAGCACCAAATTTGTACTAAAACTGCGAATGTCGCCGTTATAAATATCCCAATTGAGTACACGTCACACCACAACGAGGGCATAGAGCGAACACGTCGGCGTGCACAGCGGCAAACATACGCGCGCACTGGGAAGCAAGCGCGCAAACGCGTCCGTCTCGCTCGCTCGCACGGGGAGGGCGCGCGTGCAAGCGGCGCGCACTGGAAAACACGTGAAAAAGCAAGAGCGCAGACGCTCTCCGCGGCCGCCGCCCGTCGGACATTTTTATAAATTCCACATCGTTGGTTATCGATTCACCTCGGCCGGAGCTCGGACGTCGTGCGTGCGTCTCGGCCCTTTCAGTTGTTCAGGGTAGCTTCTGTGTTACCTTTAACTAAACATTGATTGTAACCATTGTCTACATAAAATTTTAATACATTACAGGCTAGCACCCCAGAATAATCTAGCACAGTACTAGGGTAGGTACTAAAACAAACATGCTGTAAAGACCAACAAACACATCAATTTTGCATTATTATTAGTAGAGTAGGTGTTGTAAAGTGTATGTGCCGGGAGTCTAGCACGAACACACCTGCTAATTAAACGTAAACGTAACGTTAATGTAAGCGGTTTTTTAATGGAAAACACCTACTAGTTTCTCACATACTATTTATTGAATTATAGACATGGCTTTATTTATTGGTTAATCTTTTTTTAATATGTTTTGAACATGTTTTGAACAACTCGTCTGCTGTAGGATACCCAATTACTCAGTTACATTTTCGATTTAAAAATCACTTACATGTAACGATTCGACTATACCTACCTATGTACCGTCGATCACTGTACGTACGTAGGTACCTGTTAGTTCGTTCGAGCTAGGCAATATATTGGTTACTAGATGACCCGGGTGAATTTCGTATCACCCACATCTATCTTAACATTTTCTCACCGTTTAATGGTTTAAACCTTCCTTTGACTACGACAAACATTTCAAAACCGAAATCGGCTAAATCGGCCCAGCCGTTCTCGAGTTTTAGCGAGACTAACGAACAGCAATTCATTTTTATTTATAAGAAGAAGATTTATATACATAGATATAAACATTCAGACAGGCTTCAGTTCGTTAGTTTAAAGTATTTAAGGGATATGAAATACTTACAACTGTTTGTGTACCTACCTAGCTACTCTAGCTAGAAGTAAAAAAACCGGCCAAGTGCGTGTCGGGCCACGCGCAGTAGGGTTCCGTAGTAGGAATTAGTTAGTCGACTATAACTCTGTAAACGGTTAAGCCTACTTAGCCGTGATAGTTTTCCTTGTAAGTTCATTACATGTGCTACGTCTGTGATTTTTTTCACATTTCTAGGTTCAGCCATTCAAAAGTTAGAGGGGCCCCCCTCTAACCCCCCCCCCCGGGGTAACTCGTATCGAACAAGAATTTTCACTTAAAATCTAGATATTTCGCAAAAGGCTCGCTTAACCTAAAATGGTCTTGACACACCCATAATATTTTTAGAAAACCTATCTAACGATACCCCACACGGAGGGGTACGCGAGAAAAAAAATATTCATCCCCACTTTACGTGTTTGGGAGCTACACTAAAAAAGATTTTTTTCAAAATTTTATTTTACCACTTTCTCGCCGTGATCAATATACATATCCATACTAAATTTCAGCGTCCTAGTAACAAGAACCTCGGAGCTATGCCGCGGACAGACAGACAGACAGACGGACGTGGCGAAACTATAAGGGTTCCTTGTCGGACTACGGAACCCTAAAAACTATAAGGGTTCCTTGTCGGACTACGGAACCCTAAAAAGTAATACTTTTTTTATCGAGAGCAACTTTAATGGTTACTGATTAAACAAAGAAGAGCTTACTTAACATCTCACCACAGGATATCTCACTTCAAGAATGACCGAAATCTGCGTTCCTCAAATAATCGTCTACTCCATTGCCCTTCTCATCGTACTAACTTTCTTCATTGTTCTTTTTTTGTCAAATCTTAGAAAAAGTTACAGTTAGTTCCAAGGACAACTTTTTCTATAATTTAGACTTATAGAAAAAGTTGCTCTTGGAAATCAGGATGGCAAATAGCCTGTTTACTTTTATACTGAAACTTCGTGAGCATATTCAGCGGTCATTAGCAGAATTGTCACAGCGGTGGTTGTTATTTGTATTTTTTCTTTTCGTAGTATAAAACTTACATTAACTAAAAAATAAAACAGAAACTTTACGGAAAACTACTAGTTAGTAGTTATTAGTATATTAGTTAATACAGGGCGTCAAAAAATTCGTCCTCATCGCGGTCAAGAAGCAGGCTGCTTTGCCACGTTGGCTATATTGACACGGTACTAAAATGATTTGTAAGCCCTGATGCTCTGATAGCCCTGATGGTTCGCTTTTGCAAAATAAAAATAGATTCAATGTCTGCAGCTCCTCCCGACAAAATACCGTACGTAACACATGATAATATGAAAGTAATTAAAGTACACTAGTCTCGCGGTATTACGCGTCTGTTGATTGACGGAGTTTTCTCACAGTGTATGCAGCAGAGCTAAGCCGTCCTAAAAGGGAGCACGAGTGAGGGCTCCGTTGAAGTTTTGCGCCAAGCGTAGTCCCTAGGAGGAGTAAAGTCTCGTTAATAAACTCGAGCTTCTCATTATTCAGTACAACGTCACACACACCACTCTTAACATTTGGTAGGGAGAACTTTATACATTTGTTTTTTTACCATTGAGGAGGTACTAAATTATTTCCGACTAGCTTTCCGCCTGCGGCTTCGCCGCGTGGACATTTTTTTTTACACCTTGGGTTACAATATTCAAGTTTTAGTAGGGATCCTTAATTATTTCTGGAAATAAATATAGCCTATGAAATTTCGTAAAGAGTACAGCTTGGCAAAAAAGTCTAGAAACGGAACTAAATTTTTTTATTGCTAGCAGCCCCTGGCAATTAATGTCGTTCTGTGTCGTTTGATGTAAACAAAATTCACGAGTTACTTATTTTTTTATTTCGACCATCAAAACGTTAATAAAACCACGTTATAATAAATAAAACCATTCGGAGTACTAGCAAGGAAACAATTTATAATGTTTATAGGCGATATCTGGTCGAACATGAGGCTTAAACTCTTCTTTCCGATCTCGACGATATTTACCACAGTACCGCCATTATGACAGGTATGTAAGAGTTTGTTTTGTTGTATTTAGTTGTATCAAGTGTTAATTTATGATATCTATTTTGTTTTGAATTGCTTGAATACGAAATAAGTGAAACTTTGAACAATAAACATCGAGCATATAGGTTATGTTTACGTTATGTCTTTGACACTTTGGTATAGCGCGAATAGATTAATATTGATACTTGAGTGGCCTGAGCCTTGATACTCTGCAATATGTAAATTCGCATAACATTATCTATGAGTGTGATCACAAGATAATATAATACTTGTTATAACTAGCATTTAAAAATCATAAAAAAAAAATAGGTACCGTAAACTTTTTACGTTTAATATTGATAGAGGTTTAATCAAATTTTTTATCTTTATAGGAAGCACCGCACGTGCATTTCAATCTATAACCGAGTAGGAGTTCAAAAGAATTCATGCCAGCATGTTAACAAAATAGAAAAGGAGTATTATGAATTTATGAGAGGGCTCGTACTTGGACATAAAACGTTTAGGAATCAATCTCCGACGTGATAGCGCAGTGCCTTTGAATCTGAGTGTGACTCAGATGAGTTTATGGCTAGCTCTAGCCAAGACATGGATGTGGCGGGCGTGGAATATTTAGAGCAAGATTTATTGAAATCAAATATAATAACGCTATATTCATACGCCTTTTTTTTATACCCAAAAAAAAATGAAAACACAGGAGTGCTTACATTATTAGTGCTTATAAGTAATTTGTATTCAGTTACATGACGTGAATACTTGTTATTACATTTTATAATACTTACTGATTTTAATTAATTATAGAAATACAGCTTAGTATCAAGACGATAGCATGGTACGCTATACGGTCGCAGCGGGTTGCCACACGAACGGTAAAGTGGCGCCCCTATTAATTTCTACTCTTTTTTGCCAAGCTGTAGAAGAAAGCTCTTTCTAATGGTGAAATATTTTTTTAAATCGGTTCTGTAGTTTTTGAGTTAAAAGCCTACAAACAAACAAATCTTTCCTCTTTATAATATTGATATAGATATAGTTCTGCACCTGATGAATAGCAACATTTAAAAATACGGACAGTTACTTAGAGACACAGACTTCTAGAGCGGAGTCTTACTTATAGTCTGTGTTAGAGCCTAATGGGTTGGTACGTGACGATGGGAAGAGACCAGATGGTATGACGTTGTTGCCTTGGAAGATGGGTAGGCCCTTGGTGTGGGACGCAATTTGCGTCGACACCCTGGCACTATGTCATCTTTCAAGCACGGTTTTATTACATACCTGTAATAAAGAGAAACAACATTTCAAGCTTTTGCTTCACTTTGTTCGTTATTTCCTACAATTTGCTATAATATTACTTATCCAGAGGCAATCGGGCCATAAAGAAACATTGTTTACCATTTTCCTTTCCGATTTGAAGCCGCATATCTCACATTTTCTGTACTTCATGCTTTCAGGAATAAATTACAGAATCAGAGAGAATACAATTTGATTTAATTAACGACACACGACAAAGAGTAAACAGTTACTTGCAATTACTGAAAACAAAACAAAGTGGTGTGACAGTGTGTTAGACAGCATCGCCACAGACTAGTAAGGGAAATACGAAATACAGACTAGTAAGATAGGATATTATCATGAAATTATCAAGTAGAATCCATTAATTATGAAAATTATTGTGTAGTTAGTCACTTCAGCCGAAAATCCATGATACATGGTGGTACCTTAATTCTAGTCAAGAATTCAATTAAATCTAAAGAACGGAAGGACATTGTTGAAATGTCAGTTGAACACAATATTGAATTGTCCTGTGTTGAGCTAGATAAGCATGTGATAGTATGTGTTTACAGACCACCGAGACACCAGAATTTTTGTGTGTTTAATTCTGTCATGGAGGATGTATTAAAAAAAATTACTAGCAGCAGCAAGTCAATCATCATATGTGGTGATTTTAATATTAATATTTTAGAAAATAATATTGTGAGTTCGTGCTTTATAAGTCTTTTTCAATCATTTAATTTGCATAACGTTTTTCTCGAACCTACCAGAGTAACATCAACTACTGCTACTTGTATTGATAATGTTTTTTGTAGCTGTGATCACTTACATAAAGATATTGTTAATTACTTGCCATCCGATCACAGTGGGCAAATAGTCACCTTTTGCTCTTATACACCCTTGCAAAAAACACAAATAAAATTCAGGGAATATACCTATAAAAAAATTAATACATTTAATTATACGTTAGCTGATAAACTGTGTGTCCATAATTTCAATCTAGATAATCCAAGTGAGTTTTATGCCGGATTTTTCTCAATATTAAACGAACAATTTAGTGTCGCATTTCCATTAAAAACTAAAACAATTTATTCAAAATTCTTATTTAGCGACTGGGCGACTCCAGGTATTCGCAAAAGCAGAGAAAAACTTTTTGAACTTTACGGCTTAAAGCCTTTTAATAATAATTCAAATTTCCACCAGCATGTCTCAAATTATTCAAAAATATTCAAAAGTGTTTGTAAAATCGCTAAAGCTCTTTATATTAGTAACAAAATCAAATTTGCTGATGATAAAATAAAAACTACCTGGAAAATAATAAATAATGAAACAGGTCGACAAAAAGTCCGTAAAATAGATTTTAATCTAGAAACTGCTCGAGGTCTTATTAACTCTAATTTTGAAGTAGCTCAGGAATTAGAAGCATTTTTCACCAACATACCTTTTGAAACCACAAAGGCTTTAGATTCCTCACCCGTAGAATCAGTTACCTTACTTAAAAAAAATGTTAAAGCATGCCCTTTTGAATTTAAGTTTCAACATACAAACCCCCAGGCAGTTATTAAAGCCTTTAAAGATATCAAAATAAAATCAACAGAAGATCTTTGGGGTATGTCTGTCAAGGTATGTAGATCGATTATAGAAACAATTGCTCCCTATTTAGCCATTATTTTTAACGCAAGTGTAGACCAAGGAGTGTTTCCCGATCTTATGAAGCACAGCAAAGTAGTGCCTTTGTTCAAATCAGGTGATAGTAAAGAACCAAATAACTATAGACCCGTGTCTGTCTTACCGGTTCTCAGTAAAATATTTGAAAAGTTGATGCTTACACAAATGTTACGCCATTTTAATGTAAACTCCATCTTTCACAAAGAACAGTATGGTTTTACTAAAGGTCGTTGTACAACTGACGCCGGTGTTACTTTGATCAAGCACATCTTTAAGGCGTGGGAGGAAGCTCAAGATTCTATTGGAATTTTCTGCGACCTCTCAAAAGCGTTCGATTGCGTAAATCACGAAACACTTTTATTAAAACTGGAGCATTATGGAATAAAAGAATCATCCCTCGGGTTAATACGATCGTACCTAAATGATAGGCAACTTAAAGTTCAGGTAAACGGCGTTAACTCACTGGGCTCTAAGATGGCAATGGGTGTTCCACAAGGTTCGATATTAGGTCCGTTCCTCTTTTTAGTATACATTAATGATTTGCCACATTTATTTGAAAATCAACCAAAGATGGTGTTGTTTGCAGATGATACTTCACTTATTTTTAACATTGATCGACGGAGACGTAATCTTGACGACGTAAATAACTCCATTCTTCAGGTCCAACATTGGTTTAATGCAAATAACTTAGTTCTTAATGAGAAAAAAACTAAATGCATTCGGTTTTCTTTACCAAATGTAAAAAGTAGCGAATGTGACATTATGCTAAATGGTGAAAAACTAGAATTTGTTAATCAGACAGTTTTCCTTGGAATCACTCTAGACGATACATTGCAATGGGGACCCCACATAACATCTTTAGCGGGTCGTCTAAGCTCAGCCGCTTATGCTGTAAGAAAAACGGATGCTGACGCAGCTAACGGATGTGGATACAGCAAGACTTGTTTATTTTAGTTACTTCCACAGCATTATGTCTTATGGCATTTTGCTGTGGGGACGAGCTGCTGACATTGAATCCATATTTATTCTACAAAAAAGAGCTGTCAGAGCCATATATAATTTACGTTGTCGCGAATCTCTTAGGGAACTGTTTAAAAATATTAATATTATGACGGTACCTTGCCAATTCATCTATGAAAATATTATGTATGTTAGAAAAAATCTTCATTTGTTTGATAAAATATGTGATAGACATGATTACAATACTAGGAATAAGAACAAACTAGCTCTACCACAGTTCAGATTATCTAAGGTACATACATCTTTCATGGGATACTGTGTTAAATGTTATAATAAAATACCAGAAAACATTTTAGAGCTAAATGAGTGTAGCGACACCTATCTCGCTACATGCGAACTACGAAGGCAAGAATCCTACATCGCGCAAGAAGTGTTCGCAAGCAAGTTAGAATATATACAACTTCCCGACATCAGCCATCGGGCAGTAGCCCGCCAGGCAATATCACCCGCCTGGCCGGAGGATCTTCCCTTTTCAATGGAGGGACCCCGCACAGTGTTCCTCCATAGTGGTGACCCCGACGTGATCCGGTGGTCCACACACCATACTGGTGACCCCGGAGCAATGTGAGTGATTCTTGCCTTCGTAGTTCGCATGTAGCGAGATAGGTGTCGCTACAATGAGAAAAAATTTAAAACTTATATAAAAGCCACGCTCTGTAAGCAAGCATATTATAAATTAGAAGATTACATTCAGGATAAACATGCTTGGAAACATGCTGGTCCTGCTCCATAGGACAACCTTGACAATATCAAACTGATTGCAAACTTTAAAATCATAATTATGTAATATGAATATTTCTTATTACTATATTTCTTTTTACTATATAAATTGCATTTATCTTCGACACAACAATAAAAAAATGTAAATGTGAATACCATGTAGCTACCAAATAGACTTCCTACCTTACCATTTTTTATTTATTTATTATTGAATTTTGATTCTACATGATCTTCGCATGTTATTATTTTATGTATACATGAAAATTGTTAAAACTTATTTAAAAAGAGTAACCATGGAGTTTCTTGCCCGTTCTTCTCCATAGGAAACTACTTTTTGGAATGGGCAACTAAATTCTTTCTTTTTTGACTTTCAAAAGTGCTTGTAATTAGGCCTAATTGAAATAAATGATTTGAATTGAATTGAATTGAAAAGAACGAGAAAAACCGGCCAAGTGCGTGTCGAGCCATGCGCACTAGGGTTCCGTAGTAGGTCTTAGTTAGTCGACTATAACTCTGTAACCGGTTAAGCCTACTTAGCCGTGATAGTTTTCCTTGTAAGTTCATTACATGTACTATGTTTGAGATTTTTTTCACATTTCTAGATATAGCCATTCAAAAGTTAGAGGTGGGGGCATGCTCGTATCGAACAAAAAAATCCACTTAAAATCTAATTATTTCGTAAATGGCTCGCTGAACCAAAAAATAGTCTTTACACACCCATAATATTTTTGAAAGACCTATCTAACGATACCCCACACGAAGGGGTACGCGAGAAAAAAAATATTTATCCCCACTTTACGTGTATGAGAGCCACCGTAAAAAATTTTTTTTTTCAAAATGTTATTTTACCACTTTCTCAGCGTAATCAATATACATATCCATACCAAATTTCAGCTTCCTAGTAACAAGAACTTCGGAGCTATGCCGCGGACAGACAGACAGACAGACGGACATGGCGAAACTATAAGGGTTCCTTGTCGGACTACGGAACCCTAAAAATGCGGAAAAAATGTGAGAAATATAGTCGCCATTTTCTCGGTGCCCTCTTTCATACAATTTTTTTTTTCAACGAAGTTGCGACCGACTGTAAATACATATAGTCCGACATGGCTATTTACACATACACGCACGCACATACACACATAAAAACACACACACACTCCCGCACGCGTGCTCTCACCCACACACAACACACTGAGACGTACACACACGCACACTAATGCCACTGCTCCACCTGCGTTTAGCGTTAACGTTAACTTAATGCCAAACTGCGCGTCGTTTAATGCAATAACATTGCGCGTTGGCTACATTTAGGCATTAACGCTGCAAAAAAATTCAAAATTCAAATCATTTATTTCAACTAGACCATTTACAGGCACTTTTGAATTGTCAAAGAGTCATAAGTCTGTCAGTTTGTCGAAAAGAAAGTTGAAGCTATTTGCCCGTTCCAAAGCGTAGATTCCTATGGAGAAGAACGGGCAAGAAACTCCATGGTTACTCTTTTTCAACATGTTTTACAATGTTCCTGTATACATCAATAATGATTTTTTTTATGTGAGAACGATGTAAATGTTAACATTTAAAAATTCTATTATGCTAATTCTTGGCAATTTAGAGATGACCAGCCTCAACTGACAGCGCCCGTTCACGAACTTGACGCGTGCATCAGCACCGCTTAACTCAACCATTTTGAAGGGAATCAAACGATCCAATACACGCGCCACCATCAGCGAGGCCTTTAAGCGAGCATGACATACTCCAAATGCCAGACTAAACTTTTACGAGTAGACTTTTATGATTAATACTTAGTAAATGGTTACATGGTACTCACATGTACATCAGTGAGAGATGAAACAAATGCTACAATTTATTATGTCTAATTAAATGAAATCTAGCAATTAAAAAAAACTTTTTACAAAAAAATAAAACCGACTTCCAAAAAAAACTGAAAAGTAAAAAATAATTTTATTTAAACGCTTTACGACCAAAACATCGCTCTAGAAGTCGGTGTCTTGTAAGTTACTATTGTTAGTATTTCGCCACCGACTTCGAAAGCGATGTTTTGGTCGTAAAGCGTTTAAATAAAATTATTTTTTACTTTTCAGTTTTTTTTGGAAGTCGGTTTTATTTTTTTGTAAAAAGTTTTTTATTTTTTCGCTTTTCAGTGTCTCGGTCTTGCTATCTTAACAAAATAAACACACCACTTTTTAGGGTTCCGTACCTCAAAAGGAAAAAACGGAACCCTTATAGGATCACTTTGTTGTCCGTCCGTCCGTCTGTCAAGACCCTTTTTCTCAGGAACGCGTGGAGGTATGAAGCTGAAATTTATATCAATTACTCAGGTCTACTGTCCCTTGAAGCTGTGAAAAAATCAAACTTCTAAGCCAACGCAATCAAAAGATACAGCCGTTTATGCCGCAAATTTTCGACACTTGCAAGGGAATCAAAACCTACAGGGTGCTTCCCATGAACTCAGAATCTTGAAATTTGGTACGAAGCAACGTCTTATAGCATAGATAAAGGAAAAATTACGAAAACCATAAATTTTTAGTTACATCACATAATATATTTTTTTTTTTAATAATTTTAACCTTACTACCCATTTCCTCATAAACGCGTAGAGGTATTAAATTGAAATTCATACCAAATACTCAGGTCTATAATACCTTTAAGCTATAACAAAATCAAACTTCTATGTCAACGCAATCAAAAGAAACAGCAATTTAAGCTGCATATTTTGAAACTCGCAAGTACTCGCAAGGGAATCAAAACCTAAAGGGTACTTCCAGTCGACCTAGAATCTTGAAATTTGGCATGAAGCAACGTTTTATAGCACACATAAAGGAAAAATTCCGAAAACCTTAAATTTTTAGTTACATTACAAAATATATATTTTTTA
Organism: Pyrrhia umbra; assembly: GCA_963891755.1. NCBI lineage: Eukaryota > Metazoa > Arthropoda > Insecta > Lepidoptera > Noctuidae > Pyrrhia > Pyrrhia umbra. Next base: position 95,002 of record OY982934.1, on the reverse strand, counting down.
ATAAATATAAACTTATTACTTTTTTCCTCATGAACGCGTAGAGCTATCAAGTTGAAATTCATATCAAATACTTAGATCTAATTGCCTTTAACCCGTGAAAAAAAAAAAAAATCTAAGTCAACGCAAAAACGCAAAACGCAAAAGTACAACCATTGATACCGCATATTTTGAAACTCGCAACTACACGCAAGGGAATTAAAACCTAAAGACCACTTCCCGTTGACATAGAATCTCGAAATTTGGTAAGAAGCAATAGCTTACAGCACAGGTAACAGAAAAATTCACATAACACATAACGGATAACACATAGATAAATGATATGTGTTAATATAAAATAAAGGATTACTTAAACGATAAAGAGATCTTTGTCTTAAATTTATGCTCCTCCATCTTTCCCCATTGTAATGTTATGAATTTCATTTTGCAATAAAAATACCATAGTTATGACTCGATTGTCGTAATGAACGAACTTTGTAAACCTTGCAGGTTTGTACGGAACCCTCGGTGCGCGAGTCCGACTCGCACTTGGCCGGTTTTTTTTTAGGTTGTAATAAGCGTAAACAACCAAATCATCTAAGTATTTGGCATATCAGCAGATAGAGATAAATCGTTATTTTTGATATATTTATAAAACGGCTGAACCGGTAGTGATAAAATTTATATGGGACCACTTCGGAAGTATCTCCTTTCGAACAAAAAAAGAATTTTCAAAATCGGTCCACAATTGGCGGAGTAATCGCGTAACAAACATACAAAAAAAAAAAAAAAAAAAAAAAAAACATACCGTCGAATTGAGAACCTCCTCCTTTTTTGAAGTCGGTTAAAAAAAAATACTAGTCAAGAGAAAGAAAAAAAATTATTAAAAGATACAAATTCAAAATGTCATTAAAATCAACACATGAAAAGTATACAAAACAAATTTTATTTTAATATTATAACCAACTATTACTGGTGTGAATTAATTAGAGTCCAAGTGAATGTGGAGCAGGACCAGCAGTTAACCAAGCATCCTTGTCAGCAATATAATCTTCAAGCCTGTAATATGCCTGACTACATAGTGTGCGTTTAATACACAATTTAAATTTAGTGTCATCTAGTTGGAGAACACTGGATGGTATTTTATTGTAAAACTTAGTACAGTACCCCATGAAAGATGTATGGACTTTCGACAATCTGAAGCGTGGTTGGATTAATTTGTTGCCATCTCGAGTGCTATAATGGTGTCTATCACATCTTTTACTAAAAAGGTGAAGATTTTTTCTCACATACATAATGTTTTCATAGATATATTGACACGGGACTGTCATGATTTTAATTCGTTTAAACAATTCCCTAAGAGGTTCGCGACTGCCGAGGTTGTACATGGCTCTGATAGCTCGCTTTTGCAGAATAAAAATAGAATCTATGTCTGCAGCTCGTCCCCATAGTAAAATACCGTAAGACATGATGCTATGAAAATAACTAAAGTACACTAGTCTCGCGGTATCTACGTCTGTTAATTGACGTACTTTTCTCACAGCGTAGGCAGCAGAGCTAAGCCGTCCTGAAAGGGAAGTTAAGTGGGGGCTCCACTGAAGTTTTGAGTCAAGCGTGATCCCTAGGAATACAGTCTTGTCAATAAACTCGAGTTTCTCATTGTTCAGTACAACATCACAATTACTACTTTTAACATTTGGTAGAGAGAATTTAATACATTTAGTTTTAGTACTATTAAGCACTAAATTATTTGCAGTAAACCAATTATGTACCTGAAGAATAGCATCATTAACATTATTTAAATGATGAGCACGTCTATCTACTTTGAATATTAGTGACGTGTCATCAGCAAATAACACCATCTTTGGATGGTCTTTGAACAAATGCGGCATATCATTTATATATACTAAAAACAAAAACGGACCCAATATTGATCCTTGTGGTACCCCCATTTTGACTTTTAGGCCCACTGAATTTACACCATTTACTTGAACATGTTGCCGTCTATCATTAAGATATGATTCTACCAAGCTAAGTGACAATTTACCAAGTCCGTAAAACTGAAGTTTTTGCAACAGAGTTTCATGATTTACGCAATCAAATGCCTTTGAGAGGTCACAAAAGATTCCAATGGCATCCTTTGCTTCCTCCCAAGCATCATAAATATGTTTCAATAGAGTGACACCGGCGTCCGTCGTGCAGCGTCCTTTGGTGAAACCATACTGCTCCCTATGAAATAAGTGATTGGTGTTAAAATGATGTAGCATTTGATTTAGCATAATTTTTTCGAATACCTTGCTGAATGCTGGTAGAACAGAAACGGGTCTATAATTATTAGTGCTTTTACTATCCCCGGATTTAAATAGAGGTACAACTTTACTAAATTTCATAAGATCAGGAAAGATTCCTTGATCTACACACGAATTGAATATTAAGGCCAAATAAGGCGCCACGGTCACTATTATAGATTGACATACTTTAATCGACATTCCCCAAAGATCTTCTGTCAATTTAATCTTAATTTCTTTAAAAGCTTTGATAACTGACATAGTATTAATATGTTCAAATCTAAATTGAACAGAACAGCTACGAACGTTTTCGCTGAGCAATGCAATAGCAAGAGCGGGGGAGGAGTTTAGATTTTCCGTTGTTTTTAACGGTATATTTGTAAAGAAATTAACGAACTCCTGAGCTACTTCTACGTTGGAACTCAACGTGCCCTGCGAAGTTTCCAGTTTAAAATCGTTGGTAATTATTTTTCTTCTATTTGTTTCATTGTTATTAATTTTCCAAGTAGTCTTTATTTTATTGTCAGCTAATTTAATTTTATTACTTATATACAAAGCTTTAGCAATTTTGCAAACTTTTTTAATTTTTTTTGAATAAGAAGCAACGTGCTGATTAAAAGAGACAGTGTTATTAAAAGGCTTGAGACCGTACAACTCAAATAGCCTTTCTCTACTTTTCCTAATCCCTGTGGTTGCCCAGTCGCTAAATTTGAATTTTGGAGAAATATTTTTCGTCTTTACTTTAAAGTTACTATTGAATTCCGTGTGAACTACTGAGAAGAAATCAGTGTACAACTTATTTACATTTTCCATATCGGGGACCTGAACACATTGTAACTTACTAGCTAAGGTATTCTCGAATCTCTTTAAATTGCTCGAGGATGTTGGTCTGAATTTAATATTTAATTTTTCAATTGGTATATTGCACCTAAAACTGACTAATTGCCCACTATGATCAGAAGGCAAATAATTCACGATGGCTTTCTCTATATAATCACAACCACAGAAAACATTGTCGATACAAGTAGCTGAGGTTAAACTTACTCGAGTTGGTTCAAGAAACACATTAGTTAAACTGAATGATTGGAATAATCCTAATAATTTATTTACATAACACGAAGGTTGTAAAATATTAATGTTAAAATCACCACATATGATGATTGCTTTATTGCTCGGTGAGAGTTTTGCCAAGACATCTTCCATTATGGACTCAAATGTAGCAAAGTTTTGATAATTAGGGGGTCTGTACACGCACACTATAATATGCTTATCTAGCTCAACACATGACAGTTCAATGCTATGTTCAACCGAAAAACCTACTATGTCTTTACGCTGCTTGCATTTAATATTAGTTTTAACTAAAATGAGAGAACCTCCATGAAGCATAGTTTTTCGATTAAAGGAATATTTCTCGACTCGTTAATGCGTTAACTGATTTTAATGCCTTTTTATATTTATTTATATGAATACGGTAATATCCCATTAGGGCGTTACACTGCGCGGGAATTCCCTTTGATGTGTCAAAAAAACCGACTCCCGAGCTATCGCTTAGCGTTTAATGCCATTAGTAGTGACGCTAGTACGTTAAAGCGTTACAACGTTGGCCACACCTGCTTAGTGTCTTGATTAACGTGCTAATTAACGCGTAAATACGCAGATGGAGCAGAGGCATAAAATGTTGCTAAATGTTACATACAGCTATTATTATTTTTGTAATGACTACATAGATAGTTCTTAAATTTCTCTCAGAACTTCTTTAAGCTGTGCCCTATCGGGTCCATATTGTGCATAGAGAAATTATCCACTAGAGAGCTTATAGGCCGATTTCTTCTAAGAACACAACTCACCACTGCGGGCCGGGGGACGAGGAAAAATGCGCGGCTGCAATTGGTCGGTTCAAGGTCAAACTGCGCAGACGCCTACCGTTAGGGCTGCTGTGCTTGATTAGAGAAAATAGACGATATCGATAAAATGGATTTTAACATTAAGAAAAATACTCAATTAAAATCTTATCAAATAGTATTTAATCAATGAATGTATGTATTGTAAATAATTTAAAACCAACCTGTAATAAACGAATAAAAAAAAAATCAATTACAAAAAAAAAAATATCCTGTTATTATTGATTTTTAAAATGAATTAATTTGGTACATAATATGTTTTCCGAATTAAAGTTTTAGGGTCCTGATTGTTTTTTGTAAAAAATGATAAACGAGCATCTACATATTTCTGAATTATGCATCTTGCTATTTCAATTTATTGATTTGTTGATTCTATTTCAAATTGATGAAAATCAATATCCGGGAATAAATTATACCCGATCAACTATTTTAAAACCGATCTAATAAAATAATCGGTATTATCTATTAGTAGTATCTAGTCACTTTTATTTAAGTTCCGGAATCTTCGGAAATCTAAAATGAAAACATGTACATCGGAACAGGAAGGTTCCGATGCAGATATTGGCGAGGGAGAGCCGACTTCTTATATTTTTATAAGAAAATATTGACATACAACAAGTTTATTAATAACAATTCAACGTAATTAAAGTAAATTAACAATTATCAAAATTAACACTATACAAGAGTTGTGAACGGTGCGCTTGCTTGAGTCGCAATACCTCTTGTCGCTCGCTGCGTTGTTATAAAAGCCGCTCCCCTCCACAACTCGCCTGATTCATTGAGTGGTAGCGTTTATGCACTTTTTTATCAATGTATTTTGCTTACGCCGACTAAGTTAAAAGTAAACAGTTTTTTTTATTACAAAGACTAATTATAAAAATAAAAAAAAATATTAATTTTAATTTTATTATTATCGATATTGACTTCAGCCATTAAAGGTAACAGCACAGATTTTTACGATAAAAATACAAAGGGATAGAAAGAGATACAAGCATTAGAATTGTCTAGTGAAAGAACGAGACTTTTCCAAAAGACATCAACGTGCGGCTCAACCGTGTCCTTCGATCACCCAACGACCATTTTAACAAGACCCCCGCGGTGGCTCATAATCAGATTATTAATAAAAATATTTCTTACTGTTTACTTACCGATGAAAAGTTATGCCATCCTTTTTGTAATTAGATATCTTGGAATGTTTCCCACACCATTTCACCGCGCATGAAGGCATTTTAATGCTTTATAATTGCATAAAACTTGTTTTTTTTTTTTTATTAATTTAGCGTGCTTACAGGTCTAATCCTTGGACACAACTAAAGTGGTTACTAGTAGTGTACTCTCTGCATAGGCGACAAATCGCTAATAGTTTTCGTGCATCGGGGCACTGTATGCGCAGTCAAGTGGTTATATAGTCTTTGATATTGTGTCTATACAATAAGTAAATTGTACCACCTGTTATGTAACATATGGAATGCTGATAAAGATTTGAGTATTGAGTATTTATGAACGTGGCTAACAAGTGAACTAAGGGTCAATTTATACTAGCGCAGAGTCGAAGCGCATCGAAGCGTCTATCCAAACCTGAACATAACAACTTCAACCTTAACTCCACAGCGTAACGCACACATTACTTCTGAGATTTTAAAAAACCACTTCGATTCTTCGGAATTCGCGCGTCTGCGCGTGAACAACGCTGATTGGTGCGCGCGCATTCGCGCGTATCCATGCGCCAACTAGCGAACCTACGCGTCATCAGTCGGAAATTGGCCTGCGTCGGTGTTGATCACGACGCATATTCTGGCGTATACGCGCGCATTCGTGCTTGCGGCTTCGCTTTAGTTATAAAGAATTTGACGCTTCGATGCGCTTCGACTCTGCGCTAGTATAAATTGACCCTAACGCTAGCCACCATCTTGAAATGTAATTTTTAGTGATAATGATACCAATTAATGGAAATTTCCATTTTTTTAAGTAAATCATGACATGATAAATAGCAATTTATTAATTCATCATTTACGTTTTAATGATAATCTTACATTGGAAACAATACAATGCAATATTTAAACATTTAACACACATTTGGATGTTAGTATAGGTGGCTCACAAGCCGAAACCCTCCTGATAATTAAGTAGTTATCGCGGCCGATGGATATCTACAACTAACTAAAATAAAAATTAAAGAAATTCTTATTAAAAACCGGCCAAGTGCGTGTCGGGCCACGCGCAGTAGGGTTCCGTAGTAGGAGTTAGTTAGTCGACTATAGCTCTGTAACCGGTTAAGCCTACTTAGCCGTGATAGTTTTCCTTGTAATTTCATTACATGTACTACGTCTGTGATTTTTTTCACATTTCTAGGTACAGCCATTCAAAAGTTAGAGGGGGGGGGGTAACTCGTATCGAACAAAAAATTTCACTTAAAATCTAGATATTTCGCAAATGGCTCGCTTAACTGAAAAATGGTCTTCACACACCCATAATATTTTTGAAAGACCTATCTAACGATACTCCACACAAAGGGGTACGCGAGAAAAAAAATATTCATCCCTACTTTACATGTTTGGGAGCTACCCTAAAAAAAAATATTTTTCAAAATTTTATTTTACCACTTTCTCGGCGTGATCAATATACATATTCATACCAAATTTCAGCTTTCTAATAACAAAAACCACGGAGCTATGCCGCGGACAGACAGACAGACAGACAGACAGACGGACAGAGCGAAACTATAAGGGTTCCTTGTCGGACTACGGAACCCTAAAAAAGCTTATAATGTAAACGATAAAAGCAAATGGCAGCTCTGAAGCGGACATAAACTTTGTATTGTAAACACGGTGCATCATATATCAAATATAATATTGTAAATAAAATATGACATATTTATATTTAATTATAAAGTGAAATTGTAATAGACAGCGGTGTTGCTGGGAAGTTTGTTCATCACTGCTTCTTCTTTCCAGCCATAACATTAGGAAGCAGTGAAGAGTAGGCGTTTTTGGGGTGCTGTCATAATGTATTTTGACGTGAAAAAGTATTAATTTAATTAGTCTTATTTCAATAAACGTTTTTGAGTTTGAGATGAACTAACGCTATATATATATAGAAATGTCTTGGAAAAATGTGTGCCCCCGAAATAGGAAATGGAAATGATGTTTTGCGATGCCTCTGGTTGTCTAGTTGTCCATCAATCGTGTTGACTACTTAATAATCTGGCGTGTATCGGCTTGTGATTGTGACTTTGTGAGCCACCTACTAACATCCGAATGGGTGTTAAATGTTTAATCACATTTTATTGTTTACAATTTTAAATTATTATTGTGACGTACATAATGAATTAATAAATTGCTAATTATCATGTCAAGTGTTGCCTAGGTACTTTAAGAAATGAAAATTTCCATTAAAGTATTATTCTGTGGTTCAAGTTTTCACCACATTCGTAGGTATATGTATATTAATATCGAACTATAGCGATGTATTGATCCACAGCGTTTCAGCAGGAAGTAAATTTATTTTTATCTTTTCAGTTTTTTAGAAGTCGGTTGTTATTTTCTGCAAAAAAGATTTTTGTTATTATTCATATTCTATCTACTGAAAACGAGAGGTCAGCCAATATAATTTCTTTTTGGATTATCAAGATAGTAGACATCGACTCTTTGAACAACATAAAGCAGGTCGGCGGCGCCCGGGGCCCGACGACCCTTCGGCGTCGTCCCCGCGCCCCCCGGCTTGGAACCCTTTTGTCATTATTGCTATGTATCTTTTTACCTACTCCTATTAACAAATAAAAAATATAATTCAGTAGGGTAGATTTTTATTTCATACGAGCACATAGCTTCGTTTACATAATCTTACATTCTATTAAATGCATACAAATCTGAACTACAGCAATGGCGTTAGCTCAAATATAAATAAAATATTTACACACGATGAAAACATGGAGTTAACTTTACTGTGTGAATGTGGAGTGATAATTTAGCAAGTTTAAAACTACTTGATTCAGTCAAAATTCCTCAGAGATCGTAAGGCTACAAAAGTCAAAATAAGTAAGTATAACCCAACAAACACTTTGATAATAAAACTTACAGCGTCAGTCAGTACTATCACACGAAACAGTCGGTAAGTTGTGCACACCCTGCTCCGCGCCGAGCGCGCCGCGGACCCCGCTGCTAACACTCACTAATAGTAATAATGTTTTGATACGGACCGCCCGGCCCGGCCGGCCCGGCCGCACAGCGCGCGAGTGAGTGCGCCGCATGGCGGAGTGCGGCACTTCACTCGCTGTCGCCGGCCGCGTCGTCGTCGTCGCACGAGCCGTCCTCGTCCTCCGACAGCTCCTTCTTCAGCTTGCTACGACTCGCCTTCGCCGGCTTGGCTTTGGCCACGCTTCGCTTCTGCGCTTTCTTTGGTGTGGGAGCGCCGCCGTTAGCGTTGTAACACTCTAGATCCCGCGCGTACTGCTCCTTAGCCACGGCGGCCTTCTCTTCCCACGAGCTCTTGTCGTCCATGGAGCGCCAGATCTCGCCCGCCTTCTTGGCGACTTCGGTCACCTTTAGGCCAGGATGATCAGCCTTAATCTTCCCGCGCTCGCTATTCAGCCACAGCAGGTATGCCGACATCGGCCTTTTCGGTTTTTCCATCATTTCCTGACGACAAAAGATTGGAATTATTTCTAAAATATCTATATAAACGGAAGGATAATTCTGACATAGTATCAATGAAAAAATGATCACAAGGTAGGTGCCTACATAATAAACACAAAAAGAACGTTAAATTACACAGTTAAATACAATGTAAGACACCGCTTCGGTAAGTTAAATCGAATTCAGTTGTGAACGGAAGCACCGACGCGACGCGGCGACGCGATGGCAATCGGATATTCGGATTGTTCACTAATCATGTTATATTTAAAGGTATTTTCGTTTAAGTATAAAAACGTTAATTAATATAAAAGATAGGTACTTACGATAAGATGTGATAATGCGGCTACACAAACAAAAACAATAACGCGTGTATAGGTTAGCTGAGCGCGTCACACGGGCCCTGCTCGAGCGAGACTCGCAGCGGCACTGCGCGGCGCGCGGGCCGGCGCGGGGCCCGGCCTGCACCGCGCCGCACCGCCGCGTCGCCGCGCCGCGCCCCACGCGCTGCCTGCCGCCGCAACAAACACCCGCTCTCGTAAACAAGTTTTAACGCTCTCTATTGATTCAAATTCAGCTTTTAAAAAATGTTTGCTTCTTGCTAAATACTCCCCCGCGTCCTCGTCCGCGTGGGTGTAGGACGTTTGCAGAGGTATAGCATTAGTAATACATTTTAGAATGTGATGTAGGTATCTGAATACCTGAAGACCTCGGGGTAAGTACAGGCTTTGTCCATAGTATTGTGTTACAGGCAATACAGGCAGACTAAATATGTATAATAAAGAAACACTAGCTAGTAATGTTCTATACAAAGGCGAGCTGGTCTAGACATACATCATCTGCCTAGCCTTTTCCCAATCATATCGGTATCGGCTTCCAGTGTAACCGGATGGAGATGTAAGTACATGGAGCGACTGCCTATCTGACGTCCACAAGCTGTGGACGTCTGTCTCCACATCTCCTCTACGAGTAATAAGATACGACTTTGCTTTAACGTTACATAAAGTACAACCGCCCCCAAATGTCTACTATAGTACCTACTTAGTTTATTTAGCCTAGTCTCTCAATGCCTATCGTATCTTAAATACCTGTACATTAGTGCGCGAGTGATCTCAAAATGAATAAAATAAACCGGCCCAGTGCGAGTCGGACTCGTGCACTGAGGGTTCCGTCCGACGTTTGGAAAGAATATTTACGCAATAAAGTCGCAATTATGTTGTTTTTTTTATTTTATTTGTAGACGGCAAACCATCTTTTATGCGATCATAGCATGAGTCAAATACGTATTTTCTCAGAGCCGACTAGTGACGTAGGTCATTTTTTTCTGATTAACTTATCGCTGCTGCAGACCGAAGATACCTTATTAAATAAAGACCACGTGTAAATTATTCTTAAGTAGGTAGTCTATGGGAAATATCGTTAAAATTTATTATTTTTGAGTTTATGAACATTGCGAAACTGTCTTCTAAAATTGTGATAAATTCTTCAAGAATTTTGATTTGCAGTGCATAGAATTTTAATAGGGTTGACTTGTCTGTCGGTGAGAGGTGTCTGCACCTTAGAGGGTAGGCAGACTATTTAATATGTGCAGCACATAAAGTCAAGATGTGGTCACCACATCTGGCTTTCGGGCTAGAATAAAACAACTTAACAACCTACCGAAATTGTAGTTTTTTTCTGTCAGCGAAGTTTCTCCGGGCTTGAATAAATAAAAATACCTAGCAACCTAGGTACTGAAAAAATAAATAACTGTGATTATAATTATCATTATTTTAAGTAATACAGGTGTTATATCTTTTTGGAATCCTTGTCATGAGCCCTTCAATTTGATTTTTTTTTTTCTTAGCCTGTGCTGTCCCACTGCTGGGCAAAGGCCTCCCCAACCTGCTTCCACACTTCCCGTGATTATTATTATTAATTTGAAATTGAAAAAGAAGAAAAAAAATACCTTAAACAATGAAATCTAAAGCCCTCATATTTTTTTATGTCACCTATCTAAGGAATGTCTCTATCACACTTGGACTAATGAGACGAATCTAAAGATTAACCTTAATTCAAGAAATCCATCGAGTGGTTTGGAAAATATGAGGGAATAAAGAATATTACAAACAAAGATAGGCGCGAAAAACAAAACCCTTTCCTTGCAGCCGGGAAAAACAACAGAGGTCTTACCCGGACCAATAAATATAAATTATCCGTCCAGTTCCAGTAGCCCTACCGTATGAATAGTCACTGCGTTTTCTTTGCTGACCAATTGTAAAATCTAGTTGAAGATCAGTTATTTGCAGATCAAATATAGCTGCCCGATGTTTAGTTTCTAAAAAAAAACATTTAAAAATATAAAAAACAGGGATCCACCGATATCGGGGACAGGGTCTTTACATAATATATCTGTAAAGCAAAATATAGATTATTTTAGTAAAAACAGTGATATTCATAATTTTAATAGGTAGGTACTAGAAATAAACATAAGTTGGCCGTCACTTACCACCGTTTGCATAAAGTGCATGGTTTGCGGGGCTTTGTACACGCATTTATAATAAAATCCCAATAAATTTATTAGAATTGCCATATAATACTTTTAAAATTAAAGAAAATTTTATTAAAAAAGTCTATTATAATTTAAACGACTATTTTAGCGATAAAAACAGATGGCAGCTGTAAAGTGGATAATATAAAAGTGTACACATTTGTAGAAGTGAAAATTAATCAAAGCCTATTGTGCTAGCCTGTATACTGTGGGTAACAAGTAGTGCATAAGTTACTAACACATATTATAAGTTGACAACATAAAAATTCCCGCTTCGTGGTTAAAAAACGTTTTCGTTTAACGGGCCGATTATATAACCATCTGTCGGTGAACTTGGCCCTTGTTAGACTGAGTATTCATTAAGTAAATGCTAGCCCTGTGATTAGAGGAACTTGCGGCTTTTAAATGGAATTTTGAGTTTTATTTTAAGTAAGATACGATTTATTTAAAGGAACTACAGGACAAAAGCTCACTCGTGCTTGCTGATGGAATAGTAAGTATATAATTATATCTATACTAATATAATAAAGCTGAAGGGTTTGTTTGTTTGAACGCGCTAATCTCAGGAACTACTGGTACGATTTGAAAAATTCTTTCAGTGTTAGATAGCCCATTAATTATTATATTATATTATTATAATTAATAATTAGCCCATTTATTAAGGAAGGCTATATATCATCACACTAAGACCAATAGGAGCGGAGCACCAATGAAGAATGTTTCGAAATCTAACTATACCACGCGGACGAAGTCGCGGCCAGAAGCTAGTAATATAATATATAATTATTTTAACTGTTTTCTCGTAGCGTAGTCTCATGAATGGCACCACGAGGGAGAATTACTTATATCTAGTGGTTCGATTTTTGTTTATACTTTACCTGATTTTTCATAAAACTGGGATAACCAGGGAAACTTATTATAATATCATTATATTTGGATTGGGTTAAATGTTTTATTGATTCAAATTGAATGGGCCCAGCAGATCAACAGATGGAAACAAAAACAAAACCAACAATCTTATGAAATGTATAATTCTATTTTAGAGATCTCTTTGTTTATTTTAAAATATGCAATACTTATTTTTTATCAATGCTAGATCAGTACTTAATAATAATATACTACTAACATGTTATCAAATTATTATACAAAACTACGCATCCTTAGTTCAATACTAAGAATAATAATTTCAGTCATTTTCCTTAATACTACTTACATTGACTATCAGTGATAGTGTGGTGAACATTCAATAACATAATATACACACTTGCTAATGTGCGATACTCTCAATAAGATCGGCGACGGTGGTGACGTCATCGTCAACACTTTCATGGGAAGATGTATTTAGTGGCAGTAGGCCCTGGGAACTAAGTGCCGTACAACTTTTTGCGGCGTCGCGGCGACGGCCGAGGCAGGAGTAGAATCGTGGTTACGTGTGCGCTTCTTTACACAAGTTAGCTTCCTAACGAGCCTCAGCTAACGTTAGTCTCGGTTTGTTACATACAGCCTAGACTTCAACCAACACCATCACTAATGTTGGGGTTGATAATTTAATGTAGGTAACGCAAGTTAAGATAAGATAGATACTACCCATTTATATTATAATAATAATTTTGAACGTAGGTAGGTACCTACTGTTATTTCCTAACTTTAACTTAATGCTAACTGGAAGATCGTAAGGGTCTTCCCATATGCGATCATAATACTAACAGACTAATGGTCATCATAGTAGGTACACTAGCTAGGAGCTGTGAGTAGTGGCATCCACCACTCCATAGCCATGGTGAGTGGCACGCACCACCGCCGCAGCCGTAGGGTGCGGGCCGGGCGGGCCGGGCGGGCCGGGCGGGCCGGGCGCGCCGGGCAGCGCGTGCAGCGCGTACAGCGCGGCCAGGCGGCGGCGGCGCGCGCGGCGGGCTCAGGAGGGTTTGCGCTCGTCGTCACTGGGCTCGCTGCTGGACGACGAGCCCGCCTCCTGCGCCCACAGGCTGGCGTAGCTCGCCTGCTCCGCCAGCAGCGCCTCCTCCGCTTCAATCACCGCGTTGAATAAGCTCCTCTTTATCTACGGGCAGGCAACGGCCAGCTGTTAGAACTACGATGCTATACAATAAGCAGGAACAACTCAATTTAAGCTGGAAAATATTTTAGTTGACACACTTTGTCGATTCATTGCATAGCGTTTCACTTTGGAATCGAGTCTAGAAGTCTGAAGCCAGAGATCGGATAGTTCGCTGACTGGGCTGGGCTGTATCGACAAGAGACAGGTGTATGTGCTAGATGCCTACCTTGATCTGTGTGGGGAAGGGGAAGCGCTTGGTGGACTGGCACATGCTGTTGAAGAAGATGTCGAGCGGGTCGGGGTGCGCGGGCGCGTGCGCGGGCGCGGGCTCGGTGCAGGCGCGCTTGGCGGCGTGCGCCTTGCACAGGTAGTCCAGCTTGCGGTCGATGACAGTGAGCTGCGAGCAGCTCTTCCGCTTGGGCGCAGACTCCGCCTCCGACTCCGACTCGGAGGACGAGTGCTCGGGGTGCCCATTTTCGGGCGCCTGCTGCGGCGCGGGGTAGCTCGGCGAGCCCGCCGGCTTCTTCCTGTTACTCATGTACGGCTGCAAGAATTGCATCAGACCCATGTACTTCCAGGGGTAGTTTTTCTTGGAGGGGTTGGCGGGGTCCTTCGCCAGCATCTCGCTCTGCCTCTTGAGCGCGTCGCGGTAACTGTCGCGCAGCTTCTTCCACTTCAACTTCACTTCTTTCACTGCAAAAGGATTAAGAAAGTCAATGTTGAATATTTTTCTACAGTTTTGTGTGATACCTGAACAGCTGTACGAAAAAGACAGACAGAGGCGCGATGTGGTAAACATTCCGTGGCGCGTCACATTGTTTACCGCGCTGAGAGATCACAATGTCAACCGACAAAACAACACAAACACGCTAGCAGGAATGCAGTTCCACGCATGTGGCGCAGCGCTCCTGCTGGCTGGCCAGTGGCGCAGCGGACCTGCTGGAAACAGAATGTATGGGAACGACAGATAGCTAGTCGTAAACGATTGTCATTCCTATACATTTTGTTTTCTATTCTACTAGCGTTTTTGCCACTTATCTAACCCCCCAGGTGGCTTCCCTGGCGACCAGAAAACTACTAGAAACATTATTTATATTGCTGAATTTAAATTGTAATTTAATTGTTTCATTATTTTTTTATTTATTTTTGTCTTGTTACAACTGTTGTTGTGTACACTTGTCTAACCCCCCTGTGCAGAAAATAAGTTATTAACACCACGCATCCTTGTCGTCAATGAAGGCCTGAATTTTATAATAGGCCCTTTTTATTAGTGTTGATGTGACAACATTTTAAAACTTTTTATCTGGGATACATTTAGGCAGCTTGTTATAAAAGCGTACACAGTTCCCTAAGAATGATTTATTTGACTTAGTGAGTCGACATTTTGGAACTACTGTTTTATATTTATTACGTGTGTTAATATTGTGAATGTCACTTTTAACTGTGAACTTATGAAGATTTTTACGTACAAACATAATATTTTCAAGAATGTACAATGAAAGCAAAGTAAGTATGTTAATTTCTTCAAAGAAGTCTCTAAGAGATTCACGAGAGCCCATGCCGTAGATCGCACGAATCGCCCTTTTCTGTAACACAAAAATGGATTGAACATCAGCTGCTGCCCCCCACAACAGTATGCCATTTTTTTTAAATTTTTTTCGGATGGGAAATCATCAACCCCTCCCGCCGTGTGTGGGGCGGGTGGGAGTGTCAGACTCTTACTGACTAAAACCCATCCATGTTCCTTCCTCAGCCCTTGGTATTCCGGGGGCGCGGTATCTCTTACGAACGTCCCGCAGCCCCGGCAGGCTATGGCCCAGTGGGAGGGCCCCGTCACTATTGCTGACAGCTCTTTGAGGCGCGCGTGGAACACGAACGCGCCGTCGACGCGGGTCTGGTCCTTGCCGGACGGCGAACTACCCATAGCTCACCGTCTGCAGCCCCGCGCCTACGGTGGCCGGGAGTCGTCTCGGGGCTCCCGACGCCCGTGTCGTCTCTCTCGGTGACTGGGGCGTGAGGCCTGTCACTCCCTCACGCGTTCCGCCGCCTCCTTCTCCAGCATTGCTGCTTCGCAGAAGGAGGCGACGGCTAACAGTATTCCATACGACATCAAACTATGGAAATAGGCGAAGTAAACGAGCCTGGCCGTAGCTATGTCGGTCAGTTGTCTAATTTTTTTGACTGCAAAAGCAGCAGAGCTAAGACGCCCTGATGGGGCAGATATGTGGCTACCGCACTGTAATTTACTATCAATGGTAATCCCCAAAAAAACAGTATTATTAATTAACTCTAATGTGTAACAGTCGAGCATTATGTTAGTTTCTACTGTAGTCATATTGGGTAAACAGAATTTTAGACATTTAGTTTTGGAGCCATTTGATAACAAATTGTTGGTCGAGAGAGTTACTAAGATATCATTGATATGTATGACATTAGAATCTTTTCGATTTATTTTAAAAACAAGGGAAGTGTCATCTGCAAATAAAATTACATCAGAAATTTGAGATATCATATATGGTAGGTCATTAACATAAGCTAAGAATAGAAATGGACCCAGTATTGAGCCCTAAGGCACGCCCATTATAACTACTGTCCCTGAAGATGTTGAGCCGCAGACTTCTACTTTTTGCTGTCTGTTTGACAGATAGGATAGAACATTCGAGAGCTTTATTTACGAATTCCGTAGTGACTCAGCTTAGAAATAAGTGTTTCATGGTCTACGCAATCGAATGCCTTGGAAAGGTCGCAGAATATATCCATAGCATCCTGTGAGTTCTCCCAGGCATCCAAGATTTAAATGACTAGTCGAGCGCTGGCGCCTGTAGTAGGCCTACCCGTTCGTTCGTAAAGCCGAATTGACTGACTGACTATTGATTGTAATATATTATTTAAATTAAATTGACTTAACATCTGATCTAGCATAATTCTTTCAAACATTTTACTTACGGCCGGGAGAATAGAGATCGGCCTAATATTGGAATCATTGTGCTATGCTTCATTAGGTCAGGGAAGATACTTCTACTGCGATCTTTTTAGAGATCCAAGATTGCTTACTTGACTTCTTGAGACAAATCGATATCGGTA
The DNA here is from genome assembly GCA_963891755.1 of Pyrrhia umbra. Lineage (NCBI taxonomy): Eukaryota > Metazoa > Arthropoda > Insecta > Lepidoptera > Noctuidae > Pyrrhia > Pyrrhia umbra. The sequence continues at coordinate 78,536 of OY982934.1, read as the reverse complement.
TCGTTATCGTGGATTACAGGGTTGCCTGTTACAAAAATACGATCTTTTTACAGACCTAACATGGCTGACTCAACTTTTTGCGAAAAATCGATATGATATCCCCTAAAAACCTCGAATCGATACCATTATTGCTTTTTCACTTCGCCATCTTCGGTCGTGGTTAGATCTATAAAAACGCATTTTTGTAATCAGCACCCCTACAAACAATAACCATATCAATTTTACTAGAAAATCGAGTCCTTCATATAGGATCTGTTAAAAGTTCTCATAGTCATAATCAGCACACTAACACTAGTTTTAAACACTAATTTTAATTTTTGCAATAACAAAAAGTTACCAACCTACGGGGATCACTTTTCTTATTTTAACTAGGAATTCGTCTTCAGAGATTACACAGGACCGTCGATAATTCCAAAACGTAGCGGAATATAATAAATATGTACCTATTAAATTTTTACGACATTTTTGTTTGTATGAAATTTCATATTTTGTATCGCTATAATTGAAGTTGATGATTGATATCTATTAATCTTCCTTTTTTCCTAATGTAAATACTTTCTGTATAGTCCGACATGGCTATTTATGAATGTGGCTGACAGGTGAACTAACGCTATCCACCATCTTGAAATGTCATTTTTAGTGATAATGATACCAATTAATGGAAATTTCTAATTTTTTTAAGTAAATCATGACATGATAAATAGGAATTTATTAATTCATCATTTACATTTTAATAATAATCTTAAATTGGAAACAATAAATTGCAATATTTAAACATTTAACACACATTTGGATGTTAGTAGGTGGCTCACAAGCCGAAACCCTCCTGATTATTAAGGCCGATGGATATCTACAACACCAGAGGCATCGCAGATCATCATTGCCCATTTTTAAACTATTTCAAGGACAAAATCTAGTCTAATTGAATAGCACTATATTTTTACTTATAGTAGGGTAAGAATTTTCCCTTGGCCGGTATCACCCGTAATTTCTCCAGCGACCATAAACAAAAACAAATATCAAATATAATAAGACTATTACAGGCGATTCCGTCAGCCAGCATAGTGCCATTTCGGCTCGCTACATGCCTACGGTTAGGCGCCCCTTGCGTTGCTCCACATTGTTGTCACTGCGGTGAAGCTGTCGACAGCCTCGGGCACCATGGTCTGTCGTGCTGCAGAAGTGCTGGCCGTATAGCACGGCACGCCAGCACCAACGACATTATCCGTCGTGCTCTTTCCACTGCCGGCGTACCGGCCGTATTAGAGCCTAATGGACTGGTACGCGACGATGGGATTCTGGGCACGTTTCCAGATAACAGCGATGAGGATGAGTACTTTGATGCCTAATCTCATTGACGCACATGCCTGTATAGTTTTTTTTTTTTTTTTTTTATTTATACATTTAATTTAAATATGTTTTAAAATTGTACATAATAAAAGAATCTGACATCCATACATTCTTACAAAAAAAAAGATTATTTGATTGGATATATTAGTTTTGTGTTGCGGAGCAAAATAGCTCTGAACAATTAAATCCAATAAAATGAAACATTGTAATTTATAACGTATTTAGTATAATGTACATCTATCACTACATAGTATAAAACAAAGTCGCTTTCTCTGTCCCTATATCCCTATGTATGCTTCAATCTGTAAAACTACACAACGGATTTTGATGCGGTTTTTTTAATAGATAGAGTGATTAATGAGGAAGGTTTTAGTATATAATTTGTCAAGTTTTTGTATCCATTAGCTAAAATATCGGGGGCGAAGCCGCTGGCGGGAAGCTAGTTTTATCTATAATTATAAACTACCTAGCTTTTCCTATAAGTCATTATTTGGTGGTACGTAACAAATAATAAAAGCTTGTAAAAACTACGACTTCATAAAAACGACGACACGGTTGACGCAGTGGCTGAGCGATCGACTGCTGCGCTGCGTGTCCCGGGTTCGATTCTCGCACGGAACAAATATTTGTATTACCTATAGGTTGTTGTTCCGGGTCTGGCTGTTTGTTTAAGTGAGTTTAAATGTTTGTATCAGGAGTAATTATTCTAAGTGTGGGGACGTTTAAAAAAAACATAATAAATATGTTTCTTTTAAGTTTTTGGAAGTCGGTTATGTTTTTTTTACTCTACTTAGGGCCAAGTTCACCGACATATGGTAAGGGTTACCTAAACGGCCCGTTAAATAAAAACGTTTTTTAACCACGAAGCGGGAATTTTCGTGTTATCCACTTCTTGTCCAACCCCAGATTGGTAATCGACCGTTTTAGAAATAAAAAACCCAAATCCCGTATATTATTAGCTTACGTCACTAAAACAACTTTTTTATGTTTGAAAAGTAAAAACGAACTAGAGCACGTTATTCCTACCAACCAAGTGGTATAAATCCGTATCAAAATAAATCTCTTTGTATTAAAGGCTGTTTGTTTCAGTAACTATACATTAATACAAATTATGAATGATTCATATCGATAATTCGTACAAAGAGATATCACATTGATATAATCGAAACAAACCACTAGACCACGGACCATTTTAAGAGCGCCGGCCGCAACGTATGCCACTCGATTGGTTCCGTATCCCTACAGTCTACACAGGGCAACTGGTACCTGGTCGGGAGGGAACGGCGATTCCTAGGTAATGTCTGACTCCGACAATACTAACTTCCAGACCTCGCTTTGATTCAACGTAAACCTGTGCTGTGTGGAAAAGCCCGACATACACGAGGACGAAAACGCGGGTAAAGTGCTAGTACATTTTTAACCGAAGTCGAAGAAGGGAGGTTCTGTATTCGACCCGTACCTATATCTAAGTATGTCCGCGATTTTCTCAAAAACTACTGATCCGATTTGGATGGGATTTTTACTATTTAATAATAAATAAATAATAAATATCTTTGGACAATTTCACACAGCGCCATCTAGCCCCAAAGTAAGCAATGCAAGCATGCTGACCTCTTGCGTGGCATTCCGGCATGTTGACCACTAAACCACTCAGGTCGTCTTTAAATGTATATTTTGCAAAAATGGTTTTAGTCTATACTATATTAGGATCTGATGAAGGATATTCGGAGACAATGGAACTCTTGCTGCTCTCGCTGCAATCGCATGCCTATGTGTTGCTATCGCCATCCCGTAACGTAATATCACGCCTCTAAGCTCTAAAGGAGAAAGCAGATGTTTAAAGTACACCCTTGTTAAAGGTGGTAATGAGCACTAGATATATTGTACCTGATTTAGATAAATTACAAACCGATCCACTGAAAAGCGAGAAATAAAACTATTATTTTAAACTATTTTGCAAAAATAGAACAGACTACAAAAACACTACAAATTGAAAAGTAACTAAGTAGGTACCTAATCCATCATACTAGAAGTCGATGTTTCTTATTAGGCGCCACCGACTTCTAGAACTTCTAGTTTAGTGTATATTGATTATTTTTCAATTTGTAGTATTTTTAAAATCGGTCCTGTTTTTGCAAAACAGATAATATTGATAATAATATTAGTAGAATGGTTGGCGCCGCGCCGCGCCGCCGCTCAGCAGTGCGACTAGCCCGCAGAGCAGAAGTGCCAAGGACTGGCTGCTGAGTGCGAGTGCTATTTGATAAAAAATCGACACCGATTACATACACAGATACTACTGCCGAGTACAGAAAGTATAAACTTCAAATCTACATATGAGTATATGAGTAGATATTAAAGTATCATTTTATGAGTTCCTATTAAAGTCTAGCTTAAACTTATATAATTTTATGTACCTAAATGACGTAACATTACAGTGCACCAGTGGCAGAGTGCACGAGTGGCGTCATGGCGAGCCGAGGGCAGGCGGCGCCGGTACTGGCGGCGTGCGCGCTCGCACCCGCCACTCGGCTGCCGGCTGCGCACTGGGCGCGTCAGCCAGCGGTTCCCTTCGTGTGCCCCTGTGCCGCTACAATAGACAACGAGTGCGCGCCGGGCGTGTCGGCACGCGTGCGCGCGGGGGGCGGGGAGCGGGGCGCGCGCAGCCGGCGACTCACCTGACGACAGGTCCGTCTCCTTCATGACCTCGGCCCAGGCGGCGTCCTTCAACTCCTGGTCGCGGTACTCGATGGCCGTGGTGTTCCACAGGCACGGGTACTTGCGCACGGTCTCTATGAAGTGCTCCATGGTCGGCGGCGGCGGGGCTCGGCGCGGTCGGTGCGGCGGCGGCGGCGGGCTCGCGCGCGATACTGAGCCGAGCGGCGCCGCGGTGCGCCGGCGGGGGGCAGCTCGCCGCCGCCGGCCCGCCCGGCGCGGCCCGGCCCGCCCGCACCGGCGCCGCCGGCCGCACCCGCCGCGCTGCTCGGCCTCTCGGCTACCGCGCGCGCATCGCCACGTGTCCCCGCGCCCGCCGTCAGATCTTTTCAGCCCACTGACGATTTGCATAAGAGAGATTTCAAAACCTTTTTGTAGGGAACGCGTAGTGAAGTTAGAATATTGTCTATTTCCTGCTTTCGTAAACAACCGCATTGTTGATCGAAAATTCATCACACCCCCGTGCCTGGGAGTGAAGGTTAGTCGTTAATGCTAGCTAACGTTGTTTAAATTTCATGTGACAGGCCGTCAGAAATATTTTTTGTGAGAACACACACTGTATAACTGTAGTAGGATTTGTTAAGTTAATAAACTGCAGTAAGAAGAAGTAACCTCTCGTCGGCGTGGCCTCCCGCGGCCGCTCAGCCACGGGCAGCATCAACTAGAGCATTCCTGAAATATTAAGTTGATGACTGTCAACCGTTTTTGGCTTAGCAAACCCCGGAGATCAGGGGGAAACGCGTTTTTTTGTGCGTTTTCATTAAAATTCGCACATAGCCTAGTAACAGTAGTAACAATACACCCCTAGTTCCTGCACCTTTTCCCATGAAAGTCATAGTAGATGTCACGAGGTACATAGGTACATATGGACAATCGTTCCTTACAAACGTTTAAAATTTCAATTCGATAGCATAGTTATGTAGTTTATGAAATAATCCGTTGTGACAAACAGACTAACAGACAAATGCTGTCGCACCACATTACTTTTAATTATCTTTTTTGCTCGGAACGCGAGACACTGCTTACATACTTCATTAATTTGTTTTGTTTCCTGTTACTGACACGAAGACATTAAATTATTTTTTAATGCTTACTTGATTATAGACTAGGTGAAGCAGGAGCTAGGATTTTATATCTTTTAAATCTACTTTACTACTATTTAATGTAAACTTAGACGATCTGCGGACGCACTATTTATTATTGATTATTTTACGTTTAAGGATATAGTAACTTGGTAGGTAAAATATTTAAATCCAAGCGTCGCTGCGTAGAAATTCGTAGAACATTAAAAAATAAGAGTTAAGTAGTAAAACACTATCTTACTTAACTATTTAGTAAAAACACTTTTCTGAACCGAATTTTTAGAGTTCCGTAGTCGACAAGAAACCCTCACCATGTCCGTCTGTCTGTCTGTCTGTCCGCGGCATAGCTCAGAGGTTTTTGATACTAGAAAGCTGAAATTTAGCGTAGATAAATGTATATTGAACGTGCTGACAAGGTGATAAAATAAAATTATGAAAAATATTTTTTTTGAGTACATAGCTCCCAAACACGTAAAGGTGGTTTTTTTTCTCGCGTATCCCTTCGTGTGGGGTATAGTAAGATAAGTATTTCAAAAATATTACAGGTGTATTAATTAAGACCATTATTCGGTTAAGTGAGCCATCATTACATCGGTTACAGACTTATAGTCGACCAACTAAGACCTACTACGGAACCGCACTGTGTGTGGCCCGACACACACTTTGCCAGTTTTTCACATAGGTAATGAACAGGGGAGGGGGCTCAAATATAACAGAAATTAATATTTACTTTAGAGTTTGATATTTTTATTACACGGTATATTTTGGTTACTTGTGCGTTAAACCTAAAACACCCCTTTTTATTTTGTAGAGGTTTAAAAGTGCCATCTATCGATAATAAACCACATTACTTGCACCAACAAAAGAATTCCGCACGCGTGGGATGCGCCAAAGATGCGCTGACCAAAATTCATAAAGAAAAAATTGTCGTTAAGGTGAAACATACGGTCTGTTCCCGGCCACTTTCCCGCTAGATGGCGTTGAAGTCAATGTTTTTAGTTTATTTGAGTTTATTGTGTAATTCGAACATATTAAGTCGTAGGAGTAGCTGTGGCGGTTCGCGGATTTTACACTTTATTGAACTGGGTCATTTCCTTGCCTCAAAATCCACCCAATTCGACAAAAAAGTTCCAAAATAACATTGTCCTTGAATATAGTATTTTTTACACACACAGACGTGGGCGAGTGCCTAGTCCTTACGTTTACGAAAATTGAGCACTAGATGGCGCTTTTTCTGTATGGGTGTAGGCACAACTACAGAACGCCACCTTCTACGATATTTATTATGTACGATGTACGATTATGTGATAAAAATAAAAGTTATATTTGTAGGCATAAACTATTTAATTGATTTATAATTTTAGGAAATAAATAATGACAAAATTATGTAAAATAAAACGCAGTTTACTTTATTATCTCACACTATTGAAATTATTTTTCAAATCACAAGTAATTGAAGTAACACATGCCTATTCAATCAAAACTAATAACACTGATGAGTTGTAACATAACCAATTATTACAAAGACAACATAACTCGTAAGAAATTACAATTCATAAACAAGAGATAACAACAAATCTAAAACACGATTTAGTATGAAATATACAACTATGATGTAGATTCTAAACAAACTACTACAAAAATACAATTAAAACAAATCATTGGACTTGTTGATTTCCCCCTCTTCTGAGTCTTCTTGTCTTGAAACCACTGCTACACGGCTGCTGCAAAGAAAAAATACTTTATTTAGTATACTAGTTACTTTTTGATGAATATTATTTACCATTCACTTCAAAATGTTATTTACCATCCATCTCCAAAGCTGCTCAAAAATCAACTTTACTTTTCTTGCTCGAATTTCCAACTGATGATGAAAGACGATTTTTCACTAGAATAACATAATAATATATTTTAGACATTGAAATTGATAATTTATAAAGTAAATAAAAAGTAATAACCTTTGTACATACCATTGAAATCTATACCTCTCCCATTTTTTTTAAAAAAGTCTCAATGTTTTCTAGCAGAATAGTTTTCAAAAAAGTCTAAATCATTTTGTCATCATATTGCGGATACATTCATTATCTTGAAAAACTTCTATCACAGTCAAAGGTGCCTGAACCTGAAATAGTTTTTGATTATAGTAAGAAAAAAGACACTAAAATAAATTATAATGTGGAGATCCACTGATCTTGAGATAACTAAACAAATTTGAATTGTTCATATAATATTATACCTTGTAAAGTGCACTGCTATAGTTTTTTACTACATGATTCATGCATTATTGCACTTTCTATTTCAAGTTTGCAAACGCAGAGGAGTCTCCGTCTCCAATAAAACTCAAATAGCGACGTTGATGTAATTCTTCAGTCTTTTGAAAGGGCTTCCACAATACTTTCTGATTCCATAACTGTAGTGTATTTTTGAATGTGAATTTTTTGCAGCAATTATGTGCTTTCATATCCATGTTTCTCCTCTCATAATATTGACATGTATAACAATATTTGTTTTTAACACCAAGAAATAGATACTTCCTACTATCTTTACCAATAATGCAGGCCTAGAAATGAAAAACGACACTTGTAAATATTGCACAAAATAAGAAATAACACACAAAATAATATAAAAAACCTTTTTTAGATTAACCTACCATACCAGATGATAAATCAAAGTCATACCCGATCTTTTCAACCATCCTCCATCTACATATAAGTACAGTAAACAAATGGAACACCGTCTGAAGACACATGACCTTTTTGAATAGCAATTGATCTTTCTTGTTCACTAGCAGTTTTAATTTCCTCTATCAAATGTTCAAACCACACACTGCCCAAGATTTTTACAACACGTCGAAATTTATTAGTTGACAGTGTTGGAACATCCTTATGACTTGTTATGTGTGCTGCTTCAGTATACTAGAGCTACCAGAATTGACAGTTGCCCAAACAAATGCAGTGTTTATTTTATCAATGCTCTCCGTACAATGCCTCCAAGCTTTATGACTTATCGCACATACTGCACGTGAAAATTAATTCACTTCGAAACCCATCAAGTCTTTCACTAACAAATTCAATTTGCGAAGATTCACACATATTTCGATGTCTTTTCAAAAGGAATGCTCACTCAATTACATGCTTCAAGTCCAAAATGCGATACCCAGATGTCTTAGATAAACATTTATTTGGAGCAGTTTCGACAATCAATTTGAAATGAATCAGTTTCAGTATCAGCTTGCGGCCAATGAATCTCAAAAGAACAACAAAAGCGCATGTTACTTTTAAACACTCAATATTTGAATAAAATTTAATAGTATTGTAATTCACAACCATGTAATGAAAGTGATCGCAGATCACAAGAGAATACAATACAATACTGCACAATACTAATGCAGGTCATCTGTGGTCATCTGAATTCTGATCTGCTGAGAGATAATCCAGATCATAGATAATACAATAATTCTTATTTGAATTTTAGGTTTCGTTCGAAAATTAAAAAGTCTAGAACAACAAAATGTAACAGTAAAATTTTAGTTATCTTTTACATCAATGTTGTCTTTATATTCCTGGTAGACGAAGCATAAGAAAAAAAAACTGTATTATAAACAATGAACTACAATAACTATAAAAATAATTATACGTCTATTTGATTGAACCTTCGTTCGGAAGCCTGTGTTGCTCGAAGGATTGAACGCACCTGACAAATTTTAGGACGCGACCTTGAGCTTCTTGGTACTACAAAATAAAACAAAATAATAATAATGTGCGTCTGTCTGAAACTTTTTGCAAAATTCGTAAAAAGTGTTTTTTACGTAACCCGGCAAAACCATATTTTGAAAATGTTTATTAATTTTCTTTTGTGACTAGGTACCTACTTTGGTAGCTTACCGATTTATAATAATTTTATCCAAAAAAATAAAAATACATTAAAATAACATGAAACACTGACTTAGCACTCAACACCGACTCATACGGCATAGGTAATTAGTATTGTGACGAGATTTCAGCAAATCACGGGCCAACTTAATTAATTACTATATCTACCATAAATTACAATATATTCTATTAAATTGAAATCAAAAACATACTAGAAATATTCCAATTTGAATCAATGAAAATGCAAAACATACAAAATATAACACGCAAGAAATTCCGCGCGCAAATCCTATCGCGGGACAATGAGGATCCGTAACGTTTTTAGTTGACAATGCAGATTTGTAGAGCTAAGTAATCCTTAACATACAGTGCAAAAATTTTTGATCTACGATAAAAATTGACGAAGTTATGACCAAATTACTAGCGAAGTTCACCGAGCGGTCGCCGCGATAGCTGTGACGTCACTCCTACGGTTAGCCGTTGGCAGCAGTATGGCGCGCAGTGTTTTGTTTGATTAATTGTGACTTTCAAACAAATTAAGTGTCCGATTTGTGTCTAATTCACCTTTTCAAACATGTATTAATATTGTATAGTGCCAAAATGTACAAATACTTCTATTATTACCTTAGAAAAATTATTTTTAACGTGCCGAAAAACGCAAAACTTCTTCAAAATGGTATCCTGTTGTAAAGAGATGATTGATGATGATTTTTTCAAGCCATCCTAAGTAGGTACATACTGAATGAATTATTTGTAACAATGAACGAGGTGGCAAAAAATAGCCATTGAAAACCAATATTAAGGTTTCCGTTATAGATCGACAAGTATATAGGGAACTATGAACTAAATAAAGCGCAAGTTGGTTAAATAGCCATCCGCGAAATGATCCGCATAGGAATGAACGAAAACAACATTTGTTTATCAAGATTTCTGTACCAATACATTATATTCATTATTTTTTACACCTACCTACTGCTGCCTCCACACAATCACCGATGATCGCGGTGATTTGCTATACATTGCTGCGTTGGATGAAAAACTCTCAAGAGTTTTTGAGAGTTCACAGCAATGTACAGCGATTCACCGCGATAATAGCCGATTGTGTGGAGGCCTAAAGATTTTAAATCAATATCTTAACCACTTGCACGAAGGCGTTCGCGAGCCGTGATGTGGGACTTACGTCGCAGCGCAGCCGATTGTCAGCGCGTCTAAAATGCCGCGGATCTTTCCCGATAAAAACGTTTGCCAAAAGAAAAGTATTATAGCAATTTCAAAATAAAAAACACCATTGGTTACGTTAGCGTATAGAGAATAAACTTAAATAATATATATGCTTTAAACCTACATTTTCATACTTAAAAAAATTAAAAAACGTACACAAACCAGAAACCGATCGTAAACAAACAAACGGCACTCGACCATTTCTTTTGCTAAATTTATCAACTTGGGAGAATAAAATAGTATGAGAATTATACACCATTGTAACGTGTACATTATATAGAATAATAACGTAGATTAACTTAGAACTAGATTACTGAGATAATCAAATGTCACGAAAGAATCCACCTTTGGAAGATTATCTGACTGAGCTCGCACAAAACCAGCCTCTACTTTATTAATACTCATATTTTAGGACGTTTTATACTCAAATATCACAAAACACACTCTAACAACACTTTACGTAAAATAAATTGCCAAATATAGTGACCAACCGCGTCGCAGCTCCGCCGAATAGTGAAATATGAATGCAGACTGCGCTCGGTTCCGTAGGAGTGACGTCACACGCTCCCGCGGACATTAATTTTTAGCGGCCGGAACGGCAAATGTTTATTACTTAATATCTTCATAAGTAATGGTCCGATTTCGATAATTCAAAAAGATATATCATTCTTATGTCATAAAGAATAACATAGATACTAGTTTTATTGAATTTGCTATTACATTACTGATCCTCATTGAGAATTACTTCAGAATGTATTTTATAACAGTCAAACAAGTGATAGAAGTTTGGCAACGCTGATTCTTCGTCAATGTTTGAAGGTCAGGTCTAAGTTTGCAAGAGTGGCAGCGTCGCTTATATTACCTACCTACGCAAAATGGTTTATGTTGCCAGACAACAATAATTATGATGTAATAAAATAAAATTGGAAAATTTGTCATCTAGGGTCTACAGTTTTATATTATTTTATTGTTTTTTTTGTTTATGAATTGCAGAAAAGGAAATAAATAAATATTGTACATAAGAAATTGATTCATCATCTGTCGCCATCTAGCGTGCTAATGTCTAAACTACGCTTTTGGTTTGCTTGTCTATTCTATCCTATTCTATTTTTGTTTATGGCAAAAGACACTCACACTAATAAACAAAATGTCAATTTTTGCGTGAATTTTACTATTATTTTTCTTAGTAAATAATGTAAGTTATTCTCTAAAAAGTTGATAGGCGTACACATTTCATTGTAGAAAGTGATGAAATTATTAGTTTGAAACAAATAGTGGCTGTGTTTAGGATAAAGCTCAATCCCAAAATGTATGGACGGACTATCGGAACATCCACCTTAACGATAAAAGTTATTTTTTTTAGCTTTGCTTCGCCATAATCTTGTACAAAGATCAATATAACTCTGTCGTGTATATAATGCTAGTCTTGAAGCTGTCAAATAAAAAAATATAACAAAACATTTGTGTTCATTATTGTCAGTTCAGCTACAGCTTGGCAAAAAAGAGTAGAAATTAATAGGGGCGCCACTTTACCGTTCGTGTGGCAACCCGCTGCGACCGTATAGCGTACCATCCTATCGTCTAGATACTACGCTGTATTTTTATAAGTAATTAAAATCAGTAAGTATCATAAAATGTAATAACAATGTATTCACGTCATGTAACTGAATACAAATTACTTACAAGCACTAATAATGCAGCAAAGCACTCCTGTGTTTTCAATTTTTTTTTGGGGTAAAAAAAGGCGTATGAATATAGCATTATTATAATTGATTTCAATAAATCTTCCAGATAAATCTTCTTCTTCTTTTAGCAAAAGTTTTCTTGAATTTTTCATCAAATGCCTATCAAATGCCTATCAATTTCGGGTTTTTCTGCGTTATTGACATTAGAATGCAAAAGTTAACAAGAAAAAAACTGTCGTCAATTTTCCGGCAAATGAGAATTGGCGTGTTGGTGCCCCTCCCGTATCGTCTTTACCATAAGGGCACTCGGGACGCCATTGTCACGGGGCCCCCCAAAAACGAAGCATTCAATTATTATAATATTGTTACTAGCTGTTTTACCCACATCCCGAGTGAACTCCTTCGCGAACCCGGGTAAAAAGTAGCCTATGTCCTTTCTCAGGCTCTAGACTATCTGTGTACCAAATTTCATTTAAACCGGTTCAGTAGTTTTGGCGTGAAAACGCGACAACAGGCAGACATAGTTACTTTCGCATTTATAATATTAGTAAGGATTATTATGTTGCTCATACCTATTACTTAAAAAAATTCGCGCTCGCTTCGCTCGCGCTCTTACTCTTATTCCTCTGATTTTTTCACACCTTATTATTTATAGTTTTTAGGGTTCCGTAGGCGATTAGAAAAACTTTTAAAAATCGGGGTGTCAACTATTTGGAAAATCAGGGAAGCAATAGGTGGTCACGGATTTCAAATATGTGAGTCATGAAATACAAATATGATTCCTAAGAATATTGATGCTCGTATTCCTAAAAAAAAGTTCGCGCTCGCTTCGCTCGCGCTCTTACTCATATTGTTCTGATGATCTCTTAGCTTACTGTTTATGGTTTATAACTCCAAAAACAGATAATATATCTTTTCCTACCTATGCACATGGTCTAAATTTTTAACATAAATAATCCAAAGTATACACTCTGGTTAAAAACAAAATAATATAATATTTTCCATAAGACGACAATATTGGATCAGGGAAATGTGGTAGAATGGTCAGGGAAAAGTCAGGGAACTATTTTTGGTATTTATAATGGACACCCCGCTTATAGTTTCGCCATGACCTTCTGTCTATCTGTCTGTCCACGGTATAGCTAAGCGTTCTTTAGTACAAGGAAGCTGAAATTTGGTATGGATATGTATACAAGTTTTTTTTAACCAGTGCGCAAATTTTGACTAAATAAACTTCAACACTTTTTAACAAACACGTATTTTTCAGTTTATTAGGTCTTAGTACTTAAAAAAAGTTATCGTTTATTATTTATTTAAGAACTTAATTTGTTTAAAACTCGCCGGTCGGCTTGTGTGTAGATATCAGCTGAGTCGTATTGTACTTGTGAGCTCGCTCTTGCATGCTTAGGCAGTGTAGTGCTATTACGAAAAGATTATGCCCATGTTTTACTTACTTTTACTTAATAAACATAGAAATGTGTTCAATTACTGATACCGAACCACCAAAAAAAAAATGCGCACTGGTTAAAAACTTTTCCAGTATTGATCGCCGATTCTTTCCAAATGTTGGAACCCTCGGTGCGCTAGTCTGACTCGCACTTGGCCAGTTTTTTTCCGTATGGGTTTAAATTGCAGTTAGGGAACGTCGCAAAAATCTCGCCCAGGGCGCTGATGGGGGTAAAACCGGCACTGGCTAGACATGCCTGTACCTACTGTATTTTCACTTAACACCTTGTATACCATGTTTAATGCAAATAAACGATTTATTATTATCTTTATTATCCATGTCTTGGCTAGAGCTAGCCATAAACTCATCTGAGTCACACTCAGATTCAAAGGCACTGCGCTATCATGTTGGAGATTGATTCCTAACCGTTTTATGTCCAAGTACGAGCCCTCTCATAAATTCATAATACTCCTTTTCTATTTTGTTAACATGCTGGCATGAATTCTTTTGAACTCCTACTCGGTTATAGATTGAAATGCACGTTCGGTGCTTCCTACAAAGATAAAAAAAAATGATTAAACCTCTATCAATATTAAACGTAAAAAGTTTACGGTACCTATCTATTTTGTTTTTGTGATTTTTAAATGCTAGTTATAACAAGTATTATATTATCTTGTGATCACACTCATAGATAAAGTTATCTAGAAATCGAATTTACATATTGCAGAGTATCAAGGCTCAAGCCACTCAAGTACCAATAGTAATCTAGTCGCGCTATACCAAAGTGTCAAAGACAAAACGTAAACATAACCTATATGCTCGATGTTTATTGTTCAAAATTTCCTTTATTTCGTATTCAAGCAATTCAAAACTAAATAGAGATCATAAATTAACACTTGATACAACTAAATACAACAAAACAAGCTCTTACATACCTGTCATAATGGCGGTACTTTGGTAAATATCTTCGAGATCGGAAAGAAGAGTTTAAGCCTCATGTTCGACCAGATATCGCCTATAAACATTATAAATTGTTTCCTTGCTAGTACTCCGAATGGTTTTATTTATTATAACGTGGTTTTATTAACGTTTTGATGGTCGAAATAAAAAAATAAGTAACTCGCGAGCTTTGTTTACATCGAACGACACAGAACCACAGAGTATATAAACAGAACGACATTAATTGCCAGGGGCTGCCAGCAATAAAAAAAAATAGTTCCGTTTCTAGACTTTTTTGCCAAGCTGTAGTTTGTAATAGACAGCTGTGTTGGGAAGTTTGTTCACCACCATTTCACCACTGCTTCTTTCCAGCCATAACTAGTAAGCGGTGAAATGTTGGAGTTTTGGAGGCGTTGTCATAATGTATGTTGACGTGAAAAAATCTATACTAATATAATAAAGCTGAAGAGTTTGTTTGTTTGAACGCGCTAATCTCAGGAGCTACTGGTGCGATTTGAAAAATTCTTACAGTGTTAGATAGCCCATTTATTGAGAAAGGCTATAGGATATATATCATCACGCTAAAACCAATAGGAGCGGAGCACCACTATTCCACGCGGACGAAGTGGCGGGCAGACGCTAGTACTAAATAATTAGCTTATTTTCAGTTATAGTAAGTTATACAAGGGTCTAAAATTACCCATTGTTTAGGCAGTTGTTTTTCAAGTTACACTCAAACTTGGCGCCAGATGGCGCCGTAGTCAACAATACATCATAGATGGACTTACAGCTTGGCAAAAAAGTCTAGAAACGGAACTAATTTTTTTATTGCTGGCAGCCCCTGGCAATTAATGTCGTTCTGTTTATATACTCTGTGGTTCTGTGTCGTTCGATGTAAACAAAGTTCGCGAGTTACTTATTTTTTTTATTTCGACCATCAAAACGTTAATAAAACCACGTTATAATAAATAAAACCATTCGGAGTACTAGCAAGGAAACAATTTATAATGTTTATAGGCGATATCTGGTCGAACATAAGGCTTAAACTCTTCTTTCCGATCTCGACGATATTTACCAAAGTACCGCCATTATGACAGGTATGTAAGAGTTTGTTTTGATGTATTTAGTTGTATCAAGTGTTAATTTATGATCTCTAATTGGTTTTGAATTGCTTGAATACGAAATAAGTGAAATTTTGAACAATAAACATCGAGCATATAGGTTATGTTTACGTTTTGTCTTTGACACTTTGGTATAGCACGACTAGATTATTTTGATACTTGAGTGGCTTGAGCCTTGATACTCTGCAATATGTAAATTCGATTTCTACATAACCTTATCTATGAGTGTGATCACAAGATAATATAATACTTGTTATAACTAGCATTTAAAAACCACAAAAAAAACTAGATAGGTACCGTAAACTTTTTGCATTAATTATTGATAGAGGTTTAATCATTTTTTTTATCTTTATAGGAAGCACCGAACGTGCATTTCAATCTATAACCGAGTATGAGTTCAAAAGAATTCATGCCAGCATGTTAACAAAATAGAAAAGGAGTATTATGAATTTATGAGAGGGCTCGTACTTGGACATAAAACGTTTAGGAATCAATCTCCAACATGATAGCGCAGTGCCTTTGAATCTGAGTGTGACTCAGATGAGTTTATGGCTAGCTCTAGCCAAGACATGGATGTGGCGGGCGTGGAATATTTAGAGGAAGATTTATTGAAATCAAATATAATAACGCTATATTCATATGCCTTTTTTTTTATACCCAAAAAAAATTGTAAACACAGGAGTGCTTACATTATTAGTGCTTATAAGTAATTTGTATTCAGTTACATGACGTGAATACTTGTTATTACATTTTATAATACTTACTGATTTTAATTAATTATAAAAATACAGCTTAGTATCAAGACGATAGCATGGTACGCTATACGGTCGCAGCGGGTTGCCACACGAACGGTAAAGTGGCGCCCCTATTAATTTCTACTCTTCTTTGCCAAGCTGTACAACCAAATATATTTTTCTTTTTCCCTAGTGGAAAATATTTCATTTAGTTATTTGCTGTTCTTTCAATAATATAAAACACATCCTGTTAGAGAAAAAAATGAAATATACACCTCAAGAGTGAGACAGACGTTCTCAAGGTTGATTTTAGTTAGCTATGGTAGGTGATTGGTCCATTTTTAATTTAAATCATGGTCTCAAGTGCCTTTTTATGTAGTCTGTTATATTTATAATTTTTAGCATTACCTCATAAACTTCCCTTGGAAGCTATTCAGCTGAGCTGAGTATATTTTGGCGCGATTCGGAACGCACCGTATGGAAGTGACAGACGGAGGTGACAGGTGATCAGACTGACAGACTGTATATGAGAAATTGACAGTGACACTTGACAGTTTATAGAAGTGTTGAGTGTTTTGAGTTTGACATATTATTTTATGAACTGATATTAACTTTTTTTACAATAACAATAAATATTAACAGTAAATGAGAATAAATCTACTAAAAGTTGTTAATAGAATTGTAACTGGCGAAATTTACAAGCCGACCGCCCCACTTAGTAATCAACGGTAGAATTTAATAAATTAAGCAAAAAGTTGGAGTTTGCGATATATCATACTTTATCCAGTAGCGTTAACAGTGTGATTGTAATTTGAACATTACTGCACGCTAGGTGATTGTGATCGTTGTGTATAGATGAGCTGGCCCAGGCTGGTGCGCGGCGGGCAGTGAGCGGCAGGCGAGGCGCCGGCTGCGGCCATGGAGAGCCAGTCCGAGTCGGAGCGCGAGCGCGCCTTGTGAGTTGTACTTGCACCTGCACCTACACTTGGCCGGCGACGGCATTTCATTTTCGGCTTTATATTGACACACCCAAGTACTGCCGCCGTCTGATATATTCAATTCAATACTATCACATTCACATTTTAGTTTAACATCAGGCCTCAAACTAATATCAACTATTTAATACTTTCCTTGCAGATCGGGTGACAACAGTGCTGCCGAGGGAGATGGCGACAGAGGACGGTACAGGTTAGTTTTTATAATGTGTGCTGGTCACTTGTCTCATATTTCTCTCTTGCAAACTGCAAAAAATGTTTGTTGGAAACAATGTAACCTTCACCATCATCATCTGCCTAGCCTTTCCCAACTATGTTGTGGTTGGCTTCCTGTCTAAACTGGATGCAACTGGCTACCAGCGTTTGTACCAATGTAACCTTCACATCAGAATTGTCACTCTTTTTATGCTTAAATACTTTAAATTTTCTCAATATGCTTGATTTTATTGCAAGTGGGAAGGGAACAAAGACTTATGCGCAACTTACACACATCCCGTGTTTTGAGCTCAAGATGGTCAAAAGATGTAACATTATGAAGCCCTGGTATGTTACATGGCATTATTGCAAAATAAAGGGGGTGGGAAGGTACCAGGTTGAAACAACACAGTGGTGTCTCTTTAATTTTATTATATCCTAATACCAACTTTTTAAAAGTACACACAACAATATCTTTTTTAATGAACTTCCAATAAGGAGGAGGTTCTCAACTTGTTTGTATGTTTGTTGTGCAATTACTCTTCTAATTATGAATAGATTTTGATGATACTTCAAAGGTGCCATGTAAATTTTATCAACATTTTTTTATAATACTACTTTTGTTAATATATTAAAATAACTGTTTATGAGTATGTGTGCTATACTTTAATTATTTATGAAAGATGAGTCCGGCAAGGTTTTGTGTAAAGATGATGATATAAAAGAGAGATGGAAAAGCTATTTTGAAAAGCTTATGAATGAAGATAATGAATGGGACGGAATGCTTCAAGAGGCACAAGTAAATAAGGGATTGGTAAGAGAAATTAGCATGGATGAGGTAGTGAGAGCAGTTAGAAATATGATAAATGGAAAGGCTTTGGGACCGGATGATATACCAGCTGAAGTATGGAAGGTGTTAAAAACGGACGGATGTATGTGGCTGACTTTGTTCTTCAATAAGTTGCTGCACGAAGAAGTCATCCCACAAGAATGGTGCAGTAGTTCGCTAGTGCCCATCTTCAAAAATCAAGGGAATGTACAGGATTGCAGCAACTATAGAGGGATAAAGCTCATGTCGCATACTATGAAAGTATGGGAAAATGTGATAGAGAAAAGATTGCGAGAAGAGAGTGAGATAACCCAAAATCAATTTGGGTTTATGCCAGGTCGAGGGACAATGGACGCCATCTTTGCACTTCGCCAACTATGCGAAAAGTACAGACGGGTGCATAAAAACCTGCACATGGTGTTCATTGATCTTGAGAAAGCGTATGATAGGGTGCCTCGAGAAGTGTTGTGGTGGGCTATGAAAGAGAAAGGTGTGCCTGGGAAGTATGTGGAGTTAGTCCGTGCTATGTACAGGCAATCCTGTACATATGTCCGATCTTCTGCCGGCAACTCCGACCAGTTCAGTGTGGCTGTGGGCTTGCACCAAGGGTCGGCTTTAAGTCCTTACTTCTTCTTGTTGATTATGGACGCCTTGACGGCGGGTATACAGGAGGAGGCACCCTAGTGTATGCTGTTTGCCGACGACATTGTTCTGGTTGGTGAAAGTGGACCTGAGATCCAAAGCAGATTGGAGGATTGGCAAAGGAAACTGGAGAGTGCTGGCTTGAAAATCAGCAGAACCAAAACCGAATACATGTTCTGCGATTTCGGCGGTCTCTCCAGTCCTGAAGCTATAGCGCTTGATAACGCTCCCCTTCCAGTCTGCTCCGACTTTCGGTATCTCGGTTCACTTATGCAAGGCGATGGCGAAATAGATCGGACAGTTAAGCACAGGATTAGCGCAGGATGGATGAAATGGCGGCAGGTAACGGGAACAATTTGTGACCCTCGCCTTCCCCTTAAACTTAAGGGGAAGATCTATAAGACTATGGTCAGACTTGCCGTCCTATATGGTTCAGAGTGCTGGCCCACAAAAGGGATTGTTGGCGCCTGATGCATTTACGTTCGCATCTTGAGCCCGTGCAACTAATACTTCTTTTATTTTGTGCGGGTGAAGTGTTTTACGCCGCGAACGACCTACCTCACATTTTTTATATTCTTTACAACTTCACTTCATAAAGCGACGAGCATCGGTCCACATATTTTTATACATTTTCCTAATCTACTTATTGTAATAGAACGTACCAGCATTAAATCAGATATTGTTATCGAATCAGTGCGTTTTATTGAGCATCAAGCTCCAGTGTCTCAAAAGTAGACATAATTGGCGACCGTGACAGGACAGAAATCGCAAGGAAATTTCCGAAGTACCAAGGTCAAGCTGGGTTTGGTCAGCACAGCGCCGCAGCCATCAGCCGGTCAGCACCGCGCCGTATCCAGCCATCGGAAGCAATTCCATACATATCGTATCGTTGGTGGAAGAATATATTGGAAAAAGCAAGGACTCAGCATCGCCGACTATCGACGTAGTGCAGCGTCACACCGCAGCGCAGCAGTCTTTCCGCAGCTAAGTGCCCATCCTTAATACTTCCCTAAACCACGCAACTCTCATCTTCATTCGTTTTCATAATGGTTTCCAACCGTGCAAATTCATAGGGTCAAAGGTCAACCATATTATTGCATCATACATTTTGCAAAGGATTTATTTCGCTATCAATACAACTCCACAATTAGTAATATTGACCATTTTCAAGTAAATATAATATTGTTTCTTTCTTAAAATCGTTCTTGAAACTCAAGTATTATTTTCTTTTATTTCCCGAAGTACCTACTTACTTCCTTGAAATCATTATTAATAGTTCATCACTGATTTATTCTGCCAGCAATTAAATTATAAAGGCTGCCGCGCCTACTTAATTCATTTTAGTGATTATTCCGCCGAATATTTCAGACTTGCCCGAGTTTCCCGTGCGTCGCTGGCGTTGTTGCCGCTGCGCAGTGCCCGCACCGGCTACGGCTGGTTGTTAGCAGTCCGGAGCCTGCGCCTTCGGCCTCCCGTGCGGCAGAGACCACCAAACAGGGGCGTGAGCTTATCTTTTATTAATTTGGTTAAATTTTATTATCGTTTTCTTTTTCGTTCATTTCAACCACTTGTAACTTTAAGTCTTGTTTCAACTAAACAATATAATGGGTGCAGGCGATGACACCCGAAACTTGGCGGAATTGAATACTAGTCGCAGTTCCGTCAAGGGCCAAGTAACAAGGTTTAAAAATTATTTAGAAAAGATATCGCGACTTGAAACATTTACTACTACACATAGGGCAGAGCTTACACTTAAGCTTAGTAAATTCGAAGCTTTATCTTTAAAATTCGATGAGTTACAAAGTAAAATAGAAATTTTAAATTCAAGCGGGTTGAAGGATGAACTTGAGGAACGAGAAAATATTGAAAAGGAATTTATTAGCAGTATTGTGATGGCTCAAGAGTTATTACAAATGCATAGTAGGGATGAAGGCGTCCATGATTCAAGCAGCACCCACAACATAACTCATTGCGCGGTTGATCACAAGGAAATGGGTTTCAAGCTTCCTTTGATACAAGTATCTAAATTCAATGGGTCTTATTTGAAATGGATGGAATTCCGTGACACTTTCCGATCGTTAATTCATGAAAATAGTAGAATTAGTTCAGTGAACAAGTTTCACTATTTAATTTCTTACTTGGAAGGGGAAGCCGCTCGAACCATTGCAAACCTCGAAGTATCTGACAATAATTATCGGGAGGCTTGGAATTTATTATTAGAACGCTATGACAATAAACGTTTACTGATCAGTCATCATCTCAATGAATTATTTAACATTAACTCCATAACCAAGGAATCTGAAAGGTCATTGCGTTTCTTAGTCGACCACGTGACTAAAAACTTGCGCGCTCTTTCCAATTTAGGACAAGCCACTGAACATTGGGATACCCTCATCATTCATCTTCTCGCTTCAAAACTAGATCACAATACCTTTGTAAAATGGGAAGAATACCGTAACGCGTTGTCAACAGACACCCCTACTCTTAAGGTATTTTATACGTTCTTGAACGATCGTGCAACCGTACTTGAATCCTTACACCGCAGCAAATCGGACAATCCTTCCATTCACAATCGCGACAAACCGCGCCCAGAAGCCCGTTCTAACAAGCCAGATTACAACCGTCAAAATAAGGCCTACGCTTGTGTCAGTAGTAGTATACCGCCACCAGCACAATCATCCTCGTCACACCTTTGTCCATGCTGTAATGCTGACCACAAAATATTCGACTGTTCATCATTTAAGGCAATGAGCATAAGCGAACGTATTGCCGAGGCAACTAAGTTAAGGTTGTGTCTTAATTGTCTAAGGTCGGGTCATCCTGCATTTAGATGTCGTTTGGGTCGTTGCCGTGAGTGTAACAAAAGACATAATTCATTGTTGCATCTTCCTACCGACAATGCTAGTAGTGTTAGTACCAACAGTACTTCTGAAACGTTGGTGAACTGTAACAATCAAGGTAGCAAATGTGCCCTTCTTTGTACTGCCCTGATTGAAATGGTCAATCCAAAGACTGGCAAATCAGAATCAGTACGTGCCCTACTTGATTGTGGCAGTCAATCTTCCTTCATAAGTATAGGCTTGAAAAAAAGGTTATCATTAGAGGACTGTTCGATTAACGCTACAAAGGTCATTGGCTTTGGCAACAATGACGCGGGCATAATAACGGAATATTTCGTTGCACAATTAAAATCTTTAAACTCATCGTTCAGTATTATTTCTAATTATTATGTTATGAAGGAACTAACAGCGTCTATTCCTGATTCGGTAATTGATATACGCGCCTTCAATATACCTAAGGATATTATCTTAGCAGACCCTGAATTCTATCGGCCTTGTTTTATAGATATTCTCATAGGCTCAGATTTATTTTGGGACATTATAGGTTGTGAGCAGCGGTCATTAGGCCCCGATTATCCAAGGTTACACAGTTCCAAGTTGGGCTGGTTGATCGGGGGGTCCCTTGCAACATAAACAACCCAGAGATAATATTAAATGCAATAATGTGCTTACTCATTTTTGCAAAAGTAGCGAGTTAGAAGCCAATTTAAATAAATTTTGGGAGCTTGAGGAAATCCCTTCAAAATCCTATTTAAATGAAAGCGAGCAGGCATGTGAATCGCATTTCTTACAGCACACCTATCGCCTGGAAAATGGCAGATTCTCGGTCAAGTTACCCCTCATAGACTCACCGGATTGTCTAGGCGACTCCTATAATATGGCTAAGAAAAGGTTCTTCAATTTGGAACGTAGATTTAGGAGACAGCCCGATGTTAAATCACAATATATTCAATTCCTCAGAGAATACAAAGAATTAGGACACCTCTGAAATTACAATCAATAATTTGAATTCCAACTTATGTTACTTCTTACCTCATCATCCAGTTTTTAAAGAAAATAGTGAATCAACAAAGATTCGAGTCGTATTCGATGCATCGGCTCGCACGTCCTCTGGCCTCTCTGTCAACGACATACAAATGACTGGGCTTCAAGACTCTCTTTTCTCAATACTAATTCGTGCTCGTTTCTACAAGTTTATTTTGGCAGCAGATGTAGAGAAATTATTCCGGCAAATATTAGTAGACGAGACTGATCGAAATCTTCAACTTATCTTATGGAGAGAAGACGAGCGTCAGCCTCTAAAAACCTTACGTCTGAATACTGTGACTTATGGTTTCACAAGCGCAAGCTATTTAAGTACAAGGTGCCTTTGGCAGTTGGGTGAGGAATGTGGCGATCCACTCATCAAGACTATTATACAGCATGACCTATACGTGGATGATTTGATTACAGGCTGTAACTCTGAGGAGGACTTAAAACATATTCAGAAGTCTGTATCACAGGTCCTTAAGGCTGGTTGTTTTAACCTACGAAAATACAAATCAAACTCCTCCTGTGTGCTTGAAGCCTGCTCTGAAAACTCGTCAGACACGCTTATCATTAGTGAATCTTCTAACGCTCTTGGTTTAGGTTGGAATTCTAAAACAGATCATCTTCACTTTTCTTTTGAAATTCCTCCTATAACTGTTCAGCTTACGAAACGATATATTTTATCAACTTCTTTTAAAATTTTTGACCCACTTGGCTTTGTGAGCCCCTGTATTATCATTCCTAAATTAATAATGCAGCAACTTTGGCTCGAGAAGATCGGCTGGGACGAACCTGTTTCAGTAGACATTGAAAGAGCTTGGCGTAAGTTTTCCCATAATTTACCTTGTCTTGCCTTGTTTACAGTGCCGAGGCCGGTTCTATGTGACTCACCTGTTATTACAGAGCTTCATACGTTTAGTGACGCCTCCCAGAGGGCCTACGGCGCTTGTGTCTACATAAGGTCAATTGACGAAGCAGGTGTTGTGCATGTTAACCTTTTGTGTTCCAAGTCGAAGGTAGCACCGATCAAGCCCTGCACCATACCTCGGCTGGAGCTGTGTGCAGCTCTGCTGGCTGTTCGTCTCTGCAAGGCTGTCGTAGATTCTTTGAGGTTTTCAATTGCTCGCAAACTGTTTTGGTGTGATTCCAGCGTAGTACTCGCTTGGTTACACACCAGCTCCAGGAGTTTAAGGTCCTTCGTAGCAAATAGAGTAGCAGAGATCCTGGAATCATCAGAGGTTTCTAGTTGGCATTATGTTCCTACGTCTGAGAATCCCGCTGATCTTGTTTCTCGCGGAGTTTATCCCGATGAGCTCAAGGATCGTAGTCTTTGGTGGTCAGGGCCCGAATTTTTAAGTCAAGGTGAATCCTTTTGGCCTACTTTGCCTAACAAATGCCATGACGTGTCTGAAATTCCTGAAATAAAAACTATTATGGTTGCCAAGCTAAGCAATCCTTCAATAATTCCTTTTGTTAAATACAGTAAATTACGTGACTTAAAACGAGATTATGCGTATGTATTAAGATATTTTTATAATTTACGTAACCCCAAGTCTAGGCGCTTTGATTCCCTAGATTTGGAAGAATTACAAGATGCATTTCACCTAGTGTGTCGTAAAGCTCAACAGGAGTCTTTTCCCATAGAGTATGATTTATTGTATAAAAATAAAATTATTAGCTCAAAATCGCCTATTATATCACTTACACCTTACATGGATGCGGATGGATTGATTCGAGTAGGTGGTCGACTAGATGCTTCGACTCTCCCATTTACTAGCAAGCATCCTATTCTACTTCATTCCTCACACCACCTTACAAAATTAATCTTTGAGCGGGAACACTTACACAAATTACACGCTGGGCCACAGCTTCTTCTAGCTAGCGTGAGGCAATACGTTTGGCCTATTAACGGCCGACATCTCGCTAGAAGAACTGTTCATAACTGCATCACATGTAGAAGGTTGCAGGGCAAGTCTTTATCACCCATAATGGGGAACTTGCCATCGCAGCGCGTTACGGTGGACTTCCCGTTTCGTAGTGTCGGGATAGATTTTGCCGGACCCTTTTATATCTCAAATAGAAAGGGACGCGGATCTAGGGTTACAAAATGCTACTTATGCATCTTCATCTGCCTTAGATACAAATGTGTACACTTGGAAGCGGTCAGTGACCTTTCTAAGGACGCTTTCATCCTTACTTTGCGTAGATTTATATCTCGACGGGGTAAACCAATTGAAATTTTTAGTGACAACGGCCGTAATTTTGTAGCCGCTGCCAAAGAAATCGGTAACTTTTTAAAAGGTAATCACAATGCTATTACTGGGTTTATGAACGAAGAAGAAATAAAATTTATATTTTCACCTGCTTGCGCTCCCCACTTTGGTGGTATCTGGGAGGCCGGAGTTAAATCGGCTAAGTTTCATATAAGGCGTGTAATGGGCAACACGCACTTAACCTTTGAGGAGATATCCACATTATTCGCACAAGTGGAAGCCATATTAAATAGCCGTCCTCTTTGCCCTATCTCCTCGTCTCCAAATGACTACCTTTTCCTCACCCCAGGGCACTTTCTGCTTGGACGGCCGTTAACTGCGCTGCCTTCGCCGAACCTGGAACACTCTAACTCCACCCAACTGAAGCGCTACCAACGATTGGAGCAAATCCGGCAGCATTTTTGGAGAAGATGGCAGAAAGAGTACTTGGCTGAGCTACAGCAGAGGTCAAAATGGCGCACCAGCGCTACCACACTCGAAGTGGGTGATGTAGTGCTGCTTCAGGAGGAGAACCTTCCCCCATTATGTTGGCGTATGGGACGAATCAGCAAACTCTTTCCTGGTCCCGATGGAGTATGTCGTGTAGCAGATGTCCAAACCACACAGGGATGTTATCGAAGGCCTTTCACGCGACTTTGCCCTCTACCAGCGACGGAGCACCTAATCGAGGGTTAAAAGTCGGGAGACTTTTAACGGCGGGGAAGATGTTGGCGCCTGATGCATTTACGTTCGCATCTTGAGCCCGTGCAACTAATACTTCTTTTTTTTTGTGCGGGTGAAGTGTTTTACGCCGCGAACGACCTACCTCACATTTTTTATATTCTTTACAACTTCACTTCATAAAGCGACGAGCATCGGTCCACATATTTTTATACATTTTCCTAATCTACTTATTGTAATAGAACGTACCAGCATTAAATCAGATATTGTTATCGAATCAGTGCGTTTTATTGAGCATCAAGCTCCAGTGTCTCAAGAGTAGACAGGGATGAATGAAAGACAACTGCATGCAGCGGAGATGAGAATGTTATGAGGGATGTGTGGTGTTACGCGAATGGATAGAGTAAGAAATAAGTATATTAGGGGAAGTTTGAAAGTGGCACCGGTAACCGAAAAACTATGTGGAAATCGGTTATCATGGTATGGGCATGTGATGAGGAGGAATGAGGATTATGTAGTGAGAAAGGTTTTGGACATGAATGTGGATGGATATAGAGGAAGGGGACGACCGAAGAAACGATGGATGGATTGTGTGAAGGGTGATATGATTAGAATGAATGTTACTAGCGAGATGACGGCAGATAGAAGAGTATGGAAGAAGAAAACATGCTGCGCCGACCTCAAATAAAAATGGGATAAGGGCAGGAGGATGATGATATGTTTATGGCAATAAAAGTGGTGAGTAGGTCGGTACACGAATTTATGTCGATAAGGTAATAAGATCGAGACACTGAAAAGCGACAGAATAAACTACCCCCTTTTTAAGAAAAAAACAACTCACTTCCAAAAACACAAAAATTTTATAATTTTTATTTTTGAAAATACAACAATTCTAAAGCAAAATAGTCTTTTTTGATCTACTTAAATAAGTAATAAATAAGAGAGAAACATGTATATCCTGTATTCCATTAAAAAAGTGCTAACTGTACGAATAGTCGTTCGGAAGCGGGTCGTCGTGCTAGGCTCGCCGCGGTGAGAGTTTCAGAGCACGCGTGACGTAGCCTCGTGACGTGTGCAGCCTCATGGTGCGCTGCGCGTCGCAGTCGTCGCTGGACGAGTGCTCGCAGCGCGCGGGCGCCGCGCCGGGCGCCGGCAGCCCGCACGCCGCGCGCCTGCTGGCGGCGCTGGCGCGGCTGCGGCGCGACGCGGCGCTGTGCGACGTGCGCCTGCTGGCCCGCGCCGACCCCGCCGCGCCCGCCGGCCGCCCGCTGCCCGCGCACCGCGCCGTGCTGGCCGCCGCCTCGCCCTACTTCCACGCCATGTTCACGCAGTTCGACGAGAGCACGCAGCCCACCGTCACCATACAGGTCACTAGGCCGACCGAACTGTCACGTCGCATGTCGATGTGCTTCCTCTTCGGCTCGCTCTCGTAGCTATCTTATTAAAACTTCATCGCTCTGTTTCAGAACGTGGAGCCGCACGCCCTGGAGGTTATCATAGAGTACGTGTACATGCCCGACTCGCTCGTCATCACCGAGGACAACGTCCAGGTGAGTTCGGTGAGGGCGCGCCGCCGCTCGCCGGCGAGGGCCCCGCCTGACGGCCGCGTGCCCGCAGAGCCTGCTGTCGGCGGCGTCGCTGCTGCAGGTGAGCGGCGTGCGGGCGGCGTGCTGCGTGTTCCTGGCGGCGGCGCTGGCGCCCGACAACGCGCTCGGCATCCGCGCCTTCGCCGACCTGCACGCCTGCGCCGACCTCAGCCTCGCCGCCGCGCGCTTCATCGAGAACCGCTTCGTGGAGGTGAGCGCCGCCCCTGCGGCCCCGGCCCGGCCCGACCCGGCCCGGCCCCGGACCCCCGCCCGGCTCACGCCCCGTGTTGCAGGTGCTGGACACGGAGGAGTTCCTGGCCCTGGCGCCGGACACGCTGGCGCAGCTGCTCGACAACGACCGTATCACTGTGAGTGCTCGCTCGGTAGGCGCGCCGAGCGGTAGAGCCGCGCTGACGGGGACTCGTCGCAGGTGCCCAACGAGGAGGTGATCCTGGACGCGGTGGTGCGCTGGATGCAGCAGGCGCCGGAGCAGCGGCAGGCGCACCTGGGCGCGCTGCTGGAGCACGTGCGCCTGCCGCTGCTGGCGCAGGAGTCGCTGGTGGCGCGCGCGGCCGCCGAGCCGCTGGCCAGCGCCGGGCTGCGCGTGAAGGACCTGGTCATCGAGGCGCTGTCGTACCACCTCATGCGGCCCGAGCGGCGGCTCGCCTGCGCGGCGGCGTGCGCGCGGGCGCGGCCCCGGCAGCCGCCGCGGGCCCCGCGCGAGCTGCTGGTGGTGGGCGGGCAGGCGCCGAAGGCCATCCGCGAGGTGGAGGCGTACCAGCTGGACGCGGCGCGCTGGCGGCCGGCGGCGGGGCTGCTGTCGCGCCGCTGTCGCGCCGGGCTGGCCGTGGTGGGCGGGCAGGTCTACGCCGTGGGCGGCTTCAACGGTACCGCTCTGTCTATGTAGCACCACTATTTTTTTATGACAGGCTAGTTGTAGGGACTCCTTAATTGTTTTCTTTAATTTTATTGCGTTTTAAGAATCGTTAGGTCCTAGGTGTCACTTCACTTTCCTCATCGATCTAAGGCATTGATAAGACAAAGAAATAAGTTTTTAATTTTAATTTCGTTAGTTAATATTCCTCATACCCTTTCAAAATAGTGTAGTACATTATTGTAACAATATTTTAAATTTTGAAAGTAAATGAAATTCATATACATAGTATCGACGAATGAGTAATCAAAGACGAGACAAGGTACGCGGAGTGACGGCGCCCCCGGTGCGTGTGCAGGCACCCTGCGCGTGCGCAGCGTGGACGTGTACGACGTGGCCTCGGACACGTGGCGGCCCGGGCCGGCGCTGGGGGCCCGGCGCTCCACGCTGGGCGTGGCCGTGATCGGGCACGTCATCTACGCCGTGGGCGGCTTCGACGGCGCCACGGGGCTGAGCTCGGCCGAGGCGCTGGACACGCGCGAGGGCGTGTGGCGCGCCGTGGCCAGCATGTCCACGCGCCGCTCGTCCGTGGGCGTGGGCGTGCTGGGCGGCAAGCTGTACGCCGTGGGCGGCTACGACGGCGCGTCGCGCCAGTGCCTGCACACGGTGGAGCGCTACGACCCGGCGGCGGACGCCTGGGAGGCGGTGGAGGAGATGGGCGCGCGGCGCTCGGGCTGCGGCGTGGGCGTGGTGGAGGGCGCGCTGTACGCCGTGGGCGGGCACGACGGGCCGGCCGTGCGCCGCTCGGTGGAGCGCTGGGCGGGCGCGGGCTGGGCCGCGGCGCCGCCCATGCTGACGGCGCGCCGCAACGCCGCGGTGGCGGCGCACGCGGGCCGCCTGTACGTGGTGGGCGGGGACGACGGCGCCGCCAACCTCAGCTCCGTGGAGGTGTTCGACCCCGCCGCCGACGCCTGGGCGCTGCTGCCCGCCACCATGGCCGTGGGCCGCTCCTACGCCGGCGTGGCCGTGGTGGAGCGCGCGGGCGCCTGATGCCGGCCCGCGGGGGCCCCGCGCACCCCGCCCCGGGGGCCCCCGCCGCGCGGGCCCCGGCCCCGCCCGGCCCCCGCGCCGCCCGAACCGGGGTGAGTCCTGCTCCACGTTCTGCATATTACAAACATATGGGGCAAATATCTTCCTTTTTTATGAAGTCTATTAAAAAGCGGACCGAACATCCAGCGTTTGTCATGGTATGGGCATGTAATGAAGAGAAACGTAACGCATCCAACAAACAATGGGTAGATTATGAATGTGGGCGGACGAGACGTAGGGGGAGGGGAAGGCCAAAGAAGAAATGGTTAGATTGCGGCAAAGTTGTTTTGTTTTATATTAATAAGAAGGGGATGAATGATGGTATGGCGGCTAACAGAAAAAAATGGAAGCGAAAAACATATCACGCTTACACCAAATGGATTGGGAACGGATCAGGAAGAAGGACAAGAAGTATTCTCCCACTTGTTAAAATTCGATCACTTCACCTACGCTATCTTAATACAAAACAAGCAGTTCAAAGCGCTCGGTTTGCGATCGCGCGGGGTCCGCGTGCCTGAACCAAATTTATAAATGAATCACGACTTTGTATTGCAACATTCTTGTCTCTCGCAGGTATGCCAACGTGGGCATGTACGGCGGCGCAGGAATCGCGGGGGTCTCGGGTCTGGCGGGCCCCCCGGTGCTGGCGGGCCCCCCGGCGCTGGCGGGCCCCTCGGTGCTGGCGGGCCCCCCGGGGCTGGCGGGGCCGGCGCCGCGCTGGCGGCCGCTGTACGTGCAGCGACAGGACACTGAGCAGGTACGCGCTACTCGTAGTATAGATTAACTAGCTATGCATCAGGAAGGCGCCTCTCTCACTACGCTAAGAAAGCCGATTTGACATGTTAAAATTGTCATTACCATATTCCATAATATTAAAAAAAATTGTAAAGAATGCCTTATTGTTTTTATTCCTTGTTGATTATTTCCTTTATTTATTCTTTACACATGTAATAAATTTTTAAATAATAATAAAAAAAAAACCCTTAAAAATTTCATAAATTGGGGGATCCACCGATGTCAGGAACAGGGTCCAAGCTACCGGTGGTTAGGGCTCCAGAGACAAGAACCTCCTCGCAATACGTGCCGTATCAAGGAGAACTGCCTTCTGAATTCAGCCGCCTAACGAGAGCCTCCTAAGATGTTGGTCGAGGCTTGGTCGTCACACACGCTTGTCACAGCCCGACGGAGCTCCCACAGGGAAGCAGCGTTGCTAGCTACGGCTGCGGTGTCACAGGTGGTGAGCCGCATCCGTCGCCTGGAGGTGGCCCTGAGCAAGTCGGAGGCCATCGTGTTCCATGGCCCCCCACGCGCGCCGCCGCCGGGATCACATCGTGCTCGGTGGGGCCCGGATAGCTGTCGGGTCCACAATGAAGTACCTAGGATTGGTGCTCGACAGCCGGTGGGAATTCGAACCCCACTTCCGGCGGCTGGCGCCCAAACTGATGGGCGCGGCGGGCGCGCTTTCAACGCTGCTTCCCAATATGGGGGGCCCGAGCGCCGCCTGTAGGCGGTTGTACGTGGGAATCGTGCGGTCCATGGCCCTTTACGGGGCCCCGGTGTGGGCGATGGACCTGGCGGCCTGCACCATCGCCATTCTGCGAAAGCCGCAGAGGGCGATGGCCGTCAGGGTCGTCCGCGGGTACCGCACGATCTCCTACGAGGCGGCTTGCGCTCTGGCCGGATCCCCGCCCTGGGACCTGGAGGCGAAAGTACTCGCGTCGCTGTATCGGTGGCGCGAGGAAGAGCGGGCACGGGGCTTCGGACCGGTGCAGCGGCAGATCGCGCTGCGCCGAACGGAGCTCCGCCAGGTCTTGGTGGCGGAATGGCGGGAAAGGCTTCTGCGCCCTACCGCCGGCCTCGCTACCGTCGAGGCGATCCGGCCAGTGCTCGACGCATGGCTCGGGAGAAGGCACGGCTCCCTGTCGTTCCGGGTGACGCAGGTGCTGTCGGGGCATGGGTGCTTCGGCAAGTACCTGTGTCGCATAGGCAGGGAGTCGGTCGGACGCTCGGTGCCACCACTGCGTCCATTGCGGGGAGGACACGGCGCAACACACGCTCCGGGAGTGTGTGTCCTGGGAGGAGCAGCGCCGTGCCCTCACCTCGGTAGTAGGAGGCGATCTGTCGCTGCCGGCCGTTGTTCGGAGTATGGTCGGCAGGGCAGAACCGTGGGACGCGGTGGTGTCCTTCTGCGAGGACGTGATGTCGCGGAAGGAAGCTGCGGAGCGGGAAAGGGAGATCTCAACTCTCAACCCCGTCCGCAGCAGGCGCACCGGGCGCCGGAGGAGGGCAGACAACGCCCTCTTCCGCCCCCATAAACGGGTCCAGGGGCGACGGACTTGGGGAAGTCCCCGCCCCCCATGATAGGACCCGAGCCGGCGGCGCGCGTCTGTGTCCACGCGCGCCCCCGAGGCGATGCACGGGGTAGGACACCTCACTACCCCGTGCAGGAGACGAGGCCCGGCAGGACGGGCCGGCACCAGTGCGGGGCTGCGGACGAATCTGGATTCCCGCGGCCCCGCGCCCACGTGCGAGAAGCGACACCGGGGTGGTTTTAGCCGGTAGGAGTCCGGCACTGTTCCCGGCCTCCCCAGGCCGGGTTCGTCCATGAGGATTCCCAAAAAAAAAAAAAGGCTTGGTCGTCACGAGTATCGGCACAGCGACTGACACTCCACACGCCACACGTCGACAACCTCGCGCGACAAGCAGAGATACTTCACTTGTTTCTTTTTCTCGGTTTTCACGAGATTCTCACATGCGGAATGGTGACATCGAATATTAATTATCATCGTGCGGAGCGCTAATCGGTCTATCACAACTATATCAGGCTTATTGGCTAAAACTAGTAAACCTAAAAAAAGTGTGAATGATTCGATTAAACTTAAGCGTAGTTGCAACTTCGGTTTAACACAAAGAAATAGACCGCGAGCCACGAACAGATTTTGATGACCAGTAACCTCCCGGGCGAAAACTTGTAACATGCTTAAGATATGTTTATTATGAAGCCTGGTGAACGTCAGCTGCGGCTTGGTTAGTGGGTTAAGCAGTGGTGGTCTCCCAATAATGTAGAAAAAAAATAATTTTCAGGCATTTCCTCCCGAATCAAATATATGTCAAATTATAGTTAAACCAATATCTTAAAGAAAAAAATCGTCAGCTGACTATAGGGTGGTGCATTATACGCCATCTGGTCATGCGAACATGTAAAAAATATATAAAAATTCAGTCATTTCCTCTCATTTGAAACATTAACCAGGTGATAGCTTATATGCTATTATGAATAAAATCGTCAGCTGGCCATATCGCGGTGAAAAGATCGTCAGCTGATGGCCTAAAAGTTGTATACAGGCGCCATATGAAAGCATCTAGCGACTATTTAAACCCACCATCTGACGAAATTTATTTTTTCATTACTTAAAGGATCATATTAGCAATCCGCTTATGTCGATTATTGATATTATATTTAGTGATAATCCTAAGCGTGTTTAATATCGTGCGAGTTGACGAGGGCGAACTGTGTCTCGCAGGCGCCGGCGTGGTGGCGCGCGCAGACGCTGGAGTTCCACTCGCGCGGCGTGGCGGGGCCCGGCGCGGGCGCGGGGCCCGCGGGGCCGGCGCCGGGGCCCGGGCGCGTGCGCGCGCTGTGCGGGCTGCGCGGCGTGCGGCTGGTGGACGCGCGGCTGTCGGCCTCGTGCGCCGCCATCGACGTGGCGCTGCCGCCCTGCGTGCTGCTGCTGCCGCGCCGGCCGCTGGGCTCGTGCTCGTACCACGGCCTGCCCGAGAGCCAGCGCGACCCGGCACAGCGGCCCGGCTCCGCCGACTCCGCCGACTCGGCCGACTCGGCCGACTCCGACGACTGACCGCACGCTCCGCCCCCGCCTCGGCCCGCCCGAGATGCTCGCGAATCTCAATTTAAATGTCATTATTTTTCTATCGTTAGCCTGGAGACTATTATCTATCGAACTTGTAGATACGACGTAGAAATATTACAGATTAATAATCTTTTCGTTGTAATTACTTCATATCTAGAAAATAAGTGAACAAAATAAATGTATGAAATAAATTCATGTGGTATTTTATTGCACCAATGAATTGCCAGAGACGAGTCGCCGTATAGGCGCACGCGCACTACGAGCAGAGGCTCCAAACTCGAGATCAAATCTTAATATGACTGTTTTCATAAAGTAAGTAGATCAATAGCAATATAATTATAGAATCTCAATAGAGAAGAGGCCGAACGTTAGTCGAGCGCTCCTCATCCACGGAACCCTTAGACTTCGCTAAGGGAGGCACAGCGCCAGGTGCCGCCAGGTTTCTCTAACTTTTAAATGGCTGTCCCTAGAAAGGCGATGGCTAAGAAAAAACCCAGAGTCGACAGAAACTTCTTATGTGCGATCTTAATAGGCTTATTGTGTATAGAAAAAAGAATAATTTATTTACTCCAAAAACTATGGGGGTTCAGGTTTTTTTTCATCATAAACATATTATTACATAATACTAGCTGCACTCGACATGCGTTGTAATGCCACGTTTTTTTGGGCCAGATACCTACGCGGGCATACACAAAAGAACCTACCAAAGTTTCATCACAATCAGTTGAATGGTTTAGGAACCCATAGATGACATACATACACACAATATTTTGTTTTATAAATATAAAATTGATAGAAGATAATATATTCGTAATAGGCAGGTATAATTTTATTCTGGCACCCGTATTAACAGTTTAAACTTTTCTAAGTGTGCAAACAACACAATGCGAAGTTAGACAGTTCTCATAGCGTTTGTAGTGGTCAACCTTTTAATTCACAAATACTATCAAGCTACCCTTTTTTATGAACGCGAAATCATCAAATGACCCCTCTCGCTGACTAACAAGCATACGTGTTCCTTTTTTCTAAGAAATGGGAAATCCTCAAATGTCTCTTCCTGCTATGGGCGGAGCGGGAGGGAGTGTCAGACTCTTACTGACTAAAACCTATCCTTGTTCCTTCCTTTACCCTTTACGTTCCAGAGCCGCGGTAGCTCTAACTACTGCACTACTTTAAAAAAGACATTATTTTTGCTTTCACATGATGGAGCTCCTATACCCCATGGATTTCGGGGTTGTCCGTTTGGTGTCATCAATGGTCTATCATAATAAACCCGTTGATAGCCATTTCAATGCTGTCGATTCTGGGTTTTTATTGCATGGATTTTTGGCCATCTCCTTTGAAAAAAAATCGCAGACATGGCACATGTAATTGATTTATAAGAAAAACTATCACGGCTAAGTAGGCTTTACCGGTTACAGAGTTATAGTCAACGAACTAAAACGTAGTCGGAGATAGGTATATGTTATCGCGGACCTTTTTTATAGATATTGATATGTTCTTCAATATTGTCGTACATTGTTTTGTTTTATCATCAATAGCTTTCGCAGCGCATGCGATGAAAATTTTATGTCATTTTTTTTACTCTTTGGGTTACATTATTCAAGTTTTAGTAGGGATCACAAAATAAATAATAAAGGACCCAACATCGATCCTTGTGGGACTCCTGATGAAGCCAAGCTCTCGAAAAATGAGTTAGACCGCTATCCGTTGCTTAAAGTCTGATTGCGGTTACTAATATAAGATTGAAACCAACGAAGCAAGTTGCTCTCTCTCATTAAATGCAATTTTGTTTAACAATGTTTCATGATCGCTAGATTCGAAAGACTTTTTAAAATGTCTGTAAACAGTGTCAGTTTGCTGCTGCTATCCATATTTTTAAACAAGTTTGTAACAGTAGATTTTTGTTTACATTTCAAATAATTTGGCCAATATTACTCGGTGAAGGTCAGTCTTTTAAAATCAGTCGAGTAGTTTTTGAGTTAAATCGTAACAAACAGGTAAACGAACAAATCTTTCCTCTTTATAATATTAGTATAGATAATATTCCTTCTAAGGATCGGCTTAGGAAATAGCGCAAGTTTCATCAAAATCCGTTCAGTAGTTTTTAAGATGTGGATCCGATCACTGAAAAAATTCGTCGTTCATTTTTTTGTGCAAAAGTAGAGATAGGTTTCGAATGTTTTTTTTTATATTTGATATGGGTTACCGCTTGACTTTTGTCTAGGTCAGAGGTGACAGACAGTTATTTTTTGCGCGCGGAAACATTGGTGCTTTACATTCACGGGGCTGCAGGTCAAAAAGCCCATATGTACCTAGTATCGCTCCTGCCAGTAGGTGCTATTAGTTATTCTGTAGAAGTGTTTCTGTGGTAGCGTTTGATCGTCAAACCCTTCTGACCTATTTAGGGTGACTGAGTGTAGTGTTCTGAGAGTGTTAGTGTTCCCGCGCACTTCCTCTTTGCAGCCTCTTTCTGCGACATGATAGTTTCGTAGCTGGAGATGGACAGCACCAGGTTCCACCTTTGTGGCGGCGGCGACGTACCGTGTCGGCCCTGCGCTGCGAGGGCTCGACACAGACGACTCGGTCCCGCAGCCGCGCCGCCCGCCAGTTCGCGCCCGGCCGCCGCACGCGCCGCCCGTGTCCGCGCTCGCTGACTGTGACGTCACGCGCCGCCTGCCGCCGAGTAACGGCACACCTGTGATACACATATTATGTGCGTGTACGATTATACTTCCATTACATTTGGGTTCACGTACCTAATTCCTGACCTCGTGGTAATTACCTATTAAGTGAACATTATTCTAGAGATCTATCTACATAAGCTAAAGCTAGTTACAAATAAATGACGAGTCTACTTAGGTACCTATCTCAAGTTTCATTTGTGCCAATCTTAGTGCCCACCTTAATTTGCAAGCTGAATCTGCCTGCAGTCCTACCTCATAATGGCCTTATTTCCTTTGTAACTCGCGGTGCAAGGTGCCCATGTATGTAAATAACTAACACCTAATCCGTGTTAAGTGCCAAAAGATGGTAGGTAAGTAATAGTAGGTACTTACCTACTATTACTCTAACCTACCTATTACGTGTACGTGATGTCGATATGTACGCTGCGTTGCGAGCGGCTGACGGATTCCTGACTAACGTTTGAGTCCGTTGCGTCGCGCGGTGTCCGACTGGATCCCAGGGGAAGCTGGTGTGCAGGACTATATCAGCTCCCAGTACACCTGTCAGACTGGCCCGCGCTCCCCCACCCTCTTCGTGCCGCACTGTTCATAATCTTCAAAGCAAAGCTCGCGCCCCAGCCACGCATGAGACGCCCCGGGCGTTGGGAGTCAAAGCACACTGCCTGATGCCGTACCCTTTTTTATGGATGGCAAATCATCAATGTGAGTAGGGCGAAAGTGAACCGTATTCCTTCAATTGCCTTTTTCGTTCCAGGGCTGCGGTGACTCTTTTGAACATTCCGTAACCCTGGCAAGCATGATTGGTCCCGTTAATTATGCTTTTTGAGGTACCTGTGAATCACAACGTACCATCGATCTGGGCTTGGTCCTTATCGGACGGCGAACTCCTCATTGCCCGCAGTCCGCAGGTCGGCTTGCCTCTCCCTCACGCCTCCTCCTTCGCTTGCATTACTACTTCGCAGAAGTAGATGACTGCTTCCTATGCACTCTCGCTCCGAATCATGAATTAGACCTGAGCCGGCCGCGAGAGATCGTTGCCGGCCATGGAGACACGGCGGTGCTACGCCCAAGCGGGGTAGACATCCACCGTGGCTTCTGGGCGAATTATCCCGTCAATTCGGATATAAGTTTCCCCCCAAAACTGAAAGTATCAGTGTCTGGTGACACCCTAAGGTGAAGGTGACTAAGGCTATATCCAGCCACTCCACTGCGAAGAGATTTATCGCCACGATTGTGCCTCACTTCAGCGGACGTGCCAAAACTCCCACGCCATATAGCCTGATGCTGCTTTTCAACTGGATCTACGAGGCATTACGTGTGTCAACCACTTTAAAAATTGTTTACACAAACATAATTACATCTAGGAGTAAAAAATAGCACATCTACCTCCATACCAAATCTCATCTAAATCGATCCAACGGTATAAAGCATTACAGACAGACAGACATCGTATCTAAATATATATAAAACTCAAAGGTGACTGACTGACTGACTGACATAGTGATTTATCAACGCACAGCCCAAACCACTGGAGGGATCGGGCTGAAATTTGGCATGCAGATAGATGTTAGTTAAAAAGGATTTTTGATAAATTCTAACCTCAAGGGGATAAAATAGGGGATAAAACTTTGTCAATTTTAAACCGATCGGGCTGAGACTTTGCATGCATATAGCTACTATGACGTAGGCATCCCCTAAGAAAGGATTTTGATAAATTCCACCATTAAGGGGATAAAATAGGGTATGAAAGTTTTATACAAAATACAATCTTCTTAGATTTTCGACTGATTGAACTGAAATTAAAGATTGGAGCTACTATGATGAAGACGTCCACTTAAATAGGATTTGGATAAATTCAACCCCCATGGGAATAAAATAAGGGATGATAGAGGAGTTAAATGTATTGAAAGCTACATCTTTACGAAGTGAAATAATTAGGGTTCCCTACTAAAACTTGAATAATGTACCCCAAGGTGTAAAAAAATATGTCAACGCGGGCGGAAAGCTAGTTAAATAATATTTGTAACCGCTTCCCGTGGTTCCCGCATCCCGAGCACCTGCGGGAGCTACTGCACGCACCAGACGAACACTACCCCGCACGCCGCGACGCCGCGGCTTGAAGTCTACGACGGGCCTGTGAATTGCTCTGTAGTGTCCGACTGTATCTTTGGCTTTGGTGTCTAATACCTACTAAATTAATATTGTGTGTAGGTATTTTGCCACCGACTTCTAGAGCGATGTTTAAGCAGAAACTAAATTTATTTTTCTCTTTTTAGTAAGTTAGTAGTTTTTTGGAAGTCGGTTATAGGTAGGTTAGAAGTCCTACTTTTTTTAAAATGTTTTTATTTTTCCCGTCGAATATCTGCGTAAATTATTCGTGTATCTCCTACTACTTTTGCACTAATAAAACGAACTGCTGCTGAACCGATTTTGATGAAACTTGCATTATTCCCATGACGACAACCTCGTGAGGCAAATCAAGATATTTGAGTTCTTTTCCTTTTTCAGCCTTCACGAGGTTCTCATCATGGGGCACAGTGATAGATCGATCACAGTACAATGTGATATGACTATTTTCGAGAACTGGGCCGTACACATTACTTAAGTGTTAGTGATCTCCAGAGTGAGGTTATTTTTTCTGGATCAGGGCCTCAGGTGTGATTGTCTAGGCCGAAATCACAAAAAAACTTCAGAAAAGGCAAATTTTTGTGCAAACCGCTAAAATAAAGCTGTATTTTTTGGCAACATTGATTTTTCCCTTTATTTCATAAACAAGAGCTGATAAAAAAAATAACCTCGGTTTTGAGATCACTATAAAAGACATCTACTTAAAATCAGATCTTAAATATTTCCCATAGACCAGTGTATTTTTTTTACCTTTTGTATGCCAGAAGCGTAAGCCGTAAGCCGCGCGAGACACAATTAATTTCTATTGTTTTTAAATACCCGGCATATAATAGGTTAAAAGTCTTTAATGAGAACCCACTTGCCCCACTTTTCATTCGCAGTTTATATGGACAACGATTCTTACTCTTATTTCTAGTTATAACTGTGATACCATATTTCAAGCCGATAGAATTACTAGTTCGTGAAATAATTAGTTGTGACAGACGGACAAAGTTGCACAATAAGGGTTCCTGAGTCGACGAGGAACCCTAGTTTCGTCAGAGGTACTTGGTACTAGAAAGCTGAAATTTGGTACAATATGTATACCGACAAAGTGGTAAAATAAAATTATGAAAATTATACTTTTTATGGTTGCTGTCATACACGTAAAGTAACAAAATACACGTGAATATTTTTTTCTCATGTATTCCATAGTGTGCGGTAACATTGGATAGGTCATTCAAAATTCAATCAATCAATTCATTTTTCGACTAGCTTTCCGCCCGCGGCTTCGCTCACGTGGATATTTTTTTACACCTTGGGTTACATTATTCAAGTTTTAGTAGAGATCCCTAGCCTGTGACACTTCATAAAGATGTAGCTTTCTAACGGTGAAAGAATTTTTAAAATCGGTCCGGTAGTTTTTGAGCCTATTCATTACAAACAAACAAAGTTTTCCTCTTTATAATATTAGTGTAGATTTAAGGATTCGTTTGCGAGATATCAAGCTTTAATTAAAGTGCTAATTTTCGTTGTATTCGAGCGAAGAAGTTGAGAGACGTAGAACGGAGTTATAGTCGACCAACTGAAACGTATTACAGAACCCTGCTGCGCGTGGCCCGACACGCCCTTGGCTGCTTTTTTATATTCAGAACCCTAAAAATGTTTAGATCTGTCAGATGTCCTTTTGATCAGAGTTGTGTCGGTTACGTCATAATTGTGTTCACGCCGCTTCACCCTCATCCTGAGGGAATCACTTCAGTTGTTTAAGCGTGAAGAGGTAACAGAAAGGCAGACATACTTTCGCATTTATAATATTACTATGGATAATGATGATCATAACAGAAACATTCAAATTATAAACTTTTTATACCTTACCTTTCTCTGACCCCTTTTTAGGGTTCCGTAGGCAACAAGGAATTGTTATAATTTGCCATGTCGTCTGTCTGTCTGTCCGCGGCATATTCGGCAACAACCGCCTAGATGGCAGAGCTGGAGAGTTTGTGATGTGCTGTGCGTTCTGTCGTCAGTAGACGGCGAGCCGCTCACGTGATGCCGAGCGCAGCGCCGCGCCGCCATGAGGAAGTTCATGCGCACGCGCGGGGCTCCCGACGCGCCCTCCCCCTCCCCGCCCTCCTCGCCCTCGTCGCGCTCCCCGCTCCCCGCGCTCTCCCCGCCGCCGCCCGACCTCCGCGCCGCGCTCAATGGACACGCGCACAAGACTAACGGACACGCCGGTTAGTATGACTTTAATATGTATTGTATGTACTAAGTTAATCGGTAAGTCGAGCAAACGACAGTTACTCCTTTTCTCGAAGCCATTCAGGTCATTTTCGATCCCTTGTAACTTCGTTGTGGACAAAAGCAGAAGCCCGAATTTTCTGTGGCCAATAGGGCATAAAAAGTCGTGGTGGCCTAGTGGTTAAGGCACCCGCTTCTCGTATACGAGTGTACACGAGAAGCGGGCATCAGCGGGTTCGAAACCTGGCAAGTAAAAAGAAGATTCTAAAGTCATATGTACTTTCTGAAGTATATCTTGGCCGTCACTGACTAACGGTGAAGGAAAACATCGTGAGGAAACCTGGACTTAAAAAGTCTGAAATCGCCAATCCGCCTTGAGCAAGCGTGGTGATTAATGCTCATGCCTTCTCTGTATGAGAAGAGGCCTGTGCCCAGCAGTGGGGCGATATATAGGCTGATGATGATGATGAATAGGGCATAACATAATAACTCATAATGCCAAATTAAATTCAATTTGATTCTGTAGATTATTATGAACTTTTGCAATTCAAAGTTTCTTAATCTGGGAGCCGCGGAGGACGGTCGTGACCCGCCAAGTGGAGCAAAGAGACAGCCGTACCATCTTGTCTCGAAGCCGTTCAGTCACGCCATTTTGGATCCCCTGTAACTTCGTTGTAAATCCAGAAGCCTGATATTTTCAGTGACCGAGTAGGCATAGCACCAGCCTTGCCAATATTATGAATACGTACTATCTGTCTGTCTGTTAGATACGCTTTCCGGCTTTATGGCTGAACCGATTGAGATGAAATTTGGTATGGAGAGTTAAAAGCTGGAGTTTTTATCCGGGTACACGATGTAGTTTACTCAGGATGCGGGTGAATCCGCGGGCGTATTAGCTACTCTCTAAAATATTAGGTACTATTTAATTTATTTGTTTCTGTTAAATTATTTACACGCTAGCTTTCGTACGTAATATAGGTACGTATCCGTGCCATTCACCTATTTAGTTCTAAGAACCTCTGAGTTATGCCGCGGACAGACAGACGGACATGGCGAAACTATAGGGGTTCCTTGTCGACTACGAAACTCTAAATACCATAAAGATACTGTAAATAAAAAACAGAAGTTAGGCATAAAAATATTCGTCCGCATCGCTGTCAGCGGGAATCGTGCCCAAAAGGCTGGCTGCATGGCCACGTTTGTTGGCGATGCTGATTCTTTGGCCTAGATAAAGGCTAGCCTCCGGGTCTCGCGTGGAGCACACTGAGCGCTTGCCTGTATGTCGCGATATAGGAGACTGCTACTTTCTTATATAATACCAAATTACATTCAATTTAAACCTGCACTTTAAGCACAGCAAGTCAACGAGTTGTCATCGATATGGCATAGTACTTCCAGCAGTCACATAATTATGTACATACAAGTTGACATTGTGAACAGCCAGCAATGTTTCCTAGATATTAAAACTTTTGGTCACAAAGTTACCTTTGCAGTTTTCAAATTCAATAATGTTTCACCACATGTTGAAGGCGAGTGACGTGATAAAGATTCATCTGTGGGCCTAGCACGTGAACGCACTAATGTGATTTTTAGGGTTCCGTAGTCGAAAAGGAACTCTTATAGTTTCGCCATGTCCGTCTGTCTGTCTGGCCGCGGCATAGCTTACAGATTTTTCGTATTATAAAGCTGAAAGGCCGGCACGCACTTGGACGGTTTTTAATTATTGTTTGTATTGTTGAACAAGCAGTTTTTTGGCACGCCACATTTATATTCTAATCAAATCCTAATATTATAAATGCTTGTTTGTTACGCTTTACACCGGTACCTACAACAGCTGAACTTATTTGGATGAATTTTGGTACGGAGATACAGGGGACACAAACGGTTATAGGCTACTTTTTATCCGGGTTCGTATAATAGATCTCTGAGGACGCGAGTGAACACTAGGGAAACAGCTAGTTATAAATATAGCGAGTCGTTCCAGCCGGTCAGCGCTTCACTCGGTGTATGTAGACAGAGGGCCGTGTGACGTCACGCAGCTGTAACCGCGCCTTGTGTGCAGGTGGCGCCGCCGACCCGCCGCGCTCGCACTCCGGGTGAGTGGCTGTCGGGCTCGCGGCCCGCGCCGGGCCCCGCCGGGCCGCCGGGCCCCGCCGGCCGCGAGCTGAGAGTGTCGTGTGCGCAGGAGCTGCGGGGGCTCGCCGGCGCCGGCCGCGCTCTTCGAGGACGCAGAGTTCGCGGGCGCGCGCGCGCTCGGCGACCGGCGGCTGGCGCGCCGCGCGCACTGGCCGCGCCCGCATGTGAGTCCTGCGCCGCCCGCACTATAACCTATTGCGAACGAATTTAACCACAGCCTACCTAGGCACCTACTCCGCTATTTTATTCTACAGACGCTTTCGCAAATAAACTCTAATATAGATTTCATAAACTCGATCGAATTAACGATTGTTGTAACCACATCAGGTGGGCAAAGTATCACAGGTAGAGTTACAGGTACTGATAGTGAATAGAGTCGGTTGCAATGTCCTCATTAGGTGAAGTCATGTGCCACAGCGACCACTGTGGGCTCGGTGATCAGTATGGTCGCTGGCACGCGCCGGCCGCTGTGTGCGTGTGGCTCGCAACGGGACCCACTTCCGCTGTCTGGCGCCGGGCGCCAATACTAGTCTCATACATTACTTAGTATCAGGGTAATCTGCCCTAACTAGGTTCTATCGCAATATTATTATATAAGCCAGTCCATCAGTTTAATCAACCAGTTTTCTGCTTTTAGTCAACTATAAAGGTAGCTTATTCTAAGTAATATATTTATAACAACTTATGCGTAACAATAACAAACACAGAATCACAGGTCGCAAATGTGCGAAACTGTTGCCTCGTAAGAAAGACATCAACGCGCGCAGCCCACTCACTGTGAGCATGACCACGTGCTTACCGACCAGTGGTCACGCAGCACGGCACCGCGCCACAGATTATGATATTTATCTATATCTATACTTAAAATAAATCTGTAGAGAGGTCAATTCTGTACATGAAATATATTTCCAAAATAACTATCAGGGGGTGATTAGGGATTTTTTGAAATTTTTGTCTGTCTGTCTGTCTGTATAAACGTAATAGAAACAAAAACTACTCGACGGATTTTAACGAAACTTGGTACAATTATTTTTCATACTCCTGAGTTGATTATAGTATACTTTTCATCATGCTACAATCAATAGGAGCAGAGCAGTGAAGGGAAATGTTGGGAAAACGGGAGAAGTTACTCAGAAGTTTTAAGCTTCCGTCGCGTGTGCAACCTTAATGGTTAAAGCTACACAGAAATCATGTATGACGGAAATGTTCCTGTGATTTCCTTAAAATTATATAAAAAATATCCCACGACAGCATATGTCTATCTTTTATGGTTGACTCACAATAACACGTGTAACTCCCGATAGCTTAGCAGTTCGAAGCTTTCTGATTATACTATTCCACGCGGACGAAGTCGCTGGCAGAAGCTAGTCGTCAATATTATCATTCCCCCGACTGTCGCCGAGCGCTCCCGCTCACGTGGAGCAGTAGCGGTAGTGCAGCGCGCGCGAGCTCGGCCGCGCCCCCGGCAGGCGACAGCCGCCGCCAGTCGCTACAAGCAGTGCGCGGAAATTGCTCACATTTATTCATTAATTATTAAAACTATTTGCTACCTACAATAACTCGATACCGATACTTACCTATAAAAACTTTTTACAAAACAATATAACCCACTTCCAAAAACTTAAAAGGACTTCTATGATTCTCAATATGACAGTTTTGAACTAATCAGCAGTTTTACAAACAAACATATTTATGCGGTCGTGTTAAAACAAGATAATTGCGACTTTATTCTGTATCAATATATTATGCATCCCAAAGATCGGAATCCTCGGTGCTCGAGTCGCACTTGGACGTTTTATTTTTTAACTGATTTCAAAAATATTTTTTCTCATATACCTACTGTCGAAGTATTGACCGAGGAGGCCGCGTGTCCGGCTGTCCGCGTGTCCGCGTCTGCAAGCGACGTCGTCGACTACGCCACACGGGGCCGCTTACATTCATGTGTCGGTCATACGAACAAACTAACTCTCGCAAGCACATCTCGTGACGTACTTTTAAAAACAACGTTAAAAAACTTGTTACAAAAATACAAGCAATCGCAAAATCATAGTACGTCTGTGATTTTTTTCATATTTTTTAGATGTGTGTACACACACATGTAATAAATTTAAAGAAAATCTATCACGGCTAAGTAGGCTTGGTGGTTGGCCGGGTTTTTTCTAAATTTCAAGCGGGTGCTTGCAGGAGCTGTGTGCGCGGCCGCGCTTCCGCGGAGACGAGGGCGCCGAGGA
Organism: Pyrrhia umbra; assembly: GCA_963891755.1. Taxonomy (NCBI): domain Eukaryota; kingdom Metazoa; phylum Arthropoda; class Insecta; order Lepidoptera; family Noctuidae; genus Pyrrhia; species Pyrrhia umbra. Next base: position 34,088 of record OY982934.1, on the reverse strand, counting down.
CGAGTCGCCCGCCGGCCTGGCTGACAGGTGGGTGCCGCGCCGGGCCCGCGGGCGCTGCGGCCTGACAGGCGAGGGCCCCGCAGGCGCTGCGGCCCGGCTAAATGGTCATATAAAACTTTGGTTATATACAACAAAAGTATACACTAGATGCTGCTTACTACCTTTGAGCTACGCCGCGGACAGACATACATAAAACTAAGTAAAAATGAAAATTTTGTCAAATATTAACAAGCAAATTTTTCGATTTCATTATTTTGCACCACCATAAGCTGTTAATAAAGTTGTTGGTATTTTATGGCATGCTTTGTACCCGATACCTGAGCCGATCCTGAGGATGGTTCCTCAGCTGTTTCTTGATACAGCTGTATTTACTTGTTGGTGTGTCGCTATCGACCGCTCAAAAAGTGCTCTAGAGATTTGAAAATACCAGATTCAATATTCGCAGAGGCCAAACAAGGTGCACAACAGCGCTCAAATCTATGTCAAAAGGCTCCCGTTATGGGCGGTGTGTTAGGGAGTGTCAAACTCTTACTGACTAAAACATGTTGTAGAATCGTGGGCTGCAGTGGTACCCTCCTGTGAGGAAGTTATATCGTAGTCGGAAACTTCGGAACGGGACAGCGAGATACTCTCCTCCTGCACCAGGCGCACCGGGTGCAGAAGGAGGGAAGACAATGTTCTGTTGTGTGAAACGCTTGCCCCCGTGCGGCCCTGGCGGCAGGTGGCGCGCGCAGGCGGGCGCGGCGGGCTGCGCGCACGTGTGCGGCGCGGCGGCGGCGCTGGCGCAGCTGCCGCGCCTGCTGGACCGCGTGGCGCCGCCGCAGTCCTTCCGCCAGCGCTACACCGGCGCCTTCCGGTACGCGTCATGGATCTAATGTTTTGACTATATCTATAAAAAATACATTTTGAAGTATGTCTGCTTGAACAAACGACGACATATATCCTACTTGATGATTCACGATCACCGTACATCATAGATTACTTACATACACTCTGGATATTCTCTTTGTGCTGACGTAGAAGCTTATTTTTTTTTGAACTCCAAAGGACCACGGCATTTGATATACATCTCATCTACGGGTTCTTGAGAAATAGAGAGACGCAGATAACGAAATGAAAGTATTAAAATGGAGTTCCATTTCCGAGGGCCCTAGGTACCTGCTAGCCCACCGAGCATTGATATTCCATAAAGTCAAAGATGTCGAAAGTATTGGTACGTTCGGCGGCGTAGGTAATTTTGCAGAGATTTCTCAATATTTGAAAAATGTATTAGAGGTTGCAAGTAGTCAGTCAGTTGGAGAATGATAAAAACGTAGTAATGCGGGTGGCGAGGTCGCGAGCACCGGCCGCCCGACGCGTGTCGCGAGACTGATGCCGGCGCAGGTTCCGCTTCTGGGTGTTCGGCGAGTGGCGCGAGGTGCTGGTGGACGACCGGCTGCCGGCCCGCGGCGCGCGCCTGCTGAGCTCGCGCGCCCGCGCCGACGACTTCACGCTGCCGCTGCTCGAGAAGGCCTATGCTAAGTGAGTAGCGCTGCCGGCGGCGCGGCGGCCCGGCGGCCCGCGGCCGGCGACCTGTAGCCCCGCTGTCCGCAGGCTGCACGGCTCGTACGCGGCACTGCGCGGCGGCAGCCTGGCGCGCGCGCTGCAGGAGCTGTCGGGCGGCATCGTGCAGAGCTTCTCGCTGCGCGTGCAGCCGCGCGCGCTCACCTTCCAGGTGCTGAACTCGGGCGTGCCGCGCTCCACGCTGCTGGTGTGCGCGCCCGGCCCGCGCGCGCCGGCCGGGCTGCAGCCGGCGCAGGCCTACTGCGTCACGGGGCTGGCGCGCGTGCGGGGCGCGGGCGGCGCGGGCGCGCTGGTGCGGCTGCGCGCGAGCGGCGGGCGCGGGCGCTGGCGCGGCGCCTGGGCGCCCGACAGCGCCGAGTGGCGCGCGCTGGCGCCGCCCGACCGCGACCTGCTGGCGCCGCCCGACGACTGCACCGCCGACTTCTGGTCAGTGCGCACACTGCCACCGCTCGAACTGTACAGATCGACTTTAGTTGCTGCCGTACCTCAAGAATGTTTCTGTAATATGCAATGTCGGAGTCTTTACCGCTCACATAGTGTTCTGCCGCAGGATGTCGTTCGATGACTTCGCGCGCTCGTTCAGTCGACTGGAGCTGGTGCACGTGGGGCCCGACGACTGGCTACTGGAGCCCGCGCTGCACGCCAAGCGGCCCTGGCGCGCCGTGCTGGCTCGGCGTCGCTGGCGCACCGGCTACAACGCGGGTGGCCCGCCGCAGTGCGCCGGTAGCGTGTCCCTCCCCGCGCGCCCACCTCGCCTAGTGACCCGCGCGCTCACCTCACCTGCATGTGCTCCGCAGAGACCACGGGCACCAACCCGCAGTTCCACGTGCAGATCCCGCCCGCGGAGCCGGCGGGCGCGCGCAAGTGCCACGTCGTGGTGTCGGTGACGCAGCAGTACGAGCCGGGCGCCCCGGTCGGCAAGCTGCGCGCCATCGGGTTCGCCGTGTACGAGCTGGGGCCCGGAGGCCCGCGCCGGCCCGCCGACCACTCCGCGCTGCGGGGCCTGCGCCCGCTCGACGTGACGCACGAGTCGCGCGCGCGCGAGGTCGTCACGTTCTTCACGCTGCCGCCCGGCCGCTACCTGGTGGTCCCGCACACGCGCCGCCCGCACACCGACGCCGCCTTCCTGCTGCGCATCCTGACGGACGAGCAGACCGACGTGTGGTGCGTGCGCCGCCTCGCCCGCCCGGCGCCCCGCCCGCGCTGACCGCCCGCGTGTGCCCGCAGGGAGGTGAACGACGACAACATGATCGTGCGCGACGTGCCGGCCGAGCTGCTGCAGGACGAGCAGGCCGTGCCGGCGGCGCTGCGCGGGGCCGCGCGGCGGGCGGCGGGCGGCGCGGCGGAGCTGGACGCGGCGGCGCTGCGGGCGGCGCTGCGGCGCGTGTGGCGCGGCTGCCTGTGCGCGCGGCCCTCGCTGGCGCTGTGCCGGGCGCTGGTGCCGCTGCGCGACCGCGCGCTGGCCGGCGCCATGCGCGCGCGCGAGCTGCCGGCGCTGGTGGCGCTGCTGGCGTACTGGCGCGCCGCGTTCCTGCGCGCGGGCGGCGGGCGGCGCTGCGGCGCGGCGCAGGCGTCGTCGTACCGGCTGCGCGCGCTGCTGTGGGCGGCGGGCGTGACGGCGTCCAACAAGGTGCTGGAGTGCCTGGTGCTGCGGTTCGCGAGCGGCGCGCGGCTGTCGGAGGAGGCGTACGTGATGGCGCTGGCGCGGCTGCACCTGGCGCACGGTGCGTGCTCGGCGGGCGCGAGCTCTCTCCGGCCGCTCTGAGGCTAAACGTGTCGTTCGTTGTTGCAGAGCGGTTCCGCAGCCTGGACACGAAGATGAAGTGCAACCCGCTCTCCCTAGAAGAGGTGCGTGAAGTGTGCGCTGGTGCGTCGTGCTCGTGCACGGATGCACCACGTGCAGTCTGGTGCGTAGTGCTCGTGCACGGATGCACCACGTGCAGTCGTGTTCTGTTTACAGATGATCCTGATGACGATCTACTCGTGAGGGCTGTCGCCGCGATGTTGGCGCCGAGCTGCAACCTTATTAGTTATTGTTATTGTTGTCTGTTTTATAAATAAGTGAAAGATCACTTTAAGTTTGCAAGTATTAGATATTACAACAGAGTGTAAATAATATTATTTATTGGCCGCCGGGGCGCGACCGCGACATTCTACGGATTAGTTCAGTAACCAAAGATTATCCGATCCAAATGAGCTGTGGCTCGCGCCGGCTGCGGGCTGCGGGGCGCGGCCACACGGCGCGGGGGGCGGGGGGCAGCTGCGCCGGGAGCGAGCTGCGAGCGACACTTCTCGTCCAAAGTTATTTGTTATATAAATACTTACATAATATATACTCGTATTGTCAAACAGGTGCTATTTATTTCTATATTATATTAATTAATTTAATTAATTCATGAAAATTGTGTGCAATAAATTATACCTACATATTATAAAAACATGTGATCGTCCGTCGGTGTATGTATGCGCGCGCTCGTACGTGTGTGTGTGTATGTGTATGTGCGTGCGTGTGGGCGGGTCGACTTGTTGACGATAATATCAGAAACATCACTATAAAAAAAGTCCTTGAAATTAAATTTTTATTAATGATTGTATATTTTGAAAGTAGCTATTTACGTATTTCATACAAATAGGAGATTAATTTATATTATCAAAATGTATTTGAGTAACCATCAACTAATCACTTTCTTTACAAATGTTATTTGTTCTCCTCAACATTCCAACTTATCTGGATAGTTAATGTTTATGACCGTGCTCATGTTTACCAAGTCTCAGAGAGCAGCTGACGTGCGTGCGTGCGTGCGTGCGTGTGTGCGTGCGTGCGTGTGCGAGCTCAGCGGTCGTCAGGCTTATACAAATAAATGTTGTGCATTATACTGTGTAAGTAGTTGTTTTATTTGGCAACGCGTGCCCCTCGCCGGTGACGTCACACAGGTGACGTCACGCTCCTGATGAGAGCCTCGACTCGATCAATCCTTAGGTAGGTAGGTACTCGTATGAACTCAAAAGATTTGTATAATTCACAAGCTTCTGCCCGCGACTTCGTCTGCGAGTACTTCAAATAGGGTCCAAATACGGGATAAACAGTATCCTATGTATATGTTAATTCAGCGTATCAGTGCGTATAACGCGCATACCTACCAAGTTTCATCCAAATCTGTTCAGCCGTTTTTAGAGTTTCGTTGTCGACAAGGAACTCACAGTTTCGCTATGTCGACAGTTAGACGCCAGACGTTCTTCTTGACAGCTGAAATTAAATTTTATCAACATCGGTTCAGTCGTTTTCTAAATATATTAAAAACTAGCTTCTGCCAGCGACTTCGTCCGCGTGGAATAGTGGTGCTCCGCTCCTATTGGTCTTAGCGTGATGATATATAGCCTATAGCCTTCCTCGATAAATGGACTATCTAACACTGAAAGAATTATTCAAATCGGACCAGCGGTTCCTGAGATTAGCGCGTTTAAACAAAATGACAACATTTCCCTTCACTGCTCGGCTCCTATTGATTGTAGCGTGATGAAAAGTATACTATAACCATCTCAGGAGTATGACAAATAATTGTACCAAGTTTCGTTAAAATTCATCGAGTAGTTTTTGTTTCTATAGAGTTTATACAGACAGACAGACAGACAGACAGACAGACAGACAGACAGACAGACAGACAAAAAATTTACTGATTGCATTTTTGGCATCAGTATCGATCCCTAATCACCCCCTGATAGTTATTTTGGAAATATATTTCATGTACAGAATTGACCTCTCTACAGATTTATTATAAGTATAGATAACTGTTTATCTGTATTTGCGCATACGCCACGTACTTAGATGATTTGGTGATTTACGCTAATTGCAACCTTCACATAAAAATAACAATGACTACACTGTACTTTCAGATATCTAAATGTACAGTAAAGGGGTTGACTGTAGCTGTAGCCTATCAACAACCCTACCTGCACCTAACAGCCTATCCCTAACCATATAGCTACAATATATACGTATATATATAGTACGGGATGCCTGTTACCATGAGACCTAAGGCAACAGACGGAAGGTGGGAAGGATGAAAGGTGTATCGGATGGGATTTTCTCACTGCCGATCCGCAGCCTCACGGACCGACCAATAACTAAGGCTGAGTAAGGCCAGAGCTATCGGTAACCATTTGTCGGCGCAGTAACAGTGAGGGGAGTCGATGGTCTCGTCGAAAGAAACAGCGTTGCTCGAAGCGTAAAAAAAGAAGACTTTTTTTACAGATTTACATGCTATTTATTATGTATGTATGTATATGTATAGGTGTATTACTTATACTAATGCACTTGTGTGAAACCGGTGATGTAGACCAATAATTTTGTGACAAATAACTAATATTGAGGTTGATTCTGGCTCATCGCGGTCTCTGCCCTGCTGCGTCGGCATGTTCACATCCTCGCTTGAACAACACACCTACAGTCGAATTGAGGACCTCCTCCTTCTTTGAAGTCGTTTCAAAACGAGAAATTTATACTATGATAATAAGTTCGAGACACGTGGAAAATACATACAAATGGTACGCAATAAAGAATTGAGAGAAACAAAAAAGTGAAGTCGGTGGTAAAATATTAACCATAGATAATATTTCTATGATACTAACAGTAACTTACGAGGTACCGACTTCTGGAGCGATGTTTTGGTCTACAAGTGTTTAATTAAAATTTATTTTTCTCTTTTCAGTGTTTTGGGAAGTCGGTTTTATTTTTTTGTAAAAAGTTATTTTTTCTCTTGTATCCCATCGTGTGATATCATTGGATAGGTCTTTTAAAAATAAAGTGTGAAACCATTTTCCGTTTGCGATAGATCAAGCTTTAAAGTGCTGCTTTTTGTTAGATTCGAGCGTCCCCCCCCCCCACTCTTATGCTGTAGTCTCATTATCTCGTATTTTCCCGAAAGCATAATTTAGGAAAGCAATTTACTTTAAACTGTAAAACTTATTTTTTTTAACACGCTTTTATTAGCTCGGGTTGTATGTATGTATGTATGTAACGGAATCTTTGAACCTAATTTTCACTGGTTTCTAGACGTCTGATCAACTTGGAACTTTGCACACGTGTTAAGGGCCGATGACAATGCAATAATCCGAACTAAAAAATGGAAAATAAATAATAGTTTAAAAAAACTAAAAAAACACGCTTTTATTGTTGACCTAACTAAAAAGTAGAAAATAATTTTTAAATAATTCAATTCAGAGTAAAAAGCGTGGGGTGCATTTTCCTATATTTTCATGACTCTCCTCTCATAAATGGTTGCCAATAGAATAGGTGTAATAATTAAAATTTAAAGCACCCCACGCTTTTTACTCTGAATTGAATTATTTAAAAAATATTTTCTACTTTTTAGTTCGGTCAACAATAAAAGCGTGTTTTTTTAGTTTTTTTAAACTATTTTTTTTTTTTTTATATATTTATGTTAATGTCTGTCAAATTAACATAATCATTATTTATTTCGATGAATCACTTCGTTCGCGAGTGCATCTTCATTAATCAAGTTGATGTCAAGTTCATCTCATCATCTCACCAAACTGACCAAACTGCAGACATACTCACAAAACCATTGCCCAAATTGAGACACTACAAGTGCCTTACTTAGGTCATAGACAGTTACTTTGATTTGTTGCTATGTACAGTGTTTGGGTTTAACTAGTTTAGGCTCTTTGAATTATTTTTATAAAAGTACATGACTGTGGTTTTATACAAGATGTGTATGTGGATATAAATTATTCTGGTCTGTCTTTTTACTTCTAAAAACCTACCTAAGTAACTCTGTGTAAGCTTGCAGAGCCCACAATGTTTCGTGATCACTATCAGTACCAACTGGTCGGCGGCGTGTGTGCTGTGCCCGGGCTCTTGGTGACATCTATACCGCATAGGCGTGCACCTACCGCCCACGAGCCAACAGCCAAGTGCACTTGCTAAACTTTTACGATTACTTACTTATTACCTTAAAATAATAATTTGTCATTTTCATGGGTGGGTAAGTATGTAAATAAGTAGCTTATCATTTTAAATAAAATAAATTTTACTGTAAGCTCCGTTACTTCGATCAAGAATCGTGGGACCTTTGATAATGTATTGGTTATGCGAGCACTCGCGTCGCGTGCGCGTGCGCCGCACTCGTGAGTGGAGCCGACGAGTGGCGGGAGGCGGGGGGGCGGGCGGAAGTGCTCGCCGGCCGACGCCTGCGCAGCGGCGAGCTGTCACACGCGCGTCCGTCAGTGTCAGTAAGCCGGCGGCACCGGACGCACACGGACACTATGCGCGCGGGGGCCGCGTGCTGCGCGCTGCTGGCGCTGTGCGCCGCGGGCGCGGGCCGCGAGGCGGGCGGGCCGGAGCTGGCGCTGCTGGCGCCGGCCGCGTACGAGCTGGAGACCACGCTGCAGCTGAACGACGCGGCGCGCGCGGACCGCGAAGTCGGCTACAAGGTGCGCGCGACGCTGCACGTCGCCGCGCCGTGGGCGCAGCCGCCCGACTACTTGCTCGAGTTTCGTGTGAGTGCCCCACCACCTGCTCGCTCACTGATACACAGTCGCCCATAGCCACCTACGATCATATCTCACATGTATACAATTGATTTGATCTGATTATAGTTGGAGTCTCCGAAGCTGTATCTGAGAGGCAAGCATGTCAACGCAGACTTCATGCCCTACGAGTCCGTGTGGGACTCCTACAGTGACACCACCTTCTATGCGCACTGGACTGATGGATTGATCAAAACTGTGTACCTGGACCCCGACGAGCTGCCGGACGTACTCAACTACAAGAAGGCTCTGCTCAGTCTGTTTCAGGTGATGCATTGCCAATCAATATGCAATATTACAACTAAACTATCAATAAATGCCCTAAATGAGGAATAAAAACATATATACTAGGTTGAATTGGCAACCTCCTTTTTTATGAATTCGGTTACTGAATTATTCAATTTGAGCAACTAGTTACACCCAAACAGTATCAGTGCTAAATTAATCTTATTGATTTCTTTTAGCTTGTATAGTCATCATTGATGTTTTGCACTTGTAGGTCCAACATTTGGATGGTGAATACAATGAGACGGATGTGTCAGGTTCCTGCGATGTTCTCTACGAGACCATCTCCCCGCAGGTCTTCAGGAAGATCAAGGTGGGTGTCATCGGTATCTGTATGTGTGACTGCATTGAACAAAAAGACTTTCAAGTGGTGTAAGTTCTGGACAACTATGATGAAGTCATTTTATTTTTGCAAATGTTAATTTGTAACAATGCAATGTTCGCAATGTAGGGCCGGCAGCATCAGAACTCAAGTTTAAATGGCTTACATAATGTTTATTACATACTTGTATGTTAAGAATGTGATTGCGTCAAACTTTTTATGTCATTCTGGAGTAGGTTTCATTATATAGTTACCGTATTTCGTAAATTGCAAAACGGGTTCGCGTTCCAGAGGAGCTGCGCGGGCGACAGCGCGGCCGGCGTGAGCAGCGGCCGGCGCGTGGCGCGCTACTCGCTGCGGGCCGGCGCGCTGCAGGCGCTGCACGCCGAGGAGCTGCTGGCGCTGGGCCCGGCCGCGCTGGGCGTGAAGGCGCGCTCGTGGCACCGCCTGGAGCGGCGCGGCCCGGGCGCGCCGGCCGGGGCGGCGCGCTCGCTGGCCGAGGCGCTGCGGGCGCTGCCGGCCGCGCTGCAGCCGCTGCGGGACGCGCCGCTGTCGCTGCAGCCCGCCGACGTGGCCGACGCGGACGACGAGGAGGTGAGCCGGCCGATAACGCGGGTCGGGGTCGCGCCGTCGGGCCGCCTCTTATCTCCAATGAAAGATATTTTAATTGTTTTGTTAGCCCCACTTTAATGTTCTTCATTCATATTGGTAGAGTACGTCGGGCACGGCTGAAATTATTATATATATATTAACGGACTTCAAAACAAATTTCACTTTTTCAAAAACGCTATAAATTGAAAAATAACTAGAACCTTTTTTTGAATCGAATTGTTGTCTTCGAGTACCTACCTACCTAGCTATTGTTTTGTGTATTTTCGTCACCGACTTCTAGAATGAAGCACTTACTGGTTACTTTTCGATTTATAGTGGTTTTGAAGTCTTCTATTTTTGCAAAACAGTTTTTAGGGTTCCGTAGTCCGACAAGGAACCCTTATAGTTTCGCCATGTCCGTCTGTCTGTCTGTCTGTCCGCGGCATAGCTCCGAGGTTCTTGTTACTAGGAAGCTGAAATTTAGTATGGATATGTATATTGATCACGCCGAGAAAGTGGTAAAATAAAATTTAGAAAAAAATTTTTTAGGGTAGCTCCCAAACACGTAAAGTGGGGATGAATATTTTTTTTCTCGCGTACCCCTCCGTGTGGGGTATCGTTAGATAGGTCTTTCAAAAATATTATGGGTGTGTGAAGACCATTTTTGGTTAAGCGAGCCATTTGCGAAATATCTAGCTTTTCAGTGCAAATTTTTGTTCGATACGAGTTACCCCCCCTTCTAACTTTTGAATGGCTGTACCTAGAAATGTGAAAAAAAAAACACAGACGTAGTACATGTAATGAACTTACAAGGAAAACTATCATGGCTAAGTAGGCTTAAGCGGTTACAGAGTTATAGTCGACTAACTAACTCCTACTACGGAACCCTACTGCGCGTGGCCCGACACGCACTTGGCCGGTTTTTTGGCTTCTGTAGTCGACAAGGAATCCTTATAGTTTTGCTATGTCCGTTTGTCTATCTGTCCGCGGCATAGCTCAAAGGTTCTAGTGTATGAATTTACGAGGTCCAAAGTTTTGTTTATATAGGAATTCAATCAATCAATCATTTGTCCAAAATTAGTTACTTTTATTATGTACCCAAATACAGAACAGAAAAGAAAACATATTTATCTCTATGTTTATTTTGAAAAGTTCCGTGCAGTCACATGCTACCTTGTACTGACGAGCAGGAGCTGGGCGCGGCCGGCGCGGCGGCGCTGGCGGGCGAGGCGCCGGGCGCGGGCGGGGGCGCGGAGCCGGCGCTGGCGGCGCTGCGCCTGCTGCCGCCCGCGCGCCGCGCCAACCACTCCGCGCTGCTGCAGCTGCTGCAGCGCGAGGACGTGCACGACCACCTGTACGCCCCGCCTTTCGCACTTTCTATTGCGGCTTGTCGCCCGAATGGGGAAATAGATCACTTACTATCTACTATTTTTTTTTTGAGTTTATTAGAAGTCCAATTCAAGTTTGTGTAAAAATGTTTGTCTGATTTTTGTACGCTATTGAAGTGTTGAAATAACATATAAAACTAGTACGACAATGACATATTTTTGGGTCCACAATAATACTATGTGTGATATGTGTGGTGCAGGCCGGGCTTGTGCCGCCTGCTGGGGCTGGCCGGCACCCGCGCCGCGCACTCCGCCGCCGCCGACTTCCTGCAGCTGTCCGCGCGCGACCCGCTCGCCGCGCTCGCCGACACCTACCTCGCCGCCTTCGCGCTGGCCCCCGCGCCCGACGTGAGTACCGCACCCGCCCGCCCTCAGCGGCCCGCTCCCCGCTCGCACTCACCCGCCCGCTCGCGCAGGACTGGGCCGTGCAGGAGGTGCTGCGCCTGGGCGAGGAGGCGCGCTCGCCGCCCGTGCGGGACGCCGCGCTGCTGGCGGGCGCGGCGGCAGCGCGCTCGGGGCCCAGCGCGGGGCCCGCGCGCGCCGCCCTGGCGCGGGGCCTGGCGCGCTGCCGGGACCCCGCCTGCCGCGCGCTGCGCCTGCACGCGCTCGGCAACCTGCGCCGCGCCGACACCGCCGACCTGCTGCTGGAGCACGCCGAGCGCGCCGACGCCGCGGCCCCGGCGGCGCTGGCGGCGCTGGCGCAGCTGCCGCCCGCCGCGCTGACGTTCGCGCGCCTGGACCGGCTGAGCAAACTGGCGCTGCGGCTCGGCGCCTCGCTGGAGCTGCGCGCCGCGGCGCTGGAGCTGCTGGTGGAGCGGCGCGCGCGGGTGCCGACGCCGCTGGCGCAGGTGGCGTGGGCGCTGTACGCCGAGCGCGGCGCGGACGCGCACGAGCTGCGCCGCGTACTGTGGGGCGGGCTGGCGCGGCTGGCGGCGCGGCGGCGGGAGGAGCTGGCGGAGCTGCGGGCTTTGCCGGCGCGGCTGGCCCCGGAGCTGCGCGGCTGGGACGCTCGGGCGCCGGGCGGCACGTCGTCGGTGCTGGCGCGCGAGCCGGGCTGGGCGGCGGCGGGCTGGCGCGCCGAGCTGCAGTCGGTGCAGGTGGCCCGCGCTGGCCTGCTGCGCCGCGGTGTCGTGCGCCTGCTGGCCGCTGACGACCACGACGAAACCTTCGATGCGCTCACCGTGAGTTCGCTATATTTCATGTACAAACTGGCTTCGCTTCCCTCAATTTTGTCCGCGTGCTTGTCCAATATTCCCATATAACTCCATCATCGCCAATGAAACCTTTTATATTTCGGGTTTTTGTTGAGCAAAGAGGCTAGACAGCTAATGATATCGTAGAAAGTTGTATCTGCGTGGCATAGTATCTCGCAGAGCTAAACCAAACATACATCCAAATAAATTCTGCAGTTTTATAAAAATAATAAAATAAAATGTTAATAAATATGTGCACTGCAAGTGCAGGTTAGGTTCTCGCTTAGATTTGTTAGGCGTTGTAATAAACCTAATCAACTTAATATATTTACGTGTGTCTATATTATAATTGTTGATGTGGAATGAAACCGCTGCAGGTTGACGTGTGGACGCGCGGCCTAGAAGCTTTTAGCGGAGCCAACGACGGCGCCGGGGACGAGCAGCCCGCCGAGGACGCGGCCGGCGGCCTCGCGCTGTCCGTGGGCGGCGCGCGCATGCGCGACATCCCACTGTTCCACGGCCAGGCCGAGCTGCTGGGCCACGTGTGGGCCGGCACGGCCAGCTCGCCCACGCCCGTGCTGCGCGCGCTGCTGCCGCTGCACGAGCGCGCCGCCGCGCTGCCGCTGCTGGGCGGCGCGCTGGCGGGCGCGCGGGCGGGCGCGGCGCTGGCGCTGGCGCTGGACGCGCAGGCGCAGGCGTCGCTGTGGTGGCGCAGCGCGCGCGCCGAGCTGCGCCTGCGCGCCGGGCTGGCGGCGGCGGCGGCGCTGCGCGTGCGCACGCGCTGGGCCGCGCTGGGCGCGCGCGCCGAGCTGCGCGCCGAGCCGCGCCTGCGCCTGGCCGCCGACCTGGACTTCTACTCGGGCGTGGCGCTGTGCGTGCGCGCCGCCTCGCCGCCGCACGAGCTGCGGCGCGACGTGCGGCTGCGGCAGCGCGCGGGCCGCCTGCGCGTGCGGCGCGCGCGGGCCGAGCGGCGGCCGCGGCCGGGCCGCACGCTGGCGCTGGGCCGGCGCAACGACGTCACGTGCCGCACGCTGCGCGAGCCGGACCCGCAGCCCGAGCCCGGGCCGGACTCGCCCGACGCCGACGTCGCCTGACGCCTACCAAAGATTAGCCCGTCGTTGCGGACGCGATGGTGCTCGGCATTTATTCGTTCGACTGCATTTATCTGAGATCTGAAAATCGACCAAGTAACTATTTATAATTGTAAAGAATGATAAGTTTTATTTTTATTAAAATATTCAAAAAATACTATTGCAAATTTTATTTCTCAAATTATCTAATTTTCATTTATTATTCGCCGTGTAGTGTGATCTGTGGTAAAGGAGATATATGGGAATAAAGGGAGCGCTTCGTATTAGGTATTAGTGACCTCAACTATACCTTAAAATGTAGTCTGTGTTTTATTGACACATCTACCACCCATCAGTACCTGAAGACCCTGCCTGTCGAAAGGTTGGCAAGCCCAACGTGACAACCGGTTGGCGCGTGCGTAGATGTCAGCTGAGTCGTATTGTACTCGTGAGTTCGCCCTCGCATGCCTATGCGGTGCAGTGCTATTACAAATAGGTTATGCCCATGTTTTACTTATTTCAAAATAGGACACAGGTGAACAAAAAATAACAAAACATTGAAATGTGTTCTATTGCTGATACTGATCCACCAAAAAAAATTGAGCACTGGTTAATAACTTTTCCTGTAAGTACCTATTTATGGTGGGGGTAGGACGGGCAACAGGAGTCGTGATGGTTCTTAGAGTGCGCGTGTAACGAGCCTTATTAAAATTGTTTTTTTTAGAGTTCTGTAGTCGACAAGGTTATTAGGTTCCATATCTGCGTCAAAGTGGTAACATAAAATTATGAAATATTTGTTTTTAGGGTAGCTCCCAAACACGTAAAGTAGGGATGAATATTTTTTTTCGCGTATCCCTTCGTGTGGGGTATCGATAGATAGGTCTAGGGTGTGGAGCAACTTTTGCTCGATATGAGCGTCCGCTCCGAGCGGCGTAGAGGGGGGGGCTCTAACTTCCGAATGCCTGTTGTAGACGTAGCACATGTAATAAACTTACAAGGAAAACTATCACCGCTACTTAGGCTTAACCGGTTACAGAGTTATAGTCGACTAACTAAGACCTACTAAGGAACCCTACTGCGCGTTGCCCGACACGCACTTGGCAGTTTTTTTTATTAAATTTTATGATGGCGTGCCCAGTTTGTCTGTGTGATAATAACTTGGTTGTTTGACAAGTTTTCATGTCAATTGCATATCAAGCTAGTAAGTTGTGCAGAACTAGAAAAGTTGAGGTATTCCTCGAAGCGCCACCGTTTTGAGGCGCACCTAATGAAGCGCACCTTTATTATTCCTCGGAGCGCACCTTTTAGTAGCGCTCCCGATAACAATTAAAAATATTAAAATTTTATTCCTTGAAGCGCACCCATGTTTAAAAATAGGGCATTTTAAAGAATCATCAATATAATTTATTATCTTTACTTCATTCTCTTCCCTATTTTTAAACATGGGTGCGCTTCAAGGAATAAAATTTTAATATTTTTAATTGTTATCGGGAGCGCTACTAAAAGGTGCGCTCCGAGGAATAATAAAGGTGCGCTTCATTAGGTGCGCCTCAAAACGGTGGCGCTTCGAGGAATACCTCGAAAAGTGAGGTAATACAATTTTATACTCTAATAGGAAAAAGGAAAACTATAAAATGTTAATACAAAAAAATATTTTAGTATGGACATAAAAATAAAAACAGTAATTGAGGGAGAGGAGGTTTGCGGGGTGGGGGGGTGCGGGGGGGAGTAATCTTCCCAGTAACTCAACTACTTTACCTATAAGTAATACGTAATGTTTTTTTTTTGTTAAGTTATGAGTACCTGGGGAGAGGGGTGAAAGGTGGGGGGAGGGGTATAGGGTACATAGTTTCCGGTAAAACCGACCTCATTACAAATATATTGGTAAGATGTTAAACTTTTAATATGTGTGGACATAATAGATATAAAATGTGAGGACGGCTATACGTACAGAGGTAAATAATAAAAATATGTAACTCGCACTGTCAAATACTTATTAGATCTCATGTAGAGCCAAGCTCCTAACTCTACAAGGCCTAACTTCACAAGTTCTACACCCTAGTCACAGTATGTGGTTTGGCCTCGGTGTCAAGTTGTGTGGTACTGTGTTATATGTCAAAATAGACTTGCAGAGGTTCTTTTTTGTCTGTTTCTATATTGCATCAGATTAAAATTGAAGATATAATTTAAAGTGAAATAAAAGTTGTATAAAAATACACGTATTCTACACGGCAATCTAAAAACATGGTTTGCACAATTTTTGTGCAAAAATATTGTTCTCAATTTTCACGAAATTGTGCAAACTGTCGGTTTCGTGCAAGAAATTCACCTAGCCGAGCGACAATAGGGTGGGTGGGCGGGCCATTTTTTGACGTTTCTCCGATGCTATTGAAACGCGAGAGGTATCAAAAGACGCGGCTCGTCGCCAGCTATCCAATGGTATATAACACTATGGTAGGTCCAGTATACATTTTTAAAAAATGCTTAAAAACCTAGTTTTTCAGTTAAAAAGTGGCACAAAATGTGTATTTTTATACGAAAATGCTGGATCCAGGCGTCGCGAGGCATTCCAGATGGCAATCCCGACAGGTAAGTGGCATTCGAAAATTAATAAATTGACAGGATTTAAAATTAATCGCAAATTTGGTATTTCTACTGAATAACTCGTACTAATTTTTAACGAATAGCCGGTTGCACCAAACTTTTTATAATTTCAAACGTGTGTTTGAGTGAACATTATTTTGAATCTAGACGTCCCAACCAATGGTCACAATAATAATTATTTAAAACGGCCTGAAGATACGCTGTTCATTTTTTTTATAGTCCACCTAAAAATTGGAAACCTAACGAAAGTGAACCTTACCCACAGCGAACCTAACTTAAACAAACTAAAGTGAAGCTAACCACAGCGAACCTAACTTAAACAATAACCACAGCGAACCTAACTTAAACAAACCTAACATTTTTTTTAATAGTCCACCTACGCTTTGAAAACTAAAGAAAGTGAACCTAACTTCAGCGAACCTAACCTTTTTTTTTTTTTTTTTTTTAATATTCCCGCTAAGCTTTGATAACCTAACGAAAGTGAACCTAACTTATACAAACCTATACGTTTTTTTTTTGTTTTTTTTTTTTTTTTTTTTTTTTTACAAGTCCAACCACTCTTTAAAAACCTTTTTTTTTTTTTTTTTTTTTTTTTTTTTTTTTTTTTTTTTTTTTTTTTTTTTTTTTTTTTAAAACTCATGCTACGCTTTGATAACCTAACGCAAGTGAACGTAACTTATACAAACCTTACTTTTTTTTTTTTTTTTTTTTTTTTTTTTTTTTTTTTTTTTTCCTCAGGTTAGGTTTGCTCAGGTTAGGTTTGCTCAGGTTAGGTTTGCTCAGGTTAGGTTTGCTCAGGTTAGGTTTGCTCAGGTTAGGTTTGCTCAGGTTAGGTTTGCTCAGGTTAGGTTTGCTCAGGTTAGGTTTGCTCAGGTTAGGTTTGCTCAGGTTAGGTTTGCTCAGGTTAGGTTAGGTTAGGTTAGGTTAGGTTAGGTTAGGTTAGGTTAGGTTTTTTTTTTTTTTTTTTTTTTTTTTTTTTTTTTTTTTTTTTTTTTTGTGTTTATCTCTTCTCCTCTGACATGATCAGAGCCTTTGTTTTCTGTCCGTCCTCAATTGTACCATATGTGTAAATTGGTTTATGTCTCTTTGGACATAATATAACAACCGTTGTTTGTTTTACAGCATGTATACTTCTTCATTTTTTATAGTTCAAATAATTTTATACATATATTATTCTATACATTTATATTAATATTATACTTATATTTTACTTTAAATATAATTACTTATTTTCAATATTTTTGTCCTTCCATTTTTGCAACTTCCTTCTGCAGGGGTCGCATAATTGAATATGCTTTCCTGCAGCCTTTCTTTGTCTAATGACCTTTCTTGTTTCTAGCAGTTTGTTATTTTGTTTTACTATATTGTGTAATGCTATATTACATCACATTTTATACGTTTTAATATTTTATTATTATATTTATTGTATTTTTTATTATAACATACCATATTTTATACTATATATACTCTATGTTTATTATATTATATATTCGCTATGTAGTTTTATTGTTTTACTATGCTTGATAAATTATTGTATACTATATTTTATACTATATGTATTATATTACATTATACTATATTATTTATATATATATATACTATTTTTAACGTTATCTCATGCCTACAGATAGGATTAGTTCTCGTGTACTTTAATTTGTTTATTTATTTCCCAGTTTTAGCTCCCATAGGATTTTTTGGATGCGCTCGCTTACTGAGTTCGTAGCTGGACTGTCCTTCCCTGAGGCCTTCACATGGCTAGACCTGTCCCCAGAGGTTACGGATCCCTGCAGGGTAAATGGGGGGTCATGTTCATCATGTCTTCCATTACTCATGTGGCTGCTCTTTTTCGTATTCCTCTGTGACAAGTTTTGGGGCCGCCTACAAGGTCCTCCGGGGAGGACATCCCAGCCTGTGAGTTCACCAGTTTAATCTCTTTTTTAAGTGATTTTTCCAGTTTCAGGCACTCTACATTCGCGGCAGCTCTACGAGACGGCGCAGCGCGGCGATTTCTCCCCCTCCCGGTGACGGCGACCCTTTTCGTGTTGTCGAGTTCTTCGGTCCACCACGGCAAGGTAAGTGATCCTTTTTTCTTAATTTGGTCAGTCTTCCCACGAAGCTTGATCCAATTTACTACATATCTTAAGCCGTGGTGGTCCAGACTGATTGACTCCACGACAGTTATCCATGTCTCATCCGGGTTTGGGAGACCCGCCGCTTGGGCCGCCCTCGGCGCCAGGCTGGGGGTGCCTGATGTGACTCCTTTTCTACCTGGGATTTGCGACTGTTTGACTGCACTAACCGCGGAGGGGCCCTTAACAATATGCGACGGTGGATCGCGCTATAGCATCCCACCGTCTGCGTATCGGGCAGTCTTCGCTAAAGGCATTGTGCTCGGCGCTCTCGTTTTTGGCCTTGGAGCAGTTGATGCATTTGGGGGGCTCCCCAGAACGGTAAGAGGGGCAGTCGGCGCGCAGGTGATGGCCGCCGCAGTGCGAACACGAGTCTTCTACCCCGGTGCACTGCTTCCGGCCATGGCCGAAGCCGAGGCAGCGCGAACATTGCACTAGGGGAGATTGGTCGAATACTCGAACCCTTTGCAGGTCCACGTGCACTCGGCCGGCCCCGGTCAGCCGCTGCCACACCGGGGGAGATACCTGCAGCACGACGTGGCATTCGTGGGGATTACGTGCCCGCCTCCGGTATTTTACGGCGACCCTCACCTGCTCCGCTTTTAGTCCCTCTAAGAGGCGCGTGTTCTGATTTAGGAGCGCCTTGGCGACGTCGTCGTCCGTGTTGTACGACATCACGTTCGCCAACATCACCAAGGGGTCCCTGTTCACCGCTTCCTCAAATCTCAAGTTGGTTCTGGAGCCCTCCAGCCTTTCCTTCAACTGCTCCAGTTCCTCGCGAGTTTGGCACCCTATAACAACTTTTTGGTCTTTCGCCTTGCGCATCCTCTCAACGCGAATGCCAGTCTCTTTGGCGTCCACGGCTAACCTGATCTTGTCGACCACCTGGCCACTGGTGTCCATAACGTCTTCTGAGCTGACTATTATGGAGTGCAGTGGCCGCGGCTGAACATGTCGCCCGGTAGCCGCAACTCCCGCGTAAGTGAGATCCTGTGTGCGGGGTGGAGAGGTTAGAGGGGGGGGCAGGTGGTGTGTAGGTTTTAAGCTGTTCAGAGAGTGCGCGTGTAAAGAGCGCGCACTCTTCCACCTGCCTCCTGTTCTGTCTCACCTCTTCCAGCACTTCTCCCATTGTCACCGCTTGATCCCCTTTTTCGTCAACCTGCTTGGGGGAATTTTTGATTAGGGATACCAAGACTCCGACGATCTGGTACATGTCCCGCAGATTTTTGTTGACTGTGTCCTTTATCTCCCTTTTTAAATTACCGGACTTTTTCATCGCCTCGTCGGAGGACTCGTACGCTGCTTTAGCCCGCGCTGCGAGCGTATCTATCTGGAAATCCTCCGACGAGGAAAGACTCAGCAAGCGGGACACCTCCTCAGCGACGGAGTCCTGGTAATCCAGGATTTGCGCCGCCACTGCTTTATTTTTATTGTTTGTCACAGTCTTCCTCTGCGCCCCGGTCGCGGCGATGCCGGCGGCGCCATCGGTTCCAAGGATACCGCCGCTCGTGCCGGCCGCGCCGCGCCCGGGTGCGAAGGCGCAGGGGGGCCGCGTTGAAACTGTGCCAGTGGTGCTAGCAGGAGGGGGAGTATCTTTCATTATGAAAGTTTTCTCCCCGTCCGCGTCCTCTGGCAGATGGGAGGAGAAAACAGTAGCAGCAACTTTTTTATTTGGTCTGGTGTTAACCGTAGGCGGCGCGCGGTCCTTGGGGGTGGATGGGGACCGCTCGTGGGGTCCTGGCTTCCCCGACTCCCACTCACCAACGTCGCGCTCGACCGCAGTCACAGTTTTTTGCAGGCCTGCCGTTTCGGGGCTTTCCCGGGGTGATTTTTGTGTTCGATTGGCGGGTTTGGCCAATTTTGGCGTCCTGAACATGTCGGAGTTCTATTGGACTTCAATAAACTGTGTGGAATAATTATTTTTGTAAGAGAATAATGTGGCGATGCAACGGCGTATACACAATTACGTTGAGTTTAAATAAATAAAATAATATTGGGCTAATTAAATTATATTCAATTTTTGTAGGTTTTTTAAAATTGTTATTTAAGTTATATAAAATAAGTATTTATTTAAGAGGACGGATATATACAGAGGAGAGTAAATTGGGTCAACAATCTGATGTAAAGGGTCAGTTAATAGTTCAATAACTTGGAGGCTTAGACTGGTGTAAAGTGCCAGTTGTCAGAGGCTGTTTTGTGTGTCAGGTGTGGTCTGTAGTCACTATTTTAATTATAGTTTAAATGGATCAATTAATAGATTGAAATAATAATTAGAGATATTAAATAAGGGTTAGGAAATTTCTAGTTTTGTTGAATCGGTCGAATTGGGTACAGAATACTGTACCCTGTCAGGTCAATTTAAAATAGTAGACTATCACTAAATTTAAAAGATAACTTTATATACTTCGACGCTTGCGGGTATAAGAGACAGTTGAGTATATTATAATGCGTCTGGTGTAAAGAGCCAGTTGTCTATAGAGTGTTATTATCATATAAATTAATTTCGTCGAATAAAATTATAATACTTTAAAACCAAATATAATTTGAGTATTCGTCCAGATATATACAGTTTAAAATGTCTCTAGTTGCGTCCAGGAGCCACAAGGAGAGCTAGGGTGACGTCCACGAACTCAGGGGACCGCAGAGATTTCGATTCCGTGAAAACCTAAAAAACGAATTTTTAAAAGAGGGTCCCCGAAGTCGTCTCCCTTTCCTATATAGCCTTTAAAACGACTAAAGGGCGGGTGGGTGGGCAATTTTTTGACGTTTCGTGTGAGCTAGAGGGTCGTGCGATACCTCAAAAGAAGCGTCTCGGCGAGCCCTAGCGTTAGGTACTGAAACTAGAATTTAGGTAGAAGAAAAAATTTAAGTTTTTCAGGAAAAACCCAAATTTTTAGTGTTTTTTACGATAAAAAGTAGAATTTCGAGGTCCAAACCTATTTTCAAAAAAGCAAAACGCACTCCGGAAGATAGGGTGGATAGGTAAGTATCTAAATATGAAAAAACAATTGCAATTTATAGAAGGAATTTTGAAATATTAATTAATTAATTTTATTTTTCAGGTCAAAATTTTGGGGGTGTCGAAAAATGACGTCACACCGCTGCGATTTCAAATACGAAGGGTTGGCGCGTGTCTACAAGCCTGTTGTACGTCAAAAGCGCTGAAAACCGCTTCAAAATCGGACTCCTTGATGAAAAGTTATCGGTTAGGTTAGGTTAGGTTAGGTTAGGTTAGGTTAGGTTAGGTTAGGTTAGGTTAGGTTAGGTTAGGTTAGGTTGGGTTAGGTTAGGTTAGGTTAGGTTAGGTTAGGTTAGGTTTTTTTTTTTTTTTTTTTTTTTTTTTTTTTTTTTTTTTTTTTTTTTTTTTTTTTTTTTTCTGCTTTTCCCTGGTCATGGGTGGACCTGGCCCTTATTAATCTGGTTCTCATTCATTCTAGTTCCATCAGGCATGCCTCTCGTACTTTCTTTCTTCATACTGTTTCTTTCATTCATTCTTCCTCAGACATTCTATAACGGGTGGGATTCCCGCTTGTATCTATTCTGCTAATTACTAATATTTTATTTACTCAGGTTAATGAATGTACAATTTTAAATTTTACTGTTTCGATACATCATTTCTTATTACTACTTCTATATCTATTACAAGTCTTCCTTAAGTTTATACTAGTTTTCTTGCATTTACTTAATTTAATGGTACAGTTTTATGTTCTTATGGCTATTACAATTTCCTTATTTTTATTCATTTGACTTACTTTCTATATTTACTTGTTCTACTTGTTTTACTTTATATGTACATTGTATTTATTCTTAGTCTATTACATTTCCAGTTTTTGTACATTTTTATATATTTTGAGTTTTATGACAGGGTTGTATTCACGTATTTATTGCTTTCTCACATTGTTGATGTTGTCAACTACTTCTTTTTATTTATTCTAAAAACACTCGGCAATTTTATACGTATACTTAATCTATACATATTTAATTGACGTTTCTTAGACTTTCTTTTACTTTCTGTGGCAATTTCTATGACATTTTTGGTGTTGGGTACTTGTGTTTATGCATGTATATGTCTTGTTTTGTCGTGCTTGTGATATGTTATGATATATATTCACTATATAGATCTCATATCTGTGTTTGTGTTACTGATTTTATTTTTATGCCGGTTTCTATGCCCTTCAGAATTTCTTAAATAGATTCTTCTGGGGTCATGTACTCTCGGTTTGTGTGGATTGTTTGTGTTTCTGTATAGTGACTTGTATGTGTGATTGTGCTGTGTGTGTGTTTTGTACCCCCTACTTTTCGTGAGTAAGTCATACGTATGCAGTTGTGGAGCGAGCAAGATAATCCCACTTCTGCCGGGTGGGGCAGTCCGCACTAAAAGCATTATGGTCAGTCTTTGGTATCCCTGAGTGCGAACAATTACAGCACTGCGGCTCCTTCCCTGTGATTCGATCTTCACAATCGGATCGCAGGTGCGGCCCTCCGCAGTGACTGCACTTGTCCGCACTCTCTGTACAAAATTTCCTCCCGTGACCATAGGATAGACATCGCGTGCACTGTATTAACGGGGATTGGTCTTCCACCCTAACTCTCTGCAGGTCCACGTGGAGTGCTCCAGCTTCTGTCATACGTTGCCAGATACTAGGGCTAACCTGGAGGATTACATGCGAGGCTTTTGGGTTCCGTGTTCGCTTCTTAAACTTTATTTTTATTTCTCGTTCCTCGGGTGGTATGTTGCAGAAGATACTTTCATTCTGAAGATGCAGTGCTTCGATAATCTCCTCATCGTCATTATCCAGCACTACATCCTTCAGAACTACTAGCGGGTTCTTATTTTTCATTTTTATTACGGTTAGGCCGCTTTTCCCGTCTTGTATTTTGTCCTTGACCTTTGTAATTTCCTCCTCCGTTCCGCAGCCGATAATTACAGTTTGGTTCTTGGCCTTCCGAACCTTATCAATTTTTAGTCCCGAGCCTTTTGCATCGACCACCACCTTCACCCTCGTGAGTACTTCGTCCCCCGTATCTTGCGGGTCTTGGGACGTTACCGCTATTGAGTGGAGGGCTGGCCGACGCTTGGGCCCGGGTCCGCCCGCTGCCACACTGGCATATGATTTAGGGGCTTCCATCTGGGGACCCGCCTGTTTGAGTTGAAGTTCCTGGATCCCCTGCCTTATGCTCTCGGTATCCTCTTCAAGCTTTGTGACGTTCCGGACGATATCCTGGAAGTAGACACCGCATCCGGCCTGGATTTCTAGAGATTCCTTCTCAACATAGT
Organism: Pyrrhia umbra; assembly: GCA_963891755.1. Taxonomy (NCBI): domain Eukaryota; kingdom Metazoa; phylum Arthropoda; class Insecta; order Lepidoptera; family Noctuidae; genus Pyrrhia; species Pyrrhia umbra. The sequence continues at coordinate 11,116 of OY982934.1, read as the reverse complement.
CCTCCAGGCCTACCTTGGTTTCGTCAATCTTGGAGAAGATACTTTCTGCATGGTCTGGGTCCAAGTACTTCATCTTCTTCGTTATTTCCCTGGTGGGGCCTTCGATGTGGTTCGCGATCTTGTTTTCGAGATTCGCGATGCTCACAGTGATGGTGTCCTCCACCTTTTCGAGTCCCTTCTTTATTAGTTCTTCCAACCCCGATGTCGGGGGAGTGCTACTCGTAGAGGGTGATCGGGCCCTCAGCGTATCCAACTCAGTTTCCATTTGCCCCATTCTCTTACTTATTTCAAACAACATCTTGAGGCCCTTATCTGATCGTTCCTCGAGGAATTTCTTGATGTCCCTCCTCATTTGAGGGTACTCTGCTATTTTTGAGGGAATTTCCTCAAAAGTTTGGAGCAGGGTGTTCATCAGAGAGTCTGTTGTTTTTTGCGCGTACATTTCCACTCTGGCTTGGTAGTGGTCCCTGAGGTCTATAGACCTTCTTTTTCGCTCGGGCCTGCGGATGAATGTTTGCGTGGCGTCCTTTGTTGGATCGGCCTGTGGGTTGGGGCTGGGGGTCCCAGTTATGCCAGCTGGTGCGCCAGCTGCACTCAAAACTCAAAACTCAAACTCAAAACTCAAATGTTTTTATTTCAAATAGGTCTTTGCAGGCACTTATGAAACGTCAAGCTAGTTGCACGGTTCCAAGGAGTGGGTCTTATGGAGAAGAACCGGCAAGAAACTGCACTGGTAGAGGGTGTGCGATACATGTTGGATGTGGATGTGGATGTGGATGTGGATGTGGATGTGGATGTGGATGTGGATGTGGATGTGGATGTGGATGTGGATGTGGATGTGGATGTGGATGTGGATGTGGATGTGGATGTGGATGTGGATGTGGATGTGGATGTGGATGTGGATGTGGATGTGGATGTGGATGTGGATGTGGATGTGGATGTGGATGTGGATGTGGATGTGGATGTGGATGTGGATGTGTGTCAGTATGTATGTCAGTGAGTATGTCAGAGAGTGTGTCAGTATGTATGTCAGTAGGTGTCAATGTGTATGTCAGTGGGGGTCAGTGTGTATGTCACTATGTATGTCAATGTATGTCTGTGGGAGTCAGTGTGTATGTCAGTATGTTAGTCAGTAGGTGTCAATGTGTATGTCGGTGTGGGGTCAGTGTGTATGTCAGTGGGAGTCAATGTGTATGTCACTATGTATGTCAAGGTATATCAGTGAGTGTGTCAGTAGGTGTCAATGTGTATGTCAGTGGGGGGTCAGTGTGTATGTCACTATGTGTGTCAATGTGTATGTCTGTGAAGTCAGTGTGTTTATCGGTATATATGTCAGAGTGTGTCAGTGTGTATGTCAGTATGTGTGTCAGTGGGAGTCAATGTGTATGTCACTATGTGTGTCAATGTGTATGTCTGTGAAAGTCAGTGTGTTTATCTGTATGTATGTCAGAGTGTGTCAGTGTGTATGTCAGTTGGTATGTCAGTATGTGTGTCAGTGAGAGTCAATGTGTATGTCTCTATGTATGTCAAAGTGTATGTCTATGGGAGTAAGTATGTGTGTCGTGGAGTCGGTGTGTGTGTCAGTGGGGGTCAGTGTGTATGTCAGTATGTGTGTCAGCGTGTGTGTCGGTGTATTATATGTGTGGGCTTTTGTAGCGGCAGCACGTTACTGGACAAAGCGAGAGACCAGGGAAAATTGTCAATCGATTTTTCCGGCCCTGTATAGGGGGGTCAGAGTCAATATTAAGTTATGTATCAATAATATATTGCAATATTGCAATATACTCAATTTGTTCGACTCTGTAAAGGGAGTCAGATCGTTGTCATAATTGAAGTTAAGAAAATATAATTTTATAGGTAGGGGTCAGCACTACCTAGTCTGTCTAGTTTTAATAGTTTCTTATCTACTAAACCGCACTTAGTATACAAGATAAAGTAATAAAATTAAGGAGTAAAATAATTAGTAATATTTTAGGGGGGGGGAGTCAACTTCAGGGGGGGGAGGTTCCTCTTATATGGTCTAATGATTTACTGGGATACGATATGGTAGTAAAATTATAAAATAAAATTTAAAAATAAAAATTGGGGGGGGGGGGGTCCAAAACCAGGGGGGGGGTTCCTTTAATAGGACTTCAGCAGCCGTGGTGTCTACGACACCACAAAGGCTGAATCCGCGGTCAAAATTTGCCTATCTCTATTGGTTTAGGAGATATGGACCTTCGAATTTTACCCTGGTGTGATGAGGGGGAGGGGGGTCCAAACCAGGGGGAGGGGGATCCTCTTACAGGACTTCAGCCGTGGTGTCTTCGACACCACAATGGCTGAATCCGAGGTCAAAATTGGTCTATCTCTGCTGGTTTCAGAGATATTAGTCAGCACAAAGCATAACCTCCCTCTTTTAGGCTTTGTTTACCCTCACAGTCGGGTAATATATTTTTGATTTTATTTGGTTTGTACTTGACCTACCTTAGCTCGTACTGTGGCGTGTGAGGGCTCGTTTTGTAGGTCTCGTCGAGACCTACAACTTACTGTCAAAGACTTGGGGGTGGGATGCACCCCTATTAAGCAACCCTTACAAAACTGTGTTTTTTAGTGTAAATTTGAATGTAAATATGTTGTAATTTGTGTTAAGGTGTATGAATTTTGGCTTATAGGTAGGTTTTAGTGTCCCCTTTTAAATTGGGGTGTCAAAATTCACCTTACTGGGATTTAAACCCCCTGGGATCGTGTCAAATATTGGAGAATTTGAACCTAATTTTCAGCGTTATTTAGGGGTTTTCAGGAATTTTAAAGACGTGGGGGTTGGTTTTTTACCAAGTCCTTCCCTGCCCTGCTGTCAGAAATTTAAAATTACTTATACTTCAGGAGCCAGTTTTCAGATCGCGATCTTTTACAAGTTATGTTTTGCGGTTTTTACCATTTGTTTACATAATTTAAAACGCTTGTATATAACTGAGACTGGCTCCTAAAATTACAAATTAAAGACTATATTATAGCTTATGTCCTAACCTATCCTATGACTATACTAAGGTCCGCGCGCCGCGACACTTTCACCCTCAAAACGGGGGTTTCTCCGTTGCCACCCTCCCGGGACAACCGCAAAAAGCCTTGTTTTGCCAAAATTTTTGCAGTAATTATAATTTCGGGTTTGGATTATGATATAAGGTCCCACCCTACTCAATTTCACCCCAAGGGAATTTGGGGTTATAACTGGTCAGGGGGGTTTATATGTAAATTTAATTTTTTTGTGATTTTAAAAGTTTAAATTTTTTGAAAACTACCAGGCCGAAAAATCTAAAAATTTGGAAATAGAGAGTCTGGGTAGTCTGTTATATTATGCAATTATAAAAACAGGGGGTCATCGATCTTAATTCCCGGGAAAATGGCACCAAAGAAATGAAAATTTTTCCCGACCTTTGAAGGCTTGAAGCTCCGTCTGTAGTGGTCCGATCTTCTTGTTTCAGGTGTCAGGTGATTCTCCTCGTCGTGCTGCTTCTCCTGATGTATGACACGCCTGTCCAGCTGCACTGGAAGGGGGACCACGTTGCACGTGGTTTCAGGTTTTCCGGGGATTTCTCTACGGTTTTTCACCGGAAAAATCCCGGAGGCACTTCAGGTGTTAGGCCTCCTCGAGACGCTCAGTTTGACCCCAAAAAAGTAGGGGGTCGTCGATAGTATATCACCAGCGCACCACAATCACTCCGAAAACTTCGGTTTTTCCTCAATAACTTCCACAATTTTTCACTTTTCACCACGCGGTTTTCACAACTGTATTCTTCTCAATGAGACGCGTGTGCACATACCAAACACGGTATACTTTTAACAAAAAAGCCGTTGAACACAATTTTTAGGTGCGGAGCGTGCGAAAAACGTGGCGCTCGCGGCTAAGGCTGCCAGCAGACTCGGTTAGGTTAGGTTAGGTTAGGTTAGGTTAGGTTAGGTTAGGTTAGGTTAGGTTAGGTTAGGTTAGGTTAGGTTAGGTTAGGTTAGGTTAGGTTAGGTTAGGTTGGGGGACCACCCCACAGTGCTTACGTCCTCGTCGTGTCCCCTGGAAACGACCCAGTCCTGACCACCGTAACGGAGTGGCAGGCTGGGCTCGGCCAAAGTGCACTGTGCATCGTAGTTCTATATTGTGTTTTGCGTACTACGATAGCGGGAGACCATGTCCCAATCCCCGCGGGACGCCCTCGGGCGTTTCAAAAAGCCGAAAAAAGGCCCTTCTCAGGGCCAACCAAAAGGCCCTTCTCAGGGCCAACCAAAAGGCCCTTCTCAGGGCCAACCAAAAGGCCCTTTTCAGGGCCACCCCAAAGGCCCTTTTCAGGGCCACCCCAAAGGCCCTTTTCAGGGCCAAACCGACGCTTCGGCGTCCGAAGCGAGCCGCGCGCCGTCTGCGGCGAGCTTCTTCGAGGGAGACATTGGGCTGTCGGAGTTCTCCGACGACGATCTCAGCTCACTCGGGTCTGACGCGGGCGAGTCCAGGCCGATGTCGCGCAAGCGCGCCTATTTGCGGGGAGGGTCTTCGGGTTCCTCGAGGGGTTCTGCGAAGAAGCCCGCGGTTGCATCGACCACCCACGACGTGGGCCTTGCGGATGCCCAACGCCAGCTGGACCTGGCCCGGCGGGAGATGCTTCAGAAGGAGCTAGAGGAGCGGGTTGCCGCGAAGGAGCAGCGGGCGCAAGTTGCCCGGGTCAAGTCCGGGTACGGCGCGTCCCGCGTGCTGTATGCCGACCACTCTGTGGCCGAGTTGGCACGGATGGCGGCGGAAGACGAGGAGGAGATCGTGGAGGTCGCGTCCAAATCCTCCAACCTCAAGGGGACCATACAAAAGGCCCTCAAATGCCGCGCCGCGAGCATGCGCGGCATCATTGAGGAGTTGGTGGCCAGAAAGGCCACTGATGAAACGAGACAACTGCAGGCGAAGGTCGACCGCCTGCAGTTAGAGGTGAGCCAGCTTCACCAGAAGCTGGCCGACGTCACCGCCCGGCCTAGCCAGGCCGCGCCGTCGCCTGCGGCAGAGGCCCCGCCCTCCAACCTTGAGGATGTCGTCCGAAAGGTTGTTATGGAGGAGCGGGCCTTCACCAGAGCCTGCATAGCAGGCATAGAGGACCGGCTCCTGCCGGAGAAGCGCCTTCGGCCTCCGCTTGCAGCGGACAAGAGGCGTATCGAGCCGAGTCCTTCCACACAAAAGGAGGACGCCCCCCTTCCTTCCGCCACTCCGACCTGGAGCGAAGTGGTCAAGAAGGGTAAGGGGAAGGGGAAGGGCAAAAAGTCGGCACCGGCCGCGCCTGCTGCCCCCACCACCGCGACTCCCAGTCAGCCGAAGACTGGCGCGGGTAAGGGGAAGAAGAGAGGGGGAAAGCTCGTTCCCCCCAAGACCGCGGCCGTCGTTGTGACGCTCACCGCGGAGGCTGCGGAGCGGGGGGAGACATATTTGTCAGTGCTGATGCGGGCGCGTGCCAACGCCGACCCCGTCCAGCTGGGGATCGGCAGAGTCTCATGCCGACAGACTCAAACCGGGGCTCGAATCTTTGAGTTCCCGGGGGCGGAGGGCAACGCCAACGCCGACCTCTTCGCGGCAAAGCTGAGGGAGGCCATTGCGGACTCGGCGAAGGTGGCCCGACCGGTCAAAACGGCGGCCTTGGAGGTGACCGACCTCGACGACACGGTCACCAAGGAAGAGGTCGTCGCGGCAGTCGCGGCCATTGGGGGCTGCAGCGTCGCAGCGGTGCAAGGCCGGGACATCAGACCCGGCCGCGGCGGCATGGGCACCATGCGGCTCGAGTGCCCGGTCGCCGCCGCCAAAGCCGTCCTTGTGAAAGGGCGGCTCCTTGTGGGCTTCAGCTCGGGTGCTGTCCGGGCACTTGTGGCCGCGCCGCTGCGCTGCTACAGGTGCTTCGGCATTGGCCACACCCGGGCTCTCTGTTCGTCCACGGTGGACAGGTCGGAGACCTGCTACCGCTGCGGCAAGGACGGCCACAAAGCCGTCTCCTGTACGGCCGCCACGCCGCACTGCGCTGTCTGCGCTGCCAGCGGCCGCCCGGCGGACCACGTTATGACGGGGAGGATGTGTCATCCTTCCCCCAAGAAGGGCAAAGCACGGGCGCCGGTCGGGCCCGCTTCTAGTGTTTCTCGCGCCGCAGTTCCCGTGGCGGGAACCTCGGCGGCTGCAGGTCGGGGGAGTGCGATGTCCGACTGAACATCGCACCCCCGCGGATGTCGCGGCCTCCCACGAACTCCCCTCCCCTCTCGCTCTTAGAGAGAGGGGACCTGGATGCGTGGCCGCCGCGCAAAGAGGAGGGGGGAGATCCTCTCCCTCCTCAAGGTGGTGATGGGCGGGCGGCAGGTGCGGGGGCGCCTCCGCCCGCATTGCACTCCACACCGCCTCCGCTGGATATTCCCGACCCTCCCCCCATGGGGAGGACGTGAGGGGCCCGCCGCATAGGGCGGGCATTCGTCGAGGGGGACTGGACGTAAAGGCTACGCCGGTTTCCCAGTCCCTCTCCTTTCAGACGATGCGGGAATCCCGCTGGGTTTTTTAGTGGGTATACCGGGCTTGCCCGGGGAGTCCCACATACCCCCCCATTCCCCTGGATGGGGGGTATGCGTAACGCATTTTTCCCAGCGATACAAAAAAAAAAAAAAAAAAAAAAAAGGTTAGGTTAGGTTAGGTTAGGTTAGGTTAGGTTAGGTTAGGTTAGGTTAGGTTAGGTTAGGTTAGGTTAGGTTAGGTTAGGTTAGGTTAGGTTAGGTTAGGTTAGGTTAGGTTAGGTTAGGTTAGGTTAGGTTAGGTTAGGTTGGGGGACCCCCCACAGCGCATACGTCCACGTCGTGTCCCCTGGAAACGACCCAGTCCTGACCACCGTAACGGAGTGGCAGGCTGGGCTCGGCTAAACTGTGCTGTGATTCGTAGTGACCTTCTGCCTTGTGTGCTACGATTAAGCGGGAGACCATGTCTCGATCCCCGCGGGACGCCCTCGGGCGTTTCATCAAGCCAAAAGGCCCTTTTCAGGGCCAACCCAAAGGCCCTTCTCAGGGCCAACCAAAAGGCCCTTCTCAGGGCCAACCAAAAGGCCCTTCTCAGGGCCAACCAAAAGGCCCTTCTCAGGGCCAACCCAAAGGCCCTTCTCAGGGCCAAACCGACGCTTCGGCGTCAGAAGCGAGCCGCGCGCCGTCTGCGGCGAGCTTCCACAGCGGTCGATTTTTCGGCGAGATAGGATTGTCGGAATCCTCCGACAACGAGTCAGTCGTCTCGCTCGTGTCCGTTTCTGACACGGGCGAGTCCAGGCCGCTTTCGCGCAAGCGCGCCTTTCTGAAGGACAGCGATGGGTCCGAGGGCTCTTCGGCGGGTTCGGCGAAGTCAAGAAGAGCCAAGAAACCTGCGACAGCGTCCGTCACCCACGTAGTTGGCCTCGTGGACGCCCAGCGTCAGTTAGACCTGGCCCGGCGGGAGCAGCTCCAGCAGGAGCTCGAGGAGCGAGTTGCCGCTAAGGAGCAGCGGGCGCGTACTGCCCGAGTCAGGTCGGGGTACGGCGCGTCCCGCGTAATGTACGCTGACCATTCCGTGGCCGAGCTGGCACGGATGGCGGAGGAGGATGAGGAGGAGATTGTGGAGGTCGCCTCCAAATCCTCCAACCTAAAGGGCACCTTCCAAAAGGCCCTCAAATGCCGCGCCGCGAGCATGCGCGGCATCATCGAGGAGCTGGCGAAGAGGAAGGTGTCTGAGGAGACGCAACAGCTGCAGGCGAGGGTCGATCGCCTGCAGTTGGAGGTCAGCCAGCTTCATCAAAAGCTGGCTGACGCCACCGCCCGGCCTAGCCAGGCCGCGCCGCTGCCCGCGGTGGAGGCCCCGCCCTCCAACCTTGAGGATATAATCCGCAAGGTTGTATCGGAGGAGCGGGCATTCACCAGAGCCTGCCTCGCGGGCATCGAGGACCGGCTCTTACCGGAGAAGCGCCTCCGGCCTGCACTAGCGGCCGACAAGAGGCGAAATGAGCCGGGTCCTTCCTCACAAAGAGAGGACGCCCCCCTTCCTTCCGCCGCGCCGTCCAGCCAGGAGGGCTGGACTGAGGTTATCAGGAAGGGTAAGGGGAAGGGGAAGAAGACCTCCCATGCCCCCACCCCTGTCCCCGCCGCCGCACCTTCCAGCCAGCCGCAGACGGCTGGAAAGGGGAAGGGAAAGGGTAAGGGGAAAAAGTCGGCACCAGCCGCCCCTGCCGCCCCCACCACCAAGACCCCCAGTCAGCCGCAGACTGGCAGGGGTAAGGGGAAGGGAAAAGCAAAAGGGGGAAAGCTCGTCCCCCCAAAGACTGCAGCAGTGGTGGTGACGCTCACCGCCGAGGCTGCGGAGCGGGGTGAAACGTACGCGTCCGTACTGCTGCGGGCGCGTGCCAACGCCGACCCCACCCAACTGGGGATCGGCAGAGTGTCGTGCCGACGGACACAAACCGGGGCTCGAATTTTCGAGTTCCCGGGGGCGGAGGGCAGCGCCAGCGCCGACCTCTTCGCGGCCAAACTACAGGAGGTGATCGCGGACGCGGCGAAGGTGGCCCGACCAGTGAAGATGGCGGCCATGGAGGTGACCGACCTGGATGACTCCGTCACCAGGGAGGAGGTCGTGGCGGCGGTCGCAGCCATTGGGGGCTGCAGCGTCGCAGCGGTACAGGGCCGGGACATCAGACCCGGCCGCGGCGGCATGGGCACCGTGCGGCTCGAGTGCCCAGTAGCCGCCGCCAAAGCCGTCCTTGAAAAGGGGCGGCTGCTCGTCGGTTTTAGCTCGGGTGCGGTCCGGGCACTTGCGGACGCGCCCCTGCGGTGTTACAGGTGTTTCGGCATCGGCCACACCCGAGCCCTCTGTCCGTCCACGGTGGATAGGACGGACAGCTGCTACCGTTGCGGCAAGGACGGCCACAAAGCCTCCTCCTGCACGGCCGCCACACCGCACTGCGCTGTGTGCGCTGCCAGCGGCCGCCCGGCGGGCCATATTATGAAGGGGAGGTTGTGCAACCCTCCCCCCAAGAAGGGAAAAGCGCAGGTGCCGGTCGGGCCTGCTGCTCACGCCGCTGTTCCCGTGGCCGGAACCTCGGCGGCTGCGGATGAGGGGGGTGCGATGTCCGACTGATGGATATAGTCATCGAACATCGCATCCTCCAGGCGAACACCAACCACTGCCGGGCAGCCCAGGATCTATTGACACAGACGATGGCTGAGTGGTTGGTGGACTTGGCGGTGGTCGCCGAGCCCTACTCGGTCCCCGGGCATTGGCTGGGCGACCTGGACGGCCTGGTGGCCATATTGTCGCGGCCCTCCACAGACTCCCCTCCCCTCTCGCTCTTAGAGAGGGGACCGGGATACGTGGCCGCCGCGTGGGCGAATGTGGCCATCGTTGGGGTTTATTTCTCCCCAAACCGCCCTCTCTCCGACTTTGAGGACTTTTTGGAGATCCTCACTGCAGTCGTAGGGAGGGCGGCGCCGCGACAGGTCGTCGTGCTGGGCGACCTAAACGCCAAGTCGGCGGCTTGGGGCAACCCGGCTGCCTCTTGCGACGTCCGGGGGCGCGCCGTCGAATTTTGGGCGACGTCGTGCGGCGTGTCCCTCCTCAACAGGGGGGCGGTCCACACGTGCGTGCGGCAGCGGGGAGGGTCAGTGGTCGACGTCTCGTTCGCCACCCCCGTACTAGCCGCACGCATCATGAACTGGCGGCTGGAGATGGTGGAAACCATGTCGGACCACCGATACGTGCGGTTCGACATCTCCACCCAGAGTCCCCGGGGACAGATGGCCCGCTCCAACGGGTCTCCATTTCCCCGGTGGGCTCTCACTCGCCTGGACCGGGAGGCAGCCATGGAGGCGGCCTTCCTCCAGGACTGGCTGTCGCCCCCTGTCGAGCCCTCGGACGTCGACGCCGCAGCGATCCGGCTCAGGGGATCCCTGACCGAGGTGTGCAATGCCAGCATGCCTCGCTCTCGCCGTCCGCCTCCTCGTCGCGCCGTCTACTGGTGGTCGCAGGAACTGGCGGGGCTCCGCGCCGCCTGTGCGGCAGTCAGGCGGGCCTACACGCGGAGCCGTCGGCGCGCCGCCGTCAACCGCAATCTGGCGGAGGAGGACCGTCTCTACGCCTCGTATCAAGAGGCAAAGGCGGCCCTCAAGACGGCCATGTGCGCCTCCAAGGACGCGGCGAGGGCCGAGATGCTGGAGTCCCTCGACAGGGATCCGTACGGGAGGCCATACAAGGCGGCGCGGAACAAGCTGCGCCCCCATGGTCCCCCGCTGACGGAAACCCTCGAGCCGGCACTGTTGGATGGGGTGGTTCGGTCGCTGTTCCCGCGCCGCGAGACCGACTTCACCCCACCAACGATGGACCCTCCGCAGGATGCGGCCTCACCGGAGGAAGAGGTCCCCCCGGTGACTGCGGAGGAGATCCACGCGGGAATAATCTGCCTCGGCGCCAAGAAGACGGCCCCTGGACCGGACGGCGTCCCTGCTCGGGTGGTAGCCATAGCGGCCACTCAAATGGGGGAAAGGTTTCGGGACCTTTTCGGCGCATGTTTAGCGACCGGAAGGTTCCCGAGGCCTTGGAAGGAGGGGCAGCTGTGCCTCCTCCGTAAAGAGGGACGCCCGGTCGATTCCCCCTCGGCATACCGGCCCATCGTTCTGCTCGATGAGGTCGGTAAAATGTTCGAGGGGATCGTCGCCTGCCGCCTCAACGACCATCTGCGGAGGGTGGGGCCGGACCTGTCGGACGCCCAGTTCGGCTTCCGACGCGGCCGGTCCACCATCGACGCCCTGGCCCTACTTAAAGGCCAGGCGAAGGAGGCGGCGGAGGAGGGGGACGGATTGCTGGCTGTGTCATTCGACATAGCCAACGCCTTCAACTCCGTCCCCCACTCGACCATATTGGAGGCGCTCCGACATCACGGAGTGCCTCCATACTTGAGGGGCCTCTTGGCCAACTACTTGGAGGACCGCGAGGTCCTCCTCGTAGATAAAACGTCGGCGCTGAGGCGGTATGGTGCGGAGTCCGGCGTTCCACAGGGGTCGGTGCTGGGGCCCACCCTGTGGAACATTGGGTTCGATTGGCTCCTGCGGGGGGCCCTTCTCCCGGGCACGAGTGTGATTT